>OW386561.1:12170085-13529299 GCA_936435175.1 Glyphotaelius pellucidus
ATGGTTTTCTGGCCAAAGATGTATTTAACATTAGAATGTTTTTTATTTGGAATTTTGGTGAGTTGGTTATTTAAGTTGATATTCTATTTCCGTCACACTTATCAATTAACACGTCATTCAATATTTTCCAAACAATCTATACTTATAGAAAAATTAAAACTTTCAGTAATTGAAAAAAGTTAAACCCTACTGAATCACAATACATTTACGAATTAAATTCATTCCCAGGACAATAACCTAGTATTAAATATAAATGCTTTATCGCTGGAAACCATTCACTTCTCACGGGACTCGTTATCTTCGTAAATCATTTAATTGCTTTAATTTACAAGGACAATTTCAAAATTCTGTGAAATTCACACATTTATTTTATTCTCCCCATTCCCGTGAGACGTGTTAGCAATGTAGTTTTGGTTTCACACGAGAGTGAACATTTTAAACAATTTTTCGTTTGATTTTAAAAACTTGTACTTTTAACTTGTACAGTACATAAAATCACTAAAATAGTGTACTCTACTGATTTCAAATAAAATTAATGACCGCTAAAACAAATACGCGTATTGTTGACGCAATAACTTACATTTATTTTATCAAGTTCTCCATAAAACAGTTATACACCAGAATATTATGGGGAAGATTACAAAATTTAAAGAAAAAAAAAAGTGTATGGGGGGTAGTTTCAATATCTTGTGACGTATGTCAGAAAATAATTGCTGAATTCTCTGTAAGTGACATTGAAGATGTCGATGTTCAATACAGATTCATTTAGCAGTTGAATTGCTCTGTTTAATGGCGCATTTTGAGGAAGAAGTTCTCGCTTTCGGAGCATAAAAAAGTGCGTGGGATCTCCCACGAGTGTACGCGTTGGGTACATATAAGTTAATCTCCTTCAACATGGGCGGATTCAGTATAATGCCGGAGATAAGCTTAAAAAAGTGCTTACCCAGAAATATTTTTCGGCGGGCTTCTAATATGTTAAGATCGAGCATTCCTGATAAAAACAACGATGGATACAGGAAAGTACATCTACCTTCCTCCATCCAACTTTCTTTTCATACCTGTCCTATCTAACAATACGTGCAAATATTACCTACATATGACATTTTGGAACAATAACTCCAAGGAACAACCAGTCTATTGAAGTAACTCGTGCAGTTATCACCTCTTATGGTATCTCGGTCACTTTAGTATCGATTTTTACGGAAACTTGTACAGTGCTCAACCCTTTGATCCCTCTGTGCCGTAATATTGAACCTCAAAATAACGTGCTGTATGAAATTAAGGTAAGTCAGATTTATTCTCAGTAAACACTATTCACCTAGTTATTCTCGTGGTAGTATCATGTGTCCATATTCATCAAGTTATTCCCGTAGTTGTATCATTTTCCCTAAAAGATTTTTTTTTTATATGAATTACCGCACAAGAGTCCCAACTGCTCCCGTCTGGAGCCAGTGAGACTATGGCATCCCCAATTGGGGTATGTTGTGAGGCTGTAGGTAGTGGGGAGGGGAAGGAGATAGGGAAGAGGAAGGTGGGGAAGTACCTGGCTATTCAGATCTGGTCACTAAACACAGCTAAAGCCATTTCGAGCAACGTTTCAATTCTGAATGGTGGTCTTACACCAGGGCGATACTGATAGTATCTTCCACTCTGGAACGTGCCGCAAATATACTATATATTATTTTAAATGAATAAATTGTGAAGTAACACGAATTAATCAAATAAAATTTATTTGCGCACGCCGGGTTCGAGCCCGCGACCTTCGGATTGTGAGTCGAGAGTCTTGCCTCGGGACCACGGAGGCCGTCACTTGAGTTCAAACTAAATCTTTTAGAGCAATTTAGAGCAAAGAAATAAACAAACATTTTAACAATCCTAAAGCTATTTTGATAAATGAACAAACAAATATAATTCACTCACCGCTGTTAGATATATTTAAGCCAATTTTAAAACTTAACTTTGCTTGAAAATAAAATCACGAGTCATCACTTGGGAATAATTCACATTATGATGTGAGTAAATAACGACTTTCAATCGAATTTAAACAATGCAAGTAATTGAGGAAACTTTAAATAGGATAAAAACCATTAATAATTTCAGTCAGTTTACGCAGAAATTAGAAATTAGTCATCGTAAATACCTATGTAGAAGTAATATAAATACAGCGTCTGTAAGTGGCATGACCACAGTTTATTAATGCCTTCAGAAAGCGAAACAGCTGTCATGCATAATAATAATTACAAAGCAGAACTTTTTAAATAATAAACTGTTTTTATAAATTGAAAGGAATATTATTGAATACGTAAAAGAAATAAAAATTTTCCCATAGTTGCATTATTTTGCAAGCCCATTATTTTATTAATTACAGTCAATCTACCTGCGATCACATTCACACAATTCGAGAAAAAGCATGACCGAGTTTTCCCCAAAATTTGACAAATATTTCACGATATTTATGACCGCTACCTATGTCAAAATTCGCGTCTGAGAAATTCAATATCCATATTTCTTTACCTTTTTATTGCCTTGGATGTGACTTTGTTGAAGGAACTGGTGTAATAAAATAGTAGATGGATTGCGCAAAATTAAATAATTTATCAAAAATGTTTACGTCCTTTTAAAAGATCGATGTCTTCGATCCCGCTTTTAAATTTATGTACAATCCCTAACCTAAATGAAATAAAATTTAATAAAGGCCCGTATCCTGCGCCACAATACACATGAACACTAGCTTGAACAGCACCCAAAACATTGAAAATTTGAACACTTCGTGTTCAAAAACCCTATGTTCAAGCTTTACCACAGCCGACGGAAAACATTCATCTCCCGGGCGAAGGGGGAAGGCTGGCGGGGGGAAATGTGTTCATATTTTTACAAGAGCCGCGCGATGCGGTCATGTATGGAGAATCAAACCGAACAAGTTTTTGAGGTTATGCGCAATGATTGAGCTTAATAATCACTAGTTTAAAATATTATGATACCTAAATACAATATAATAAATATATTTGATAATAAAATTATAACATAATAACGAATATTAACAATATTAATATTAATATTATTTTTGAAGTGGGTGAAGCGGGAGCGGGAAGGCAGGCGGGGCCGGCGGGGCCGGCGGGGGGGGAAATAAGTTCATATTTTTACAGGAGCCATACGAAGCGGTTGGTTGGTACCGGAGGTAAATCGAATGACGTTTGGGGTTATGTCAACCGCGCGAGCCTAATACCTAATTATGACTTTAAATTCCAAATAAATACTGTCGTAATGATGATTATATCTTTCGTGATCTCACTTGTAAATAAAGTCTATTAATTTATAAATCGGTTTCAGAGACACGGAAGAAATGACCAATTAAAATAGGTATTCTATTCTTTCCCTGATAAATAAATACCTAATAAAAATCTAGTTAGGTAGGTTAGGTCTAAGTTGAAATCTGCGTGTTCTCCTTTATATTTCGTTTACAATATCATCGCTAAATTTCTTAACAGAACTCGACTTTTGACGTTTGAATTTCGAATGCGTAATTAATTACGCATTCGAAATTCAAATACTGACTTTAGGTCATAATAATTGATATTAGTCGGAAATCTTTCCTGGTAAATAAACATCTATTAAAATATCTCTGTTTTCTCCCTGATGTAGCATCTCTTCTTCATCGGAACATATTTTAACATTTATTTTAACGCTAAACGTCAAACGTCAAGTCAGTTGCGCACGCGTGGACGCGTGGACTCGTGGACAGGCCACTAGCAAAGTGTGTGACCGCGCGAACTTCACACCTGTTCACACCAATCTTTCAAACCATGTTTAAAAAAACGCAGGAGACGGAAAACAAAGAACGTTTATAGTGGGGTTCAAGCTAGTTTTCATGTGTATTCTGGCACAGGAGATCCGCCTTAATGTAATCCTGTCAAATCTAACTTATATGACTTTAAATTATAATACATACATTACAAGATCAAATATAATATTAAATATTAATAAATACGTACATACACATTTACATGTATGTATAAATGTATATGCATAATGTGCACATACACACACGCACATACATATACATCTATACACATATTACAGAGCCAATACATAAGTAGGTAAATGATTCAATAATTAGAAAGTGGCTCTAAGAGGTGATCGTCAGATATATGTATGTATAAAAGTTCCCTCTGAAGGTAGTGATTGAATTTGAAAATATATTCAAGTCTTCATGGTCGCAGAATTTATTGTATAATGGAGTATTCTAAACGTTGGTTTGAAAAAAAATATTAATACGGTAAGTATCGATCCAAAAAGTTTCAAGATTTCACGTGAATTTCGGCCTTATATTAAGATTAATTTGATTTACAGATGAATCATACATGTTGTTTATGATTTTAAATAAATAGATTATATCTGAAATGGGTCTTCTTTTGGCGAGTGAGAGTTATTATATAGTGTGGGGACCAAATCACGGAGCCGTACTCTAAGATACTTTTTACATATAAGTAGTACAAGATTCTGAAGCTACTGGGGTTCTTGAACGGTTTGGTGATTTTAGTGATAAAATCGAGCATTCTATTGGCCTCTTTGACAATGTGTTGGTATTGCTTTCTGAATGTTAGCTTCGAGTCAAATAAGATTCCCAGATCTCTAATGGAGTCCACTCGTTTCAGGCTTTTAACACAGATGAACGAGATGATATTCCATTTGCTAATATTTAATTCCGTGGCATTTTCTATACACCATTGAGACCATTATTTCGCAGTCTTGTTGTGAATTCGCGGGATGAAATTTTTTTAAATCATTCGCATATAATAAACATTTACAAAAAAGTTGTGCTATGAGATCATTTATGAGTTTAATAAAGAGTAGTGGTTCCAGTGTATCAAGTTATTCGTAACCCGGAAATGTTTGCTTTGTTAAAAAAAATAGTAATCACATTGAAAGCTTTTCATTGCGAAAAATCCGTGTAACATTTTTGGCGAATGTTTTTCAAAACTGCCCGAAACACGTATCTGCAGAAATTTCATTCAAATGTGTCGATTTCAGGAAGGTTTTTTGGACAAAAACCTATTTTCAGTATGGGTGGGTGCCATAAGAGAGGTGAAATATATATTTTCCCTTTATGCTGATGTTTTACTGTTTTTTTTTTTAACTGAAGGTGAACATGAAAGTGTGTTGTGGTCGTGTCGGTGTGCCCGATGTAATCTCAATTTTCATTACGATGAATTCATATTTGAAATAATACTCTTTACTAAAACATTAAAACGGCCACCATCTTGAAACCGGAACCGGAACGTAACAAACAAATTTACAGACAGATGAAAAGCAAAATGGTTGAGCTAAAACAGGACTTCGATATGCTCAATTAACAATTGGTTTAAAGAAACGTCACTATCTCAGTGACAATTATTTTTGTTAAGCCAAGTAGGCACCGTAAAAACCTAGTCATATTTAGCGACTTAGTCAAAGTAAGGCTTGCTTGAATAATTAAGTGGATTCAGCAAAACTTTGATAACGGAAGCCACAAAATAATTTACAGACAAATACAAAACGGTCGAGTGAAAACAGCACTTCGCTAAGTTTAGACAATTATAGTTGTATGATTTGTACCAGCGTGGTCTAGGGGTAAGGCTCTTGATTTGCAATCCGAAGGTCACGGGATCGAATCACGGCGTGCGCAAAGAAATTTTATTTGTATTTTAAAGTAAATTAAAAATGATATAGGGATGGATTCATACGTCCGTCACTCCTGGACACACTGATCCCCAGATTCCTACCTACCCTTCATATACTTTTCCTACCCAGAACTCCCTATCCTTCCTTTCCTAAAAATACCCTACACAGCATCCCCACAGATGACAAAGGCTCTGAGGGGAATTTTTTCCTCAGGGCCTCCTGTGTGGAGCTAATGTAAAAAAATGGGTTTAGCCGTGTTTGGTGACCAGATCTAAATAGCCCGGTACTTTCCCACCTTTCTTTTCCCCATCTCCTTCCCCTCATCACTACCTTCAGCCTCACAACATACCCCAATTGAGGATGCCTTAGTCTCACTGGCTCCAGAAGGGAGCAGCTGAGACTCTTGGGAGATATTCACATAAAAAAATCATTTTTTAAAAAAAGCGATGAAAATTTTTCAAATAACGTATCGACTTTTTTATCGAATCTTTGTTTCACCTTGTAAGTAAGCAATATTTTTTCTTACTTTTCGTGAAATTGATATTACATATTGAATTTCTTCTTCAGCAGAAAATTTATTTCATTGGTCTGTCTCCATAGACAACATTTCTAGTAATTATATTTGATTCAGTGTAGTGTGTATGTAGCCTATTCCTAGTTCCCATCCCCAAAAGTAAGGTCAGGTTAGGTACGTAGAAGTTTGAGTGTTTTTCCTGGCAACGTATCCCATCTGGCAACACCCGCCGCAGTCTAAATTACCAAATGGAGGAAAGGTCACGCGTGTTGCCAGAAACGACAGTAAACAATCGGACAGGGGAGCTAAAAAATGGTGTACAAAAAGGTCCACGGGTATCGCATAGGCAAATTATCTACAACCATTCCTAATTGAAATGTCGCTTGAAATGGATTTGACCGTGTTCGGTGACCAGATCTGAAAAATTATGTATTTTCAAACCTTCATCTTCGTTGTATCCTCCCTTTCCCCACTACATTCAGCTTCTCTGTGAAGTGAACACAACATGCCCATCCACTTATATTAATTTATTTGAACACTCTGGTTTTTAACCAGCAAAATTTGAATTTTAACCGCTTGGCAAAAGAGGTCATCAATATCGTCAAGGGGACCGTTCCGTACTTTTTTTTACTAGAATTCCTACCAGAATTTTTAACTAGAATCACTTGAATGTAAAATTCAAAGCAAATCCATTTTCACATCAATAATTTATATTATTTTAGCCTACACGCGTGGTTTGTATAAAAAGCGTTTAACAAGGTTAGCTTAACGAGGGGTTAGAGCGGTGATTGGCTGAAAATTTGTGACGTAGCTTGGAGTCCATGTTGGGAAATTTGAATTAACTGCTATAAAAGTGGCCAAATAAAGTGAAAAAATGAAAAAGAGTGAAAGCTGGAAAATGGGATAGTGAGAAAGTGAAAAAACAAGGGATATGCTAATTTAATTTTGGGAATTAATAAAGTTATAAAGTTTGAAAACGTATTTTCATCGCCTTTCAAAAACAGTTTTTAGTTTTCGGATGATATGTTCAGAAATATTCCATTTATTTGCATTTTATTGTAAAGACAAAAATTTTGATCATCTGAAAAATACGCCAAATTTAAGAAGGGTTTAACGGAATGAGGTAAAATGGGAGACAGCACAATGGGTATGGCCTAAGTGCTCATGGAACTATTCGTAAACCGTCTCCGAAAAAAAAAATATATATACTCATATTATATTATCTATAATAATTTTATAAATGCGAAACTGCGTGTGTTTGTTTGTTACGCTTTAATGCATTAACCAATAAACCAGTATTTAAAATTCTTTTACCAATAGAAAGCTTTAACATTATATGCGAGTAATACAGGCTGTATATAATGGTAAACTCTGGCGTTATGAAATTATAAATATTAATATATTATATTTATTATACGTTTTCTGTCGCTAACAACAGCGAGTTATTGCTAACGTCAGAAAACAAATCGTTGCCGTGGAAACGATTTTGATATATTTGCGGGAAATTTTATTTCAGGCGTCGTAGTTAAAATCTATCTTTATAAATAAAAATGAATCTCCGAAATGTTTTTATGCGCATAACTTCCGAACGACTGCACTAAATTGGAAAATTATTTTGTTTACTACTGGTGAGCTCTGGCATTATGAAATTTAGGTGGCACGCGAACTATTTGAAAACTGAATGTATGGAATGCGGGAGAGGGGATGGGGAGGGGGAAGTGAGGAGGGGTGAGGGAGGAGGCGGGGAGGGGGGGGGTTGTTTGATAAGTGCATGCGCTACAGTAATTTCCCCCTTATACCATGCGATCGAAGCCGCGGGTAAAAGTTAGTACTTATATAAATGTTACCCATCTCTGGTCTAAGTGATCGATCTGCAATAAAGGTGGAACGGGATAAAATCTTTTCGAAATTCTGATTGGTCAATCACTTAACCTTTGGTAATGGAGAATATTAAGTTATTCGATTGTTGGCCATTTTACCATTTCAAAACAAGAATGCTTTGCCAAAAAGGATTGTTCGCTTTCAAGTGTCTACATTTCTACCAATGAAAAGATAAAACTATAGAAATGAGCTGTGGGCGTGTTCGTGCACTCTGAAGTAAGCTGAATTATTCTTTACTTCCGACATTATTGATCAAACATATGAAAATAATTTCTTAACCCCTTAGCCCTAGCGCATATTTTATAGAATGGCGGGATACGATGTCAGGCAGTGTAAGGGAGACAGATACGCTTGTTGTCCCTTTCTCGCTAAAAACAATAAGCAGGTGTAAACGAGACAATTAACTGTTTCTCAGTGACGTTTCGCAAGGACATCACTATCGAAAGTGTATACAAGCATATTTCGCAGTTCCCATAGAAAAAGGTGGCAGGTAAGTAAAATTTTTCTGTTTTATAAGATTTTATTTTTATCTCTGAATAGTAAGCAATTGTAATTATCTATTCCCCACGCAAACCGTATTTAGATACCGTTAGATCACTCTATCTCCGCGAGATGTCGCTAGTATCTCTTTTCGACGGGACCGATTGTTTCATAAATCATCATTCCATACACATTTTACCATATACATTCAATGCAAATAGGCGTTTCAACTTCTGCATTCAAGAATTCAATCACAGAACGCTGACTTATACGAACGTTGATATCGACCATTTTGTAAGCGACTGCAGTGCTGCCACCTGTTGACGCAGAAAGTTGATATTAATGTAGGATTGTAGATGAAGGTTTGAGGAATAGCGCCAAATTCAATTTTTTCAATTAATTTACTTTATTTAATAAGAAAATAAAGGAGGCAATGGTTTTTGACTGACCCTAGCATTTCATCCAATTTATAGATGAACTAAAAATGTATTTTGGTTTCAGCCACCTCCAGCGTTTAAAAAATGTATTCGCTCATAAATAATTCTGTTATTTAGTGCCTAAATTTCCCGCCAGAGGCGCCGTGTTCCAAAAGCCCGGCAAAATGAGCTGTCACGTTAATTTCGGGTCCGACCGCAAGATGGCGGACAAGCCCCACTTCACGGGAATTATAACAATTATTTGCGCTCCGTGAACTTGCCCCTATTTGGTGTCAAAATAGCCTACAATGTCCGCCGTGATTGGTGTTAAATGACACTGAAACTGACAATATATTAGGGCCGAGTAAGTTCTCTACATTGTATATACATCAATAAAGCCTTAATCATTTTGTGTCAATCAATATCACCAAAAGCGAAATGTGGGCTCCATTCGCTTAAATTGATAATAGCCAAGTGACGTTCTTACCGCATACTTAAGTACTACATTCAATTTGGGAGGCGAATATGGGTTCCGCCTCTGACATAGGTCACCCAAAGTGGTTCGGTGCGTTTGGTGATTTAGCAGGGGTGCCCGGGATCATTCTTGGCCGCGGATGCATTAGCCCATTTTCTGCGTGGCGGGATCTTTTGACCTCTCCAGCCGGATTCTCTCGACCCATCATCGCCTTGCACCACAGTTGAAAGGATGTATTCATACGTCCATCAATCCTGGACACACTGACCCCCAGATTCCTACCCACCCTTCATACCCTTTTCCTTTCCAGAACCTCCTCTCCTTCCTTTCCCTAAAAAAAACCCCTCCACACAGCATCCCCCAAAAAGGCATAGACGTTGAGGGATTTTTTCCTCAGGGCCTCCTGCGTGGAGCTAATGTAAAAAATAAATAAAAATATGAATGATGGATATTTTATTAATTTATTGCTGTTCATTGCATAACGACTTACTGAGCAATATTTTATTTTATTTATTTATCTTTATAAAGTATGTTTACATTGGGTTTTTCGATAAACACCCGTTTACGGTGCGTAATGGTTTTTTTTATCAGTTGTATAAAATTTAAAATACGTTTATTAGTAAGGCCTTTAGTATATTTATTAAATATGTTGATTTATGTACCTCTAAGCCTGTCTCGAAACAGGTATATCTTAGTGAGACAGGCATCGCTTCAAAAAATGCCTCAACGTCTATGCCATTTTTGGGGATGCTGTGTGGAGGATTTTTTTAGGGAAAGGAAAGAGAGGAGGTTCTGGGAAGGAAAAAGGTATGAAGGGTGGGTAGGAGTCTGGGGGTCAATATGTCCAGGAGTGACGGACGTATGAATCCATTCCTCCCACTACGGTGCGGGGCGATTGGTCGAGAGAGTCCGGCTGGAGAAATCAAAAGGTCTCCGTCAACCAGTTCCAACGGGAATATATGGCGAGTGATATGCTGAAATAGGCCAAGATAAATAATCTTTTATAGCTGTGTGTGGCCCAGTTCTAATGCTTATTACGTACGTGGTGAAATATGAAACAATTTATCAGGTTAGACATTTATTAGGGCTTTGTAAACCTTATAACGAAGTGTTTAACATATCAACCACATTTTACAAGACGGTAAGTCAAAAAATTTCAAAACTATGATTTCAAAATAGTAAAAATGCTATCGCTGAACTTCAAATTCACAGTGAAGATTATATTTAAAAATTCGACTGAATTTAAAAGTCGAACTAACATTTTGATCGAAATATCGAAAATATCGAAATATCGAAACATCGAAAAATTATTTTTTTCATCAAAAGATGTAGCAAATATTTAGTACGGTTTTAAATAATGAAATATAAGCAGTTAAAGAAAACGATTTTTCATAATTTCAAAAACAACATCGGCAGTTGGTTGTTGAGTTAATGATAATTATTTAAAAAAAAATCTTTTACATATTTACTGTAAAAATTATGAAGAAATATAAAATAAAGCATTTTAATGGTTATCCATACTAATATTATAAATGCGAAACTGCTCGAGTTTGTTTATGACCTTTTCAGGCATTAACCAATAAAAAGACTTTAAAAATTCATTCACCAATAGAAAGCTAAATTATATGCGCAGACTATATGTTGTATATGATGGTAAGCTCTGGCGTTATGAAATTATAAATATTAATATATTTTATTTGTTATACGTTTTCTGTCGCTAACAAAAGCGAGTTTTTGCTAACGTCAGAAAAAAATCGTTTCCATGGAAACCATGTTGATATATTTGTGGGCTCTAAGCTGGTAGGAACTCAGTCCCTGGTCAGTTACTGCTCCAGGAAATTCAAATATTAGAATATGTTTTGTTTTTTTTGGACAAGCTTCTGTTTTGGAACAAATGTCAGATAGAGTTCCTACATTAAAAGTATAATTCGTAACGATTAGGTATAAAGACTGAATAATAAATAGTGTATTTTTTTATTATATTAACAAACTTCCAAATATTTAATTAAAAATAAACATCCGAAATGTTTGTAAGCGCATAAATTCCGAACGAATGAACAAAATTGGATAACTATTTTTTTCTATGAGCTATAGCTTAATGAAATTTAGGTGGCAGGCGAGATGTTTGAAAACTGAATGTAAGGGAATGAATGTATGGAATGCGGGAGGGGGTGGTGGTGGGGAGGAGGAGGGATAATTGATAAGTTCAACCGCTACAGTAATTTCCCGTAATACCATGCGAGCGAAGCCGCGGGGAAAAGCTAGTAAATTATAAATGACCGTTTTCCGTCGGAACACAAATTTGTCGCATACAGATAAGTTTTAGATTTTCACGACCAAAAGTATTTTAGTTATTTGTTTTTGGGGTGTTACGCCGTATTGTGCTACCTCCTTATTTAGCCAACGTTTCGGACAGCGTTACAGTGTCCATCATCAGGGCAGATGTGTAATTGTGTACTTGTTATACAAAATGTCGCATACAAATTAAAATTTCGGTGACTGGACAACTCAAAATCAAAACAACTCCTTGAAAAGTTATTAAAAGTAATGATTTTTTTTAACAAAAAAATGGTTAAATAGGTTACGTTGGGTTAGGTTATAGGATATTTATCAATTATTTTTTTCATAGCTTTTAATGACTTTTCGAAGAGGTTGTTGAGTTGACTTGATTCTGAGTTTACAATATCTGATTTTTTATTTTATTTTATATTAATAAAGCACAGTAAGATATATTTTAAAATTATTACAATCAATTCTATAAAATATGCCAAAGTTGCCTCCGAAATCGTTCAAAATTGAATTCTTTGCTGGCATGTAGTTTATGACGTAACGGCCCTCAAGTCTACATTTTCACAGGTCTATTCGCTTATTATTAATACTGCATCGTCGGCACATGACGTAATTTGACTATGTAAAGGTTGAGAAAAAAAATCGTTTACATATATAGTAAATAGGATTGGTCCAAGCACTGTACCTTGGGGGATTCCTAAGCTTGAAATCTTTTGATCACTATTAAAACGATTGATTTTTGTCACTTGAGTGCGGTTTTTTAAGTAGTTGGTGATCCATTTAATCGCGTTGCCTTTTATGCCAATATCATTTAATTTTTTCAATAGCATCTCATGGGATATGCTATCAAATGCCTTTCTGAGATCAATAAATATACCCGCACATTTTTTACTATTAAATAATGTATGAAGTTACGTTAGCAATAGCATATGAGTGATTTTATAAAACCAAATTGGTTTTTATGTAGTATTTTATTACTATCCAGGAAATTTGCCAATTGTTTTATTACTATTTTTTCAAAGATCTTTCCTATATTAGAGATCAGACAGATTGGGCGATAATTTGTTACTTGGTGTGGATCTCCAGATTAAAAATAATTATATTCAATTTGATTGGGTATTTTGGCCTCAAATCCAAATTTAAGTTTTGCATGAAAAAGGTCGCGCAGCCGATCCCCTTAAGATATTCTGGAATGTTTGTTATACGTATTGAAGTATTCGTTTTCCAACTGGGAAATTCATCCAAACACTTCGCAATATTATTGAAACAAATTGGATGTCGAGTCTTTGCAGTAGAAATTCTATGTTGGGTTACTGGGTCAAAAATAATATTATGAATTTTTTATATTATTTTATAAGCGCAACACGCTTCGAGTTGAAATACTTATTTATAAAATTTTGCAAAAAGATGACTTTCGTGGTTGACTAGTTAAGATCCTAGACTTGACTTGACTTCGAATCTAAAGATCACGGGTTTAATTCCCGACGTGTGCAAACAAATTAAA
Organism: Glyphotaelius pellucidus; assembly: GCA_936435175.1. Lineage (NCBI taxonomy): Eukaryota > Metazoa > Arthropoda > Insecta > Trichoptera > Limnephilidae > Glyphotaelius > Glyphotaelius pellucidus. Next base: position 12,183,306 of record OW386561.1, read on the forward strand.
AAAATCTATTTATATTTTTATTTATTTATTTATTTATTTTATTTTAAATGTACATTTACAGTTCAAAACCAATTACAAACATACATTTTATTATAAAGTAATACAATATAAAGTAATAAGTACAAACATACATTTTATTATAAAGTAATAATGGCGTTTTGAAATTTTTTAATATTTAGTTGAAAAATATCGATTTCAGGGGACAGGGAATTAAGTAATAGAATCATTTTTCCGAGCGGCATTACTAATGGTAAGTTAGTTCTGCATCTCGGAACAACAAAAGTTCTGTGTCTGCGCGCTCTTGTGAAGTTGTCGGGGACATAAAACTCAAATTTTTGTATTATATCGGGAATACAAATATTACCGTTTAAAAGTTTATATGCTGTTGTCAGCAAAGCAGTTTTCCTTCTATCGGCGAGGCTATTAATACCCAGCATGCCGGACAAAAAGGCTGATGGATATAGCCAGGGATAATATCCGAAGTCTCTAAGATATAAATATCTCAGAAACTTCTTTTGTACTCTCTCTATCATTTGAGAGTAAGTGAAATCCATTGGTCCCCATACTACTGAACCACTTTCCAAAATGCTACGTACTAAACTATAGTAGAGCACGCGAATCGCGGCCGAGCTGCAAAAATGTCTGGAGTTGCTTAGCACAAATCCTAGCATTCTTAAAGCTTTGCTGCAAATCGTTTCAATGTGAACGTGAAATGTTAGGTGCGTATCAAATGTGATTCCCAAATCTCTCGAAACAATAATGTGCTGAAGAGATGAATAAGACATTTTGTAGTTAAAATAAATCGTTTTGTTTGCCTTGGTGTAGCACATAATGGAGCATTTCTTAATATTAAATCCTAGTTTATTGGTGTGACTCCATTCGACGATGGAATTTATATCACTTTGTAGCTGCAAGCAATTTTCCAAAGATTTTATTAAAAGGAATAGTTTAATGTCATCCGCGAATAAGAGGAACTTAGAGAATTTTATGCAATGGTAAATATCGTTGATAAATAGCGAGAAAAGTAAGGGCCCAAGATTTGACCCCTGTGGAACTCCAGAGTTTGTGATGAAGTTGGAAGAGTGGAAAATACCATAAGTTACGTATTGCTGTCTATTTGAGAAGTAACTTAAAAATAGACGTAAAAGTTTCGCTGAAAATCCAAATTGGTCGAGTTTATTTAGGAGAATAAGCGGATCTACCGAGTCAAAGGCTTTTGCGAAGTCATTGTATGATACATCTACTTGATTGTTACTATCAAGAGCTTGAGATACGTACTCCGTGAAAACCATTAGATTAGACACAGTAGATCTGCCAGATCTAAAACCGTGTTGCTGGTCAATTATAAAGGGTTCAACTTGGGTATAAATGCATTTATGAATTATTAGTTCAAACAACTTGGCTGGAGAGGATAGGATCGCCACTGGTCTGTAATTGGAGACTGAAGTCTTATCACCAGTTTTATGTAACGGTGTAACTTTGGAAATCTTCCATGAGTCTGGGAATATTCCGGAGTTAAGTGAGAGATTATAAATATACGCGAGAGGTGTTAATAAGGGCTCAAAACAGCCCTTTAATACAAATGGCGGAATAAAATCCGGTCCAAAAGAAGTTTTGGCTTTTAATTTTCTAACAGCCGCGGTGATGTCAATGTTTGTGATATTTGGAATATCAACATTCTGCGCTGTTAGAGGCGTATTTAATTTTCTAACAGCCGCGGTGATGTCAATGTTTGTGATATTTGGAATATCAACATTCTGCGCTGTTAGAGGCGTATTTTTTCCAGGTATAAAAGATTTCAAGTCCTCTGCTTCCTTAACTGACTGATAAAAAATAAATAAAAAAAAATAAAAACTGACTTCGGACAGTTGAGACTCTTGTGCGGCATTAACTTAAATTGATAATACCCGACGTTTAATTTTTGACCAAAACTTGTTTAAAATTCTAAATAAAGGTCTGAGCTTACCAGAGCTCACCAATAACCAAGAAAAACACCATTCTCAAATTTATTTTATTTGCCCACATGTAGAACTAACATTAGAAAAAAAATCCAAATTCCTCATAATATGTGAGCGCAATTTAATACGAAATTTCACAATACAGATATTTTTAGCAATAACCTTCAGAAATATCGAAAAGAAGTAGGGCGCATGATTGTAAATTATAGTGAGAGTGTGGAATATGTCTCCTATCCTTATTCAATATTCCTCTTCCTCTCCCCCTTGCCTAAAATTAATTTTAACACACAATAAGACTCCATCTCCATGCAACATTTGTATAAAAGCATTTTTGGCTTGACTTCAGTTGACTTAAATAACTAACTAACCAACCATCACGCCGTTTTCCGCAAGGGTAGGTAGAGAGGAACGATCGCTAACCAACTCGGTCTTGGCACACACTCCTTGCCTCGTTCACATACATACATACTATTCTATTATTCTGATTCTTGTCATGGCCCGACTCAAATATCTAATTCACTTGATAGTGCCATGTCTTCCTCGAGCGTCCCCGATTTCTTCTACAATTCACATTTACGTCATATATTCTCCTTACACTCCTTTCTTCGTTAATTTGCTCTACATGCCAAAACCATTTGAGGGTGCCTTTCTTAATTTTACTCATGACGCTTACATCAGCCACGCAGTCTTTGCGGATTTCAATATTTCTTTCACGATCATACATGGTTTTACCCACATAAGCCTCAGGGACTTCATTTCTACAGCACAGTCTACTTTCATCCTTCTTCTGCCAGTTCCATGCCTCTCTGCTATAAATCACGGTAGGTACCAGCACTTCGCTGTGGAGAGCTAGCTTCGCCTCTTTGGACAGTTTTTTGTTAAAATCAACGGTACTCAGTCCTTCATTATATGGAGCTACCTGCATTTACCTTTCTTTCAATGTCTCTATCGGCCTTCCCATCTCTCGTAGAGATACTTCCCAAATACACATAATCATCCACCTGCTCCGAGTTATCATTACTCACAACTATAAAACACACTGTTTTAGTTCTCTCTCTTTCAAACACCATGACTTCACTATTACTTACATTCATCATAAATTCATTGTTCATACATACTTCATTCACCCTCGCCACGAGAGATTGTAGATTTTCCAAGGTTATCAATTGTTAGAAAGAAAAATCTACAGTCCGTATATATATCATACTAGCTTTTCCCCGCGGCTTCACTCGCATGGTATTTGGAGAAATTACTGTACCGCTTGCACTTATCAATTATCCCCTCCCGCATTCCATGCGTTCATTCCCGGTTTGTTCAGTTTTCAAGCAGCTCGCGTGCCACCTAAATTTTATAATCCTAGAGCTCAAAGAAAAAAAGAATTATCCAATTTGGTGCAGTCGTTCGGAATTTATGCGCTTACAAACATTTCGGAGATTTATTTTTATTTAAATATGTGGAAGTTTGGAAATATAATAAAAAATAACACTATTTATTATACAGTCTTTATGAACGTTACGAATTATATTTAATGTAGGAATCTGACATTTATACCAAAACACAAGATTGTCCAAAAAATACAAAACATATTCTAATATTTGAATTTTCTGGAGCAGCAGCCGACCAGTAGGTAGGGGTCTGAGTATCTACCAGCATAGAGCCCACAAATATTCAACATCGTTTCCATGGCAACGATTTGTTTACTGACTTTAGCAATAACTCGCTTTTGTTAGCGACAGAAAACGTATAACAAATAAAATATATTAATATTTATTATTTCATAACGCCAGTTTCACAATCATATACAGCCTACAGTCTTCGCATATAATTTAGCTTTCTATTGGCGAAAGAATTTTTAAAATCGTTATATTGTGTTATGCGTGAAAGCGTTACAAACAAACTCGAGCAGTTTCGCATTTATAATATTAAGTATGGAGTCCATACTCCAAAATATGCCGTTGTATTTTATTAACAGATTGTTTGTTTCTAACAAATAAACAAATAGATAATGCAAGAACTTACTATTTCATCCAAACAAGTCTTTAGCTGTATTTAACAACAAAGATTTTTATCTATGACCAAACTTAATATCATTAAAACATAAATAACAACAAGAAACCATTAAAAATAAATCTTTCCTAAAGTCTAATTACGTAAAAATAACTAAACTCCTTGCTTTGTGGCGTTAACGAAGCCTTTGTTTCAGTAAATCTGGTGTAAGCCATACATTTATCACTGTGGTGGAATCAAAATCTCAGGCTTAATTAATATCGCACTTAATTCCACCAGAAAAAGAACCCACTGATTTAAGGGTGGGTTTCACCCCCAGAAAAAAGATCATTAAAACACCCTGTGGTTTCAAATTAGGCTGTGTAAACAAGAAGCCAAGAAATAAAGATTTTTAAAATGTTCCTGATTGTAATTTACTTGAATTGCTATCAAAGGGCTAATCGGAAGGGTTGAAAATACAAAAACTTGGTCTGGAAAAATGTGTTCATTTCATATAGGCACAAAATATGTTGTTACATTGTTGTTAAATTATTTCCATTATTAAAATAATTTATGTTCCAAGTTCATGTTCTGATTGGTTTTAAAAAAGTAGGGGAAGAGTGCCTATGACGGCATAGCGGCTGAGATGGCATAATGGTCATTTTTTCAAAACTTTCCACAAAATGGCTCCTTCGAAAACGTTGTTAGATAGGTCTGAGTTTGGAGGGTTAGGTTAGGTGCAAGCTAGTCAATCGCAATGTTTTACAGATTTTTTTTCCCATTAACTCCACACAAGAGGCCATGAGGAAAACTATGCCATCTGGGATGCTGTGTGGAGAGTCTTTTTGAGGAGAGGAAGGAATGAACATTGGTCCTTGAAGGGACCAATGTTGTAGGAGGGAGGAAACGCAGGAGCCGGCAAATCGTTCCACAGCCGAGCTGTTGAACTCAAAAACGAGTCGAAAAAACGACCCGTTCTCATGTGACAAATGTCAACCGTGTACATATGTTGGGCGCGCGTTTGGCGTGTCTCCCGACTATCCACCGGTGCCGAAGGGATCAATGACGCTTGTTCCTCAGAGCATTTTCCATTGAAATACCGGTAGAACATGGATAGCATTCCCACCCGACGCCTGTGCTCTAAAGATTGCAATCCGTTCGTTAAGGTGGGAGAATCTATCAAACGGACCGCCCGTTTCTGCACAGAGTCGAGGGTATTTTTCAGCGTAGTACTCCAAGTACTTTGGAGCTCCAGACCAGAGGTGGCTGCCAAATTCAACCATGGGCGCACTTGCAATTTGTACAGGGTTAGCAGTTGTGTACTATTAAAGTATCTGCGGGCCCTGTACAGTACGCCCAGATTTTGAGAGGCTAATTTAACTCTGGCTTCGGTGGAGCCCCCATACCTGAGCTGGTCACTTATAAGCATATCAATGGAGGGTCTGTTCGAAAGACTGCTTCCGTTGAAGGAGACTAGAGTTTCATTTCGATCCCTTTTAGACATAATCAGACATGATTGGGTGTTTGAAACATTGAATTCAACCCAAATTTCATTAAATGTCATTTCTATAAAATGTTAAATTACGAAACCAGTTGTAAATTTTATAAATTTCTTAGCATACTTTGCGATATGTTTCTTTGAAGCAAATTTCATAAAATTACTCTTTCAACTAGGCGAGTAGAGAAAAGAGATTATCTTGAATAACAAATATTTTTTTAAGAGCTTAAAGACGGTGTATATTTGGAACGCGGGGTTTTAAGAATCAAACTGCTTTTTTGAAGATATAATCAATTTTGTTAACCTGTCTGGAATCAAAAAGGTTTCATGTAAAGTGATGACATTAGTTTCCTTTCAAGTCGGTGTATTCCACACATCAAAGATATCTGCTGAATTAACAACATGTTTTATCAACGATGTTTACGTTAGTTTCGAATTTAATAAAAAAGTTTTCCAATTTGGGTTATTTCCGTGGTGTCTTTGCGGAAAACAATGAAAAAATACATCAAAACTCAGAAAATAATGCCATGTTAGTGTTTTTTAACGTATTTTGGTTAGGGAAAGAAATGTGATAATGTACAGCTATTGAAAATAATGCCATGTTAGTGTTTTTTAACGTATTTTGGTTAGGGAAAGAAATGTGATAATGTTGCCATCTCTAAAATTTGGCAACCAGGACAAGACGCGTGAAAACCCCGGATTTTAGAGCCCAGAAACCCGGACATGTCAACAAGTTTTTTTAAACATAGTCAGTGTAATAAAAACAGTTGAAAATGTCATAAATCACCTTTTTATTTATGTTTAGACGTTAAAATTAAATTTAGTCATCTTTTATCATCATTTTAAATGTATCTAACTAAACAGAATCTTATTACAGTTTGTTATAAATTGTTTTAATAATCAGTTTTAATTTTTTAAGCCCGGACTATAAATGAAACCCCGCCCGGACGCTCCCCGGACGCCCTCTAAACTAGGACAAATCCGGGGAAACCCGGACGGATGGCAACCCTATGTACAGCAAAATTGTTGGACAAACTTTCAGAATATCATAATATTTGTATTGAATAAATATAATGTTATTTATTAAGCAACATAATATCTGGTAACTGAAATTTGAAAGGCTGTAAAGGACAAAACGTTAATTGTTCAGGAGAGCAAAAAGATTTATTTTCCTTAAAAAATCGTATCTCCTGTGTTTGTAGATCTATAATTATATTTTTTTATTATAAAATTGAATATACAAGGGCTGTCTGTAAAGTAAGTTCTCCAAGGTGAAACGATTTTGCGTGCGATCCGGCAACACTGGCGTGTAGCCCGGTTCCCCCACGCCAAATGTCCATCACGCTGCACTCTCCGCGACGCTTAGTCTCGGCATGGCAGCCGTTCGCGATGAACTTTCTGCTCGCCGCACCCACCAGTTGTAAATTACGCTCTGCATTCGTTTTTATGTGCAAAGAACAATATCCTGGTTGACATTCATTCTCAGCTGCATAAAGAAAATACGGAATAATACGGAAAACAGTGTTTGAGCGTAAAAGGTTGGTTTAGAACAGTGCTTCTCAACGTGGGCGATAACGCCCCCTTTTGGGCGTTTGAGACCTTCAGGGGGCGGTAGAAAACCCAGAAAAAATTGGGGGGGAGTTGACAGATAAAAAATATGGTCCAAAAAGATAAACAAAACAGTTTATCACATACTAATAATATTGGTCAATTTTTATTATTGTGTGTATTGCAATCATTTTTATCACGTGTGCGAAAATTTACGTATTTCGATAGTTCGGGAAGTGTATTAAAATTGAACTAAAAGATTCTATTACATTCAGATCTACATTAAATTGGATAATATGAAATTTTTTATTTTTTGATTGGAATTCAAAAAGTTAAAACTTCCGATTTCACGTGAAATTACCCAGGATTATGGTCGATTGTTGAACGATTTCTAATAGCATTCCCATCGTCCTATTTAGCTGAACGTGGATTTAGTGCTGTAGCAACGTTGGTAACTAAAAAGAGAAATAGGCTCCATGTTACTGAACGCGGCGACTTACGTTTGTTTTTAAGTAAAATCGAGCCTAATATAAAAAATTTCTTAAACTCACAAAATTCAACTTTCTCATTAGATAAGTTATAAATTCAGTGTCTTTTCAATGTTAATAAAAATACTTCTCTATATAATTAAGTGTGCGTTTTATTGGTCTCATTGAAACCATCTTCTTCTCAGAAATAGGATGGAATCATATCCCATCTTACGATTACGCAATATTACAGTGTAATTACACGTTTAAATATAATCGTGGCAATAGCTGTTTCAGATTCGCGACAGAAAGCACGTAAAAAAAAATATTTTTGGGAGACCCAGAGAAACCCATCCCATCCCATTACGTCCCCCCCCCCCCCGTTGTGGTAAGTATAATCCTGACAATAGCTGTTTCAGATTCACAACGACAATATTCTCAAAGGGGGCGGTGAGCAAAAAAAGGTTGAGAATCTATGGTTTAGAAGGTCTCGTCCCCAGTCACAATTGAGTTAAAAATTCCTCGCAATCAGAGCATTTTTGCGACCCACCTTGCGCAGACCTTGTATCCCAAATGATTTTTTTAAATTTTATTTTATTTTTCATTGTATTTTCAAAATAAATATAGTAATTTTTTTTTTTGATTGTTTTTCATTTACTCACAAATAATTGTCCAAATTGCCATTAAAATCATGACACATTAAAATCTTTAATTACCTATATCTTACAATTTAAAGCACAAATAAATAAAGTAGCTCACATCCGTACTAGATATTTAATATACCTTTTGATTACAAAAATAATTTTTCATTTTGGTTGAGTATTTTGATCTCAAATCCAGAATTAAGATTTGTATGAAACGGGCCGAAAAGAGCCGCGCAAACGTTCCACTAAAGCAAATAAAATTACCGTAAGCAGTCGTAACTTAAAAAAATATTTATTACTACAAGTAGTAACAAAATAATGTGTTCTCATTCTAATCAAATTATAAAAGGCAAGTTGGCCGTAAATTTTCAAACAAATAAAATTACCGTAAGCAGTCGTAACTTACAATCTCGAACGTGAAAAACAACATACCTTCATAAAATAACGTCGATAAAATTTGAACGTGTTTATTTAGCAAAACGTAATGTAAGATAAAAGGTCCACCATAATTCACATGCCACCCTCTGTAATATGTAATGTGTGTACCTGGTATTTCAACCCGAATCCCTTGTTAGTACCATGTCAATATTAACCCTCCCTTCCATACAGAGAAGGACTAAAGCAAGAGCCTTTGTAGGTCCTGTAATAATCTCCAGATAAAATTCAAACGACTCAATAGGGACCCTACATTTGTGTAGGCTTCAAAAGACATTGTTGTTTTTAATGTTTTTTTTTAAATTTTATTTAGCAGAAAACACAGATACGGACAGTATTAGGAAGTAATTAACAAGATAATTTAAAACAATAACTAGAAAATTCGCCTTTTTATTCCGCACAAGAGTCCCAACTGCTCCCGCTGGAGCCAGTGAGACTATGGCATCCCCAATTGGGATATGTTATGAGGCTGAAGGTAGTGGGGAGGGGAAGGAGATGGGTGAAGCACCTGGCTATTCAGATCTGATCACCAAACATTGGTTGCATAAGTTTCGTTAGGTTGGGGTTATGTGCTATTTTAAAATTATTTTTTTCAAAGCGTTTATTGACTTTTAAAAGAGATGTTGACTTGATTCCGATTTGGTATGAAACCACAAAATTAATTATGTGGGTTACAAACCAATAAAACATATTATAATGTATTGAAAAAGCTTCTAAGTGATGCCGTCCGACAGGGGTACCTGAGTAGGCGGCGGCCGCCGGGACTGGCTCTGACCAGCCTACAAACCAGATTCAATTAGCCACTAGAATAGACGGGTCGTGTGACTTGCAGCATTATTATTGTAAACACATAAACTCATATTAAAATAGTTGTTATCAAGAACCTAAAGTTATTGAGAAGTCCCCCAAAGAACAAATAGTAAATTCCAATGTAAATAATTTCCAACATTATATTACTCGTAATGTGTAGAATATTACAGCAGAGATTTAAACGAAATAATGTCAGGAATCACAGAAATCCTTCGAATAATAAAAAAATAATATCTATTAGCTTTTGCTAGTCAAGATTGGCGTGCAATTGAAATTCCCAATTCTCCCCATATATTGTAAATGTACCGTTAAATTAGTTATTTTTTATTCCTCTGAAAAAACAAAAATTTAAATAAAATAAAGATAAAATCATCTTTCTGATGTGCATATTTGAAATTAATAATTTCGTTTCTAAATATTTAAATTTTGATATTGAAAATATAAATTGGCTTAAAAAATACATACCTGCAAATTCCTCCAAATAGTACGTAAAATAAGAGAAACTTAAAATTTTAAATACAGATTCCTTTTCTCAAGAAAATTTATAATAAAAATGTTACTTTATTTTTTATCAGATTCAAACAATTTTATTTAACAATTAAATGTTAAACTTTGTGGTTTTGGTTGGGGGCACAAAAAGATTTATCTTATTGTAAGATGATCGGGTTTGTAAAATATCTGAACAATATAGCTCGCATATTTCTAAAGCTTTGAGAAGCATTATTTCTTTCGCTTTCTAACATAAAAGAAATCACAAATGTTTGCATGACAGGAAAAGAGATATCTATTTTTAATAATGCACGGTTTCTCTGGGACAATTTGGGTCTCCTGTTATTATAACGGCTTATGATGTTTTTGGGACAATTCGGGTCTCTTGTGATTAAGCGGGTTAAAGCAAATTAAGTACGTATTATTAAGAACACACTGTATTTATATTGTATCTTGATATTTTGATGAAAATTCAAACATTTGAATTCAATACAAATTCACATTTTGCCTGAAGGCGCCGTTCGAAGCGTAGGTTCTGTATAGAGTATTGGATGAATACATATTTCAACAGTTTTGAATTCGCCTATTGATTGACTCTCATGGTATTTGAAATATTAAATTATTCAATGGCTATGTTAAAAACCAATACAAATCATAATTTTATATAATTTTTATTTGTTTTGTGGGAATACCGCACAAAAGTCCCAACTACCGGAAGTTAGTGGAACTAAGACGTCTTCGATTGGGGAATGGTGTGAGGCTAGAGGGAGTGGAGAGGATATGGTCAGGTAGGATGGATGGGAAGTGGAAAGTGATGGTTGGTGAAGGTTGAGAAGTACCTGACTATTCAGATCTGTTCAATAAATAGAGCTAAATCCATTTAAAGCAACGCAATGTTGCTGAGAGAATTACCACACCGAAACGAGGCACAAATGTACTTATTATACTTGGCACCCCTGCTAAATCACCAAATGTAGCGAACCACTTGGGGTGACCTATGGCAGAGGTTTTTTTTGTTTTGTTTTTATTTTTTTTTTAATTATATTTAATTAAAATTAAATTTGATAGTTTTATTATCAAGTTCTGCAAGTATTTTATTACGTATTTTAGTTACAGCTGTTTCGGTTTTCAAGACCATTTTCAAACTGTGGATAGATCCACTGATAGGCGACCTTTTTATAAGATCTGAAATGTTAATTTTCAAAGATTGATTTAATACTTGCAGAACTTGATAATAAAACTATCAAATTTAATTTTAATTAAATATAATACAAACATTAAATGGAGTTCTATGAATTAAACAAAAAGACAATTAATAAATGGCAGAGGTGTTGGTTATCCAATAAAGGTTCCCGGGGCGGCGGTACCCATTCCCGCCTCCGAAATTAAGGTGATTTTTCACAAAAATCGCACTATAACAATCATCCAACTATTATTATTATTAAACAACAAGAGAAAATAACTACAGAAAAAAACATGGATTTACAAATGTGGATAACTACGAATAAAGGGAAAAGAAGAGGAGAAAAGACAAAGAGAGACAAGACATAATAAAAACATGACCAGAAAATTACGCATTTACATTTTTAAATGTACTTAAAAAATATTCTTTTGAAGCATTACTTTGAAAAACGAAGAAGCAATAGGTACATTTGATAAATACATGTTGATTTCTGATGCGTACATCCTTCTACTAAATAAAAATTCTTGTATTTCTTTTTATGAAGTATGATTTATATTCTTGGATGTGTTCCAAGTACGTCTAAATAAAACAAACATTACTTACTTTTTTATTCCACAAACTGATACTTAACAAGGCAATTCGTAAAACATTAAAAAGTATGTTCACGTTCATACAGTTTCCTTAACAGCAGTTTTCTACAAAAAACTCTTCCAACCAATAAATCTTGTAGTTACTGAATATATAAATATATAGAAATGTGTTGTGAGCGCGTTGGTGTGCCCAAAGTAAGCTGATTTGTCATTATTTACAGTGGAATTGTTGAAACATTTTCAAAAACAGACATTTTTTCTTGAGTATTAGTCGATTTAAGTGGCCAGTAAATTTGCTGATGCTTGCTTTTAATTGAAAGCTGACCCTTTGACTCCTAAGCCACAAACATCAATGAAAATTGAGGATTGAACATGGAAATTTCTTGTTCAATGTTATTAGTAACTGCTAGACCTGTATAAACAAGTTCGCCCCGCTGTTGAATTTGGCAACAACCTCTGGTCTGGAACCCCAAAATACTTGAAAAATCCCTTGACTCCGGGCAGGAATGGGCGACCCGTTTGTCAGATTCCCATATCTTAACAAACGGATTGGGACCAATGAAGAAAATAATTTTCCTAAAAGCCTTTGTCGTATTTGGGGATGCTGTGAGCAGGGTCTTTTTAAGGAAAGGAAGGTGAGGAAGTTTTGGGAAAGATAAAAGTATAAAGGGTGAGTAGGAATCCGGGGGTCAGTGTATCCAGGAGTGACGAACGCATGAATCCATCCCTCCGTTGCACTGCAAGACGATGAGACCAGTTTAAAAGTCAGAGGGTCTTCCCAAACCGATCCGGCTAGGCACGAAGCTGGTGGGCAGGAGCATTCGCCGACAACACTGAACATACCTCATCCGATGAATTCGAGCTTCCCTGCTAAGTCACCATAAGCAGACAACCACACGGAGTGACCAATGGCAGAGGTGTTGGTTAATAATTTGAGGTATGTAGCGTAACGTTATTATAAAACCCAAGGTTTCTTTCTGGATTTCATTTTATTTTAATTGGGTACCTAAGTGTCTAATCTTTTTAGAATTAAAAAAAAAACAAACATTTTAGCTGCTTGCGACACGTATGGCACCATCTTATGGCACATGCATGGCACCATCTCAAATACTCACTATCTCGAAACGCGAACGAGTAATTTTATGTCTGTCGAGTTTGGATCTCTCCGCGGGTCAACGTGTGCACGTCATCGTGATAATTCAACAATAAATTTGTGTTTTTCTGAATCTTTATGATGGAATCTAGGAAATCAGGTGATTACCACAACTATTTAACAAACGATTTTTCAAAACGTATTGTAACGTGCATTTCTCGGCAGAGCAACATGATCTCTCTCAAGCTTATGGGAAGAGAAATACAGGTTTTTTCTTCGGGTATTTTGTGATAAAATAAAAAAATCATTTAGCAAATTACAAAATCTCCTATATTTTGAAGGTATATATCTCATAGGTGCCCTCCAAGGGACTCCAAATATTATCGTGACAGAACATACCTGTTGGACCAATTCTAATTTACTACTATATCCCGGAAGCACTTTAATAGATATCACTTTGCGCGCCGATGGGCTGCAAGCCGTAAACTCGAGAAAATACGAAGAAAAGTAAGAAGACTCTAGGAGACACTTCTGCAAACCAGGCCCCTTCCCTTTGTCAGGCAGCAGGTTCCACGCCCTCGATCAGGTCCTCGGCTGAGCGCACCAAGGTACCCTGAGATTTGTCAAGTTCCAGAAGGTGCCTTCATCCATTATGTCCGCCGGGAATTCGTCAAAACAGAAATATGGGTAGCAGCGGCCAAGCAAGGCCATCAAGGTGCTTTCCCGCAAATAACGTCGCCATCCGAGACAGGATTAAAAAGATATACTCCGACAAAGTCATGGTTTTTCCACGTGAAGGTCACAAAAACCGGCGACCGATAAAGCCCGATTCACTACAATGGGTCGTGTTTTGTATTCGATCAAACATCAGGATACGGCTCGCGGTTTGAAATAACTTTATCAAAAAGGGTTTATCCCATATTAAAAAATCCACAAAACTCTATCTTAAGTGACTGGTCGAATTGACTCCGGCTCCCAGGCGAAGCAAATTCAAAAAGTCCCGCCGGAAATAGATGGCGCTAGACGCTAGCGGTTTTGATCTTTACGGCGATCATAATTAAACGACAGCGGCCAGGTGAGTTTAATATTAAATAGGTCAAGACAATATTTATTTAATCCAAATAAATATTATCGTGACAGTATTTTTTCTGTAAGTTTAGAATTCATCGAGCCTTTAAAAATGTATCCGAATATATCCGGCAAAATTTTCGTTTTCTGTGTTTAATGGATATTAAATTAACTTTAGTTTTGTAATTTATTCAGGGTTTATTAAACAACTTTTAATTGTTTCAGCCCCAATGCGATTTTTGATATACAGATCGATGTATACAAATTTCATAATGCCAGAGCTTACCATTATACATAGAAACACTCTTCTGCTAAAATGCAATGTTTTGTTAAAATTTTGAGTTAATCAATCAATTAGTTTTCGAGATTTGCGAACGCAAACAAACGGAACCTAAATTTTTATACATATAGATTGCTGTAAGTATTAAAAACGACTGTACCAAGTTGAATCGCGCAATTTATATTTTTAAACAATTTTTTCAAATAATAATAATTTGTATTGTCCCAAAAATATAATAAAATAATAAAGTTAAGCCAGATAATCAAAATTACTAACAGTGCGGTGGTACCAATACTCGCCTCCCAAAAATGAATGAATCTAACGACAATGATTTTTTCGGCAACATTTTGCATGGGTGATATTTGTCATATAAGAACGGGTCGTTATTACGACACGTTTAGTTAATTTTTTCCTCTCTTAAAAATACCCTACATACAGAATTTTCATACACCTAAAAGTGGAATTATTTCAAACTGTTCATATTTTATGCGTACAACTGCTCTAATGAAAGCATACCGAAATTTGCATAGCTTCGCAAACTAGTGGAACTTGCCTCTCAGTTCTACGTGTATGTTCTACTTTCCTCGCGCTGAACCATAGTTCACGTAGCACGTGCCGTAGCACGTAGGCTGAATTTATATTGTCTGACACCAGATGTATTCGAACGATTTCGGCGGCCGACGTAGAATGTAGCCCACGGTGAATGCAATAAAGTGTTATGTAGTGAAAAAATTACACAAATAACATTTCAAAATGCTAACAAATTACTCTACTAATAAATTACACTGCTAATAAATTACACTACTAATAAATTACACTGCTAGCAAATTACACTGCTAACAAATAACTAATAATTCACACTGCTAATAAATTACACTACTAATAAATTACACTGCTAATTAATTTCACTGCTAGCAAATAACACTGCTAATAAAGTACACTGTTAATAAATTACACTGCTAAAAAATTACACTGCTAATAAATTACACTGTTAATAAATTACACTGCTAATAAATTACACTGCTAATAAATTACACTGCTAGCAAATTACACTGCTAATAATTTACACTGCTAATAAATTACACTGCTAATAAATTACACTGCTAATAAATTACACTGCTAATAAATTACACTGCTAACAATTTACACTGCTAATAAATTACACTGCTAATAAATTACACAGCTAAAAAATTATATTGCCAATAAATTACGCTGATATTAAATTATACCGATATCAAATTACAATGCTAACAAATAATACTGCTAATAAATCAAAACCATACAAAAATCACAATGCTAATAAATTAAACTGTTAGCAAATTACACTGCTAATAAATTACACTGCTAGCGAATTACACTGCTAATAATTTACAATACTAATAAATTACACTCTTAATAAATTACACAGCTAACAAATTATATTGCCAATAAATTACACTGCTAGTAAATTATACCGATAACAAATTACAATGCTTACAAATAATGCTGCTAATAAATCAAAACGATGAAAAATTTACAATGCTAATAAATTACACTGTTAGCAAATTACACGGCTAATAAATTACACTGCTAGCAAATTACACTGCTAATAAATTACACTGCTAGAAAGTTACACTGCTAATAATTAACACTGCTTATAAATTACAAAGCTAAAAAATTATATTGCCAATAAATTACATTGCTAGTAAATTACATCGATAATAAATTACAATGCTAACAAATAACGCTGCTAATAAATCAAAGCGATACAAAAATTACACTTATAACAAATTATACCTCCAACAAATTACAATGCTATCAAATTACACCTCTAACAAATTACACTGCTAACAAATAACACTGGTAATTTATACTTTTTTTTAATTTGGGAGGCGGGTATGGATACCGCCGCCCCGGCAACCATTTGTTTGATAACCAACACCCCTGCCATAGGACATCCCAAGTGGTTCACTACGTTTGCTGACATAGTAGGGGTGCCCGGATTCACGGAGGGTCTTGACGACGAATGCGTTTTTCCACCTACTGCGTGACGGGCCGGATCGGGAGAGACTGGTCTAGGAACCTAGATCTCTCCAGCTGGACTTTCTTGACCCATCGCCTTACACCGCAGTGGGAGGGATGGATTTATATGTCTGTCACTCTTGGGCACATTATTTCCCCAGATTCCTACCCATACCTCACACCTTTTTCCTTTCCAGAACTTCCTCTCCTTCCTTTTCTTAAAAAAAGACTCTTCACACACTGATAATGTAAAAAAAGCGTGATAATAGTGGAACACATTTTGATGAGATATTAGTACACAATAACGCCCCTGTGATTTCGTTGTTTTTGACAGGTCTGCGCCAGTGTAATTATAAAAATGAAAAACAAGTTTTTTGCACATAACAGCTATTGAAATTCGTCCAGTCGAGATTGGTCCGCTCCATTTAGTATCTGGTACAATTTGTGACACATGCACAAATTGCACTATGCACTTATTATGTATGTCACGAGTGCATTCACAGCTGTCGTTTGACTGCATCCACTGAGCTTCGGTCTACACTCAATCGAAAGCATCTGGTGTCAGCAAATATTTAATAGATGGCTTTTTCTACCCGGCATTACCCGAGAATTAAAACTTGAATAGAATGAAAAAAAAATTGGTGAAAAAAATGCAACTTGTATAATTTTGTGACAACGCATTGCATATTTCAAAACGTCGTAACTCATTGTGGGAACCACCGTGGGTTTTTTATTTAAAATTTTTTTTTTAAATTTAGGCTCTTGTGTTTAATTCATAATTAAATTAAATTCAATACTGTTATTATCAAGTTCTGCAGGCATTTTAGTTTTTATTTTTGTTACAGCTGTTTCGGCTTTTAAAGTCATTTTCAAACAGTGGTTAAACCACGTGTCCAGCGGCGGAGGATATCCCTCCAATTGCGGTACAGGCGATGTGTCGAGAGAGTCCGGTTGGAGAGGGCATCCCTCAACCAACCTATCGTGATCCAGCCCGCCACGCAGCAGGTGGGTAGACGCATTTGACGCCAAGACCTTGAAAAATCTCACCCCATGAATCCGGGCACCCCTGCTAATTCACCAAATGTAGTGAACCACTTGGGGTGACAGAATTCTGTCAGGGGTGTTAGTTTTCCAAAAAAATACTGAGCTGTGGTACCCATACCCGCCTCCCAAATAAGCGTAAGACCGTTGGGAGCGTTGGAAGTCAAACTGGAATAATTGGAGGTAAAAACGTGGAACCGATTTTTTCACTTAATCAATGGGGAAGTCTGAATTCTCGATAAATCAGTTCCAATTTTGAAAATGGCAATTAAAAAATTATTAGGTAGGTACTTTCCTGCTTTTCTGAATTATACAAAAAACAAAACTTCCACAACGATGACCCTTAAATTCAAACCAATAGTTCTAAAGTTCATTGAACTGAGTTACAGACAGAATCATCACGACCAAATTTAGTATTTTTAATTAAAATATTTATTGGATCTAATCACTAAAGAGATAAACCAATTTAAGACGACAATATGCCCTAAAATACATTCAGAATCTTACCGACGTAAGTAAAGAAGCCGTGTATACAAATTGCGACTCGCGATCCGTGTATTGGACGGACCTTCTGTCGAATTTGCCCTATCCAAGAAAAAAAGAGAAAATGAATAATGTGGAAATCAACGAATTAAGTGAAAAAAGCGTGTAAACAAATATATGCCCGCAGCACGGCGTACTAGACGAACGTACGTTTTCCGCCGCGTCCATTTTAATTAATTCTGAAGAACGTGTTACAAATATTCAAGTTGTTTCTAAAAGAATACCTACCAAAGTTATTTATTCATCGTCTAGAAAAATAAAATCTGGTGCTTCCCGCTAGCTTTATAGTTGTCTGTTGGAGTAAAAAAGTTATTATAGTTACGAATTCAACGGAAATGATTAAAATGTGAGTTTTAAGCAAACAAAAATTATTAGTTCTTCAAAATAGGCATATTTACTTTGGGGTGTCATCATTAATTTAATGAAAAACAAATACCTTTGTATAACACCACTATTTTATTAACTATATCAACATGTTTCGAAAACTATGTTTTCTTGGTCAGGATAATAAGTCAATAATAAATAACAAAAGACAAACAAGTATAGACTAATTAGAACATAGACAAAATATTAGAAAGGAGAGGTGATTAATTACCTAAAATATATCATAAAAAACAATATAATTATTTAGACTTCTTGTTTTCCTTTTAAAAGATTTTTTATTATGTTAATGTAATTTTTTACCCATTCTAAAATAATTTTTATATTTTATTTTATATAATTGTTTTTTATGATATATTTTAGGTAATTAATCACCTCTCCTTTCTAATATTTTGTCTATGTTCTAATTAGTCTATACTTGTTTGTCTTTTGTTATTTATTATTGACTTATTATCCTGACGAAGAAAACATAGTTTTCGAAACATGTTGATATAGTTAATAAAATAGTGGTGTTATACAAAGGTATTTGTTTTTCATTAAATTAAAAAAAAATTATTAGGGTTGTGTACCGCCTTAAAAGTATGTTTTGAGCTTGAAATAAATGCCTGAAGTACGCTTTACCTGTAAATCGTCACAAATAACTGTTCTAGGGGTTAGCCATTCAGTGCCACTGACCATTTTACTCCGAATAATATATTTACTTTGAACGTCTTACACACGATACGATCAGAATTCGCTCATTATTTAGATCAACAATTAGAGCGGAACAGTACAAATAAAATAACATTGATGATAAATAAACTAGAAAATTTATAAAAAAGAACAGTAGAGTATTTTAGAAGCTAATTTAAAAAACAATTATACCAAAGTAATCGACTTTGGAGACAATTTGTTTAATGTTAAGCAAAAAAGGATATTAATTGTAAGAAATTTCAATTGCTTTTATGTCTGGAAAGCCGGGTAAGTGAAAGAACTGAACGAATTTTTTCATACAAACCTAAATATAGGAGGCCAAAAAAAAGGCCAAGCTGATATATATTAAAGAAAATCAATTTTTTTTTCGATTTTTGAGGCAACTTTGTAATTTGGTATGATTTTAGATTTTCACGCCCAAAAGTAATTTCTTTATTTATTTTTGGGGTGTTATGCCGTGTTGCACTACCTCCTTCTTTAGCCAACGTTGACTCATCAACCCTGGCGATGGACGCTGTAACGATGTCCGAAACGTTCGCTAAAGAAGGAGGTAGCGCAACACGGCATAACACCCCAAAAATTAATAATGAAATTTTTAAAAATTTTTTGTGAGTTAATTTTAATTATATAAAAAAATGTACCTACTATTTTAGGATACTTAAAAAAATTATTTCTTCGGGTAAATTTTATTAGCAACAAATTTCTGTCAACATCGTAAAACGATCGTCAGTAATTTGGATTTATGCAAATCACGAAGCTTTTAATTTTTAATTAAAAGCTTCGTGATTAATTAATTAAAATAATATAATTTTTCGAAGCTTAATTTTTTTTTGCTGAAACTGCTTTGCTGAGTGTTTTTTGTTTTCCATTTTTTTCTCAGGACCTATGTCATCTTTGGGGATGCTATAAGGTCTTTCTTGGAAAGGTAGGAGAAGAAGTCCTTGGAAGGAAAAATATATGAGGGGTGTAAAGAAATATATTGGTCCAGGAGTGACGAACGTATGTATCCATCCCTCCCACTGTGGTGAATGGCGATGTTACGAAATAGTCCTGATGAATAGGTAAAAAACGGTCTCCCTGAATCAGTCTCTCACGATCCGGCCTGTCTTGCAGTTAATGGACAGACCTTGACGAGCCTCATCCCATGAATCCGGCACTCCTGCTGAGTCACCAAACGTAGAAAACCACTTGGGCTGGCCTAAGGCAGAGGCGTTGGTTATCTGACAAGTTTCCGGGCTGTGGTACTCATACCCGCTTCCCAGTGTGAATTTTAATATCTTTAGTACTGTGGCTTTTTAAATAATTTTAATTAAATAATTTAAAGGATCCGCTCGAATTGACCTTTAGTTGACGGAGTTGACCTTTATCAGAAATAGTGAGAGCTTACAATGGATCTATCAGCGGGGTGCCTTTACCGTGACCCCTATCGTCAAATTTGCCCCAAAACTCATTACATAGGTCAGAAAACGCGTCAATCAAAAGGGATTATGATTTGTAAGGACGAAGAGTTTGCTTGATATGCAAAGGGAAGGGAAATATATACTAATAGTTCTGAAATTTAGAACTCGCTTCTAAAAAAGTATGCTTCTAATTTTATCTTCTATAGGTATAAATGAATGGATGTTTGCTTGTTTGCTTGCTTGTTTCTTTGTTGTTTATGTATTGCTATTTAATATATGCTTAATGCATAGGAAATGTTTGAAACTTATAAAATATCTTCTTTTCACCTTTGTGAGGGTCTGGATTATTAAAGCGACATGACAATACACACATCTGAAAAGTTTTTTAATTTTTACAAAAACTCTTACGAAACTGTCAAACATGTCACAATTTGAGAATGATATTCTGAAAAACAATCTATTGTTCAATCAAAATTCTTTTTTTCTCATAAACCCTTAAAATTAATGAATATAATTGAAGTAAACTCATCCTACCTATTTTAAATTGGTGCCTATGTTAGGTACCAAAGTTGATAGATTTTTCTTATAATATATAAAAAATTAATGTTTGTAATGTATGAAAAATGAGAATTTGCATAAAAAAACTGTAATATGTGAGAAGCAAGCGGATTGAAAACTGAATGTAACGGGACTGAATATATGGAACGCTGGAGAGGGGAGGGGCACATGGGAGCGCGGTTCGTGGGATGGGTGAGCGGGAGAGGGGAGACGGAGAAGTGGGGAAGGTGAGGGGGAACGCGTTAGGGGAAGGGGAAATGGG
This sequence comes from Glyphotaelius pellucidus, assembly GCA_936435175.1. Taxonomy (NCBI): domain Eukaryota; kingdom Metazoa; phylum Arthropoda; class Insecta; order Trichoptera; family Limnephilidae; genus Glyphotaelius; species Glyphotaelius pellucidus. The sequence goes on from OW386561.1 coordinate 12,204,234, forward strand.
AGGGGAAGGCGGTAGGGAAAAAGGGACAAATAGGATAAGACACGCAGAGAGAAATAATTTCTATATTAATTGGCATTGCAACGCATGCCGGGAACTCGCTAGTATTAAATTAATCAAAACCAAAATTTTCTCGAAAAGTATGTAAATACTTGTAGTGTATTGATTATTCATGTAGTTTAAGCTTCATTCCACAGATGGCGATAGCATAGTTAGTTAAACGTTGCTACATCCCAACAACTTATATGGAAGATACCTAAAATTAATATTGGAAACTAAGAGATGCAACAATACTTATTGTTAACCATTTTATAATATTTTATGTAATTTTATTTCAACGAAAGAATTATATAATTCTTTCAAAGAAACAATTATTTTTACAAAACTTTCAGGCAGGTAGGTATCATAATATAGATTTTACAATTTGGAAGCTCGTAGTATGATTATTCAAACTATGGCAGGATAAAAAGAAAGTGTTCAACACGGCCACCATCTTGAAACGGAACCGGAACGTAGCAAAAAAATAATGGGAAACTTCGAAATAAGGACAAAAACCCCGCCACATAAATAATGCAAATATCAATATGCCATACAGGTAGAAAAAGAAAATAAAAAACCGATGCTAAAAGAATACAAGTGGTCTTGAGAATACACTAGAATGTCTAAGAGTCCATTACTAGCATATTCTATTGACCATAACCAATACAAGTATCTTTTTCCAAAGTACCTATCCAGTTTATTTATGGTTTGGGTGATGCTAAACATGATACGTGCTTTTACTTTCGATTATGTAGTAGAAAAACGTTTTCAAACAGCAGGCTTACTAATGCTATCAATTCAATAAACAGTAGTAGTCTGTTATTGTAATCAGAATAGAGAGTCGGGCATTTGAGTCTAATAAACGGCGAATTTATTTTACGATTCTAGAATCAAACACCAATTATTATTGGCAGTGAGAGACCAACTTTCAGAATCGAAACCTTACTTAAAATGGAATTAGCTACATTATATAATATATAATTATAGATAAACCTGAATAATAAAATACTTTTTAATATTCATCTATGCTTCTACCCCCTTGCAACTACACTTTCATCTCGCGTAATCAAGTTTCATGTCGTAAGGCTTTAAAGATAAACGTAAGCAAAATTTACTTACTTACTACTAACATGTTCGTTATTTGTTTTTAGGGTGTTATGCCGTGTTGCGCTACCTCCTTCTTTAGCCATCGTTTCGGACAGCGTTACAGTGTCCATCATCAGGGCAGATACTGTAACGCTGTCCGAAACGTTGGCTAAAGAAGGAGGTAGCGCAACACGACATAACACCCCAAAAACAAATAACAAAAATTCTTCTGGCCGTGAAAATCTAAAAACGTATATGGTACGTACGTATTTAAAGTAAAATAAAAAAAAAAATACATATATTTTTTTTTTTATGTCCGTATTTGTTGTAATAACAGAAATTATTTCACAAAATTATACCATACATTGTTAATCTGTTATCCTTTTTCAAATGTATACTCTTCTTTCATCCACAAACAAATGCTTTTAATGAAAGAGCAGTTTAAATTATATAATTCAAAATTGTACTTATAACCAAGTAAAAAAACAAAAATATTATTACTATCATAGATTTTTAGTCAAATTCAAAGAATACAAAAAATGGGAAAACTTTGTAGGGCAATTAAAAACCAGTATTTTAATTTATTAACTTTCAAATTTTGATTGCCGGTGTCGAGACCGGTAGCAGAAAAATTAAAATTTAAGTAACAAATGTACACGGAAAGTCATCATGTGGAAATAATCTGTACAAATATCTCGCCTGTGAGTGTTTTCATCACAGTTTGACAATGCCTTCAAAGAGCTGTCATACGTTATAATAATTTTACAGCAGAACTTTTATATAAATATTTTTTATTTTTATATTTTAAATTTTTTTTTATTATTTACTGTATTATTGTTACAAATTAATTTTTTTTTTATTTCAACTGAGTTTTATTTTCATTCATAAATGCATTGTACGGGATCAAGCACTGTAGTCGCCAGCCGCACAGACGATGAAGTGGGAGGGGGCCGGCTGGCCGCTTCGACGCCTAGGGAGAAATGGGGAAAACGAGGGAAAATGTGGGGTAAGGGAAAAATGAGGGAAAATGTGGGGTAAGGGAAAAATGAGGGATAATGTGGGGTAAGGGAAAAATGAGGGAAAATGTGGGGTAAGGGAAAAATGAGGGAAAAAATGTGGGGTAAGGGAAAAATAGGGAATAAGGTCGAGGAAGGGTTGAAGGCAAGGGGAGGAAGGGAGGTAGAGGGGACACCTGTTCCTTGAAAAAGGCGATCGAAAAATTGTGATTTGCTTTCAGTTGAGCAGATCGGTCAGATGAAAGAGAAGTCCAAGTGTAGTTGTAGATCGGAGAAGGCAGAGAGAAGAGCAGTTGAGATGATGGTTTCTGGATATCTGATTAAAACAGGATTGGTCTCTATTTAAAAGACCCAACTGGTCGGCTAGAGCCGTTGCCAGTCCTTTGTCTTCTTCTAAAGGTCGGGATAAAATATTGACTGCTTGACCCCGTGAATTACTTTATTTTCATTTTACATTACACAGAAACTATAGAATTGTTCTTAAAAAACAAACGTCCGATACATGCATATATATTTATATGCATGTGTGCAGGTACATGTATTTATATGGATGTATGTATGTGTATGTTTATGTATATATATATATTTATATTTTTTTTATATTCCTCTAATATATTTAAATACTTTTTTTGCTCTTCTAAATAACCAATGTACAATAAATATTAAAATTTGAAAAAAAAAAAAATTACATATAAAACTTTCTATTACAACACATAAATACTTGTCATACATAAACATAAATAAACACGTAAACACCTCAGCACAGGTTCTCCTAGTGAGGTGTTCACGAAACATACAACAATACCTATCCACAGTTTCACCTTCACAAACCTACCTTACACCCAACATAATAAAATTACAAAATATATTATGTAAAAATGTTTTCGAAATTGATCTATAGGTAAATACTGTAATATATAGAAATAAATAAATGCATTATATCATTTTATCTACTTATTGAATTTTACTAAATTGTCAAATTAATTACTTCTTGTTTCTATATATTGAAATTTACTTCATTATAAAATGGAGGCCACAGCACGGGTAAAACACCCAGTGAGACCACATCATCATATAATGAATAAATATGTAAATTTATTGTATTAAACATAAAAAGAGATATTAATGAATTCTCAAAAGAAAAAAATAAAATGGAGACTAACAAAATTGAAAACAATGAAAACCGTAGGTACTTATTATTTCATTATCATAAGAGGAATTTTCGAGTATATTAAGAATTTTAATGATTACATTAACCGTGAAAACTTTTTAAACACTGCATTATTCAATTATTCCAAACGTCTGGTTCGTAAAGGCTTTTAAATAGAATTTTAATACCATCTTGCCGCAGCGCTGTTGGGGTTAATGTTTCCTTTACGTCGGCAAGGGTTAACGGCGCGTACCTAACGGCATGTGACCTTGCGACCTGAAAGGGTTGAAAACTATACTAAATTACTGCTTTATTAGTTGGGCCTTTCATCAAAGGGTTAAGGGAAGCTGTTAGGGTCTTCGTATAGTCCTGCCAGCAACAACTATGGTTTTAATACAAATAAATGCTTAATTTAAAAAGGTTTAAATTAATTTAATAAATTTATTTTTTCAATGAATCTGCATTTTTTTGAGCTCACTTTATCATCATCAGTATATTATTATTATATTAATACGCGAGCTAAAAATTTGTACCCCTTTTAACGAAAATTGCGCGGACGGAGAAGTACGAAATTTCGCACACTTTGTATAGAGAAGGAGTGCAGAATGCTTATATTTTTTTTAAATTATGCATAAAAAGTACATTAAATCAATAAAAAAAACATTACAATTATGGTCCAATTTCGACCATTGGGCGACCACAAGTAATAATTAATATGCAAGATATTTGTTAAGCGATTGTACTTTAGTTTACCTCAAAAGTGGTGTAAAATTATTTTTGTTTTTTTTATTTTTGGGGTGTTATGCCGTGTTTCGCTACCTCCTTCTTTAGCCAACGTTTCGGACAGCGTTACAGTGTCCATCATCAAGGCAGATGAGCTGCCCGAAACGTTGGCTAAAGAAAGAGGTGACGAAACACGGCATAACACCCCAAAAATAAATAACAAAAATACTTTTGGCCGTGAAAACCTTTAAACATACCTGGTGTAAAATTATATCATATTTTGTTGGGCATTTACACAATACACGGCTACACCTACAAACATAGATCTACACATCATAGACCCTGTGCTTGTAGTTAGTATTACCACATATCCTTTCTACCCTTTCCTTTAGACCCATCATTTTTGCTTTACCCACGTCAGTCATTAATCGACCCTCGCCGCATAAACATCTCTGCATACCGCTCATATACCACTTACCGCATATCGCAAACCGAATCCCGCATACCGCGACTAATATAGTCATATAAGTGCACAACAAACCGAGCCAGGATAGAAGCACGGTAAGTCCTTTTTTCCTTTCCTTGTGCATATTATCTACTTGTGCAGTGGTTTTTCACACACATAAAACACGCGTCATTTATGATCCTTCGACATACTCAAACCGCAAAAAAACGTTTCATTATCATTTAATTACTATATTTATTTTTATGAAATAAATGCCCAGTGGTAGAATCTCTAATTATCGCCTTGATAAAAGACCGCCATCCTCCAGAATCAAAACGTTGCTCGAAATAGATTTAACTGAGTTTAGTGATTAGGTCTATAAAGTCAGGTACTTCCCAACCTTCATTTTCGCATCTCCTCCTCATCCCCATTTCATTCAGCCACACAACATCCCAACAATGGGAATGCCAAGAGTTAATAAACTCATTGTAGGAACAGTATTCATGACACGTCTCAGTTTCACAATTTGTTATTACATTTGGTCGAAGATGTACACATAGTTCACAGAGTTCATTAGTTTGCACGGAATTTTACATATTACACTTAGGCACTAAGGGCCCGTATATCAGTTGTCCCAAAGCTCGGCTTTGACGCAAAGTGAGGCTTAAACCGGGCTTTGCACGTAATCCGTATATCAGTCGTAAACCTAGAGTTGGCCAATTTTAAACGTTTAGTCTATGATATTAATCGAGGATCTCTATGTCGAACCAATCTATTTTTGTTAATATCTATTGACTCTATGGTAAGCTTCAAACTTCAAACGTCAATGGCGTCAACGTCAAGTGTCAATGGGGATTAGTATATTTATGTGTCAATGCTTTTTCCAAGGCTTTTATTATTTTGTGGTAAGTTTTATGCACAATTGTGTATTTAAAAGCTCTATTCATTGTTGTTCACTATAGTTTTCATGTATTTACTTCGATTTAGATTAATTATTAAAATTGACTGGTTGAATAACGAGTATGAAATTATTTGTTTACCTTGCTTTACGTGAATAATTTCAGAAATCAAAAATACTAGAACACCGAACTTCGCGGAAGACAGGGGATAAAATTGCTGGTGGAGCTGGTCTCATCAAAGAGCTGGATAATAAAGCGGCCAATGCGTTCAATTGGAATTGAATGAGCTGACTTGAGAATTCAATTTCAATACAATTTCGGCAGATGCATTGGAAAAAAAGTGGGACAACATTAAAATGAACATGAGGCGAAAATTTGCCACAAATATAAAGTATCGTATCGGACAGGAGGGCCTTCTGTCGATGCAAGGTACACCCAGATCGATGGGAGTATAATGGGACTGTTGCCCACCCAGTCGACCGGAGTAGAATCATCAGTCCTTAAAGGTAACTATTATTAAGTATGCATATCAAGTAACCAAGGAATTTAATTAAAAATTTTTAGAATTCACAACTCTGACAGCTATCGAAGGGACATTTCATTGATTGTAAAGTTTAAATTTTGGCTATCCAAAACTCCCTTGAGCAGCCTCTCTGAAAAAAGCCCCTCAAATTCAATTGTAATATGGAATACTAACTTATTATGTTTGTCATATCAATTGACTAGGTATATGAGGATGAACGAAGAAAGGGTGCAAGGAAAATATATGGCATGAATGTGAATGGTAGAAGAAGCCGAGGAAGACATCAGGCTTGATCAAGTACTCTAATACTTAAGTTGGACCACGTCAATAGTCAGAATCACAGTATGGTATGATGTATGCACGTTTGACAATTATGTTACTGATATGACAGTTAGTTAGTTACTTACTTAACTGATTTGAACTCATAAACATTTATGTTTCCATTTATGCTATTCAGGGCATATTTCTGCATCCAAAACCTCAAAAGATTTGTCTATTTTAAATCATTTGGTAACTAATATTACTATCTTTGTTTTAGCATTCTAAAATTGATCAGAATTGCAGCCAAATTACACTAGAACGATGAGAGCACTTACCAATCCAGCACAAGCTACCGTGGTTTGTAATATACTGTTAATTTTTTTAATGTGAATATCGCACAAGAGTCCCAACCTCTCCCTGCTAACTGAAACCAGTGAGATGGCATCTTCTGTGGGGTATGTTGTGAGGGGGTAAATGAGATAGATACGTGAAGGAGTTAGGGCAGAGGAAGGTACGGAAGTACCTGACTTATCAGAAATGATAACCAAAGAAAGCTAAAGCATTTGAAGCAGGGGCAGTTCTAGATTTTTCGTAGCTGGAGTGTTAAGATTGAAAAATACCATTGATAATGTTGTAACAAATTTTTTTTTATTTTTTCAAAATTTTAATCTTTTATATGAAAAGCAGCCACAAAATATCATACAAAAAATTGAAATAAAAAAAAAACATTCTCAACTAGGCACTACTGTTATAAATATTTTTCAATCTTAGCACACTTGCTCACACACCACCTTGCCAGGACACACTGAACCCCAGATTCCTTCCCAGAACTCTCCTCCCCTTCCTTTCCTTAAAAAAACCCTCCACACAGCATCCCCAAAGATGACATAGGCCCTAAGGGAAATTATTTTCCTCAGGGCCTCCTGTGTGGAGCCCTTGTAAAAAAAAAAAAACTTGCTCACTGAAAGGCCACAGACTGCCACTGATTTCAAATAGCATTTGGATTCTGAGTGGATGTATCACCAAGGTGATAGGTTTTTTTAATTTAGAAATTTTTTTATAATTGTGTTTAATTTTATTATTTTTCAATAATACATTTTTAGTACTCATAAAACAAAATAACCTGCATTATTTATAATATAATACAGAAAGGGTAGCATGGATGTGTAGAGCGAATTAACGAAGAAAGGATTGTTAGGAGAATATACGTTGCAAGTATAAATGTTAGAAGAAGTCGGCAAGACATGGCGAGTCGGACCATGTCAAGAATCAGAATAATTTATTTATTTTTATTTAGGTACATAAAACAGGCATGTTGCCCAGAAATTTATATACATGGATGATTTAAATACAGTATAATATAAGAGTATGTATGAATAAGGATGAAGCAAGGAATTTATGCTAATCCTGAGTTGTGCACGTTTGGCGATTCTTTCTCTCGTATGACAGTTAGTTACTTACTTAACTTAAAATTGATTTGAACTCATAAAAAATTCTGTTTCCATTTCTGGTGTTCATGGCATGTTAAAGATTTGTCTATTTTACATCATTTTGGTAAGAAATATTACTATTTTTGTTTTAGCATTCTAAAATTGATCAGAATTGCAGCCAAATTACACCAAAACGATGAGAGCACTATCAAACCAACACGAGCTACTTGGGTTTGTATTATATCTTAGCACACTTGCTCACACAACACCTTGCCAGTACACACTGAACCCCAGATTTCTACCCACTCCTTAAACCCATTTCCTTCCCAGAACTCTCCTCCCCTTCCTTTCCTTAAAAAAAAAAACCCTCCACACAGCATCCCCAAAGATGACATAGGCCCTGAGGGAAATTATTTTCCTCGGGGCCTCCTGTGTGGAGCCCATGTAAAAAAAAAACTTGCTCACTGAAAGGTCATAGACTGCCACTGATTTCAAATAGCATTTGGATTCTGAGAAGATGTACCACCAAGGTGATAGGTTTTTTAATTTAGAAAAGTTTTTATAATTTTGTTGTTTAATTTTATTATTTTTCAATAATGCATTTTTAGTACTCATATAACAAAATAACCTGCGTTATTTTGGCGAATTACCTTGGCGAGTCGGACCATGTCAAGAATCAGAATAATTTATTTATTTTTATTTAAGTACATAAAACAGGCATGTTGCCCAGAAATTTATATACATGGATGATTTAAATACAGTATAATATAAGAGTATGTATGAATATGGATGAAGCAAGGAATTTATGCTAACCTGAGTTGTGTGACGGTCTGTCCTCTCTGCCCGCTGAAATTTCGGTTAGTTAATTCCTACATCACTTTTCAAATTGATCAGTTGACATCAAAGAAGATTCTTAGGTTCTTAACACAAAATGGCAGGATGAAATGTTTATTTTGCAAACATGTATGTAATAATATAATTTTTTTTAACAATTATGTTGCGAAATACATGGGTTAAAGCAACTGTTGGTATTTTGATGTACAACTTTTTATAATATTATATTCTTCTGTTCCAGCGAAAAGAAAATCTACCACCGCAACCACCAGAGGAGCTCTTTGGCAGAATTTAAAATAAAAAATTAAACTTCAAATCTCCAAAATCTCCTCAAGGTGGAGGGCTTCAAGGCTAAACGCCAGGAAGACGAGAAAGAACATCTGCATTGCAGGGCCGAAAACCTCAAAATCAAATGCAGGAAGAACACGAGGAGCACCTCCTCAGGATGGAACTGCTGATGAAGAGAAAAAACTTAAGAACTAATACTACTTCCATATGAAGTAATATTTGTACTTTAGTACACAAAAATAACAACATTAATAATTCAAATTAAAATACTTACCTTTTTTATTGTTTTTCAAGGTACATTCCCGTTAAACTGCAATTAGCAGTTTGCCAACAGGATGTTAATTTTCAATTACAATTTAAACAGACATTCATAATACTTACTATAACTATACAGATTGTCACAATTAACAAGCATGACAATATAAACCAACTTTATTTAGTAACCATTAGATAAAGTTGACTATTTCTTTGTTGTCGGTGATAGCTTTCACCTGAAATATATTCAGATTTTGATCCATCATTATCTTAATGTCTTCATTTTGGAGTATTCTGTTAAGAATTCTTTTGTGTAATTTGTTTGTATTCCTTTGAATATTACACCTTAATAAAGACATTTAAAAAATACACAACCTGTTATACTTCCTCAGACAATTTTTTATTTTGATACATTATTAATTTACATTTTACAGTATGATAGAATATTGAGGAGGCCTGGGATAAATTTACAACTACGTTAATGCAAAAGATAAATAATTACACTAATATAAAACATGTAACCCCTGCCAACTTGAAACAATATCGGTGAATCTGAGATCAGCATCACAAATAGCTTGCACGTTGACAGAAAAGAAACCTTTTCGGTTCCGATAAATCTCGGGTTGCGTCCACCTAAAATAATGGTACACTAATGATTAGTCTGCGCATTCATGAGTTGAATAAGGTAAGCAAGCAAAGGGGCGACATTTTTTATTTATTAACAATTATTTTGGTACAATTGGTAAAATTTTGTAATACAAACTTTTTATATAAACAGTTTTAAAAAAGTGGAGAAATAATACAAACAGATTAGCAGATTAACCTAAAAAATCCCACATAGGCATTGCCAGTTCGTGGGTATACTTGAGTGTTTTTAAGACAGAAATTTACTAAAAAACATACACTATCTTTGTAGAAGATAAAAAAAAAATTAAATTGAATACATAAAAAATAGATGTGTTTACTGAAATACATATTCAAAAGACGTGTTCATAAAGATAAATAAAAATTTGTTAAGTTACAGCAGGTCAGATGTTACAGCAAGTATGTTGTGTCAATGGTATTTATCCAAGACTTAAATACATTTTTATACTTGCTGTAGGTGGATATATTTTTACAATCAATTTCTGTAGCCTTATAGAAAGCATTATATATTTTTGGTGTAATGTTTGTTGATATTGGGACAAGCAATTGGATAACTTACCGGAGGACTGCATGTGCCTGCAATCAAGAGTACCAATCACTTGGGGAAGCATGCTATTGCACGCCTTCTTGCTATTGCAACCTTCTTTGTTTTTTCTTCCAAACTTTCAGGATCATTTTTGAAAGTAATGAAAGCAGTTCTGTCAACGTGCAATTGATTGTAAAACTATCCAAATGTGCTTGCTTGCGGGGTTTTGTGAACTCTGATAAAGTCCTCCACAGCAATCAGCATGGAGCCAGATGCTAGGTATCTGATTGTTAAAAGTATCTGGCGTTTTGGAGTGAGTGCTTTATTCCTGAAATGAAAACACACTATTTAGATAAGTACTTGCGTTGTTAGCTACTTTTTTATACCTTTTAAAAAGCATTTTCACTTACCAGTTCATTTTAGATTTGATGTCATCCCTTATCAAATCTAGTAAGCAATTTACGACCCTTTTGGAGAGACGAAACCTGTTATGAAATTCAATTTAATCCACGTCAGGAAGTCGTCAGCCCTGCTTCTATATATTCGCACTTTGCGTGGTCTGTTTAAATGTTCTTCGAAATTATCGATATCTAAATCCGCAACGCTCGAAGAAAGCTCAAACTCCATGCTGTTGGTTATTTTATTCCTAAAATGTAATTTACGTACGTAGCAAATGCATATCGAAATCGAACCATTGTCAAATGTCAAATCTGACAGATGTGTTATTGCCAATAGCGCCACATCGCGTCCAGAAATGGAACTATTCTGCGGCTTAAGCGGCCGATTTGGTCGGTTTAAGTTGAGCGAGGAATGTGCTCCTTAGCAGAAACTGATATACGGGCCCTAAGACGCTTAAGCAGTTGGGACTCTTGTGCAGTGCAGTGACCGTCAGAGAGATACGAGCGAACTCTCGGACTATCAGAGCTGCTAAAGTTGGGACGCCATTTATTATTTACTGGCGACTTCCCGGCATGCGTTGCAATGCCACTGAAATCAGTTTGGGAAACGGGAGCGGGTACTGCCGCCCCGGAAACATTTATTGATAACCAACACCTCTGCCGTAGGTCACCCAAGTGGTGTGCTACGTTTGGTGATTAAGCAGGGGTGCCTGGGTTCACGGGGTGAGATTTGTCTAGGTCTTGTAAGCGGAAGACCAGGACACACTGATCCTCAGATTCCTACCCACCCCTTAAACCCTGTTCCTAAAAAAAAAACACATCCACACAGCATCCCCAAAGATGACATAGGCATAATTATTTTCCTCAGGGCCTCCTGTGTGTAGCTCGGTAAAAAAAAATATATGTATTTCATTATTTTTCTATTATAAAAATAGTTAAATTATTTTTGTATTGTTTTTCATTTACTCACAAATAATTGCCAAGTTACCTCTAAAATCATGAAACACTAAAATCTTTAAAAGGCCTGTATCTTATAATTTTAAGCAAAACTAAATAAAGTAGCTCACATCCGTACTAGATATTTGATATACCTTTTGATTGCAAAAATAATTTTCAGTTTGTTTGCGTATTTTGATCTTAAATCCAAATTTAAGATTTGTATAAAACTGGCCGAAATGGGCCATACGTTCCTCTTCAGATCATCGCGATATCATTCGATGTTTTCCCTGAATTTAGATTCTGTAACCTACTTTCTTAATGCAGCTCTTTTCTCCCATTAGAGATACAGTTTCTTGCTGCATTTCTACTGCAGCCAATTTGTTCCCAAATCTTTCCTAATCCGTTTCTATCTGTTTTTTTTTCGTTTCCAAAGTCAACGGTGATTTATTTAGGGCAACTAAATGCATTTACGAATTCTATAGCTGTACAAACCCAGATTGTAAGAAGAGATGAGGTAATATGCAGTTCGTATTTTGTTAAAAATATCTAAAATATAGTGGTAGATACTCTCAGTATAGCTCTGATGAAAGACCACTATTCTGAATCGAAACGTTGTTAGGAAAAGGCTTTAACGGTGTTTAGTGATTAGAGTTTTCCTTCCCCACTCTTATAGCCAGCAAAATACCTTATTAAATTGTATGCCAAAACCTATTGTCGGATTCAATTTACAAAGAAAAAGTGGATCATGAACATGGCACTAGATTTAGTATAAGTAAAATTTACAAAATTTTAAGAAACCCCCGACACAAAAAAAGGCTGATAACCTTGAAACGCCTGAACAGATTTTTATGAATTGTAGCTAAGAACCATTTCTATTACGTCAGCTTTCGAACAAAAAAAACTGCATCACAATCGGTCCATTCGTTTAGGAGCTACGATGCCACAGACAGACAGACAGACACGTCAAACTTATAACACCGCTCCTTGCGTCGGGGGTTAAAAATGAGAGTTTGTCCGTTCCGAAAATTATAAATAAATACGGGCAACGGATATTCACTTATCTTGTCCCCACCATATTTAATAAGATGCCGATGAATATAAGAAACGAATCCAATTGCACCACTGATCTCAAAAAAAAAGTTGAAAAATGGCTAATGGATCAAAACTTTTTATATTGATATTGTTTGTAATCTTTTGTATAAAAATGACTATCAGTAATTTGCCTGTGTTATATCTGTCTGTCTGTATATTTTATGCTTTTGTATTGTAAGTACTTAAAAGTTATTCTTCTGCAACTATTTTGCTATTGTGGTTTCTTATAATATTTTGTGTTTTAGTGTTTTATTAATATTGTCAAATTGACCTGCTGACAAACTGCTTTGGCAGTTTAGCGGGTGATTAAAATGAAGAATAAAAAAATAAAAAAATAATATTATTAATAATCTGTAATATCTATAATAATTAATAATGTTAATAAAATTCAAAATTAATAATAAACTTAGTTTTTATTGTTTACAAAACCAACATATTGTTTTCTATTGTTTGTTTGTTCTACTTAATCTGTCTTTTATTTTTCGTCTACATTTTATATGAAATTTATATTTTTTTATATCTAAGTTCCAATGTAAAATTGTTATTTCCTCCCACCTATGAATTGTGTGTTCCTCCTGTCCTAAAATGAGTTCTGTAGCTCATCGGGATTGCCCTGGCAAGAAATAAAAACAATAAAAAAAACATGTTTCGTGAGCTTGGCTAGCAAGAAAACAAAATATGTTGTATATAAATTTTTAATTAAAATGGTACCACAAAATAAATTTACTGTGTTTGAAGAAAAAATCGTAACATAATTAATTATTTGCCTTTTCATAGACGGCGCTAATTTAATTATTTTAGGTTAAAACTCTTTTTGAAAATTATGCTTTAAAACATTAATATTAATAAATTGTTTGCGCCCGTACATATTCAAAATGAATATGAATAAATAGTTTTGTCCATAAAAACTACAATATTGGATTGAATCACTGAAACAATATTGTATTTGTTAGCTTAATCGAACTGGCTCCAGACCGTTAGAAGCTATTTTGCGCTTTTATAATTACCGTGAAGATTACGGTACCGTGACGGCAAAAATTAAAATTAACCCAATCGAAAATCTGGAAACACAAAAATCAGAAAAAGGTATTGGCACCTCTAGGACTCGAACCCAGGACCTCTCGCTTTCCGGGCGAGTGCGCTAACCACTGCGCCAAGGTGTCAATATCCAATTCGGTCATTTTTGACTTCTTCATACTTCGACTAAGAACTACCCATACTATCTTCATTTTTCTTAACGCATATATTATTGCTGCTATCTTTATGTATGACATTAAATAAAATGGATAAAAATTTATCCAGACACTATCTAGATAGCATTTGGTTCGGGGTTGAATCTTGCAATCATACATAAAGATAGCAGCCAATAAAATATGCGCTAAGAAAAATGAAGATAGTATGGGGGGTTCTTGTCGAAGTTTGATACAGTTAAAAATGACCGAATTGAATATCGACACCTTGGCGCCATTGACACCAGTAGTTAGCGCGTTCGCCCAGAAAGCGAGAGGTCAATAGATAGAGGTGTCAATATCTTTTTCTGATTTTTCAGTTTCCAGATTTTCGATTGAGTTTCGCTTATATTGTCTTTATTTTAAATCTTATTTATTTTTTTATATGAAATACCGCACAAGAGTCCCAACTGCTCCCGTCTGGAGCCAGTGAGACTATGGCATCCCCAATTGGGGTATGTTGTGAGGCTGAAGGTAGTGGGGAGGGGAAGGAGATAGGGAAGAGGAAGGTAGGGAAGTACACCAGGGCGATACTGATAGTATCTTCCACTCTGGAACGTGCCGCAAATATAAAATTTTGCAAATATGTGTTGGCGATCTGCAATCTGCTAGGAAACGATGAGAAGTTACCGAATCGATCGATCGTGCTAGGACTCCTAAATCAACAAAATTTTTACTCGACAAAATATCAATACAATAAAACCTTTGAAAACTCATCAAATCTACCCGTTGGCCTGAGTTCAATTTCCGTTAAAATTCTTATTTGTCTTTTTGCAAACGTACTCTTTAACTTTTGCCTAAAACAAGATGGGGTTTGCGGTTCCGCCAGAAATTTCAAATATGAAATTTTCAATTAAAATTCCCGGCCACCGCTCTTGAGCGAAACCAAACTTTCAAAAGTTGTTCCGGACATGAAGTGAAACTCACGAAATTATATTTTTAACGAATGTTGATATTTGGCACCGCACTGTAAACTTTCAACGAGTGCTACAAATTTTGTGGACATTAAAAAAATATCTACGGTCTGACAAGTAAATTTAGACAGAAAGAGGGCGCCGTTATCGTTACATTTCTTTAACAACAACAAACAAGTGTGTTTAAAGTTAAAATATATATGTGTTTTCAAAAAGCAATTTGTTTCTCATCAATTTGCGGACATTAAAAAAAACGTATTTAAAAAAAAACAGTGGCAAAACACCATTTTTCGATAACCAACACCCCTGCCTTAGGTCACCCCAAGTGGTTCCCCACGTTTGGTGTTATAGCAGGGGTGGCCGGGTTCATGCGGGTGAGGTTTATGTATGTCTTGGCGGTGGGTGAAATTGGGAGAGATTGAGGGAGACCATTGGCCTCTCCAGTTGGTCTCCCCCGACCCACCGCCTTGTAATGAGAGGGATGGATTCATATGACTGCCATTCCTGCACCACTGGCCTCCAGATTCCTACCCACCCCT
This sequence comes from Glyphotaelius pellucidus, assembly GCA_936435175.1. Taxonomy (NCBI): domain Eukaryota; kingdom Metazoa; phylum Arthropoda; class Insecta; order Trichoptera; family Limnephilidae; genus Glyphotaelius; species Glyphotaelius pellucidus. The sequence continues at coordinate 12,219,462 of OW386561.1, forward strand.
CATGCCTTTTTCATTAGCAGAACTTCCTTTATTTCTTTTACCAAAAACGATCCTCCACACGGTTTTCTCAAGATGGTATAGGCCCTCAGGGGAATTATTTTCCTGAGTCCCAAAGCTATCCAACAATATACCTGTTTATAAAAACCGAAAAACCTATTCCAAATAAGAAAGAAACTAACGCTAGATTTTTTTTATGAATACCGCACAAGAGTTCAAACTGCTCCCGTCTGAGGCCAGTGAGAGCATGACATCCCCAATCGGGGTATGTTGTGAGGCTGAAGGTAGTGGGGAGGGGAAGGAGATAGGGAAGAGGAAGGTGGGGAAGTGCCTGTCTATTCAGATCTGGTCACCAAACACTAAAGCCATTTCAAGCAACGTTTCAATTCTGAATGGTGGTCTTACACCAGGGCGACACTGAGAATATCTTCCACTCTGGAACGTGCCGCAAATACTATATATTATCTTAAATGATTTAATTGTGAAATAACACAAAAAAATCAAATAAAATTTATTTTCCATGCCGGGATTCGATCCCGCGACCTTCGGATTGCGAGTCAATAGCCTAACCGCTAGACCACGCCGGCCAAAAGACTGATTGAATATTTTACCAATGATTTTAGAGATAGATTTTGGCTTAGAGGAATACACAAGCCCAAAAATTTCTATTTTCAGATTTAGAAAGGCAAAAAAGTGGTTTTTATATATTTTGTAAATAATTTTATAAGAAAGAAAAAAGTTAATCAAAGGAAATTATAACAAATAATATTAAACAGAAGATTATATTTTTAGAGTTATTCCTTCTTTATACATTAAAAAGTAGTTTAGGTTATATATTTTTAGAGTTATTCCTTCTTTATACATTAAAAAGTAGTTTAGGTTATATATTTTTAGAGTTATTCCTTCTTTATACATTAAAAAGTAGTTTAGGTTATATATTTTTTTAAGTAATTAACAATTTTATTTTAATTTTACTCAAGTAACGAAAGAAAAGCTTCAATTTAATCCAAACATATTCTTTTCTATTCATAATGTTAAACGATTCGTAGTGAACATTAGTCAAAAACTGAAAGCTTTGCTTTAAACCATTTCAAGCAACGCACAGTTAGTAATTTTGAGTATCTAGCGTAACTTTATTATTTTAGTATATTTTTGGGACAATACAAATTAACATTATATGAAAAAAAATGTTAAAAATATATATTGCGCGATTCAACCTGGTACAGTCGTTTTTAATACTTAGAGCAATCTATATACATAAAAATTTAGTTTCCGTTTGTTTGCGTTCGCAAATCTCGGACTAGATTGACTCAAAAAATTTACAAAACATTGCATTTTAGCAAAAGAGTGTTTCTATATATAATAGTATGCTCTGGCGTTACGAAATTTGTATATATCGATCTGTATATCAAAAATCGCCTTGGTGCTGAAAAAATTAAAAGTTGTTAAAGTAAACCCTGAATACATCACAAAACTAAAGCTAATTTGACACATAAATAGCCATTAAACACAGAAAACGAAAATTTTTGACAGATAAATTCGGATACATTTTCAAAAGTATCGATGAATTCTAAACTTAAAAAACAAATACGTTTTGAAAAATCGTTACATTAATATTTTTTACCACACTAAAACACAAGTAAAATAATTGTGATAATCACCTGATTTCCTAGATTCCATCATGAAGATTCAGAAAAACACAGTAGTTATAGTTGAATTATCACGATGACGTGCACACATCGACCTACGGAGAGATCCAAACTCAACAGACATAAAATAACTCATTCGCATTTCGAGGTAGTGAGTGTTTGCGATGGTGCCATACGTCGCAAGCAGCTAAAATGTTTGTTTTTTTTTTCTTAAATTCTAAAAAGAGTAGACATTTAGGTACTTAATTAAAATAAAATGAAATCCAGAAAGAAACCTTGGATTTTATAATAAAGTTACGCTAGATACCTCAAATTATTAACTGTGCAACGTTTCAATTTTGAATGATAGTCTTTCACCAGGGTGATGCTGAGAGCACCTACTGCTACTTCGTAATATATTAATTAAAATGCGTGAAGAGTAATAATTCACCATGAAAAAATAACACTATAAAAGTAGCATTATTTTTGACCGCAGACAAACTGCCTCCCGAACTTTTCCCGCCAGATAGATTGCATAAGGAAATTGATAGCAGTTCGCCATCAATCTCCTTAAGTAGAAGAAATCCTATCATTTATTATTCAAGCGTAATCGATTTGAACTCTCATAGCTTTTATTTTCAAAGGAAAAAGGGATGTTTTAGGTCCACCATCAATATAAATAATAATGTATTCGTGACTTTACCGTGTTCGGGACCGTTAAATAAAATAATTTAACTTGTATAATTATAGAACATATTAAAGTAACGTTTATCGCGTGGTGGTCAACGGTGAAGAGGCGCTCCCATACAAGACATGCCTTTTATACCTTAATTCATGTCCAAACAAAGAATCCCAAATTCTTTTGTTCCATTTTAACTTGGATCCACATTCATTACAATTTATATAGTAGTATCGGAGAGAGATCGTATTTACGTACGTCATCGACAATCGCCCTTTTTATTCTCACACGTCTTGTATGAAAACAAAAAGAAAGAAGATAGTGACGTCACGTAATACCTTTCTCTGGGACAACTACTATATATGAATTGTTAGGTTAGGCTAGGTTGGTTAGATTAAAAAATGATATAAAAGAAGATTTTGGATTTATCCATTCAATGAAATCATATTTTTTTTGTCGGCAACCCGGGCGTTTATTGAAATAACATTATATACAAACAAGTAAATAACTCGCCTCACTAGACTATGTCTATTCTAAAAGGGTACTATATCCTTATTTATTTATATTATTTTTTATTTTTTATTTTTTTTTTATTTCTATTATAAAATAATCGTTTGGCGGTTCCATCTCATAAGGCTGGTCGAGTAGAGGTGAAATTGTAATTGATGTCTGATGAGCCAAAGAGCGATAAAGCGATTCTAAAAGTTGAAGGAGCTACATTCTATATGATATGCACACATTTCCACACCACCTGTGAGGTAGTGTACTAATGTAATCGAAGAAGACATGACTGTAGAAGTCGAATTTGAAGAGTATGAATCAGATTAAGATATGAATAGAAATCAATAATTAATATTATAACGATCAATAATCAACATCAACATCACCAATCAATATCAATAATCAATATGCAGTAAATAGAATATTAATCCATGAAACTTCATCAAAACCGATCGTGGATTATTCCTACCTATAGGACTTCGCTACGCTTAGTCAACCTTAGCTGACAGAATTGCAGAGTACCTACTCCGAAATTATTTTGAAAATATTAAAACTAAGAAGATCGAAAGAAAATATTTTTTTGTTAGGGTGGCAGAACTGTAATTTTTGTTTTATGTTGATTTATGCTTCAATGTAATAATAGTAGAGAAAGATAGGTAGGTACAACTTTGTTGGTTTTTCGTTATCTTCTTTGTCCCGTCTTACATATTCTTGAAATCGATCAAAATATGTTTTCAATCCTCGACAGCTGTCAAAACTCGACAATAATTGGTTTTCAATCAGATAAAAGCGATGGTTCAAGGGAAGAATGGTGATAGTAGGAATCTTTATTTTTTGTCGAACTGTCGGTTACACTTAGTACATACAAAACATGTCTTAAACTGGTCCCAGCGAGAGCTCGTACGGACTTTATTCTCGTACTCTCTCCGACGTCCTCTTCCTTCTCACGCATCTTGTTTGACAACGAAAAAGTTAGAAAATATTAGAACAATGACGTAACGTACGATCTCTTGCTGGGACCATTATAACTATCTAAACATGCGTTAATCTTATCCATTACGTGTTCTTCAGCCTAAATAATTAAATTAAAAGGCACACTGTACATGACCCGCAGATACTTTGATAATGCACAACTGCTGAACCTGACCAAATCGCAAGTGCGTTCTATTGTTGAATTAGGCAGCCACTCCTGGGCTGGAGTCCCAAAATACCTGAAAAACTCTTGATTTTGTGCAGAAACGGGCGGTTCGTTTGATAGATTCTCCTATCTTAAAAAGCGGATTGCAATCTTTAGAGCACAGGCGTCAGATAGATACGCTATCTTTGTTCTACATGTATTACAATGGAAGATGTCAGTGATCCATCGGAACCGATACATAGTCAGGAAACACGCCAAACGCGCGCCCAACATGTACACGGTTGACATTTGTTACTTGAGAACGGGTTCTTGAGTTCTTCAGCTCGGCTCTGGAACGATTTGCTGGCCTCTGTAATTCCTCTGTCCTACAACACGGGTCTTTTAAAGTTCTTGTTCACGTCTTTCTCTCCTCTTAAAGATCCTTCACACAGCATCTTTAAATTTGATATAGGTCCTGTGGGGAAATTATTTTCTTCAGGGCCTCCTGTATGGAGAAAATATTAAAAACATTTGGACGGTTCCAGGGTATGGTCTTCAGACAGTCTGCTGTCAATTGTAAGGTGAGCTGTTTGTTGACTTCGTTTTCCTTTCCAAGGGATTCGTACAAAGAGATATTATGTGATGGTTTGAGGAGTTATCCTTTTGTAGTAAAAGCACTTATATTAGATATTGTTGTAAAACCTGAATTTATTCAGATGAATAGTAATTTTAAAGAGATTTGATTCTAATAAGGAACTCCAGTGAAAAATATTATGGCTTTAAAAAAATATGTTCATATAGACCAATAAACGCTGATTCTGAATATATAAGATTTATTAAATAATATTAAACGTAGAGTTTTAAAAAAAATATTAAAAAGTCCATTTTAAAACGTGTCATTAAAACACCCTGTCAAGTTGGTATTGCTGGATTTTGGCGGCGTGACGTCACCGCGCCGCGCCACCTGGGTCAAAGTTGTATAGAAATGTAAGACGCTAGCCGTTCGACATTCCGTATTATTGGTATAAACCTCTATAAAGAGATTTGGACATATAACAGTTTTTGTTTTTATTGAAACATTATTTAGGCCTAAATAATTCAGTATCAAAAATAAAGTATCTATTAGTTTATCTATATTATTTAAAATATTCAAAAACTCTAACTGTACAAAAAACGACCATAATGCCCAGTAAAACGCTCCAATGCTGAAATCCAAAATGGCGGGAGTCGAACAGCTGATTCCAGTTCCATACAAAATTCATACTTCGGTTGATCATGATGACGTCACACTAGATTCGGTGGTTTTCGGGGGATCTTGAAATTTAAAACTTTGAAATTTATTTTAACTATTAAAACTAACTATAAAAATAAAAATAAATATGCAGTTATTTAAATTAGAAGGTCATTATTCATAAAAAAAATTAAAAAAATTGGACTGGAGTTCTCTATTTGAGCACTAGTGCTTTAATTTGGAGAATAAGTTGCGAGAAATGAAATTGAGATTTTTATGAACAAAAAGAGAAAGTCACCGCACGACCACAGATAAATGAGAATATAGACAAAAATGCATAGAAATATTTAGCAGAAAGGTGACATAGACGTTAAAGTTATGGGTAAAAGAGTCTACACACATCAAAGTTAAGAAAAATAATAAAATGTGCAATACTAAGTACTGAATGATTTTAAATATTAGATATAGGACAACACAACACTCAAAATAAGGAAGTTGAACTTTTTTGATTTCCTAAATGGTTTCTTGATCGTTTTTCCTCCCGACACATTTCAGACAAATATTTACACGTTTTGACAGAAGCGGGTTTATGACCGAATCGTAAAAATGTTTACAGAGTCTTGATATTGGATTCGCATATTGTATTGAATGTAATGTTATGTACACATCATCTGTATTAATAATAAATAAATGATGAAAATGAATCATATTAATAAATTGTAAAACGAAAATGAATAATAATAAATACACAGTGGCCACTGAACAGAAAATTAATAGAAGTATCACCAAAACCGATTAGAAAAAAAACCGTTGTCAACATTTTACTTATGACCTTTTCTTTTCTAGGTCCCAGACTGACCAATGAAATTGATTAAATAGTCAACATAAATAAATTTTTTTCAGTGTCGCAAAGTAACATATGATTTTGGATAGATATTATTTATGTAAAAATAGTTATTTTTTTCGTAGCGGCTCTAATCGTTGATGCATACGCTTTTAATGATGGTAGTAGGAGATTTCCAAATACTAGTGGTCGCCCGGCGGTCGAAATTCGACCATAATTAATTTAAATTTAATGTATTTTTTATGCATAATTAAAAAAATAAAAGCATTCTGCACTCCTTCTCTATATAAACTATAAGTGTGCAAAATTTCATACTCCTCCGTCCGCGCAATTTTCGCAAAAAGGGGTACAAAGTTTTTGCTTCACGTATTAAACTACTGATTTAATGTATTTTTTATGCATAATTAAAAAAAAATAAAAGCATTCTGCACTCCTTCTCTATATAAACTATGTAATATAAACTATATAAACTATGCGAAATTTCATACTCCTCCGTCCGCGCAATTTTCGCAAAAAGGGGTACAAAGTTTTTGCTTCACGTATTAATATACTGATTTAATGTATTTTTTATGTATTTTTCATACTTATTATTTTTTTGTATTATAAAGTTTTTATATACCTAACTATTTATTTTTTAAATTTATATATTTAAACTTTTTTTTACACGGTATCCGGAAAATTGTAGTTCAAGCAGGAAAATGGTGAATCTACCCAAAAAAACTTTTTTTTATTTTTGTCCTGAACATTTCGATTTTTTTTGACATTTTCAATTTTTTTCGGCAACTAAACGGTTAAAAAATTTTTGGAGTCGGGCATTTGCTTTAAAGCATTCAAAGAGATATTCAACAGATATTTTTACACCTAACTATCGCTTTTTTTAAATTTAACCTAAAAAATTCCAAATGCTGTCTCGACTTACCTACGCGAAAACGAAAGTTCAAAAAAGTTGTACCACAAAATCTACTCCGATTTTGACGTAGATTCACCAGTTTTGATTTTGTAATACGAGTTTTCACGAGTGTATAGTTGTTGTAGTAAAAAATTCCAGCATTAATAAAAAAAAACAGGACTTTCAAGCCTTACCTAGCTGATATATCAAATCTGTATGCATTGTTAGATTCAACATAACAAAATTAGACAAACAGTTTAAATAAAATCCCAAGCACCAAAATGTCTGTTGCCAGTGCTGTTCGAGAAAAAATCGTGATATTTGAAAATGTTCGAGTTCATCAAAAGTTATATTGAAAATTTAAGAAACTAAATAGTTGATACTTACCTCCGTGACCTTGGGAAATTTTGTCTTTTTCGATCCAATGTCTTTTTGTGTCTTGATTAAGGTTCAACTTACCTGTAACAAAGAAAATTAAACGGTTTTAGATACAAGCATTATAGAAGTACACAGAACAATTAAAATGAAATCAGGAAAAACTTGATAAAAACTGTAATATCTCCAATGTTTTCTCCAGAGACATTGGGCACTTTTATTATTACCGTGACGATCCACGATAACGGTACCGTGACGGCACAAAAAAATAATGCTACGGCTCTTCAAAAGATGAGATAAACAATGTAGGTAGATCTGTTTCTTCCAAAGGAAAAAAGTGATAATTTTCTTGCATCTCTCTCACATACCACACCGTGTCTTCTCCGTAGACATCTACATTACTACGTAAGGATAATTTTGATAGTATGGAATATAGTTAAAAGGATAATATTGAAGTGTGAGTGAATTCCAAAAATTCTAAAACGTACAACGTCCATGCGATGATGGTTTTGCTTTTGTTCTTGAACATATAATGCTGTAGCTCTTTTTACACACTACATATCAACAGTCAAAAATAAGACGAACGTTGAATGTATGTCTGCACCCCCCCAAAGAATACATGCAATCATTATCATTCATCTCCCTCACACGTATTATGAAAATGAAAAGCAATTCCCGCCACCGTAGCTGAGCCAATATGATAAGTCACAAAGATAATATATAATGTTTCCTCCAAAGGAAAAAAAGTAGTACTTTGGAAGGAATATTTTATCTCATCTTTTGTCTCACAATTATTTATTTAATGTCTAAGAAAGATCTGCAGCATTGATGCATCAATGCAGCAATGATAAATAACGTAGGTACGTCTTATCCCTTTTTTATGTCGTCACGGTATTGTGTTGAGTGTTGTGTTGTCCTATGTCTAATATTTAAAATCATTTAGTACTTGTCACATTTCATCATTTGTTCCTAACTTTCATGTGTAGCCTCTTTTACCCTTAACTTTAACGTCTATGTCACCTTTTTCTAAATATTTCTATGCATTTTTGTCTATATTCTCATCTATCTGTGGTCGTGCGGTGACTTTCTCTTTTTGTTTGTTTATAAAAATATCAATTTCATTTCTCACAACTCATTCTTTAAATTAAAGCCCTAAGGCTCAGATTAGAATGAAATCATTGTTAAATAGCTATACATCTGAACAAATTCCAGCTTTTCAAGAATATCCAGTCCAAACATAAGTGTTTTTACTAAGAAAAGGATTCCTCTCAAATCACACAACCCCTCTCTCTCTGTACAAATCCCTTGGCGTGGAAATGAAGAAGTCAATAAAAGCTGCTCACCTTACACCTAACGGCGGACTGTCTGGAGACCATACCCTGGGACCGTCCAGACGTATCGTAATTTATAATTATTCTTCGGAGGAATAACGTCCTTTGTAGGCAGAAAGCTAGATTTGTCTGCGAAGCTCTAGAATTATAATGACTCTGCACATCTACCTTCAGCACAACTCGGAAATGAGACCTTGTTACCCGAAGAACCAACAGTCAACTAAAGTAATTTTTATTTTATTTATTTATTTATTTATTTACGCCTATTTAGGCTTTTACATAGATATAACAATATTTACGAAATTTAACTCGTACACAGTGCAGGAAACGACTGTTTAAAACACTTGTACAAAAATAAATATAAAGTAAAATTATTATTGAATTTGATCCACATAGTATGGAGGTATTATATAAAAAAAATATTAATAAAAAAAAAAAAATAATATTATATAAAAAATCCAAAATAGTTTTTTTTTCAGCTGACAAAATACTGTTAATGTGTTAGTCAATTTAAAAAGCTTTATCAAAATATTCCTCTGCTAGATGAAAATATTTCAACAAAGTATGCTTATATATTGAAATTGATGTACTAAATATATAAACAACATCGGAGTATTTGTTTCCTAGCTGTTGAATCCGTTGCATGGGAGTGTAATATTGAAACGTTGATGTAGAATTGTTACAATAATAGGGTAGGTACTGTCTTGTAACTGACCTGCCTGTAGTATGAAAAGAGATTACATTTGAGAAATCAGGGGTATCAACCATTGCATTTATGATTTTATGCAAACAGGTTAAATTGGAAATGATTCTACAATCAGATAATTTCATTAAATTTAATGAACAAAGTACGTTATCGTAATTTAGGCATTCACTAGGAATACCCATTTTACAATTTACATATCTTAAAAATTTATTTTAGAATCTTTCAATCGCATGTGAATGAACCTCATAATTTGGGGACCAACCCGTGGAATTGTATTCTACATTACTCCTTACTAGTGAGAACTAATCATCTAATATGATACAATACAATGTTTAAGACCAAATAACATGGTTTATCACAAAAACCGAATGAAATTGACCTTATTTCAAGCTCACAGACATGCTAATCATATTTTAATCTATTTATCTCTTCAGTGCGAGAAAGGGACCACCAGCATAATAATATATTTTAATTTTCAATCCAAAATGCATTCAGCATTTCAACAGACTAAAGTTTTGATGGAATAAATTAGCACCAGTAGTTACAAAGTTGCATTTGACGTCGCGCGTCGATACAATTTGATGATCAGTGCCGTATAAATTATTTTGACGTTGAAAGAGTCCCGATTTTCGGTCTGAGAGCGTTTTGTCAAAAAAAATATGTATCAGTTAGATAATAAAAATAAAAAAGTATTTAAATAAGTCAGTTCCCGGAAAAGGAAAAAAACTTTTCAATAGTTATTTCGTTAACTTAGTTAGAAAAAAACTTTTTAATAGTTATTTCGTTAACTTAGTTAAAAAAAGCTTTTGATAGTTATTTCGATAACTAAGTTAGAAAAAAAGCTTTTCAATAGTTATTTCGTTAACTTAGTTAGAAAAAAACTTTTTAATAGTTATTTTGTTAACTTAGTTAAAAAAAGCTTTTGATAGTTATTTCGATAACTAAGTTAGAAAAAAAGCTTTTCAATAGTTATTTCGTTAACTTAGTTAGAAAAAACCCAGTTAAAAGTTATTTCGTTAATTTAGTTAGAAAAAGCTTTTTAAAAGCCATTGCGTTAATTTAGTTAGAAAAAAAGCTTTTTAGTAGTTATTTCGATAACTAAGTTAGAAAAAAAGCTTTTCAATAGTTATTTCGTTAACTTAGTTCGAAAAAAAACTTTTTAATAGTTAACTTATTGAGGGAAATTATTTTTCTCATGGCCTTTTCTGTGTGGAGTTCATGTAAAAAAAAAGTCCACCTCGGCACAGGACCCCCTATAGAGGAGGACTAAGAAACACAATATCTATACTTACTTGAATTCACCATTATATTTTGTATAAACAATTATTTCATAATTCTTTGCAAATAATCAAACAGGTGTATCAAGTATTTTGGGGCTCCTGTCCAGAGCTGGTTCTCAAATTAAATTATTGAAGATTCTTACGATTAAGGTTTGATTAATTTTTTATCAGACTTTTTTTGGTTACCCAATTAGTAGAGAAATATTCTCGGGTCTAACTGGGGAGCTAGTCTATGTAATTATATATAAAGATAATAAATAATATGCATAGTTACAAAAATGGAAAAATAAGATTTTCAAAAATACTGTGAAATATTACAAAAATATTGTACAATAAGAAAATAACATATAATTAAAGAAACAGAATATCAACAAAAATCAACAAAAAATCAACAAAAATAATAGCAACATATCTGAATATATCTGAAATTTGGTTGTGTAATGTCATGCGTCCTCAACTTCTTCTACCATTCGCATCGTCAAATATTATTTTCAGCAGAGGTTAATTCATTTGGACAACAATTTACGTCAAGCAAAATGGGAGTTGATTTCCGGAAAGCAAAATCAAAGTAAAACATATTTGATTACTTGAAAAGTTCGCAGCGAGTTCGAAGATTTTCCATTACTCACATTCAAAATTCAAAATTCTGGCCAATCAGCGAAGTTCTGGCATATCAAACACCGTCATTGGAGCTTTCTTAGAGCTTTCTTGGAGCTCTTTTGTTTTACAAGTTTCAAGTTTTCAAATTTTCGAATTAAGAGTTTTAATTGGAAACTTGCATCATTACATAACATTAAAAAACATGTGTTTCCGGCATATCATCTCCAGTACACATTTTATTTTGGTAGATACTCTCAGTATTGCCATGGTGCACTCGCGTATAAAGTTTTTTGCTCACGTTTTATAAATAGCCAAAAAGTACATAAATTAAAGCATATTTATTTAAATTATTACTAATTTATAATAACATCATGTAAAATCAAATCAAATATTTATTTTAAGGAGGGAATAACCAGACAAAACCCGAAAAATGTCTTTTTAAATCAAATTTTAGATATATTGACTCTTTTCCAAAAACAATTATAAATTTATTTTGAAAGACTGTTCTTTTATCTAGTAAACATATTTTTGAAATTTTGAGAACATTAGTTTATTTTTAGTACAATAAGGTTTTACTGTAGGTCATTAGCAGATTTGTTAAATTTTCTAACAAAATTTTGTATTGTACAACATACATTTCAAATCGCATAATCATGCAGTAAAATAAATCAATAAATTATTTGGGAAACCTACTTTTCAGAATTTTAATTTTAGTTCACATAAAATCATAAAAAAGTCAATTTGTCTATTTATTTACGGTCTTACAAACTAATATATTTAAAAAAATTTACATTTTTATTTTGCTTAGACATAATTGAAAAATTATAAATACTTATGAACAAAAAGTAATTACAAAAACGACATAATTTTAATTGTTTTATCATCACGAGTTTTAGAATGTGGGTATTTATCAAATCAATTTGGAATGAAATAAAATCGAATAGAGTTATTATGTTAAAATGCTGGTAAGAATAGAGAAAAATTAATCTTTTTCATTGGAAACACCCTGTACAAGGGTACGATCGCAAGATCATCGTCCGACGAAATTTAAATTATCGGCCGCTGGTTAATGGCTCTTAAAAAATGACATTTGTTGTACTATAATATTTTAACAAGAAATGTAGGAACTAAATAGACAATTTTTAACTGCACTTTGGAATAACCTAATTGACTACTCACGCGGCGTTTTGCTCATCGCGCGATGAGCAAAACGCCGCGCGACGGATCCCAGCCGAACAAACCACCTCTACTGAGCCACTGGTACATACCAAGACGATAAAATAGTATAATTTTTTTTATAAAAGTATAATTCAAGACCCATGTTCACTCTTTCCTCTTCTCAAAAACACCCTTCACACAGCATCTTCAAAGATGACATAGGCCCTGAGGGAAATTATTTTCCTCAGGACCTCCTGTGTGGAGTTAATGTAAAAAACAGGTATTACCTACTTTAAAGCTTGTCTGAAATATTCTTAACACAAGCCAAGTTCCAATTTTGATATTGACACTTAAATTCAAAGCAAATTTAAGTTAAATAAACGTGAATAATTTCACGCAGCAAAACGCACATCGTAGACAATCAAAATAAGTATATAAAAAAAATATTTTTTATTAATTAAATGAAGAAAAACGCTATCTGAAAACTTTTTGTACCCTCTAGGATTTGAAGTTGGGGATGTTAACCTCTCAACGGCGGAGGTAGTCAGATTCTTAAAAAAAAAATTATAGTTGGAAGTAAACAGTGCAAGTTGCCCATTGAAAGTTTGAATACCTCAGGCGCTGGTCGACTCTGATGCTAAAACTGAAAACTTTCACATCGTTTAATAAGGAGGAAGTTGGAGACAGTCTCCCTTACATTTTCAAGGAAATCCATTAATTAATGATCGGGCGAATTTTCCTGTCTTTTGTAAAACTTTCATCTAAAATCTACGTAGATGGTTTTCTGAAATTCAAAGTTACGAGGAAACACGGTCGCAGAGAAATTTGAATAATAGGTATTTTACCAAACCGTTGCTGTCACTATCACTGTTACCCCTTTGAATAATGAGCGAAAGAGACAATTGCAGCTCATGCTGAAGAGCTATTCTCTATCTTTTGTGATCGAGATAGATCTCAGGCGAGATCTCCTGTCAGATTTGTGTGATTTTCTACGGCTGTTATTTGCTTTTTCTACGGGCAGATGTCAGAATTTCAGCTGTGAGCTGTCACGTATTTTAGTTTAGGTCGTTTTAAACACGAATTCCTGCAAGTATGCATGATTATTTATTCATTTGACAGACGTAAAAAAATCACACTAATCGGACAGGAGATCTCGCCCTATATCTATCTCGATCTCACAAAATATAGAGGGTAGCTCTTTTGATAATCTTTACGTAGTATAAAATGAAGTCGCTCCCTCTGTCTGTACGCTTAAATCTTTTAAACTACGCAACGGATTTTCATGCGGTTTTCACCAATAGATAAAGTGATTCACGAAGAAGGTTTATAGGTAAATAATTTGTCAAGGTTTTGTGTAAATTGGTTGAAATGTACAAATAAAGGGAGCGGGCTGGCAAGCAGGCAGCGGGCATCGGGCTGGCAAGCGGGCGGTGTGGATTTGATATGGCGTTGGTAATAAAGCTTGGGTAATGGCGTTGTGTTTCGTTAGCCACAGCAACGTGTGGCCGGGTCTGCTGGTTTTTTTTTTTTTTTTACATGAGCTCCACACAGGAAGCCCTGAGGAAAATAATTTCTCTCACGCACTGTGTCATCTTTGGGGATGCTGTGTGGAGGGTTTTTTAAGGAAAGGAAGGGAAGGAGAGTTCTGGGAAGGAAAAGGTTTTAAGGGGTGGGAAGGAAACTGGGATTTAGTGTGTCCTGGCCAAGTAACTAAATAAAATCATTAATTTTGTATTCCTCATAATTCTCCTTCAAAACTGTACGATTTTTGAGATTTTTTTAATCAAGTACAATAAAAGAAAATATTCTAAGTTTTGCTTTTTTTAAAAATACGTTGTCTAGTTTGTACACTGAACTGTTGAAGGCGTTCTAACCAGGCAATTTTATTGATTTTTGGAGGTTCCTAACTCCTATAAGAAGTAACTTATCAAAAACCAAAAACTTATCGACACTTTAGTGATCGATTGGTCGATCTATACATCAAAAAACGTTTGCACTAGTGTTAAAATCCGGAGAGGAAATTGGGGAATTCGTTTGTACGGATAACACGCCACCCGGTTTCCTTTTAACAAAAATTCACGGTTTAGTTTATAGGATTCAATATTAGAGACGATTCGTACTTATGCAGAAATTGCCAACAAAAGATAATAGAAATAAGGAAAATGGGCATTGAACCATTATTAGTATGAAACCACGCGCACTGCAAGTGTCGCCAACATCGTTCACCCATAATATTGCCGCTCCATTATATAGTCGCTTTGATAGTACGTCCGATCATAGCTCGGCGACAGTCGGTATGCTTCCATGTCAAATATATATTTGTTTCTATTATCAATGGTGTTAACCGACACCGGTACCGAAAGAGCAAATGAGTTATAATTCTGAAACTAGTTTTACGTTATTTAACTTTTGTTTATTGTTTTTGGAAACTTATTTGTACAATATGTAAACATGTACGTTTTACGATTTTTACGGCCAAAAGTATTTTCGTTATTTGTTTTTGGGGTATTATACCGTGTTGCGCTACCTCCTTCTTTAGCCAACGTTTCGCCAATTACTCATCTGCCCTGATGATGGACACAGTAACGATGTCCGAAACGTTGGTATATATAATTGGTATCAGAGTAATAATTGCACGAGTAATACACGAAATTTTGGTTGTTTTTATGTAGTTTAAATTTTTAATAAAAGTAAAAATAAAAAATTGTTTTATTTTGTTTGTTGAAGTTTTCAGTATTTTTCTAAAATTTTATTTTGAATTCTTTGAAGCAGTTAAGCAGTTATTGTCAGGTATCCCTTATATGTTATACACACGTCTGGTAATGTTGAGTTGAGTGGTTAAGGGAACATTTTATGGCAATATATTAAAGAATTTTGTTCGTAGGTATTTGTTGCACACACAAAGTTTTTTTTTAATAAGGAATACAAAACACGTATTTTTGCCTGAGATTTGCTGTGTTTCTGATTGGTACGACATTGTTTAAAATATTTCCTATGTATATATATACACTTGTAAAGTTGAGTGATACAGGAAGAGAGTATTTAATTTTCGTAAAAATTATTACTACAATATTATTTTAATTATTAGTTTTTGGGCAATATAAATAGATTTTGTGTGGGTTTTATAAGCGTAACCCCATCCTGTTATACCGTAAAGCATTATTGATTGACAGAACGCGAAGTAGGTCGAATAATTTCAATGGTGAAACAAAAACTTTGAGGACCCGATTCTAAAAATAGCAACCCAGTTAAAAGTTGGGTCAAGTGGATAAATAAAAAAAAGTACGTCTCAACATGATGGAGCGGTAATAATTCGTAGTGGAACTCTATCTAATAACACATCAATCAGTCCAGCAACAAAAGGTAACGTATTTATTAAATTACTGTCACTTTATCCACCTGATGCTGAAATTAATTAAATTAAGAGAACTTGTTTATCTGTCATCGTCAATAAAAAATAGCTTTTTAGACAGAGATATATGCAGATATATATTATATACAGTTTCTTCTTCTCGTTTTTTTAAATGTAATTACCCCACAATGTGCTCCCTATCTGAGTCCGAAACGCCTTGAGGCAATGGTAGCCAACATATTCCGTATGGCATCTTCAAATGGGATATTTGTAAAGCTGAATGTAGTGTGGAGAAGAAGAAGGTGGGAAAATATCTGGCTGGACAAGACTAAACTTAATAAGCTAGCTGGAACTAGCTGGGGATGCGACGCCAACACGCTCAAAACGGCATCCATTGCTCTGGTTTTCTCGGCAGCTGAATACTGTGCTCCAATATGGGCTAGAAGCGCCCACACTTCCACGGTCGAGGTTCAGCTTAATGCCATAATGCGAACCATCAGCGAAACTTTAAAAGCTACTCCTCTCCATTGGCTCCCCGTACTTGTTAACATAACACCGCCAAATATCAGGCAAGAGATTGCAACACTGAGGGAATACAAGAAGGCGCTGCACAAAAGCGCAATACCTTTGCACGATGATTTCGTCTCTCACCCTGCATGTCACTTGAAGTCCCGAAAACCCTTCTGGACAGAAGGAGAATGACTCCTCCGATCACTCTCACCCCAGAAGATAGGTGGAAGCTTGAGTGGCAGAGTGGCAGGCACCGGACGAATCTCATATTGATGATCTTCGTTATGCCTCTCACACTTAATAATGCAAGTCATGCCTAAGCTTTTCGTTATTTATTTTTGGGGTGTTATGCCGTGTTGCACTAACTCCTTATTTAGCCAATGTTTCGGACACTGTAACGTCCGAAATGTTGGCTAAAGAAGGAGGTAGCGCAACACGGCATAACACCCCAAAAATAAATAACGGAGATACTTTTGGCCGTGAAAATCTAAAATCATATACATGGCTAAGCTATTCTACCAAGGTGGTTAAATATATTTTCTCCGAGTGGACTACAGTTTTTTTTAAATAAATGCATTGTTAAGTGTCTGATCTCAATTTTTGATGAATTTTTAAAATCATAACTCGATCTGCAAATTTTGTGAAAACCGAGATGTGCATCATTTCACATTTCCCGTCTCGTTAAAATGCATTGCCACAATGCAGCGTATACTTCACATTTAGGTGCTATTCATAGCAGTGGTTACGATGGGCTGTTAGGTAAGTGTAGTGGGACTTGAAAATAGTAGAGTAGGCACTAGACGAGTACGTCTGTAGTTGAATAAACCAGTCGGCGCCTGGTGGCGTCGGCGTCGGCGTCGATCGGTTGCCATAGTTACGTAGACAGGCGTCGCGACGGTGCAACCGGAGCACGCGGCTGACAGGCACAGTGACTCAACTGGCGGTTGGATGGTTTGATGGGTTTGTTTGTTGTCTAGGTGCAATGGAAGCAATGCAAAGAAAAACATATATATAAGACGCCGTATCCCCACTCAAAAAGAAGAAGATGGAGAGATATGTAATTACGAATGTTGGAGAGATCGCACTAATATTTAAAACGATAAAATTGAAGCGAAAATTGTGAAAATGTTTAATAAAACACAAATCGCTTAAAATAGAGCAAAAATCTCATGGGAAATATCTAATATAGCTTTTAAAGAAACACTGTGAATTTTTTCATACATATAACTTCTAAAGTAAGTGAAATGAACGTACGTGTTTGTAATAATTTTCGGAACATACTTTGCGATTTTTTTTCTATCGAGGGAATTTCATATAATTTGCGTTTCGGCGTGAAACACGCCTAGATATTATCTTAAAAAAACAAATATTTTTTAAGAAGCTGAAAAACTTCAAATGTTTAAGGGAAATATGTAAGAAATCGTTAGAAATTCGGGTAGCGGCGGCTTAAAAAACAACCATGGAAGGATGTCTTTTGAAGAGCATCCATCTATCTCATAGACTAACACAAAAAGTGACTTGTGTGCGTGTTTCTATATTCAAATATAGGTCTGATTTGGGCCTATATTTCCGCTTGCTTTCGAAATTCAAATAGAATGGAAATCTACGGCTTAGGCGAGTGTAAGTAAGACGGAATGCTCAGGGGCTAGGCTAAATAGAACATGTATGTCTATTCAAATTTGTAATGAACGCACTTCTATTATATTTTTTATTCTATGACTTAATATGACATGTGAATTTGTTTTTTATACAAATCTATGGTTTTATTTAGACATTAATGAAATTTTGCACACTTGACTTTCAGAACAAGAGTAAGATCACTATTAACATGATATGCTGATTTCGTTCGAAATATATCACCCCCATTGCTCTTCCGACCCTTTAAAGCAATTTCAATACTTTATGATGATATTTGGCACACTTAACGTTCAAATTAAGAAGTAAATTACTCTCTAATTCGGATAAAAAAAACCTCTGCGTTAAGCCTGGGCAACGCCTGGAATTTGATGGCCGGCGTAGTCCAGCGGTAAGGCTCTTGACTCGCAATCCGAGGGTGGCAGGATCGAATCACAGCGTACGCAAATAAATTTAATTTTATTAATTTGTGTTATTTCACAATTAATGAATTAAAAAATATATTTGCGGCATGTTCCTGAATGGAAGGTACTCTCAGTATCGCCCTGGTGTAAGTCCACTATTCAAAATTTGAAGCGTTGCTTGAAATGGCTTTAGCCGTGCTTAGTGACCAGATCTGAATAGCCAGGTACTTCCCCACCTTCCTCTGCCCCATCTCCTTCCCCTCTTCACTACCTTAAGCTTCACAACATACCCCGATTGGGGATGCCATAGTCCCACTGGCTCCAGACGGGAGCAACTGGGACTCTTGTGCGGTATTCACATAAAAAAAATTCAGCAAGTATCTTATGAAATTTAAGGTTTATAGAGGCTCGTTGTTATCATTTTTTGAATTCCCGGGTTACGAATAACCTGACAATGTTTAAAAAACTACCACTATCATTAAAAGCGGAAAATGTTGCTTGTGCAATGATGGAGGACTTATTTAGCAGAAGAATTGAATTCACCACGAAATTTATTTGCGTACGCTATGATTCGATCCTGCCACCCTCGGATTGCGAGTTAAGAGCCTTACCTCTCGACCACGGAGGCCGTCTATAATAATAATAAATCTATAATATCATTAACGATTTTAAAAATAAAAGTCATGAAACAAATCTTCTAGCTAGAGTTTTAATAATTTTCATTCTTTCATATTTCTAGGCAGATCTTTTCAATTACAAAATGCATGATTCTGCATTATATGAGATCAAGTTTCAGAGGCCGGCACGTACCTAATATAAAGCATAATATGCAAATAAGAAATATATATCATTCGCGTAGGAATGATTGTATTTTGCACAGACGTTGTTTTCCTTGAGTTACTCGCAACAGCTGTTCCAAGTGTTTGCGTTACTATAAATCACGGAGAGAGTGCAAATATTCCTATTTGATATAATTTATTCGTTTGCCATTTCACACTGAGAATTGAGAATTGCTTCGTCCCCTGGGAGCAAGAAATAATACTAAGCAATGCTTTAACTTGCCGCAAACACAGTTTATATGCACGAAAGACTTGCTGGGTTTCTGTAGAAACACAGATGCTAACACTTTAAGAAGGAATAATCAGACAAAACCGGAAATATGTCATTTTTAAATCTAATTTTAGACGTATTGACTCTTTTCCACAAAAATTATGAATTGGTTTCGAAAGACTGTTCTTTTATCTAGTAAAGCTATTTTTTAAATTTTGAGAAAATATGTTTATGTAGGTCGTTGGCAGATTTGTTAAATTTTCAATTTTGTTTTATACAACAAACATTTAAATCCATATAATCAGTAAAATAAATCAATAAATTATTTGGGAAAGCCACTTTTCAGAATTTTCATTTTAATTAAAATAAAAAGATCCACGCCCTTGTTTTGTAACGAAATTACTTAAGTTTGTCTATTTATTTACAGTCTTACAAACTAATATATTTAAAAAAAAATTACAATCTTATTTTGCTTACACATTATTGAAAAATTGTAAATACTTATAATCAAAAAATAATTACAAAAAGTACATAATTTTAATTGTTTTGTCATCACGAGTTGGAGCATTTTTGAATATGGGTATTTATCAAAGCAAATTTGGAATGAAATAAAATCGATATTCTTCGATATTATTATTAAAATCGATATTTATCGATATTATTAATCGATATTATTATGTTAAAATGATGGAAAGTATGTATAAAAATTAATCTTTCTCATCGAAATTGCCCCGTACCGTTGCAAGGATACGATCGCAAGATCATAGTTCGACGAAATTTAAAATCTCGGCCGCTGATAAATTCTCTTCCATACTAATATTATAAATGCGAAACTGCTCGAGTTTGTTTATGACCTTTTCACGCATAACACAATATAAAGACTTTAATAATTCTTTCACCAATATAAAGCTAAATTATATGCGCAGACTACAGGTTGTATATGATGGTACGCTCTGGCGTTATGAAATTATAAATATTAATATATTATATTTGTTATACGTTTTCTGTCATTAACAAAAGCGAGTTTTTGCTAACGTCAGAAAAAAATCTTTTCCATTTATTTATTTTATTTTATTTATTTCTATACATTACAGTATTTACCTTTATAATTTTATTATGTTGGGTGTAAGGTAGGTTTGTGAAGGTGAAACTGTGGATAGGTATTGTTGTATGTTTCGTGAACACCTCACTAGGAGAACCTGTGCTGAGGTGTTTACGTGTTTATTTATGTTTATGTGTGACAATGGAAACAATGTTGATATATTTTTGGGCTCTATGCTGGTAGGTACTCAGTCTACTGGTCAGCTACTACTGCAGAAAATTCAAATATTAGAATTCGTTTTTTTTTTGGACAAGCTTGGAATAAATGTCAAATGAGAGTTCCTATATTAAAAATATAATTCGTAACGATTATAAAGACTGAATGATAAATAGAGTATTTTTTTATTATATTAACGAACTTCCAAATATTTAAATAAAAATAAACATCCGAAATGTTTGTAAGCGCATAAATTCCGAACGAATGAACTAAATTGGATAAGTAATTCTTTTTTTCTTTGAGCATTATGAAATTTAGGTGGTAGGCGAGATGTTTGAAAACTGAATGTAAGGGAATGAATATATGGAATGCGGGAGGGGATGGGGGTGGGGTGGGGGGGAGATAATTGATAAGTGCAAGCGCTACAGTAATTTCCCGTAATGCCATGCGAGCGAAGCCGCGGGGAAAAGCTAGTAATGTATAATTTGTTACAAGTTCATTATCGTTATTGAATAGTTCACTATCTCAATAACAATTATTTTATTCAGGCAGGCAGTCACGATAGCATTAAAAAGGTCAAAGCAAGGCTAATTTTAATAATAAAGTTGATGTAGTAGATAAATTTATAGACATTTACAGACAAAATGCAAAACGATCGAGTTAAAACAGGACTTCGCTACGCTAAGTCAATAATAGAAAGATATTTTTCATACCATATTGTTTGGTTTTGAAATGAGAATATGCTCAGTTCCTGCCGGGATGTCATTTATCCCTTTCCTACCTCTAGCCAACTATCACATTGCTGGAAAAGTATTTTGAATTTCGAAAACTGGCAAGAAAAATAGTGAAAATTCGAGTGCATTTGTTTTGAAAACCGAAGAAAATTTGCAAAATATGAGCATTTAAAGAAAAATTGTGAATTTTTTCATACCCATAACATGTTAAATAACAAAACAAAATGTGTTTTATTAATTTTCGAAGCACGATTTTCGATTTTTTCTATAGATGGAATTTCATATAATTACCGTTAGTAAATAACATTTAATTTTTTTTAGAACTTGCATAAAGTATTGAAGTTATATATCGGAAGAAATTCTGAATGCAAGTATAAAATCGCAGTAATTACGAATTGCAACAGTCAAAACAAAAGAACAAATATATTTTGAGGTCTTGCACATTGCGTTTCCATTCTTAGTTTCCACAAATAATAAATAGGCAAGGCCCTGGTTATCTTTTAATAAATGAGAGGCTGCCATTCATCCTCCACAGGTGGATAAATACTCCAATAAATAGGGCGAAAGGTAGCACGAGCAGGCTATATATAGCCACCCCCTGACGGGGTAGGTCGCGGGTAGGGGGGTCCCAGGACTCGACCTGCGCTACGGCTGTCAGAGGGGAGGATGTAGTCAAGGGTAGATAGAGCCTCCTAACAGGTGAGAGAGAGAGATCTCCTAACAGGTTGTATATTGATTCAAGAGAGGTGCGTTGACTACAAATTCTTATGATATTCTTAAGGCTTAAGTAATACTTATTACCATTAGTTCTTTTCAAAATACCTTAATTGCAATCGTTTATTGCACATCGACTGTGTTTTGGTAAAAACCCGTCAAACCACATTTTGTGTTGTGGAAGTGTTACTTTTTAGTGGTTTCATATAAAATCGATTGTGTTGTGATAAACCTGTCAAATCACATTTTTAAGAATATTACTTTTTAATGGTTTCATGTAAAATCGATTGTGTTGTGACAAACCAGTCAAATCACATTTTTGGGAATGTTATTATTCGGTAGTTAAACGGAAAATCGACTGTGTTTGTAATAAGCCCATCAAATCTCATTTATGGGAATGTTACTTTTCAGTGGTTTCATGTAGAATCGACTATGTTGTGGTAAACCCGTCATATCACATTTTTTGGGAATGTTACTTTTCGGTGGTTTCATGTAGAATCGACTGTGTTGCGGTATACCCGTCAAATCACATTTTCGGAAATGTTATTTTTCAGTGATTTCCTGTAAAATCGACTGTGTTTTGGTAAAACCCTTCAAACCACATTTTTGGGAGTGTTATTTTTCAGTGGTTTCGTGTAGAATCGACTGTTTTGTGGTATACCCATCAAATCACATTTTTGGGAATGTTAATTTTATTTTTATTTTTTATTTGTTTATCTCAAAAATGGTACATATAAAGCAGTACTGGTCTTCCATTAAAAGCATTTGCTTGTGGATGGGAGGCGGTAATTTTCGGTGGTTTCGTGTAGAATCGACTGTGTTTTGGTAAAATCCATCAAATCACTTTTTTTGGAAATGTTACTTTTCAGTGGTTTTATGTAGAACTGTCTTCAAAGTACAACACGGTAAAGTTATTTAAATTAGGTACTTAGCCCTCAAATCTCTCATAATTGTAAATAGAACTACAATATTTTAAATAAATTTTTTGAAAAAAAATAACCATTTTCATGTAAGCTTCAAGATTCATTAATTAAGTTTACGGATATGTAAAAGTTAGTTTTTGTCGTCTCGTGTAAAGTTTTTTATTTTATTTTTGAAGGGTTTTACGAAACCACAGCCGACATTGGTTTCGAAACCTTGAGGAAAAACCTCAAGGTTTCAAACCTTGTTTGAAATACTAACCTGTCTTTAGAATTACGCGTGTAATTTTATTTTAATTTTTACGATTTCAATATCTTCGGGTGCTATCATTATCGTAAAATTTCTCCTATTATCAAAAAACATGCTCTTTTCGGCTGTCCGTGCATCCTGCATGAAATTCAGTTCGATGAACTTAAAATACTTTTTATTTAAGTTTCATTTTCAATATTGGAATTAAATTATAAAAAATTACCTAAATAAGAGCATTGGTGGTTTAATTTTTACATAAATCTACAGTTCAATTCTGAGATCCACGACATTTTTCATAACCGACCTTCAAATTAGGTGGAAAGTCACTGTCTACGTGACATTTAGAAAGACTATCATCCCCCTTGCCCACCCCTTTAAAATATAATATAACCTTGCGAGCTTACAGTTTTAATTACCTCAAAATAGAGCTATTCAAAATTGAGGACGCCATAATGCAAAGAGTTTTGATTACAGCCCACCTAATGTGCGCTACGGACACGGCCACGGCACCGTGACGGCAAAAAAGGCAATAGGTGCTGCAGCTCTTTTAACAGATGAGATACACAATGTTTCGTATATTTGGTATATTTCATATACACACATCTCATTCCAACTATAGTTTGCATTCTCCAATACAGCGTTTACATAGCCTTGGTAACCAATATTTAAACAATATAGATGTATTTGATAATAAATTAAATTTATCAAACTTTAAACGACGTATGTGCCAACTATTTATTCCTACTTCTTAAACCATCTTTATCTCTATTTTTACTTACCATATATTCTATGTTACCTGCTTTGTGTCAATTCTTATATTTGGTGTTATCTATATTTTCTTTCTTATATTTTATGTTATCTTTAGTTTGTTTCTTATATTTTATGTTATTTCCTATATTTTATCAAAAACATGTACTGAACTATATGTAAAAGCCGTATGGGCGTTTAAATAAATAAATAAATAAATATAATGCTGCTGCTCTTTCTTACACATTCAATAAAATAGTCGTAAATGAGACGAACGGTGAACGCATGTCTGCAATCCCCCAAAGGAAACATAACAATCATTTTCATACATCTTCCTCACACGTACAAAAAAATGAAAAGCAATTCCTTTAGAAATAAATTAGAAATTTGGAGGAAACAGTCAAACGTATTTTGTGTCTCATTATTATTTAATGTGTAAGAAAGAGCTGCAGCATTACAGCGACGCTGTTAGAATTCCTGCAGTTAGAATTAGTGGATAAATCACAGCATTCACTTGACTCAATCCACCGCCCGCGCCGCCATCATCCGGCGGGCGTCGTATATGATGATGTAGACGGAATTTGATCATCACAATTAACTCACGTATTTATAAATAAATACCGCGAAACGATGAAAACGACAATTGACAAGATATTTGCTTTGACGTACAGTGTTGCTAACCCTAAATGTAAACATGTATTGCTCTGGATTCTAGCGTTTTTAGTCTATGTATTATTGAGAAACGTATGTTTTTTGCTTTTTTTTTAACCGTAACCTTGCATCGTAAAGATAATTATAAAGCGAACAACGTTTAAAAAAAACGTAGACACGCATTGCGACTAGATGACACAAAAAACACCGAAATTCTTTCTTGAACAGAGCATCTGTTTGATCTAGGAGTCGAAAGGTCTTGTGCAAACTGGCGACGTATTTTTTTATTATTTTAAATACGTTAAGCTAACAATTCTAGAGATTGTTTGTTCAGTGGAATTAAATTTTATTAAAGATGTTCCGAAATCTCAAGAAGGACTCTAAAAGACAAATTACAAGAAGATCCAAAAAAATGGGCAGTCAAAACGCTACGTCATTTCCCTCCCTGACCGGAGGGAAGGAAACTTGATGGATAAGTGGTATAAGAAAAGAAAGAGGGTGAATTCGGTGAAGGCCCGAGGGTAGGTTGTACCAATGTCGTGTTTGAGCGAAGAAATAGGGATGGAAAAATTACAAATTATCCCTAACTTATTCAATTTACGACATGTAGGTACTTTTATATCTACTGTATATTATAATATGTGTTAGCTGGTAAAAATAAATTGAAACATTTATTTTATTTTACATATTTTTTATTGTTAATTTTTTATTTTTTTTTATGAATACTGCACAAGAGTCGCAACTGCTCCCGCCTGGAGCCAGTTAGACTATGGCATCCCCAATTGAGGTATGTTGTGAGGCTGAAGGTAGCGGGGAGGGGAAGGGGAAATGGGGAAGAAGTAGGTGGGAAGTACCTGGCTATTCAGATCTGGTAACCAAACACGGCTAAAGCCATTTCAAGCAACGTTTCAATTTATAACGGTGGTCTTACACCAGGGCGATACTGAGAGAATCTTCCACTCTGGAATGTGCCGCAAATATACTATATAATATTTTAAATGCATTAATTGTGAAATAACACAAATTAATCAAATAAAATTTATTTGCCACGCCGGGATTCGATCCCGCGACCTTCGGAATGCGAGTCGAGAGCCTTACCGCTGGACTACGCCAGTCGTCAAATTATAACATTGTTACAGTAATATACACAATAAAATGACAAAAACAAAGTAGTGAAATACACATTTTCAAGGATTTCTAGGCCAATTAAGAGAGCCAGCTCTTGAGCTTGGTGTAGGAGTTATTTCATAAATTATATAATAGAGTGTAGAATAAATATAATCTTAAGTAATAGGATGTTGTAACGTTAAAAATTATAAAATGGCAAGAAATGAAGTTGATTGGTGATGTTATGGTTGTTAATTTTTTATGAATAATTTGAACTTTTTCTTGAATGATAGCAAATCTGTTATTTTATGCCTTTGTAAATATAATTTTTGTGCATTTTTTGAGCAAAGTTAAAATTTTTAGATTACACTTTCTTTAAATCTCTGTAATATTGAATCTTTTTTATAGAGGTCTTCAATTTTTGGTACTTCGAAAATTTTAACAATGTTGAGAATGTTGGTTGTTTTTTTCAAAATTACTTTAATAATTAGTTTCTGTAACACTTTTACAGGACTTACAATTTTTTCATGTGCATTTATTTTACATATTTATATGCAAGTTGCACCACATTATACTATAAAACCATAACCGAAAAGGGGTTTGTATTTAGAAGATTTTTGAACTCTATATCAGTTTTTGTAGGCCTAATACTTTATTTTTTTCTGGGCTTATAAAAAGAATATAAAAAAAAAAACTCAAAAATTTCAACAGCAAATATGTGTTCTATTGATAGTATTTAATAAAAGCTTCTAAAATATTTCTAAGCGATCTAATTTTCAACCCAAAATCACATTCTTTTGCATTGGGCTGCGCCAAAATGTAATGATCTATCCTTGATAGATCCTTCAGTTTGAGGTTGCGTGATGATAATCGTTCTGGATGCCCAAAGATGTGATGGATCCAGTCCTCTGATGGTGATCTCAGTACAGGGAGGTGGTGAGACAATAATAAGTCGTGGGTAGACTTAGCTACGTATTTTCCGAGATCATTTACAAGTGTACTTCCGGGAAGCCTATGTGTAAAGAGAGGACGACTGGACAACAATCATACCCTTTTATACTTTACTCATGTTGTCTCCCTCATACACGCATGTCTTTTTCATTCTCTAAGACATACGTGTTAGTAGTGCATCACCTTAAAGAATCTATATCCGTGGATGCGGTGCTTTAGTGAGATGTTAAGAGTAAGGTTTGTTGGTTCTGATTATTATTCAGGAGCGAGATTGTAAGGAATTATATAGTTTGTATTTAAAGAGGTTAAGAATCGACACTCTAGCATACATTATTAATTATTAATCGGTATTGCTTGAATTGATAAGCTTCCGGATTCCACAACGTAATACGAAGTCAGGATTTATTTCAGTGCAGAAATTCTGGGACTAACTACCATATGTATTCCTCTTTACCCAGAATACTAATGGAAGGAAATAATTACACATACATAGTTTTATTGGATAGATAGTTTTATTGGATACAACATTATTCTGGGCGAGAGCTCAATTGTAGTTCGGCTTTCTACCCTCCCTGCATATTCCTGCGTAAGATGTTCAATGCGGTGATGGCTAGTTAGAAATTATTTTCATTGTTTCAATCTTAGAAAGCGGCCAAAGTAATTTTCAAATAAGTTAACAAAAAGTTGAAGTTTTGTACGACGCCCTCAAGGCCCAAGGTAGGTACTTCATAAATATACTGCTCTAAGTTAACTGCTCAATGCCAGTATACAAGTCAACATTTCCGCGCCCACATTAAATCTTTGAATTTTATCTTACGAAACGCTTGTTACAAAAAACCATAATTTAAATGAATTGCCCTAAACTGTAGAAACAAACGTTTCCCAATAATTGTACCCACACAACTTTATATAAACTTGCTCTAACCAAAATTTAACATTCTTTTTCAAAAATATATTTTTTTTTGAGCAACATTTTGGGTGAATATTATAAAACTTTGTTGAAATCACTACGGTCGTCCGGTCGGTCTTGCTGCATGGACCTTGAAAATAAATACCACGAACAGTTTAGAGGTTTTCGATATGTAGCTTCACCGGAGAATGCTCAAAGTCCCATGGAACGACATGATCACCAAGACAGACATTCTCAGGTGGCCTAGAGCAGATAGGGAACTGCTCACATTAGTAAAAGTCAGGAAAATTTCATATCTGGGTCACATACTTCGAGGAGGGAAATTGTATTAAAATTATTATGGTCCAATTAATATTAAAAGACAAGATAGAGGGTCGCCGAGGGTTTGGTAGAAGACAAATGTCTTGACTGCGAAATATACGAAAGTGGACCGGTATTAGAAGTGTGGAGGAGCTATTCAGGGCAACGCAAGATAGAGATACATTTTCCATTATGATTGCCAACGTCGGGGGACTTGATAGGGCACGCGAAGAAGAAGAAAATCACTACTTTAAATAAAAAAAATCAAAATGTTTGAAGACAAAGGTTTCTTCATCAGGATACAAAGTATGTGTTTCTACATTAATACTTATATAAGTGTGCACATTAACACGTAAGTGTGTATGTATGTATTTTCTAATATTTGATCCTCTTCCTTCATCCTTTTGTTTTATGTACGTGCTGTTAATATAATGTATTATTATGTATTACTATATATGTATTACTATTACTTATATACTAAGAATGTTGAGATATAACCTAGAATTGGAATTGCTATAACCTAGATTTGGAATTGTCACCATAACCACCATTGTAATAATTATATGAGATGTATTGTGTTGGCCAGACAAAAAACAAATAAATAAATAAATTTATATAAAATACCCAAAACGCAAAGTTAAATTTCAAAAAATCCTTTGTACATTAGAACAAGATTATTTTTTATAATAATGGTTTTTTGAATTTAAATAAGAACAAAGACGAAATTTCGATGAAAAGGGTGTTTTTTTAAGAGGTTTGGTTTTTAAACTGGCAACATTGTTTCTACAGACTGTCAATTTGACAGTAGAGAGTTGATTTGTTGTCAGTACTTTTTGCCATTTCACTATGAATAGACTGACGCCAGAACGTGCGCTTGCAAATTGTGCAAATTTATTTTGAAAATCATGGTACGATTTGCCAAACTTATCGTGCACTACGTCCATTTTACTGTCGACATAATCATCCATCCGAGCAAGTTATTCGGAAGATCATGGATCGTTTACGCACCACGTACAATGTAGTGGATAATACGCATCCACAAAGACGACAAAGTTAAAGAAGTTATTGCTGCTGTGGAGAGTAGTGTTGAGGAGAATCTGAATGAGTCGATTCGCCGTCGTGCACAGCAATTGCAGCTGTGCCCATCCACTTTGTGAAAGATTCTGCGGAAAGATCTGGGTCTAGGCCTCCACGATCGTGTGATCTCACACCATTAGATTACTTTCTTTAGGGGTATGTGAAGTCACTAGTCTATACTGATAAACCAGAAACGTTGGACCATTTAGAAGTCAACATTCGCCGTGGTTTTGTCAATATATGGCCCCAGTTGCCGAAAATTGGACTTCAAGATTGCGCTTCATTTGAGCTAGCCGTGGCGCTCATATGCCAGAAATCATATTTAAACAATAATGGCATAAAATTATCTATTTAATAAAGCCAATATCATAGACATTAACATAATTTAAATGTGTTTTTTTTATTTTGAATTTGTATACCTCTAAAAAAAACACCCGTTATTAGCCTGGAGCGGTGTTTCTCGCAACTACTTAGAAAATCTACCATTTTGGAACGTGCCGCAAATATACTAGTAAATTTGTGTGTTGAATATAAGGCACCACAAATTAGTTTCCACCTGACAAATTATTTTTCTTACATCAACCATCCCCAAATATATCAAAGGCCCTGAGATTTTTTTCCCTCCTGTGTGGAGCAAATGTAAAAAAAAATACATAAAATTTCATGCCCACGCTGGGATTCGATCTCGCGATCTCTGGGCTCATCTCCGAGGAACTTAACAACTCAAATCTGAGTTACTTTGATTCACAAACTGTTGAAGTTTAAAGTTTTGATTGAGAAAACGTTTAAAAAGTTGTCTTTTGGGAATAAAAAAAAACTGTGATTTCAAAAAAAGTTTTTCTCTCTGAAATTGACGAAAATAAGTTTGAATCGTTTTAGCTGAAAATATATTGCCTATTTGAAGAAAAACGACATTTTACCGATAATGTCATATTTGAAGGTGACATATCACTCGCGAATAATATTATTATATAATATGAAACCGTCGCTGTGGATTTTACCGCTTTTTGTGGAATCGCTGTGCGCAAAAGTACGAACAACAATAAACAAAAAGTCTAAATAAAAAAAATAAATTGTTTGAAATTAATAATAAACTTAGTTTATACAACTTTTATTGTTAAAAACTAAGTTTTTATTAATTTTGAATTAAAATGGTGCCACAAAATAAGTCTGCTGAGTTTGAAGAAAAAATAAATTATTAAAATGTAAATATTAAAACGAAAATAAACTTAAGTGATGGCTTTTTTTACATTTGCCGCAACACCCCAAAAACAAAAAATGAAAATACTTTTAGCCGTGAAAATCTAAAAACTTATCTTAAGTGGAACGTTTGCGCGGCCCTATTCGGCCCGTTTCATACAAATCTTAAATTTAGATTTGCGATCAAAATACCCAACTAAACTTAAAAATTATTTTTGTAATCAGAAGGTATATTAAATATCTAGTACGGATGTGAGCTAATTTATTTATTTTTGCTTTAAATTATAAGAAATAAGCCATTAAAGATTTTAGTGTTTCATGATTTTATAGGCAAATTGGGCAATTTTTTGCGAGTAAATGAAAAACAATTAAAATAATTTTACTATGTTTATTATTATAATATAATGAAATATAAAATAAAAAATAAAAATTACAAAAAAAAAATCATTTTGATGGGTGTAAATTTAAATTAAAAATGACCTGTTTACGGTGGAACAAAAATTTGTCGTTTATACATTAAAATTACTACCCAAAATGCATTTTTAACAATGTTTTAGTTTTTATTTTATTATTGAGGAGGGGTCAAGGGAGGGTGGGGGTTACAGAGGGAGAAAGGGAATAACTTTAAAATAATTGCCAAATTTTAAACAAACAATTAGAATTAACCAACAGTCCCATTTTAAAGTTATTCCCTTTCTCCCTCTAACCCCCACCCTCCCTTGACCCCTCCTCTTACCACTGCATTAAAAAATGCATTTTTAACAATGTTTTAGTTTTTATTTTATTAAAGAGGAGGGGTCAAGGGAGGGTGGGGGTTACAGAGGGGGAAAGGGAATAACTTTAAAATAATTGCCAAATTTTAAACAAACAATTAGAATTAACCAACAGTCCCATTTTAAAGTTATTCCCTTTCTCCCTTTCTAACCCCCACCCTCCCTTGACCCCTCCTCTTACCACTCCCCCAACCATTACCTGATGTTCTCTCCCTCTCTTGAATGCTCTCCCTTTCTTTTGTGCTTACCTCATTATCTTAACTCTGTACTGTAATTTAGTTTATATGTTTATTGTCCTGAAGAAGGTCGAGTTCGACCGAAACCGGTCGACGAATATAAATTTAAATAAAGTGGTTTTAAACAAAGAAATTATTTCATTCTGTAAATCGTCAAGCCACAAAGTGTTTGCTTTCTTCGATAGGTTAAATGTTATTTGAATAAATTGAAGATTGATTCTTAGATCGCGCAATACATTATGACGATGGCTTGGTTGCTAAATATGCAAAAGCGAGCAGAAAAAGAATTCCAAGGACTGAGTCTTCGCGAAACGAGTGCGCTACGAATTTATGCATGATCCATTAGTTTAACCTGTTAGAACAAGATTGTGCACTTTTACAAAATGGTTCGTAGCTATCTTCTATTTATCTGAGATTGAGGATTACCCCTTGCTAGTTCTTTATCTCATTCTTAACACTTCCGTACCGGACGAGGGGAACGCACTTACACTAACGAGAGTTTTACGCTGTATCTAAGTTGTTTTTTAAACCACATACTCAATAACTTAGGTAATCCTAGAAAAAATATTTGGTTATCGATCTGCATTAAAAAAATTAATATCGCATTACTACTTTTCTTAAAATTAAATAGTTTATAACAAATTCCGGCGAATAATCTGTGCCACCCGCCCTCCTTCCCCTCTGTTCGGGCGTACCCCGTTCCTATCTGCTGAATGTATCGGGATAATTCTAAGCGATATCAAGTAATTTATAAGTTGTTAGTGGAAAGGACTAGATCGCGTTCGTTTACACTGCGCGTCTCGTTTGCTCTTTTTACAATGCTATAATGTTCGCTTGCCGGTCAAAGATCATTCGGTCTGAGTCGTTTTCGGTGAACGCCAATCGCCAGTCGAGATTCGGAAACAAGGTGTTATGCTGGCTATCGGCCCGCCTTCTCTGTTTTCTATGGAAAAATACACGCTATGGTCAAAATTCATTAGAATATTAATTATGACTTTATTTATCAAACGATTTTTAAAATGACTACTGAAATACGATGAATATACTTCCCTCTAATTATTATCATAACAAATTACAAAAAAATATGTCATTAACACCCTTTAATAAGCAAAACAAATTGGGGTCCCCGAGTGACCCCCCTTCGGGTCATGTGTGATTTTTTTCGTTCCGGGACGAAAAGGTTAAGCGGGCAAAATCCAATAGATGTATGTGTTTGTCTCTATTTATTGTCGCTCGTTTCGGAGTTTCAAATCAAAACGGTGCTAAAAAAGTTTTCAGTGCCTATTTATATAAAAATCAAAATATGTTTGCTTTGGGATGTATGAATTGGGAAATGTCTATTTTTTTTTTTACATTAACTCCACACAGGAGGCCCTGAGGAAAAAATAATTTCCCTCAGGGCCTATGTCATCTTTGAGGATGCTGTGTGGAGGGTGTTTTTGAGGAGAGGAAGGAGTGAACATGGGTCTTGAAGAGACCCATATTGTAGGAGGGAGGAAACACAGAGGCCGGCAAATCGTTCCACAGCCGAGCTGTTGAACTCAAGAACGAGTCGTAGAAACGACCCGTTCTCATGTGACTAATGTCAACCGTGTACAAATGTTGAGCGCGCGTTTGGCGTGTTTCCCGACTATGCACCGGTGCCGAGGGGATCAATGACGCTAGTTCCTCGGAGCATCTTCCATTGTAATACCGGTAGAACAAGGACAGCATTCCCACCTGGCGCCTGTGCTCTAAAGATTGCAATCCGTTAGTTAAATTAGGAGAATCTATCAAACGGACCGCCCGTTTCTGCACAGAGTCAAGGGTTTTTTTCAGGTATTTTGGGGCTCCAGACCAGAGGTGGCTGCCAAATTCAACCGTGGGGCGCACTTGCGATTTGTACAGGGCTAGCAGTTGTGTACTATTAAAGTATCTGCGTGCCCTGTACAGTATGCAGTATGTCTATGTATTGCTAAATGTATAAGAAATGTTTGAAACTTTCAAAATACCTACTTTCCGTCCTCGCGAAGGTTTCTGCATTATAACAAACACGTGACAATACATCTGAAAAGTTTTTTTAATCATTACAAAACTGTCAAAAATGTCACAATTTGAGAATGACATTTTGCGAACCATCGCTTGTTAATTCAAAATTCAATTTTCGAATCTCTTCCAATTAATGAAATTATTTGAAGTACTTACGCGCCTAATACTTTAAATCTAATCAAGAATTATAGATATTTTAAATAGGTACCTACGTTAGGTACCAAATTTGATTGATTGTTCTTATAATATTCAAAAATGAATGTTTGTAATAGAAAATTTGTAAAAAAAATTGCAATAGGTGGCAGTTGAGCTGTTTGAAAATCCGCAAATGAATGTACCGGGACTAAATATATTGAACGCTGGTAGGTGGAAGGGAACGATAGCGGGAAGGGGACGGGGGAGGGGAGCGGGGACGCACAGGAAAGGACATACTGGGAGAATTTTTTCTTTGAATATGGCATTGTAATGCATGCCGGGTACCAGCTAGTTTGAAATAAAGTGAGCAGTCCAGAACGGTCTTACGGCCACAATAATGAGCTTTACGATATTTACCAAGCTCCCAGACTCTCTACCCATTTATGGTACGGGCACACTTGCTCATTTGAAGCCAAAGAGCATGCTACCTAGTAGCAATTGCTACCTAGTAGCATGTGTGTCCGTGACGTTGCTAGTAATGAGCATGCTCTTTTGAAGCCAAATGAGATAGCTGATAGAATCAACCGCCGTTTGATTTATGAGCATGCTCATTGGATTATCGGGTGGAAGGGGAAGCCTCTAAGCATGTGTGAACAGGCTGGCTTATGAGCATGCTCATGTCATTCCGATCTCAGATCGCGCCAGGGATGGTATGCCCAAAAAAATTATTTCCCTAGATGTTGAGACAAAATTTCCCTAGATTTAGTTAAAATAATCACTTTTACGCAAGTTCGCAGTCACCGCTTTTATTATCTTTCTTACATGGTAATTTTTAATTTTGCTAATGGAAATTCTCGATTTTCAATGGCAACACTGGAACAACTAATCTGACACAGCTCTGTCACAGTGTCAAATGTATACATACAGAATAATAATCATCACACAGTATTAATACCCTTGCATCTGCGTGGTTGAATTTCAGAACCCGACTTCGATTGCAAATCTGACGCCACGCCTTACGCGCCGCGCCTCAAATAACATCCATGTTCATGAAATTTCAGGCAAATCTACCGTTGTAATTCGGTTTTAATTCAAGAATCTGTCAGCAGCTCGCATGTGTAAATTTCCCCCCCAGGTACTACGAATTTATAGAATTAAGTATCTTTCAGGATATGGAAAGGTGATACTTGACGAGTTGTGAATAATAAAATCACGCGGCTACACGCGATATATTATGAAATTTGGGAGGCGGGAATGGGTACCGCCGCTCCGGGAACCTTTATTGGATAACCAACACCTCTGCCATAGGTCACCCCAAGTGGTTCGCTACGTTTGGTGATTTAGCAAGGGTACCCGGGTTTATGGGGTCAGGTTTGTCTAGGCCTTGGAGGCGGATGACCAGGACACAATGAACCCCAGATTCCTACCCACCCCTTAAACCCTTTTCCTTCCCAGAATTCCCGTCCATTTCCTTTCCTTAAAAAAACCCTCAACACATTATCCCTAAAGATGACATAGGCCCTGAGGGAGATTATTTTCCTCAGGGCCTCCTGTGTGGGGCTCATGTAAAAAATATATATATATTACATATGACGCCATTGCGTGTCTCGGTTACTGTGTCACGGTTACTTTGTCTCGGTGACTAGCTGTCACTGGATCACAGTGAATCCGACGAACTGGCTTTTTTTGGAACCAGTTCCTATCGGATTTATAAAATGGTCACGGACACTCAAACTGGGCGAAGCCGAAACAAAAGCCGCCCTCAGGGCCTAGCATCAAAAACTTGTGGATCGGATTTTTTACTACTAGTGAGATCATAATTATACAAACGTCCCATTTCTTGCTGTACTTTTCCAAATAAAACACTTTTTGCCAAACGAAATAATAATTTCAAAATATGTATACACTTATAACTGAATTAAAAACGAAATTCCTATTAAAAAATCACTTTGCAAAATAAAAATCAACCGCAATCACCGAAACTGAAGAAAATATCTTGTAATAAACATATTTAGATAAAAACGCTACTTGAAACCTAAATTTAATATTATTTTGAGTTGTCGTTGATAAAAACAACATTGCTTGATTTATGTAAGTATATCAACAGTATATAAGATTCATGGAAATTAAAAATAATAATAATTAGCGACTAGCAATACCAGTAATATTGTCATACGTAAAAAAAATTGTACAAAGTATTTGAGTTCGAAATTTCCCTAGATCTAGGGAAATTTCCCTAGACATACCATCCCTGGTTCGCGCCTGCGCGTTCTTGGCAAAAATGTCAAAATAGATCGCTAGGTGGACGAAAAAACCTTTCTTTTCGTGATTTATTATGGGAATCACGAATGTGTTTGGATTTTTATTATTACATAAATATTAATAAATATTTTATTTTAATATCCACAATAGACTTCCGAATTCCCCAAAAGTTCCTTTACCTCTAAAATGAAACCACATTCTATTGAAATTAGTATTTATTTTTTATAATTTAGACATATTCGAATTTGTTGACGTCTTTGACGAAAATCAACCTTTAAAATATGGGAACTCATATGCGGAATAACATTCCGCGTATGAGTATATCGTTTTTATATCACGCTTTCAATTTTAGAGAGTAGCTTGTCAAATTTCTGCGGAAGCATTCATAAATGATTTTTATATCCGTTGATATCTTCTTCTCGCATTTCTAATAACAAATGATTACTTGCTCCAAGGTTTGTTCTTCTAGTGATCCAATTGCGAACCCAAATCGAACTTTTAATTTTGTTTTTTTCTTTCGCCAAAAGTTTCTTCAGTAAATGAGTTGCAAGCAATACAATAACTTTATTGACTTCTGTGCGGACGGAACTGACTCTATTATGTCCTTGTAACTGTATAACCGTTGACATCTTGGACCCAAATCAACCGTTTTGTTTTTCGTCTAAAGGTTCTTAAATAATTAATAATTGCGTTGAAGCAAGCAATAAGATTACTTTGTTTAGTTCAGGGCGAACGGAACTGACACTATACGATGACATTTATTATTTGACATGAGCATGCTCATTAAATAGCATGTGTGTTCAAATGTTGGCTTTGAGCACGCTCATTCACGAGAAAGCTCAAACCAAGCCTGCTCATTGATGAGCAAATGTGTACAGTTGACTATTTGACATGAGCATACTCATTAATGAGCATGCTCATAAGCCGGCTTGTCAATGAGCAAATGTGTCAGTACCATTAAGGCTCTAGAAATTAAGATGGGCCGGACATGTGCACTAGCGATGAGTAGGTTCAGCCGGAATGGGTTCTTGAACTCGAGTTCTTTGCGTGAAGCGGATCCCACTCCCACTCCTTTTTCAAACGAACCACTCCCAGAGAACTCGAACAAATGCCTCTTCCCAGCGCTTGACACCCGCATGCAAACTCACACCCGTGTGTGAAGCTCGACCGGAGCGCGGACTCGAGTCCAAACGCGGAACTCGGAGCCGGACCGAGAACCTGAACGCCCCTACCGGCCGACGCGACGGGAGCGACGGGTGACAGTCCGCGTGCGGGTTCTTGCACGCTGTCGGGCTTTAGTTCCTGGGCAGGTCCCGGGTCCGAGTTCTTCTGCGTGCTCTATCCGGGGCCGCCTCCGAGTTCTTGTCCAAACTCATGCGTTCCGCCTCGGTGCGCCGTCCCAGCGCGCGGTCCGCAACCAAGAACTGGAACCCGGGACCCGCTCCTAGAACTCGAGTGATCGATCATCGATCATCGATCGATCATCGATCGATCGATTGCGGATTCGCCTTGTGACTGCCGCCTGCGACAGTCGCTTTTCGAGACCACCGCCCTTTCGCCCCGATTCGCTTTTGTCTGGCTTGTGTTTACACGGCCAGACACCTGCCACCTCGCAGCCAGCCGGCCCGACCGGCTCACTGCCCAGGCCCCCGCGCCGCCAACTGCCTTTCTCAAGGCAAAGAAGAAGAAGGAAGACCTGGCCCCACCGAGACCCGAAGACTACAAGACCATCCCCAGCATCCTCAAGAGGAAATACAGGACACCTGCCGTGCGGATGTACTCCGCGCGGCTAGAAGCCGCAAACCCGGAGGATTCACCCATTGTGATTCCCCCTGGCGCCCGCCAGTACCGCAGCAGGACAAAGACCGGGACCGTGCTGTACACGATCCCCGCCATCCAGCCCCAGCAGCCAGTGAAGAGCCACCCCGCAGACCCGAGGACAAGGCCGGCCATCCCCATGCCGTCCCCCGTGATACCCGAGCCCGCCCCCGCACCCGGACCCAGCAACCGCCCCTCAGTAGGCCCAGCTTCGGGCTACGTGCCGCCCCCCAGACCCCAGCAGCCATCCCAGGACATGGAGACGACCCACGAGGAGGGTTGGACGAGGCCGTCCAACCCCGTGAAGAGGCCCCTGTCACCGCAGGGACCGGAACCGGTTATTGTCGGTAACCGGTTCTCCGACCTCAAAGAGGTTTCTGAAGGCGGCGGCGCTCCGCAACCCAAACGCGCCAACACTACTAATCCCTCCCATTTCTCTTCCGCAGGTACCAGAAGCCAGCCCGAGAAGAAGGATCGCGTCCCCCCAGTGGTCATGACCCTGGGCACCCTGACTCACGCCCAAATTACCTCTACGGTACAGGGACACCTGGGCCACGCCAATTTCACGTTTCGCTACAACCGGGGCGGAACAGCGAACATTTTCGTGCGGAGCATGGCGGATCACCGCGCTCTCACAAACGGGCTGCGTGTGGAGGCGCGCGGCTTTCATACATACACGGCGGAGGCTGAAAAACTCAAGAAGGCAGTCATCAAGGGCCTGCCAAACATCGAGACGGAGGAGATCGCCGCAGACCTGACGGATCAGGGCTTCCCCCCAGTCAAAGTCGTGAGGATGACGACCGCCGCTGAGTACCCGATGTACCTGGCTCAGTTTGGCAAGGAAGTGAACATGGGCCAGCTGAGGGCGGCAGTAAAGTACATCTGCCACTGCAGGATCCGCCTGCAGAAGCACCGCAGCAACCATCTGCAGCACGGGACACAGTGCTACCGCTGCCAGAACTTCGGGCACGGGTCCCGCAACTGCTCACACACCGCGAGGTGTGTAAAGTGCTTGGTGGAGCACGCCTCGGCCGAGTGCCCCAAAACCACCAGGGACGAGCCCGCCGCGTGCTGCAACTGCGGAGGCCCCCATCCCGCCAACTTCAGAGGCTGCCCGAAGAGGGTAGCGTACGTCGCCTCCCTCCAGCAGCGACAGAAGCAGCCCCATCGCCCCGGACCAGGGGCCAGCAGGCCACATCCTCAGGCGCAGCAGACGACGAGGACTGATGGACGCTCATGGGCCCACGTGGCTGGCGGAAGAGCGGCCACCCAGCAGCCCGAGGCGCAGCCCGAGGCGCAGCCCGAGCCTCAGCCCCAACCGCAGCCCCAACCGCAGCCCCGCTCGCAGCAGTCCGCAGGCTCCAGAGACCCAGACGCCACGCTGATGATGTCCCTCCTCATGGGACTAGATGGCGTGCGATCGCAGCTGGCCAGCTGCACCTCCATATACCAGAGGGCTTGCATCCTGATGGATGTCATCACCACCACCATCCATGTATAATCCCGAGATGGTGAACGTCCTCCTGTGGAATGCCTTCAGCATCCGCTTTAAGATCGATGAACTGCTCGCTCTGGCAAATAACACTAACATTGACATCATTCTCATTTCAGAAACACATCTCAAACCCGACACACCGCTGAGAGTGCCCGGCTTCGAAGTTCACCGAGACGACCGACTAGAAGGAGGAGGCGGAGGCACCGCCATTTTCGTTCGTCAATCCATCACATCTACAAGGATCCCCACTCCGAAGCTGAAGCATACTGAAGCTACGATTGTCGAAGTCACCATAGAGGATAGAGCGCATACCTTCATCGCCGCCTATTGCAGACACCACAACCTTCTGGTGAGAGAAGATTTGGACAAATTACTTAATCTGCACCCAATTGTTGTTCTAGGAGGAGATCTCAACGCCAAACACAACTATTGGAATAACTACAGAGGCAACGCGAACGGGAAAACGCTCTTTACGCATATGCAGACTCACAACTACACGATAATGGCGCCGGACAAACCGACATACCACGCAGTGCACGCACAGTACCCCAGCACTCTGGACATCGTACTCGAGAAAAACGTCAAGACGATCTCGCCACTGCGCACGCTGGATGAACTGTCATCGGACCATCTGCCCGTGAGCTTCAGTATTGGAGGAACGACTTCAAGGAGCCCCAGAAAACAGCGGAACTACAAGGACGCAGACTGGGAAGGATTCAAGAAAGAGATTAACGAACGAATTCACCTAACATCGGGAACTCTGCGCTCTACAGATGAAATCGACGAGGCCGCAAGCACTCTCACGGAAATCATACAACATGCACAAGACACACACATACCTCTCAAAGAAGTACACGCATACACGATCAAGCTTCCCGAGCATGTCTTATCGCTCATCAAGGAGAAAAATCGCTTGCGACGCATCTACCATCGTACGCGCGACGGCTACTTCAAAACGGCCTACAACACTCTACAGCGGGAAATCAAGCAGGAAATAACGGACCTCAGACGCCAACTTTGGACGAAGAAAGTTACATCACTCACGCCAAAGGATAACAGCCTATGGAAAATGGCAAAAGCGCTGAAACATCAAGACCACACGATTCCCCCGCTAGAGAAGCTAGACGGCTCAGGATTGGCGCTGTCACTAGAAGAGAAGGCGAACGCGCTCGCCGACGGATTCGAGAGAGCCTACGCAGCCACGGACGGCCTATCTGATCCGGAAACGGATCGACTAGTAGAAGAATCTCTACGACATCTCGAACAAGCGGAGCAGACGAACGTCGAAGACATCCACTTCAGCACGCCGAGCGAAGTTGCCGTCATTATCAAGCGATTGAAGACCAATAAGGCGCCGGGGAGCGATCAAATACACAACATTCTACTCAAACATCTACCTCAGAAAGCCATCATCTACATCACAAAACTGTTCAATGCCTGTCTCATCACCGGACATTTCCCACAGATCTGGAAGACGGCGACCGTGCTGCCCTTCTCGAAGCCAAACAAGGACAAGAGGCAGCCGACAAGCTACCGGCCGATCAGTCTACTATCCACGCTGAGCAAAGTATTTGAACAGGTTATACTCAACAGGCTGCTTCCACACCACGAAGAAAACAACACTTTGCCAGACGAGCAGTTCGGATTCAGAAAGAGGCATTCCACCACCCACCAACTCACCCGAGTAGCGGAATTCATCACCAGAAGATTTAACGAACATCGCTACATCGCCGCTGCACTGCTAGACTTGGAGAAGGCATTTGACACCGTTTGGATCAGAGGGCTACTGCACAAGCTGCACAGAACTAACACGCCCATATACCTAACGAGAGTGATACAAGAATACCTCAAGAACAGATCCTTCCGAGTCTTCATCAGGAACGCGCTGTCGTCACTACGTGAGATTCCAAAAGGCGTGCCACAAGGAAGTCTACTGGGACCTCATCTCTTCAACATCTTTACACATGACATCCCCCGAGACGAGAGATGCAACCTGTCTATCTATGCAGACGACGTCAAGCTGTACGTTTCCTCGCTGAAAGCCGAGATGGCGGCCATATACCTACAGAGAGCGCTCGACGCTCTCGTAGAGTTCTACAAGATGTGGCGCCTCAAACTGAACGAGGCCAAAACCGAAGTCATCATGTACACGAGGAAACGCGTCAGAAGGACACCAGACGTCAACATCGAAATGGGCGGACACGTCTTAGAATGGAAGGATGAAGTCGTTTACCTGGGCCTGACTATGGACTCACGACTCAACTGGAAATCTCACCTAGCCAAGATGCACGCAAGAGCCAGAATGGCACTCGGCATGATGAAGCCCATCTTCAATAGAAAAAGTCCGCTACTTCCCAGAACCAAACTCCTGACTTACTATTCGCTCATTCGACCGGTGCTGACATATGCTATTCCCGTGTGGAGTAGCATCTCACAATCTGACTTTACAAAACTACAGACACTACAGAATCTCTGCATTAAAATCACATACAACACTAGAATCAGAACAAATTTGAAAAGACTACATGCGAGAGAAGACATTCCGACCTTATTTGAATACACTCACAGACTGACAGACCGATTTTACAAATCTTTAAGACACAGTAAAAATAAACTCATACAGGAAATCGGTCAATACAATTCTCCCAGCGACTTCACATTCAAATACGTACACAGACTTCCCAAACACATTCTGATGGACCTTGACCACATCTGGCATGAACCAGACTCAGACGCCGACGAGTGAGCGAGCAGTAGGTATTCCCAAACTCCAGACCCCTCCCCCGTAACTTATGTTTATATATCTATGTATATATTTATATAATATTGTACAGTATGTATGTATATGTATGTTTATCCCCTATAGTCCCATAAAGTATATATCTACATAAAAACAGACATACACCCCACACACACACAATGCAGGATATCGTACACCGATATCACTGAAGGCCGACCGGGTTCATGTTGACCGCCGGCCGAATCTTCCTGGATGAGGTTTTTCATGGTTTCCTCATTCCCGAAGGCAAATGCGGAAGAACTCCAAATAAAAGGACATGACCGCCTCCTTCCCACTCCCAACATAACACAAACACACACATATGTATTTATGCTTTCCAGTTTGCTGACGATCAAGAGTAAATGATGACCAAAAAAGATGCAATTTTAGTAGGGTTTTTAGGTAACAATTTTTCCCTACCGATTAAATTCAGGACCTTAAGTCTATAATAAACGAGTAAAATTTTTAAATACCCACATGAGGTAAAGATTGCGAGGCGCAAATGACGCCGTTCTATTTGTATAAAGAACATTAACTTTAAATTCAGTAAATTTAAATGATTCACCTCTTCAAGGAATATAAGAATCTAGTAAATCAAAAAAAAAAAAATCTAGAACTCGAGTGCTTTTAAAACGAAGCACTTCTCGGAGGCCTCCGTCAAAATGCAGAACTTACCCTCCTCTAATGTGCACCGAATGCCAAACACACGAGCACCGAATAAGGTTCTAATAAGACATCCTCCCGGTAAACGGAAGGCGGGCAGACCTAGGCCGAGATGGGAGGATGATGTCAGGAAGGAAGGAAGAATTTTGACGGCCTCCGTGGTCCCGAGGCAAGACTCTCGACTCACGATCCGAAGGTCGCGGGTTCGAACCCGGCGTGCGCAAATAAATTTTATTTGATTAATTTATTATTTCACAGATATAATAAAATATTTATTTCACAGAGAGAAAGTGAACCGTCTGCCAACATTATATATTGAAGTGTTGGGTGATAAGTTTTTATTTTTTTTTTTATTTATTATAAATACAAAGTAATACATTATTACAACAAGAAATAAAAAAAAATAAACAGAAAAAGAAAAGTCCCAATAAACTACTTTTAAGCAGTTTGTCGATGGGTACTTTTACTTTGAGGATATAAACTTATTTTACTTTGTTATGCAGTTACAATTTTTGTGTCAGTCTAATACAAATTATTTCTTTCGGCGAGCCAATTCTTCAACATAATATTTAATTTACCATTTGTACATTTTTTAATTTCGGCAGGTAACTTATTTAAGCAATTAGGTATCATGTAGTCCAGCGTTCTTTGTCCGTATTTGTTTAAATGCTTAGGTACAATTAGTCCTTCATTTAACATAAGACGAGTATTGTAAGTGTGGTCCAGTTTATTAATGTATATAGAGCTATTCATATGCTGAAATATAATTTTATACCACAGAATTGCTCTTACTGGGAGAATTTTGAGATTTTGGTAAAAGTACGGAACATTATGCCTTTTTTCGTATAAACTTTTATGAGCTAATAATTTAACTAAAGAATTTTGAACTGATTGAACACGATTTACATTATTTGGCATTATTTTCCTAAATCATACTTTCTGCTTTCTAGTACGTAAAAGAGTATAAATAATAGAAGACGAATCTAACAAAAAATAAAACCAGATCAGTTTTGAACTCTACGTGACAATAATTTATAACGAATCGCATACTATAAAATCCCAAATTTGACATTTTGAAATCCCACGTTGACATTATTTGAAAAGGTCAGGAGATTTTTGATTTGACAGTGGAACATTCTTATCATGAATGTTGGAATATTATTGACCTGAAACACTGAATTAATAATCACTAGAAATGTGATTTACAGAGATTAGAAATTAATTAAAAAACGTCTGACGTCGCGGATTTTAAAACGGTTTTCGATTCATTGAGCCCATACAGGCTGATAAAACTGAACATCAGTTCAAGAAAGAATTTCAGTCGGATACGTTCTTAGATTTTCACGGCCAAAAGTATTTTCGTTATTTGTTTTTGGGGTGCTATGCCGTGTTGCGCTTCCTCCTTTTTGAGCCAACGTTTCGGACAGCGTTACAGTGTCCATCATCAGGGCAGATGATGAACACGGAGGAGTTAGCGC
Organism: Glyphotaelius pellucidus; assembly: GCA_936435175.1. Taxonomy (NCBI): domain Eukaryota; kingdom Metazoa; phylum Arthropoda; class Insecta; order Trichoptera; family Limnephilidae; genus Glyphotaelius; species Glyphotaelius pellucidus. Next base: position 12,263,235 of record OW386561.1, read on the forward strand.
AACACGGCATAACACCGCAGAAACAAATAACGAAAAAGAATTACAGTATTTCAAAACTTTTTTAAATTTTATTTTCAATAGCTTCACACAGGAAAACAATTTCCCTAGGGGCCGTCGATGTCATCTTTGGGATGAAGTTCTGAGAATGAAAAATGTACGAGGAGCGGGTAGTAATCTGGGAGTAAGTACGAGTATATCCAGAAGTGGTGGACGCATGAAACCAAGCCTCCTATTGCGGTGCAAGGTGAGAGAATCCGACTGGAGAAATCAAAAGATCTCCCTCAACCAGTCTAACCTGAGCCACGCAGTAGGTGAGCAAACGCATCCGCCTACAAAACTTAGACAAACACACCATGAACCCGGGTACCTCTGCTAATTCGCCAAACGTAGCGAACCACTTGGGGTGACCTACGGCAAGGGCGTTGGCCGATAAATGGTTCCAGGGCAGCGGTACCCATGCCCACCTCCCAAATTGATGGATCGATTTCAAGAAAAATAACAAAGAAAAATGAGTTTTTTCTGGCACACTGACACGCTCACAATATACTACTGTCAGTTTAAGTCTTCATTGGTGTGAAGAAATGTTTCAATAAATTAGAATCCTTTCTTTACGCTTTTGACAGAAATGACAATCGTTTATAAATCGTATGCCAACTTTCCGTTTTTTAAGAGATGGAACTCTTTGAATAAATCTTTTTTTGATTTATATTTCTATCTGAAAATGGTTCCCAGAAAAATCGACTAACATTACGGAGAAACATTCTTAAATTTGCTGTCATTGGCATTGTTAGTGTAAATTTTTTGGATAAAGATAACATTTTTTCAATTTGGGGGCGGGTATGGGTACCGCTACCCCCGGAAACATTTATTGGATAATTAGCACCCCTACCGTGGTTCACACACCAAGTGGTTCGCTATGTTTGGTGACTTCTTAGCAGAGGTGTCTGGGTTCATGGGGTGGGGCTTGACTAGGTCTTGGCGGCCTTACGCACCCACTGGCCGGATTGGGAGAGATTGTCTAACCTAGACCTCTCCAGCTGGACTCTCTCGAACCATCGACTTGCATCGCAGTGGGAGGGATGGATTCATAAGCCCTTCACTCCTGGACACCCTGACTCCCAGATTCGTACCCACCTCTCATACCTATTTCCTTCCCAGAACTTCTTCTCCTTTCTTTTTGTAAAAACACCCTCCACAGCATTCCCAAAGATTACACAGGCCCTGAGGAGATATATTTTCCTGAGCGTCTCCTGAGTGAAGCTAATGTAAAAAAATATGAATTAAAGAAAAAAAAAACGGTTGACCACCATTCAGAAGCGGTGACTAGATTTGAATATCCAGGTCCTTCCCATACTTCCTTTACTGCATTTTCTTCCCGTCCCCAGTCCTTTTAGCACCACGCAATATTCTATTGGGGATACTGCAAATCCATTGGCTCCAGACTGTTTTAGGAGCAGTTGGGACACTTGTGCGGTATTTACAATTAAAAAAGAGACAAGAAAGAAAAACAGGTGTTTCTCAGTGACGTTTGGAAAGGAAATTTTTAATCGTAAATGTACATCTCGATCGTCCAGTTGAATATTCAGACATCTCCAAACACTAAGTTTTGAAATAACGAGAAAAGCAATATTCGAATGCTCTACATAAATCAAATATTATTCTTACGTGTCTGTGTTTTACATATTAAATATGCTATAAAATATCACCGGGAGGCATAACGGTCCAGTGTAATTAATTTTTTTTTATATGAATACCTCACAAGAGTCATAACCGCTCCCGTTTGGAGCCAGTGAGACTACGGCATCCCCAATTGGGATATGTTGTGAGGCTGGAGGTAGTGAGGAGGGGAAGAAGATGTGGAAGAGGAAAGTAAGAACGTACCAGGCTTTCCAGACCTGGTCACCAAACACGGCTCTTTTTTTTACGAGCTTCACACAGGAGGCCCTGAGGAAAATACTTTCCCTCAGGGTCTATGTCATCTTTGAGGATGCTGTGTGGAGAGTTTTTCAAGGAAAGGAAGGGGAGGAGAGTTCTGGGAAGGAAAAAGGTTAAGGGGTGGGTAGGAATCTGGGGTTCAGTGTGTCTTTGTCATCCGCCTCCAGACCTAGACAAACCTCACCCCATGAACCCTGGCACCCCTGCTAAATCACCAAACGTAGCGAACCACTTGGGGTGACCTATGGCAGAGGTGTTGGTTATCCAATAAAGGTTTCGGGGCGGCGGTACCCATTCCCGCCTCCCAAATTGGCTTTCGCCATTTCAATTCTGAATGGTGGTCTTATACCGATACTGAGATACTGAGAGCATCTTCCACTCTGGAACGTGCAGCAAATATACTATACATTATTTTTAAATTAATTAATTGTAAAATAACACAAATTAGTCATATAAAATTTATTTGCCCACGACGGGATTCGATAACGCGACCTTCGGATTGCGAGTCAAGAGCTTTACCCCAAGACCACGCCAGCCGTCGACTTTGACATTTTGAAATATGTTTCTGCATAATTGATTTGGTGTTGTTTATGAGTAATCTGAGTATTGTGTGAGATAGAAGGAACACTTTTACAAGTAACTGCATAATCAAATTTCGATTTTTCGAAGATGTCTGACTAATCAAGTGGACAATTGATATATACCAATATAAACAACCTGAATTAATGTTGTCTGAGGATGTTTTAACTGTAATCGCGCGACTCATAAATGTAAACTGCAATTAAGGTTCACGATTGATTCGACAGGTAAAACAGCGCACGTATTGGAGTTCCAACCTTAAAAAACCCATTTAACAACACCCCGAGGACAAAATAAACTCAAGATTTTACAACCCTTCAGTGGTGGGTAGCTTGCCGACCTTTCGCGACCCCTGGAGTGTATTTGCTAGACGGGATAACGATGTAACCGAGCACCGAGTCAGTATTACTTCTTGTCCAGGGGGTGGCAAACCTTTTTCTTTCTTTCCCCCACAAAAAGAAAACGAGACGCCACGTGCCGCCTGTAGTACGAATGACCATTAAAGTGACGAGAACGGGGTGTTTTGTATACTTTCTACGGTTGTAATTATTTCTACTTGTGTTTGTTATTTTTTTGGGGTTTTTGAAAATGTTGAATATTACTTTTTGTCATTTTGTTTAATACCTCGAACGTGTTGTAATTGCGTACAAGAATTCAGCTGAATAGCAATTTTAGTGAGTTGATTCAATTTGCGAGCTCTTGGACTCTGAAATGTGGAATGAAAAGCAAGAATTTATGATGAAAAGAAATCATAATAACACCAGAGAGAGTTGACATAAAGAGCATAGACAAATGATAAAATAGACAAAAATTGTATAGAAAAGTCAGACAAAAGGTGACACAGACGTTAAATTTAAAGTAAAAGAGTCTATGTATGGAAGTTAGAAAAAATGAATTAAATGTGTAATACATTAATAAATAAGTAAGACATTAAGCTGAATATTAAACACTAACTGGTACTCGGCATGAGTTGCAATGCCATTCAAAGAAATAAATTGATTCTTCCTGCATGAGTTTTCCCGTGCGTCCCCGTTTACCTCCAGAGTCCCCTTTTCCCTTTTCCCTTCTCCCCCCCCCCCTCCTGCCTTTCTTCCCTGTCGCTAAAATATATGAAAAATACACATTTTCATTTATAAAGTTTTTATAAAGCCAGAGCTTATCGTCGTATATAATCTATAACCTTCGTAGGCGTGCGCACAACAAATCACCAATGTTTCGTTGCAATCGGATGAACGGTATGGCAGCGCATTAGGTATGAACAAACAAAGAACTATTGATTTTTATGTTTAAGAAGATAGGTCAACACAACACTCAACAAAACGCACTGAACATTATACGTCACTAGAAGTGTGATCTTTTCCGATATGAAAGAAAAAAGTTATCCGCTTATTTACTTGACCAATGAAATAATTGATTTTCTGATCTAGAAAGAAAACTTAATATTTGTAAATGTTTGATGAATTTCACAAGACGTAAGGAAAAAATGAGCTTACTTGGGGCACACGGACACGCCCATAACACACTTTTATCGGTTCATCTCTCAATGTTTATATCCTACTAGTTTTACTTCCACTGTTTTACAAATCTCTTTTTTCTAATTAAAAATACATTGTACGTCGTAAAGTAGTAATTTTGTCAAATAGACGACATTGCAAGCTCTATAGCTCACGATGGAAATTGTGGCCATGACGTCAAGAGGAGAAAATTGTTGTGATACAAAAGATAAAATAATTAAATAAATTTACACCAACCAGAAATGCTAGATCAAAAATTATTTTAGATTGCAAAAACAATTTCAGGACTGAGTCATTCAGATAATCGCTTGTACATAGATTGCATGAAGTTGGCAATATCTCAGAAATGGTAGATGTATTCAACTGCCCGCAGTTTATTTAAATAAGGCTACAATAGCATACCTCCTAAATAAATATTAATGAAAGCTTTTATTATTCTTTCGCAAACGTTCTATTTTATATTTTCTTCAATACATTTTACTGATTCAAGAAATCATTATTTATAATAATAATGATAATAATAATATTTTTATTCCAGGATGTGGAGAGAATAGTGCAATCCCAAACGTCCCATTCCCAAATTATAAATATTTTATTTTATAACTATACATATTTTATATTTTTTAAATAAAGAACTAAGTAGGTACATAGAACAGGAAAAAAACACAATCATAAAAAAAAAAAAATAATCAATTCTATGTACTTTTATGTCTGGGGTGAGCTCGGGCCCAGCGCTCACTCAGGAGTGGGGTTTGATGCTGGAACGCTACGGTCCCCACTGTATTGTCAGAAGCCATTAGCCGCATCCTGGCTCCAGAGACCCGATGTCTCATCAGACCGGCGAATCCGTGCAATCCTAGTTCAGTGAACATTGTCGATGCACCGCTATATCTTCTAAATCCAAATATAATTCTGCATGCATCATTATATTGAATCCGGAGTCGTTCCATCGAGGTGGTTCGGTAGTTACACCATGTTTCACATGTATATAGACTAGTGCAAAATGCATTGAACAATTTTTTTTTCATAGCTACTGCATTGGAAAAATCTTCGGTCAATCATATTGGACAATACACTGACACTTCTCTGAATTTCTGTATTACATGTTTGTAAAAGTCCGTATGAGCAACAAATATTAATTTTGTGAATTAGTCAATTTTGGCAACCCTGCCAGCAAACGAGCTACTTGAAAAATACTCACTTAAATCTGACCTGACGGAAAAAACGAGTAACGAGTACGAACATAAATTGCAGGAAATTTAATCTCTTGAATTCTTTTTACCTTTAATGTGCTTTTCTTAGTCATATTAATAACAATTATTGTCTAAGGGATGTGGGGAGTTGTACAAATGTAACGAGTACCTAACTGAGTGTTGTGGGGAGATGACAAAATGTATTATTATCCAACCAAGTGATATGGGGAGATGTACAAATGCACTAATTACCTAGCTAAGTGATTTGAGGAGATGTACACATGTACAAAAAAGTGATGTGGTGATATATACAACATTAATGTATGTACAAATGTAACAAACACCTTACTAAGCAGTATGTGGAGATATACAAATTTAATGTACTAAATAGCTAAATAAGCGATACGGGGGGTGGACAAATGTACTAAATACCTAACTAAGTGATGAGGGGTAATATATAAATTTAATGTAGTTTGTACTTAGTAGCTAAGTAAATAACTTGGGGGGTGGACAATGGAGGTACTAAATACCTAACTAAGTGATGAGGAGTAATATATAAATTTAATGTACTAAGTAGCTAAATTAGCGATGAGGGGAAATATACAAATTTAATGTACTAAGTAGCTAAATAAATAATGTGGGGAGTACACAAATGTACTAAATACCTAACTTAGTGAAGAGGGTAAATATACAAATTTAATGTACTAAGAGCTAAATAAGTAATGTGGGGGGTATATAAATTCACTAGTAGATACCCACAGAGCCCAATGCAGTGGTAGACACGTTCAATATCGTTCTAATAAAAAAAATATGCTAGAAATTGCTTTATCCATGTTTGGTGACCAGATATAAAAAGCAAAGTATTTTTCAATCTTCCTCTTCCCTTCTCTTTATATTCCCAACTCCTTTCAGCCTCATTCCAGAGTGGAAGACAACTACTCTCAGAACTCTGAAAACCACAATGCAGAATTGAAAAGTTTCTTGAAATGGCTTTTGCTGTATTTCGTGGCCAGTTTTCAATAGCCAGGCCCTTCCCCACCTTCCATTTGATCTCGAGATCCTAGACTCAACTATTGGCACCAGATTACGTGAGCAGTCTGGTCTCTTGTGCGGCATTCACACAATAAATCCTATTTTTTTCACTTTAGCTCCACTCAGAAGGCACCGAAGAAAATAATTCCATTCAAACCTATGTCATATTTGGGGATCCTGTGTGGAGGATCTTTTTAAAAACGGAAGGAGAGGAAGTTCTGGTAAAGAAAAAGGTAGGGATGGATAGAAATCTGGGTGTCAGTGCGTCCAGGAGTGACGGATGTATGAATCTATCCCTTCCACTGAGGTGCAAGGCAAGAGTATGTCAACTCAAGTTATGTCTTTCTCAAGCAATCTATCCCGATCTGGCCCACCACGCAGTAGGTGGGCAAATGCATTGGCCGCCAAGACCTAGACAAACCTCACCCCATGAGCCCGGGCACCGCTGCTAGGTTATGAAACGTAGCGACCTACTTGGGATGACCTATGGCAGGGGTGTTGGTTATGCAATAAATGATTCTCGGAGCGGCGGTACCCATATCCGCCTCTCAAATTGTTTGCTTAAAATGGTTTCATCAGTATTTGGTGACCATTTTAGAATGGTCAGGTAATTATCCACATCCCATTTCCCCATGTAGAGATACCATATTCTATAATAACTGGTTCCAGACGGTTGAAAGTTGGGAAAATTGTAATTTTTGGGCCTTACTCACATAATTAAATCTTTGGTCAACGTCTGCAAACATTTTTCTGATTAGACTTATACATTTTTAAACAGATTTAATCTTTGGTCATAGCTTACGGACACATTGCTTAACCCGGAGTTTAAGCGCGGATTAGAAATGAAAGGTTTTTGGATAAAGGTCAGATTTGTTTGATGTCGGATTTGCTTCGGATTACGCAAAAGATGATGGTATTATGTAACGCAGTAGCGTTACGAGAAATTTCCGGGCCCCGAGGCCAATTTGTGTAAGACTTCGTTAATTTCAACCTCGCAAACAAGGCGAATATTTGGACATGTAATTTAACATTATGTTCATGGAGTATCATTTTCATTTACATCTAACGGTAGGTAAAATAGAAAACAATGAGTAAAGAATTTAAAGCAAAGGCTCAGATTTTTTAAAAAATTTTTTTATATGAAATACCGCACAAGAGTCCCAACTGCTCCCGTCTGGAGCCAGTGGGACTATGGCATCCCCAATTGGGGTATGTTGTGAGGCTGAAGGTAGTGGGGAGGGGAAGGAGATAGGGAAGAGGAAGGTGGGGAAGTACCTGGCTATTCAGATCTGGTCACTAAACACGGCTGGTCAGATAAAACCGATTCCAGATGAAACCGAAATACTTAATAAAAATTTTACGTAATACAATATAAATAGCAATTATACGTTTTGGAGCCTTAAAAATAGACATATATTTCCGCCTTATTCATAATCGCAGAATAAGATAATACCACGGTCATACGAACGGGTTAGGTGAAATTTGTACGACAATTTCACCTAACCCTTTCCTGTTACCGTGGTATTATATTATTCTGTGATTATGAGTAAGGCGAATGTTTTTGTTACATGCATCTTACATTTAAACCGGGATCAATTATAAAGACTCTCCCTCTTCGTAGCTAATGGACTGCTTATAGTATTGTAAAAATATTTATTGACATGCTGTCATTTGAAGTGTGTGTACATAAACATTAAATGTGTGTACACGTCAAACCATTAAAGCGATACGCGTACGTCAACTTTATAATAATAATTGAAAAAATAATTTAATAAAAAATAAATTACGAGTATTTTACAGTTTTTGAGATTGGGGCTACAGTGTGTAGGGTCTTTTAAAGGAAAGGAAGGTTAGAAAGTTCTAAGATGGAAACAGGAATGAGGGTGGGAAGGAATCTGGGGTTCAGTGGGCGGATCTAAAACGATTCTGTATCGGTGAGTTTCTTCAATATTGTATTTGTATGCTTTTCTTGGAAGAATTGAGTTCTTATACTGTCAAAACTATTTATTCAAATTCATATTGCGTGTTTACAGAGCAAAAAAATAATTTGTCTCAATATTTTATACCAAAAATTGCAAATTTTTTTTTTCTATAATAATTTGATGACCGCCACGTATGTATGAGTAGAATACCGCTATGAATGAGTAGATAATAAATTATTTTAAGTTTACAATTAATTAATAGTATAACGGTTAAAATTCGATGATCCGATGATTATTATTTTATGTGATAATTGAATACCGGCGTCATCGATATTGAATATTCATTTCAAGCAATAATATACTGTAGAATTCTAGAATATTGTTCTGCATTATGTAGTACCTACCGCCATTGTAACAATGATAAGGCGATTTGAGTTGATCTATTAGATACGAGATAATTTATTAACGAAACTAATTCAGGGGAATCAAACAAGTTATATTTTACGTTAGCTTTACATGGAAGGCACCAGCATTTTGTCGCGGACTGCTAGTTTATTTCAAAAGCCATCGACATTAAAAATTGAGGGTTGCAAAGTCCGGACAATCTGAACAGTTACCCATTCTGCCCGTTCGATGCTACGCCACTTGTGAAACATGCCAGGAATATTTTTTAATTAATATTTGCCCAGTGTCCCTTTAGATTAGTATCTCATCTCATTTCGTCTAAATGAAGAAGTGTTTTAATCAAAGTTGATAAATGTATAATGATAAATTTCATTAACGACCTTTGTGGCCAAGCGGTTAAAACCCTTGGCTCCATATTCAGATGTCGCAGGTTTAAAAACGTGAGCGGGAAAATAAAATATTTTCAATTAATTCTATTTGTTATTTAATTTATTATGTTATAACAATAATATTCACTAAACCATTAACCAGACGTGTGTTAACGCTTAAGGGTAGAGACATGCTTTGTACATAATTGAATATAACTCGGTAGTTTCGTCTCCATGTTACAAAATTCACATTAATAACATTGAGCAAACACAAAAAAATTTGCGTTTTATAAATTTTAAATTAAATACCCCACTAGAAACTTAAAATATAATTTCCTAGTTGATTAACATAGAGATTTATGATCAACATACTTATTTACATCCACAAATATATATTGTTATGATTACTGAACGTGCTGTAAGTGTAAAATTATAAAAAAATATATATTACAAAAAAAAAGATAAATTATTAAACTTTAGGGTGATATAATAGTCCAGAAAAAATTGAAATCGGAATTCACGCTGGAGGAGTTTAAAAATACTTGAGAAAAATCTTTTGGAAAGGTTGGAAAAGGTATTTGAGATTTTTTTTTCAGGTTGATTTCGTAAAGGCCTGTAAAAAACATTAACTCCTTTTTACGTAATGTTTATTGTAATACTTAACAAGGAAATATAAAATTGGTTTCACGGAGCCAAGCGGCGCGGAGCCTAGTACATCTATACCCCGCTCCGGCCGCGGCCGAACTGATACAAAATGGGTGTGGCAAGTCAGTACCCTTGGGTGGACGGCATACGGTTCACTTTGAAAATTCAAATTCGATTGCCTACTGTGAAATAACAACGCAAAAATGCATATTTTATTTTATTTTGTGAAATTCGGGCGTAAATATCAATTTTTTGGAGATCATTATAAAACAAACTGAATTATCTACATTAAAAATAAAACCATATTAAAAAAGGGGTTTATAGGTAGGAGAGTTTGCACTTGTTTTTTTTATAGATCTTCTACTATATTTTTTTCTAGGCTTATTAAAATACTTAAAAATGACCGTTATTTTTAAGGGCCAAGATATGTTCTACACGCAATATTTAATTGAAACATCTATAATACTTCTAAGCGATCAAATTTAAAAAAAAAAAAAAAATTTATATTTTATATACATTTTAAAATGGATAATCAAGGAGAAAGATTTTTCGATCTAGTATTGGACTGAATAATAAAATACTACTGAAGAGATAAGGTCATTTTTTGAAAACGTTATTTTGAAAAGGTGAGTCTTTAGTTTTGGTCTGAACCCAGATGAGCCGTCGAACTTCGACAATTAGCCAAAAATAAAAAAAAAACGTTGGCCTGCGGCGTCTATACAGGCCTCCTAGGGCGGTTCGAAATTTAAGCGCGGTCCCGTTTTCTCCATCCTTTCATATTTTCACAGCCTTCTGAAAGTGACATAATCCCACATCAAGTAAGATAAACCGACAAAAGAATTTTCTTGTAAACGTCTCTGCCCGAAATATTATCAATTTACTTTCTATGATATATATATATTTTTTTTTTATTAATTTTTTTTCTTTTTTAAAAACAGTACAAGGAAGCTTTTGACTGTCCAACTAGGACAATATATATATCACAACTTATTACTTAAATTCATCGAGTTTTATTCGTGTAAGTATTTTAGTATTACATATTTAAATATTTTAGTATTATTAAATTGCTTTCGCATACTTTTTTTTTTTTACATTAACTCCACACAGCATCCCAGATAACCTAGGCTCTGAGGGAAATTATTTTATCAGGGCCTCCTGTTTGGAGTTAATGTAAAAAAAAAGAACGGTCTTTAATTCTTGGACAACCCTTGTAGTAAGGGAGACACAACGATTTCTGTGAGACCTATATGAGTTGTTCCGAAAACCGAAAAAATTAGCCACAGGAGTCAATAAATAATAATCAACAAAATATAAAAAAAATATTATGGTATCATGACAATATTACCTTAGAAAACCCTCCCCATAGTAAGCTCCTAGAAAATGTATCATTTTATGACACCTAGAAATTTACGGTCCTCGTCCCAAGCATACTCTCCACTACCAGACATAATAACCTGGCGGTAACATGGTAATGCGGTGTAAAGCGTGCGGGTACCTCCCTCCCTTGGGCCATTAGGTCCTGAATAAGCGTCATTACCAACTTGGGTTGTTGCTACTCAGTGCAGCTTCGTGGGGCCAATTTGGGCATGTACGTAATGCATCCAATGCATCTCGACGCCTGTGTACGTATAATAATGTGGTTGCATGGAGTCATATTCTTTAAATATGGGCGTTTTTTGAAGTGAAAACTTCTTTAGCACGTTGTGATTTGAAACTCAATGAAACGGAAACGAGCGACACTAAAAAGAGACGGCCTCCGTGGTCCTGAGGTAAGACTCTCGACTTACAAACCGAAGGTCGCGGGTTCGAACCCGGCGTGCGCAAATAAATCTTATTTGATTAATTTGTGTTATTTCACGATTTATTCATTCAAAACAATTTATAGTATATTTGCGGCACGTTCCAGAGTGGAAGATACTATCAGTATCACCCTGGTGTAAGACCACCATTCAGAATTGAAACGTTGCTTGAAATGGCTTTAGCCGTGTTTAGTGACCAGATCTAAATAGCCAGTTACTTCCTCTTCCCTATCTCTTTCCCCTCCTTATTACCCTCAGCCTCACAACATACCCCAATTGGGGATGCCATAGTCTCACTGGCTCCAGACGGGTGCAGTTGGGACTCTTGTGGGGTATTTCATATAAAAAAAGAGAGAAACACATACATCTTGTGTGATTAAGCCTGCGGGGGAAAGAGATATCAATAAAATATTTGTTTTGTTCAAGGGTCCTCGGTTCCAATATATTACGAAAAAAATCCACGCTCTCACGCAAGTCAAATTTTTCTCTGTTCATTAAAAAGTAGACAATAATACAGATTTACTGTTTACTTTTTTATATATTTTTTTTATATGAACACTGCACAAGAGTGCCAACTGCTCCCGTCTGGAGCCAGCGAGACTATGGAATCCCTAATTGGGGTATGTTGTGACGCTGGAGGTAGTAGAGGAGGGGAAGGAGATGAGGAAGAGGAAGGTGGGAAGTACCTGGCTATTCTGATCTGGTCACCAAACACGGCTAAAGCCATTTCAAGCGTTTCAATTCTGAACGGTGGTCTTAAACCATGGCGATACTGAGAGTATCTTTCACTCTGGAACGTGCCGCAAATATACTTTAAATTTTTTAAAATTAATAAATTGCGAAATAACCACAAATAAAATTAATTTGCCACGCTGGGATTCGATCCCGCATCTTCGGAATGCGAGTCAGAGCCTTACCGCTGGACTACGCCAGCCGTCAATTACTATTAACTGTACTCGATAACTAAAATTATTTTAGTCGATACCGGCTAATAATCGATATTGTAAAACGATGATGAAATTTTTTTATCATTTAAAAGTTGTGTTTTCATGCTAGGGTCCTCCCAACTTGATATTTATTTAATTAAAATATGGTATAATTTCCTAACAGATTCCACGAAACTGGAGACACAAAACAGTGTGTAACAATGGAAAGTTTTCCCTGTGCCAAAAAGGCACCAAACATTTTATTCCTTCTAGCTCTCCCTCAATCAAAACGGCAAAAACTTTAAATACACGACGTATCCATTTTAGCTTGGCGAACAGCCATCAAAATAAAAGTCTGACCATGGGGCCTACTCTCTATCTTTCGGTTTCACAAACCAGCACGTTTGTGGTTTAACCTTCAGTAGCGGGTGCTGTCAACTAAGCGGAAACGGTCTATAATTACTGTAAATATACTAAAAATAGAGTTCATCTTTTAGGTATTCCTCCGCAATACATTTATATGTTGGATTAAACAATAACAACACATATACATATTTACTGAGTGTACGGTACTGAAGAGCGAGGAAGTTTTAGCACGATAGGAGGAGGGTTAATATGCGTTTGTGACGTAGCCAAACCTGCCTTACGGAAAGATAGAGACTAGGCCCCCAGATGTTGTTAGCGACTGTTTAGTACCGCATGGACAAATGCGTCTTAACCGGAAAAAACAATTTAAATATGAAAATTAAGTTTATGTTATTTTATTTTATTTTAGACCCTTTGGCATTTCATCTGCCTGCAAATTTGTTTGTTACGTTCCGGTTCCGGTTCAAGATGGTGACCTTGTTAAATACCATCTTTATATCCCGCTAGAGTTCGCATGATCGTGGTTCCTGCTAAGAGCTGTCAAATTGGAATAATTAATGTTACGGTACCTACCGGCCTGAAGAAAGTTTGAAAAAAGAATTGTCATCGAGATGGTGATATATCTATAGACAAATTGTATAATTCTTAATGTGAAATAAAAAAAAATTTGTTATAATTACAAATCTTAGTAAAACCAATTTTATTAGATACCTGCTTGAGGTGATTTTTTACGAACACGGCGCTATATAAATCATCCAAGTATTATTATTATTACAATGCATATTAAACTGGATTTACCGTCCTTCCTATTCTCTGAGTAGTTCTGCCACTCCCCGCTAGCGGACTAAAAGGTGCTCGTCCAATTCGCCGATGCCTTCGGCAATCATCGTAACCGTTCGTACCTAAGACACAAGCGACGATAGACGGCACTCTTCTGATATTATTCTTAATTACCATCTGTTGGGATATAACATAACTTTGTAATTCTACTTCCATTGGAGGAAACTGAAACTACATGATAAACCTTTTGGTGATCTGTAGAGTGATACGAAATATACGCATATTTAATAGCTTGTCATTGATATGATGCTTCTTTTAAATGTGGGCGGTGATTGATTTCGAAAACAAATAAAATACAGAATTTTCTTCTTTGATCTAATAATTAAAGCGATCGAATTGATTTTACGAACTTGAAAATCTATCTTTTCCATTGTAATTGAAGTCTACAATATTTGAATTGACAAATAAACTAGTTATTTGTCTACCCCCTTGTATCGTCGAAGACAGTGCTAATTTTGATTGGCCAATTAACAAACAAAAGCTGCCTCTATTGATATCACAAGTAACGAGCCTTTGCTATCCAAACTTCTGTTCGTCAAAGTCTATGTTAACTTATCTAATTGTTGTTCGATACAATGTTAATCAGAACATGCAACTTAATTGGGAACAGCCACAGAAAATCTGCACTTGCTTGTACGTATACAATCGTATTATCGTACGGTAGGAAATATGATGGTTACATGATTATATTATGATTACGTGATGATAGCAGATAAATTTTGATAAATGCATTTTTTATACGAGGACAGACTTTCGGCATGATCGATATTAGCATATTTATTACCTGAACTGTGCAAGCGATGTATAATTGAATTTTGTTCTGCGTTATTGCCAGTATTGTTGCAATAATAAGGTGTTTTTAGTTGAGTTGGTCTACTAGGCACAATATAATTTATTAACGAAACTAATTCAGGGGAGACACACCAGTAATAGTTTTTAATTGAAAAAATAATCACCGGACAGCAAAACGACATCAACATTTTTAATTCCGAATAAAGTCAGGAATATACTCAGGAATTGCTGGTTAAAATCCTTCGTGCATGTACTTATACACCCTGTATAATATTTTATATTAAGACGGAATATGCTTTCAGTTGTTCATGGCGTTTGACTCCACAATAAAGCTCCCGATGGTGGTGGGATCAATAAATCTCAGTATTATTTCCTATTGTATCGAGATAAAAGATATTGCATTGTGCATGTCCTTGAGGCGATGTGCAGGGATGGATTTATTACCGGTTGAATTTACTTTTATTTATTTCATTTATTTACTTAAATCTAAAATCATGGACCTATAAGCTTGTTTTTAAGCTACCTACAACATTACCAGACATATATAATGACGTATGAGGCGTACCTGACTTATTAAAAGAGAGAAAGAGTTCGTAAACAGTGTGAAATATAGTTGTTAATGGTGAATACTTGAAGCAGGTGGATGAGTTTGTGTATTTGGGAGGTATTTTTACGAGGGATGGGAAGGCTGGTACAGATATAGAAAGAAGGGTAAATGCAGATAACTCCTTTAATAGGGGACGAAAGTCGTTGGCGCTAACAAAAAGCTGTCCAAAGAAGCGAAGCTAATAGTCCTCAATGGAGTGCTGATACCTACCCTGATGTACGGCAGTGAGGCATGGAACTGAAATTACCACACACATTAACCGAAGAGTTGTGAAGGCTGACCAAAGAACTGAAGCTTGCAATCCACAATGGAGAGCTGGTACCTACCCTGATGTATGGCAGTGAACTGAAATAACCATTCATATTAACCAAAGAGATGCGAAGCCTGATAGAGATAATGAAAGAAGGGTAAATGCAGATAACTCCTTTAATGGAGTTCTGAACGCCGTTGGCGCTAACAAAAAGCTGTCCAAAGAAGCGAAGATAATAGTCATCAATGGAGTGCTGATACCTACCTTGTTGTATGGCAGTGAGACATGGAACTGAAATAACCACTTATATTAACCAAAGACTTGCGAAGGCTGGTAGAGATGCGAAAGCCGAAGAGATGCGAAGGCTGATAGATATTGAAAGAAGGGTCAATGCAGATAACTCCTTTAATGGAGGACTGAACGCCATGCTGAATCCACAATGGAGTGCTGGTACCTACCCTGATGTATGGCAGTGAGGCATGGAACTGAAATTATCGCTTAAGCCTCGATGACATTGAGAGAGTTTACAAGCTACTATCTGGGAAATTCACTATCTATTAGTAAACTCACTCAGTGTCATCGTATTACTTGCTAACTTGCAGATTGTGGACAATCTACGAAAAAAGTTGAAAGGTGGTCAACTTTACTCGCTAAAGATGGCGTCCACCAACAGCTGATTTCGTCTGTCAGAATTATCTCGGGCGGGTGCCATTATTGGCTAGTGTGTGGCGCTAGCTACGAGCTCAAATTTTTTACAAAATGTCGAACAAATTGGTTCGCGCGAGAGTCTTATTTTAGCTGCTATCGTCGCTACTGAGCGAGTAGACAGTTTTGTGTGTCATCATGACAATCTCACTCGCCGATTCACCGGCTTTTAAACTTATCGGCTAGTAGCTTGTAAACTCACTTAATGTAATTAAGGCTTTATATTAACCTTAATTGTAATTTTGTTACTGTTCACGTGAATCGAACAATATTTTTTTGCTTGTATTTTACTGCGATTGCACATCGAATTTAACATAGCGTAGAAAGGATATAAAATAGGTATTTGAAGTTTTACAATTTATAAAACATGTTATTGTTTTTAAATGTGGGCCCAATTCATTCTTTCATTCGATCCACCCCTGGCGATTGTAAATATTTCTTGAGGTGATTTCCCGCCGAAATCGCGCTTCTGAGCAACCATTATCAATTTATTACGAAGCTTTATTATATTCTTTAGGCGGAATATAATATTTCACATCGAAATAAAGAGAATTTAGTTTAAGACTTTCCAAAAAATATAAGATAAGAACTTTGAGACTTTGAAACTTATAAAACTAAATTTAAGTTAGGTAGGTAAAGTTGGGAATGGATAAATATTTTTTGGATTAATGTTGACAGCTCTTTGGCTCTGTATTCAGAGGTTGAGGGTTCAAAATCCGAATTGAGCAAATAAAGTATGTTTGTTTTTGACAGATTGTTCTGAATTTATTTATCAACTTTTTTTTATAAGAAAAACTCTCTTTTCATAACTTTTGAGGGTTATTCCCATCAATGTAATATATCATTGAAGAAGAAGATAACAATAATAATCTAAACGAAAATATGAAAGGAAATAAGACACCGAAAAACAGAAAAAGATAATGGTCGCAACTGGGACTCGAACCTAGAACCTCTCGTCTATCCGGGACGTGCGTTTACCAATTTCGCCATTGCCACTTACTGTCAAACCGTCATATTAGTCAATCTCATATTTCAAATTTTAGAATTAATAATAATTATCTTCAAATATATATTTTTCTATATTTTAGGCAACTTATCAGTTTAAGCAATACCGGACTGTCAACTAAATCATTTAGAATTTTATATAAAAATACCAAATCAGTGAAAATTCTTCTGTCTGACAATTTGAGCATATTCATATACGTAAGAATGTATTCTTTCAACAGCTTGCTTGTAGGTTCATGAGTATTATAATGTGGATTCCAGATGGGAGAATTGTACTCCAGCTGATTTCTAACGTAAGCAAAATATAACAGTTTGATACACTTTATATTGTTAAAATTTTTAGTTAGCCTAGTTATAAATCCTAACATTTTTAAGCCCTTATTACAGATTTCTGTAATGTGATTAACAAATGAAAGATTTGATTGAAAAGTGATGCCCAGGTCTTTAATTTGTATTAATGTCTCAAGAGCATTGTTATCAATGTTGTAATTAAAGATCACTAGATTTTTTATTCGAGAAAATCTTGCTATTTAACATTTGGAGATATTTAAGTGAAGTCTATTTTCATTACACCAAATTAAAAATTTGTTGATATTGTTGTGAAGAATGTTGCAGTGATAAATATTTTGAATAATTCTAAAAATTTTGAGTTTTCGCTTCGGAGCATAAAAAAGTTCGTGGGATCTCCGGCGAGTATACGCGTTAGGGACATATAAGTTAACCTCCTTAAACATGGTGTTACTTCATACCCGTGTACTTTGTTCATTATAGAAACGAGAGGCTGTAGATATTCCACCCTGTTAGAAATGAGCCAACAGGCAACAAACATTCAGATTATTTAGTTTCGCACCGAGCACCTTTCATTTTTGCCATACAATAATTTATCTTTGTGAACATACAAAAGCCAGAATAACATTACAAAACCAAGCTTAATACCTTTTGGGATCTCAAACCACACCGCAAAACCACCTTCACTTCTAACACATGCAAAACTTTCATCGTACAGAGACGTAATTAATTGCCAGCAATATCTGATATATTTTAGAGTAAATAATATTTCGACATAACTTGAGATTTTCACGGTCGAAAGTACCTATTATTGTTAGTTTAATAAATCTTGTATAAATATAACCAAATTTAACGCCGAAAACCACATTAACTATACTTATTATCGTGCTAAAATAAAAGGAATAATGCGTGCAATACGGCGTTACCCCCACATACATAAAAACTCACTTCACTACAATCCACACATCTGAACTGATGATGAACAATGTAACGCTGTCTGAAAAGTTGGAGAAAGCGTAACACGGCGTAATAACCCAAATAAATAATAAAAAAAATCTTGGAAGGGCGTTCAAATCTATCAGATACATATCTATACAATATTTCCACATTTATCAAGCACACGTTTCCTTTCACAAAAGTTATGGGGTTGTATCAATTTTCTACCCTTGGTTATCGAGGCTTCTATCTACCCTCTAGGCTTTACCGGCTTAGGGGAAAATGGCGAAAATAGGTTTCCTGCTTTCTGTATACTTGTCTTAATCGATCGCCATTAACAATACATATGGGCAACATATTAAAATTATTGGGTTGTTGCAAATTCGTAACACTTTTGGTTTTCCGGGCGAAAATATTTTGGAAAAAATTAACTAAACGTGATTAATTGTAATATATCATTGAAGAAAAAGATAACAATTATAATCTAAACGAAATATGAAAGAGAACAAGACAAAAAAAATAGAAAAAGACAATGGTCGCAGCTGGGACTCGAACCCAGACCTCTCGTCTAACCGGAAGGAGCGCGTTAACCAATTTCGCTTTTTCGCTTCTGTCAAACCATCACATTTTTCAAATTTTTGAATTAACAATTATACCAAAAACTGCCGGATTAAAATAGAAACCCAATGTTGTCTCAACTTCAGCTTTCGTTGTATTTTATATAGAATCGATCATAGAAAAGAGCAAGTTTGAATGAGCAACAATTCCTTAACATTTTCAAACGCTTCGTGATATGCATCATATAATAGATCAGGCAGGAACCCAGTTTAAACCTTCAGGCTAATTTGTTCACTTTTCGGAATAACTCATGTACGTCTCATAGAAATCATTGTGTCGCCCTTACTATCATAGTGAGAAATATTATTTTAACGGCGTTAAAAAGAAAAAATACCCTTCTTTATATAATGTAAATTTTAAAGCTAACCACAAAAGAAGTAAAATGTACATCTTTATGAAACCAAAGTTTCGGATTGCAAATTGAAAAAAAATTATGAAACTTTGAAAATATTTAATTAATTATTATGGCAAAAAAGTGAGGTAACAACAATATTTATAATATATTTGTTATGTACAATATGTATTTTTTTTCTTTCCTTATTAGTAATTTTAGTCCACCTCTGGTCTGGAGTCCCGAAATACCTGAAAAAAACCCTCGACTGCAGAAACGGGCGGTCCGTTTGATAGATTCTCCTAACTTAACAAATGGACTGCAATCTTTAGAGCACAGGCGTCAGGTGGGAATGCTGTCCTTGTTCTACCGGTATTACAATGGAAGATGCTCCGAGGAACTAGCGTCACTGATCCCCTCGGCACCGGTGCATAGTCGGGAAACACGCCAAACACGCGCTCAACATTTGTACACGGTTGACATTAGTCACATGAGAACGGGTCGTTTCTACGACTCGTTCTTGAGTTCAACAGCCCGGCTGTGGAACGAGTTGCCGGCTTCTGTGTTTCCTCCCTCCTACAATATGGGTCTCTTCAAGACCCATGTTCACTCCTTCCTCTCCTCAACAGCACCCTCCACACAGCATCTTCAAAGATGACATAGGCCCTGAGGGAAATTATTTCCCTCAGGGCCTCCTGTGTGGAGTTAATATAAAAAATAAAAAAAAGTCGGAAAAAACGTAAGTTGAGCCATTATTCAAACATTTTTATCTTTGCTTGCAATATTTTTAGAATTCCAAAATTATATGTTTATTTCAATTTATAGAATTTGAGAACGTATTTTGTCACCTCTCAAAACTAGATTTTTGGATATGTTCAGAAATATTCCGCTGTTTTGTATTTTATTGCGAAGAGGAAATATTTTGAACCTCCGACCAAATATGATCGATGCCTAAGTGGTTAAGGAGAGCGACCTTTTTAAAGACTCATTAGCATTCCATAATTTATGAACTCTAGAAGGCAGAAAAAATACATCTGACCAGAAATTTTTTTTCAAAATCATCAACAATTGTTGACAACAACTACCCTCTAGAAAACATTGATTTCCACTGTCCGAAATACAAGATCAAACAAACCAACTTTTCCACTCAAAAACAAACTACACACAGCATACATTTTTCAAAAGAACGGGCACAAAATACAAAAATAACATATCTTTTCAGACGATGATATTTTCAATTTGTTTTCAGGCCAGAAAACTAAATTATTACTAGAAAAAAACTAAAACAAATTGTTAATTACGAACCCTCTACCACTACTGTGTGTTATTTTCTCATTCTCAGTATGTTGTTATAATTTTTTAGTTTACTAGTATTATTTTTATGTAGGAACATAGTTAAATTTTACATTATCCATCCCGTATACTTTGATCAAAGTATTCTTTATGTTTTCTTTAACCTACCTTTTCAGTATTTAATACGAATTTTATGCGGAGATTTTGCTAGTTCATGTACAACTGTCAAAAAAATAATTATAGATGTTTTTTTATGTTTTTCAAAACGGCAAGAATTTTTTTGTACCTAGGTATAGATACTAAATTGCTAAACGCAATTTGCCCAAAAGCGGAACTGATTTCAAAAATAGAATTCTAAGCTTTTCCAGGAGCGACATGAATATTGATTTAAAACAGGTAAACTGGTAAAAGCTTCTAAATTGTTTCAGTTTTTAGCATAATCCTGTTGAAAGTGGGCGGATAAAAGGCTGTGGGTAGTCTAGATAAAATTGAACAACACGTGAATATTTAACTTAAAAAAATTACAATTTATGCTTAATAATTTCACATACACAAGCAAAAGGGAAAAGAAAAGCCGTGTTTGTTTTGTTTTTTAAAAGAAATATATGATTTTTTCAATTTTCTACAGCCGTGATGAAAAATATGTTGAGGTCTGACAACAGATTTATTTATTTATTGTTTGAAACATTTACAGAATGTTAACAATTATTATGGGATGTACATAGATATTATCACTCCAATTAGAAGTGTTCAAAGCATGAGTGATCATTGTTTAGTTGTTACTAAACGGAAATGCTTGTAGTGATAACAATAGAAATAAAAATAATCAAAATGAAATATAAAACATAGTAGTGTCAAATATAAAACATAACTTGCAGAGAAAGAGAAAAAGAAAGAAAGAAAAAAAAAGAGTATGACAAGAAAGCAGCTACATAACTGTTCTCCTCGAAGTGTCATGGTAGGAGTTTGATAATTTGTTTTTTGAAATATGTGAGATTGTTTGCGTAGATATTTATATGGTCACATTCAATGGTATTATATAGACAACACATTCGAGACAGTGGATTAAAGTACGTAATATTGTTATTATATAATTCAAGATGGAATATTTTATGACTCCTTAAATTACGTCTATGAGGAAATTTAATATGAATATTGCTCTGACAATGAGTGGTTTGAAGCTTTTCATGAATAATTTTTTATAAACATACTAAGTCAGTTGTGTTTACTTACAAATTACTCATAGGAATACTGTGCATATTTCATGAAGCCAGAGTTCAGCCGCCAACGTTTTAATTTAACATTTTTTCTGCTTTAAAATTTATTGAAAGCTACTAAATATTTTGTGAAAAATTTTACAAATATCACACAATTTTATTTTGAACCTACTAATTAAACATTGAACACTTACTATTGAACGTATTTTAAATTTTATACAACCTGATAAATAATATCGTGTCGGATTCGTAAAATTTAAAACACGTTTATTATTGAGACCATAACTGCATACCAGTTATGCAAAAAAAAAATTCAACAGTAAGAGGAACGTCTGTGAGGCCCCTTTCATACAAACCTTAATTTTAGATTTGAGGCCAAACTCAACAATTATTTTTTTAATCTTTTCAAACAAATATTTAAATTTAGCCCATTAAATGTATAGGTTTTTAGTGTGTAAGCTAATAGTAATTATATTCGAATGTAAACTGATAAAAGAAAAAATATTAGACAGATTACTAGCGTTGGAACACAAATTTGTCGTATGTAAATAAATTACAACCAAAAACTCTTTTCTTTACAATGTTCAATATCTCTGTATTGAGGGTGGGATTATTTTTTTTAATAATTACTGTTACTCAGAAAATTTTTCCAAAATTGCATCTAAAACCATGAACAATCGAATTCTTTAGTATTTACAAAAATAAATGTTCTTTGTTTGTCTCTTATGCATTCCTACACCATCCATCCGATTGCGATGAAACTTTAGTGATTTGTTGTGCGCACGCCAGCGATAGTTTTTGTATGTAATGGTGAGCTCTGGTGTTATAAAATTTGTATGAAAATTTTTCAATAACGTTCGCCATTCGATTGAAAATGTGTGTATTTCATATAGTTTCGCAGCAGGAAGGGAATTCAGGAGGATGGAGAGGGAAAGAAGTAGGGAGGTTAGCAGGATGAGAGACTTAGGGGGGAGGGGGGGAGGTAGAAGGGGAACGTGGGAAGGGGCGGGGAACGGGGGTGGGAACAGGGACGCATGGGAAAAGACAACCAGGGGAGGGATGGGGGACGAGGAAAGAGCAGAGGGAGGGATTGCCAAGAAGACATAGTAGCGGTAGGGGAGAGCAGAAGATAAATTTGAAAAATCCAAGGTTCTGATTTATTCGTATACGCACCAGACAGGAAAAAATTGTGAATCCAAAACACCTTCAATCAATAAAAATAAAAGACATTTTTTCTTTAAGAGGCATTGGGGTGCTCACTAGTATTTTATAATTTAAAACACAAATAAACAAAAAAGGTATTAAAATAATTGTTCCGTTTATTTGTGTATTTTGGCCTCGAATCTAAAATTAAGTTTTGAATTAAAAAGTTCGCGGTACCCGAAAAACCCAATCAATAGGGTAACCACATCGACTAGCTGATAACCCACCCATTATCTATTCCGTCGTTTCACGCGCCGCGACGCTTCGACCCCCCTTTACCTTGCCCTTCTTCCATCATCCCCTGGCAGTGCCTACCCTGGATCGATACAGAGGGGTAGATAGTAGCTAGGTCGGGCTGACAGGGAGGCTGCGAGGCATCACTGATCACATAGAGCTGCGTGGGACATTATTATAGGGTAGGATGATCGAGTAATTGCCATTTCGCTATTTTAGGGGTAGAAATGTAACGCATTTTGAAAGCCTGTTTGTTTTTGTGATTTGTTTGTTGATCTGATGAGATATAGATTCACGTGGGGTAACCCTACGCGCTTTTTATATTTATAAAAACCCAATTGACATTAAATACATTTTTTTGCAAGATTCATACTTTTTTACATTAGCTCCGCATATGTATCAGCACGTACATGTTACCGTAGACAATATTACGAAAAAGGATAACGATAATGATTTTTTTTTAAATACAGGTACGTAATAGATTCAAAATACATATAGGCCTCATATTTTTATAGAAGGTTATTATATTTTTTTAGAAGGTCAAAATATTTCCGCTTTGCAATAAAATAAATATAACTGAAATATTTCTGGACCTATCTGAAAACTAAAAACTGCTTTTAACAGGTGATAAAAACTCTTCCAACTTTTATAATTTGAAGAAAATTTAAAAAATGGCTCATCTTACGTTTTTTCTAACATTAATTACAGATAACGAGTTTTTTTTTAAAATAGAAAAAAATGTATTAAAAATATTATTGTCACCATACTTCTTGGTCGTTTCACGTAAAATAATTATAAAAAAATTCTTAAAACTTTGGATTCATAAATGTGTAACTTTTTAATTTTTTTTTAAGATTTTAATATAAAGCATGATGTTTTCTCTTTGTAACACCATTTAGATCGTACATATTTCTGACCATGATAGTAAAAGAGACAAAACGATTACTATGAGACCTAAGTGAGTTGTTCTAATTGGCCCGAGGAGTTAGAACTAAATTACAAAATTAAACGATTTATTTGCAAAAACTGCCCAACTCAATACAGAAATCTTTTATCTATACATGTACCTAAAAAAACCTTTAAAATATTAATTTTTAGGCAGAGGGATAAATGAATTTACGCAGCCGCATAATTAAGTACATTATTACAATACGATTGATTATACGATAAATATTGTGAACATGAAGACTTAGATATATTTTCGAATTCAGTCACTACCTTCATGAAGGAACTTATACTTGACGATCTCCTCACTTAGAGCCGCTTTGTAATTATTGTATCATTCACCTACTTTTGCAATCGCTCTGTAATATGTGTATAAATGTTTATGTCTGTGCAAGTGTGTATGTACATGTAGAGTGTGCACACGTATGCATATTCATAAATATGTGTGTACATTTATACAAACATGTGTATGTATGTATCTACTAATATTTGATTTTGATCCTCCTTGTTTTATGTACCTACTTGTAATTTAATTTATTATTATGTAATACAACTTACAGTCATACTAAAAATGTTAAGATAATTGGTGTGCTCACCTTTAATTGGAATCATCGCTGAAACCATATTGATAATGTAAATTAATGTAATAATACTGAAGAGTGGCCCAACCCACAAAAATTCATAATCAGCGAAATCATCATTTGTTATATATTTTTGTCATGTCTATGAAGTCACAGAGGCCAAATTTTGGTTTTTATTATTTAAAAAATTCTTTTAAATCAGTGATAACTAAAATTGGGCCACTGTGGATTTAAAGATACTAGTGGTCGCCCAATGGTCGAAATTCGACCATAATTGTAATGTTTTTTTAATGTATTTTTTATGCATAATTTACAAAAAGTATTAATATTCTGCACTCCTTCTCCATATAAACTATAAGTGTGCGAAATTTCATACTCTTCCGTCCGCGCAATTTTTGTAAAAAGGGGTACAAATTTTTTGCTTCACGTATTGATATATAGAAGAAGATATAAATATAAGAAGATAGATGATGACAGAATATGTAACAAAATGATGTTTTTGCTGATGTGGATTGGGCCACTCTTCCGCTGAGCCTCAATTATAATGTGATATATTCTGTTGGCGAGCCAATAAATAAAATAAAAATAAATAAGCGAACGGTACATCAGTAATGAATACGCAGCTCAAGTTTCAAAAAAACTAAATCAAATACACATTAAAATAATTTGGAAAACATTCCAAATTTTTAAAAAATACCTACATTTAATATAATTTAATAAATATTCGTCGCAGGCCCCCAGGGGCATTAATCAGGGAATGTTAGTATGGCAGTAAAGCGCTCCTGATTGCGGAGAGACGTGCGCGGGTTCAGAATTATGTACCTATCTACATTTTGGAAATTCTTTTATTTTATTTATCTACGCGCGCCGCACCTCAAAAAGAAATAATAATATTTTTATCTGTCTTGTAAAGTTTTAAATGTGAAAATGTTTTTATTTTTAAGTAACACCGCACAAGAGTTCTAAGCGAGTGAGACTATAACATCCCCAATTGGGTATTTCATGAAGCTGAAGGGTGGGGGAAGGGGAAGAGAGAGGGAAGAGGAAATACCAACAGGCAAATCTGGTCACGACTATAGAATTATTTATTTATTTATTATGAACTAGCTTTTCCCCGCGGCTTCGCTCGCATGGTATTACGGGAAATTACTGTAGCGCTTGCACTTATCAACTATCTCCCCCCCCACCCCACCCCCATCCCCTCCCGCATTCCATATATTCATTCCCTTACATTCAGTTTTCAAACATCTCGCCTACCACCTAAATTTCATAATGCTATAGCTCAAAGAAAAAAAGAATTACTTATCCAATTTTGTTCATTCGTTCGGAATTTAAGCGCTTACAAACATTTCGGATGTTTATTTTTACTTAAATATTTGGAAGTTCGTTTATAAAAAAATCGTCATAATAAAAAAATACTCTATTTATCATTCAGTCTTTATAATCGTTACGAATTATATTTTTAATATAGGAACTCAAATCTGACATTTATTTCAAGCTTGTCAAAAAAAAAACGAATTCTAATATTTGAATTTTCTGCAGTAGTAGCTGACCAGTAGACTAAGTACCTACCAGCATAGAGCCCAAAAATATATCAACATTGTTTCCATGGAAAAGATTTTTTTCTGACATTAGCAAAAACTCGCTTTTGTTAGCGACAGAAAACGTATAACAAATATAATATTTTAATATTTATAATTTCATAACGCCAGAGCTTACCATCATATACAACCTGTAGTCTGCGCATATAATTAAGCTTTATATTGTGTTATGCGTGAAAAGGTCATAAACGAACTCGAGCAGTTTCGCATTTATAATATTAGTATGGATTAAGGCCGATTAACGGCTTTTACATAGGAATTACAATAATTTGAAATGGATACATAATATGCATAGTTAAGAAAAAATATTCATATGCCAAAAAAATTAAAAGTACATATTGAAGTGACAGCATAAAGTAGAAAAAGAAAACCTCATATACATGCATACCTACAAGATATTTTGAACTTAAAAAATAACTAAGTACTAACTTAAAAATAATACGTAACAAAAATAAATTTAGAAATCCAAATCCAAAACAATAATTAATTTAAAAAAGAAGTAAACATTGATGAAGAATAAAAAGTATATTTGATAATAATCCAACTGAGAAGCGCTGACAAACAGCTTTAATTAAATAATGTTTGTATGTTGATAATCTTTCAATATTTATCAAATCATCAATAACATATTTATTTCCAAGCGTATGCAGGCGATTTATAATAGAATAAAATTCAGCATTAGATCTTGTATTATTACAATGATAAGGTAATTTGTGACGAACTGATCTACTCGGTACATCAAAGATATCAATGAAAGAAGTTCGGGGAATTTCAACAAATTATTATTACGATATCTCGTTGTGTGAAAACCATTTTTTTTTTTTAAAGTTTTCTTTATTCATTGAAATGTTGGTTACATAAATTTTAGAATTTTTCGACCACCATGCTAGGCACATGCCCGTGTTGTGGTGGTCGATTTTCTATATATTACATAAACATATAAGCAAATAAAAAAATGTGCGAGAAAATAAAAAATATAAAATAAAATAATAATAAAGATATATTATACAATACAAAAGAATATAAAATGATGTAAATTGCTATAGAGTAATTATAAAAGAGTTAGGAAGAATATAGTAGAATATAAAATAATATAGTACTAAAAGTGTAGAACATAAAAAACATATATATACTAGAAGAATATATAAAAGTAGGTGATCATAAAATATATAAGATCAAAGTAAGTGCTATACAATAAGCAAATAATTAAAGGTTTTTTGTTACGATGGAAATATATAAGTGCGTGGTTATATTGGTAGATAAATTATATTACACCAATTTTTTGTACAAATAAATTTTAGAATTCATGTTTCAAGTCCGGCGAAATTACACTGGACACAAGAGTAAATTATTATTGCTACATTATTGGACACAGTGCGTGTAGGCAGTGGGCTCATTGGACAGAGTACACGGTACTTGTAGGCACCGTAGAATCTGTTTCTTTAAGGACACATAGTGGTAGTAGACAGTGGTGCCAAACAGTTTTAAGTAAATAGTTTGAGAAGTATTTAAACTTTTTGTTATTAATATTATAGTAATTACGTATAGTTCTTTACAAACAAAAACTTTTATTTGTGGTGTTTAAACATACGTTCTTTAAAGAAATTCTTCAAAGAAATTCTTCAAAGAAATACACCATACATCGAACGAATAACTCATGTCGATTCCATATATCAAGGCCTTTGAAAAAGTATGCTATAAAATTCTCCTGGTTAAACTACGTAAGTTCGATATTGACGGACTCGGTACTAGACTGGTTCACTAGCTACACATCTGATTTTCTAGAAAAAAACTTCCCTTCCAACCTATTTATAACTATGTGATATACCGCAAGGGTCTCATTTAGGCCTAATTTTGTTTTTACTGTATATAAAAGATATAAATATATTACTTTTAAAAAAGGATTTAAAAAAATAAACCGCAGTAGATTATACCTGTCTACAAAATGACTTAAACAGTATAATTAAATGGTGTACTCTTAACAAACTTTATCTTCTTTTAAAAAACTGGCATTCGATAACATTTTACAAAATAAATCAGCCAATTATTTATCAATGTGAACTTGAAAACACAACCTTTACCTCTGTCGAAGAAATTAATGACCTGAGCATAATTTTTGCCTCTAATTTAAAATGTTTATCCCAAATAAACGCAATAAATATTAAAGGAATGGAAACGCGTCGCTTCATTTTTCGAAATTCTAGAGGCATAAGGAATATTTCAACCTTGAAAATTTTGTTAACATCTTTAGTTCGATGTCAAGTCGAATATAACTCCTTGATCCGGTCCCTATTTTAAAATTTTAAATCCCCTTTTCTATATTGATAGATGTAACACCAATTCCAATCAAAATGAATTTATGCAAAGGCATGTCCTTTTAACTACTATAACAATAAATTTGAAAATATAGACACACGTGCTGACGTATTTACTGCTAGTTACTGTCGCTACAGAACTTCATTTTATAACATTCTAGGTGCGAATAATACATATTCATGACGATTGAATTAATTGTATCTATTATTTTTATATTACTTGCGTGGCAACTTTCCCTTATCCCTCTCCTCCCCTTACCCTTCCCAACTGAAATCCCTATTTTGCAATCTATTTCAGTTATAATCACACTTATTTTATTGTTGTGTATTGGTTTATCACTTGTTGAATTCAGATTTGTACTATTATTCTTTTTTTTAATTGCTGCTTAGTTCTGTTTTTCTTACATTTTTCTTAAATATTCTAGTTTACATTCAGTTAGTCTTGTTTCTAAATACCTATCTGTTATCATTAATAATTGGTCTGTTTTTTATCATCCTCTTATGTTTATTGTTTTAGGTACTAAGACTGTTAATGTTCCTTAAATAAATAAATAAATAAAATACATTCAGATTCGATTGAAAAAAATATAACGTACATTCTTAAGACGGTTTAAATTTAAATTTTGTATCCCCATTGAATCATAAACTATAATAAATTTTATTAAACTCTCAGATAAAGAATTTTATCCGACACTTCCAACCATGTGGAAGGTCGTTTGCCGCCTCTGTATTGACTTCAAAACATAAACTCTGCCAGCAACTAAGCCTACAGTTTCGCGCCTGTAATACATTTTTAGATTTATCCCATTTTTTAAATTTAAATATTCTATGAAAATCATAATCCAGATAAATGACCTTTACCTACTGAAGCAAACGTTTTCCATACGTTAAACAACTTTTTTAATTTACCGGCTGAATTTCACGGCGTTACCCGGGCTTTATGCATAGGTTTTCGAAATCGGATATAGGCAGTAATTTCCTCGTATTTTGAACGTCAAATAAGCAAAATTTCATCAAAAAGTATGATTAAACTATAGTATAAAGGAATGGGGAGTTTTCAGAAATTTCAGTTTTCAATTTGAGTGACGGGTTCCGCTGCCCCGGGACCCATTTATTGGATAATCAACCCCCCTGCCATAGTTCACCCCAAGTGGTTCGCTATGTTTGGTTATTTAGCAAGAGTGCCAGGGTTCATGGGAATAGGTTTGCTTGGGTCTTGGCGGCGAACGCGTTTGCCCACCTACTGTCTGGCGGTCCAGATCGGGAGAGACTGGTTGAAGGAGACCTTTTGACTTCTCCAGAACGACTCTCTCGGAATATGAACTTGCACTATAGTGGGAGGGATACGTCCGTCATTCCTGGATGCACTGACATCAAAATTCCTACCACCTCATTTTTCCTTCCCAGAACTTCCTCTCCTTCCTTTCCTTAAAAATACGCTACACACAGAACCCCCTAAGATGAAATAGAACATTTTAATTTTTTTTTTACATTAGCTTCATACAGGAGGCCCTGTAGAAAATAATTTCCCTCAGGGCCTATGTCATCTTAGGGGACGCTATATAGAGGGGTTTTTTAAGGAAAAGAAGGAGGGAAGTTCTAAAAAGGAAATAGGTGTGAGAAGTGGGTAGAAATCTGGGGGTTAGTGTGTCCAGGAGTGAAGGACGTACGAGTCCATAATTGCAACAAAAACATAATTGTTTATAAAAACATTCCCTTTTATTGTAATGCATTTACTTAAATTTGCCTCTATATGCTGTTTACTATGATGTTTACTACTTGTCTTTTTATAGAATTAATAAATAAATATCTGCCTTGAGTCACCCAAAGTGTTTCGCTACGTTTGGTGAATTAGCACGGGGGCCCAGATTCATGTGAGGAGGTTTGTCCATGCTAGGTGGCGGATGCGCCTGCCCACCAGCTACATGGCAGATAGGGTAGGGAAAGGTAGGTCTGGTAGGGAAAGGTAGAGGGGAGATCTTTGACTCCTCCAACAGGACTCTCTCGCCCCAACAATGCCTTGCACCGCAGTGGGAGGGATGGATTCAAACATCACTCCTGAACTCACCGTGACATTGTCAATGTCATGTCAATAAGACGATAGTTAAATACCCCAAATTTACAAACAATAGTTTAATTACATTCAAGAAATAGTTTTGGCTTTACTATACCATCTATTCTCACATGCCAACGCAATAGTGTTAACGACAAAACTTTATAATTTAAACACTGAACAGATAATCACTAGAAGTATGTAAAAATAGAAGTAATCACTTGAAGTATTAAAAAATAGAAGTAATTACTAGAGGTATGAAAAAATAGAAGTAAACACTAGAAGTATGAAAAAATAGAAGTAATCACTAGAAGTATGGAAAAATAGAAGTAAACACTAGAAGTATGAAAAAATAGAAGTAATCATTAGAAGTAATCACCAGAAGTATGAAAAAATGAAAGTAAACACGAAGTATGAAAAAATAGAAGTTATCACTAGAGGTATGAAAAAATAGAAGTAATTACTAGAGGTATGAAAAAATAGAAGTAAACACTAGAAGTATGAAAAAATAGAAGTAATCACTAGAAGTATGGAAAAATAGAAGTAAACACTAGAAGTATGAAAAAATAGAAGTAATCATTAGAAGTAATCACCAGAAGTATGAAAAAATTAAAGTAAACACTCGAAGTATGAAAAAATAGAAGTTATCACTAGAGGTATGAAAAAATAGAAGTAATCACTAGAATTATGAAAAAAAAAGTAAACACTCGAAGTATGAAAAAATAGAAGTTATCACTAGAGGTATGAAAAAATAGAAGTTATCACTAGAGGTATGAAAAAATAGAAGTTATCACTAGAGGTATGAAAAAATAGAAGTTATCACTAGATGTATGAAAAAATAGAAGTAAACACAAGAAGTATGAAAAAATAGAAGTTATCACTAGAGGTATGAAAAAATAGAAGTTATCACTAGATGTATGAAAAAATAGAAGTAAACACAAGAAGTATGAAAAAATTGAAAGTAATCACTAGAAGTATGAAAAAATTAAACTAAACACTCGAAGTATGAAAAAATAGAAATATTCGAAAAAATAGAAGTAATCACTAGAATTACGAAAAAATAGAAGTAAACACTCGAAGTATGAAAAAATAGAAATATTCGAAAAAATAGAAGTAGGCACTAGAGGTATGAAAAAATAGAGGTAAACACAAGAAGTATGAAAAAATAGAAGTAAACACTAGAAGTATGAAAAAAATAAAAGTAATCACTAGAAGTATGAAAAAATAGAAGTAAATACTAGCAGTTTGAAAAAATAGAAGTAATCACTAGAAGTATGAAAAAAATAGAAGTAATCACTAGAAGTGTGAAAAATAGAAGTAATCACTAGAAGTGTGAAAAATAGAAGAAATCACTAGAAGTGTGAAAAATAGAAGTAATCACTAGAAGTATGAAAAAAAATGGTATTCTAATTTACATTAGAATTTCCTACTCCTAGGCCCGTGGCCTAGAGACAAGCGTAGTCAGGCAAATGATCTAGGACCAGACAGGCAAATGAAAATGATTATATTTTCGAGAAAGAATTTCGGTGTTCCAATTTTTTTAACCATTGCGAGGAATTATCCCCTAAGTCCTCGGGCATCTTTTGTCAGAAAGTTAAAATATTTCCGCTTTGCAATAAAATCCAAATAATTGGAATATTTCTTAACGTATCTGAAAACCAATACATATTTTTTAAAGGTGTTATTTTTTAAAATCTTATAATTCGAAATAAACACATACTTTTTGAAATATAAAATTTTTGAAAGCAAACATAAAAAGTTTTAAAAATGGCTCACCTAACGTTTTTTGTAACTAAAATTACTAAAATCGAAGAAAAAAAACCCATATTTTTATTAGATAAAAATGTATTATAAACATTATAACAAGTAAAATCAATGAATAAAAAAATCCAAAAGTTTCATATATTTTTTTTAAATTGCTGTAAATTTGCTTTTATAAAGGTGTATATTTTAATTATTTTGCGTTTTACTTTTAGATTTGAATTTTAAGCATTGTGTTTTACTATTAGAAAGAGAAAATATATTTATAATTCTCATATAAATCGATGTGTCGTTGATTTATTTGAGAATTATGTGAGTTGTTTCCAAAAGGTATAAATTTCTTGAGGTGTTAAGGAAAAATCGAGTCTTATTCGGGCACGGACACGCCCACAATACACTTCTATAAATTTATCTCTTCTGTGAGTCCAATGAATCTCTTACCAGGAAGCTAAAACAATGTTCTAAGAGTGATTTGTCTTTGAGCCAACGAAGTTAGTCCGAAGCTCTCATTCTTAATTCCGTTACAACTTAGCGCTGTGTTACTATTGAAGTTAACACACGTTAATTACTAGGAGTTGGTACGATATGTAAGTGCGTTACATTTATTACCTACGATATATTAAATGCCATTAACCAGCGGCTGAGAATTTAAATTTCGTTGAATCTTGCGATCGTACCCTTGAAACTGTACAGGGCAGAAGAAGAAAGGCTCCTCCATTCACCTCTCACCCCAGAAGATAGGTGAAAGCTTGAGTGGCAATCGGCCAAGGTGAAAAATGTCCATCTCGTACAAGGCCCCACTGAGAGACAGCCTGGGTTCTCATTGCCTCGCAATAATAGGATAAGGTGCTCCCATAGCCGTTGTGCCCATATGATGTATAAATAGGGCCTTAAAGAGTCGGAAATGTGTGAATGCGGTGAGGTGCAGACCACCGAACATGTGGTCAACGAATGCCCGCTTCATTAATTCCCCGGCGGGATTGATGAGGTCCACAGGGCAACACCTGAGGCCCTAGACTGGCTCGCAGACCTAGACGTCCCCCTCTGACCCCCCCCCCCCACCATACGAAAGAAGAAGAAGACTGTACAGGGCGGTTCCGATGAGAAAGATTAATTATTCTCCATACCAGCATTTTAACATAATAACTCAATATCGATTTTATTTCATTAAAAAATTTCTTTGGTAAATACCTACATTCAAAAATGAAGTGTTTATAATTTTTCAATAATGTCTAAGCAAAATAAGAATGCGTTTTTTTTAAATACATTAGTTTGTAAAACCGTAAATAAATAGACAAACTGAAGTATTTTTGTCACAAAACAAGGGCACGGATATTTTTTTAATGATTTTATTTGAACTTGAATTAAAATTCTGAAAAGTAGCTTTCCCAAATAATTTAATGATTTATTTTACTGCATGATTATATAATTTGAAATGTATGATGTATAATTCAAAATTTTGTTTGAAAATTGAACAAATCTGCCAACGACGTACGGTAAAACCCTATTGCACTTAAAGGAAACATATTTTCTCAAAATTTCAAAAAAGTTTTAATAAATAAAAGAACAGTCTTTTGAAATCAATTTATAATTTTTTGTGGAAAAGAGTCAATATGTCTAAAATTTGATTTAAAAATGACATATTTCCGATTTTGTCTGGTTATTCCCTCTTATATATAAAAAAGGTCTACGTATGGAAACAAGAAATTAGAACCACTCGATAATAGAATTAAAATTATTAAAACTCTCAGTACGAAGTCCGAATCAACTTTAAAAAAAAATGAGTGTGCAATTCACGCGGGGTAGTGGAGAGGCTATGAAGCACCGCACAAATAAGAAACCCATAGGCTACGAAGCATCTCACAAAGAGGAGACCGATTATACTATCCTATAGATGTAGATGTTTGTCTATTTTTGTTTCATCGAGTTTCAAATCGCAACGGTGCTAAAGAAGTTTTCACTTCAATAAACAACGTGGTATATTAAAGTGCTTGAGAATAAATGGCTTGCGAAAATTTGGAAGGGAAATGGTAAGATTAATTTCAGGCAAGTTATTGTTCCATTGAAGTTAATTGATTTCTGTTTGAATAGTTCTTTGTCAAATTGAGTTTTGAAGGCTAACGTCTTTTGCTCTCAGAGTCGCTCCGGTGAAAGATCATCATTCAGAATCGAAACGTTGCTTGAAGTTGCTTAAGTCGTGTTTTGTGACCCGATCTAAATATTATCAGGTACTTCTTAATCTTCATCTCATCACCTTAAATATACTCCATTTGGGAGTGCCATAGCCCCACTTACTCTGGACAGTGGGACTAGGGTGCAATCTTTAGCGCACAGGCGTCAGGTGGGAATGCTGTCCTTGTTCTACTGGTATAACAATGGAAGATGCTCCGAGGAACTAGCGTCATTGATTCCCTCGGCACTGGTGCATAGTCGGGAAACACGCCAAACACGCGCCCGACATTTGTACTCGGTTGACTTTAGTCACATGAGAACGGGTCGTTTCTACGACTCGTTCTTGAGTTCAACGGCTCGACTGTGATTTGCCGGCTGTGTTTCCTTCCTCCTACAGCATGGGTCTCTTCAAGACCCATGTTCACTCCTTCCTCTCCTCAAAAACACCCTCCACACAGCATCCTCAGAGATGACATAGGCCCTAAGTTAGTGTAAAAAAAAAATATATATACACATTAAAAAAAAACATATTTAATTTAGGAGGCGGGTATGGATACCACTGCCACGGGAACCATTTATTGTATAATAAATACAGCCACAGGTCTCCCCAAGAGGTTCGGTACGTTTGGTGACTTTGCAGGGGTGCCCGGATTCATGGGGTGTGGTTTGTCCGGATCTTGGCGGCGGATGCGTCTGCGCACTAGCTGCGTGGCAGGCCGGATCGGGAGAGACTGGTTGAGGGAGACCTTTTGATCTCTCCAGTAAGACTCGCTCGGAACATCGTCTTGCACCCCAGTGGAATCGTACTTCCATTATTTCTGATGACTACTAAGATTCCTACCCACCCCTCATACCTTTTTCCTCCCTAGAACTTCCTCTTTTTCCTTTTCTAAAAAGGTCTTTTCGCACGGCATCCTCAAAGATGACATAGGCCCTAAGGGGAATAATTTTCTTGAGGGTCTCCTGTTTTTTTAGACGAGCTCCGCACAGGAGGCCCTGAGGAAAACAACTTTCCTCAGGGCCTATGTCATCTTTGGGGAAACTGTGTGTAGGGCTTTTTTAAGGAAAGGAAGGGGAGGAGAGTTCTGAGAAGGAAAAGGGTTAAGGGGTGGGTAGGAATCTGGGGTTCAGTGTGTCCTTGCCATCCGCCTTCAAGACCTAGACAAACCTCACCCCGTGAACCCGGGCACCCCTGCTAAATCACCAAACGTAGCGAATCACTTGGGGTGATCTATGGCAGAGGTGTTGGTTATCCAATAAAGGTTCCCAGGGCGGCGGTACCAATTCCCCCCTCTCAAATTGATCCTCCAGTTTGGAGCTAATGTAAGAATTTTTCCATAATTCGGATTTTGGTTTTATAGTTTTGGGTAAATTTATCAAATGAAAAACCCGTTTCAGCCGAATGTTATAATTATTTAATAAAATCAATTATCATTTCCATCGCATTCTATAGAAAAAAAAACACAATAACTCTTTCGATTTTATCATAATTGTTTCATGGGATAGACTTTAAATGAGTACAAACCCAATTTAAATTAAACTCATTATTATTTCTATCTGATAACAGTAAAGCCCCCTCCACGAAAATTGGCAAAATAATAGAATTGTGATTAAAATTCAAAATAGAATTCATAAATTTCATAACCGTTATTAGAAAATGGAAATGATAAAGCGCTAGAAAAATGTATGTGTGGGCTTGTTGAAATTAAAATTTTGAAATGGAAATCCACTTTAAATATTCCCAAAGAATGTTAATTTTCAGAAATAATTATCAATTTGATTTTAATCTGGCGATTGCGTCAGAATTTTGTCGTAACTAAGCGAAATTCTAGAAAAAAATGCAGGGTTGCAAAAAAAAAACAATTGAGAAAATGTATGCAAACGTTGAATTAATATTCTTACCTCACCGTGCAGCATTATAGCGATAAGAAACGTATGTTTATTGCCTTTTTTGCCTTCACGGTACCGTAAACGTCAAACATCACGGTAATAATAAAAGCACTCATGTAATTACGAACGTTAAAATGAGCAATCTAACAATTTTTTTTCAAATTAATAGGAAAGGACTAAAGGAAAATTAAGGACTGTTATGAACATCGGTACAGTATAAAAAGAAGTCGCTCCCGCGATCTGTACGCTTAGATCTTTTAAACTACGCAACGGATTTTCATGCGGTTTTCACCAATAGATAGAGAGATTCAAGAGAAAGGTTTATATGTATAAAACATGCATATTATAGTAGATAATAGACGAGAAATTCAAAGATTCAATTCAGGCAGCGGGCAGCAGACTGGCAAGCGGGCGGTGTGGATTTGATTCGTATGCAAATTAACAAATGGCGATGGTTATAAGAGTAAGGTAATGGCGTTGTGTTTTGTTAGCCACAGCAACGAGTTGCCTGGTCTGCTGGTATTTAATAAAACACGATCGATTTAAAATAGTGCAACAAATATCAAGACAAAATTTAGTAATTTTTTTATCATATCGCGTTTTACTTTGCATTTTTTTTATCTGAGTAATGTCTATAATTACTATTTCAACACGGCATGTGAATAGAGAATATCTTAAAAAATAACACACATTTTTAAGAGCTTAAGTTAAAGCATTCAAGGAAAGTGTGTTATGTCATTAGAAATACGGAACGCAGAGTCCTAAAGTATTAACCAGATCTGCCTAGGCACATAGCAACCTTCCTTCTCCCCTCTTCATTTCTCTCCCAACTGCCCTCAGCCCACAATATTCCCTATTTGTGAATTTCGATTGGATAACGTTTGAATTTATGACAATTTTAAAAAATTGGAGCTCAAACTCGATTGTTTATTTTGTGTTTTATGTGTAAATATTTAAAAAAAAGAAAAAGTTTCATATCATCTACGTGATGCGCAAAAATGAAATATTTAGTGTACTATCTCCAATGTCCTCTCCAGAGACATTCGTTATTTGTATGTACTGGATCCAGTATTTTCCAGTACAACAGGATGCTTATCGAAAGACTTAGGTTATTTGAATCACAGTGACTGCTTATTAACGTATCGTAATTTATAATTATAAATCGAAGGACTCACGTCGTTTCTGACTAAAAGCTAGGTTGTGTCTGCGGACTTCTAGAATTATAATGACTCTGCACATCTACCTTCGGTGACCTTCGGCACATCTCGGAAACGAGACCACGTGGCCCATTGACATTTTATTTTTTTATTTTTAGATTAACTCTACACAGAAGGCCTTGGGGGAAATTTTTTCCTGGAGGGTTTTTTTGAGAAGAGTAAGGAATGAACATTGGTCTTGAAGAGACCCATGTTGTAGGAGGGAGGAAACACAGAAGCCGGCAAATCGTTCCACAGCCGAGCTGTTGAATTCAAGAACGAGTTGAAAAAATGACCCGTTCTCATGTGACAAAAGTCAACCGTGTACATATGTTGGGCGCGCGTTTGGCGTGTTTCCCGACTATGCACCGGTGCCGAAGGGATCAACGACGCTAGTTCCTCAGAGCATCTTCCATTGAAATACCGGTAGAACATGGATAGCATTCCCACCCGACGCCTGTGCTCTAACGATTGCAATCCGTTCGTTAAGGTGGGAGAATCTATCAAACGGACCGCCCGTTTCTGCACAGAGTCGAGGGTATTTTTCAAGTATTTTGGAGTTCCAGACCAGAGGTGGCTGCGAAATTCAACCGTGGGGCGCATTTGCGATATGTACAGTGTTAGCAGTTGTGTACTATTAAAGTATCTGCGGGTCCTGTACAGTACACCCAGTTTTTGAGAGGCTGACTTTACTCTGGTTTCGATGGAGCCCCCATACCTGAGCTGGTCACTTATAGTTACACCAAACATATCAATGGAGGGTCTGTTCGGAAGATTGTTTTCGTTGTAAAGTAAAGAGTTAAAGTTGTACAACTAAAGTAATGTGAGAACTAATCACTGACTAATTATGATAATTACATATAGCATCAAAGCAGGAAAAACTTCAGCTATTTACAGAAGTGTCTCATACATTTGGTGGTAAAAAATAAATTCTAGAAATATTATGTCATAAAAAAGGGTTTGCGCAAAGCATAAAAACGTTTGAAACGAGATGAATTTATCATGCGACCAATTTTTTTTAGCTTTGAACTGAGGCTGTGCCTACGTGATTTTTTGTAGATTTTAAAAAATGTGTTCACAAAACAAGTTTAAGCAAATGAATTTGTCTTTTTACACTGATAGAGATGTACAATTTCCATGTATCCGAGTTAAGCTAGAGTTTTTCTTACTTTCTAAATTTTTCACAATAAAAAAATTATTTATCATTAAAAAAGAAGATTGAAGAAGAACACTAATAATCTCAACTATGAAAGTAACAATATGAACAAGACCCAAAAAAACTAAAAAGATTAGGGTAGTAACTTGGACTCGAATCCAGAATTTCTCGTCTTACCGGGACAAACGCCTTACCAATTCGGCTACTGAAACCACTTGAAACCACTGAAACGTCTTTTTGTCAATCTCATATTTAAAATTTCAGAATTAACAACAATATTATCTTTGACTAATTTTTTCCTTTTACGCAGCTATCTTTTTCATTGGAAATGGGTGTGGAATATGGGTGTACTGTACTAGGATCCCCCCCCCCGTCCCATATCCCACTACGCCCCCTCCGTCGTGGCCAATATAATCTCGAATACTGGTCTATTTTGCCCCCGTTTGAAAAAGTCGTAGACTGGTCGGTACTGCTCTGTTGTGACAGACCACATCTCGCCATTCAATATTCAGTACAACGAGTTTTGGGATATGGTAGAAATGTACCAGCAGGGGGTCTACCGTGACCAGTAAAATTTTGAAAGTGGTCTACGAGAAAAAAAAAGTTTGGAAACCTCTGGTTTAGTCCATTTTTGGAATATTGTCCAATATGAGAATTTTTGAGGATATTTTACAAAAATGTTTACAAAATTTTCCAAATTGTAGCTCTACCTCACCGTTTTTCCAATCTCAAATCGTTTGATTGCCGGAGAAATTGTCAGTCATTAACTAGAGATTGATTTGGCCATATTCAAAAAATAAATCAAAACAATATTTTCGTAAACGCAATATACGGCACGTTTAAAACCGCATAAACAGGGACGGACTTACAAGAGCCACAGGCAAACAATAATAAAAATTATCATTTTGGTAATAAAACCAAATCAATGAACTCGTGCAACTCATAAACTCACGAATACCCACAGTAATAATACGACAAAATACACTATTCTACTGCAGCATTTATAAGCATAACTACATTGCTCACTCTCCGATACAACGATTTCACACTACGGGACATAAGTTGGGCGATGTTGACATATAATGTAAATACTCCTCCCATAAACACGAGCTCCTAGGGCTCAACTTATGGAGTAGTAGAATCATAACAAGAATTATTATGTAAACCAAGATAATAATAATTTGTAAAGTGTATGTTCAAGAATGGAAATAAATAAAAAATAAATAAATATTTAATATCAACTCGGCGGATTTTGTGGATAATGTAAAATATTTATTTCAACACTATTCCTAAATCCATCTTGTACTTTGTAAACCTCTCAAATCACTGTATTTTTCAGTTTTTGCATTTTGTATTTTTATGACTTGTGTGCATTTTTTATCTAACGTAATTTTACTTTTATTTTATTTTTTAAATTTCAAATTATGTCATACTTTATTATAATATTTTTACTTTGGGAGGCGGGAATGGGTACCGCCGCCCCGGGAACCTTTATTGGATAACCAACACCTCTGCCATAGGTCACCCCAAGTGGTTCGCTACGTTTGGTGATTTAGCATGGGTGCCCGGGTTCATGGGGTGAGGTTTGTCTAGGTCTTGGAGGCGGATGACCAGGACACACTGAACCTCAGATTCCTACCCACCCCTTAAACCCTTTTCCTTCCTAGAACTCTCCTTCCCTTCCTTTCCTTAAAAAAACCCTCCACACAGCATCCCCAAAGATGACATAGGCCCTGAGGGAAATTATTTTCCTCAGGGCCTCCTGTGTGGAGTTCATGTAAAAAAAAAATATATTAAAAATTGTACTACCAATCATGTAAAAGCCCCCTGGGCGTTAAATAAATAAATACATAAAAATCAAAACGAAATCCAAGATTGCTCTTCCGACCAAACAATGATGGACACAGTAATGTTGTCCGAAACGTTGGTTTAAGAAATAGGTAATGCAACACGGCATAACATCCCAAAATAAATTATGATAATACTTTTGGCTATGAAAACTTAAAACATAAGATGAAAATATTTGATTTTAAAAGGCATGAATTTAAGGCCTATATTTTATACTAGCTGGTTCCTGACATGCGTTGCTATGCCATTCAAAGAAATAAATTGACTCTCCCTTCTTATCCTTTCCCGTGCGTCCCCGTTCCCTTCCACCTTCCCCGCCTTCCCCCTCCCTCATCTCTTCCCTCTCCACAACCCCACCTCCCCCCTATCTTTCCTCCCTCCTGCAAAAATATATGAAATACACACATTTTCATTTATACAAATTTCATAAAGCCAGAGCTTACCATTATATACAGCCTATGTTACTCGCTGATTATGTAGCTTTCTATTGGTGAAAGAATTTTTAAAATCGGTTTAGTGGTTTAGGCGTGAAAGCGTAACAAACAAACAAACAATCAAATCTTTCCTCTTTATAATATTATAATATATAATATATTAAGTATAGATAAACATTTTCACCTTCACAAATTCTACAATAATTATAATGTCCGGAAAAATCCGGTCCTGTGAACATTTAGAGGGCGGATGGTTCAATATTTTGTTGTCGATATCTGGATGAAATTGACCTATTAATGGGCGGGTTAATCGTGGATTTCAGAGGTTTATTGCCGCTCATTTCGACGGATCGTTTACGGCCTTGCGCGGCATCGACGAGGCTTTTAAATGGACGTATATTACCATAAATCCCTTCGACGAAAATATACGCTGACGTTTATCAGGCCATGGGTTGGAAGCATATTTCTACAGATGGGTAGGTACAGTACTGTTTACGTATATAAACCAATTATTTTATAACCACTGAAGAGATAAACCGATAGAAATGGTCTGTGGGCATGTCCATGTGCCCAAAGTAAGCTTAACTTTTCTCCGACTTCTGGGAAATTGATCAAAAATTTTTTAGAAATTCTTTGTTGAGCAGAAAAGCGATTTCATTGACCTTACTGACGCCTTGCGCAATGCAGTGGAAGGGATGGACTCATACTTTCCAAAACTTCCTCTCGTTCCATTCCCTAAAATACCCTTCCAAAGCATTTCCAAATGGAGTCAATGAAAAAAAAAAACATTTTTTTCTATCACACGTTGCCACTGATCACATTGCCACACGTCCAACGGGTATACTCTGTACGGTGCTGCTGGAACAAGATGGAGTGCGTATCACGTGATGCGCTTGACTGAACCCAGTAGAATATGCTGTGTTGGGCATTTTTTAAGGAAAGAAAGTTCTAGGAAGGAGGTGTGAGGGATGGGAATCGGAATCTGAGCGAATCTGAAAATGCTCATATTTATTTCGGAAGATACCTGAAAACCCCTAAAGTGATTATGGAGCTATCACATATTTTTTTGGGTTCCATGCCAACTGGGAATAATGTCAACTCAACACTTCCTCGAAAAGTCATTAAAATCTACGAAAAAAATAATTTTAAATTAGCCGATAACCCTAACCTAACATAACCTATTTAACCAATTTTTTATATATTTTTTTTAATCACTCTAAATGACTTATCTGAGATGGTTCTGAGTTGGTTTCATTCCGAGTTGGCCGGTCACCATTTTTTTGTACATTATATTTTTAACACTATTAGTTGTTGTATTGATGAGTAAAAGTGGGCGTCAATTAAATACAAAAGTGTAATCTTTATTACAACAAAGAGGTGATAAAGTTTACATAAATAATGTAATTAATTTTTTTTAATAACCTTCCTTGCCACACGTTCCTAATAATATAAGGCGTTATCAACACGTTTGCTCCACTGTGCAGAGATACACATGCATGCCTTCTAAGCAGTGGCGTAGCTACTAAA
Source organism: Glyphotaelius pellucidus (assembly GCA_936435175.1). Taxonomy (NCBI): domain Eukaryota; kingdom Metazoa; phylum Arthropoda; class Insecta; order Trichoptera; family Limnephilidae; genus Glyphotaelius; species Glyphotaelius pellucidus. The sequence continues at coordinate 12,305,717 of OW386561.1, forward strand.
GGGCTAGACGGTGCTGTGCCCCGGGGCCCCCAAGCTCAGAAGGCCCTCGGACCCTGACCAGCAAACCTAATATTGAACTAGCTACAAATTCTCCCACCTTTCGAATGTAAATAAAATAGGTTTCAACACGACTTTAAGGTAGTACTGTCAGTCAGAGTCCTTTTAAAATTTTCTAAAATTTGGCATATTAGTAGATTAAGACAATGAAAAACTACAAAAAACTAGTAAAAAGATATTGAACTTTGAAATTATTTGCCTTTAACATTGAGGACTGAAAAATCACAGTTTTTATTTCAATACCATCTTGGCCTGCGCACAGGAGAATATACGTATCGGGTACAGGAATAAGAACATAAGCATATGTTTTGATAGCCAGGCTGCCCTAATGGCACTGGAAAGTAACCGATGCGACTCTAGACTGGTGATGGAATGCAGGACTATTCTTACAGAACTTGCTACCATCAATAAAATAACCCTGATCTGGGTACCAGGACATAAAGGTATTGAGGGCAACGAGCGGGCTGATGAACTAGCAAGGAAAGGGGCGAAAGCACCACTTTTGGGATCCGAGCCGGCTGTAGGAGTAGCAGCTTGCCACACAAAACTACATATTGATAGGTGGGTCGAATCCCAGCACTGCAAAGAATGGGAGAGGGCACCTGGAATGAGACAATCTAAAGTACTCATAAAAGGACCAGACCCTAGACGAACCAGGAAACTACTCAATATGGACAGAAACTCGCTGAGGGAACTGGTAGGACTACTAACGGGACACTGCCATCTCAGGAGACACATGCAGATATTGGGAGTGGAAAACACCAATAGATGCAGGAAATGTGAAGAGGACGAAGAAACTCCAATTCACTTATGGTGCCAATGTCCTGCCCTGGTGGGAACTAGGCTCAGATACCTGGGGAGACACACAGTAGAACCAGAAGACATAGCCACATATCCGGTGACAACCCTGGTGAACTTTATTAAAGGGACTGGGTTGTTACTAAATGATTGAGGTAAAATGGGAGATAGCACAATGGGCCTATGGCCTAAGTGCTCACGGGAACATATACTTGTAAACCGTCTCCGCCTTTTATAAAAAAAAAAAAAATTCAATACCATTTAGATTCCATTCAAAAGAGGTTGAGGCCATTAACATGCTCCCGTGAATACTACTGAATGGAGATTATGATCTAAGGTGTGAGCCAGGAGGGAGTGCAGGTTCTTTGCTAGCTATCCATTGCTCTAGCTTTCCGTACCTGTTTGAGAGTGTGCTGAAGTCAGACAGACAGATTCTCATGTATAAGTTCAGGATTCGATAGAATATGTTCATTTTCAGTCGGAATCCATTTTAGGTTGGTGGAACCATCACGAGCAAGGATGGTATGCTTGAGAAGGTTGATCGGTATTTATCTAAGCACTTTCAAATGGATTTTGAATTTCGTCTTTTTGATTTTGTCTATGGAATGTAAAATAATTCTACCCACTGAAACTGTCAGTGAAAAGTTGAATATTGTAGTGAATAGAGCTACAGTATATCTGAAAGTTTTTTTAAATTTTTTTTTTTGTTATTTGTTTATCTTAAAAATGGTACATATTAAAGTAGTAATGGTCTTCCATTAAAAGCATTTGCTTGTGGACGGAAGAAGAGTTTACATTTTATTTATATTTATTTATTATTTAGTCACGTGTTTCACATAAGTAATTAGTGCAGTTAATACAAACATTATGTTGAATTATTATATTTTTTATGAAAACAAATGTAGTCTTTTAGTGACTGCAGTGTAAATGTCACATGTGGGGAAGGGGGGGTCTCACCAAATCTCAGTATATAGTACATTAGTATATTTTTATTTTGACTTGATAAAAACCTGTGACGTTCACTTAGGGCCTCAGTTTATTTTTGCCCCAGGGCCTTTGATTACCTAGCTACGCCTCTGTTCCCAAGTTTAACGTAATCGCCAATATGATGATATTTTTAACCTCCTTAAATTGTAAGTTTTATCTATTCCGTAAAGGAACTGAATTGCGACAGCTTATTTGAATAACTGAATCGCTTTTAAAATAAATCTGGATCTTTGACGTTATCAAACTGGAGTTTAGTTATGCGACTAGAAGAGAATCAACATTTTTCAAGAGAAATTGAATAATCGATACTGCTTTGTATATTGAGGGAATGATAATAGAATTTTTGATCGAATACAGAGGATGTGTTTTCCGAAGAAAATTTGAATATCTCTCCACACTAGCAAATAAAGTTTTGTAATAAACACAATGATATAATTTTGTTTTAATTCCACTTAATTAAAACAAAATTATATCATTGTGTTTATTTTAATTGTGTATTCCCACAAAGTGTTTGCTACATGTGAAAATTTAAAGTTTTGTAATCTGAGATTCAATTGTAACACACTACAGGCGGGCGAAAACAAGAAATCTGTTCGAGAAAATGAGAAAATGGGATTGTTTTAAAACCGATAAATCTCTGAAAATAATATGTACATTAGAATTTTTTTATATATACTCACCACACCCCAATTAAAAAGGTAGAATCCAATATCATAGCCTACTTTGTAAAATGACTCAACAAACAGAAGTTAAAGTCAGTGTTAGGCCATTTAGGGACGTTTTATGTGTAAAAAATGTTTGTAGTTTATTACATTACTAGCTGACCCGGCCCACAATGCTGTGTGAAAAATAACACCATCTGTTAATTTGCATGCAAATCAAATCCACACCACCCGCTTGCCAGCCCGCTCACAGACATTCTTATATATTTCAACCAATTTACACAAAACCTTGACAAATTATATACCTTAACCTTCCTCATGAATCACTCCAACTATTGGTGAAAACCACATAAAAATTCGTTCAATAGTTTTTGAGTTTATTGCGAACAGACAGACAGACAGGCATACGCGCCGGAGGACATTAATTTATGATATGTAGAGATTAAAAATTGCTATTCACATTGGTTCAAATCGTTCACATATAAAATAAACCACGTGTGTAATCAAGGCTGATGTAAGCGTAATTTATTTATTTATTTATAAATAAACGCCCTTTTTCGGGGCTTTTACATATATAGCATAGAAAAAACATTTTATTGTACATAACTGAACTGCCTCAATAACAATATTTTAAATTTATTCAAAGATAAATTGAAGATGTCCACTGACTTGGTATAATTGTTTCCCTCCATTAGTATTCTGGGCAAAGAGGAATACATATGGTAGTTAGTCCCAGAATTTCTGCACTGAAATAAATCATGACTTCTAGTATTACGAAGTGGAATTCGGAAGCTTATCAATTCAAGTAATACCGGACTATCAACTAAATCATTTAGAATTTTATATAAAAATACCAAGTCAGTGAAAATTCTTCTGTCTGACAATTTAAGCATATTCATATCGTTTAAAAGTGTGTTGTAGTTTAACATATTTGCTGAAATACCCATTTTAAAATTTAGAAAACGTAAGAATTTGTTTTGTATTCTTTCAACAGCTTGTACGTGCATATTATAATGAGGATTCCAGACAGGAGAATTGTACTCAAGTTGGCTTCTAACATAAGCAAAATATAACATTTTAATACACTTTATATTGTTAAAGTTTCTAGTTAGCCTAGTTATAAACCCCAACATTTTTAAGCCCTTATTACAGATTTCTGTTATGTGGTTAACAAATGAAAGATTTGATTGAAAAGTGATGCCCAAGTCTTTAATTTGCATTAATGTCTGAAGAGCATATGAATGAGCAATATATATAGAATGAGTAAGATTAAGAAATGACCTTCAGATAGTTTGGACATGTACACCGAATGAACGTGGAACGGAGTGTAAGGGAATATATCAGAATGGTAGAAGAAGTCGAGGACGCCCAAGAAAGACATGGCACGATTAGTGAATCAGATATTTGAGTCGGGCCATGTCAAGAGTCAGAATAATAGAAGAGCATGTATGAGTCGATGTATGAATGTAAAAGAGGCAAGGAGTGTGTGCCAAGACCGAATGGTTTGGCGGTCCGTCCTCTCTACCTGCCTCTGCGAGGAACCGAACGGTTAGTTAGTTAATTAATGAAGACAGTTTGTAAAAAAGTAAAAAAGTTCTGATATGTAATTAATATTAAGCGTGATAGCTTTTTCGCCTGCTGAAGGCATTATCAAACCACAGTTAGGCCACTTACGGACGATGTATGTACATTATTTCTAGATAGTGGTTCGCTACTTTTGGTGATTTAGCAGAGGTGCCCTGATTCATGGGGTTAGGTTTGTCTAGGTGTTGGAGGCGGATGACCAGGACACACTGCACCCAGATTCCTAGCCACCCCTTAAACCTTTTTCCTTCCCAGAACTCTCTTCCCCTTCCATTCCTAAAAAAAACCTCCACACAGCATCCCCAAAGATAACATAGGCCCTAAGGGAAATTATTTTCCTGTGTGGCGCTCATGTAAAAAAAAAGGTAGATTATGACGAAAAACTTATTGTTTTCATTTTTATTGCCCACGCCCTTATCGATTTCCGAGTAAAAAGTCGGAAATTATTAATGGTTGTAACCTTTTTGAAGTTTCCCCAATTACTGCATTATTTAAATAATAAAATTATTGAATAATTAAAAGAAATAAAAATTAAAATGCCCTAATTGATTTCTGAATAAAAAATCGGTAATTACTGCATTGTTTAAATTTTAAAAATATTAACAATATTGAATAAATAAAAGAATTAAAAATTAAAATGAAATTCTACAAATTAAACTTAATAACAATAAATTTAAAAAATGCTCCTTACTGTATAATAGAACGTGTTAATCTATTACCAGATTATTTTAACAAAACCTTCAATAATTATTAGCTTTCTTAGCTATATTGAATATTCAACAACTAGCCAGCCAGCGTTTACATCTGCCAGGTCATTATAATACCAGTCCTAAGTAAATTGCGTTTTATTTTCGTAACCGAAGCCTCCACTAGTTTAGCAAACAAAATGTAATTTAGCCGGCAAGTACTCAATTTGCAATTCTATGATCACAGTCTCCCATTGGGTTTATTCCGATATTGAAGCAGTACTTCTTGTATTGAAATAGGTTTACTTAATGCTTTCGGGGAATTCCAAAAAGAAATAATGGCGAATTGTTTTCCGAATAAAATAACATTGCGATTGTCTTAACCTTCCTCGGTTCTTCAGGTCATAATGTCCCGAAACTGAAATTTAACTGATCAGAAATATCGTAATTATTAATATAATTTATAACAACTTCATGACAGTTATTAACTATCCATTCACTTATCATATCTTTAAATTATGTTAAAAAAATTGAGTGCTTTTCTCTCTTAGGTTCCTCGGGTCAATAATACCTGAATGTGAAAAAAAAGAGTCATTTTGTTGGGCACAAACCACGACAAAATCGGTACATGATACAAAAAGCGTGAAATAGCACTTTTTAAATAAATGTTTTCACTGTAAACGTAATGATTAAGTATATTGTATAACCGCTTTTGCAATAGATTGGTGTAATGCTGTTTTTGCTAATAAATAAAAAATAAAAAAAATATAGTAACATAAAAAAAAATACATGAATCAGAGCAAAAGAAACCTGAAATGATTATGGACTATAATGCAAAAGGGTGCTGTAGAAAATAATGGTTTCGGCCTATAGTTGCAAATGAATGCTGACGGCCTCCGTGGTCCCGAGGCAAGACTCTCGACTCACAATCCGAAGGTCGCGGGTTCGAACCCGGCGTGCGCAAATAAATTTTATTTGATTAATTTGTGTTATTTCACAATTTATTCATTTAAAATAATATAAAGTATATTTGCGGCACGTTCCAGAGTGGAAGATACTATCAGTATCGCCCTGGTGTAAGACCACCATTCAGAATTGAAACGTTGCTTGAAATGGCTTTAGCCGTGTTTAGTGACCAGATCTGAATAGCCAGGTACTTCCCCACCTTCCTCTTCCCTATCTCCTTCCCTCCCCACTACCTTCAGCCTCACAACATGGCCCGATTGGGGATGCCATAGTCTCACTGGCTCCAGACGGGAGCAGTTGGGACTCTTGTGCGGTATTAACTGTAAAAAAAAAAAAAAAGAATGTCAGGAGGTGACCCCTAGCCATATTTCATAATATGATTGAATTTAATAACATATTTAACAGAATTATTCACAGAATCTGTAAAAAATCTTTTATAAAATAATCAACAAACTTTGTCATCATTTTTACACATCAGTCCTTTGTATCAAGTTAAAATTTTAAATTCTCGCAAAATAATGACGAACTATGATCAACTCGTTTGTAGTTTTGAACGTTGGTAGTGTAGTTAGATGCGTGGGTGACGGCAGAAATTACGAGGCCAGTGTTACCGCGTGTTTGTGTGCTGATTCGTCAAATTTTCAGTACTCTTGTGAGTCTTTATTTCGTCTATTACCTATGTTTGGTTTTAATTTATGCATGATTTTATGTGAGTTGTAATAATATTTCATTTTAATCATTAAAACATAATAATTTGTAATAATACTTAATTTTAATCATTAATCATGACGTGATTTTTTATTCTGTTTAATTTTTGCTTAATTTAATTTAAATTTTATGCTTAATTTTTATTGCATTATTTTATTATATTTTATCTTTTTGTTATTTATGTGATGAATCTCGTCTTCATTTTATGTTTTAATTAGGTAGGTACCTAATATGTTATCATTTTTTTTTCTTCTTTTAGATCTTTTAATTTACCCTGTTATGTTAATAATTTACTCTCTTATGTATTGTATGTATTATTGTATTATTATTATTATTATGAAATATGGTAGACTGGGATTGCACACCCCTCCCAGTCCTGTTGGAATAAAACCTTAAATAAAAAATAAAAAATAAATAAAACTATGATAAAAATATAAATTTCAAGTGTAACCTCAAATTGAAGTAGAATTCATCAATACTATGTCGTCAGTCCGTTGTCTTAAATTGCACCTTATTGCAATTGTTTCGATATTTTAAAAAGTGACTGGCCTGACATGAGATAGTGAATTGTTGGAATAATACTTGTATATATACTCAAACCAAAAAAATATATACAGTATGGTTAAAAACTATATTAACAAAATAGGGCCAAAAGTTGACCAACTTTTGTACATATACTCTAATTAGATTAAAGACATACATAATAAAACTCCTATTTTTTTGCGATTCTTGTTTTTTATTTAAAAAACTGTATGAAAAACTAAAATTGGAAAGCTATGCCTTTAACCCTCTTATCAAGAAATGCATTTAAGGCTCATTGGGTATTCGTGAATGTTCGTGTTTTCCATTGTGCGCCAATATTGCAAGTGGGTTGCATAATGTTTATGAGTGCATCATTTGCAAAGCTGAGCTTCAGTAAAACACGAGATACCCTCAAGTCTTCCTGCATTTAGATGTAAGTATTGAGAAGCCTATCCAATGCAGGAAGCCATATTTAGTGCACTTGAGTTAAAATCAAAGTGATCCATGAACGGATCTAGTTAGTTTTTATTTAATATGTCTTGAAATATTTCTTGAAAATATTTCTTGAAACTGGTTTATTTTAATTTCAATATGAATACCACACAAGAGTAACAGCTATCTGTAGTCAAGAGGGACTATGACATACCCAACGAGTCATGTTGTGAGATTTAAGAAAGTGTAAGAAAAATGATTTTATTATTTTTGTTGTTTGTTTTTGGGTTGTTATGCCGTATTGCACTACTTTCTCCATTAGCCTAACATGGTATAACACCCTAAAAATAAATAACGAAAATTATTTTGTTCGTGAAAATCTAAAAACGTATTATATTATTGATTTTTTTTTAATTTTAATTTTTATTTTTATATTTTTATTTATTTATTTATTTGTAAGAGACAAACAGCTTTTACATTAAATATAGATACATATAAAATTAAATTAAGTTATGCCAAAAAGGTCTCCTATGTTAAAGTTATTTGAAGATGGAGTTTTATTAGATCTAAAAATGAATTTTTGGTGAGGGGGAGAGGAATAGGAAAATAGGATAAGGATAGGAGATGCTCCCGCATTCCGAAATCTTGTATTAATTTTCAATCGTACGCGTTACTTCTATTCGGTATTTCTGAAGGGTATTGTTAAGAATGTCTATATTGTAAAATGTTGTATTATATTGCGCACATAAACGGGGAATCGGGTTTAAAAATGTAGGTCACAAAAGATGCCAATTTCCGATGATTTTAGAGAAAAATTTGGCAATTATTGAAGTGAAAACTTCTTTTGCACCATTGTGATTTGAAACTCGATGAAATGGAAATGAACGATACTGAAAAGAGACAAACAATTATATCTACGGGATTTAGCTTGCGAGATAGTGAGATACCAATAGAATATTTATTTTATACATGGGTAATCGGTTCCAATAAATACGATACATCCACGATCCCACGCAAATCCCCTTAAGGCGGCGCTCTTTGGCTGAAAAAGAAGAAGATGAAGAGATATGTAATTACGAATGTTGGACAGAGCGCGCTAATATTTCAAGTGAAAAAATAGCAGCGAACATTGCGAAAAAGCTTAATAAAACGTGACTCGTTTAAAATAGAGCAAAAATCTCGTGGAACGTATCTTAAGTTTCATTAAAAGAAACATTGTGAATTTTTTCACTATTATAACTTGTAAAATAAAAGAAATAGTATAAAATTATTAAATAGTATTAAATCTTAATTGTTTTTTATGATATTTTAAGAAATTAATCACCTCTGCTTTCTAATATTTTGTCTATGTTCTAATTTGTCTATACTTGTTTGTCTTTTGATATTTTTTATTATAATCTTGACGAAGAAAACATAGTTTTCGAAACATGTTGATATTCTTAATTAAATAGTGGTGTACACAAAGTTATTTGTTTTCATTAAATTAAAAGAAATAGACTTGTTTTAAATAATTTTCGGAGCATATTTGCGATTTTTTTCTATCGTATAATTTGCATATAATTTCATATAATATATCGTATAATTTCATATAATTTGCGTTTCGGCGTGGAACGTATCTAGACATTATCTTCAAAAATAACATATATTTTTTTAAGAGCTTAAAAACTTCAACTGTTTAAGGGAGATATGTAAGAAATCGGCCGAATTCGAATAGCGGGTGGTTTAATGCGTCTGACGAACCGTTCCAAATATTCTTAATTTTTTTTTTGTAATATCATTATCCAATCTTTAAACCACTCCAAAATCAACATGCAAAATATAACACAAAATAAAGCGACATCTAGCGACTCCGACAAAGAAAACACAAATACTAATTAATATGACCAAATGTATAGGAAAAGGTGTAGGTATTGGAATTCAACGACAAAATATGAAATAAATCATCCTTCATATTATTAAAAAAGTGTTTCGTAGTCTCCCCATTCTTGTCTACTTTAACTTTTTAAGGTTTCATTTCTACCGCGTGTGAATAGCACACTCTGATTTATTTTATATATAACTATCTTTCTCAGGCGTATATGTAAATATTTACCAGAATTGGATAATACCAAAGAGATAAATATAAATTGACTTTTTTATTATTTATTTATCTTAAAAATGGAACATATTAAACATAGTATTTAGATTATAGCAGATCTTCCAAAAAGCATTTGCTTATGGATGGAAGAAGAGTTTACATTTTATATAATATATACAATTGATACAGTCACGTGTTTCACATTTACAAGTACAGTTAATACAATCACAATGCAATCAAGACCGTTTAACTTAAAGACAGATTCATGTATTCCGTAAAAAAAACAAGTATAATTTTTAATGTGACATTCATGTGGAAATAGAGGAAGCAGTCTTCCCGTTGACGATTTCTTTAAAGTGCTTTTTGATAGAGTTCAACAATGATTCATAAAATAACCTTCAGCTGGTAAATATATGAATTTGTGTCCGGCCTCTCAAGAAGCTCCCTGTATTCCAGCACTTAAGTAATACGGGGGTCACAAAAACTTAAGAGATCACTTATCACATTATTCCTGAACCCCCGGGTAGTGTTACTGCTCTACCCATTAGGTTTGAAGGTCCATTACTGATAATGGCGCCTTGGGTTAATCTTGCCATTATCGTTAACAATAACGGGGAGTGGACCGGTGAGGACGCGTCTTTAATAAATACGGCCGCTATTGCCAATCAAAACTGAGCGAACGCTATGTTTAAAAAAATCTGAGCGAATGATCGGACAAAATGGAAGATCATCTTTGAAAAAATCAAATTTCAACAGTTTCTCCGTACTTAACTTATGATAAGTGATCAGTCATGTAGTTTCAACATCATTCAACAGATGTCATTAGTATTAACAGTTAGTTAAACGTAGTTTTGTGGAGTCTCAATAGATGTCAGTTAAGTAAAACCTTAGAATTGTATCATGTATCGCCGCTCGTGTCTAATCTACAAACGGTTAGGTTAAATGTTGCATTTGTTCTACCTGTATTCAGATGGAAGATGCTCCATTGTAGGTACACAAATGATACATTCGCCACTTCGACTAATGATTTGCCGGCCTCAGTATTTCTCCCTACCAACATATGGGTTTTGTCAAAAATCAAACTTGACCCTTTCTTTCTTAAAGATCCTCTGTACAGCATTCCCAAAGATGATATTACACTCGAGGAAAATGATTAATCTCAGGGTCAATATTTATCAGAAAAAAAGCATTATGATCATCAAAATTTTAAATTAAAAAAAGCGATAGAAATTTACAAGTCAATTTATTAGATTATTTAGCGTAGATCCGTGAAAAATCACGGGATATTAAAATTGTAGGATTTATGAAGCTGAAAGTACCTGTTTATTTAAAGAAAAAAACATTTTTGCCTCTGGTTGATAATTACGACATCTGTCAAACACTCAAACAAAAGAAATACTCATTTCAAATAAACAAGTATTATTTAATAAAATAATTTTGGTACCAAATTTATCGCTTGTTTGGTATGATTTATCCAGTTGAGCTCAAATGAGTTTCAATTTTTGAATAATTTTGCGCATCAGGCTGAAATATAATTTCAAATCACTTCACGCATGCACCCATCACAGACAACCCAAATTAGCATATTTAATAATTTTCAGGTATACCTGTTTTGAGGTAATTTTCGTAATATGGAAAAATTTGCCATGTACATGTCGTAGACCGATCGTAAAATCCGGCAGATCATGATGCGCCTCGCCACATCGTAAATGGCGGCAGATCATGATGTAGCGAGGCACAGCGTGATCTAACAACTACTGGAGTGATTATGGTCGAAAAATGGACCAATTTTTTTTCTGCGATTGATAGCGGTCCTAAATTCGACCGCATTTTCCTACCATTCGTAAAACATTTATTTTAATTATTTAAAACATTTCCATTGCCAGCCATTTATTTTAAAACGAAGCTATTGAAATGCTTTATCTATAATGACCATAGTTAGCGCGAATCCGAACGTCGTAGACTATTTTAGAACGATGTAAAAAAATAATTTTTTTAAAATATTTTTTTCACGCAGAATATCTGATCAGCTGTTTACGGTTAAAATTAAGCTCTTTTTTCATAGTTTTACATAATCAAGTATACCACAGAAAACAAACATAAATCAAAAATATTCTTTGCTGACTCGAATAAGTACCTCTCACGGAGTTTCAAAGTAACAAACACGCAGGATTCGCGCAGTTATAAACTTTCCGATTTTTTTATATATTTTTCATAAATCCAAGAAATATGAGATGTTAAAATACAGGTTAATTCACTAGCTTTATAGTTCTATAATAAGTTTTTATGTCTCCATGTTAAATTTCGAAGGTATGATTTTATTAGCGCTAGCGAAAAATTTAAAAAATGATCTTGTGGAAATCTCGAGCAATTGAGGCAAATTTATTTATTTCGCGTGGTGACTCCAGTGGTTATCTGCTTTTATGATTGATCTGCAATATAAATATAATTTTTATTTATTTATTATCTACACAAAAGTACCATGTGCGACCTCCACTGTCCATGTTAGTACTCCAAACTCCACAAATTTTTTGCTCCATTCTTTCAACGGCTTAGAGAAGACGTGTTTCTGCAAGAATTCTGTTGATTGAAACAGATTAATCTAATAATGGATAGAATTTTTGCCATGCCTAGTTCTTTTATCTTTCGGCATTTAATCGCACATGTTGCCTTTCTATATCGATCAAGCGTCGGGTTTATTTATTAAGAAATAACGACACGAGTGCCATTTATCTACACGTTAGTTATAAACAAACGTAGTACAATTAATATAAAATATAGAAAAAAGAAAGAAAATGAGAATTATAAGATTGATTAAACACGCCAGCAAAACAAAAGAAAAAAAGGAATCATCAAACAGTAGTAATATTTGACGGCCGGCGTAGTCCAGCGGTAAGGCTCTTGACTCGCAATCCGAAGGTCGCGGGATCGAATCCCGGCGCGGCAAATAATTTGACTTGATTTATTTGTGTTATTTAACAATTAATTCAATAAAAATTATGGAAAGTATATTTCGGCACGTTCCAGAATGGAAGATACTCTCAGCATCGCCCTGGTATAAGACCACCATTCTGAATTGAGAAGTTGCTTGAAATGGCTTTATTCGTGTTTGGTGACCAGATCTGAATAGCCAGGTACTTCCCAACCTTCCTCTTTCCTTATCTCTTTCCCCTCCCCATTACGTTTAGCCTCACAATATACCCCAAGGGATGCCATAGTCTCACTGGCTCAAGACGGGAATAGTTAAGACATATAAAAAAAAATATATTAAAAAAAACATATGACGTCATTGGCTGCCGCGGTTACTTTGTCCTGGTGACTAGCTAACACTGGATCACAGCGGATCCGAGGAAACGGTTATTTTTAGAACAAGTTTTTATCGGATTCTAAAATGGTCACCAATACTTCAAACTGGGCGAAGCCGAACCAGGGAACCAGGCCGAGTGGGTTTTTAACTGCTAGCTAGATAACTAACTTAACATTAATACAAAGTAAATGAAATTATTAAAGAAGAAAACATACAAAAAACCTGTTAACCCTTGATTTACCCGGTGGCTTCATATATACACAATGCACCACCTGGTGGAGTCCACAGGACTCCCGGAAATAAAATCGTATATTTAACATGAAATAAACACTTTTTTCAATGAAATGCTAGTTACATTTATTTATTATATATTTGGTTTTACAACGGCATAGGTTTATACTTAAAATTAAAGAATCAGAGCCTTTTATTAAGGAACTTCTAGAATATGGCACTTTTTGTAACAAAATTACAAGACCTAACTTCTAGTCTCAACATTTCAAAAACAAAACAAATTTTAAAAATAATTTTAAAAAAATATAAAAAAAACGTAATCAATAGGGTATTTTCACAAACCAGGGATACCGCTAAAAACATGTGAAAGATTTAAAGATTATTTTTCTGATTATGATTATCGCATTAAAAATGTTTAATTTTAATATTTTCATTCATAATTATTGATTTCAAAATAGGCCTGACGGCTAAATTAGGTAAACGGCCCATGATTGGTTGACCGAATCATGACGTCATGCCCGTCAAAGTTCAGAGGTTTAACACCGTGTTACTAACAAATGTCTAAACATTCTCGACTTGTTCGCCGTTATTGACGGTTTTATTTCACTTTTAAGATGCTTGTGTTCCTACAGTTTTATATAATATGGTCCATCTGTAATGACTGATAGTGGTTTTTTTACGGGTGTAATCCGACAACTTGCCTAAAATAGACGCTACAATGAGTAACAGTACTTTTGTAAGCCCTGAATTTCGGGGTTTTAAGGCGATATGGTAATAAAACTTTTTTTACACAAACTCTCATATTGTATACTGGTATATATTTCAACATTTTAACAACATAAGCCTAAAATAGAGTCAATTCTAGCCCTTTTAAATTAAATTATAACAAAATAGAAAGTGTCAGTTCGCCAACTTCCCTGTCATAAGATGATCTTTTAAACTTTGGCTATTCTACAAGTAAATTTCCTTTTTTTAAGTAAATACCGCACAAAAGTCCCAACTGCTCCCAACCACCTGGAGCCAGTGAGAAGTGAGACAATGGCATCCCCAATTGGAGCATGTTGTAAGGCAGTGGGGAGGAAAGAAGATGTTGAAGAAAAAGGTCGGGAAGTACCTGGCTATTCAGATCTAGTCACAAATCACGGCTAAAGCCATTTTTTATATAAATACCGCACAAGAGTCCCAATTGCTCCCGTCTGGAGCCAGTGAGACTATGGCATCCCCAATTGGGGTATGTTGTGAGGCTGAAGGTAGTGGGAAGGGGAAGAAGATGGGAAAGAGGAAGGTGGGAAGAACATGGCTATTCAGATCTGGTCACCAAACACGGCTAAAGACATTTCAAGCAACGTTTCAATTGTGAACGGTGGTCTTACACAAGGGTGATACTGAAAATATTTTCCACTATGGAACGTGCCGCTAATAATAATAATAATAATTGCAATCGGTAATATTTGCATGATTTATATAGCGCCGTTTTTGTGATTAATCACCTCAGGGGCGCTGTACAAACTTACAATATATTTCTTAAATCTAGAAAAACTACAAACTAGACAATCAATTAAAAACAACTTATGACTAAAAATTGCATCCACCGGTTCGTACTTAAATATATGTACAATGTCTCGACCAACGAACGCGATGATTTTTAAAAATGCTTACAGGACCATACTTACCTGGGAGGTCGCTTGAAATTAACACTTGTTTATTGTCTATTAAGAAACTTAGATAGAGTTTGTAATATACAACGTATTATTTTAAACGAATAAATTGGGAAATGCGACACAACTTACTCAAAGACCGGTCAGTGGCTGAGTTGGCACCACGTTTGGTTCCCACCCAGGCGTCGCGGGTTTGATTCCTCGGCCGGCTAAATGTTACATCACGACAAAAGCAACATTTTCCTATTATGTGGTGGTAGTAGGAGATTTCGCATTGTTAGATCATTCGTAACCCGGGAATGTTTGTCTTTCTTAAAAAATATATATATATATAAATTTACTTGTTCACGCCGAGATTGCTAGTCGAGAGCCTAACCCCTCGACCACAGAGGCCGTTATTATTGTGTAGATAACCATCTTACGACTGTATGCAAAGGTGTTTCCACGTTTAAATTATGAATATAAATAGTCAATAACTTAATGTTTTTTTATTGTAACGTTAAAATTCAAATTTGCAAAAAGCAGGCATGGGGGTTTCCATCGAAGCCAGAGTCAAGTTAGCTTCTCACAAAGCTTTACTATAGGGCACACAGATACACAGGTGCTGATCCTGTACAAATCGCAAATCTGCCCCACTGTTGAATTTGGCAGCCACCTCTGGTCTGGGACACCAAAATACTTGAAAAACCCTTTACTCAGAAATCAGAAACGGGCGGTCCGTTCGATAGATTTTCTTCTATAACAAAAGGATTGCAATGTTTAGAGCACAGGCTTCAGGTGGGAATGGTGTCCTTATTCTACCGGTATTTCAATAGAAGGTGCTTCGAGGAACTAGCTTCATTGATCAATTCAAACACATCAAACGCACGCCCAACATTTGTACACGGTCAAATTAGTAAAGGTTTTTTGTCGCATTAGAAAGGATCTTAAACATCTTATTTTAGGTTTTTCTTATAGTATTTGTACGCATGTGTACCAAATTATATATGTTATTATTATATAATTATATATAGCAAGTGGGAAGATTATAACGATATAATTCGAGCAAACTGGAAGTCAATAAATAACACCAGCTACAGCTTACGAACTAACTACAGTTACTTACCGCGGCGATAGCAAGATGTTCGGCGGGGGTGACGTCACAGAGTTATTCGGCGCGAAAACATCGTTTTGGCCGCCTTTTAAAAAGGCGTATTTTAAAACGCTGTAGAAAATTTATCCGTCGTCATAAAAATAAAATAAAAATTCCGTTATCATCGTAATTTTTTACTTATTTTTTTTCAATAATAAAAAAAACTGTGAAAATACCCTATTCTTATAAAAAGCAAAAAAAAAAACATGATTCTGTTTTTTGCTTTTTTTGTTCAAACCGTCAATAGGCTAAAACTATAACACTAATTCCCCGGTGGAGTCCCACGGACTCCATTAGCGTGATTACTTACCAATCGGATTGTTGGATTACTCGATCGAAGTGATTACTTACCAGCGCGTCACTGCGTGAAGGTACTGGAACGCACAATATGTAATTACAAAAACTAACGGTTTTATAAGCGCTGAAAGTTTTCAATGGAGTCCCAGGGACCTACCGGGTAAATTAAGGGTTAAAATAAATTGCTTAATAAGTACAGCTTTGTACTTCAAAGAGGCATAATATAAACATGGCTACATTAGGAAGAGTAAACAACGGTGTGTAATCTATTTATAACAGACTCTTAGCCTTTAGACTAGAGAGTTCTAAGTTGTTTCTGAGGGCAAGAGTTTCGCTGATTATGACCTGCTGAGTTGGTTGAATTGGTTCCGTGTTGAAGGGCGCAGGCGTCTTGCTAGTTGGGTACTCTTTAGTACGGTAAGCACAGGCGCCTTCGTGAATGTGAATCAACATTAATGCAGGGTGGGCAATACATTTTTGCACTTTTGAAATAACCATGAAAAAAATATACAGATTGTATTTCAATAATTGATTACTGATAAAAACAAACATATGCTGGAAAATAATTTCGTAAAAATAGCCTCCATCTCGTCGCTGGCATTCCTCAAATCTGGTCCTTAGATTTTTTCGAACCGCTGATTCAGCACTATGTATTTTTAATTGCCTTAATAACACTTAACACTTCTTTTGCCCAACATAATTTTTCATACCAAGGAAAATATTTCTTTAACAACCTACCCATTGAAATTAGAATCATTAATAACAAAATACAATTATCGAACTCTATCAAAAATCATTTTAAAGAAATCAGCAACGGGAAGACTGCTTCCCCTATTTCCAAATGAATGTAACACTAAAATTATACTTGTTTTTACTCTTACGGAATACATGGATGTCTTTTAGTTAAAGATTGCGAAGTGTTTGTATTAACTGCACTAATTATTTATGTGAAACACGTGACTGTTTAAATGAATAAATAAAATGTAAACTCTTCTTCCATCCACAAGCAAATGCTTTTAATGGAAGACCAGTACTACTTTAATATGTACCATTTTTAAGACAAACAAATAAATAAAAAATAATATTAATAATGCAGATCGTTGAACACTAATAAACTGTTAATCAGATGCGGTCACAAATACATTAATGCATTTTGGTACAATACAATAACAGTAGCGATGAGAAATGTTTTTTAAGTTTGAAAAAGCTTGGGGTATGTTGACCATTTATTGACGAGTGTTCTCCTTTAATTAAAGTATCTTCGCTGGTTTATTTACGTTTTTTGACTTGTAAGACAACCATACGAAAATATAATTCAGTAGAAGATAGATCCGGGCTGTGGGGAGGCCACGGAAAATCTCCTTTGCGCGAGATTAGCTTCTTACGGAAAATTTCTTTAACCACGGTTATACTCTCTGACAATGAGAATGAAAGGTTGCGTCGTCTTGCTGCATTCAAGTCATATTGTTGTAACCAACGAAATGCTGCTACTGTGGTTGAAAAAATTATTTTGCCAAAGCATCTGAACGCTTGCGCGTTGACATTTTCGGATCATCTCGTACAGAGACGTTTACATGCGCCACGTTCTCCTCGCTCCTCCTGTTTTTAACCCATGATTTAATTAAATTAACACTGTAATTGGTGATGCGAACGCAATAGGTGGCGTGCAGCTGATTAATACTCGACGTGTAGAGTAAGAATAATTATTTTTGTAAAAATGTTTTACCCAGAAAGCGCATTGCTCTCCCGTAAAGCGAACCATTTGATTAAATTTCCAAGAAGCGAGGAACCGCACACAAATAGCCCCGCTCTCCCACCCCGTTCTGTAACCTCGCTGGCACGATTACAAAAATTAGAAAATGTATGGCCCACCCTATATAATAGAGCTATCTAGCTGTTAACCTTTACAGAAACAGTTGTAATGTTGTAATGATTAATGTATTGTCTGTATCTCTGTAATCCTTTACAGAGATATTTTTCTTCATTATTAGCACTGGACCTTATCTCAGTACAACGTTATTTTAATTAAAAGACTTTGGTGCTTTGAAATCACGTAATATATAATTGCGTAATAATAATAATAAAAACATGTTTATTATTATTATTACGCACAATACAAATATGGTTTAACCACTCGGACCGATACGCTTGTTTTTATGATAATTTATTGTTATCATACATACGTATGACGTAGAAGGCGTCCAGACTTATTAAGAAGACAAAATGTCAATGAAAAAAAAAAAACACAAATAGGTTATAAAGAATATAAGACTTGAAACAAATTGGGTAACAAAGGCAGATAATCTTAACATCCTCCAAATCAACAATAATATTATTAAAAATGTTAAAAATTGGTGTTCACATTAGTTTATGAACAATTTTGCAAAGTTCAAAATTGTTTAAATATTTGTTACCAAGATTATATAAACGCCGTATTGGAGAATGCAAACTATAGTTGGAATAAGATGTACGTATATAAAATGTTAATATTTATATAATTGTTCGTAGGTGTTGGTTCCCAACCTTTTTCTGACCCGGGACCACTATTGCATTTATTTTTTGACAGGGACCACAAGGTACAATAGTGATAAACTGAATGGGATATGGGATTGGGGCGAGACGGGATATGGTGGGTACCGGATTTTTCTTTTCAGACTTCCTTGACCAGGGAACCGCGCGCTGAGCTCGCTTATTAACCGACGCGCGTTATTGAAAGTTTAAAATCTTTCGCGGACCATACTCGAGCTCTTGCGGACCACTGGTTGGGAAACCATGGTGAAGGTACATGAAGATTTATTAATTGCAGGATTTCACAGCAATCGAATTAATAGTTTAATAACTTTAATAAAAAGGTTAGATCGTTTATTTTTCGACTATTATCTACTAGCTTTTCCCCGCGGCTTCGCTCGCATGGTATTATGGGAAATTACTGTAGCGCTTGCACTTATCAATTATCTCCCCCCCCCCCCACCCCACCCCCATCCCCTCCCGCATTCCATATATTCATTCCCTTACATTCAGTTTTCAAACATCTCGCCTACCACTTAAATTTCATAATGCTATAGCTCAAAGAAAAAAAGAATTACTTATCCAATTTTGTTCATTCGTTCGGAATTTATGCGCTTACAAACATTTCGGATGTTTATTTTTATTTAAATATTTGGAAGTTCGTTAATATAAAAAAAAAAATACTCTTTTTATCATTCAGTCTTTATAATCGTTACGAATTATATTTTTTATACAGGAACTCAAATCTGACATTTATTCCAAGCTTGTCCAAAAAAAAAACGAATTCTTATATTTAAATTTTCTGCAGTAGTAGCTGACCAGTAGACTGAGTGCCTACCAGCATAGAGCCCAAAAATATATCAACATTGTTTCCATGGAAAAGATTTTTTTCTGACGTTAGCAAAAACTCGCTTTTGTTAGCGACAGAAAACGTATAACAAATATAATATATTAATATCTATAATTTCATAACGCCAGAGCTTACCATCATATACAACCTGTAGTCTGCGCATATAATTTAGCTTTATATTGGTGAAAGAATTATTAAAGTATTTATACTTTATATTGTGTTATGCGTGAAAAGGTCATAAACAAACTCGAGCAGTTTCGCATTTATAATATTAGTATGGATAGTTGGAATATTTAAAATATTCATTAACAACGGGGAATTTATAAACACTTAAACGACAAAACATAGAACAAACAAAAAAAAAACAGTTAAATTTACAAAAAACGTTTAAATTAACTAAAAAAAATGTTGAAATGTAAAAAAAATTTGAAACTACCGTCCTTAGTTTTCAGCATGTAATTTTTTTTTGACAAAACTTAAAATAAATTTCCTTAGATAAAGTATCGCATTTTGCTTTTCGCTGAGTACAATAGCTTTAACATTATTAAATTTAGATGAGTTGTCAACTTTTGTGCATGCGATGAATGATATACTAATATTGTGTCCTATTTCCGAGTATGGTAGAGTGAGATAAGGACCACCCCAACTACTCTACCCCTCTCAAAGTAAAAGCAACATCAACATTTCTAGTATTTAACCTCTCCCCATACTTGATTAATTCATTATACGAAATTTGACCCAAAGAGAAGAAAATAACTTAATTGTGTTGGGCCTCCGTGGTCAAGAGGTAAGGCTCTCGACTAACAATCCGAAGGTCGCAAGTTCGAATCCCATGTATGTAGTATTTTTGCGACACGTTCTAGAGCAGTGGTTCTTAACCTGTGTTCGATCGAACCCCAGGGGTTCGCTGAGTCAGCCTCAGGGGTACAGCGAACCGTTCTGTTCAACGTTCGGGTTCGATACACAGCCCGAAAAAAAAATTACGAAGATTAATGTCACTCTTTCATATCCCATCCCGCCCCATCCTATCCCATTGCGCACCCCTTGTTGTGTGGTAAATACAGTCGTGACAGTAGCCCATCCTGTCCCATTATGCCACCCCCTTGCGGTAATCCGCCGCCACTGATGACTCGCCCCGCTTTCCAATTAAGAAGGGTTCGGTGAATGCATATGAAACTGGTATGGGGTTCTGTACCTCCAAAAAGGTTAAGAACCACTGTTCTAGAGTGTAGATACTCTCAGCATCTCTCTGATGTGAGACCAACATTCAGAATTGAAACGTTGCTTGATTTGGCTTTAATCGTGTTTGTTGACCAGATCTGAATAGCCAGATACTTCTCCACCTTCATCTTTCCATCTCCTTTCCTTCCCCATTACCTTCAGCCTCACAACATACGCCAATCGGGGATGCCATGCCATCCATCTTCTTCCTTTCCCCACCACCTCCAGCCTCATAACGTACCGCGAATAGGTATTTTCACAATATTTTTTTTAATTATAGAAAAAAAATTGTGAAAATTACAGTTAAAGTGTATTTTTAGGTAGGCGAATAAATTTTCTATAACCTTTTAAAATATGTCATTTTTATTTTGCTGCCAAAACGACATGTTCATTTTAGCAGCGTTTATTTATTTGTTTTGAAGAGTTTTACTTTCCTTGTACATTTGTTTCTTTAATTTTAATCTTTCTGCTACCGGTTTTGACACATCTGTGTCATTCGCTAGCAACTTATAACTAACTTAAAAATTCTATACAAGTACTGAAATGATTCGATTTAATTAGGTGGGGGTAGTGAGAGGGATGATTTTGGGGGAGGGGAAGAATAGTAGGAGGAGTCAAGATTACATGGGAACATTGTTAATAAGGCTATTATTTAATAACAAAATTAATTTTTGATTTTTTATTCGTTTACTTCTAAGGTTTGTGGAGTTCAAAAATTAAAATTTATTTATTTGTTTATTAAGGCATATACACATCAATACACAGTATGTTATGTTGCAAGTGATTAGATATATCATAATGTGCAAAATTTAAGTATCGATAACGTGTTTTCATAAAATATCTTAGCAATTTCGCCTGGGATGAGAACGGTTCTTAATCTTAACTAATGAATATATAAGTAATTATAATTAAAAAAATAATGAAGAGGATAAAAGCATGTGGAGAGATGAAGAGATTTATTTTTAAATCAAGAATTATAATGTCAATAAAAGTTAATGAAAAAATAGGTGTAAGTAATTTTAAAATAATTTATATCCGTAACAAATTAAAAAAACGCAAATCTTCATAACAATGACAAGGGTGATTTTTTTAAACAAATCTTGGGTCTATAAATTAATTTGTGAGAAGATGTGCTAACTTTTTTCAAAGGGAAGACTTCTAGAAATTTTATTACTAGAGTTAAAGAGTTAGAGTTATTGTTATTTATGAAACCTTTAACTAATCATTACTTTCTGTTATGGTTTTTTGGTCTAAAGGTATTTATTTGTCTATTCTTGTTTGTTTTTCGTTATTTTTGTTAATTTTAATTTTACCCTTACGAAGGAACCATAGGTTTCCAAAAATGTTAATAATTTTGATTAAATACAAAGTAATGCGTTTTCATTTCATTAAAAATTTGCTGCATTAGTATTGTTGGCTTCTATACGAAAAAGCGCAGTATGTCTGGTAGGCCTCATTAAAACTTTAAAACCAACGACTGACAAAAGTAATATAGGACTACCTATTTTATTATTTAGCAAGCCATTGGATGCCCTAATCTCTGTTGAGAGCAGCTGGAATTCACATTTAAAAAAATACTAGCTCCCGTAAAAGTTTAGTAAAAGCATTACAGATAAAAAAATAAAAAGCTCTTCTTCCCAGCAATGTATCTTTCTATTGTATAACCCATTAAATTCCCATTATGACCTTCTGTGACAATAATGCCAGAAGGAGTTCCTACAAGTTTCCGATACTGAACTAAGCGGAAACTGTATTACGATTTGAGTTTAAACTATCACATTATTTCTCGTGGTACTCGAGACACTTCCGAGATAAGGATATAATATACCGTTCGACTATTGTACATGTTTCAGAGAAAGGAAATACGTACATCACAGTTTAGTGTAATTCTAAATCTTTAATAGCTGAATTTAATATGTTCATACGATTTCTTTCCTTAATATTCCAATTATTATTCATGTATAGAATATTTATCAATTTATTTAAAGAAGAGTGTCTGGGCGGCATGTATTTGATTTTTTAAATATAAATCTAAAGTTTTATTCCAAGATTGATGAAATCTTATACACATGACCTTTCAAAATGAGAGAAAGGTCATTTTCTATGTAAGATTTCTAGTAACCACCCCATCCCACTTTTCCACCCCTAAAAATAGAATTTTGATACTTCTCGATAAAGTTTTGCACACTTCTGTAAAGCCCGGAAAACGCGCGGAACTTTAGCTAGTCTAAACATATAAAAATCAAAATGCTTTTGGGGATTAGTGAGATTTTTTTATATATTGCTACATTAAGCATAGCAAATGTTTGAAACTTTCAAAATAACTTTTTTGAACCCCCACTTGAAGTTTTCTGTATTATTACAATCACTTCACAACACATCTGAATTTTTTTTTAATCATCACAAAATTCTTGCGAAACTGTCACAAATTTGAGAACGACATTTTGCACAACTCTTAATGATAATTAAAAACTTTAATAATTGTTAAATACAAACTCTATTTTCAAAATTCTTTCAATTAATGAATTAATTGGAAGTACTTTCATAATAATTTGAATTGAATGTACTGGGACCGAATTTGTGGAGCACGGGAGGGGGGTTGGCGAGTCGAGGGAGCGGGAGAGGGAAGGGGGAGAAGGTTAAAGGGGTACGCGGGAGGGGAAGGGGTTGCAGGAGAGAAACGGGGACGCACGGGAAAGGACATGCAGGGAAAATCAATTTATTTCTTTGAATGGCATTGCAACGCATGCCGGGGACCGGCTAGTAATTAATATAATCCATGTTAAATCGGCGAGTGGTAAATTATAGATTAAAAGAACAGCATTCAAACTCAAAACCTTGTTTAAGCTGTATTAAATTACCAGATCTGAACAACCAAGTACATTTTTCAACCTTCCTCTTCCCCATTCCCTAACCTAACCTATCCTCCCACTCCCGTCGTCCTCGAGTACTGAAATAAGTTGCACCACGATCTGGGAATATGTATATAGGAATTGGGTGATGGGGAAGGAAATGGTGTGTAGGCGGGTTATAAAGTACCTGGCCAGACCTTTACCAGATCTAGTCAATAAAGGAAGTTTAGATTTTTCATAAAACTTACAAAAAATAACTTTCCATCTGCAGAGAGATCTTTACGAACAATTTTCTTGTAAATAAATATTGGCAAAAATTCTACAGACCGTCCGTTGCTAAGGATCTAAAACGTTACATCTATCGGAGTACCGAATCAATCTTGTCTGTCGAACCGGAGATGTGAATGTTGTCCCATTAAACAGGAAGTCATCAAAGCCATCCGATCAAAGCCTCCAGCCGGGCTAGTGCCTACAACTGTGTACGTTATTCAAGCCATTTCATGTTTACAGCCTTTCAAATTTATTGAGGGACGACCGTTAATGAACTATAAGAAACTAATATCGGAGAAAGATTGTTGCTCCATATTTTGGCCGAAGTATTTGAGGCCGAGTTTCACAAAGGTAGCAGTAAATATGAAAAAAGACGTTGCGTTGATTGAAAACTGTAATAATCATGTTTGCAACATCGCGATAGCGACATAAAATAACGTAAATATTCAACGGATATTCTCGTTAGTAGCACGAAAGCATGCTATTATTGAGCAATTGCTGTGGCGTGTGAAAAAGGTTGCTAGTTTGTAAGCATGTTCACTAGAGCATGTTCACAATTAAACAGCTCATTGATTTGTGAGCATGCTACCGAGGCGCTGGTGGAAATGGGTTTGTTCTTAGCGTGTCTGAAAGGTTTGCTTATAAACATGCTAATATCGATTATTGTAGGAAGCTGACACTGTTTTAATGAATCGGATTTTTTGTAAAGCTTAAATTATAGTCGAGAGCCTGTTTTTAAATAATAGCACGTGAGTCCAATTATTTGCTTTGAGCACGCTTTTTAATAATACGTTTAAAACAAGTAGCTAACGCAAGCAAATTTATACTGTTAAAGAGCATAATAGTTTTAAGCGTGTTCGCAAGTGTACTTTTTTACAAGTATGTGTGTCCTTACCTTAAATGGAAAAGCTCGAAAGGGCTGCAATTTTCTATGTTGTGTTCGCGGCGACGTTCGTTATGTTTCAGAAAATTTTCTGTGTAACCATACCGTAAATATGACATAGTCCATACAATGTATAAGTCTAATCCACGTGCCATTTATAGCCCAATATGGCAGTCTGTTCGATAGCACCGATATGGTAGTCTGTTTGATGGGTCTTTTCCTGCGTCATTGTCCATTTGACCTAAGGAGTCAGTCGCCCCTGATTGTGTCAATTACAGTAAATTAACTATTATTTCCCAATTCCAGTATGAAATTATAATAAATATTCATTGAAAATCCTAGTGCTATTGAAGGGCCGATACCGAAGCCCGTCTGACAGCATCAGCTCCAGGAAAGATCTTTTGCATCGCATGTCCATTTGACCTAAAGAGACAGCCGCCTCTAATTGTGTGAATAACAGTCTATTTAATATTATTCAACCATCCTAATTTCAATTATCTTATATTTTATATAGGTACTCACCGCCAATCCACGTGCCATTGAAAGGTCGATACCGCAGCCTGTCCGACAGCACCAGCTCGAGCGAGGGTCTCCTGCCCCGTGTCCTGGCGCCCTCTCCCACTGGTGATAGCAGCGCAATGCTGAACACGATCAGACCGAGTACTGCTGCGATCACCAGCAGAGCTATGAGAATGCCACGCCAGTTGCGCTGGCTGGGGGTCGAGGCTACCAATTCCTGGAAAGATAAAAGACACTGGATCAAATTTTTGGTTTTTTAAACTTTTTGTTGACTTGTAACTAAAAGTCTTCAACACATGTATACTTCCAGTCATCACCTATGGATGTGAAACTTGGGCACTCACCAAATGCCACACAGAATAGTTGGAACGCTGCCAGAGAGCCACGGAGAGAAGTTTGACAGGAATAAGGAAACAGGACAGAGTGAGATGTAGCATAATAAGGGAGAAAACTAAATTTTCTGATATAGTTACCCGAATAGATCAACAAAAGTGGAAAATCACAAGAGAAATGGTGCAAAAATGTCACTGACGTCAACAAATAAGATGGGAAGATGCCCTAAAACTCACGGCTGGACATCATTGGAGAAGAGTAGCGCGTGACAGGTCCCAGTGGAAAATGTTAGAGGAAGCCTATGCAAAGAGGCAAACTGAGCTTCGGGATATATTATAAAAATAAGAACTCGTCAAAATTCATACCTAACAGAAGTCCAGAATAAAAAGGTTTATTATTATTATTATAACTGAAGAGAATTGTGATCATGATGGCTGTGAATGACGCGGATGAAGACAAACTGCAAAGCGTTGTGGAAGAATGTTGTCTTTCCCAGTAAGCCCTTTTTCCACATGAATACAAAAGTATCCAATACTCGTATCGGATACTTATCGAGTACCCGAGTATCGCCACACATATGCATGAAGGTTCGTAAACAGGCATACGTTGCCCAAATTTTGTACACTTGAAATGCCGATCTTCCGCGACCAGTCGGACAAGGTTTTCACTACTCACGTCGTATTTTTTAACAATACCTAGTTAGGAAATTAAATAACGTAAAATTGTGCCTACTCCCTCCCACTTATCTATCGTGAGTTCCTCCCGTCCTAAAATTAGTTTTGTATATGATTGCCCTAGTAAAAAAGAAAGAAAAAAATCACGTCAAACAAACAAGCGTCACTTGTGTCAGAAATTTTGTAACAATGCGTGTCATTAAATCAATACTAGAAATAAGACAGTAAAAAAATAATGATAGGACATAAAAATGACAAACACAGCGACTGTTTAGCTGTGAGTGAGGTTACGAAAGCATTCTAGTTTGAACGTTTCGAGAATAATTCAACATTGATTGATGGCGATGCGAGTCTCGTGATTTCAGTAGGGACGCGTATGGAGTGTGCGCGACAGGTTGTCTGAGACGTGAGTTGTACACAAGATGAGTATCGGATGCTTGCTAGTATCCTTGAGTAAACTTACTTGGAGGAGCATACATCTGTGCTGAATCCGTTGAATAACTGAATAATCTCACCTCACAGCATCGTATCATGAGCTCCACAATCTCTCCTCCATCACACGAAAAAGACGAGCTGGCGCTCAAATCAAGTCTTTGTACCACCCAAACAAAAAGAAAAATAATGGTTTCACACTTTTGAAAGTATTCAATTGATGGCTTGACAAAAATGGACAATCCTTTTCAGAGATATTTCTATCTCAACAGACGGTTTGTTATCAATAGGATGCTGTGTTTTGTCAATCAATATATGGAGGATGAAACGTGTTTTGCGTATGTAATATCAATTAAGCAAGACTTTGTACTTACAGGTTCATTGAAAAATATTTCAATGCCAAAATGGATACGGAGCTATTCACGAGCGGTTGGATCGACGGCAATAGGAAACAGAATTAATTCTCTTTTATTTCAGCACCCGTCGCCGGGGTAAAAAGATTCGTATCCACTATTGGAGTATCAGTAGCCAATAAGAGGTAAACGCCCCGCGGATGTACTGCATTATTCGCTAGCCATAAATATTTCAGTAGAATGTATAATGAAGAACTAGCAACATTATTAAATTAAAATTATCCCTTCTACAACGGTACTAAGACTGCAAACACGCCAAACGCCTAACACTATTGTATTTTGTTGAATGAGAATGAACCGTTTTGCCGTCCTTAGGTTAAACTATGCTTCCTTTCAAAACCTCGATTCATTTCCAAATATCGCTAAGTAAACCCTTTGCTTTGTATCCCCAATGATAACATTGCCCCGGGGAAAACTTTAGAGTTTTCAGTGTGTCGCTGGTGTAAAAATAAAATCCTTTGACAACCATTTCCAGGAGATTATAAACGTGCCTTTCCTTCCAATAAGTTTGTCTTTGAGTGCAGGTTGTAAAAATTACTGGAAAAATGATGATATTCAAAGTTAGAGAGACTAGTTCTTGTTAGAACACTGAGGTGTAATAAAATTTTGTTTGTATAACAATTTACAACGTCAAAATTATAAGTAATAGGTTTTTTTTAATATTAATACTATTAAAATTTATTTGAACGATGATCTTGGGTTGAGGTTTGTCTAGGTCTTGGAGGTGGATGACCAAGATACACTGAACCCCAGATTCCTACCCAAACCTTAAACCATTTTCCTTCCCAGAACTCTCCTTCCTTTCCTTAAAAAAAACCTCCATACAGCATCCCCAAAGATGACATAGGCCCTGAGGGAAATTATTTTCCTCAGGGCAATTACAGAGAAATCGGTAGTTTTACAATATCGGATCGATAGGCGTAACTTCCGACGATGTTATATCGATGTATGGAGCACGGTTTCACTGTTGACAGCCGGACCGATATTGACAAGCAATAAATAAGAATAAGCTGGCATCACTGACGGATGTAACTACGAATTCACATTCCGAATTCTATAAATTCACATGCCTTACTGGAAAAGAGGATATTTTTCAACAATGTTTTGCAGTTTGTCTTCATCCGCGTCATTCACAGCCATCATGATCACAATTCTCCTTAGTTAAGTCAACAAAAACAACTTGAAAAAACCCAATTTAATCGAAAAGTCAAATGATAATCAATAACATAAAAATATTAATAAATTGGCAATTTTGAATTAAAATTCTAACTTAAATAGGACTAAGTCCGCATTTTATTTTTGACATGCATGTTGATTAGATGATGCGGTATTTGGTAATATTTCAAACACTTTCGTTTCTCAAAGATAGATCGGAATAAATTAATAGTCTTAGATGAAATATTTAAGTCAATGGATTGCGTAAACACTTCCTTCAATTCTAAGAGATTCCTTAGTTCACACCGTTCATTGAATAAGCCAGTCAATTTGAAAAACGAACGAAATTAATTTAAAAAAAAAAATGTACATATTGACGGTTAATTGAAACTTATCTGATATTATGGAGGCCGCTCTAAAATTTATCAATCGTCACGTCGGTCGGAATATCTGTTATCAATCGTGTTCTTCCATGCTAGACCCCAGGTTCACCTGCAAGGATATTATTAAAGTGATAGCTTCTTTAGCACCGTTGCGATTTGAAACCCGATGAAACGAAAAAGCGACACTACAAAGAGACAAACACATACATCTATAGGATTTAGCCTGCGAGAGAATGAGATAGACCAGGGGAATTTGCGGTTCTTTGCATAGGCGTCTGCGGCTATTCGGCTCATCAGACAATAATTGCAATTTCACCTCTAATCAACCAGCCTTATGAGAAGGAGCCGCCGAACGATTATTTTTTTGCATTCCGAACACAAAAATGGTTTTAAAAGAATCTATGCGCGAGTCTGTTTATAGAAACATTTAAACGAACAGAAGTGCGATATTACAGTAAGAATGTAAATAACATAAGGCAAATCGTAACTATCGTTCCACCACCTTTTTACCACAGAACAATTACAACCCTCCCTCCCCCTTTATATTATGGCTCTCTGATATATTTGTTATCCTGTTTCTTTGACAAATTGGCTTTTCTAACTTGAAAAACTGACGACCACCGATATAGACTAATTGGTCTCTTCTTTGTGCTGTGTTTCGTAACCTTCCCACTCTTGTCTACTCTAGTTTTCTGAAGGTCTCACTTCTACCGCGTGTGAACTGCACACAATTTTTTTAACCTGTTCTGATTTCTGATAGAATGTTAAATAGTACCTGATTTTAAACATTTCCGAGATAGAAATACTTTGCAACTTTTGCTTTTTTATTTAATGATTTCGTGCACACAAGAAATTTAACTGCAGAATACCAAACGGGAGCATTGCTCTCCCTATATTTGTGAATTCTGTAAATTCCCTGTTTGTGAATTGCGAAAGATACGCTGAGAGGTTAGAAATACTGATGGAAACGAAGGGAGAGAAATCGCAACTCTAAAAAAACAATGACCCCTCACCAGCGAACAAAAATTCCTTCTACGTTACAACGTTGCCAACGTCAGTAAGGTTCTAGATGTCTTTTTAGTATCTGTTTTATCTGGCATGTCTGAAACAACCCAACCGTAACACAAAGAAGAAATCGGTTGTTTGAAGTGCAGAAAGAAATATATCTTGCTAAGTGTAGTGTGTACTTTACAGAAGAGATAAAACGATATGATAAGTGTGTTGTGGGCGTTTGGGTATACCAGAAGTAAAGTCAATTTTCGCTTACTTTGGTGAAATTGATCTCGCATTTTCAAATGTCGAAAATTTCGAAATTCTTTCTTGAGCATATAATCAATTTCATCGCTCTGAATGGGATCTAGGAGACATAGGCTCTTACGTAAATTGGCGAAAGTTGAATTTGCAAGCCACCTACGCGCTGGGGCTCTAAAATCCTGATCCTGCTTGATTTTGTTCTTCTGATCAATAATCATTGTTGCAGACTGATCTGTAATGTAAATTCAAGTATACCAAATATGTTTTACTGGTATACAAATGGAGATTTCTTGCTTTGACACTAAGTGTGCCAAATTTTCTCCGTGGTCGAGGGGTAAGGTTTTTGATTCGCATTCTGAAGGGCGCGGTTGGATTAATTTGTGTTATTTCACAATTTATCAATTTATTTAAACGCCCGTAGGGCTTTTACATATAGTGCAATATATGTTTTTGACAAAATACAGGAAATAACATAAAATATAAAAAACAAAATAAAGGTAAGATAAAATAGAAGAGTTGACACAGAGTAGGTATCATAGAATATAAGAAAGGTAAAAATAGAGATAAAGATCGTTTATTAAGTAGGAAGAAATAGTTGGCATATACGTCGTCTGAAGTTTGACAAATTCAAATTATTAACAATTTCATCCATATTTTTCAATTTGGGAAGAGGGAATGGGTACGGCCGCCCCGGGAACCTTTAGTGGATAACCAACACCTCTGCCATAGGTCACCGCAAGTGGTTCGCTACGTTTGGTGATTTAGCAGGGGTGCCCGGATTCATGGGGTGAGGTTTGTCTAGGTCTTGGAGGCGGATGACCAGGACACACTGAACCCCAGATTCCCATCCATCCTTAAGCCCTTTTCCTTCCCAGAACTCTCTTATCCCAATTTTCCTAAAAAAAAAAAAAACCTCCACACAGCATCCCCAAGGATGACATAGGCCCTGAGGGAAATTATTTTCCTCAGGGCCTCCTGTGTGAAGCTCATGTGAAAAAAATAATTGTTTAAATATTTTTTACGAAGACTGTGTAAACGCTGTATTGGAGAATGCAAACTATAGTTGGAATGAATGAATAATTTAATTGAAGGTAAAATCGTGACCTTTGCTGACGATACAGTTCTTCTCTGTCAAGCAGCCACATGGAAAGATGTATTTATAATAGCCGAAAAAAGTTTATCAATCGTCAAAAAATGGCTAAACAGTAATACTCTTACAGTTAATACAATCAAAACAAAATATATAACTCATAGTATTACACAAAGAGGTCAACCTCCATCAAACATAGGCTTGATTCTACATGACTGTACTTTATCCAACTGCCAGTGCGAACATATAGAAAGGGTAAAACATACAAAATACCTGGGGGCTATTATTGATTCACACTTACGCTGGACTGACCACATTAATTTCATCACAAATAAACTGAAACGAGTAATGCACCTAATAAAGTACGTTAAAAACATCTTCCCACTAATAATACTAAGATCGATCTATTTTGCACTTTGTCAATCCATTGCCACATATGGAATACTAGCTTGGGGAAGTGCTACAAACATAGCAATTTTTTTTTTTTTTTACATTAACTCCACACAGGAGGCCCTGAGGAAAAAATAATTTCCCTCAGGGCCTATGATTTCCATTTATTTATTATTTCCATCTTTGAGGATGCTGTGTGGAGGGTGTTTTTGAGGAGAGGAAGGAGTGAACATGGGTCTTGAAGAGACCCATATTGTAGGAGGGAGGAAACACAGAGGCCGGCAAATCGTTCCACAGCCGAGCTGTTGAACTCAAGAACGAGCCGTAGAAACGACCCGTTCTCATGTGACTAATGTCAACCGTGTACAAATGTTGAGCGCGCGTTTGGCGTGTTTCCCGACTATGCACCGGTGCCGAGGGGATCAATGACGCTAGTTCCTCGGAGCATCTTCCATTGTAATACCGGTAGAACAAGGACAGCATTCCCACCTGGCGCCTGTGCTCTAAAGATTGCAATCCGTTAGTTAAATTAGGAGAATCTATCAAACGGACCGCCCGTTTCTGCACAGAGTCAAGGGTTTTTTTCAGGTATTTTGGGGCTGCAGACCAGAGGTGGCTGCCAAATTCAACCGTGGGGCACACTTGCGATTTGTACAGGGCTAGCAGTTGTGTACTATTAAAGTATCTGCGTGCCCTGTACAGTATGCCCAGTTTCTGAGAGGCTAACTTAACTCTGGCCTCGATGGAGCCCCCGTACCTGAGCTGGTCACTTAGAGTTACACCAAGCATATCAATGGAAGGCCTGTTCGGGAGAATGCTTCCGTTGAAGGAGACTAGATTATCATTTCGATCCCTTTTAGACGTGATCAGACATGATTGGGTCTTTGAAACATTGACCCAATTCAAAAATTACAAAAAGCAATAATTAAACTCATCCTGCAAGTACCATTTCACACAGATTCTAGCGAAATCTACAAAGCATTAGAAGTCATGTCAATAAGACAACTTTATGCCAAATCTGCTATAATATACCTTGTCCAAAACAAACAACACATTCCAATTCAACCAAAAACCATAACAAAAACCAGGTCCTCAACAAATAAAACACTGAACATACCGATAACCCACACCACACATGGACAAAGACACTTTCAGTATTATGCAACCAAACTTTTTAATTGCATGCCCATTACTTTGAAACAAATACTATCTGCAAATACATCTACAAACATTCATAAAAAACATATCACTGACTGGATTAAAAATCAAGATATTAACTTTATACAAAACATTATTATTCCCAACCAAACATAACAAAACTATAAAAAGTATAAAATTAAATAAACCTAAAAATTAAGTAGTTTTTCAAGTATCCAATAACTATACATACACTTACAATTTATATATGTGTGTACATATATATATATATGTGTATGTATGTGTATGTTTATATATATATATATATATTTTTTTTTTATATTCCTCTAATATATTTAAATACTTTTTTTTCTCTTCTATATAACCAATGTACAATAACTGTTAAAATTTGAAAAAAAAAAATACATATAAAACTTTATATTACAACACATAAATACTTGTCACACATAAACATAAATAAACACGTAAACACCTCAGCACAGGTTCTCCTAGTGAGGTGTTCACGAAACATACAACAATACCTATCCACAGTTTCACCTTCACAAACCTACCTTCCACCCAACATAATAAAATTATAAAATATATTATGTAAAAATGTTTTCGAATTTGATCTATAGGTAAATACTGTAATGTATAGAAATAAATAAAATAAAAAAAAAATAAAAATGAGATGTACGTATATGAACTGTTAATATTTGTCTAGTCGTTCGTGTAGGTACATGAATATTTATTAATTGCAGAAGTTCACAACAATCGAATTTAGAGTTTAATAATTTTAATAAAAAGGTTGGGTTGTTTATTTTTCGTCTGTTTTCCAGAGTTGGAAAATTTAAAATATTCATTAAGAACGGGTAATTTATATGCTCTAAAGGGATATTATTATTATATGTAGCATATTTGGTATATTTGCGACACGTTCTAAAGTGGAAGATACTATCAGTATCGCCTTGGTATAAGAACATCATTCAGAATTGAAATATTGCTTGAAATGGCTTTAACCATGCTTGGTGACCGGACCTGAATATAAAAGAATTTCCCCACCTTTCTCTTCCTTTTCCTCATCTCCTTCGCCCCCCCTCTGCCTTCAGCCTCATAACACTCCCCAATTGAGGATGCCATAGTCTCACTGGCTCCAAACGGTTGGAGTTGAGAATCGTGTGGAAATCACAGAAAAATTTTATTAAAAACCTTCTTATCACTTGTGGTTGTCTTGTACTGATTTGATTCATTACAGAGAGATTCATTTATAGTAAAAACAAAATGTGACAGAGTGGTGGAAATGTAACAGAGTGGTAAAAGTTATGTAGGTTAAAAAGAAAAACAACCCATATATACTAATCGAACGAGGTGGGTTAAGTGAACGGCGAAAACAATGGTCAAAGGTTTAAAACGTTGGGATTAAGAGTTTGCGAAAGAATTTTCTTCCAAGTTCCCAACGTCTTTCGAGCATTTTCTGCATTGTGAGTTCGGATTGTTAAGTTTTATGTTCCTTACAATGATGTTGCTACTCTCGGGTCTTGAGTCAAGAGTTTTAAACAGAACTAAACGTCAGTTGGTGGCAGAGCAAGAACTAAACCAGTCTGAATGTGGTAGCAGGAAGTACATTTTCTTTATTTTTGCTCACGAAAATGTTGTTTTTCCTTGAAAAATGTTAAAAGCCTTGTACAACAGTGTAAAATCTATGATTTGATCAACGATGAAATCCTCAAATCGAAAATATAACCCTTTTGAATGTTAATATGTTTTTCTGACTATTTTTCTTTCATCTTTAGCACAGCATTTGGTGTCCTCATTTCAACTATCATTGTTTACAAATTGAAAAAATTCAAAATAATTTTTACGTTTTCTTAATTTCAAAACTGGTATTCCTATTATTGAAATCAATTATGTCAATTTATGCAGTAAACTTAATTTATCGAAATTATCTGAAAGGCGAATAATATTTGTTTTCATTAAAATAATAATGCCGCCACAAAGTGAATTTGCGAATTTTGAAGAAAAAATAATATTTGGTCTCTTTTTATTATATAAAATTGTTCATTCAAGGTTGGACTGCCCTGACGCTATAAATTTGCTATCTATATATATACCTCCAAAATATACTAGGCGGAATATTTTATTTTACAACGATAACTTCGCTGTGAATTCTGTATTAAAAAGGATACTCTTAATGTGATAAGAAAAGTCATTAAGAGAGATAAAAAAAATATATATATAAAATTGGTTGAATAGGTTATGTTAGGTTAGGGTTATGGGCTACCTTAAAATTATTTTTTTCATAGCTTTTAATGACTTTTTAAAAAGGTGTTGAGTTGAATTTATTCCCAGTTGGCATGGAACCGTTAGAAAGAATACATAAGTTGGGCAATGAACTAAGTGATGTCGCTGACATATTTAATTTAAACTTCGACACATTTAAAGTCAAATAAGTCCACCACTTTTTAGATGTAAATAATGAATAAGAAATCATGTTATTTTATTTAATTTTTTTTGTTTGTTTTTATTCTTGATGCAAACAACGAGTAATAAAGTAAAATTTTTATTTTTTTAAATGTTTTTTTTGCTCGTAGGTATACGAATTGTACCCACAAGTTCTTTGAAGTTATCCACGTGGATTAAGCATACGTTATATTTTTATTTATTATATTGAGTTTATGCTTTATTTATGTACTTTGTCATCTTTTTTATTTATGTTATACTGTTGTTATAAATGAAATTTGTATTTGATATGTAAAAGCCTTATAGGGCGTCAACAAATAAATAAATATTTTCTATCATTGAAGAAGAAGATAACACTTATAATCTAAATGAAAATATGAAAGAAAACAAGACACAAAAAATAGGAAAAGACAATGGTCGCAACTGGGATTCGAACCCAGACCTCTCGTCTAACCGGGACGTGCGCGTTTTCCAATTTCGCTATTGCCACCTTCTGTCAAACCGTCATATTTGTCAATATCATATTTCAAATATTAAGAATCATTAATATTATCTCCAACTAGTTCTTTTTTCGAGTCCCAGTTGCGACCATTGTCTTTTTCTATTTTTCTGTCTTGTTTTCTTTCATATTTTCATTTAGATTATAAGTGTTATCTTCTTCTTCAATGATATATTACGTTGATGGGAATAACCTTCAAAAGTTATAAAAAAAGAGTTTTTTTCATAAAAAATTAAATAATTTCTAATTTGTATTCGCTAAATACAAATGCAAAATTTCCTCAATGACTGAGCGTAAGATCATGTTTATACTCAACGGTTTTGAATTTCGCCTGTCCGTAAATTTTTTTCGTTCCTTTTACGTTTCAAGGTGGTGGCCGTTTTAACGTTTCAGTAAAGATTCTTTGTTCAAATGAAAATTCGTTTAGTTTTTTTGGACTTTCTTCTTCATTTTTTTTTTTTTTTTAATATTATGCCTACCCTACGATACTTGAAGAAATTTTAAAAAAAGAATTGTCATCGGGATAGTGACACTTTTTGGAGAATTTGCATAATTCCTTATTTGATTTAAAAAAACATTACATCCATACTTTTAATATTATAAATGCGAAACTGCTCGAGTTTGTTTATGACCTTTTCACGCATAACACAATATAAAGACTTTAATAATTCTATCACCAATATAAAGCTAAATTATATGCGCAGACTACAGGTTGTATATGATGGTAAAGTCTGGCGTTATGAAATTATAAATATTAATATATTACTTTTGTTATACGTTTTCTGTCGCTAACAAAAGCGAGTTTTTGCTAACGTCAGAAAAAAATCTTTTCCATGGAAACAATGTTGATATATTTTTGGGCTCTATGCTGGTAGGTACTCAGTCTACTGGTCAGCAACTACTGCAGAAAATTCAAATATTAGAATTCGTTTTTTTTTTGGACAAGCTTGGAATAAATGTCAGATGAGAGTTCCTATATTAAAAATATAATTCGTAACGATTATAAAGACTGAATGATAAATAGAGTATTTTTTTATTATATTAACGAACTTCCAAATATTTAAATAAAAATAAACATCCAAAATGTTTGTAAGCGCATAAATTCCGAACGAATGAACAAAATTGGAAAAGTAATTCTTTTTTTCTTTGAGCTATAGCATTATGAAATTTAGGTGGTAGGCGAGATGTTTGAAAACTGAATGTAAGGGAATGAATATATGGAATGCGGGAGGGGATGGGGTGGGGGGGGGAGATAATTGATTAGTGCAAGCGCTACAGTAATTTCCCGTAATACCATGCGAACGAAGCCGCGGGGAAAAGCTAGTAAAATATAATTCAGCGGGTGGCTATTGAAGTATCTGCTACGAAATAAAATATATACCTGCTAAATCTAATGATTTCAGAGAAGTTTTCTATTTATTAAATAAAAGAAAATTGGATACAAACATTTTGGATGCGCGGTCTAGAGGAGACGTATCGAATATGGAATAGCTTAGGTAAAAAAATCTGATTAATTATAATTGAATCGTTTATTAAGAAATTTTTGGAAATATAGTTACGGAACTAAAAAGTCAACGAAATATTAAAAGAAACACACAAACGTCTTCATTTTAAACGAAAAGTAAAACAATAGAAAAAACCTATATTCATGAAAGTGCTTGTCGGGGCGCGTAAATAGCCCCAGACACGAGGGAATATTACCCTATGTAAATTAAGGAAGGTTGAATTCTTCCCTATGTGACACAAAACAGTTTAAACAGCAATTCCAAAATCCTAAGTGAAAACAAAACAATACTCAATCAGAGAATGCAGCTCATGCACTATGTCCAGCACAAAACGGCACTAGTTTTCATTCAAACTAATGATTCTTTGCCAAGGCGGTAAGTGCACAATGTCAACATGTGTTTATCACAGGAAGGAAGTTCAAACAATGAATATAAATTTGCAAATTAATAATACGTGCCAGAATCAAATCAAAATCAAATCTTAGATACGACAATAATTCAGTCATGGGAATTATTTTAATATGATTTGACTAGGACTGACAACTCTTGGCTTTCACTAACACTCACGTCGAAAGTAATTGCCTGCTTCACAGAGGTAAGAAAAATGCATGAATACACTGAATCTCAATGTCACATAGGTGAATTCAATATAATACAACCAACATAGATGGCGCGTATCTAGTGCTCTTATTATGGGATACACTGATTTTTTAAATTTTGCATGCAATAATCACATAAAAAATCAAAATTTTCGGCTCCAGAACAATCAAAATGGCACTAATGGCGGCAGGATATACAATGAATCCACTCTTCTATCCCTCTCCTCTCCCTCTAGCCTCTGAAATCCAACAGCATTCGATTTTACAGCTTCCATGATTTTTACAATTTTTTCTTTGTCTCACGTCTTCTGCTGTTTCTTCTACGATATTTTGACGTTCGTGTTGGCCAAAATATAACCTGGAATAGCAAAAAAGATTTGTTTTTCTACTAAAATTCCATAATAACAATATTCTTCCTAAAATGAAATAGTATTCCATATTAGGGTCATCAAGAAATCCCATATTAGGAACCAGATCGATACAAACAAATATATTCCTAGAATAAAATCTAATCTAATCTAACTTCAAATCATTATGAAAACATGAAATTTAAATAATTATTTTGTCTATCAGTGAAAGATTGACAATTTTGTGAAGAAAAAAATTTGTGAAAAAAAAGTGAAAGTACGTAGATGTCAAAATGGTGAGGCACAAAAACTTAATCACTCTCTCAGTTGAGTGTGGTGTGATCGGCGTCCGGACGAGTACTGTCATGTTCAAGGTCGGTCGGTGGGGAATCGGGAACCCTGGTTTATAGAGGCTGTTCTAACTTAAATTTAGAGAAACACCACCATCTCACATTAGGGACGTATGCCATATTCGGTACATCTCTTCTACTGTTCATAGAACTAACAGTTAAAATATATCCATATATTGTCGATATTATTTTACGTAAATTTGGTCGCTAGTGTAGAGAATATTAACATAAAGTTCAAACATCATCTGCACTTTCCACTTATCCAAATTTTATAATGCAGAGTTTACAATGAAAGTAAAGTTAAAAGTAAAATGAATGTTACAACACTAAAATACTTTGTGTATATATAGAAAACAGTAGAAAACATAAAGCTTTATTTTGACCCAGTAAGAAAAGAATTTTATGTCGGGAAGTCAATGCAAGAGAAGCATTGCAAATGCTGGTAATAAAATAATTAATAGTTGACCCTGAACAACTAGAGTGTTTCGAGTAACAAAAGTTTCTGGACTCTTGAGTTTATGCAGTCGAGCACTTATTGGCCCAGTCGATAAGTTGTCAGAAAGGGGGTTACTTTGCAAAAGGTTATGTAAGAGTAGTTCTGGTTTTTTGTTACGCCTTGCTCTATTGTTTGTAAAAATTGCTTTGTACGATTGCAGTAATGTAGATTTAATAAACTTGTATGTAGTATATAGGATTATTCACGTAATTTAAAAAAAATTTCAACAAAATCTTTGGTGTGGTCAGTTATATGTTTTTTTTTCATTAATTCCACATAGGAGGCCCTGAGGAAAATAATTTCCCTCAGGGCCTACGTCATTTAAGATGTTGTGTGGAGGGTCTTTTTGAGGATAGGAAGGAATGAACATTGGTCTTGAAGAGACCCATGTTGTAGGAAGGAGGAAATACAAAGACCAGCAAATCGTTCCACAGCCGAGCTATTGAACAAAAGAACAAGTCGAAGAAGCGACCCGTTCTTATGTGACAAATGTCAACCGTGTACATATGTTGGGCACGCGTTTGGCGTGTTTCCCGATTATGCACCGGTGCCGAAGGGATCAATGACGCTAGTCCCTCGGAACATCTTCCATTGAAATACTGCTAGAACAAGGATAGCATTCCCACCCGACGCCTGTGCTCTAAAGATTGCAATCCGTTTGTTAAGTTAGAAGAATCTATCAAACGGACCGCCCGTTTCTGCACAGAGTCGAAAGTTTTTTTTTCAGGTATTTTGAGGCACCAAACCAGAGGTGGCTGCCGAATAAAACCGTGGGGCGCACTTGTGATTTGTACAGGGTTAGCAGGTGTGCACTATTAAAGTATCTGCGGACCTTGCATAGTATGCTCAGTTTTTCAGAGGCTAACTTAACTTTGGCTTCGATGGAGCCCCCATATCAGAGCTTGTCACTTAGGACGGGTTGTTTCAAAAAATTTGATGGATTCATCAAATATTTGTAGTTAATTTTCACGTTCTGCGTAAGTTCTATTCAAGTTCTATTATTACATCATTATAGACCAGTTGATTCACAAAACTGAAATCATCACAGAACTTGAATAGAACTTACGCAGAACGTGAAAATTAACTTCAAATATTTGATGAATCCATCAAATTTTTTGAAACAACCCGTCCTTAGAGTTACACCAAGCATGTCAATGGAGGGCTTATTCGGAAGATTGCTTCCGTTGAAGGAGACTAGATATGTGGCCTTAAGGTGTCCCAAAAGATGTCAGTTGAGTATTTACTTTAGAAGAGTATCATCTATCGTGTATATAATGTATGCATAATGCACGAACGGTTCCGGAAATAACCGAAAGCACATGTCATGATAGACGGCTGAGCTCCGAAAGTGTCGTGCGCCCAGCCGCAGAATAATTTAAAGCCCCCTAAAGAAAAGATATCTGGTCCAATCCAATCTTATTTTGGAGTTTTCCCGAATCATTGGCACTAAATTCAATTACACTTTAACATGAAAAAAGCTGAGTTCCTGAATTTTTTTGTTTTTTGAAGCTCCGTATTTCGGAAAGTTTTGGGTTCATAAAAATAGTTTTTATACAAAATAGTACTCTATAAAAGAGTGACACATTATGATCGTGCCAACGAGCGCTCACGATCTTTTTGTCAGATAACTTGGTCTTTTAAGTAAGCCCTAGGTACATACAACATACCAAAAAACCAGAACTACATAACCTTTTGCAAGGTAAATATTTACCTGGGTACTGGGCCTTGGTTTATACGATGCTTTTTTTCATCCAGTTTTCATAAATTTAATATGGGTCGTCTCTTCATAGTGATTCAGGAACGAAAAAAGGACGTCTTCTATTCTACAATGAGATTACACTGCATATTATTTATAAAAACAACCCTTTCACAAATTCACAAAGATTGTTTCAACAATAAAAACCTTATTTTTTTCGAATAGCGATCGACTAAGCATTGTTGGCTCTGTAACTGTCCCGAGCTATTACATCACAACAGCCTAACAATTTTAGAAATATATTAGAGTGAAATAAATTATCATATTACCCGCTAATATAAGATTGAAAGCAAATTACATAAATTTATTGAAATGGTGGCACTAAATAATTTTTCTGTGTTTGAAGAAGAAATTACGCTGAATTCAAAAACACAAATATTTCAATAATTTATCCCAATTATTAAACTTAAGACATCATCTCTTCATCTTAAAATAATGATTATTCGGAAGGTGGATGGGTGTCGCCGCCCCGGGAATCATTTATTGAATTACAAACACCTCTGACATAGGTCACCCCAATGGTTTGCTACGTTTGGTGACTCAGCAAGGGTGTTTGGTTAATTTGTCCGAATTTTGGTGACGGATGCGTCTGCCCACAAACTGCGTGGCAGGCCGGATCGGGAAAGACTGGTTGAGGGAGTCCCTTTGACCTCTCCACCAGGACTCTCTCGGAGCATCGGCTTGATCTGCAGTGGAAGGGATAAATTCTTAAGTTCGTCACTCCTGAACACACTGATCCTCAGATTCCTACCCACCCCTGATAACTTTTTCCTTACTAGAACTTCCTCTCCTTCCTTTCCTAAAAACACCCTCCACACGGCATTCATAAGAGGGATTAACCAGAAATATGTCATTTTTAAATTAACTCTTAGACGTATTGACTCTTTTCCACAAAAAATTATAAATTGATTTCGAAAGACTGTTTTTTTATCTAGTGAAGTTTTTTTTTAAATTTTGAGAAAATATGTTTATTTTTAGTACCATGAGGTTTTACCGTAGGTCGTTGGCAGATTTGTTACATTTTCAAACAAAATTTTGTATTATACAACATACATTTCAAATCATTTGTGAAACCTATTTTTCAGAATTTTAATTTTAGTTCATATAAAATCTTAAAAAAAGATCCGCGCCCTTGAAAATACTACATTTTGTCTATTTATTTACGGTCTTACAAACTAATATATTTAAAAAAAAATTACGTTCTTATTTTGAAAAATTAAAATTTTTTATGTTCAAACAATAATCACACAGAGTACATAATTTTAATAGTTTTATCATCACGAGTGAAAGCATTTTTGAATGAGGGTATTTATCATAGCAAATTTGGAATGAAATAACATCGATTTTGAGTCATTATGTAAAAATGCTGGTATTGAGAAAAATTAATCTTTCTCATCGGAACCGCCCTGTACAGTTGCAAGGGTGCAATCGCATCATTCGACGAAATTTATATTCTCGGCCGCTGGTTAGTGCCTCTTAAAGATGACAGAGGAGCTAATTTAAAAAAATAATGACCGTGCCAAGCACATACTGTCATACGGGTCCTGATATTGTTTCCATCTGGAGACTGGTACGAAAAAAGCATCGTGCAAAACACCCATGAGGTTGGGTTGTTGCAAACTTTAGTCACATTTGACGACCTTCGAACGGTCGCTCAGTGTCACTTTGAAAGTTTGACATTATTTTATGATGCGTGATTGTGTATAAATCAAATAAGCGTCAACACTTTACTTCCAAGTTTATTATAACAATTAAGTCCGTAGAAAAATTTAAATTTTTACAATATTCAAATAGTAACAGTGGGAGCGAACGCGTAGTGATTTTCAAGCTCTGGCAATTCGAAACAGAATGGTTATTCTTATTTTGTTCGCCGCCGGCTGCCGGTAACTAGATGAAAATATTGTGAGATCGCTATTAGCATGTGAGGAGCCAGTAGGAATGATTTCGCGAGTCAAAATTGCTGCGTCGTCAAAATTGCTACCACATCAGCCCCTCCCGCAAAATCCCACACTAGAGACCTGCGACAGAGTCTCTAATACTCATCGCATCTTCGTGACAGACCAAAGGTCAAGATTGCTGCTCCTCATCAACGGAGCAGATATCTCAGTGCTACCGAAGCATTTCAACGACCCTCGCTTCAATATAACCTACGACCATCAACTACTGCCAGGGTCGTCACTACGACTGTGTCCCACACGGCAGAACAGATGTTCTAGCCAAGCACAGCATGACAAGAGGTATGGTGCTGTTAAATGAAATCTCTAGGTCCTTTGACATTTTCAACATTGGCCTTGAAAGTAATTTTAGGCAACAACTCTAAAATATTATATTATTTCGTTAAAAGTTATGAATATTTTATATGTATTGTAATAGGATTACGTTAATCTGTAATACACAGGAAAAAAAATATTTCTAAATCTAGAAAAACTACAAACTATGCAAGCAATTAAGACCTGTGGGCTTGACTTCTGACTACCTTTTGTTAGATTTTCTAATTTACAACGCCCCTTTAATACTAAAAAAGAGATTTCTAGGGAATTTAAAGTCAATGATTATAAACATTTAAAACAAAAAGTTTTAATTCCACTTTTGGGGTGTTTATGCATAATTTCATTCTGCCAAACGATTGTAAAACAGTAAATTGTTTTATTTTTATTTGTGTCCGGCTACGAAATATGTTATCAAATTAACTTGATCGACCCCAAACCCATAATAATATAACTTTACCCTTGGTATAAAAATAAAAGAGTCGTAAAAAGCAATATACATTCCCCGATCAAAGGGCGATACTGCTGAAATAAAAGGATGAAACGTACCCGGATAAAAGAATTGAGAAACTTCAACAACGTTTATTGTCTTTGAGATATCGACAACCGCTAAACCCGTTGTAGAAAACGGAAATAGTAAATACGCAGTGAAAAGGGCGCAAGGAATTTGTACAATTTGTGTCATGTGAGATCAGTATTTCGAAATACTCCATAAGATTTATGCTAGACGTAAGAAGAGGCGTTTTTATGAATTGGCATACAGAGAACTGGGTCAATCAGGACCAAAATGGGAACAGCAGTAAATCATGTAAGGCGTTGTGTAATATATTTATGATTTAGTTGGAATAACATTGTTTAATTATTAGTATTATATCTGGTTGCATTCATCTTGTATGAGTAAACAAGAGGAGCTTGAACGCAGCTTTCAGACTTTCAATTTAAATGAACAATTTGATTCATTTGATGTTCGCTATTATCGGTCTTTTTCGTTTACACGCAGGGCGTGCTGGAAAGAAGATGGTAAATAAATATATATATATATATATTTTTTTTTTTTTCAAAAGAAGCAAACACATTGTGACTTGACATTTTAAATAAATAAAAAGGAAACACTTTGTTTTACGTCACTTTATTGATATTTTTTCCGTCTACCGGTTTCGGTACCTCCGTACCATCATCAGGACTGAATATAAAATACTGACAAATACAGGGAAATATACATATATATATACAAATTGTAAAAGAAAGAGACAGTAAATTAGAGTGGGACAGTGCGTCAGTTGTGGGGGAGGAGCGAGCGGGATAACGGGAAACATACTTATAATAGGGCTGAAAGTTAAATTAAGTTGATTATTAATGATTTCAGCCTTTGCATTAACCGATTTTTTTATTTCTAATGCTTCTAAGTTATTTAATCTTAAACCTATCCCATTTTTGTGCAGGACCTTAATACCCGTATCCCGGTTAAAAGTATGATATTTAATAATTAGGTGCTCCGCGAATTCCGAAAACCCTGAACTGGTTAGGCACCTAACGTGTTCCTTTACTCTAGTTTCTACATTGCGTGACGTTTGTCCGATATAGAACGCTGGACAATCATTACAACTAATTTTATAAACGCCCGAGTGGCTTAGTATGTCCTCATTGTCTTTAGCATTAATTAAAAATTTTCCTAGGTTGTTATTCGTGTAAAAAGCTGGATTAATTTCAGGTGGGAATTTAACTGTACACAAAGAGGACAAGTTATTAATATATAAAATTCTTCGCCATTCGCGGTTAAGGTTATTATTATTGAAAGTTATTGGACTAGAGTAAATGTATTTATTTATGGATATTAATCTTAATTTTTTTGCTAGGATTCTATCTATGAGTTGTGTTTCGTATCCATTATTGTGAGCTATTAATTTTATTGTATTTAATTCGTTAGTATAATTAACATTTGACAAAGGGGTAGTGACTAATCGATGGATCATTGAGTGGAACGCGGAATGTTTATGTGAGGTTGGGTGGTTAGATGTATTATGTATTACGGTGTCTGTGAAGGTAGGTTTTCTAAATATATTAAAGTGAATTTTATTTTCAATAATCGATAAAGTTAGATCTAGAAAGTTTAGTGTCGAATTTATACCTATCTC
This sequence comes from Glyphotaelius pellucidus, assembly GCA_936435175.1. Classification (NCBI taxonomy): domain Eukaryota; kingdom Metazoa; phylum Arthropoda; class Insecta; order Trichoptera; family Limnephilidae; genus Glyphotaelius; species Glyphotaelius pellucidus. Next base: position 12,350,599 of record OW386561.1, read on the forward strand.
TAGTGTGAATTGGATCTGTTTATGTAAGGAGTTGAGGAGTAATAGGAAGGAATTCAGCTGACGCTCTGTACCAGACCAAATACAAAAAATATCGTCCACATAGCGTTTCCATAGTAAAATATTTTTTATCAATGGTGATTTAAGTTCAAAAATATTGTTTTCAAAGTTATTCATAAAAATGTCTGCAACAAGCGAACTTGTGGGTGCCCCCATCGCCAATCCATCTCGTTGTCGGTACATTATATTATTATATTTAAAACTGTTTTGGTTCAAGCAAACATCAAAAAGTTGGATAATATCTGCAGCAAAATCTTTGTGAATGTTAGAACTATTGACTAAATTGTTTATAATATTTTTACATTCTACTATCGGTGTACTAGGAAACAAATTCACTACATCAAAAGAAATGAGTTTACAGTTGCTAGGGAGAGTCAAATCTTTTAAGTGGTTAATTAGTTCATGGGAATTTTTAATTGTATGTTGTGGAAGAAAAATATTGGAATTCTTAATAACCCTTGTAAGAATAGAAGCGATTTTATAATTAGGGGCATTACAACATGTCACGACCGGCCTAATGGGCCTATTAGCTTTATTTATTTTGACAAACCCATATAACCTGGGGATTTTTGGGTTCTTTGTTAAAAATTTTACCTGGTGAAAAGTATCATCTTTGAATATTGGGGTTTTACATGCGTTTAACTTTCGAAATTTCTACTTTTAAAATTTCGAAGTTATCAGATTTTAGGAAGTCGTTGATTTTATGATTATATTCTACCTTGTCTATAATTATAACTGTATTACCCTTATCTGCTCTAGTTAATATTAAATCTTCTTTCTTCAGTTTATCGCGGATATTTTTGGCGTGTGTGTTTTCTTGATTCTGCTTCGGCTGGTATCTTGGGATAAGGTTTTGTAAGACCTCGGCACTTTTGTAAAGGTAAGGTTTCGGAGCTTTAAATAACGCTGTTTCCATGTCTACTGCAACGTTTTCCACAGCACTATTGTAAGATTTACTAGTATATTTTAGGTTATATTTTAAACCCTTGGAGAGCAGTTCCATTTCTTGTTGGGAAAACTGTGCAGAGGAGAGATTCTGTACACGTTCATAAAATTTTGTTTGTTGAGGTGATGTTGTCGTTTGGTTATTAGTGTCTATATTTGATTCGCACAATTTTCTGAGTTTATTTTCCAGGATTATCCTCTTTTTATAAGCTTTCACTGACGCAAAACTTCTAATTTTGTCATCAAAAAGATCCCATTCTACTGGGTGGAGTTCATGGACAAGTTCGGTGTGCAGGATTTTAATATTTAGTTTTAAGTTATTACGCTGTTTGTAAGCAGTTTTCAAGTCTGCCTTTAACCACGCTATTTTAGCTTGATGTATAGAATTTGTTAACACATCGTTTTTATTGTTATTATTTGATATTCGGTTAAATTTGTCATTCAAATAATTTGGGAACACTTTAAACTTTATGTACTGTTGGTAAAAATGTATATTGATACATATAACTCTGTATTTTGTAGAATATTATTAATCAAATTATTTGAATGACAATAAACGTGTACAGAATCTCTCCTCTGCACAGTTTTCCCAACAAGAAATGGAACTGCTCTCCAAGGGTTTAAAATATAACCTAAAATATACTAGTAAATCTTACAATAGTGCTGTGGAAAACGTTGCAGTAGACATGGAAACAGCGTTATTTAAAGCTCCGAAACCTTACCTTTACAAAAGTGCCGAGGTCTTACAAAACCTTATCCCAAGATACCAGCCGAAGCAGAATCAAGAAAACACACACGCCAAAAATATCCGCGATAAACTGAAGAAAGAAGATTTAATATTAACTAGAGCAGATAAGGGTAATACAGTTATAATTATAGACAAGGTAGAATATAATCATAAAATCAACGACTTCCTAAAATCTGATAACTTCGAAATTTTAAAAGTAGAAATTTCGAAAGTTAAACGCATGTAAAACCCCAATATTCAAAGATGATACTTTTCACCAGGTAAAATTTTTAACAAAGAACCCAAAAATCCCCAGGTTATATGGGTTTGTCAAAATACATAAAGCTAATAGGCCCATTAGGCCGGTCGTGACATGTTGTAATGCCCCTAATTATAAAATCGCTTCTATTCTTACAAGGGTTATTAAGAATTCCAATATTTTTCTTCCACAACATACAATTAAAAATTCCCATGAACTAATTAACCACTTAAAAGATTTGACTCTCCCTAGCAACTGTAAACTCATTTCTTTTGATGTAGTGAATTTGTTTCCTAGTACACCGATAGTAGAATGTAAAAATATTATAAACAATTTAGTCAATAGTTCTAACATTCACAAAGATTTTGCTGCAGATATTATCCAACTTTTTGATGTTTGCTTGAACCAAAACAGTTTTAAATATAATAATATAATGTACCGACAACGAGATGGATTGGCGATGGGGGCACCCACAAGTTCGCTTGTTGCAGACATTTTTATGAATAACTTTGAAAACAATATTTTTGAACTTAAATCACCATTGATAAAAAATATTTTACTATGGAAACGCTATGTGGACGATATTTTTTGTATTTGGTCTGGTACAGAGCGTCAGCTGAATTCCTTCCTATTACTCCTCAACTCCTTACATAAACAGATCCAATTCACACTAGAGATAGGTATAAATTCGACACTAAACTTTCTAGATCTAACTTTATCGATTATTGAAAATAAAATTCACTTTAATATATTTAGAAAACCTACCTTCACAGACACCGTAATACATAATACATCTAACCACCCAACCTCACATAAACATTCCGCGTTCCACTCAATGATCCATCGATTAGTCACTACCCCTTTGTCAAATGTTAATTATACTAACGAATTAAATACAATAAAATTAATAGCTCACAATAATGGATACGAAACACAACTCATAGATAGAATCCTAGCAAAAAAATTAAGATTAATATCCATAAATAAATACATTTACTCTAGTCCAATAACTTTCAATAATAATAACCTTAACCGCGAATGGCGAAGAATTTTATATATTAATAACTTGTCCTCTTTGTGTACAGTTAAATTCCCACCTGAAATTAATCCAGCTTTTTACACGAATAACAACCTAGGAAAATTTTTAATTAATGCTAAAGACAATGAGGACATACTAAGCCACTCGGGCGTTTATAAAATTAGTTGTAATGATTGTCCAGCGTTCTATATCGGACAAACGTCACGCAATGTAGAAACTAGAGTAAAGGAACACGTAAGGTGCCTAACCAGTTCAGGGTTTTCGGAATTCGCGGAGCACCTAATTATTAAATATCATACTTTTAACCGGGATACGGGTATTAAGGTCCTGCACAAAAATGGGATAGGTTTAAGATTAAATAACTTAGAAGCATTAGAAATAAAAAAATCGGTTAATGCAAAGGCTGAAATCATTAATAATCAACTTAATTTAACTTTCAGCCCTATTATAAGTATGTTTCCCGTTATCCCGCTCGCTCCTCCCCCACAACTGACGCACTGTCCCACTCTAATTTACTGTCTCTTTCTTTTACAATTTGTATATATATATGTATATTTCCCTGTATTTGTCAGTATTTTATATTCAGTCCTGATGATGGTACGGAGGTACCGAAACCGGTAGACGGAAAAAATATCAATAAAGTGACGTAAAACAAAGTGTTTCCTTTTTATTTATTTAAATAAATATTTATTTATTATTTGTTTTGAAACATATACAGAGTATTAATATGAAAATAATGTAAGATTAACACCATAAAGAGTGAAAATGGTAATAATCCACTTAAAAATACTCACAGAATACACAGTTTAAGATTTGTATTCTGTATGTTGAGATATTAACAATAATTAGAAATAACAAGAAATACAGAAAAATATAAAAAAAAAAAATAAAAGATAAAAATTTGATGTAAAAAGAGAATTATGAATAGAGTGTATAAAAATCATTCACATCCGAATTAAAATATAACTATCATCCATGTTTATTGTTTATTATATTCACATGTTTATTTATTTATATAAATAATAATACAATACAATACATTTCAAAGTGATGCTTTGTCCGTCCCACTGTGAAAGGTTTCCCGTTTCAGGACAGCCAAATTGCACATTAGTTCATAATATTCTTAACAAAGGAATGGTTTCGTGCCAGATATCACAAGAATGAGATTCTATAGAGACAACTTTTGAGACATTCATAGTTGAATTTTGAACGAAAAAATGGTTTCTTTATATCCTTGAAATTATCGCAAGTATTTGATTCTGTCAAGGTCATTTTGGAGAACATTAATGATTGCATTCAGAACAAGAAATGGTTTCTTTCGAGAGATCGCAAGGATGAGATTCTTACGAGGTCATTTTGCAGAACATTAATAAACTTATAATTAAAATTATAATATGTAACTAATATTTATAAACATTTACTAAACACTAGAAATTTCACATTTATAAATCAAAATATATGACAATAACATATGGATTCCCCTTGTATTTATGATTTTTTAAATGATATAGAGAATATCTCAGTTAAAATAGACTTGTTTTATAGGCAAATTTGAAAAGGCAACATTGAAAACTCAGACTTTAGAAGGGCTAGTAATTTTTTTACAAGAATTAAACAACGGAGCAAAAGAATCTTAAATTTAGATTTAAATATTAACAAAAAGTGAATCATTTGGAACATAAAAAAAACATTTAACAAAATTGACATGTTTTCCCTTACTTCAGCCCAGGAAATCGAACAAATCATTTCAAGCATGAAGGGAAGATCAGCACCAGGTTTCGATGGAGTTACTGTCGAAACACTGAAAGCTATCAAAAAACATATTTCAAAACCATTGACACATTTAATCAACATTAGTCTTCAAAGCGGAATATTCCCAACGATATATAAACAAACCATCATCACTCGAATTCATAAATCTGGCAACCCAGAAGAAGTGACAAATTATCGTCCAATATCGCTGATTTCAAACATTGCCAAAATCTTTGAAAAAATTATCAAAAAAAGATTGACTGAATTTATTAACAAAAATAAGATAATTCACGACAACCAATATGGATTTATGAAAAATAGAAGTACCCAAGATGCGATTGCCAAATTATCGAACATTATTCAGAACACATTAGACAAATCTTTGAAATGCCTTGGAATCTTCATAGATCTTAAAAAAGCTTTCGATAGTATTTCTCATGATAAACTTATTGAAAAATTAAACTGTGTTGGGATAAACGAAAAAGCTCTAAAATGGATAAAAAGCTATCTATTTGAACGATACCAAGTGGTCAAGATAAATAACTCCCTAAGTCTACCACTAACAAGCAATTTCGGGATACCTCAAGGCACTGTGCTAGGTCCCCTACTATTTATAATTTATGTCAATGATATTTTCAAACTACCACTTAACGCAGACATAATATCATATGCCGACGACACAGCTATCATAGTGAATGGGATCGACTGGAATATAGTAAACGAACAAGCAAATAATAGCATGAACACCTTAAAACATTGGTTTGATACAAATCTCCTTTCATTGAACACTAACAAAACATACTACATACACTTCTCAATTAACAAACTAAAAACACTCCCCAACACTAAAATAATTATCCACAATAACAAATGCAATAAAATCACATGTATCCAAGGCTGTTCAACGTTGAAATCAGTATCAGAAATTAAATATCTCGGAGTGATAATAGAACAACATATGAAGTGGAAGAGCCATATCTATGAATTGGTTAAGCGTATCAGAAAGTGTATATATATATTCATAAGATTAAGAAATATTTTAAAACCCAACAATCTAAAAAGAGTATACTATGCACTAATCCAGTCATTAATTCAATATGGAATTATTGGATGGGGGGGTTCATACAACAATATTCTTACCCCGATCAAAGTGATCCAGAAACTAATCATTAAAGTAATCCTAAAGAAACCCTCCACATATCCAACAGAAACGCTTTTCGCAGATTTCACGGTGCCTCGAGTGGAGAATATCTTCAAGAAAAATGCAATTATCCAAATTTACAAAGATAATATCATCAAAAAATTTGAAACCCACCAATCAAAAAGATATCAAGACAACATCAAAATACCAAAATTTAATACCAAACTAATGCAAAACAATTACATCTATTTAGGAATAAAGTATTTCAACAATCTTCCGATTGAAATAAAAAAAATCAAAGACATCAATAAACTGAAACTCAAACTGAAGCAACACTTCATCAGGAATAATTAATTAAATAATTACCTGTTTTTCTCTTTCTTTCTATTTATTGGCAATCTATATTTATTTCTATTTAATTTAGATTTTTCTAATTTCTCTAAAGTGCACAATATTTTAGTATGTAACTATATCCCATTGTATGTACATCTTCACATATAGATGATCCAGAAGTTTCAATTGTTCCCTTATATACTTACCTATTGCATAATGTCATTCTATTTCTGTCATAATTAGTGTAACTCGCTCATCAAGCACAAGAACTAGCTTCTTCTTTGGTGAGACTGCAATTTTAAAGAATTTCTGAACCAATATGTAATTTATATTAACCCACTGTAAACTTATATATCTATATTAAATAAAAAAAAAATAAAAAAAAAATTAAATAAAAAGAAATTTTCAAAACTTCATTCCTCTTATGCCTAAAAAAAATAGCCTCTGGGATAGATATTTATATAAATGAACATATTATTTTCCTCAAATAATTTATTTCTTCCATAGAACAACTTTTTTTCCCATTTTATATAAGTAGATTGATATTTTGCTTAAAATATGCGAGACTGTTAGCGTATTATGGAATAATTATTTGGCGTGATAAACATTTCTGCTGGGGTCGACTATTTTATAATTTTGTCTTAAACTGTTGCAGTTTCTCTTGTCCAAAACTTCTACAGTTTACCTTGTTCAGAACTGTTGAAGATTATTTTGTTTAAAACTGTTTAAAATTATTTTTTCTTCAAAATAGGCATATTTACTTTGGGGTGTCATCATTAATTTAATGAAAAACAAATACCTTTGTATAACACCATATACTTGTTTGTCTTTTGTTATTTATTATTGACTTATTATCCTGACGAAGAAAACATAGTTTTCGAAACATGTTGATATAGTTAATAAAATAGTGGTGTTATACAAAGGTATTTGTTTTTCATTAAATTAAAATTATTTTGTTTATTTTGTCCAAAACTGTGATAATTCTTCGTGTTCAAAACTGTTGCGACTTGTCACTTGTCCTTAACGGCCGGCGTAGTCCAGCGGTAAGGCTCTTGACTCGCATTCCGAAGGTCGCGGGATCGAATCCCGGCGTGGCAAATAAATTTTATTTGATTAATTTGTGTTATTTCACAATTTATTCATTAAAAATAATATATTGTTATTTGCGGCATGTTCCAGAGTGGAAGATACTCTCGTGTCGCCCTGGTGTAAGACCACCATTCAGAATTGAAACGTTGCTTGAAATGGCTTAAGCCGTATTTGGTGACCAGATATGAACAGCCAGGTACTTCCCACCTTCCTTTTCTCCATCTCCTTCCCCTCTCCACTACCTTCAGCCTCACAACATACCCCAGTTGGGGATGCCATAGTCTCATAGGCTCCAGACGAGAGCAGTTGGGACTCTTGTGCGGTATTCATATAAAAAAAATTAACACAGTTTTAGTTTTTTTTATTAATAACATGGTGGTGTTTACAAAGTTTGAAGAAGTAATACAGTTTCTCTTATCCAGAACCCTAACAGTACATTTTATGAAGAACTGTTTCTCTTTTCTAAAACTGCAACAGTTTATTTTGTTCAGAGCAGTTACCGTTACAGTTAATCTTGTCCAGAACTGTTTTTTTTTGTCCAAAACTCTTAAAGCTTCTCTTGTCCAGAACTGTTTTTTTTTGTCCAAAACTCTTAAAGCTTCTCTTGTCCAGAACTGTTTTAAGATTTCTCTTATCGAGAGTTTTTACAGTTTTCTTTGTCCAGAACTGTCTACCAACAGAATTAAAACAATGAACCATCTTTTGTCCCGAAGGACATCTGTCACTGCCAGTTAGAATCAACGAATATTAATGTATTAAAATATTATGAAAATCCATCATTAATAAACTGGAGCAAGAGATTTTTTATAAGGTTTCTCTTTGAAATACATTTTGGTTACTTCATTATTCCTCACAAATTACTTTCAATATTGATGCCTCTTCTCTCTTTTCAGGAGATTCCCATCTACCAAGTTTTAAAGACGTTTGATCATTAATCATAAACTCGAGTACTTTCGACTAAAACTGAGTGGCAAAAAAACGTATGAAAGGAATATTTAAAAATTATATACACAGACTAGCTGGTTTTCGGCATGCGTTGCAATTCCATATTCAAAGAAATAAATTGTTTCTCCCTGCATGTCCTTTCCCGTTCATCCCAGTTCCTCTTCTGCGTTCCCTCCCCTCCCACGTTCAATATATTCAGTTCCAGTACATTCAGCTTTCGAGCAGTTTGCTTGCCACCTATTACCATTTTTCATTTCAAAATTTCATTTTTCGTGTACTATAAGAACAATCAATCAAATTTGGTACCTAACATAAGCATCTATTTAAAAATTCTATAATTCTTGGGCCCCGAGGAAAATGATTCCCCTCAGTGCCTCTTTGAGGACGCTGTGAGCAGAGTCTTTTAAGGAAACGAAAAAGACGAAGTTCTGGGAAGGAAAAGGGTATTAGGGGTAAGTAGGAATCTGGGAGTCAATGTGTCTAGGAGTGACGGACGTACGAATCCATCCCTCCCACTATGGTGCAAGGCAATGTTCCGAGTTGAGTACGGCTGGAGAAGTCAAAGGGACTCCCTCAACCTTTCTCTCCCGATCCAACTTGACATGCAGCTGGTGGGTAGACGCACCCACCGCCAAGATCCGGACAAACCTCACTCCATATACTATCACATCCCCAATTACTGTGGTTTTTTTAAAAATTATTTTAATTTTATTTTTTAATTTAATTGATTTTTTTTAAAGAAAGACAAACATTCCCGAGTAAAGAATAATCCAACAACAGGTTAGGTTAGATTAGGAGAGATAAGTAGATGTTAGATTAGACGAGATTTAGTTAAGTGAGGTCAGGTAAAGTTAGAAGAATTTATAAAATAAAATCAACTAATATATTGTAGAACTATCGGCCACGAAGGTCGTATAATATCTACGCCGAAACATCATTATCATCACCCTTAGCTCTATAACCCCTGGTGGGTTCTGACCTCCTCAAGAGTCTTCCCAATCATCTCAGTTTTGTGCCAGCTCTCTCCAATTTAAAAGCTCCAACATCATTATCATCACTCTTAGCTCTATAACCCCTGGTGGGTTCTGACGTCCTCAAGAGTCTTCCTCCAATCATCTTAGTTTTGTGCCAGCTCTCTCCAATTTAAAAGCTCCAACATCATTATCATCACTCTTAGCTCTATAATTCCTGGTGGGTTCTGACCTCCTCAAGAGTCTTCCTCCAATCATCTCAGTTTTGTGCCAGCTCTCTCCAATTTAAAAGCTCCAACATCATTATCATCCCTCTTAGCTCTATAACCCCTGGTGGGTTCTGACGTCCTCAAGAGTCTTCCTCCAATCCTCTTAGTTTTGTGCCAGCTCTCTCCAATTTAAAAGCTCCAACATCATTATCATCACTCTTAGCTCTATAATCCCTGGTGGGTTCTGACCTCCTCAAGAGTCTTCCTCCAATCTTCTCAGTTTTGTGCCAGCTCTCTCCAATTTAAAAGCTCCAACGTAGACATGTCTTCGAGGACGTGGTCGCTCCATCTTAATCTTGGCCTTCCTAGGCTCCTTCGCCCTATCGGTCTTGAGTTCAGCAGGGACTTTGATGCTTGATTCTCGGTTATTCTCTCCACTCAAACTTTTTAAGAATTTTGTGACATTTAGACCCTTAAACAGAATAGAGAGCTCATTTTTGTAACGTCTGCACTAAAATCCATTTTCTAGAACCAGTCTGAAGATAAGCTTCAAAATTTTCCTTTCAAAAATGTCCAATGCTCGCTTATTCCTCTTAGTACCCACGGCTCAGCTGCGTACGTGAGCGTTGGTCTAATAAGTGTATTGAACATTGATATTTTGGTGTTTCTGGATAGCAGTCTGGATTTTACCTGCTATTTTATCTACGCCGAATAAACTGAAGAAAATAATTTTTTAATAAAAAATATTTTATTGAAAACAAATAACTTTGTGTACACCACTATTTAATTAACAATATCAACATGTTTCGAAAACTATGTTTTCTTCGTCAGGATAATAAGTTAATAAAAAATAGCAAAAGACAAATAAGTATAGACAAATTAGAACATAGACAAAATATTAGAAAGGAGAGATGATTAATTACTTAAAATATCATAAAAAACAATTATATAAAACAAAATATAAAAATTATTTTAGGATGGGTAAAAAATTACATTAACATAATAAATAATCTTTTAAAACAAAATAGGAAGTCTAAATAACAAAATAAATTATTATAAATATTAGTATTAATACGAAAATAAATTTAAAAGATGGCTATTTTTAAAAAAATAATAGTAAATTAAATATTATAAATAACCAAACGTTTTTTAAAAACGTTTACGTTAAAATAATAGTAAATTAAATATTATAAATAGCCAAACTTTTTTAAAAATAGCCATCTTTTAAATTTATTTTCGTATTAATACTAATATTTATAATAATTTATTTTGTTATTTAGACTTCCTACTTTGTTTTAAAAGATTTTTTATTATGTTAATGTAATTTTTTACCCATTCTAAAATAATTTTTATATTTTATTTTATATAATTGTCTTTTATGATATTTTATGTAATTAATCACCTACCCTTTCTTATATTTTGTCTATGTTCTAATTTGTCTGTACATGTTTGTCTTTTGTTATTTTTTATTAACTTATTATCCTGACGAAGAAAACATAGTTTTCGAAACATGTTGATATTGTTAATTAAATAGTGGTGTACACAAAGTTATTTGTTTTCTTAAAATTAATAATGACGCTACAAAGTGAATTTGCGAATTTTGAAGAAACAAAAATATTTTTACTATCAGTGTCCAAATTTCGCAATTATGTAAATCTGTGTAAAAAATTGCTGGCAGTTACCATAAATTAATTAATTATTCTTTATTTTTTTATGTACTAAATTAATTTTTATTGTTTCATACCGCCGTGCCGCGAAAAGAAAAGAAAACTTACAGTAATTAAAGTAATTTATTGTAATACAAAACTCGAGTAATATTCAGTTACAGTAAGAGACGATAAGACGTTTCACAAAATTGTTAAGTAATTGAATGTGATAAAAATGCCAGTGTTTGGGTAGTTGAGATGTTGTGTTTAATGAGGCTATCCCGTTACAAATTATCTTCAAAATGTAACAGCGAACTGAAAGGTCTAGAAAATAATTATTGTTGTTTGTTGAGCCGTAAAATATCTTCATGTTAATAATGTTAAGATTTACTCGAATAAATCAACAGTCGTGTTTTGTTAAGGCTCCATAATACGCGCTCAAAAAGAAAAAGAAAATTGTTTGTAAGGGAGATATCTAATATTATTTGAAAAATCGTGCTTATATTTAAAAAAATGTAAATAATCGGTGTAAGCGAAAATATTAACTCAAGTGTGACTCCAAAATCTCTCGACGAATGTCTTTAGTAGAATTTAAAGATACGCTATGATTTTTTTCATATCTATAACACGTTGTTAAGGCCCAGTATCCGCTCTCGAAAAGAAGAAGATGGAGAGATATGTAATTACGAATGTTGGAGAGAGCGCGCTAATATTTAAATCGATAAAATTGGAGCAAAAATTGTCAAAATGTTTAATAAAACACGACTCGTTTAGGACAGAGCCAAAATCTCGTGGGGGTTGTCTAAAACAACATTCAAAGAAACACTGTGAATTTTTTCTTACATAAAACTTGTTAAATAATAGAGACAGAAGTGAAAATAAAAAATTTCAGAGCATACTTGGCGATTTTTTTCTATGGAGGGAATTTCACATAATTTGCGTTTCGGCGTGGGGATTGTATAGATATTATCTTCAAAAAAACATTTATTTTTTGAAGAGCTTAAAAACCTCAAATGTTCAAAGGAGATATGCAAAAAATCGGTAGAAACCCGGGTAGCGGCAGCTTAAATAACAGTACCAGAGTACCTAGTATGGTCGATTGATATAACCCTTATATCAGTACGATATTGACCAAATCCGTCATTTATGGTCAGTTAACAATATTTGCGATCACGGTCAACAATTGGTAATAGAAATTCCGACCTACGATTGATAAATTTTATCCCGGATTCCATAGTATCAGATAAGTTTCGGTTAGCTGTCAATATATGCGTTTATTTGAATTATGTCGTTCGTTATGCAAAATTACTAACTCAATTAATTACCGTATTGAACTAAAGAAGCTTTTAGAAACGAAATAAATCGTATACGAAATCCATAGAGATAAAAAATGCATCTAAGACGCAATTGATTTATTCTGTTCGATATTTAAGAAAAGAAAATGGTTGAAATCTGAATAAAGACAACGTGAACTAATTATCTCCCGTTTAGCGTCAAAAAATAAATGCCGACTGCAAGTGCATATTAAAGTTTGTATTTCAATTAAAAATTGCCTATTTATTAATATTTTTACGTAATTGATTGGCGTTTGACGTTTCGGATTGAGAATTCGCGGACAGATCCGCCAGTGTTGCCAGCGTATATCGAGTTGTCATTTATTCCGTGCCAATATCGGTTCGTATCAACAGTGAAACTGGGCTAGGGATATTTATTTATTTATTTAAGGATCATAAACAGTCTTAGTAATACAATAAACATAAGAGGATGATAAAAAATAGACCAATTATTAATGTTCACAGATGGGTATTTAGAAACAAGACTAACTGAATGTAAACTAGAATATTTAAGATAAATGAAAGACAAATAGAACTAAGCAGCAATTAAAAAAAATAATAATAGTACAAATCTGAATTCAACAAATGATAAACCAATACACAACAATAAAATAAGTGTGATTATAACTGAAATAGACTGCAAATTAGGTATTTGGGTTGGGAAGGGTAAGGGGAGGAGAAGGATAAGGGAATGTTAAGGGAAAGTTGCCACGCAAGTAATATAAAAATATTAGATACAATTAATTAATATTCATGAATATGTGTTATTCGCACCAAGAATGTTATACAGTGAAGTTCTGTAGCGACAGTAACTAGCAGTAAATACGTCAGCACGTGTGTCTAAATTTGCAAATTTATTGTTATAGTAGTTACATGTCCTTTGCATAAATTCATTTTGATTGGAATTGGTGTTGCATCTATCAATATAGAAAAGGGTATTTTGTCTACTATATCGAATCGACGTGTGGAAATTTATTTTGTTTAGCAACTCCGGGCAGTCAACTTTTGAGTTAATAATTTTGTACAGGAGCATCTGATCAGCGACAACCCTCCTATTGAGTAGTTTCGTGATTCGAAAATGTTTCTCGACTTCTCTAAATATATATCGATATATTATAATATATTTATCGAATTATTATTACGGATATCGATATAAAATCATCGGAAGTTATGCCAATCGATCCGATATTGTAAAGTTATCGATTTCACCATGCTAGAGCACCAGTTAGGTCGATTGATAAGAATTGAAAGAACAACTTTCGATAACTTCTCATTTTGCCCTAGCATGACTGCAGACTGATTCTGAAATGGTTTTTTCCATGGCGATTCTGCGGTTATGACAATTTAAAATCCAAACGTGAAAAGCCTAAACAAATAAACAAATTAATCAACAAACAACAAAATACAGCGGTTCTAGTCGAAGTGAATAATTGATATTATTGCTACTAACAAATAAACCCATATTATTTTGCATGGGAAGCGAACAACGATTAAGAAAACAGATTTAAGCAAATAGAAATTCATACACAATTAAAGTTAAGTCATTTCACTTCCGTTATCTCTGTTATTTTGCCGGGGTTGGTATTATTTACTGTTATTACTACCCTCCGTTATGAATAGGGGTTGTTTCTGAATATGGCTTTTGAATTTCAAGAAATTTTTGTATGAAAATTTAGATTTCTTTGTATTTTTTTTTGTAAATTATTGAGTAATAATATTATGAATATTTGCATTGTGTAGCAAATACGACATTGTCCCGGTTAAAAATATATGGCAGGCAATTTAGATTTTCTTTTTTAGGTCATAGTTATGAAATTCAGGAGCTCGTATATAAGAGGAAGATAAAGCTTGAGGTAACTAGGGTTGTAAGACCAGGAAAATTCTTTAAATATCTTTTAGAAGAACTAAGATCAATGTTTCCTTACTTTCGATGAAGTTTATCAACTATTTTTAAGTACAGAAATTATTTTTTAATAGAAAATCAATTTTTTTTTTTACATCAACTCCACACACCTGTCATCGTCTTTGAAGATGTTGTGTGGAGGGTCTTTTTAGGGAAAGGAATGACATAAAGTAATGGGGAGGAAAATTGTATGAGGGGTGGGTGATCGGTCATTCGTAATTAAAATTTAAGTATATTAAATTATTTTTTATTTCTTTTACTTTTATTTTATATTTGGTTGTATTTTCAAATTCAATAGAGAAAAAGTTTAATATAAAAAAGATAAAATAGTAAAAGTTTTTTTATAAAAAAAAAGATAAAATAAAACATAGAGATAGCTATTATTCCAAAAAATATAAAAGTTATTAAAAATAAATAGATTAAATAAAAAATAAAAAAAAACGAGTGTACTTTAGACCACACGACTGAAGTAAAACTTCTTTATGCTTCGTTCGCCTCACCCGATCACACTTTTCGTAACGATCTCATCACGCATCCACCAGCTTACTCCCCAAGTCAAGCGTGCATCGTTCGCCTCGCCCGATCACACTTTTCGTAACGCTCTCGTCACGCATTCACCAGCTTACTCCCCAAGTCAAGCGTGCGTAAAGAAGTTTTACTTAAAAAATAGATAGAATATAAAAAAAAATAGATAAAGTTATTAAATGAAAAGTAGATACAATGTGAAAAAAAAATTCAGATAGAATATAAAAAAAATTGAAAAAGTAATTACACAATAAATTGATAAAACTTAAAAAGTTATTGTATAAAAAAGTACCTACAGCTTATGCATAATTGCAAGTTGCTAAAATACCATACTTATTCAAAGGCTTTTCATTTTATGATTTAAAACAATAATAAATAACTAATAAATATTGCCATATCTTTAGACACGAAGAGAAAACAGTTTGGTTTGGTATTTTGGCCTCAAATCCAAAATTAAGTTTTGTATGAAGAAGGGCGCACAGCCGTTTCTCGGATAACGAAATTAAGATTATTAATAACAACTAAGTTAATTTTGACAACCGCTAATTCCCCACCAATCCGGACAAGTATTTTAGCTCCAAAACCACTATTCAACTTCCCGTTTTTATCTTATAAGATAAAAGTTAAACAAATTATTTGCAAAGAGCGTGAGGCAGCTGTGATCAAGAGAAGAAATGCTACATTTTGTATGCAAATTTAACGGTTTGTTTTCGTACAAAGTGAAAAAGTTGAACCTTATGCTTTTACTTAAGAAAGTTGGCCAAGTTTCAGTTCTAGCGACGGAAGCATGCTTTTTATTGTTCTAATTTAATTTAAATTAAGAGGATAAAAGAACACTTTGTACAAGCAGTCAACTAAATTGAATAATTTTTATATCTTAACCCTTCAAAAATCGGGCGTTTCTTGTCAGAAGGTAAAAATATTTTCGCTTTATAATAAAATCCAAATAAATGAAATTTTAGTGAACGCATTTGAAAACTAAAAGCTGTTGTAGAAAGGTAATGAAATATGCTATCAAATTTTATTATTAGAAATACATTTTCTCCGACTCACCGCCCAGATTTAAAAAAAGCGTCATGTGATATGCTAGATGCCAGATTTAAAAAAAGCGTCATGTGTATAAATTGTTCAATGCGCATACATAGATATCCCTTCACACCTATTCTCGCTTCTACACATATATTCACACATACACCTATCCACTACACATACACATAATCCGGTAAATACTAAATATACATACCATAAATGTTTCAAACAATAAATAAATACATCCCCTATTGGGGTAGGTTGTAAGGCTGATGATAGTGGGGAGGGGAAGGAGATAAGGAAGAAGAAAGTGGGGAAGTACCTGGCTATTCAGATCTGATCACTAAACACGGCTAAAGCCTTTTCAAGCAACGTTTCATTTCTGAATGGTGATCTTACACCAGGGCGATACTGCCAGTATCTTCCACGTATAAAAAATTCAAACTGTTGTAAGTAAAATATTCAAATGGCAAGATACTGTTTGTATTAATCTAATACAAAAATATCTTACATTCCGTGTAATCTTAAAAAATATAGTGTTTTGGACAAGTTAGTGGAGCCCGCACATCCTATAAATTCAATATGGCACCGGCACACATGGACTCCGTGATCCCTGAATTGTTCAGGTAGAGTCCAGCTTGTAAAGACAGCAAGAGTTGTGTAAGAGCAGTAGGAATAAAATGAATTAAATTCAACAACTTATTACTTTTCCCGAGAACTATCAGATGCTTGTACCAGTTATTTTTCTGTTTATTGAGCCAAAAATCGTACTTAAATTTCCCGCTTGTGTTCAATAGGAGTAATTATTTTAATAGGGGTAATAATCCTTAACTCCGCGCGGAGTTGAACAAAGGACATTATTTTTTAATGTCTGATAAGGCCGAAAATTCATTAACACTAATTGCATCAGCCTCACATTTGAGGATGCATGATAAGGATTGATAGTGTGATATGAAATTATAGTATCATATTTATAGTACACAGATATGATAATAATTTTATCAAAAATTATGAACGTCGTCATGAAAATTTCAAAATTTGTTTTCTCTGAATGACACAAAAACTTATGAGACTAAGCGTGTCCGATATAGATCCCCCCCCCCCCCCGATAAAGATGGTGATTCCTTTTCTTACAAAATTCAAGATAGCATTATTTTATTTTACGGAAGTTGTTTTTAAAAAGGACATGATTATCATGATAGAGTTACAAAGCAACATAGCTACCGCTCGTTTTTTGGCGGTGGACGTCTCATTCAAACCACAGAGTGCAAAGTCAACCATATGTTGTGCCAATAATTGAATTGCGTAAGAAAATTAATTAGAATAGGCCACTTGCACCACAACAAAAAAAAATATCCGGTGTAGGCCAATATTCTAAGAAATAATTTTTTTTTCAAATTGTATTTTTGAAACCCTGGCGATTTTTTGAAAATTTCCATCCGAAAAATCGTTTTTTTTTTTATAAGCCGAAAAAAAGGGACATTTATAAAGCACCTGTAACGAAGTTCGCAGACAATAAAGCAAGTGAATTTTATGCTTCTTCTACACCAAAGCCAACCTTCCAACTCCGAACTTCGAACACTAAAATGGCGGACATCGAACAGCTGATTCGGCGCTGTATCTTATCAGTTGCCTACAATTGTGCAGGCTTGACGCTTCGGTTTCAATAATATTGATTTCATTCGTAAAGCTAAAACATTTTAAATTTTAAAGAATTTTTATCCGCTAAAATAATATTTTTTACCGCTCTCCCGTATTGATTTTGCGCAGACTAATGTGTTGGGCCAAATCGTCCAAACGTTTGCATTTGGAAGTTGGCCCCAGTGTGGCCGTACCATTAGTGTCAAATTAAAAAATTCGCCGGAAATCAGAGTTGTAATATATGAAAAAAAATCAGTGTGGAATTTTACAAAATTAATTGAATATTATCGGAGACAGAACATTTTCAATTAGTGACGTCACGAGCCCAAAAAAGGGTTTTATTTAATTAAAAAAAGTTTCTAAAAATTTTTGGTAACATTTTCGTAAGCTTAGTAGAAAAATCTATCCACACGATTTTTTCCAAGTCATTATGAAATCCATGCAATATTGCGTTAGAAAACTGTGAAACTGCCACTTTTTGAGATGCGGCGGTGTTACAGGGGCTGGTTGAAATCCAAAATACCACAACTCAAATTGTTGAATCTAAAATCGTACTTTTATTTATTTATTTTTTTATAATTGGTACATCTTACAATTTTGTATCTTATGATTGACACTGTCTTTCCATAGAAAGTATTTGCTTGAAGCTGGAAGACGTGTACACATAATAGTCGTCTAGTCTTTAGTTTAAAGTACGATTGTAGAAATACGTTTTATATTGAGATGATTTTTCCAAAAAATCGTCCATATATAAAATTTTTTTCATTGGGAAAGGATAACAGCTAAAAATATATGGTTCAATTTTGTGAAATAGTTAACATTATTTCTGTTATTTTTATTGAGGATATAAAAAAAAATACAACGCGAAATCATAATTATAAAAGTAAAAGAACAATATTATTTTGGAGGATAAAAATATGTAAGCACTATCTGAATGTTTTGGTTCAGTTCAAATTTAATTTAATCGGATACAAAGAAATAAAGAAAGTTGAAAACTTTAAATACGATTTACTTCAGAACATGACACTCTGAATATAGCGGCGTCGTTCTGGGGGTGAGGCATTACTAGTTTGCTGTCATTTATAATTTGCCAACATACTCCCATAAGAGAACATTAAAATTTTTGAATAAATTGCAAGCGACAGTGAGGGATGTACGAGAATATTAATCACTCGACACGAGACAATAAAAATTTAAGTTGTATACATATCGTATTCCTCTACAACTCCTTTGTTTGTTAGTTTTTTCGATTCATTTTCGGTGAACACAGCGAAGAGATAATGTGATAAGTGTATGTGGACAATCCGAATGTGAATAAGCTGATTTTTTTTTACATGAGCTCCACACAGGAGGCCCTGAGGAAAATTATTTTCCTCAGGGCCTATGACATCCTAAGAGAAGCTGTGTGGAGGTTTTTTTTTAAGGAAAAGGGGGAAAGGAGAGTTCTGGGAGAGAAAAGGGTTTAAGGGTGGGTAGGAATCTGGGGTTCAGTGTGTCCTGGTCGCGTATTTCCAAAACCTACACCGGTTCAGTCGCTGTAGCGGCAATTTACATTTTAAATACACCTCTATATTGGTTATTTTTTATCACTTTTCAAAAACAAAAATTGTTCTAAAATCTAGATAAAATAATCTTTCCAATGTGTATATTAGAAAATAATAATTTTATTTCTAAATATTGAAATTTTGATTCTATTCCCATATTTTGTAAATATACCTCTGTATGGATTATTTTTTATTACTTTGCCAAAACAAAAATTGTTCTGAAATCAAGATAAAATAATCTTTCTAACGTGTATATTAGAAATAATTTTTTTTATTTTAAAGTATTTAAATTTTGATATTGAACATGTAAATTGTCGCTACCGCGACTGAATCGGTATAGGGTTTGGAAATACGGGTCCTGGTCATCCACCTACAAGACCTAGACAAACCTCACCCCATGAACCCGGGCACCCCTGCTAAATCACCAAACGTAGTGAACCACTTGGGGTGACTTATGGCAGAGGTGTTGGTTATCCACTTAAGGTTCCCGGGGCGGCGGTACCCATTCCCACCTACCAAATTGATTACTTCAAATATGACGAATATTATACTGGAAGTGCCTTCAACACAAATTTAAATGGAAATAAATGTTGCATTTAGAGTTTTGGACCTTTCGTCTCACTTACACTTGCCTGAAATCCTAGATCTCCATCCCAATTGAATTTCGAAAGCACAGTTTTGTATGGAAATATATGTCCAAATTAGGCCAATTATTGGATTTTAAAACACGCCTACAAGGTGCTTCTTGTGTTATTCTTTATTTTGTGGATCAAACATTTTCAAGTATCGAAATCATTTCCTGACCAGGACCCCTAGCACGATCAATTGATAAGGATTGTATTGATAACTTTCGGTGACTTCTCTTTGGGATGACCAGGATGCTTGAAATTCAGATGCCAATATTTAATTGTTGATATCAAAGGTGCATAATAGACATTAAAATTGTACAATTCGGTGTTGATGGCATCGTGCTTTCTCTTTCAAAAATAAGTATCTATATTTATACAGCAAGATATTCGATTTTATCCGTTTTTGCAAAAAGCAAAAGTTGTTCGCTTTCAAAAACTAAAAAACGATGTTGTTTGAAAATTTTATGGTAGTCATTTAAAGGTTAGGTTTTACGAAAAACAAAATTGATTTGATAATGATGGCGCCTTCTCTTACTAAGGCCGATTACTTTTCAACCGCTCCTATTATTAAAGAGAAAAAAATCTAATGTCAATTTTGGCCAAAATGTTCGATAGTACCGTGTTGCCCCAAGGGCACGATATATTAAGATACATATCCAGATAATGTTCAGTATTCAGAAGCAAGCATCTGGATTATTTCATGGAATGTCCGCTGCAATTTATTACAATCGTGAAAAATTATATTCCCTTTCATGAAAAATGATCCTTCAGAACGAAATTTTGAAATATCTAGACAGAATAAGTTCCATTAGTCGCTTTGAAAACTGTTACGTGTAATAAAATTAATAATATTTCTAGCGCAGACCTGTGAATAATCTTGGGATAATATAATAATTGTAGGATTTATGAAGCTGAAAATGTTCAAGAAATATTTGTCTCAAGATAATTGCCTTTCAAACTCAAATATTGTTAATATATCATTTGAAGAGGAAGATAATAAGAAGAATCTAAATGAAAATATGAAAGGAAACAAGACACAGAAAAATAGAAAAAGACAATGGTCGCAACTGGGACTCGAACCCAGAACCTTCAAAAGTTATAAAAAGAGAGTTTTTCTTATAAAAAATCAAATATTGTTAATTTTATTTAAAATATAATGATATTCCTTTGTCGAAAAATTAGAGAGATGTGAGTAATGTACCTTTTGAAAATACATCGTTAGTAAACTTAAAAAAGCATCTGTTAAAAGAATTTTACAAAATTATACACTTTTCAAAGGAGAATGACAGCAGCCAACAAAACATACTTCTCTTTGCTCTTAGCGATCTTCAAAAATGATGCAGCGTGTTGCAGACCAGAAGACCGCCCCAAAGCTCTCGGCTGCTCCACAAAGAATGGCTGGCTTTCTTTTCAAATCTGCTGATTTGAATCTGTACAGGATCAACAACTTAAATCTTGCAGGGCTCGCAATACAACCAATTCCCAAATGTCAATGGGCAAGCACTAGAGATGCCACACACCAAGACCATAAATAAAGTGTGTATAAACGGGTGCACAGACCTTTTTACAAAATACCTTTATGTAACAGCTATATTTGGTTGCAAAATAAGTGGTGTATGAGTGATCTGTTTTCATTAAATTAATAATGACGCCACAAAGTGAATTTACGATTATCGAAGTAAAACATACGTTTTTTCCATTGTTCGACTAAAATTTGTTGCAGTTGTAAAAGTTCGAAAATTGGTTTGCGATCTTCTTTGAATATTTGATTATACTTCAGATAATAAATAACTTATCCATTCTCTTGAGATTGAGGAAAGCTAAGTTTTATAACTTTGGTTAAAACTTTGAGATGCAAAACTCTGTCGCAAATAACTAGTGTTGTTGAAAAGTTCCTTGAATGTACGTATTTTCTTTCGCCGAAGAAATAAATAGAAATAAGTGTACATGTGTGTGTGCCTTAAAACTCGATTCCGTTCTCGTTCCCGACTTCCTCTTAAATTGTAAAGCTATTTAATATTTTTTACACGAGCTTCACACAGGAGGCTTTGAGGAAAATAATTCCCCTTATATTTGGGGATGCTGCGTGGAAAGGTACTTCGAAGAATATTAGGAGCGGTGAGAGAGGGAGAGGCATGGAGAATCCGTCGTAATAATGAGCTCTATGATATTTCCCAGACCTATTTAAAGCTCCAAAGACTAAGATGGGCCGGACACGTGCACCGAATGCCAAGCACACGAGTACTGAAGAAGGTTCTAACAGGATACCCGGGAGGTAAACGAAAGACGGGCAGACCTAGGCAGAGATGAGAGGATGATGTCAGGAAGAATGCAAGAGGACCACTCCATGTTGCAGATTGGAAAACGACGGCCGAGGACAGAGGGCGGTGGAGGCTTATCTAGAAGAAGGCCAAGGCTCGAAATGTGCTGTAGCGCCATTGAAGAAGAAGAAGAAGAAGTGTGGATGGTATTTTTAACCCACGACGCAAGGAGCGGTGTTATAAGTTTGACGTGTCTGTGTGTCTGTCTGTCTGTCTGTGGGGTCGTAGCTCCTAAACGAATAGACCGATTATGATGCAGTTTTTTTGTTTGTTTGAAAGCTGACGTAATCGAGATGGTTCTTAGCTACAATTCATGAAAATCTGTTCAGGCGTTTCAAGGTTATCAGCTCTTTTTTGTGTCGTGGGTTTCTTAAAATTTTGTAAATTTTATTTATATTTTTAGGAATAGAAGAAGAAAGGGGAAGTGGTTCTGGGAAGGAAAAAGGTATGATGAGTGGGTAGGAATATGTTTCCAGGAGTAACAGATGTTTAAATCTATCCCTCCCACTGCGGTATAAAGCGAGAATGTTTGCAATATTTCGAGAGAATCCTACTGGAGAGGTTGAAAGGTCTCCATCAACCAGTCTCTCCCAATCCGGCACGCAGTTTTTGGGCAGACGCATCCGCCGCCAATATCCGGACAAACCTCAATCCATAAATCCAGGCACCATTGCTAAGTTATCAAACGTAGCGAACAACTTGGGATGACTTATGGCAGAGTTGTTGTTAATCCAATAAATGGATGCCGGAGCGGCGGTACCCGCCCCAAATTGAAAAGATCGCCAACAATTGTTTGGTTGTTTGAGGCCAAGAGTCGTAGAGTGTTATGCAAATTGACGACACCAGTTTACTTTCATGTCTGTGTACGTCACATTTATATAAGTTTAGTTGATACAATAAAGCAAAAATTTAAAATCCAAATCTTCAAAGCCTCATATTTCAAAAACACTCTTTTATATTTAGAAAAAGTGTCAGGAATAAAATCAATAAGTTTGTGTTTAAATTCAAATCAGCCCCCGGGACCCTCTAAAGGGTTGTGGATGGCAGGCAGTGGGCCGGAGGCTGTACGGCGTAGGCTGTATGTGCGTTGGGGGCGGAGTGTGCCTAGGGGCGGCTGATTGTGAAATGTGAGTAAACAAACGGGCGGGAAGTTAGACGAGTGTCAATTTATTTTATTTTGAATTAGTTATAAACGACAAGGTGGGTGCTTATAGTTTAAAAAATGACATATAAATATGGTTAAAATGGGCATTTATTAAAATAACTTTAAATGGCTATACCAAGACGGTTCAAAGAAAAAATGATGCAATTCTTAATAAATACTGTCGTCCATTACTGTTCACATTGTTAATTATACTATTGTAAAAGATATTTAGAAATAAGGGATACTTTCCGAAAGGAGATATTCGAAGGATATTTAAAATTCGATTTTTTTATTTTAAGGCTTTGTAGGTGATGACTTGTAATTTCGAAGAAACCACATTTTAAAAGAAACCCCTGTACTGTAATTATGCTTTTTTTTGGCATATGTAAAACTACGATTTATGGATGTTAAACATTCGCACAAATGAATATAGGTATTGAAGTGTTTTTTTGTGCGGTTTTGAGTATGTCGAAGGACCATGAATGATGCTTGTTTTATGTGTGTGAAAGACCACTGCACAAGTAGATAATATGCACAAGGAAAGGAAAAAAAGGACTTAATGCGCTTCTATCCTGGCTCGGTTTATTGGGCACTTATATGACTTTATTAGTCGTGGTATGCGGGATTCGGTTTGCGATATGCGGTAAGCGGTATATGAGCGGAATGCAGAGATGTTTAGGCGGCGAGGGTCGATTAATGACTGATGTGGGTAAAGCAAAATGGCAGGTATAAAGGGATGGGTAAGAAGGAACATGTGACAATACTAACTACAAGTACAGGGTCTATGATGTATGTAGATGTATGTAGGTACGTGTAGCTGTGTATTGTGTGAATGCCCAACCAGGTAACATGGTTTGTTCTAAAATCGGTGGCGCTCAGTGTTTCCGAAGCAAGTTAGTACTTTGTACATGTACATAATACATACGCACTTGGAGCTCTTTTATAACACTTCGAAGGCCTCCGTGGTCGAAGGGTAAGGCTCTCGGACGTAGCGGTCTCGAATCCCGGCGTGTGAAATTAATTTGCGTTATTTCACAATTTACTCATAAAAATAATATAAGGCGGCACGTTTCAGGGTGGAAGATACTTTCAGTATCTCCCTTGTTAAAGACAACCATTTAGGATTGAAACATTGCTAACATTTAAACATTAAGCATTTAGACGTGTTTGGTGACTAGATTTGAACAGCTAGGTATTCTCTACCCACCTCTTCTACATCTCCTCTCCCTCCACTACCTTTTGCATCGCAACATACCCTAATTGGGATTGTCATAGTCTCACTGGCTCCAGACGCAGTTGGGACTCTTGTGCGGTATTCATATAAAAAGGAGTACTTATATAAGTACGTAACTAGGTGTTAGCTTTTTATAAAAAAAATAAAAAAATCGACTTACAAAAAAAAATAAGAAAAAAAAAGATATTGAAATTTAAAAAAAAGTGAATAAGAAAGAAAATATTTAGAAGACCCAACCATACGTATATTTAGATTTTCTAAGAATAAGGTTAATTATGGTGAAAAATTGGTTATCGGAAAAAAATATGTATATTGATATGTATGAAAAAATATATGAAAAAATATTGAATCTGAAGATATAAGATGTAAATTATAACTTTTAAAATGTATATGTAACAAAATTATAAGCACCTGTTGACAAGGCAATGCAATTGGCTTAGCAGGACTTGTTTTTTGATATGTACTAACTATTATTTCAATAAAAATTAAAAAAAAAAGAATAGAATAGTCATCAGAAAGTTTTTATTCATTTAACATCATCATTTTCTTAGACCCAGTATTTTCACAATTGATCGCGTAGACAAACAGCCTCCCTGATATATTTAGTTTCCAGGTCCGAATAACTAGGTACTCCCAACCCTTCAATACCTTTTTCCATTGCTTCACAACCCTCTCCAATGTTGGGTCGGTCATGGTCCCACTGGCCTCGGGGGTAGGTACTTAGAACTCTTTTATACCCAATTTCATTACACTGTTTACTAAACAAGGGTCCATAGATGTTCATACTATGAGGCGGACCCTAAAAATTTATATATTCAATGAACTATGTCATGGTATATTCACAACTTTCCTATCTCTGCTGTATCTGGGGCTTTGCCTCAAAGAAATTGATAGCTGAGCTCTCAGAAAAGTTTTTGAATTTCAATGGGACACTCATGTCAGGAACATCTATTCAGTTTCCGGTATTCTTCCAATCATAATCCCTGGTGTCGTGCCTTTACTGTATTCGGGACCGTTAAATAACTCGTGTAATTATAGAATATATTTATTTAACGATTATTGCGTGGTGGTCAACGGAAAAGAGGCGCTCTCATACAAGACATGCCATTTTATACCTTAAGTCATGTCCAAACAAACAATCCCAAACATTATTCTTTTGTTCCTATTTTAACTTGGATCAACGTGCATTACACTTACACATTTGAAACGCGACACATTTAACGCCCCCCTGTATTTGCACGCACACCAAGGACACGTTTGTAGCAGGTGCAGTTTGTGGCGAGACGTTGGTCGCGCCACATGTATTCAAGATCGAACGCGTTCGTTTTTTGTGGCACAGTGGTTTGCAAAAATGAAAGACAATTTTGAATTTTATGTGAAGTTTATTGCAGAGGTTGATAAAAACCCTATATTATATAACCATTTACTCACTGATTATAGCAATAGAAGGATTGCAGAAATCATTTGGACCAAAATCGGCGAAAATTCAATGAAAATTTTTCTTCGTTGAACTGTAATTCTTGCGAAATTTTGAAATAACCGTAAATTATGCAATCTTGATTAAACGGGTGCACCCAATAATGTTTTTTTTTCTTATTAATTGCCACATCGAGAAATCCGTGTCGTCAGATGATGTCGACATTTTGTATAAGCCACAACTGTGCGTCCGGTGTGCGTGTACACATTTACTCCAAGTAAAAATGTAGCATGCATATTGTGGCGACGTAAATGTCGCGTGCATGTAGCGTGTGGCTCCGGTGTGCCGCTCTACTCTAAACATGAACTCGAAGTAACAATAAAATCCGCGTTCCTCAAATAGACACTACAAAATATTGGATAAAATCTCTGAAGTTTATTGCCCATACACTGCATTATTCGCTTCCAGATATGTATATAAACATCTAGCATAATAAAAAATTTCAAAGTAATGCTTAAAAAGAATATTTTTTTAGTTTAAAAGTATGAAATTTTCTTGTCATGTTTTGTTCTGTCTTGTTTCCTTTTCTTGTCATGTTTTGTTCTGTCTTGTTTCCTTTTCTTGTCATGTTTTGTTCTGTCTTGTTTCCTTTTCTCTCATTTTCTTTACCGTTTATTTGTAATCTTAATCATCCAATATTTTTGTATACTTGTGTTCTTTTCTTTATTACCTTTCTCTTTTTGTTTATTCTACTTTTATTGTCTTTAATTTTATGCTGTATGCAATCACAATAAAAAATACTACATCTCTTGTCTTAAAAGGAACGAAAACATTCCTGGCAATTATCACTAATTGTTTTTGAGGTATTATACCGTATTGAGGCTACCTACTTCTTTATTTTTTGTTTCGGATATATTTTTTTTTCGTTACAGTGTCCAAAACGTTGGCTAAATAAGTAGGTAGCGCAACAAGGCAAAATACCCCAAAAACAAATCATGGTAATGCTTTTGGCTGTAAAAATCTGATCTTATAACGTTCTTTTGATGGCCTACGTGGTCGAGGTGTGAGGCTCTCGACTAGCATGCTGGAGATTGCTGGTTCAAATCCCGGCGTTCACAAGTAAATTTTATTTGATTAATTTGGGTTATTTCATAATTTGGCCATCTCAAAAAAATATTTAGTATATTTGCAGCAGGTTCCAGAGTAGAAGATGCTCAAGTATCGCCTAGGAGTAAGACCAACGTTCAGAATTGAAACGATGCTTGAAACGTCGTTAGCCGTATTTGGTGACCATATCTGAAATACAAGGCACTTCCCATTTTCCATTTGCCTGTTTCCTTCTATTCCCCCCTACCTTAAGCCAACGTATCCCAATTAGGGATGCCAAAGTCTCACTGGCTCCAGACAATTAGGAGCAGTTAGGACTCTTGTGCAGTAATCATATAATTTTTCAAAAAATCCTGGCAATATTTGAAAGTCTTTTAAAAACATCATTATAAGCGGAAGTTGTTGCTTGGGCAATGATGGAGGACTTAGCTAGGTGAAGAGTGTCCTTTATATTATCTCCAGAGAATATCTTCATATGGCAATTACTGGAATCTGTATTCTCTAGTACTTATTATCCTTGTGATCTTTATAATGCCTGATTAAGAGACTTCTTACTAGGTTCTTAATAAGACATTGATTTGTTATTGTCGTATTGTAATAAAATACTTCTGACAACACAATTATTCTTCTAGTCTAGTTTTGATCTGAAGAGATCCTGAAAACTTAAAGACTTCATAAATCCACCTTCGAAACAACCCGGCAACAAAACCACGTGAACCGAAGAGATCATAAACTACTATGGTAAAGTATTTTAGATTGTAGACTATTATGATACATTACATTGTCCATGGGGTCCATCTAATTCATCCTATGTCAAAGTCCCGCGCGTGAAACGTGTCGGCCAAATTGAAAAAGTTCTGCGTCTAGAGAAATGGATGCTCAAAGCCTCTTGAAAAGCCTTAAAGTCCTGAAACTTGTGTTGTCTTTAGTTTAAAAGTCCTGGAAATCAATTCTCAAACAACTGTTGAGAAGTTACTCGGATTAAATTGGGACAAAGAAAGACAAACCTTGATGTGTTTTCAAAATGGGGATTTGGGAAATTTGAACAATGTGAACTGCGGGTTGATAAGATAAACTTATCCAAGTAATTAGTAATTTGGAAGGCTGTAGGTTTGAAATGGTATCCTTCGTGAATAATATATCGTTTTGACAGCCTAACACACTAGAGACTAATTTCTTGGGAAAGTATTACGTGATCTGAGATTGAGATTCACGTTACGGTACTGTGAGGGTATAAAAAAAGACAATAATCATAGAAATAAGACTACAGCGGGACGCAAAGGGGGGAAGATGACTGTGATGATATGTGATTCGTCAATAAATCAATCCGACAGTATATAGGCATCTCGCATTTAATATAACCATTTAGTTCTTGTAAGTAAAATCTGCTTTTGAATGAATAGACCTTTTTACATGGGAGCGCGAATTGCTCGCCACGTTATGAACAAATTAGCGAAGTCCAAATACGGCAAAGTAAAGTTCGCCTGTTTTCGGAGTCGAATATTTTGTTGCCGTATTTAGCCACTTTAGCGGGTATGGTATTTGCCTTCATAATACTTACCGATCACTAATGTGTGTAATCGTGCTAAGGTGTGTCGTTTTGAGATAAAATCAAAGTAGGATGTTGTAATAAACTTTACATTTATTAACTGAACAGATGGAACAATTTAACGACACGAAATTACCAGAAGGGTTTATGTAAAATGATTAGCGATGCGATTTACTCGGACTCGGAGAAACGAATGGTTTCAAAAACTCTACCGATGACAGTTGTCGGCCCGCGCTGCGGTCACGGTTACCATTGTTAAAAAAAGAATTTGTGACTATATAGTGAGCTTACGTTAATCGTTCTACACCACAAATCCCGGCAGCCTGCCGGATTACAGAGGTCCGCCAAAAAAACGAAAAACGAACACGACAGCGACATTTTTGAATAAAATTATAAATGCCAAACGCTCTGTAAGTAATTAATAATATAAATCATTTCGTATAATTGGCAATAATATGTTTCGTATGGTTTTTTCCTGATATTTGTGTTCCAAGTTTTGCATGCAGCCAGCCGCCATTTAATTTCCTTCAAAATTGCGAGTGTTTTTAGGCTTTTGGCAGTGACCTGCACGTCCCTGATTGCTTTGAGGATTATAATACCAAATTATTTTATTAGTTATTAGTATATATGTATGTCAAAAACAAAAATTATTATTTTTCGATTTATGACCAAGAGATAGTCTCATCATATTAAAAAAAAAATCGTTAGACCCATACAATACAAAAACACATATTTATCACTCCAGAACATAATTGTCTTTTCTTTTTAAACTATGTGGTCTATTATTTTCTATCTCTCAACTAGATTGTAAACTTATACCACTACCCTTAAAGATATGCCTTAAAAAATCATATGATTTTTTGAAAGAAAAACCACTTTCTTTTCGCTCTTCCGAACAATTTTGTTCTTTACTGCATTTCGAATTTCTGCTGTCGATTTTATGCTTTATAATTAAGTAGGTAGGTATATAATAACGTACCTACAGATCTCAAAATTTCAGAGAAAATTTGGGTTTGATTTATTAAATAAGAGAAGGTTAGAAACACACTCATACATTGAACGCGAGGTCTACTGTTCACAAAACTACTAGTTTAACCCTAAATTCATAAATATACGTCTCTCATACACCCTGAAGTAGTAAAACGCTCATAGAGTGCAGCGCGAAAAAGATGGCAATACGTGCGTCTCAGTACCCTCCCGACACGGTTAGAGCTCAGTGTGGTGCTAGGGAACTTGGGCGCGTAAACGTGTAGTTGCGCAAATATTACACCTAAGGTGTCTGAGGTACGTATGTTTATGAATAGTGTAACAATTTTATTAAGATATACTATGCTAATTTTACGGTACGTTGATTATGTCTATAGTCAATTCGTTTGTCATTCACATCCAAAATAATAGTTGTAAGTAATCAAAACAAACCACGACAAGGAGAGTTTTTATGAAAAAAATATCAAATAAGTTGATCGAGCCTTGGTTACGACGTCGCCGTGAAACACCAACTTTGAAGCCATGCCTAAAACGGAACACCGATTCGATTTTAGGCGATACTTTGCCTGATGTACCAGCCGATCCTGGAATACAAACCAGGAAGCTACGCAACTTCTGTTGTTACAAAAAAAAACGTGTGACTAGATTTATCTGCACCTCTTGCAAACGTCTCATTTAGAATTCTCTGAATGATATCAAAATTTTTTGTTGTGTTGATCTCAAATAAACCTTCCTATTATTAATATAATGAAGTATTATTTATTATTATTCTTCTAGTTTAAAAATTTGGTGCACTTAAAAATAGGGTGTATCACAGACGTATGTTTATGAACATTGTAACAGTAAATATAGTTTATGAATCTAGGGTTACAAAATATGAGAACGGTATCAACAACAACATAAAATCTAAATGTAAATAAAGCTGTAAAGTTTTATCAGAAATTTTCTAGAATTTCACGCAGATAAATTTCACCAGAAACGATTACCGTTTTAATTGTTTAATTTCAAGTCATTACGCGGCGGTGACACTGGAATACTAAATTATTTTACAGCAGGAAGCTGTCCATAAATAACTTGCTCCAACCCTGGACCTAGTTTACATGTTCAGTTCTGTTGTTCAGCAGAAATGTATGGACCGGCTAAATAAACCATTTAAAACTATTGCAGCGTGGTGTTTAACAAAACAGGCTTGTATTCCAAGATAAATAACGACCTAAATTTAGTACATCCGTACTCATTGTTTGTTTTAAGAGGAACGGCGGTGCGGCATTTTTCGTACAAAACTTATATTTGGATTTAGGCCAAAATACTCAAAAAAACTTATAATTTTTTTCAATCAAATACAAATATCTAGTAGGAATATGTGCCAAATCTATTACTTTCTGTTTTAAATCTTAAAATGCAGGCCGTTAAAAACTTCAATTTTCATTATTTCAGATACAAATTTAACCTTTTTTGAGAATGGCAATTATTAAAAATATATATCTTGTCCAACCTAGGCAAACAAATTAAAACCTGATATTTTTGAAATTGAAATCTGATATCTGTTTATAGTTTTTCAAAGCCAAAAGTATTTTCGTTATTTGTTTTTGGGGTGTTATGCCGTGTTGCGCTACCTTTTTTAGCTAACGTTACGGACAGCGTTACAGTGTCCATCATCAGAGCAGATCAGAGAAACGATGGCTAAAGAAGGAAGTAGCGCAACACGGCGTAACACAAAAAAAACGAAAAATACTCGTAAAACAAATAACGAAAATGCTTTTGGCAGTGAAAATCTAAAAACCTATCAGATTTTCTTATGTTTGCTTAGGTTGGACGAGATGTATTTTTTTAATAATTTTTTTCAAAAAAAGTCAACTTTGGATCTGAAATTATGAAAAAGTGAATTTTTTAACGGCCTGTATTTTATAATAGATTTGGCACATATTCCTACTAGATATTTGTAACGTAAACCTTTTTAACTAAGACTTATCAAAGAACTTGCACATTGTTAAGTTGTTCGGTCACCGTTATTTGTTATCCCTTCGACCTAAACAATAACTATTCAGTATGTAAGCTATTTGGTTACAAATCCAATTTTAAGTTTTGGTAAAAAAGGCAGCGCCGTTCTTCCCCTTAATGCAAATATCGTACAAGTTTTCCAACTGCCTGAAGCAAATGGGATTATGGCATCCCCTTTTGGGGTTTATTGCAAGGTTTATGGTAGTGGGGAGGGGAATGAAATGAGGAAAAGGAAAGTGAAGAAGTATATAGCTATTCAGATCTGTTCACCAATTTTTTTTCAAGCAACTTTTGCAAGTAACTATAAAATCGAGTGTTAGTGCAAATTTCACAACACTTATGCTCGTCGGTTGAGGGATTTAGTTGCTTTAGCCTGCAGATTTGTGCTTTATTATTTGTTATCCTTAAAGTAATCAACATGTCGTTTCATCCGTGTCAAAATGAAATTACACAGGCGTGAATTTTATTTTACCAGAATTACCCACATACGGAATTATATAATGGAGAGAATTCCACTTACTGGATTAACATGGTTCAAAATTCTCTTTTTAATTTTAATAAAATCTAATTTTGATTTCTTTTGGTGTGTGCTAAATAAATTTTATATTAAAAAAGTTAGGTTTTTATTTAAATAGTTCATTTTATATTAAAATTAGTCAGGCATGAAATTCACACATCACATAGTCGAAATTACAAATGGGAAAAATTACAACGATTTAAATACCAAACCCAATTTAACCTAGCTCAACTTTTTTCCGAATGAAATTTATTTAGTACCTACTCGCTAAAATTTGAACCTATTACGGAAACAACAATTTTTGTTACGTGAAACAGCGTAATTTTCAATTTGGGAGGCGAGTATGGGTACTGCCGCCCCTTGAACCATTTATTAGACAACAATTACATCTGCAATTATCTCAAGTGGTTAGCTACGTTTGGTAACTTAGCAGCGGTGCGCGGATTGATGGAGGTGTGGTTTCTCCGAGTCTTGGCGGTGGATGCACCTGCCTACCAACTGCGTGGCAGGCCGGACCGGGAGAAACTGGTTGAGGGAGACCTTTTGACCTCTTCAGCAGGACTCTCTCGGAACTTCATCTTGCAGTGGGAGAGATGGATTCATACGTTCGTCACTCCCATACAAATTGACCCCAGATTTCTACCCATTCCTCATACTTTGTTCCTTCCCAGAACATTCCCTCCTCTCTTTCCCTAAAAAGACCCTCAACATAGCTCCCCAAAGGGAGGCCCTGAGGGATTTTTTCCTTTGTGCTCTTAGTGTGAAGATAATGTAAAAAAAAATTATAACCTTCATATCATTTCAAAAAGCTCTCAGAAATCCGGTGTCTTTTGTCAGAAGGTCAAAACATATTAGCTTTACAATGAAATCCGTATAATGGAACGTTTATAAACATATCCGAAAACTAAAAACCTGTTTTTGGAATGTGATGAAATACAATTACAAATGTCATTATTTGAATTGAAATTTTTGATAGAAACATTAAAAAGTTTTCAAAATGGCTTAACCTTACGTTTTCTCTGTCTTAAATAACCGGTAATAAATAAAAAAAAAAAACGAAAAACACACATATATTTTATTGGCCAAATCTTTAACATAAACATCAATTTTTGTTTGTTTGTTCGTAAGTTATGCGCTGCCATACCGTTCATCCGATTGCGATGAAACTTAGGTAATTTGATGTTCGCATGTCCGCAAAGGTTATAGGCTATATATAATGGTAAGCTCTGGCGTTATGAAATTCGTATAAATGAAAATGAGTGTATTTTATATATTTTAGCGGCAGGGAGAGAAGGCATGAGGGGAAGGGCGATGAAGGAGGTGGGGTTAGCGGGAGGGATGACGAGGGACGGGAAGGCGTGGAAGGAGGAAGGGGAACGCGGGGGCACGGGAAAGGGAGAAATTATTTATTTCTTTGCATTGCAACACATGCCGGATGTCAGCTGGTATATTAAAAACGTTGTTATCACCTCGCTCTTTTGTCATTTCAAAAAAAAAATCTCGAAATTTTATAAAATTTATAAATTTTGCTCAAATTGCTATCGGAGACTTTGGTTAGAAAAAGACGCATATTAAATTTTTTCGTGGTTAAATTTTAGATGTGAATGTAAAACGTGGAGTTTTCTCTTTCTAACACCGTTTAGATCATATTTTTCACCATGACGGTAAGGTAGATACAATGATTTATTTGCGACCTCTATAACGTGGGACAAATTTGGTCTCTTGTGATTATACGGGTTAAAAAAAACTTCTGTCGAAAGGCGAAATAATGTTTCAATACATATATATATATATATATATATATATATATATATATATATATATATATATATATTATGATAATATACCGTATTAACGTGTTTAGGAAGATAAAGTGAATTAAGTTGGACGAAGCAGATTTAGTAGGATAATGTAAAGGCCTTTGGTCCTAAGGGAGGTTGAATATAATCTCGGCCGATTTGATACGTTTGTCTCAAAGGCTTTTACATAATTTATAATATGGGAGATAGATTTATGTGAAACTAAGTCTACCGATTTAATAGGATAGTCAAACTGTGGGTTAAAAAAAATATTGGTGACTTTCGTGGCTAAGATGCTTAGATCCTTGACTTTAAATCAAGAGATCTTTGGTTTCAATCATTACATCAGTCGCTCAGATCAGGGACTTGGGTATTATATTTGATGAAAAGTTAACATTTACTCTGCATATAAATGAAATAACAAAGAAAGCTTTAAAAATGCTTGGTTTCATATGCAGAACAGCAAGTGATTTTAAGTCTCTAGAATGTTTGAAAACATTGTACACTTCTTTAGTAAGAAGCCAGGTAGAGTATAATTCGCCTATTTGGTCCCCATTGTATAAGGTACATTCCGACAATATAGAAAGGGTACAGCACAAATATCTAAGATTCATCAACTTCAAACTGAATATTCCAATAAAAAAATAAACTTTGTCTTTTTGATGAAACAATTGAACTTAATAACGCTGTCAGATAGGCGAATCATCTCTGACCTGGTACTGTTAAATAAAATTATCAATAATTGCATTGACAACCCTGAAATTCTCGCCAAAATAAAATTGTATGTACCGACCAGAAACAAGAGGCAAAGTGCTACCTTTTTCTGTGACAATTTTAAAACTTACTATGAAGCTCATACACCTATAAACAGAATTCATCATTCTGGAAATAAATTTGGGAATGTTGTAGACGTGTTTAAAGATTCAATGTTAGTTTTAAAACGAAGTCTTCATAATCACTTGACCGAGATGTATGATTTCACGACTCCTTTGTGAATACACTTTTTTTTATTTTATATTTATTTACACATATTTGCTTTCTTTAGAACATAATATTAATTTTAATTTGCCATGATTTAATCATAATTCATTATATATTGTACACTGTATGTACCTAACACAACTGTATTGCTATTATATATTGTTTACTGTATGTACCTAACACAACTGTATTGCTATTATATATTGTTTACTGTATGTACCTAACACAACTGTATTGCTATTATATATTGTTTACTGTATGTACCTAACACAACTGTATTGCATATTTACTTTTCTTGTAAAAGCCCACTAGTGCGTAAATAAATAAATAAATAAATTACAGGCGTATTAAAATAAATTGTACCTTTTAAGTTATTTGTGTTATTTTCAAATACTTTTCAGCACATTTCAGAGTGTGCAATGTCATACATTAATAACAAATACAAAAAGTATGATATGTTCGCGGAACCTTACAGTGTGGTAGATATAGTAGTTCTAGAGAGAGGTGGTATGTAATGTTATCGTTGTAGTATCTCCTTTCTTTCGTTTCCATACGAGAAATGTGAGAAAGAAAAGAACAATTGACGATAATGAACATGCGACATCTCTCTGAGACTAATTACTTTACCCTCAGTATCGCCCTGATGGACAACTACAATTCAGAATCAAAACCTTGCTTAAAATGGCTTGATTCGTGTTTGATGGAGAGATCCGAATAGTAAGGTAAAAGGAATGAAGACATGTTATGTAAGAAATTTCGGTTCCTAGATCCCAGAGAGGCCAAATTGATTTGTTAAAAAAAATAATTGTCGTACATGAAGCAGTAAATTAATCTCTCATAAAGTAGGAGACATTTGACATTACTGTCACGCCCACAACACACTTCTATGGGCCAATCTCGTCAGTATTGTAATCAGTCTATGATTTGTTCTCATACTGCTTTAGTTGTTTATGGGCTCTTCAGGTCACATGGTCTCATTAACGACATGTGCCGAAAGTAACCGAAGGCAGGTGTGCACAGTCATTATAACTGCGAGAGCCCGACAGATAAACCTGAAATACCTGACATTAGTCACATGAGAACGGGTCGTTTCTACGACTTGTTCTTGAGTTCAGCAGCTTGGCGGTGGAACGATTTGCCGGCTTCTGTGTTTCCTCCCTCCTACAACATGGGTCTCCTCAAGACCCATGTTCACTCCTTCCTCTCCTCAAAAACATCCTCCACACAGCATCTTCAAAGATGACATAGGCCCGATGACTGACTCTCGACTCACAATCCGAAGGTCGCGGGTTCGAACCCGGCGTGCGCAAATAAATTTTATTTGATTTATTTGTGTTATTTCACAATTTATTCATTTAAAAATAATATATAGTAAATTTGCGGCACGTTCCAGAGTGGAAGATACTATCAGTATCGCCCTGGTGTAAGACCACCATTCAGAATTGAAACGTTGCTTGAAATGGCTTTAGCCGTGTTTAGTGACCAGATCTGAATAGCCAGGTACTTCCCCGCCTTCCTTTTCCCTATCTCCTTCCCCTCCCCACTACTACCTTCAGCCTCACAACAAACCCCGATCGGGGATGCCATAGTCTCACTGGCTCCAGACGGGAGCAGTTGGGACTCTTGTGCGGTATTAACTGTAAAAAAAAAAAGGCCCTCAGGGAAATTATTTTCTCAGGGCCTCCTGTGTGGAATTAATGTAAAAAAAAACCCCGAGAAAAATAGTACTAATAAATAACGAATGTCTCTGGAGAGAACATTAAAAATATATTACAAGTAATCACAAAAGATTAACGGAACACAGTTTGACAATTCCAGGTTGGTTGCTAAAGGTTCCCGTTGACATGAAATTTGTGGACTGTCACACGAGATGACAGAATTCTGTTTTAAATCCACGGAGAAAAATGGATCAGGGATATTAAGGGTTAATAATACCGAACACAGTAATGTAGACCCCGGTCTTATTTAAAAAAACCCTTGGAATCAACAATAAGCCTTATAAAAGAAGAACAGATTAGAACAATTAAAATAAATCTATTAATATCATGCACTATATAGCACCTCAATCGAAATATTATGGTAGCTATGTTTCGATAAACACGTAATAAATACTTTAAAAAAGTTTGCTAATTACAAACATAAATATTGACAATCCTATCGTATTTCCCTCTATAATTAAAATAACAATCTCACATTAATTTACTTACCATATATTCTATGTTACCTGCTTTGTGTCAACTATTATATTTGGTGTTATCTATATTTTGTATATCTTATATCTTATGTTATCTTTATTTTGTTTCTTTTATTTATATTATGTTTATATTATATTATGTTATTTCTTATATTTTTCCAAAAACATGTACTGCACTATATGTAAAAGCCCTATGGGCGTTTAAATAAATAAATAAATAAATAAAAGTCTCATTAAATTCTAATATATGAACGAAATGGGTTCATGCATAACTTCCTGGGATTTTTCTCATTTATACCATTTTATTTTCATCTGAATAGAGGCCCACAGTCCCTAAAGGGTAATGTGCATTTTCATCCCACGACAAAATATCCCCAACAAAAAATCTTATGGACAAAACATCCCACAACAAAATATCTACTAAAACTTAACTTAACCTAACCTAACCTAACAAAAAATGGGACAAAAATAATACAGATATCCTGCAAAGACAATATATTAAACCCATCTAGATTGCATTTAGTTCGGGTTTGAATCTTGCAATCATACATAAAGATGGCAGCCAATAAAAATATGCGTTAAGAAAATGAAGATAATATGGGTGATTCTTAGTCGAAGTATGGTACAGTTAAAAGTGACCGAATTGGATATCGACACCTTAGGTCAGTGGTCAAGAGCACTCGCCCGGAAAGTAGAGAGGTCCTGGGTTCGAGTCCCAGAGGTACAAATATCTTTTTCTGATTTTTCTATTTCCAGGAAGGTTAGCGAGGATCTTTCGTATGTCAATTTCTGTGAAACAACTGGGCGTTAGGAATTATACAACGTCTTTTTTAAAAACTGCCGCCGCCTTGAACCGGAAATGAAAAGTTTACAGAAATTTTCAGACAGACGAAATGCAAAACGGTCGTGCTAAAAAAATACCCTAAGTAGGATCAACTACATAATACGTATATAGCTTATCTTAATACTTTCGGATAGAACTAAAGCTATGTATTCAGAAGTCGATTAAATTTCATCCCGAATATGATTAACCTTGACGTGATCAAAATTTGTAGATATTATTTCTACCACTGAATAGGAAACCCCTAGCACTAAATATCTATACTGATTTGAGAGAAAACTGATGACGTTAAGATGCACGAGTTCTCTAGACTTAAAATTCTCTAGGAAGGCCAATAAAATTACCACCCAATGTTGGCAATGCTGGGTTTTGTAACTTAGGAGGGGTGCCCGGATTCATGGGGTGAGGTTTGTTTAGGTCTTGGCGGCGGACTCGTCTGCCCACTGACTTCATGGCGAGCCGGATCTGGAGACGCTGGGAGACGAGCCATCATCTTGCGCTGCAGTGGGAGTGATGGATTCATACGTCCGTTACTCCTGGACCCAATGACACCCAGGTTCTTACCAACCCCTCATACATTTTTCTTTTTTTTGTATGAATACCGCACAGAAGTCCCAACTGCTCCCGTCTGGAGCCAGTGATACTATGGAATCCCCAATTGGGGTATGTTGTGAGGCTGAAGGTAGTGGGGAGGGGAAAGAGACGGGGTAAAGGAAGGTGAGAAAGTACCTCGCTTTTCAAATCTGGTCACCCATCATGGCTAAAGCCGTTTCAAGCAACGTTTCCATTCTGAATGGTGGTCTTACACCAGGGCGATACTGAGAGTATTTTTCACTCTAGAACGTGCCGCAAATATACTTTACATTATTTTAAATGAAATAATTGTGAAATAACACAAATTAATCAAATAAAATTTATTTGATTAATTTGTGTTATTTCACAATTACAAGAGCTTTACCGCTAGACCACGCCGGCCGTCAAACTAGAACTCTTCCTAGAACTTCATCTCCATATTTCCTTTGAAAATTTCCTCCACACAGCATCTCCGAAGACGACATAGGCTCTGAGGGAAACTATTTTCTTCAGGGCCCTCTATGTTGAGCTATTATAAATAAAAATATTACATTTCCATTAGTCCACATTTTAATAAGACGTGGGCATCATCAATCGATATAGGCATACTTAGTTCCTGCTTTTGACACATTATAGTAGGGCGGTCTGCGATTTATTTGTAGATTTCACTAGGAACTATTTTATTTAGCGAGTTCCCGGCATGCGTTGCAATGCCACTTAAATAAGGAAATGGTTTCTCACTGCGTGACCTTTACCATTCGTTTCCGTTCCCCTTCCCCTTCCGCCCTCTCTACCCCTACCCATCCTCCTTCTATACTATATGAACAACTCGTGCACCCCCCATTGTAAAAATTTAATAAAAAATAGGTAGGTAAATAGCCAGAGGTTACCAGCATATAGATAAAAACCTTTGCGGGCCTGCGCACAACAAATCAACAAAGTTTCATCACAATAAGATGAATAGTTTAGGAATAAATTTCATAACGCCAGAGCTCTAATATAAAAACCATCCCGGGTATACACACATCAAATTCCCAAAGTTTCATCGAATGGGATGAATGGTTTAGGAACGCATAAGGGACAAACAAAGAAACATTCATTTTTATATATTAAGAAAATTAGGATTGGTGTGAACAAAGTGTGTTATTTTAATTATTTAAACATAATCCGAGTTGACCTCGGGCACACACACACGCCCACAACACACTCTATTGATTATCTGTTCAGTTATACGTACAGAAGATTATTTTACGCTGTCTGTTAAGATAATAATAGAGAAGGCTCACAAAGATCGGCTTATCACAATGTTATGTTAAAATTAACCCCTACACACTGTGAAGGTTGCACGGAATAGTCTAAGATCAGTTTTAAAAATATATTTTTTAAAAATTAAATCCACCCAGGAGACTTCGAGGAAAATAATTTCTCTCAGGGCTTCTGTCATCTTTGGGGATGCTGTGTGGGGGGTGGTTTATTATCATTTTATGTTTTAGTGTGCAGAGAAGCTTACTTTACAAGGTTGGTGTCTTTTATGTTCACATTAGATTTGATCATAGTTATTTTTGTTATAACCTGTAAACAGCAGATATCCAGAACCGTCACCACCACAACATCTCCACCTACTTCTGCTCTGCCTTCTCCGGTCAACTGGAAAACTTGGACTTCTTCTTTCTTCTTGCCCTGGCCGACCTGTTCCCCTGAAGACTCCATTTACAAATGTTCGCACGCCTTTTTCAAGGCGCAGGTGCCCCTCTACCTCCTTTCCTCCCCCTGTCCTCGACCTTTCTGCCCATCTCTCCCTATCTCTATTTACCCTCGTTTTTCCCCTTTTGTCCCCAGACGTTGAAGCGGCCAGCCGGTCGCTTCCCACTACATCGTCTGTGCGGATGGCGAGTACAGTGCCCGTTCCGTACCCGAGGCTTTGGGAACATATACATTCATTTGAGTCACCGACGATTCTGCTGCAGAAGACGCCGCTGCAGCAGATGTGGAAGTCAGTTAAAGATCTTCCTTCGATTTGGCGACCATTTGGCGGCTGAACGCTTCTCGCCGACAGATTGAGGTGGCCGAGTCCACCGATTACAGTCGCTAAGATAATAATGGCGACTGGGCCCAATTGCATACATGTAATGTGAATAGTAATCCAATCCATTGGCTTGTCTGAGACCTAGGAGTCTGAATGTCTAGTTAGAGCAACGTTTGTTCTACTAGCAATATATTACTACTCAGTAGATTACTTCCCGTAGACTCAGAAATAATGAACTGCATTCCCTCAACCAATACTTGACTAATTATGGATATATTCATCTCTGTCCAGAATATGCAGATTGGTCAACTCAAGTCAGGACCTTGACTTTTTGGCATAAGTATAAATTGAGTCGTTCAATTTCTATATCAACTTTCGCTGATTCGGAAAAAAACGCAAAAAACTGTCATTCTAGCGTAAATGAATAATTGCTTTTCAATTTTTTACGAGAAAAACTCTCTTTTTATAACTTTTGAAGGTTATTCCCATCAACGTAATATATCATTGAAGAAGAAGATAACACTTTTAAATCTAAATGAAAATATGAAAGAAAACAAGACACAGAAAAACAGAAAAAGACAATGGTCGCAACTGGGACACGAACCCAGACCTCTCGTCTAACCGGGACGGCGCGTTTTCCAATTTCGCTATTGCCACCTTCTGTCAAACCGTCATATTTGTCAATCTCATATTTCAAATATTTAGAATCATTAATATTATTTAATGGTCCCAGTTGCGACCATTGTCTTTTTCTGTTTTTCTGTGTCTTGTTTTCTTTCATATTTTCATTTAGATTTAAAAGTGTTATCTTCTTCTTCAATGATAAATTGCTTTTCAATTTTTTGAATAATGAAATGAAATAACATAATTTTGAAAAGTTTTAATTTTTCTATGTCTAGCATAATTAAAGTAATTTTGATAAATAAAATTGATATAGCGGATTTTGATACGCACTTCGTGATTTACTCAGGATATAGAGGCTTTTGAAACTCAACTGACCTGACGTGCGAGTTTCTAAACCCGCCATCTTGGAAAAATAACTGCTCGTGATTGGTTGAATTCCGATATAGGGAGTTTTGTTAGTAACTTATTGAATGATAAAGCAGGTTTTGTTTCTCACTCGCAGTTTTAACATGGTTTTGCTCGTGATAAGGGAGGTTTTCAAACTCTATGTTAGGTTCCTCTTGTTCCTTACAAAAATGTGAACAAGATATCAAACTCAGATCATTTTGTCAAAAAATCGGATATAGCGGGTATTGAAATTACAGGACTCAAATGATTTTAGATGCAGTCGCTAAACAATTGATGATATTTTAAAACTATATATTTTAACTTCTAGCCAAGACTTGACTTGTTACTTCTATTTTCTTATGTTTATCTCTGATTTTGTCTTAGCTTTCTTTTAACATCTTTTAATTTTAAAATGTACACTTTTTTTTCGTTTTATTTTAACAAATTATAATTCCGGTAAAAATAAAGTAAATAAATTAATATGTTGCATGGTGCGCACTCGTTTCTTCTTTATGAATAAGAAATTATTTCGTAAAACTATTTTTTTTTTTATTTTAAATTTTTTGCCATTATCCATTATCTCACTGCTTTATAAATAATCAAGAACTCAAAAGTAACAGTCTTAACAAAAAAAGAAGCCTAGGTAGAAATAAGAACCCCGTAAAACAACTTTACTTCTATAATTAAATAATTAATTAAGTCAACTACAGTACACCGAATTCATTAAACCAAAAATAATATTACTGTTTCTTTCTTATGAAACCTTTTTCATTAAAATGTGGGTGC
Organism: Glyphotaelius pellucidus; assembly: GCA_936435175.1. Taxonomy (NCBI): domain Eukaryota; kingdom Metazoa; phylum Arthropoda; class Insecta; order Trichoptera; family Limnephilidae; genus Glyphotaelius; species Glyphotaelius pellucidus. The sequence continues at coordinate 12,392,805 of OW386561.1, forward strand.
TATGTACACGAATTATTATTTTGAAAGCGAGTAGAAAACAAATTTCCCCGTATAACTTCAACAGAGATAAGAACAAAGTTCTCAATTAAAATATTGTAGAAGATACTGTTCATTGTTATCTGAAATGACTTTATCAAATTGAAACAAAATCTTTGCAGATATGTTGATGTTTTAAAAAGATAAACATTTTTATGTGAATCCGGTCTTGAAATCCGTGAAAAGTACCATCTTTTTGGAGCCTGTGGGACTATCCCATCCCTATTTAGATGAGAGGATATTATGAGGCTGAAGGAAGTAGAAAATGGCAGATTATCGGGAATAAAGGTACCTGTTTACATTAAAAGCCTCTCATTTATTCTAAGCTCCACATTTCTCACATATTCCAATCTTCGCAAAAGTTAAATCATGGTTTGACGAACATACTCCTAACGCTGCGTCTCATGTAGGCGAAATCGATGCGAATCTGATGCGGCGTGGCGCGAAAATATCAAATAATGATCACGTCCACTTGGAAGTTACCTACAAGCGATTCGATGCGGCGCGGGAATTAAGCGATGTGATTAGTTATTTTGATATTTTCGCGCGAGGTGGTCGCTGCGGACAACCGACAATTATTGTCTGTTGATCATTTCATTGATCATATTTATACATTTAAAGCCTTACTAATAAAAAAATCCTTATAAACTAAATAGTTATACATTGAATAAAGACAATTCAAGCTCTGTTTCGAATTCTTAATATTAAAAAAAGTCTTTAAGTGGCTGCGAAAGAACTGGCTACGTCGCATTTTTACAGACTGACCCATGAGGTTCCCGCCTTGAAAAAAGTTAGGCTGTACTGACACATTATCTTTCATTTGACTGTCACCGCATGAATTTAACAAGAATTCTAAGAAAGTGATGTTTTTTCATAACATAAATGTAGGTAAAAAGAAATTCAAGAAAGCAACAATGAATCTAAAATGACAGATTTTTTTGTAATTCCCACGAAATTATTATTAAAATTTTTAATTCTCTGAACGAGATAAAAAGTGTAGTGATAGTTTTCTTGCGAATTCCCACATATATATGTAATATTTAAGTTTTATTCTACATTTAAAGGAATTTGTACCCAATACGAAAAATTACTATACTTGTTTTCCGTGAGCATATAGTTCTGGATTACAAAATTTTTCTTCATTTTCTCACACACATTCTTACTGTTTCTAATATTTTTATTATTTTCACTCATTCGTTCATTAGTTTAAGATTAAGAATTACACTCATCGCAAACGAAATAACTAAAATATGTTTGAACATAAGACTTTAACTGTTTTAAATTAAATAGATTTAATAAAGAGAACAAGAAAAAAAAAATAGTCGAAGATAATACTGTTAATTCTAAAATTTGAAATATGAGATTGACAATCATGACGGTTTTTTTTTTTTTTAGCATAAATATGTATGGATGCTGTGTGGAGGGTTTTTTTAAGGAAAGGAAGGGAAAGAGAGTTCTGGGAAGAAAAAGGGTTTAAGGGGTGAGTAGGAATCAGGGGTTCAGTATGTTCTGGTCATCCACCTCCAAGACCTAGACAAACCTCACCCAATGAAACCGGGCACCCCTGCTAAATCACCAAACGTAGCGAACCACTTAGGGTGACCTATGGCACAGGTGTTGGTTATCCAATCCGCCTCCCAAATTGGTTTGATGGAAGGTGGCAATGGCCGAATTAGTAAAAGCGCCTGTCTTGGTTAGACGAGAGGTTCTGGGTTCTTGTAACAGTTGCGACCGTTATCTTTTTCAATTTTTCTGTGTCTTGTTCTCTTTCATATTTTCGTTTAGAATATTAGTGTTATCTTCCTTAACCCTTATGAAATGTACTTTAGTCTAAATTAAAAAAAAAAAAAAAAAAAAAAAATATACATCAGAATGTTCTTTACCAATTCCTTCATAGAATTTTTTTCATTTCATATTTACATCACGCTTCTTAACCGGCTTTCCCGGAATTATTTCAGAACAATTTTGTTAGGCCTTTATTCAAGTTCACTATCAGCATTCAATAGGCAATATACTTTCAAATTACTCCTCTTCGCAACCAAACCCACACCTTTCAATTCTCGAATAGATTTCTATTCTGTTTTATGAATGTGAGTTAAGCAACACGTCTCAAACAGTGTTTCTTAAAGTATTTCAGGATAGTTTTGTTCGTGTTTTCATTTTAGTTAATTCATTTAATCATTTTGTAGTATACTCAGTAGGTTTATTATCCCGGGTTCCTTTGTGCTTTCGAAATGACGGTTTCAAAATCCTCGTTGTTCTTTGTTTACACTAAGGGATGTTTTACCGTTTCGAAATGCGACATCTGTTTGGTAACACGAGAAACGTTTTAACACTAAGTTTAATTCCTTGCTTCATAAACTGGGGGGCGTGTAAAATTTGAAGGATATAATTTTTTTGGATTTAATTTACGTATATTCCCGGGTTAATGTTCAGTTTAAGGAGTTAAACGTCACAAAATGTATAAAACTGGAAAGACTTTGGTGGCTGGGTCATGTGGAGAGAATGACCAAACATCAAGCACCAAAGACCTAGCTGAACCAGCAGATCCAGATAGGACGAAGGAGCCTGGGAAGGCCAAGATTAAGCCGCCACTACCCGAATTTCTACCGATTTCTTGCATAATCTCCCTTGAACATTTGAAGTTTTTAAACTCGTAAAAAATATATGTTATTTTTGAAGATAATATCTGTACAACCCCCACGCCAAAACGCAAATTGTATGAAATCCCTCGATTAAAAAAAATCACAAAGTATGCTCCGAAAATTTTTATTTTCAAGCCTGTCTTTATTATTTAACAAGTTACATGTATGAAAAAATTCAGTTTTTCTTTGAACGTTGTTTTAAACAGCCCCCAAGAGATTTTTGGTCTATTTTAAACGAGTCATGTTTTATTAAGCATTTTCACAATTTTCGCTCCAATTTTATCATTGAAAATATTAGCGCGCTCTGTCCAACATTCGTAATTACGTATCTCTCCATCTTCTTCTTTTTGTGCCGGGAAGCGTGACCTTAACACTTCCTTACCGGACCGGGGGAACGCACCTACACTAACGAGAGTTTTACGCTGTATCTATGTTGTTTTTTAAACCACGAACTCAATAATTTGAGTAATCTTAGAAAAACTATTTGGTTATCGATTTGCATTAAAAAAATTAATATCGCATTACTACTTTTCTTAAAATTAAATAGTTTATAACAAATTCCGGCGAATAATCTGTGCCACCCGCCCCCCTTCCCCTCTGTTCGGGCGTACCCCGTTCCTATCTGCTGAATGTATCGGGATAATTCTAAGCGATAGCAAGTAATTTCTAAGTTATTAGTGGAAAGGACTAATTCGCGTTCGTTTACACTGCGCATCTCGTTTGCTCTTTTTACAATGCTATAATGTTCGCTTGCCGGTCAAAGATCATTCGGTCTGAGTCGTTTCCGGTGAACGCCAATCGCCAGTCGAGATTCGGAAACAAGGTGTAACGTTGGCTATCGGCCCGCCTTCTCTGTTTTCTACGGAAAAATACACGTTATGGGCTAAATTCATTAGAATATTAATTATGACTTTATTTATGGAACGATTTTGAAAATGACTACTGAAATACGATGATTATACTTCCCTCTAATTATTATCATAACAAATTACAAAAAAATATGTCATTAACACCCTTTAATATGCAAAACAAATTGGGGTCCCCGAGTGACCCCCCTTCGGGTCATGTGTGATTTTTTTCGTTCCGGGACGAAAAGGTTAAGATGGAGCGACAACGTCCTCAAAGATATATCTACCTTGGAGCTTCTAAACAGGAGAAAACTGGACCAAAACCGAGATGAGTGGAGGAAGACTCTTGAGGAGGCCAAGACCCACCAGGGGTTGTAGAGCCAAGAGTGATGATGATTCCCGGGTAAATAAAACAAAATACAAAATATATTAAAACCTCAAAGTTAACCAAAAAGATTTTCAAAAGATTTGCACCATTCTTTGTCAGTGTTTATTTTAAAGTGAGGTAAACGTTTCCTTACTTTGGGTGTTATTGATTAAACTTTTTCAATTACCGAATTTTTTCTATAACTTAAGTATTATAACTTATAATACTTAACTTATAATACTTAAGTTTTGTAGAGAGAGCGCTCTAATGTTAAAATCGGTAATATTTAAGCGAAAATTGTGAAAATGTTTAATAAAACACGACTCGTTTAAAATAGAGCAAAAATCTCATGGGTGGTTTGTCTAACCCAGCATTTAAAGAAAAAATGTGATTTTTTTCATACATGCGAGTATAAATTGTAAACTTACTGAAATAAAAGTGTTTATAATAATTTTCGGATCAAACTTTTGAGATTTTTTTTCTATCGAGGGAATTTCATAGAATTTGCGTTTCAGCGTGGGGAATGTATAGACATTATCTTCAACATTAACATATATTTTTAAGAGCTTTAAAACTTAAAGTGTTTAAGGTACATATATAATATGTAATAAATCGGTAGGAATTGGGTATGCCGCCGCTTAAATTCAATGCGAAGTTGAGTTCACTGAACCAGAATTACGCAGGACAGACAGCCAAAATTAGTATTTTTGATGAAATCAAGACATTTGGTTGGTGTTAATAATATATTATTTGTTTTGTTTCCTGTTGTCGAAAGAGGATCTTTTAACGTAATAGTTATTTTCCTCCCACGCCAATCTCGGGGAAGAGAGAAAACGAGCTTTTAATAGAACTTAATTAGTTTCTTTGCTCAAGTCAGGTATGACGTTCCTACCAGAGTCAAATTATAATATAATAAATACTGATACGGTTGTATACGGCGCTATGTATTTTCAATCCACCAGACTAGGCCAGATAAATATTTGTATAGTAGCACGTTATAATTTTTTTTGTGTGTTTCAGAATTACGCAGGACAAACGGCCAAAATTAGTATTTTTGATGAAATCAAGACATTTGGTTGGTGTTAATAACATATTATTTGTTTTGTCTCATGTTGTTGAAAGATGAAATTTTAAGATAATTGGTATTTTCCTCCCACACCCATCTCGAGGAAGAGAGAAAATGAGCTTTTAATAGAAATTAATTAGTTTCTTTGCTCAATTCAGATATGACGTTCCTAACCGAGTCAAATTATAATATTATACATACTGAAACGGTTATATATGGTGCTATGTAAATTAAATCCACTAGACTAGGCCAGAAAAATATTTTATAGTAGCACGTTATAATTTATTTTTTTGTGCGTTACAGATTAATTTAATCCTATTATAACACAAATAACATATACATAACTTCAAACGAAAATTTTTTCAGTAATAAATATTTTAGAGTTGTTGCCTAAAATGACTCTTGAAACCTACAAGGCCAATGTTGAAAATGTCAAGAGACCTAGAGATATCATTTAGCAGCACAATACCTCCTTTCATGCTATGCTGGGCTAGAACGTCTGTTCTGCCGTGTGGAATACAGAGCAAATCGTGGTGAGGAACCTTGCGGTAGTTTTTCGGTACGAACAATTTATAGCATTCCAAAAGGAATGGGCTGTCAATGTAATTGTTTATGATTTTAAAAGCTGTTACTGTAAGGGTCCCATTCCTTCTAGATTGGAGACTTTCCTAGCGCGTTTTAGAGAGTGCATTCTCTATAAAGATACCTTAGAAACTTTTTTGTATTTGTTCAAATAAATCTATGTATTTTTGCTGGTATGGGGCCCAAACAGCAGAAACGTATTCTAATTTTGATCATATAATGCAGTTGAACATCGATGTCATTGATTTGGGTTAGGAAAATTGTTTACTTATTCTTATCACAAATCCAAGCAGTTTGTAACATGATGATGTCAACTCCACCATATGATCTGAAAAAGTAATATGGCTGAACAATCTTAAAACATTACTAAAGCTAAATTTTACTGACTGGTATTCCTGAGAGTCGCTCTCCGGTCCAGTGCATGATATTGCCAATTTATTCAGTTTCTCGCGTCCGCTCAACCGGCTGTTTTACCATCCCTCTCGTGTCACTTTCCGATATTAATTTTTTATCAAGTTTATTATAACATATAACGTTACTTGTAAATATATTTCACCCGCATAAATCAAGAGTTCTTATTGGAAAATTTCCCCTACAGACGCATCTCAGTTTATAGTGCTCGGAAAGGCTGTAAGCTGCAAATCCAAATCAGAATAAAAATACATATTTCACCACCTTTCCAAAGTAAGTTTGGGATCAAATATAACCCCGAGGTTCCTTATGGATTTCACTGATAACAATATTTCATCATTTAGTAAAATTTAGTTTATAATCAAATTTAATCGGGTTTTTGGAACGCGTATACGTCAAATATAACTTGAGAGGATTTGTGATTTGTTTGATATGATGTCTCCATATAAGGTTATGGTCAATTTATGATTCCTAGATACTTTATTTGGTCTGTTTTTCCTAGAGGAAAAATAAAGCCGAGAAATTGAAATAATTATCAGGTATTTTATCAGAGTTGCTGTTACACACCCCCCCCCCCCCCCAAGAATACTGAGCGAAAGGGACAACTAATCGTCAAAATCGAAGTTCCGCCTTGCCCAGTTCTATTTTGATACAATTTTCGTACAGTTTAAGGCTGTATGCATTATTTGACATATGTCGTGTGTGTTGCGTTTTATGTTTAAAATAGTGATAAAAAATAATAAAATTTTTGTTCATTACTGATTGTAAACATTTTTCTATTACCGTTCGATTTTTTGAATTTCATATATATTTTTGATGATTGGTTGACACCAACGGCAAAGGAAAATGACAGATATGAGGTGTTTCAGGGTTTGTCTTTTTCGATGATTTAGTACCGTTCCAAATAAATATTTTTTCTTCAATGCAATCTGTATGAAATCGTGAATATGGAGAAAAAAATTTAAACTTTTATTAAAAATTATCAAACTACGCGATTTTAAGGATTTTTTAGAGAATTCTAATCACATAAAGAAGTAACTTGTCACAAAAAGCAAAATTTGCCGATGCATTAGTGGTCAAAATCCATATTTTATTAAAAAAAAATGCGTAACGGGCGTCGCGGGTTCAATTCTCCGCTAGCTAAGTTGTCCAACATTACGGGGGAAGTAGGAATAATTTAAATTCTGTTATTAGTGACCCAGAACTAAGGCAGAGAATGTAAAAGTGTTATGTGTGGTCAGCCTTGCTGTATGGATGTGAGACATGGACCTTGAAAGTAAATACCATGAACAGGTTAGAGGCTTATGAAATGTGGCTTCACCGGAGAATGCTCAAGGTTCCATGGACCGACATGATCACTAACAGAAATTCTCAGGCAGGCTAGAGCAGAAAGAGAACTGCTTACATCAATAAAAGTCAGGAAAATTTCTTATCTGGGTCACGTATTTTGAGGGGAAAAGTATCACTTGCTCCAATTAATATCGAAAGGAAAAATAGAAGGTCGCCAAGGGCCTGGTAGGAGACAAATGTCTTGGCTGCGAAATATATGAGAGTGGACCGGCATTAGAAGTGCGGAGGAGCTATTCCGGGCAACACAATGTAGAGAGACATTTTCCAGAGTGATCGCCAACGTCGTCGGGGGGACCTGATAGGGCACACGAAGAAGAAGAAGTAACCCGAAGTAAGTCCGTCTTCAAAACAAAACAAATAGGTTTTATAGCTTTTTTATATTGAAATATGTAAATAACTCGGAAAACGAAGGAAGACTCCGAGCTTGACACTGGAAACGTTAATTACAAATTAGCCTAGTTTCGTGCGATAGAGTCTAGCTCTAGCACAAATAATAGTACTTCATATTCAAACGTCTTTCATACAATCTGTTTTAGATGTTTCAATTTAGGATTTAATTGAATTGAATTTAGTTGAATTCAAGTCTCGCAGATTTAAATTAATTAAGGCACTACTTGTCAAAATGACGTGATTAATTAATAAGGATATTAATTAATTCAGTTAAATTGAATTAGAAGTATAAATCATATTAGAATTATCAAATTGGATATGTGGCGACGGGTGTTGAAGCAATTTGTAATTATATTGACAAGTGAAATTTTGAATTGATTTTGTTGGTGTGCCCTCGAAAACCGAAGGTGCATTATTACATAACCACTGAACGGAAAATCATTAGAATTGTGGTCAAAACCGATTTGAAAGAAAACTATTGGTTTAGCAGCATTCTTTTTTTTGTATCAAAGTAATCAATATATCCATACTAATATTATAAAAGCGAAACTGCTCGAGTTTGTTTGTTACGCTTTCACGTATAAAACAATGCAATGATTTTAAAAATTCTTTCACCAATAGTTGGTTAAATTATATGCGAGGACTTAAGGCTGTATATAATGGTAAGCTCTGGTGTTACGAAATTATAAATATTAATTTATTATATTTGTTATATGTTTTATGTCGCTAACAAAAGCGAGTTATTGCTAACGTCAGAAAACAAATCGTTGCAGTGGAAACGATGTTGATATATTTTTTTTTTATTTCAGGCATCGTAGTTAAGGTTAAACGCAACGTACGTTATAATCTACGCATTCACAGATAGCGCCAATAAAATTATTTTAGGTTTTAGACACTTTTGCAAGTTATGCTTTAAGATATTAATAATAATTAATTGTTCGCGCCCGTACATACGCAAAATGAAAATGAATAAATAGTTTTGTCAATAAAAAAACTCAAATCTTTCAAGAGAGGCTGACAAATACAAAATTACATCGGTGATTCAGTCCAATATTGTATTGCCTCTCTTGAAAGATTTGAGTTTTTTCTATTGACAAAACTATTTATTCATATTCATTTTGCGTGTGTACGGGCGCGAACAATTAATTATTCTTAATATTTTAAAGCATAACTTGCAAAAGTGTTTAAAACCTAAAATAATTTTATTGGCGCCATCTGTGAATGCGTATTTTGAAAAAATGGTTAAAAAATATATATTGCGCGATTCAACCTGTTACAGTCGTTTGTAAAACTTACAGAAATCTTTATGTATAAAAAATTAGGTTCCGTATGTTTGCTCGGAAAGTAATCGATAGATTGACTCAAAAATTTACAGAACATTGCATTTTAGCAGAACAGTGTTTCTATATATAATGGTTAGATCTGGCGTAATGAAATTTGTATATATCGATTTGTATATCGAAAATCGCCTTGGTGCTGAAAAAATTAAAAGTTGTTAAAGTAAACCCTGAAAACATCACAAAAGTAAAGTTAATTTGACACATAAATATCCATTAAACACAGAAAACGAAAAACTTTGCCGGATACATTCGGATACGTTTTTAAAAGTATCGATGAATTCTAAACTTAAAGAAAAAATACGTTTGGAAAATCGTTACTTCAATATTTTTTATCACACTAAAACACAAGTTAAACGGTTATGATAATTACCCAATTACCAAGATACCATCATAAATATTCAGAAAAACACAGTAGTTATAGTTTAATTATCACGATGACCTGCACAGGTCGACCCGCGGAGAGATCCAAACTCGACAGTCATAAAATTACTCGTTCGCGTTTCGAGGTAGTGAGTATTTGCGATGGTGCCATTCGTCGCAAGCAGCTAAAATGTTTGTTTTTTTTTTAATTCTAAAAAGATTAGACATTTAGGTACCCAATTAAAATAAAATGAAATCCAGAAAGAAACCTCAAATTATTAACTGTGCGCCGGGTTAACTTGGGCATCTTAATTTGTTTGTTACGAAGATAATATTGTAATTTTTAAGGTGCTATGCGATGTATGGTTGTCATATATATGTTTGAAGAGCCGCTTTTGCAGGAAGACGCTTGCTTACAGGATGGTGCCATTTGTATGCATTAAGAATTGTAATATTCTATCATTGAAGACAATATTTGCAACTCTCAAACGAAAAACTGTAACAGAAAATCAGAAAAGATTCAGACTTAAAAGGTTTGCTTCTTACATGATGCACTGGTTCTTTTTAAATGCTATTCTTCATAATTTCTGATAAATTAGTCACCCCACGTATTCCCCGCGCCACGCGTCTTATTCCAAGACTTATTGGGATCGTAAATCGTCCACGTTCTCGCAGAATCGCGCCCATAAGGCAAACGGACCGTGAACCTCGTGTTTAAAGAAATTTCAAAGGAATTTCTGCGTTCCTACGATCCTTCAGGCAAATTAGTTTCCCGTATCAGCGCGGATTTTCCCGTATTTCCCGGATGCTGACTATATTTCCCGGATATTTCAAGTTCGACCCTATTCGTTGCGATGCATTGATATAAAATGTCCTAGAAAAGCATTTCGGATCGGGGAAGACTGTTGGAGAGACAATTGAACTTTTGACCTCTCTAGCAGGACCAACTCTCAGAACTCGCTCCACAGAGGAAGGATTCGTGCATGCGTCACTCCTGGACACACTGACCTCCAGATTCCTATCAATCCTTATATTAATCCTTCCCTAAACTTCCCCTCAATCCTTGTCCACAGCATCCACAAAGAGGCTGCCGTATGCTCTGATGGGAATTATTTTTTTCCAGGAAGACCCAAGACGTCAAATATGCTGCAACACTGAACTATTTTTTTAATTTTTCGTATAACAAAGTCTCCTGTAGCGGTATCCAGAAATTATTTTAGAGTAAAAGAAGACAACGTAATGATTTAAAATTCACTGTAATTTGGTACCCCAACACAAACATCTAGTGCGATTCATTTCGCTGGTTTAATCACATTCGGTTGTTGCGGCTTGGGTAGCCATTTGTGCTTGCCACAAAGGTTCGGCTGGCGACGTATCTCGAGATATCGACCATACCAGCAGCGGTCGGCAATTAGTTTTAGGGGCGGGCCGAATGAATAAGTCAATTTTTTGGCGGGCCACGCGACGGTCGACGTCACTCGTACGCGTGCGAGCCTACTCAGTTAGTGTACTTGTGCAACCGTGATTTTTTTTAAATTTGAAGAGATCATTACATGAATATTATGATTAACCAGTGGAGTGGTAGTTATTGAATCCCACACGGACGTTGCGGGTTCTGAAAAACTTACGTTTTTGTTTTCTTCACAAAATATGAAAACAAAGCGACTTTTCATCCCGCGACAAAATATCCCCTATCATCTATCCTACGGACAAAATATCCTCCGACAAAATATCCTATGGACAAAACATCATCCGACAAAATATCCTACTGACAAAACATCCTCCGACAAAATATCTTACGGACAAAACATCCTCCGACAAAATATCCTATGGACAAAACATCATCCGACAAAATATCCTACTGACAAAACATCCTCCGACAAAATATCTTATGGACAAAACATCCTCCGACAAAATATCCTATGGACAAAACATCATCCGACAAAATATCCTACTGACAAAACATCCTCCGACAAAATATTTTACGGACAAAACATCCTCCAACAAAATATCCTATGGACAAAACATTATCCGACAAAACTGACAAAACATCCTCCGACAAAATATCTTACGGACAAAACATCCTCCGACAAAATATCCTATGGACAAAATATCATCCGACAAAATATCCTACGGACAAAACATCCTCCGACAAAATATCTACTAAAACCTAACTTAACAAAAAAATGGGATAAAAATAATACTGACATCTTGGAAAGACAATAAATTGTAAAATTAGGTTAGGCCACGTCCGCATAGGCAGGTGGCTTGCTTAGCGCCTAGTGCCTAGTGGCTTGCACCCTGCTACTCGCTAGGATACACGGTGGCCGCACTGTCGGTGGTTTGCCTGGTGGGTCGCTAGGTGCCTTGCTCATTTGCTTGTCGGCACGTCGCTAGTCGACTCGCTAGGCGACTCACTAGGCTCTAGGCGCTAAGCAAGCCACTTGCCTATGCAGACGTGGACTTAGGTTAGGTTAGGTTTTAGCGGATATTTTGTTGGAGGATGTTTTGTCCGTAGGATATTTTGTCCTTCGGATATTGTATCGGGGATATTTCGTCGCAGGATGCAAACGCGCGGTACCGAAAAAATATGATTGTGGCCGAAGGTGCGCCAACTACGGCGGGAAAGAATAATCGTCTGAGAAATAGTGCGGACCAGGAGGAAGCACTTCGCAGAAACGAATCCGGCCCACTGGCCGCCAATTGCCGATCGCTGAACTATACTGTTATACAATAGACTTGAACAACCAGCAATATACGAAGGGTAGTCATCTCTCAAAGAATCGACTGTACAGTATACGAATATGGAGGGAAACTATGATATGTAGGTGACGTTTATGAGTGAAGCATGATGAATTATATTACGGTGAACACTGCACACTCAACACCTCCCCTTGTTAATATTTATGTACCCATCAATAATAAAGTGATTTAAAATATATATAAATAATCTATTTATATATATTTTTTTAAATATGTCGGTGGTAACCGGTGGGGGGAAGGATGGGGGGGGGGGGCAGCGTTTGTTTGCTTTTTATAAAAATCTACACATTTGGTATTCAAAATAAGAGAAGGGTCACTGCCTAAGTCTGTTTTTATAATATACCTATGTATTTATTAGATATATTTTTAAGTAAGTTGAGTAGGATAAGTGTGCAAAATTTCATCAATATCGGGACAAAATTGTAGATTTCAGTTAAAATATTACATACAGATATAATTTAATTATGTATTTTTAATTTATTTATTTATTAATTTATTTATTTATTTAGTATAGTATAATACATTTACAAACATTATTTATGATATGTTTTGACTGTCCAACTAGGATGATTCCCGTTTTAGAACAGTCAAATTAGGATTAGTGTGAACATATGGAACATTTTATTATACATATTTTTACGTAAGTTAAGTTTAAGGTTTAGTGTACAAAATTTCATCAATCTCGGGATAAAATTGTAGTTTTGTATAAAAATTGAACCCACGCCGCCTGCCACGGACACTCCTCCTTATCTAAAAAGATCTTTTACTTTTTTTAACATAGTATGACAATACATTATTACCTACGTACTTACTAATATTTTTGGACTTCACAACATTGAGAACGTAGAACAGAACCCTCGAAAAAACAATTTTTCTTAGCTTCCCATACATTTAAAGGGGATTCAATAAATTTTTATGATAAACATAATAATTTTTCAATGGTAATAAATAGGAAGCGGAATGTGGAGGCAAAAAAATTGGGAATGTATAGCGAACGATATGATGAAATAGGCCAAAATCAAATGATCTTTTATAGCTAAGTCCGTTGGCTCCATAAAACAAATTAGACCGGTCAACAAATAATAACGATAGTTTAATTGTTTTGCCTTTAATAATTAGCGGCTCTGGAATTTTCGTTTTGCTTCCGCATTCCACCTCCTAGTAATTAATCATATTAAAAATATCCTAGAATAAGAAAAACATTATATATTTTTCTTTGCTAAGAGTTATGAATCATTACAACTGAAATAATATTAAAACTTGCACATATTACGATATTACCTACATGCTTATAATAGTAAAACAGAAATGTTCTGACAGGTGCACACTAAACTCCACTTTTGCACTTACGTTTAACGTCAGGACTATAAGAACTTTAATAAGTCAGGTACGTCTCGTACGACATAACACATGTCTGGTAATGTTGTAGATAACTTGAAAACAAGCTTATAGTTCCGAGTGGTTAAATAAAGAACAAATTGATGTATAATGCATCACAAAATTCGCCTAAAATAAACATCGACAGGATTTTCGGAAGCAATGTTATGATCGCCGAGAAATAATAAACAGAACTGTTGACATTTCTACTTGGTTGTTAGTTTCATTGCAAACTTTTCACTGCCATCTATTGATTATAGGTGAAAACATTATCTTAGCTAGCAACTTGCGAACATTTGGGCCGCGGTAAGTTCCAAATATATTCTAATTAATTAGAAAGTAGGCACCCACCAGAGTTAATAGAGAAAAGGTTTTAAAAGAATTTTGTACCAACAACAGGCTTCTGTTCTGTGAGAAATTTTACAAACATTATAAAGAATGATGTGCTTTTGTGCTATTGCGTTGATTTTAAATAAATTTTGATGATTATTTTGGGTGTTTGTAATAGAACTGTCATACCAAGTTATAAAGAGTTAAAATAAGCCTTTGCATCATTTGAATTCAAAAATGTACAAATATAATAAAAAAAAATTATCAATATTTTAAAAACTCTAATGAAAATTAAATAGTTAATATGAATCTGTTCTCCATTTGAAAATAACACTAGATCTTGGATTCAGACTAGGTTGTCAGTGGCGTAGCGTGGGTATCAGCCGCCCGGGGCGGAGGAAAATTTTGCCGCCCCCTGTATAGGTATTTCAAATTTTGCCGCCCCCCTATATAGGTATTTCAAACGACGATTTGCTTTTTTTAAAACCACCGCTTTTTTTATACGACGGTTTTTATATCACATGAATCGATTTTCTTCCAAAAAAAAAATCATGTTATGAATTCTGCTACAAATTTATAACTGCTCTCGAAAATCAATAATGGTATCCATGAATTAGGATTTTGCATTTCGAATTTTTACAATGTGTTTATAACACAAGGCAGGTTTTAACTTAAGATTAATTTTGCGTTAGAGAACCAAAATAATAGTTACACATGGAACAGTCAATTTAAAAAAAATTGCAGCGTATAGCATGCAACTCGAATGTGTAAAACTTGACTAGGTCCACTATGAATCTGCAACTTGTTATTTAATTTGTCCTTTGAACACAAAACTGGTTGTAAATAAATCTCTATGGGGGGAATTAAGACTACACTCAGAACATGAAAATGGTTTATTTTTTGACAGCATATTCATAAATATTAGTCTGCAATTAGAATTTTATCACTGCACTTCAAATAAGTAAATGTTTTCCTTCGAAATGTGTCGGGAGAAGATTCCACAACTGAAATTTTACATTCTGAATTCAAAACTGGTTTAAAGTAAATCTGTATGCGGTGAATTGAAACTACACTAACAACTTGAAATTGTTTTTTTTTTTTTTTTTTTTTTAATTTATTTATTTATTTTATAAATCAACAATCCAGTCCCGCTAAGCCAATTGCAATTGGCTTGACAGCAGGTGCTTATAATTACTTACAAATATATTTAAAGTTATAATTTACATCTTTTATCTACAGTTTAAACAGTTTTTCATAAATTTTATCATAAGTATCAAAATAAATATTCTTTTTCCAATAACCAATTTTCACCATATATTTAACCTTATTCATAGAATTATGTTGCTTTATATTGTCAGGAAATAAATTAAATATCTTCGGTATGTTGTATTCAAACGTTCTCTGTCCGTACTTATTATTAAATTTCGGAACTATTAACCCGTCGTTACGCGTGAATCTAGTGCTATATTTATGATCTAGTTTCTCTTTATGCTGCGGGGTAAATATATGCTGAATTATCATTTTATACCATAGTATTGCCTTCACAGGTAAAATTTTTGCACTCTGAAACATCAACGGAGTATTGTGTCTTTGTTTGAAAATGTTAGGGACAACTAATAATTTTACAATTGCGTTTTGTACAACTTGTACTTGTTTCAGGTTGGTTACAGTAGTATTTCCCCATATTGTTAACCCATATCTTATTATTGATTCTGCTAGTGACATATAAATTATTTTAAGTGTATCAATTGATAGGAAAAAAATTAATGTGTACATTCTGCTAGCAATTGATCTGAGTCTTTGATTCTCTTTGATTCTGGCAAAACACACATCGTCCGCAACTAGAATTTTATAACTGCACTTCGAATTATTTTATTTTATTTTTTTCAATAAAATAAAATTAAAATTATAATTTAAAGTGACATTTTGCCGCCCCTTAAAACTGCTGCCCGGGGCGGGCCGCCCCCCGCCCCCCCACGCTACGCCTTTGGGTTAAGTGTAGGTACTTTTACCTTTTTAATACATTAATTTCAAACTTTCTAATCTGATCCATACTACTGTGATGGATACTTTTGATTGTTAACATGGATGGAATGGTAAGAATGATAAATCAAAGGAAAGTTTGATCTTTTTTTTAAATACCATAGTCATACTCCAAATGGGTATGGCCTGGGATAAAAAATTTGTTATTTATGACCTGAAATTCTGGTTTCTTTGATAACAGTAATAAAAAATCTAGCTGCAAAGAGATAAGAGCCAATTTATTTTCAAAGAGGTAAGAATTGGATATTTGTAAGGACTGACTTACTCCTATATTGTATTATGGTGAATCGATATTGTGATCAGTTGGCGGAATTCACTGCACAAGCACGTAACAGATTAGTAGTAAACGCACTAAGGCATTGAATCTTGCAATCAATGCAATAAAGATAGCAGCCAATAAAATAAAGATGATGTGGGTGGTTCTTAGTCAAATTTAAAAATGAACGACTTGGATATCGACGCCTTGGCGCAGTGGTTAGCGCGTTTGACCACAAGCGAAAGTCCTGGGCTCGAGTCTCAGAGATGCCAATATCTTTATTGATTTTTCTAAATTTTCGATAGAGTTTCGCTTATATTGTTTTTATTTAATTAAATATACATACATTCAGATTTTAGTATAAGACGATGATGTATCACTATATAAGACGCTCTCTGCACCGACCACGTTTTATTACATATCGATGCTACCCAAAAAGGAAAAAGCGCCATCGTTAGTTAATTGCTTAAACTCTTTTCATGTTTCTCCTTTACCCCACCTTCCTTCACCTTTATTGTATCAAAACTCCGAATAGAAAATCCAGCAATAATAATTAAAGCAGAATGTTTGTTTTCTATTGGCCTAGAATTACCTCCCTTAACGTTGTGGGCTTCAAAGCGAAAACATAACCCGAGCCAATCGCTTGGAGTACACTCAAATCCAATGAAAAAATTAATACTAGTTGGATTTTCCCCTCGAAAAATGGCCTGGTGAATTGATATAAAATTTACTGGTTCAAAGACAACACATTAGTGAATGCAAACTTCCAGCAATAAGCACCACTCCTGGATGAGCGCTGGACCTGAGCTCACTCAAGACCACGCCCTACAAAATTGACCATTGCTTATTTTATTATTTTAATTTTATTTGTTTTTTTTTTTTTATTATACTATCAATAACTATTGGGACGTGCGTGATTGCTCTATCCTCCCCACATCGTAGAATAAAAAAAATATCGAGCAGTTTTAATACGGTAACATCTGCCTGGTTGAATTTCAGAACCCAGTTTCGAGTGCATGTTGACGCAACGCCGTTCGCGTCACGCCACAAATAACATCTGTGTACGTGGAATTTCAAACAAAGCTACCGTTGTAATTCGGTTTTGAATTCAATAATTCGTCACAAGATATCGCCACTTTCGTCAGCAGGTCGGATGGGAACGTGTCCCTCCTAGGTATAACTGCCACGAATTTGTTATACGGAAAGATCGACGGTAATACATAGTTGTATCAAGCGGCTATATATATATATATTTTTTTTTTTTTTTTATTAACAATTTTTTTGGTACAGTTGGTAAAATTTTGTTATACAAACTTTTTATATAAACAGTTTTAAAAAAGTAGAGAATAACATAATTACATTAGATTAACCAAAAAAATCCCACATAGGCATCGCCAGTTCGTGGGTATACTTGAGTGATTTTAAGACAGATAATTACTCATAAACATACAATATATTGTAGAAGTTTAAAAAAAAAAAAAAAATTAAATTAAATACATAAAGAATAGATTTAGTGTTTACTGAAATACATTCAAAAGACATGTTTATAAAGAATAATAAAAATTTGGTTAAGTTACAGCATAGGTCAGATGTTACAGCAAGTAAATGTTTGTGTCGACGGTATTTATCCAAGACTTTAATACATTTTTATACTTGCATGGTGGATATATTTTTACAATCAATTTCTGTAGCCTTATAGAAAGCATTATATATTTTTGGTGTAATAAAATATGCATGTCTTTGCGCAAGCCTAGTGTTACACAGTGGAACTTCAAATACATTATTTAACCTATTACTAAAACGCTTTTCATTTTTTGTAAAAATAACATTTCGTGTAAATATATATTTTAAACATTGTTTACAGTAAATTTTTCTTATATCTAACAATTCAGCCTCATGGAACAATTGCACGGAGGGGTAGTTTATATCTTTATGCAACATTATTTTTAGTATTAATTTTTGAGTTATTTCTAGTGGCTTAATGTGTGTATTATACACACTCCAATTATTCCATAAGATACTGATGATTGCACCAATGCATGATACACCAATTTTATTCTTTTAATGTCAACTATGTATTTTAAACGTTTAAAAATATAAGTTAAATACCTAAGTTTATTAACAAGCTTTTGAATGTGATCTGTCCATTTGAGTTGGCTGTCTATTATAATTCCTAAGTATTTAACTGTATTTCCCGTATTCATTTCTGTACAGCTAGAGCATAATATAGGATTGCAAGTATTTTTGTGAAACCTTATATTTAAGTGAGTTAAGGGTGCCGTCTTTTTGTTATTATAAAATGGAATATAGAGAGTTTTTTCACAGTTCAGAGTTAGGAGGTTTTGATTGAGCCATTCTTTGACAATGGATGTGCACTTATTTGCATTTTCAGAGACATCATCCCAGGATTTACCATGAACTGTGATTGCAGTATCGTCCGCGTACGAAAATAGTTTTCCCGGAATGCTAATATTACATAGATCATTAATATAGATTAGGAACAATAACGGTCCGATAACTGTTCCTTGTGGAACCCCATGTCTCACTGATGCTGGTTGACTAATATTTACACCAATTTTGGTGGATTGTTTGCGATCAAGTAAATAATTTGTTAAGAGTGACAAACAATCATTTTTAATTCCAATGTTATTAAGTTTTCTAATCAGTTTATTATGATTAACGGTATCGAAAGCCTTTTTTAAATCTAAAAAGATTGTTATACTTCTCATATTTGAGTCAAGATTGGTGTATATATTTTTTGTCAGATTAAATAAAGCATCATCTGTACTAAGACCTGATCTAAAACCATATTGGTTTGGGGACAAAAGTGCATTAGCTTCTAAAAACTCTAATACTTGTGACTTCATAATTTTTTCTAATATCTTTGCAAGTTGCGATATCAAAGAAATCGGTCTGTAATTGTCAAGTTTCGAGAAGGATCCAGATTTATGTATCGGTACAATAGTTGAGAGTTTAAATGCGTTTGGGAAAATGTTTTTTTCAAAGCAGGAATTAAAAATGTGTTGCAGGGGCATGGAAATGTGTTGTTTAATAGTCTTGATTGTGATACAGCTTAATTCGTCTGGACCATTGGCTGTATTTGACTTAAGTTTCTCAATGTGTTTTATAATTTCAAATTCAGTTACCCGTCTAAATTGAGATAGGTTAGGAGTGTTTTCAGAATGTGTGTCCATTTGTGTCAGTTTGTGTGTATTATTTTGAAATGAGGGATTGTTATTTATTAAATCTGAGGCAACATTTGTAAAAAAGTCATATTACGTCATTGGTTGCTATTACGTCTATATATTACGTCATTGGTTGCTATTACGTCATTACGTCAGCGCTACAAAGTAACCTCTCTCGGTTACTTTGTAGCGCTGATTATCACCCAATGACAGTGGATCCGAGGAACATGCTATTTTTGAAACCAGTTCCTATTGGATTTATAAAATGGCCAAACACTAACTGGGCGAAGCCGAAGTAAAAGCCGCCCGCAGGGCCTAGCAGCAAAAACCTGCCCAGCGGGTTTTTAACTGCTAGATATTATAAATTGACTAACTAACACGTCTTTCTCGTAGTGATGGACAGAGAGGACGGACTGTCATAACTATGTCACTTAAAACGCTCGTGGCTTCATTCACATACATATTACCCAGCTCAGAACAGATATTGTCTAGTGAGTCGGGTAGCGCACATATATGTAAATAACTCTTTATATTAAAAAAAAAATATATATATATATATCCGACTCAAGTATTTGATTTAATTCTTCGTGGCATGTTTTTTCGGGCTTTCCCGACTTTTTCTGGTCACTTTCACAACATATATTCTTCTTAGATTCCTTTCGTCACTCATGTCCAAACCATCAAAGAGTTGTTTTGGTAATCTCTCATATTACACGTACATACAGTTTGTACATACATGCACCTCAGATATCTCTTTTATGAAGCATTTACTTATAACCATATTCAGTTAACCTTCTCCCCTGCCGTCCTCAGTAGAGTTCCCTGCATTCTCTCTTCGTTCAATGTCCTTATTAGACTTTTAACCTCTCTATTTTTCTTTTACAATTAACTTCACATAATAGGTGATCCTGAGGGAAATCATTCCCTGTTATATCTTGAAACTCGCATTTCTTTATTAAGAACTAGTGTTGCCCGAGTTTTAACGCAGGGTTTTTCGAAATCAAATGTAAACAGTAATTTTCAAGTGAGCAAAATTTCATCAACAGTATCAACATTCTACTTTAAGGGTGGGAAAAGAGCATGTGAGAGGTTTTTCAAAATTTCATGAAAACACCTTCTCTTGCTTTAAAGGTCAAGGGTGCAAAATTTCATCAATCTCGGAATAAAACCGTGAAAAGCTAAATTTGGTCCCTTTCTTGGCTGTCTTCAATCATTGAGCCCGCTTCAAATCAATTCTATTTTTTTGGATATGAACACGATATTATAACAATCCATTATAAACTTATACAACTCGTTGATCAGAAGCAAATTTGAATATGATAGCTCAGCTATCATCAGCTATTTCCGTAACCATTCGTGAATTAGATACGAATGACGATAGTCGCCACTCTTCTAAGGCACAACTTAACTGACATCTCTTGACAGTCTCGAGATCCTAGAACTGCTATACTAACAAAATCTAGGATTGAAGTATGTTGAAATTACATATATAATCCCATACACCACGAAAATAAGGTTGGAACGCATGTAGGCCCTCGTCAGTAGGCCTCATCTAGTGTATTTTTATACCATTGCTCAGTTCACATTTAGAATGCTAATATGCAGTGGAAAGGCTACATTAATCTTAGATGGAGGCGATTGATTTGGGTGGTAAAAATACAAAATCATGCTGCGCTGTTTGGATCGCTAATTTAAGCCTTCGTTTGGCGCAGTTTTGTTATTCACTGCCTTTAAAATTACAAAAGTATTTGGAAAAGGTATTCCAAATAAAGGAGGCGATACATGTAAAAAAAAAGAAAAATTGTTTTTTTTTTTTGCCTAAACAGTTAAAATAACACCTCAAAAATATTCCTGTGAATGTTAAGAATGAAATTCGCATTCATACTATTAAGTAAGAGAAAATCGCCACAGCTCTTTGACGACCAAAAAAGCTTGACAAGCATGTAAAGAACAACTTAAGAAGAAAAACGAGTACTTCGAATGCACCGAAGGACTTCTGTATGGCCCTGGAATAGCTGACTTGTTGGGAGGTCGTTTTAATGATAGTGTTTGTCAAAACTTTACATGTGTTTCTCTCCAAACTGCTTTTTTTAAATTGGCGTGAAAGATAACTCAAAAAAAATTCTTTTATAGTATTAGCTTCTAGTTAAACCTCAAACATGCCAAAAAAATCTACAAAAATTATCTTTGACCCAAAAACCTTAAAAAAAGGGTGAAAAATCGAACTTTTTTACTTTGAGGCGTGCCAATTTACGATTTTTTGTACTTTTTTGTTGGTTCAACTAAAAGATACATGTTTTATGAACACGCTCAAGCCAAAGTTTTAAATTTCAGATAGCTGTAAAAAAGCTAAAAATACCGTCAATTGATGCCTTTCGCCACGAGGGTCCCAGGAGATTTGTTACTACGGCGACCATTTAAAAAAATCTGATTCTTGTATTTTAATATAAAATTAATAAACATACTAAATTTCAAAACGATTAATTTATTTCTTCCCTTTTAAATAAGCCTCTGAAAAACGGTCAAAATTCAGGCGGTTATATGGATCGCCCCCCATAATCTAGTTTCTTCCATGACGTATTGGATAACTTTACTAACTAAATGTGGAGTCCGGAAAAAATGCAAGGCTGATATGAATGTAATGAAGATAATGTTGAATTTAGGCCATATTTTTTAGCCAATTCTAAGACAGGAGCCGCAAAATTCTTGATAAAAATCTCCTGAATCTTGCAAAAACGGACGATCAGTTGGACAGATTCCTCTATCTTAACTCGGATTGCAATCCTTTCAGCACAAGTGTCAGGTGGGAATGCTATCCTTGTTCTATCTGTAATTCAATTCAAGAAACTCTGAGGAACCTGCGTCTTTGATTCTTATCGGTGCATTTTCGGGAAATGCGCGTCCATTTGACGGTTGACATTTCTGACGTCCACACGGTTGACATTTCTTTCATGAAAACTGGTCGTTTCAAGAGAAACATTATTTTCCCCATGACTTGCAGTTAATGTAAAAACAAACACGTATGTAATAATAATCACATTGTATCAAGCGGCTGTATATTACATATGACGTCACGTCTCGGTTAATTTGACAGTGGATCCGAGGAACGGGCTTTTTTTGGAACCTGTTCCTATTGAATTTTTAAAATGGCCACCAACTCTAACTGGGCAAAGACGAACCAAAATCCGCCTGCAGGGCCTAGCAGTGATAACCTGCGGAGCGGGTTTTTAACTGCTAGTTGTTATTATTATTACATTATTTTTTTTAGTTGAATTTTTCAGAATATTTATTAAATTGTGTTTTGAATTCTTTAATCTTATATTTTCTGGAAATTTATTAAGCCGCCGCTACCCGAATTTCTACCGATTTTTTACATACCTCCCTTAAACATTTGAAGTTTTTAAGCTCTTAAAAAAAAAAAATGTTATTTTTAAAGATAATATCTAGATACGATCAACGCCGAAACGCAAATTATATGAAATTCCCTCGATAGAAAAAAAATCGCAAAGTATGCTGCAAAAATTATTAAAAACAAGTCTATTTCTATTATTTTACAAGTTATATTTGTTAAATAATTCACAATGTTTCTTTAAATGATACTTAAGATGCCTCCCACGTGATTTTTGCTCTATTTTAAACGAGTCATGTTTTACTAAACATTTTCACAATTTTCGCTTCAATTTTATCATTTAAAATATTAGCACGCTCTGTCCAACATTCGTAATTTCATATCTCTCCATCTTTTTTTTGAACGGGGAAGCGCCGCCTTTAAGAAATTTGTTCGTAGGTAACTGTAGTTCTGTTAACCCAAAGTTATTTTTACATATCGGAACCGGTAACAAGTATTTTTGCCTGAGATTTGCTCTATTTCTAAATACATTTATCTTTTTGGGCTTTCAAAAAGCTAGTAAATTTAAAGGTTTACACAATTCTTAGAAAGGCTAATGAAGGTTGGGTTTTTGAAACGAAATTATAGCATGCCTGTGCACCGTAATGAACTGCCCTCAGGTTGCACCCACTAATCCAAGCAAAGGTGCTACCTACTGCATAAATTACATGTTACACAATATACTGAATGCACCCACTGCAAGGCACTGCACTCTACTGTGTAATCTAAGTGAACTGATTGCACTATTGGACTTACATTCGTGGCTTTATACTGGCTGTATTGGTAATAGAACAATACTAACTCATGAGGATCTAAAACGACCGTAAAATATGCACGGAGTAAAAGCCATTTGCAGACTTCTACCACAAAGTTACGACAAATAATTTATCTGTAAAATTCTGAGGGGTAGTTAGAAAAAATGTCTAAAATTTTTAAACAATAAAATTTTCAAATTGTAATCTGTTAAATTCTATGAAAGACGATCGAAAATGCCTAGTATGTGCAGTTTTAAATCTAGTTTTCAAGGCCTATTCGAAGTGTCTGGAATATAACTGTCCTTTCCTAAAATTCCTACCTACCTCCCTCTACCTACACATGCAAATCAGTGCAGTGGCAATCTTCAACCAGCAAGCAGTGAATTATTATGAAGTTCTATTATGATCGTATTTTCGAAGTGCAAATTACCTGTGTACGTAAAGACTTCAAATTATAACTTATGGTGATCATACAATCTGAGCATAGTTCGGAACATTTTATGTGGAATGTGAATTCTTATGTGGACAACATCAATCCAGCCTGCTACAGTAACAGTACAGTGAGTTTTGTGCTTCCTATTTCCCACCTTTTAGAAAGTTCCTAACAAGAAGGCTCTTTCTAAAATTTTTTTTATACAATTTTCATAATTTTAGAAGATTATAGTTAATGATAACATGTTTTGTATGCCGTAGATATTTTCCCAACGACATTCTAGAATTCACAAAATGAACAATTCACCAAATTTCAAAGAAAATTTTCAAGTTCTGCGAATATCTTATTCATGTTCTATTATAAAATTAGTACGGGCCCGACACTTCAAAAAACTGAAATGCTAACAGAGCTTGAATAAAGCTTTTACAGAAATTGAAAGATAGCTTTGAAATTTGATGAATTGTTCAAATTTTGTAAAACAACCCGTCCTTAGAAAAGTTCGTAAATTTTATTGGTTGAAACACCCAAGCACCCAAACACCCAACGTTGCCCGGGCTTTATTCTGCTTGAAGGGGTGGAAATAAAAGGAAAGGGTAGTTTTTAGAAATTTTCGATATGTGTTGAGGTATGAGTCAAGTGTACAATATGTCATCAAACTCGGATTAAAGCTTTATATTTGTTTTAATTTTATGAAAAACAAATACCTTTGTATTACACCACTATGTTCTAATTAGTCTATACTTGTTTGTCTTTTGTTATTTATTATTGACTTATTATCCTGACGAAGAAAACATAGTTTTCGAAACATGTTGATATTGTTAATAAAATAGTGGTGTAATACAAAGGTATTTGTTTTTCATAAAATTAATGATGACACCCCAAAGTAAATATGCCTATTTTGAAGAAATAACTTTATATTTGTATACAAAACAAACACTTGGATACTCTTCTGTACATATAGATGATGTCCAGGAACTTGCAGTACCTACCCAAAAGCGTAAACTGGTGAATCTACATGACTTTTGAAATCGATATTGTAATGGAACCTCTTTCGTTTTTGAATAAATCGGATCCCCGATATTGTATATTTTTAGATCAAATTTGAAAATAAAAGCCGTCGCTAGGGAGTTAACATCAGCTATTAAATATTGTATTTTAAAATGCATTGAAGCGTAGATCCGGTTCCAAAAGATTTTTAACCCCTTATTTGCCAAAAAAATAAAAAAAAAAACAACTAAATGCTCGGGCCAAAAAAATAAAAGTGTTTTTTGGTTCTCTATTTTCGGACATCAGGACATGTATACAGGATGGATAGATGTAAGTAATAAAATTATATTTTAAATATTTTTCAAGATAATTTTTTTAATTTAAATGTTGTAAGTACTCACCTCAAAACACACATCAGGATTTGCGTTTGGAGGGGCTGAAGTTATCTTCTTCACAGGCGGCGACCTGGCAACCCCTTCTTCCTTTATCAGCACCTTTGTCTCCTTCTTATCGACAGCCAGGTCCTTCTTACTTCCCTTCATCACCGCGACCTCCCTCTTTTTCTCCGATAACACACTCTCGGTGGAGGCTGCGCGTTTCGAGGAACAGATCGAAGGATTTTTACTGGACATCTTCAGGCTCTCGACAGATGCTGATGTCTTACTGGTCTCTGTAGTTGAGGTAGCCATGTTTACTGATTTAAAAACAACCTTATTTAGTTAAAAGTTATTTCAATCACTATGGATTCCAAATTAACGTTTGTGATGGTTTTTAAAATGTATTTAAATGAATCAAAAAATTTTAGATGCGTTCGAATTATTACAAAAACGAAAACTTCTCAACCAATTAGTACAGAATTTTCTCACTATTTTGTTTGTTATTTTATCGATTGTCTTTTTCAAAAAGTATCTTATATTTATATTATGACGACGGGTTTAAAAAAATATAACCCGTTTGTATGCAATATTTTTTCACTGATTTGATCTTCGCAAATTAATATTACGTGTTTTCTAACATCAATTAAGTATCTTCAAATTGTTTTTTTTTGTAAATTTATTTTGATATCCGCAATAGTTAAGACGAAGATCTGGTATAATATGACAACAAAAATATCTCAACCTTTATTGTTATTTTATCGACTATCGTTTTCAAATAGTGTCTTGTGTATGTGTTATTAAAAAATCTTAACCAATTTATACGCGACAATTTTCTCACTGTTTTGTTCTTCGTAAATTAATATAACGCGTTTTATAACACCAATTAAGTATCTAATATTAATATACTCTCTAAAACATCAACTTTTTAATCTTTTTTTATCGAAAATACATTTATATTGCTCTATTTTATCACACTCAATTCTACTGCACCATCTAATTTCTTTTCTACACACTTTATTTTCGACAAAATAAAAGTCACCAATTTTATTACAATTTTGCAAAAGTTTGTTTATCGATGGATTTAATATTAAATCATTTTAAACCGAGTTTATCAATCATTGATAATTAAAATAAATGATTAAATGATTAAATGTAAGGATTTAGTGCTTTTATCCAACGTAGTTATATTAATTTGTTACGCAATTTTAACAGCGGATGTATTTAAATCATTTTAAATCAGTATCATTATTAAATTGTTAATTAAAACAACACATTAATCTGGATAATAATACAAGCTTTTGAATACTGTTATAATTTAGCCAGATTTCATTAATATTAGCTTTAGATTATTAATTTGTCGCCAGCACATTACTTCCGAAAACATTGATTTATGTTCAGTTAATCACTTTGGCTTTACCAATGTACATAATATTTCCGAGGAGTTAATATAAATGTACACATTCAGTGCAATAAATTAACCCTTTTAACCCGGGCCTCAGCTGACCCGGGTTAATATTTTAACCCCATCAGCTTTATCAGCAGTTTACACCACATAAAGCTGTATTTGGTCATCACTAAATCATTGAGAGTAATCCAATAATGCTGCAACCCTTATTTGTCCCCAAACTTTTCACGATGAGTTATGTTTTCAACACCCTACTAACTATCACTTCTATTTTTGGCACCTTTTTTAATCAGCACTTTTTATGGATGTTTCGCGTTTTATGGCACCGTTTTCATCACTAATTTTTCTGGATCTTTCGCGTTTTATGGCACCTTTTTTAGTTAGCACTTTTTCTGGATGTTTCGCGTTTTATGGTACCTTTTTTAATCAGCACTTTTTCTGGATGTTTCGCGTTTCATGGCACCTTTTTGATCGCAAATTTTTCTGGATGTTTCGCGTTTTATGGCACCTTTTTTAATTAACACTTTTTTTGATGTTTCGCGTTTTGTTTATGGCACCCTTTTTAATCAGTACTTTTTCTGCATTTTTTTAAATTAAATTTTTTTTAACACTTTTTCTGGATATTTTGCGTTTTATGGCACCTTTTTTAATCACACCTTTTTCTGGATTGTTCGTGTATTGTATACGGCACCTTTTTTAATGAGCACTTTTTCTGGATGTATCACGTTTTGTATACGGCACCTTTTTTAATGGGCACGTTTTCTGTTTAGTATTAATTTTGGTAATAGTTTTTGTCAATTTTTTCTTTTGGTTAAATTTTTGTTTTTTTGTCACTTTTGAAACTTTCCGATGTTTTTTTGTCACTTTCTTAAACTTTCCGATTATCTAACGTTTTATTTGGGAACCTTTTTGCAAAAACTACTTATTGGAGCATAGAACACTGACCATTTTATATGAGTGGTTTATTTTATTTTGGCACTATTTAAATTAGTTTTTGCATAATGTATGTTGCATGTTCTGTAATACAGCACTTTTATGAACACGAGAGCATAAATACATTATTTTCAATGGTTTTTGACATTCAGTACTATTTTTGTTTAAATCAAATCACTTTTATTAATTCTACAAAGCTTGAGAGCGTTTTAAATATCGAAGTTCTGGATAGCATTTTTATCTTTTAAATATTATAAAACAACTTTTTTAAAATGGTTCTTACGTTGGTCTAATCAGGATTGGAAACATTCAGCACTTTTTTTGCACATCCAAAACTTTCGTTTGCAGCACTTTTTAACTTTTCAACAATGCAGCACTTCGATATACAATTACTGTGAATGACTAGGTACCTTCTTTTTGGTAGTTTTTTAAAGGTGTTTAATCTGTACTCCTGTAATAAGTAATCAAGAAACCACTACACCATTAAAAAAAAATCATTGTGAAAATCAACTTACACGTTGTGAAAAACCTTTTATTTTTCTATCAATATAACCAGTTTAAAAAAAACTTAAAATAAAAATAAGTTCTACAAACTTGAAAGCAATAAATAACAAACAAAGATAGATGTGCCTGTAAGTCGTATTTTTATTACGCGACAGTGCAACTATCTACTTGAAAATATACACCTAACATAGATTAACACACAGTGAATTCGATTTGTTCAACTCAGCACCTCACAGCTTCAATCCTAAAATTATTTAATTAAATGAAAAAAAAATATCTAGTGAAACCCCGCTTATTTAATCAAATTGATCTACATGTTACAAAACCAAAGATTTCTTTATCAGGATAAGATTAACATTATTAAAAATAACAAAATTCAAACAAGTATAGACAAATAAGAACTGTAGATAAAAATATTATAGGGAGTGGTAATTATTACTTAAAATCATTTAAAAAAAACAACGAAATAAAATGAAATAAAAACGAACCAACACGCTCTAGAGTACAAGCTGCCAAAATGAGTTACGAAATGGGATGGTACAAGAAACTCGACGATCCAAGAAGATCTAAATGTGGAACCACTGTTACTCTTCATAGAAAAATCGCAACAGAGGTGGCTTGAACACGTACTAAGAATGTCTGATGACCGAAATCTTAGTGCGATTCCAGAAGATGGACGTCCAGTGGGCCACCCAAGATACAGTTGGGCGAGGCAACTCCAGAAACTGTGTGAGGAGAGGGTGGGATTGCCATGGACGGAGGCTGCACAATCAGCGCAAGATAGAGACGTACGGAGGTGCCTTGTCGATGCTGTGGATCCCCGACTCGAATGGGAGATGCTGGTGATGAAGAGGTGGTGTTTTACAAAGTGGTGTGTTTCATTTAATTAAAAGAGACGCTACAAAGTGAATTTGCAAAAATTGAAGAAGTCAGTTAATTAAGGTTTACACGAAACATATAACTCAATCCAGACTAGATCTATCCCCTTTCCCTCATCCGTCCCACCATCCCACCCCCATGGGCTTTTGCTACTTGCTTTAAATTTTGTAATCATTAAAAATTAGAACACTTGAGTGAAACCAATTACAGGTTTAGGATGGGTTGTTTCAAAAAATTTGACGAATTCGTCAAATATTTGACGTTAATTTTCATGTTCTATGTAAGTTCTATTCAAGTTCAGTGATGATTTC
Organism: Glyphotaelius pellucidus; assembly: GCA_936435175.1. Classification (NCBI taxonomy): domain Eukaryota; kingdom Metazoa; phylum Arthropoda; class Insecta; order Trichoptera; family Limnephilidae; genus Glyphotaelius; species Glyphotaelius pellucidus. The sequence goes on from OW386561.1 coordinate 12,422,126, forward strand.
AGTTTTACGAAGCAGCTGGCCTATGATGATAAAATAACAGAACTCGAATAGAACTTACACAGAACGCGAAAATTAACTTCAAGTATTTGATGAACCCATCAAATTTTTTGAAACAACCCGTCCTTAGTGGTAGTAATATAGGTATATTTTACGATATTTTTACATATATTAAATAAAAATATTGTAAACAGTTGAGCTTCCAAATTAAATTAAAAAAAAATGGATTGGTTAACTTAGAAGCACTAGTGCTAAGGAAAGCCAAAACATTAGTAGCAAAGTAATTATCAATCAAATGAATCTAAGTAAAAGTCAAATACTTAGGTTGTTCCCCACTGACAAAGAACATTTCCTATCCCTTTTTCGTTATTTGTTTTTGGGGTGTTATGCCGTGTTGCGCTACCTCCTTCTTTAGCCAAGTTTCGGACAGCGTCACAGTGTCCATCTTCCGTGTCCAGATGTGTAAACACAATTACATATCTGCCCTGATGTAAACACAATTACAGATGTGTAAACACAATTACACATCTGCCCTGATGATGGAAACTGTTACGCTGTCCGAAAAGTTGGCTAAAGAAGGAGGTAGCGCAACACGGCATAACACCCCAAAAACAAATAACGAAAATACTTTTGGCTGTGAAAATCTAAAAACTTATCATTTCCTTTCCCTTTCCAATTCTCCATCTACCCTTGTGCCTACTATTTCCTTTACTGGAGGAGCCCAGCCCATTTTGTTTTAAACAGAATATATTATTTATACTACATGCAACTAAACATTAGTAGAGTTTTATACTGTCCTGAAGAAACTACGATTGTAGCAAAACCCGGTCGGCATAAAGAATAAAAAAATAAAGACGGTGTTTACAAAGTTATTGTTTTATTTAAAACTAGCTGGGGTACCCGGCTTCGCACATGTCAACATTCGAGAGTGTTCCGGAATGTTCCACAATGATGTTCTTGATTCTGTATTTCCGAACATTCCACATGTTTCGGGATGTTCTAGAATTTTGTGGAATGCTCTCGAACAATTTTTTAAAATATATCTTGATTAAAATTAATATTATCGAACCTTCTAGAACTTTCTAGAACCTTCTAGACTCCCCGCCACTCATTTCTGAAAGTTTCTAGAACTTTCTCCTTCCATAACATTTTAGAGCATTTACAAACCATCCAGAACATTCTGGAACCTTCTAGGCTTACCGACATACTCCGCCACTCCTTCCAGAACTCTCTAGAGTTTTATTAAATCTCCTAGAACTTTCCGGAAGTCTGTTCTTGAAACTTCCAGCACTTGGGTAAAAACGGGACCCCTCATCCTAGAGGGGAGACAGAAATCTACCACACCATATAACTCCCTTGTTCGTACCGGGACTCGTTTCTGAGTTTTTGTGGGCTGCACGTTTTTTTTTACTGTCTTTTATAATATACGTTGATAATAATGTCACATTACAAAGAATCTGTTTCATATGTGATTTTTACTTTATACACTGTTTTTTTGTAGTATATTTGTATTATTTGTCACCATAATGTCACGAACATACAGATTACTATTTATTTAACCACAAAATAAGTTGGTGTAATGATCTCACCGTAATCGGAAAATTATACCTTGTGAACCTAGCACTCACCCAAATGCTTTTCAAATCAAGGTGAAAGTACCCGTGGATAATGTGAAATAATATGTTGATAAGGCATTTACTTAACACAGCATGCTTTTAGTGTGGTAATGGCACAAGTAAGATTGGCCCTTTTGATAAAAAAAGGGGAACAGAAAAAAATATCATGGTGAGTTTGAAACAAAAGTGTTGCCAAATTCTTGTTTTCCAAATTATGCAAAAAAAATTATGCTGGGTGTGCTAGCATGTACAGTTTGTCAAATAAGAGTAGAAAACATAGGAGGATGCCACTGTTGTTCAAATGGAAATACTAAAAATATAGTCATGGTGGTAATCTAAAGCTGCATAACTTACATTTCTATTAAAAATTAAAAAGGCATAAAAGTGAAAAAAATATTTTGTTCATTGCAATATAGATACCCACTATATAAAATTCTCGTGTCACGGTGTTTGTTATCATACTCCTCCGGAACGACTGGACCGATTTTGATGAAATTTTGTGTGCTTATCTTATTTTGACGGCCTCCGTGGTCCCGAGGCAAGACTCTCGACTCACAATCCGAAGGTCGCGGGTTCGAACCCGGCGTGCGCAAATAAATTTTATTTGATTAATTTGTGTTATTTCACAATTTATTCATTTAAAATAATATATAGTATATTTGCGGCACGTTCCAGAGTGGAAGATACTATCAGTATCGCCCTGGTGTAAGACCACCATTCAGAATTGAAACGTTGCTTGAAATGGCTTTAGCCGTGTTTAGTGACCAGATCTGAATAGCCAGGTACTTCCCCACCTTCCTCTCCCCTATCTCCTTCCCCTCCCCACTACCTTCAGCCTCACAACATACCCCGATTGGGGATGCCATAGTCTCACTGGCTCCAGACGGGAGCAGTTGGGACTCTTGTGCGGTATTAACTGTAAAAAAAAAAAAAGGTCTGAGAATCGGCCAACATCTATTTTTAACACCCCTAAAAGTTAAGGGTGGTCCACCCCGATTATTTTTTATTTTTTGGACAATTTTTTTTTTCTTTTATGGTGAGGCATTAAAAAATACATACAGTCCTAAAATTTCACCCTTCTACCATCAACTCCCCTATTTTTTTCAATCATTTTCAACCCCGAAACTAAAAAAATATTTCCTAGAAATAATGTTAATGGAAAAACAACGTTTGCCGGGTCAGCTAGTTAATACATAAAAATTCAATACCTACTTCAACTTAATCAATATATAAAAATTCCCAATCGTAATCTTAATCGATTTGACGGTCATTAATATATAAAGATTCACAATCGTAATCTTAATCGATTTAACGGTCATAAATACATAAAGATTCTTTATCGTAATCTTAATCGATTTGACGGTCATCAATATGTAAAGATTCTCAATCGTAATCTTAATCGATATAACGGTCACCAATATATAAAAATTCCCAATCGTAGTCTTAATCGATTTGACAGTCATCAATATGTGGTGTTTGAAACAACCCAACCTTGCTAAATTTAAGTAAGTGCTGGATTTTCTCATCGTGGCACGAAACATATTATCTAAAGCCATTTCAAGAAACGGTTTCGATCCGATTTCTGATACACCCAATCTATGTTGACACCCAGTGGCGTGGCGATAAACTCTACCCCTCGGGAAAGCGTATTATCTGTGCTCAAATGCCTTTACAGCACGGCGTCTTTTCACAATAATTTCAAGTATGAAAGCACGTTAGTTATTTGGCTTGGTTAGCTGTCGATTGGTAGCCGAGTTAATATATGTGTAGGGTTCCCACTCAGGAGTCACGGGTTCAATCTTTTGATAGCTTAGTCTTCCCTCATTGCATAAGCGACGGCCTCGAATTGAGTGGTTACTATCCTCTTCTACAAATCGGGAGATCACGGGTTCGAAACCCGGCAAAATCAAGTAAATTTTATTTAATTGTTAGTGTTATATCTAAAATTATGTTTATTGATTAAATTACAAGTCTTTATCAAGCAAGTGGCATGGAATTGATGTTTTTACAAATCTACAGTTTTATTCTAAGATTGATGGAATTTTGCACACTTGACCGTCAAAACAAGAGGAAACTTTTAATATGATAGGCGGGTACAGGTACCGCCACCCTGGAAACCATTTATTGGATAGATAACCAACACCTCTGCTGTTGGTCAACCCAAGTGGTTCGCTACGTTTGGTGACTTAGCGGGGGATTCGGAACCGGAATCGGGGGAACCGGATTCATGGGTTCTTGACCTTCAAAATATGAGTAAAATTATCTACATCTAATTTCGAACATCTTTTTCTGAAGCCCGAGCAACGCCGGGGACTTCAGCTGGTTAAAAATAATATAAAGTATATTTGCAGCATGTTTCAGAGTGGTCAATACTTTCAATGTAGCCCTGGTGAAAAAAAATACCATTCAGAATCAAAATGTTGCTTTAGTCGGGTCCTTCCCAACCTTCTTCTACCCCATCTCGCTCCCCCCATTACCTTCAGCTTCATACGATTCCCAATTAGGGATACCATAGTCTCACTAGCTCCAGACAGTTGGGAGCAATTGGGACTCACAAAAAACGATTTTGCTTTTAATGGTTAAAATAGGGAGAATTGAAATATTGCCAGGTCCATTATAAGCTTAGAATGTTTTCCTGTTTTTGTTTTTAAAGATTTGGAAAATAATACATTACTGTAGCAAAATCGGCTTATGTATTACGTAAGTTCTTACAAGGTTCTTATATTTTTAACCATCGCATCGCGTTACCACGTATGATTTGAGATTTTCAAGGTCATAAGTATTATCGTGATTGATTTTAGGGTATTAAAGGGATTATATTTGGGGAAACGTGGCAAACTACCCCAAAAATCAATTAGGATTATCCCGTTACCAGGAGAAAATGCCGTCCTTGCTCTCACCATATTTAAATGGAAGATGCCCCAAAAAATTAACAACATTAATCCCTTCCAGAAATACACCGAACGTACGCCCAACATTTGTAGACGGTTGATATTTGTCTTATGATAACTGGTCTTTTCTTCGACTCGTTCTTGAGTTCAACAGATCATTTGTGGAACGATAAGTCGGTCGAAATGTTTGCTCCCTTCAGAACGCATTTTCACTAATTATTATTATTATTTGTCACGGGTCGGTGGCCGAGTTGGCATTGCCCAAGAGTCTTGTGTTCAATTCTTCGACTGGCTAAGTCCTCCATCACGACCAAAGATATTGAAATATAAGTAGATGGGCTACGGGCACTTTTTACTGGGTGGGACTGTGCTTCCTGGTGTCGCCGGTATTTTTAACCAATACTACCTTAAAAAAATCAACTAAACGAACGAATTCTTTCCGTATTCAAACTATTTTGTCAACCAATACTACTGCATACCTTTGAAAAATCATTCCGCATTCAAAAAATTTTTTTTTTACATGAGCTCCACACAGGAAGCCCTGAGAAAAATAATTTCCCTCAGGGCCTATGTCATCTTTGGGGATGCTGTGTGGAGGGTTTTTTAAGGATAGGAAGGGAAGGAGAGTTCTGGGAAGGAAAAGGGTTTAAGGGGCGGGTAGGAATCTGGGGTTCAGTGTGTTCTGATCATCCGCCTCCAAGACCTAGACAAACCTTACCCCGTGAACCCGGGCACCCATGCTAAATCACCAAACGTAGCGAACCACTTGGGGTGACCTATGGCAGGGGTTAGCACCATTAGATCGTAATCCGCCGACAGTCGGGCGGACATCATAACATATCTCCTTATATTTCAATGTCTTTGATCATGACATACAGTAGTAATAGAAGATTTTAAAATATTGTCAGTTTATTCGTAACCCTTTTAATTCCCAGAACTTCATCCCCTTCTTTTTGCCAAAAGACCCTCCACTCAGCATCCCCAAAGATGACACATGCCCAGAGGAAATTATTTTCCCCCTTCTTTATTGTGGAGTTAATGCAAAAAAACCGGGGATGTTTGTCTTTCTTTAAAAAAAAAACGCACGTGTTACGTGATTTAATTATGGGGTTTTATGCCGAGTTGCCATACCCCCTTCTTTAGCCAACTGTCTCCATAGCATTTTTTATTCGAAATTTAGGCTTATGGGCAGCCACACAAGCTACCAAATTATAATACCACTGGTAAAACTAAAAGTATTTTCAAACGTGGTGGCCTTATAACTAGATTACATCTGATCTCATCTAGTCAATTCTATATCGATGGAAAATAATTTTCAAACTTTGCGCTCCAGAAAAATTGATAAAATGATTTGTTTTTAATCTGGTGGTAATGAAGCATAATTTTCATAAAACAAGCGGAATTCATAGCCGCATAAAAATCCGGGCTTAACGATGCTTTGGCGTGTTTTTCCAAGGGTAATTATTATCGTATAATACTGGCTTTATAAAGGCACGGTATTGAAAAAATGTACAAAAAATCTTCGTTGCCAATTAAAGATTACCATGGCTGAAAGAAATTAGAAATATTTTACAAGAATGTAGCTGTTAACAGAGAGTTAAAAAAGTTATGGGCATCACTTACATTTATTTTTACGTATGGTATCATTGCCACCTCTCCAAAAAATATCTCAGCACCGCTCCGAGAATGACCGTGCAAATCATTCCGTTCCGAGCGCTCGATCCAACCGCCCGTTTGCGTTTTGTACCTCTCTACCCGTTTCATACGTGAACACTCATTGTGCTAATTACTAAAATCTTAAATAAATGTTAAATCACTCCAATAAGAGTACAGTGTTATCAATCATCATCCAGTATAATCATTTAACACAGGATCGCGGTCTGAAAGTACCGCGACCCCCAGGAGCCTGACTATTCCTCATAGTTAAATATTAATATACACTCGTCTGATGAGAAGACGGAGCACAGGTCAAACACCTTCCACCAGCTCCTCAGCCTCTGGAACCAATTCCTTCAACCTTGGTAATCCCGACGCTCAAAAAACTACTTTCCACATTGGTGACCCCGACGTATACACCTAAAAAGTCTTTGAAATATTGCAGCTTTTAATTATTTTCAGTCGCTGAACAGAAAATAACTAGAAGCGAGACAAACCGATTTGAATGAAAATGAATATCGCCAAATTAGACAACAAAAAAATACTTAGATTCGAATTCGTGAAATCTGGATTCAAAGTTTAGAATCAAACTATCAGGTCGTAAAACGAGATAGTTGAAATGTGATCATCAAAGGCGCATGTGTAATGAATACGATTATGAAAGAGACGATTAGATTATTTGGACATGTAGATTGGATGAAGGAAGAATGTGAATGTACGACGCGAACGGTAGAAGATATCGGAAATATGATCAAGTTAATCAAATTGTTACTTAAAAGCATTTGTAACAAGGTACGTGCACCCTTTTATACACAATTATGCTCTCAGTGTGTAGCACTTTCGGTAATTGCTCATTGACAATAATTAGGCATTGGTCAGATTGACAGCCCTGGAATATTTTGGAATGGAACTATTGTCAATTCTGCAGGCTCATTCAATTGATCAGATTTGAAAGGGAAGAGGGTTATTCTTTGTGCGACAGCCCAGAGCATTGGACGATCCTCTGGATTGAAATACAACGAATCAACTTAAAATTCGCTACGATTGTGGTCTTGAATCCAGGAAGTGATTCTTGCTATCTTGATATCTCGCTAGCCGAGAAGAACAAAATTATTGCCGTCAATACGGATTCCAGCGGAACCGCTCGTGCGGTGATCTTCTCGCGTATGTGACGCATGTTTGGGGGCGGTGCCTGGAACGTTTTGGTGAGACCCAAACGGTTACCCTGGACATTTCCAAGGCCTTTGACCGGGTTTGGCACCGAGGGCTTGTCAACAACCTGCCTTCTTACGGACTTCCCGCATCCTTGTGTACGTGAATTGCTGATTTTTTGAGGGAGAGGTCGATTCAGGCGGTTGCTGATGGTTTTACCTCTTCCTCGCATTTGATAAATGCTGGCGTCCCATAGGGATCGGTTCTGTCTCCGACTGTGTTTTGGTTGCACATTAATGACCTCTTGACGTGTGCACCGATTCATTGTTACGCGGATGACAGTACAGTCCATGATAACTTTTTGTTTGACAAGCCCCCAAAGGGCACTCAAACACCAATGACTCGGAGGGCTTTGAAGCAAAGAATGGACGGTTACCTCGAAAGTGTTTTCTCTTGGGGTAAGAATAACCTCGTCGAATTTAATGTTTCAAAGACCCAATCATGTCTGATTACGGTTCGAAATGATAATCTTGTCTCCTTCAACGGAAGCATTCTCCCAAACAGGCCTTCCATTGATATGCTTGATGTAACTCTAAGTGACCAGCTCAGGTACGGGGGCTCCATCGAGGCCAGAGATAAGTTAGCCTCTCAGAAACTGGGCATACTGTGCAGGGCCCGGAGATACTTTAATAGTACACAACTGCTAACCCTGTACAAATCGCAAGTGCGCCCCGCGGTTGAATTTGGCAGTCACCTCTGGTCTGGAGCCCAAAATACCTGAAAAAAACACTTGACTGTGCAGAAACGGGCGGTCCGTTTGATAGATTCTCCCACCTTAACAAACGGATTGCAATTTTTAAAGCACAGGCGTCGGGTGGGAATGCTAGCCCTGTTCTACTGGTATTTCATTGGAAGATGCTCTGAGGAACTAGCGTCATTGATCCCTTCGGCACCGGTGCATGGTCGGGAGACACGCCCAACATATGTACACGGTTGACATTTGTCACATGAGAACGGGTCGTTTTTTCGACTCGTTCTTGAGTTCAACAGCTCGGCTATGGAACGGTTTGCCGGCCTCTATGTTTCCTCCCTCCTACAAAATGGGTCTCTTCAAGACCCGTGTTCACTCCTTCCTCTCCTCAAAAACACCCTTCACACAGCATCTTCAAAGATGACATAGGCTGTGTGGAGTTAATGCAAAAAAAAAAATGTCTGGGGAAGGATGTTATGGAGTTTCGTTGCAAAGTAAGTGTAGTTTCTTTGTCCGAATGTGGTTTTATAACTTGGAATACTTTTTATGTCATTTTTATTCAATCTAGTATTATGCATACACGGTCTAGTAAAAGATTACGTATTTTTGAATAGCTTCAATAATATATTTTTCGCATATATTTGTTGTACATTTGGTACGCCAAAGCTATTGAAAATTTCAATTGAAGGCGTTCTAATGGGTACTTTCAGTATGGTCTTTATGATTCCTTCTTGAATTGTATTCAGGTTATGTATGTACTTATGTCTAACAGATCCCCATCCCATAATTCCGTAACGCGTAGTAGACCTTTTTCATATTATTTTTATTTACCACATTTCTTAGATTTTTAAAGAAATATATAACGTTTGTGAGTTTTTCCGTAATACCTTTGATGTGTAGGTCCCATCTAAGATTTTCATCAACTATTACTCCGAGATATTTTATGTTTTGTGTTTTTTCTATAACTGGGCAGTGACATTTGAACAGTTAGTTAGTCAGTTTTAGAATTGGCCGCATTGCGTGGTTGTCGGTACTTAGTTAATGACGTTACTGAAAAAAAGTTAAGTCGGTCTATTATTCCGCTCGCCAGAGTTTGATTAGCGAAAAAGTTTTAATTAACTGCAAAGGTTTCCGAGTAACGGAGCCAGAGAAATACAATCCAATAATTACCCGCAATTTGGCGGCGTTTGATTAGGTTCTCCTGAGTTTAGTTTTTAAGTGTTTTAGTCGAGGTGATATATTTTATTTAGTTTTTGAAATGAAACTTCTTTTTCCATACTTCATTTTTACTTAAAGTATGGAAAAAATTACCTTATTTAATTTAAAATTTAAAAATATATTATTTATTCTAAAATCATTTTAGAAGGCAGGAATGGGTACCGCCGCCGCGGGAACCGCTTATTGGATAATCGACACCTCTGCCATGCCGATGTGTCTGCCCACCTGCTGCGTGGCAGGCCAGGTCGAGAGAGACTGTTTGAGGAGGTCTTGTGACCTCTCCAGCCAGAATACCTCGACCCATCGTCTTGCGAAGTTGAAGGGATGACTGACTGACCCCCAGATTCCTACCCACCCCTCATTGCTATTTCCTTTCCAGAACTCCCTCTTCTTCATTTTCTTAAAAAAAACACTCTACACAGCATCCCCTAAGATGACACAGGTGTAATATGAGAGAAATTATTTTCCTTCCTGTGTGGAGCTGAAATTAAAAAAAACAGAGTTCAGTTCTCAAACGGTTAAAGTGAAACCTTCCCCCACACATTCTCAACCAATAGGAGCCTTTAAAAGTGAGCCTTTAACCGTGAGGTCATAATCAAAGTGGCCATTGAGCGCAGTTTGGTGCTTAGTAGGTACTGTAATGCGTCATTTCCGTTTCATATCTCAACCAATAGGAGCCTTGAATATCTGGGGCATGAACTATGTAACAATTTCTGGACATTTTGTTTTGAAAAGTTTTATTTCACATTTAGGTACATTTGATACTTATTTTTTAATTTATCATTTTTTTACATTAGCTCCACACAGGATCATGAAAATTCATATTAAAAAAACATTTGTTGCACAAAAATACAGAAAGTACAAAAGGTATAACTTATAGGTATATCCTATTTGTTCCAGCTAATCCAACAAATATATGTTATATTATAAAACCTAGCAATTACGTGTTAAATAATATGCAAATAAAAAACAGTTAATTAATTTATGTAAGGTGTTCATTTATAGTATAATGACATTTGTTTAAAAGAAATGTTTTTAATGATGATTTAAATTTTAGTATATCGTTTATTTGTTTGATGTGGAAGGTTGATATACACTTTGACGGCCATGTAGTGGCCAGGGCCAACATCTTTGTGGATGCTGAGTGGAGGGGCTTTTAGGGGATAGGAACGTTTCCTCCTCATACTTTGAAAATTATTCTACATGAAATCACTGAAAAGTGCCATTCCCAAAAAGGTGACTTGAAGGGTTCTACCAAAACACAGTCAAATCTGTTATTTCGCATTGCTTAATTAATATAAAATACACAATTGATTGACATAAGAGACCGTTTGGCATTTCATCTGTCTTAAATGTCTCACACACTGAACAACGAAAACTGCCAACATCTTGAAACGGAACGAAGGCACAAACAAATTTACAGACATACGAAATGCAAAAGAACTGTTCAATTCACAAGCGGTAGAATTTTACCTTCAGAAAACTAAAGTAGACAGGAGTGGGGAGGCTACGAAGCACCGCACAAAGAGGAGACCGATTAGCCTATCTCATTCTCTCGCAAGCTAAATCCTACAGATGTATGTGTTTCTCTCTTTTTAGTGTCGCTATTTTTAATAGAGTTTGTTTATTTTTCATCGCTATGTTTTCCCCGCGTTTCAAATCACAACGGCCCTAAAGAAGTTTTCACTTCAAAAAGTTGAGTTAAAACAGGATTTCGCAACGTTTATACGCTCAGTCAATTATTAAGTAAGCTGGGAAGCAAAGTTCGTACCGTGTAAGTAATGAGTACGGACGGAATCATTTCTAAGTAATAACCTTGAGTATATCGAGTTATAACCCGACGTATTCGTTCGGAACGAAATAAATTCAATGGTGTTTTATTAGTCGATAGTTGCAAAATAACGTAGAGTGCTTTTCAGACAATAACTTATTAATGGAATATGTCACTGAAGCGATAAACCGATAGAAGTATGCTGCGGGCATGTCCGTGAGCTAGAAGTTACCTCATACCTCACCCTTACTTCTGGCAAAATTGATCAATACTTTTCAATAAAGACTTTCTTTCACGAACACGTGATCAATTTAAATTACTTGTCTGGGGCTTAGGAGTCAAAAGGTTTTATATAAATTTGACATCAGTTTTCCTTCAAATCGATATCAAGATGCTCTTCCTAAAAACATTTTTAAAAGCAATAAAACCTAATTTTTTTTTGGTTTTTAAAGCGCCTTTCAGGTAAAATTGTACGGCCTTCGTGGTTGAGTGGTTTCTATTCTCAGTACGAATCCGGAGGTCGTGGATTCAAGTCCCTGCCTTGCGTAAGTAAATTTAATCGATTTACTTGTCTTATATGACAATTAATTCATTTCATTTAGTCATTGAAGAATATATTGGCAGCTCTCTAACGAAAATTTGAAACAAAAAAAATACGGTCGCATCTTGGAACTAAACTCAGAACTTTAGCCTTGTCGGGGCTCTGTTCTTACCACTGAGCTAATTTGATCCTGTTCCTTTCGGTCTTTTTTAACCGTATCGGTCAAAAGACAGTAGAAGTCGCACAAAAAAAAACAAAAATGGAAATATTTATCCGAGACAATATACGAGTTAGAAGTCATTTGGAATATAATTCCCCCTTATGGAACCCTTTTTACAAAAGTCATGAAATGTCCATTGAAAGAATCCAACGCAAATTTCTTAGATCATTAAATTTTAAGTTAGGAATTCCCGCGGACGAAATAAACTATGATTCTCTACTACGAAAAATGCGACTGTTATCGTTAAAAGATAGAAGAATATTTAATGATCTTATTTTTTTATTTAAAATAAATAATAACTGGTTTGACTCCCCTGAACTAGTTTTGCTGGTGAATTACCACGTACCTAGTAGAATAACTCGACTCAAAACACCTTATTATTGCAACAATACTCTCAGTAATGCTGAACAAAATTCAATAATACATCGTCTACACTCTTTAGGTAATGAATTTGCTCATATCGATAATGCCGGAAGTCTGTCATCATACAAAAGATGCATAAAACAGAATTTGTCTGCTATTACTACGACGTAATCATAATATAATCATTAATCAAGTCCTACCTTTGTAAACAGATGTATGTAATTAACTTTGTAAACAGATGTATGTATACGCAATTGTATGAGCGTTCCCAATATCTATGATTAGAAACATATCATAATCAGTGATACCTTTTATATTTGGTAAATTTATATTATCTTCAATTTTTGTCTCCTAAGAGCATTTCTTACTCTTTACTTGTTACACTTTTTTTAAATATTTATAACTTTACACTTTTTATTTCCTACCTTTAAACTTTCTATCTCAATCTGCAACTTTTCATTATACTTTATATTTTATAATTTTATGCTTTTACTTTATACTTTCATTTATCCATCTTACTTTTTACTTACTGCTTACTAACTCAACTCCTTTTTTTACCTTTAGTTTTTATATTTAACTTCATTTTATGTTGTTACTTTCGTTTTGTTATTGTTTTATAATACATATATAATATAATTTATGTTAATGGCACATGTTGTGCCGTATGTTTTTGAAATAAATAAATAAATATTTAGATTGCATTTATTTCAGGTAAAATCTTGCTGTCATACATACAGGCCAATAAAAATATGCGTTTGTTGGTAGTTTTAAGTCAAAGTACGATAAATTTAAATACGACCGAAGGGAAGGGTTAATTTAGCTCAGCGGATAGAGCAGACCCCCGGCAAGGCTAAGGTCCTGGGCTTAATTCCTACATGCGTTATCTTTTTCTGAATTTTCTGTTCCAAACTTTTGTTTGAAAGTCGTTGATATTGTCTTCAATGTCTAAATATTATAAATTGGGGTTTTACTCATCAAGTTATTCCATAAATTTATAATACTAGTGGGTACCCGGCATGCGTTGCAATGCCATTCAAAGAAAAAAATTGATTCTCCCTGCATGTCCTTTCCCATGCATTCTCGTTCCCCTCCCTCGTCTCCTTCCCTTCCCGCGTTTCCCTTCCACCGTCCACGCCTTCCCCTCCCTCGTCACCCCTCCCGCGAACCCCACCTCCTTCGTTACCCCCCCTCCTGCCTTCCCTCCCTGCCGCTAAAATGTATGAAATACACTCATTTTAAAACCACTCGCGTAGTAATTTTTTATGCAAATTTCAGAACGCCAGAGCTTACCATTATATATATATATATCACCTATGAACTTAGCGGACGTGCGCACAACAAATTACCAATGTTTCATCGCAATCGGATAAACGGCAGCGAATAAAATACGAACAAACAAATATTGATTTTTGTGTAATTTGAAAAGAAAGAAGATATAGTACATACTTTCAGTGTTACCCTGGTGGCAGACCACCATTCAGAATCGAAACGTGGCTTGAAATGGCTTTAACCGTATTTTGTGGTCTAAAAGGTACCTCACCTCACCTTCCTTTTACCCATATCCTAACCCTCACCACTATCTTCAACCTCACAACATTGGAAACGCCATTGTCTCACTGGATAAAAAAGAACCCCAAAAAATTGCAAACATTTTCAGCAAATAAAAATTACATCATTCTTTAGCCAAAGATTTTCTGAAAAAAATATAACTCGAGATACATTGTCACCAAAATGAAGAAAAAGAAAATACGAAATTATATATTTTTAAGGTACATACCAAGTGTTCACATTTCGCGAAAATTTAGGAATTTCATCCGATTATGGCCTCGTATTTCTGAGACGGATGGCTTGCTATTTGCTAACCCTGTTTTCGGGTTCCTAAAAAAACATATAAAGAATGAAAAAATATGTGAAAAGAGGCAAGAATTTTTGCTTTTCTTTTGACTTTACTTTCTTGAAGATTGTGTTTGAACAGAATTGGATATTGGCTGAAGATTGGTAGAAATGGAGTACGTAAAAAAACACTGAAGAAAAAAACTGCTAGAAATATGTTTAATTTTTCGAAGAAAACTTCTTCATTAAGGGTTTTACTTTGTGATGGCATTATTTATTTTATTAAAACACAAATATCTTAGTACACATTATTTTATTTAATATACACCCAACATGTTTCGTGAACGATGTTCACCGCATCAGAGAGACAACTCAACACGTTTCGTAAACGATGTTCACCTCATAGAGTATACTTGTTGAAACATGTTGAATGTATATTAAATAAAAGTGATGTGTACAAAGATATTTGTGTTTTAAGAAAATAAAAGAAATATGTTGTTGGCGTGTCCGTACGCCCGAAGTAAGCCCATATGACGGCCGGCGTTGTCCAGCGGTAAGGCTCTTGACTTGCATTCCGAATGTCACGGGATCGAATCCCGGCGTGGCAAATAAATTTTATTCGATTAATTTGTGTTATTTCACAATTTATTCATTCAAAATAATATTTAGTATATTTGCGGCACGTTCCAGAGTGGAAGATACTCTCAGTATCGCCCTGGTGTAAGACCACCGTTCAGAATTGAAACGTTGCTTGAAATGGCTTTAGCCGTGTTTTGTAACCAGATTTGAATAGCCAGGTACTTCCCACCTTCCTCTTCTCCATCTCCTTCACCTCCTTACTACCTTAAGTCTCACAACATACCCCAACTGGGGATGCCATAGTCTCACTGGCTCCAGACGGGAGCAGTTGGGACTCTTGTGCGGTATTCAGATTTAAAAAAAAATCATTAGCTTTGAAAGAATTCATCAAACATTTTGAACAATCGAAATTTTATCTTTTTTAAAATTTTAACTGTAACTTCACACAGGAGGAGGCTCTATGAGCAAAATTATTTTATTCGGCCTATAAAATCTTTGGGGATGATGTGTGGAGAGGAAGGAGTGAACATAGGTCTTGAAGAGATCCATGGTGAAGAAGGTAGTCGCAGAATCGACCCATTGTCTATCTGTCATGTGACAAATGGATCACATGACAGATACCATTTTAGATTTTTACGGCCAAAAGTAATTTCGTTACTCGTTTTGGGGTGTTATGCCATGTTGCGATACCTCCTTATTTAGCCAACGTTTCGGACAGCGTTACAGTGTCCATCATAAGGGCAGATATATAATTGTGTGCAACACAAGCGCAACCCGGCATAACAACCCAAAAACAAGTAAAGTTTTGTTTTTGGGGTGTTATGCCGAGTGGGGTGGGGTGTTTTTGTGATGTTATGCCGTGTTGCGCTACCTCCTTCTTTATAGCCAACGTTTCGGACAGCGTTACAGTGTCCATCATCAGGGCAGATGTGTAATTGTGTGCAACATAAGCGCAACCCGGCATAACACCCCAAAAACAAGTAACGTTTTTGTTTTAGGGGTTTTATGCCGTGTGGGGTGGGGTGCTTTTTAGGGTGTTATGCCGTGTTGCGCTACCTCCTTCTTTATAGCCAACGTTTCGGACAGCGTTACAGTGTCCATCATCAGGGCAGATGCGTAATTGTGTGCAACACAGCGCAAAACGGCATAACACCCCAAAAACAAATAACGAAAAGAATTACATAACAGTTGATCCCCAGGCATTCTTATACACAATATGCAGTCGGTTTAGAGAAACTGCGGTATGCCTACTTTCACAAAATATAACTAAGTGTCTCCGAAAGAGTGAGAAGAGTGGATATACCACCGAATAACAAAAGTAAGAAGTCTATGTTCATTCAAATGCAACAATGACAAAACTCTTTGGCCAGGTATTGTATATACCAGCGTATAAAAAAATCGAGATTGTAAATAAGTTTATTTTCAGACTGGTACAAAATTTCTTAATTTTTAATTTTTTTATTTATTAATCCGTATACAGAATGTTTACATTGGGTTTTTCGATGCCTGTCTCACAAAGATATTATACCTGTGTCGAGACAGACTTAGAGGTACAAATTTGGTAGTTACAAGAATGTTTAAAGTTACATACATATTCATTTGAATACAATAAAAATAGAAAAGGTGATTGGAAGTGTGAGTAAATACTTTAAAGAGAGTTATCATATAAATGAAGGAAGATATGCTGTACAGTAAATAGTAAATCCTGTCGAATCTATTTATGGAATTAAATTTGTCGTGATTCTATTTTTTTATTTATTTTAAATACCTAGATTAGGTCGTATGCAAATTGTTTTCTGTCTATGTGTGATTAATTTTACAGATGTTTGCATTAGTGTGGCGTCCAATACTTACAATCCATTTCTTTACGTCTTGTTTGAATTTTGTCAAGGATTCAGTTTGTCTGATCGTAGCTGGTAGTGTTAATCTACAGTTTACGTACATTATTACCTTATCTTAATCTAGGGTTTATGTGCATTAGTTATGTATATAAACTGTAGATTGAAAAATTTGTACCAGTCTGAAGATGGCTTTTACAGGCTGAAACCGGTTACGGTCACAAATAAAGTCAAAATAAGTTTTTTTACATTATTATAATGTAATTCTACCACGGTTCGTCAGTATCAAAATTAGAAATATTTAAAAAGTTTCTTTGATATCCATACAACTTTATTTCTAAAGTTATTTTTTGAGTCGATTTAGATATTATGTAATTGGTTAATAATGAACAAAAAATTATAATTTCTGGGGCCAACGGTTTACAAATCGCACCCGAGGGATTACAATGGCACAACTCAAAAAGCTGCTTTTTTCAAGAGAGCAGTTCGAATATTTCGTTTGAGTGTATTGAATTAGTTTTTTAACCAATGAAAATACATTATTTCACAAAATTTGAAAAGAAGTTTATTAATATTTAACAGGTTTAATATTATAATAGTGTTACAATGATCATTGTGCCACTATTATTGCTTGAATTCGAGTAAAAAATTATAACATAAAAACGCTTTGGCTACAATAACATTTTTTTAAATTGTGCCTTTTTTATCGAAGATGGAATAGATACCCAGGAAAATTTCTGCATACTTAACTCAAAAATACATTTTTTTGACTTGTGCCACTGTTATCCCTCAGGTGCGAAATGTTGGGCGCACGTTTGGCGTGTATTTCATCTTTGACTATAGATAACATTACTCTAGTATCTGTTCGGTAAATTAAAATAAGTTTTCATTTATTTTGTGTGAGAGAATAGACGAAATCTTATTAGCCATTAGCACCAAAAATATTAAAGTAAATAACTATAATATTGAACATGCTGAGTCGTTTAAGAGATAACAAGTTCAAAAATTTAAGACGACGTTAATATTTTTTGATAAAATCATTATCAATTCCATGTACTGTAAAATATGATATTATAATATCTTATTACACTATCAATCCTAACCACGCATCCTCAAACGTAAGATAAAATGCTGTGCAAATGAAGACTGCAAAAAATACTAAAGAGTATTGCGAAATCACGTATTTTGGATTTGAATATTTGATTGCCTAGAAAAACTTAATATCTAACTACGTAACTAACAATCACCAGAAAGGACGGAATGCCAAACAACTCGAGTTTATACGAACAAAGGCGTAATTTTACCAGAATCTCAAAATTCTTTCAGTAAGAGCAATTCTGTGGTATAAAATTATATTTCAGCATATGAATAGCCCTATATACATTAATAAACTGGACCACACTTACAATACCCATTTTACGTTAAATGAAGGACTAATTGTACCTAAGCATTTAAACAAATGTGGACAAAGAACGCTGGACTACATGATACCTGATTGCTTAAATATGTTCCTGCCGAAATTAAAAAAAATGTACAAATGATAAATAAATTTATTTATATCTTCAAAGTAAAAGCACCCATTGAGAAACTAATTAAAAGCAGTTTATTGGGACTTTTCTTTTTTCTGTACAATATTTTATTTTTGCTGTCGTAGTGTATTTATTACTCTAACTTCATAATAAATAAAAAAAAAATTTTACACACACTTCTTGCTTCGTTCACATTCATACAAATTCTCATACATTCAACTCTAAAGAAAAACTGTATTTTATTTTGTTAGAATTTTTTTAAATAACTTTCAAAGATTATTTTTTTATTTTTATTTTTTATTTTAATATTATTTTTTTGCTCGCTAACATTATAATTATTACAATAATTTACATTTTCAATATGGTAACAGCGATGATTCCTATTACAAGTGAGCAAACCGTTCATCTCAACATTCTAAGTTATATTATATTAATATCATTGAAAAAGAAGACCAATAAGTATAAACGAAACATAAACAGAACGAGACAATTAAATAAAATGGTAACGGTCGCAACTGGCAATCAAATCTAGGATCTCTATTTTACCTATAGACGCCTCTAACCACTCAGCCATCGTGACCTGATTTTTATACCTACACCATTTTTAAGGATCTCATATTCAAGATAGGTATTCAATTATGCCTTCGTGTCTTGTATGCTTTTGAGCATTTTTTGCGAGCCTATTTATAAGCCTACGAACCCTTTTTCAGATTTGCTTTACTTGTATAATGTAGAAAATTATGTTTTTTAGACTCGACCGGAAGTCATTTTATGCCTAGCTTCACAATTCCTTCCTAGAGTCACATAACTGCTTAAGAGAGAATAACCAGACAAAACCGAAAATATGTCACTTTTAAATCAAATTTCAGTTGTACTGACTCTTTTCCACAATTTTTTTTTAATTGATTTCAAAAGACTGTTATTTTTATCTAGTAAAGCTATTTTTTAAATTTTGAGAATATATATTTATTTTAAGTACAATAAGGTTTTACCGTAGGTCGTTGGCAGATTTGTTAAATTTTCAAACAAAATTTTGTACTATACAACATACGTTTCAAGTCATACAATCTTGCAGTAAAATAAATAAATAAATTATTTGGGAAAGCTACTTTTCCGAATCTTAATTTGAGTTCAACTAGAATCATAAAAAAAGTTCCGCGTCCTTTTGGGATGAAAATACTAGTTTAGTATAAATATAGTTTGTCTATAATTTACGGCCTTACAAACTATATATTTAAAAAAAATAACATTCTTATTTTGCTTAGATATTATTGAAAAATTAAAATTACTTATAATCAAACAATAATTACATGAAGTACATAATTTTAATTGTTTTATCAACACAAGTTTGAGGAGTTTTGAATGTGGGTATTTATTAAAGTAAATTTGGAATTAAATAAAATCGATATTGAGTCATTATGTTAAAATGCTGGTATGGAGAATAATTAATCTTTCTCATTGGAACCGCCCTGTACCGTTGCAAGGGTACAATCGCAAAATCATCGTTCGACGAAATTTAAATTCTCGGCCGCTGGTTAATGGCTCTTAAATTAAATACACCCTACGTAATATTATTTTTACAAACATCCAAACAGGTGATCGATGTTTAGTGGCAATTTAAACCTTATTGCCACGAGCATAAGGAAAGCGTGATTTGAATCCAGGTTTGAAAAAAATTGAAACTGATCACAAAAAAGTTTTGTTCTCTTTACCAAAAATGATTTTGAACCAAGTAATCTTTCATTTGGTTAAAAATTTAAACCATAAAATAACAACGAACTACTTGCTATGTCAAAAAAACTCATAGAAAACGTTGCCAAAAATATATATTCCCCATTTCATCATTTTTCTATTATTAATACGACCAGAAAGGTTTGACAGTTGACGTTTGCGTTATTGATGACGCGAGATTTGACAAATTATACCGCCAAATAAAACCTTAAGGCTCCCCGACAAGACCGGTTCAAAACACTTGTTAAAGAGTTGCCTCAATGAATGGATAGAATTTCCTCAGCGGGCAATATCGTTAGAAAAAGTTTAACACAATAGGATTTTTTTGGTTTGAACACACAATAAGTTCAATCTCCATCGTACACAGTACACGTTTCACACAAAATAAAGGAATTTAAGTACCTGTGTTTCAAAACAAATAAGGTCAAAGAACCTTGAAAATGTTATCCCATTAATATTTAACAAATTGCCATACAAATTTCAAGAACATTGCTCTGTAACGAAATTATCACTGATTGGCTATTGGGGAGTTACCTTATATAATATTAAGATAATATATTTTGCTTACTCTTATATTAATCTTTTGATAAATACAATAGTGTGATGTCTACGTTTATACAGAGTTATACTATTTGCTCTCACTACGCAATTAATTGCAATTATGTTATTAATTGCAATATCGACTGATATTTAAATTAACAACAAGATGAGTTCCACAGGGTTCACACCTTGGCCCAATATTATTTATCTTGTTTATAAATTATCTTAAAAAAATATTTCATAATGAATCTATCATACTTTTTGCTGATGACCTCAAATTTTTTAAAATTATTCAAAATATTTAAAATTACAACATTATTAAAGATAATATCAACAAATTGATAATTTGGTGTAATGAAAATAGACTTTACTTAAATATTTCAAAATGTCAAATAGTTAGAATTTCTCGAAAAAAAAATCCAGTGATCTTTAATTACTATATTGATAACAGTGCTCTTGAGGCATTAACACAAATTAAAGACTTAGGCATCACTTTTACAATCAAATCTTTCATTTGTTAAAAACATAAAAATCTCTAATAAGGGCTTAAAATGTTGGGATTTATAACAAGGCTAACTATAAATTTTAACAATATGAAGCGAATTAAACTGTTATATTTTGCCTATGTAAGAAGTCAAAGTGAGTACAATTCTCCCGTCTGAAACCCACATTATAATATACATGAACAAGATGAAAGAATACAAAACAAATTCTTACGTTTTCTAAATTTTACAATGGTGATTCCAGCAATTATGTTGAATTAAAACACTCTGTTAAATGATATGAATATGCTCAAACTGTCACATAGAAGAATTTTCACTGACTTGGTTTTTCTATATAAAATTCTAAATGATTTAGTTGATAGTCCGGTATTGCTTGAATTGATAAGCTTCCGGATTCCACAACGTAATACAAGAAGTCAGGATTTATTTCAGTGCGAAAATTCTGGGACTAACTACCATATGTATTCCTCTTTACCCAGAATACTAATGGAAGGAAACAATTACACCAAGTCAGTGGACATCTTCAGTTTATCTTAATTAAACAAATATAAAATATTGTTACTGAGGCAGTTCAGTTATGTACAATAAATATTGTATTTATTACCATTCATATGTAAAAGCCCTGAAAAAGGGCGTTAATCAATAAATAAATAGTTAATTTCCTATTTCACACTGTTTTCAGTATAACAATACTGATTCTGTATTAATGTATGTCTTGTAATATTCTTTTCCGTGGAACTGATCTTCTACTGACAAGTATACTATACTGACTACATATACTGTGAAAATAGCGAAAGATGTTTTCTGGCATATTCATTTTTTTTTACATTAGTTTGGAGGAAAGTAATTCCACTCAGAGCCTATGTGATATTGAGGAGGGTCTTACTAGGAAAGAAAGAAGAGGAAGTTCTGGGAAGGAAAAGGTATAAGCGGTGGTTAGAAAACTGGGGGTCATTGTACCCAGAAATGACGAACGGATGAATCCATTACTCACACTACGGAACAAGGCGATGTTCCGAGAGAGTTCTGTGGAAGAGGTCTAATGGTCTCCCTTAACCATCCTCAACCCCCCGTTCCGGCCAGTCATGCAGTTGATTGGCAGACGCGTCAATTTTATAATTTTAAATTATTTTCATTTTTCTCTTTAAATTTAACTTGTTTACATCTCCTGTAATGTGGCACCTTGATATTGGGTATGTTTTAAGGTTTTCACGGCAAAAAAGTATTTTTGTTATTGTTTTTGGGGTGTTATGCCGTGTTTTGCTACCTCCTTCTTTAGCCAACGTTTCGGACAGCGTTACAGTGTCCATCATCAGGGCAGATGAGTAAATGATATTGGTGAGAGTGTTTACTTATGTGTGTCGAAGCGATATGAGTGACTTATGTGTGTCGAACCAATATAATTTACTCATCTGCCCTGATGATGGACACTGTAACGCTGTCCGAAACGTTGGCTAAAGAAGGAGGTAGCGAAACACGGCATAACACCCCAAAAACAATAACAAAAACACCTTGATATTGTACTATCGTCACAGCTTGGGGGAATGTAAAATAATAAAAAATATTAGTATGCTCCACTGTCTTACAATTCACAGGTTTGAAACACGAGGATTTAAGTGGCCGTTGAATGGAGTAATCAATATTCAATTCAATTCAATTTATTCATTTTAAAAACAACATAAAATTAACATTTCAAAGTGTTTTTAAAAGAGATAAAATATTGAAGATAAGAAAAGCAGATTTAAAATAATAGTAACAAAGCTTGCCGAATCAATTATGCTTCATTGATGTTAAACATATCGATATTCGAAGTGATTCTATTTAACAACAAGACAACTCTCCCGTCTGGCATGACTATTCGCAAGTTAGTTCTGCAAGCCGGGAGATAAATCAGTCTATGCTGTCGGTGACGGAGATAACCATTGGAAACATAGAAACTAATGCTCTCCATGATAGTCGAGTTTTTGAACCATCTACAAATCAGTTTAAGAAATGTGTTACACTGAGCACATCCCTTATGACTCGTGATGGTTTATACCGAGCATGCCGAATAGAAGGTCGCTAGGGTAGAGTCACAGGTGGTAGCCGTACTCCCCAGGTAGAGAAATTTCAGAAATTTCTTCTGAACCTTCTCCAACATGAACCAATGTAATGATAATAATAAGCCAATGTGACATATTTCACAAAATACATACTTAGGAACACGGGTTAACAAACAATGGAATCCCTTTCGAGTTCGCTGTGAGATGACCAGGATTTTTTCTTTTTATATTAACTCCACACAGGAGGCCCCGAGGAAAATAATGTCTCTCAGGGCCTATGCCATCTTTGAAGATGCTGTGTGGAGGGTGTTTTCGAGGAGAGGAAGGAGTGAACATGAGTCTTGAAGAGACCCATGTTGTAGGAAGGAGGAAACACAGAGGCCGGCAAATCATTCCACAGCTGAGCTGTTGAACTCAAGAACGAGTCGTAGAAATGACCCGTTCTCATGTGACTAATGTCAACCGTGTAAATATTAGTTTCATTTACATTTTCATAATATAACATAATATAGCTTACATATTTTATACACTCTCCCTTAGGAGAGTTAAAAGCAGATGCTTGAGTTTAGGAGAGGACAACTTGTTAATAACTTAAGAATTATTTAAAAAAAAAAGATCCTTATCACAAACTAAAGAGTTTAACTTGTGAAGAGATTTAGACCTAACATATTTTAAAAGTTCATAGGAGTAATTAAACAAGAAATGTATATAGGATGTACATAAAACATTAGGAATAACAAACAGTCAAAAATATATCTAGAAGAAAATTAAAATATGGTGGTACTACCAAAAAAAGATTAAATTTTTTTTTTAAATTTGTTGTAATTTTTTTCTGTTCGTATATCGTAATACCGGTAGATCAAGGACAGCATTCCACCTGACGCCTGTCTAAAGATTGCAATCCGTTTGTTAAGTTAGGAAAATCTATCAAATGGACCACCCGTTTCTGCACAGAGTCGAGGGTTTTTTTAGGTACTTTGGGGCTCTAGACCAGAGGTGGCTGCCAAATTCAACCGTGGGGCGCACTTGCGATATGTACAGGGTTAGCAGTTGTGTACTATTAAAGTGTCTGCGGGCCCTGTACAGTACGCCCAGTTTTTGAGAGGCTAACTTTATTCTGGCTTCGATGGAGCCTCGTACCCGAGCTGGTCACTTAGAGTTACACCAAGCATATCAATAAGGATATTGCGTATTGCCTAACAAATGATAAAATAAAAAATAAGAAGAAAAAAAATAATACAAAAACACAATTTCATCGCAATTCGTGATTCACACTGTACGTAAGACCAACAAAATCATAACAAAATATCTAATATCAACGAATTATCACAGACGGTGACCTGAAAGTTGATCCCTCGACAATTGGTCTGGTGAAAAAAATATTATTGTAATTTTTAGTGCATTAATTATTACCGAGGTTAAACCTAAAATCGACTTAATATATTTAATAATAAGTTGGTACGAATATCAAACGAATTTATTTACAGTGTTGATTTTTTGTACATATACGCTGGTATATAGACAAATATATATTCCTTGATGCATTTGAATATAAATTATATATTATACTTTTGTTATTCGGCGGATTTGGCGCAAAAACAGAGGTGATGGATGGTTATAGGAAGGGACCAAACTCAGTGCAATATACTCGCTGATGGGACTCAAATACCTTGGGGTTTAATTCTCCAGCAACGGACGGCAAGACGGAGAAATTGATCGAAGAATTGGTGCGGCAAGCGGTGTGTTTCGTCCTCTACAGCTCAGTGATAAGGAAAGCCGAGCTCAGTATCAACACAAAGAATTCAGTGTTCAACACGGTACAACGCCCGACGCTCACTTACGGCCACCAGATACAGATGCTAAGCGAACGAACACGCTCTTGAGTACAAGCTGCCGAAATGAGGTACTTTAGAGGAGTGGCAGAAAGGGATCATTTAAGAAACTCGACGATCCGAGACGATCTAAACATTGAACCACTGTTACTATTCATAGAAAAATCGCAAATGAGGTGGCTTGGGCATGTATTTAGAATGCCTGATGACCGAATTCCGAGGAAGATACTAAGTGCAATTCCAGAGGGTAGACGTCCAGTGGGCCGCCCTAGACACAACTGGGCGAGGCAACTCCAGAAACTGTGTGAGGAGAGGATGGGACTGCCATGGACGGAGGCCGAACAGTCAGCACTAGACAGAGACGTATGGAGGAGCCTTGTCGAATGGGTCCCCGACCCAAATAGGATAAAAGGATGAATATGATGATGATCTTATTCGGCGGAATATCCTCTCTCCACACCCCTTCGAGGACATTTAGCTATATTTTGTGTAAGTAAGTATACTGTATTTCCCCTAAACTGACTTCTTCCTCTTCTTTCGTATGAGGGGGGGGGGGGGACATCTAGGTCTGCGAGCCAGTCTAGGGCATCAGGTGTTGCCCTGTGGACCTCATCAATCCCGCCGGGGAATGAATGGAGTGGGCATTCGTTGACCACATGTTCGGTGGTCTGCACCTCACCGCATTCACACAACTCCGACTCTTTAAGGCCCCATCTATACATCATATGGGCACAACGGCTATGGGAGCACCTTATCCTATTGATGGCGGACCAGAGTTTGCGAGGCAACGAGAACCCTGGCCGTCTCTCAGTGGGGTCTTCTACGAGATGGGCATTTTTCACCTTGGCCGATTGCCACTCAAGTTTCCACCTGTCTTCTGGGGTGAGAGGTGAATGGAGAAGTCTTTCTCCTTCTGTCCAGGGTAGCTATTCTCCAAGCCCTCGTCGCTCGCAATCGCCGTCGAAAGTACTAACATTGGTCGACGTGGTTATTCTTGAGCCTGGTCAACCGGAACATTCTTAGACGCCAAACGCCAAAAGTCATTCGACACAACAACGAGTGGGGTAGACCAGTCGTTGCTGGCGCATGGCGAGTAACGATTGATCGTTGCTCGGGAATAGCTACCCAGAAGGGTTTTTCGGGACTTCAAGCGGCATGCCGGGTGAGAGACGACATCATCGTGCAAGTATTGCGCTTTTTTGCAGCGCCTAAACTGACTGCATGATACCGTAAGTATGCCGGGGGGCAACTGTAAGGGATTAACTGTCGTAGAAACAAAACAGAAAATGTATCATCCGATATCATCATTGAGCTTAACTTTTCACGCTAACCGTCGCCCTTAAAACTTATCTTGTTCCAGCCAGATTTACGTGTCGGACTTTGAAAATTATCGCGGCCTATCCCTTAAAAAATAAGTGTTGGTGGGAGAAGGCATTACTATTGTAACAAATGCTCCGGCGAGGGGAGATAACTTTCAGACGAAGGTACCAGCTTTACCCGCATCGTCGGTTTATATAATTATCTGAAATAGATGCCTCTCAAAGTTTCCTCGATAGGTTCTAATCAGATTATGGCATTCAGTTTTCAGTCAAAGGCCTTTCTTTCCAAATGTTTGTCTAAGTGGGCTGATTGTTTTTTTTTTGGTTAGGAATGTTGTAACAGAAGGAAAAAACAGTAAACAAATCAAAACGAACCCGATGTAAACTAGTAGTATTTCTTATTTTCTCTCGTATGATAAATTATAACCAAAATTTCATAAAAAAAAAAAAAAATTATAATTTGTAAGTAGGTACTTAAATACCTGCCTACTTAATTTTTAAACACGTATTATATTCCAAACTAGCTATTACCTGGCATGCGTCGCAATGCTGCTCCAAGCAAGAAATTGTTCCCTGCGTGTCCTTTCCCATGCGTCCCGGTTCCAACTCCCTTTCCCCTCCCGCGTCCCCTTACCTTACCTCGTTCCCCTTCCACTGCCCCCTCTATTCCGCAAACTCTCCCCCCACCCACGTTCCCCTCCCCTTTCTTCATTACCCTCCCCCTTCCCGGATTTTTCTCCCCCTCCCGCAATCCCTCGTTGCCGCATAACCATACGCCGCTATACCACCTACTTTAATTTTTATACAAATTTCATAACGCCAGAGCTCACCATTATATATGGAAACCTTCGCGGGTGTGCGCAAAACAACTCACAAAGGTTTGATAGCAATCGGATGAATTTTATAGGAAATAATTTTTCGGATGAACGGTATTTCAGCGCATAAAATATGAACACACAAACAAACAATGTTGTTTTTTATGATATGTAAGATGGTAAAAAATTATAATATTTGTCCTAAGAAACTTGTGTAGGTCTTGAATACCTACCATAATATTGAAAAACTCATTACTCATCACACAGACAAACATCGATTCTCCCAAATCCAAAATGTAAAAAATAATAGGGCGAGTCAATTATAAATATTTTGGGGTTGTTTTTATTTAATACATTACTAGAAAGCATCAGAAATATGAGTAATTATTTAAAAAAACATTTGCATCTTAAAAACACACAATTCAAATACAAACTGAATAATTTATATCTAAATAAATAAAATAAAAATACGAATAAAATAAATAACACCTTCCCCATACATACAAGATAAATGTCATATAAAACAATATGTGAAGTTATTGCTACTTAAGTTTTAACATATTTTCTGTAAGTAACGTAACTTTAATTCGTTTAATAAAGAAATAAAGGAATTCTGAGATTGATAAAAATGACCGAGAAATTAGGTGGCAATTGCTCAATCGGAAGAAACGAGAATCTAAGACTAGAACTCTAGTCCCAGTCGCGACCGTTACCTTTTTTATTATCTATGTCTATCTCATTAATTTATTTACAGAGGGTTGTTGATTTATCATTTTCAATGATTACATAATATTAAAATAAGGTTCTTATTAAACATCAATTAGTTAATCCTAATAAATTGAATATATTTAAAAAAAAAATACCCCTTTAGCTAAAGAGAAACTCCGACACGGCTGTGTTTATAATTTGTTCAGTTAATTAGTAATTAATATTATGTTAATACTCAAGAGCTTTAAGCTGGTGGTTAACAAAAGTACATCTTTAAGGTTTCTCGGAAGGTAGGTACCGCTTCCAAGAGCCTCTTTACTTGTTATGAAAATTTATGCCAGACATAAACAATGAAATTAAACCGAATTAAGTACGTATTTTTATCTTTATCTAATTTATTATTCCCACTTTGACCTTTCTACCCACTGAAAAAATAAACCAATGTACGACTATGTGTACCCGGAATGAAGCAAAAATTTGCTATTTCCAGTGGTTAATCAATTCGAATTAAGTATATATTTTTAACTCAAAACAATTATTATCAAATTGATCTCTCTGCCCAGTGAAAAGACACGCGAATTAAAAATGAGCGTATTTAGTGTGCTCAAAATTTGATCAAATATACTTTAATACCGGTGTTCGCGCAATTTTATGTGGGCTTGGTTGGGTATTGCATTCGCGGACTTGATGGGTAGATATGTCAAAATCCTGAATTTATCCCACCTACCTAATCTTTCCCTCCTAAATGTCACCATAAAAATTGTTGCAAAAAGTACTAAACTTTGGAGAGGTGACAGTGTGATTTGCTGCTCAATACAAAATAACATCTCAGACAGGGCGCATGTATTGTAACCTCTTGTTATAAGAATATTGCGAATTTTAAACAGTGAGAAGTGTACACCAAAACTGGAGATCAGCGAGGCCCCATCTGCAACGGTGAGTCCTATTTTCCTTATTCCAATCTGGGCTTATCTAATTTTTCAAAAGCCCAGATCTGAACATTCGACTGACTATCCATTGGGTTTTGCGAGTGTATGCTATCTAATCGTCCCGTATAACTTAGCGATTTCACGTAGTTTCGGGACTGGTCCTTCGAGGGCTGCATAGGCTTTGCTTTGCAGCATTTACCGCCAATTAACAGTGGAGTCGCAGTTTCGCGACACCAACCCTACAAAGATTATCTACGTCTTTGCGACGTAAGCGAGACACAAGTATTGCTGTTTTTATTTTTATTTTGCATCTATCTCAGTTAGCTCAGTTGCCGAGCAGGGTTTGCGCGGAGCGGCTGTGTCATTACGGTAAGTACAAAAAATACGGAGAAATACATTCGCCGTACGTTCGAAAGACGTATGATTATCTTTTGTGTAACTTTCGGATTTCTTCTCACAAATTTGATTTAGCGTAAAAAGTGTAATTATTTTTAAGTATAACGACTGATTCATGGCATATAAAAAATACGATTTAATATCATCTCTGATCTGTACTGATGATGGACACTGTAACGCTGTCCAAACGCTGTTGGCTAAAGGAGGAGGTAGCACAACACGTCATAACACCCCAAAAATATCTGATCAGTGTTTCTGTGCCGCTTTCCTTAAATGCTAGGAAGCCAAAAGCTCCGGCATGAATTTTGGCAATTTGTGTCTTATCCAGTTACATAATTTCAAACCTTTCCATTCCTCTCCCTGCTCCATTTTACCTCACAGCACCAAATGAGTTTGCTGTAGTACCACTGGCTTTCGGAAGATAGGACTGTTATGTGGTATTCATATATAAAATAAAAATCCGTTGAATAACTGAAATTTTTCGTCTGGTAAGGTTTCCTCTTTACATCTTGAAGTTCCCAAAAATCTTGGGTCATAGAAACTAAATTCAACATTGCTTTATCCAACAGCGAAGACCCGTGAAAAATCACGGATTATTCCGTGATTTTTAAGTCGAAAGAAGTTATTTATATAAAAAAAAAAATGTTTTAGCATCATTTCATGTCATTCCAAAGACGGCCAGAAATTTACCTTTCGAAAAATCATAGAAAAATTACGATACCTGTCAATTTTTTTAACAAATAAATACACTATCTTGATTTATTTTAGGAGTTTTATGTTGTGTTGTGCTTTATCCTTTTTTAGCCAACGTTTCGGACAGCGTTGCAATGTCCATCATCAGGGCAGATGTGTAATCACACATTCGCCATTACATAACACATCACATTGTACATCACACATTACATATGTGCCCTGATGATGTACACTGTAATGCTATCCGAAATATTGGCTAAAGAAAGAAGTAGCGCGATACGCCATAAAACCCCAAAAATAAATCACAATCATTCTTTTGGCTGTGAAAATCTCAAATCATAAAAAAAACACATATTTTAAAAAAAAATAGAATTTTTAATTACTAAAATAAGTTTGATTGGTACCTGTTTCATCGCTTGTCTGAATCATTCAATCAGTTCCAATTTTGAAAATCAAAGCAAATCCTATTTCTAGGGTTCATTGAACCGGAATTACAGACGCAGAAACCGATACACCATCGACACGAGCATTTTTTAAATTTAAGAATTCTTTAGATTCCCCCGAGTTTGGGAAGCACTGATTTAGATCAATCTGAACTAGCCCGGGCAGATATTTATGTGGATAAGTTTTATTGATAAGCCATTACTCGCCTCGCATATGAAAAGCCAGATTCAAAGGCTTCCCAAACTTTCTCAAATAGCATTATACAAGTTGTGCAATTTATTAACTTTTTCAACCCCGAATTCACATTATATTTTATGTAGTGGGTCATACATCTGACCTTTTAGAGGTCAGATTTGTTAAGTAACGCTGATAAGGTACCTAATAATGGGATATGATAGGTCCACTGAAGATACAAGCCGATAGAAGTGTGCTGTGGGCGTGTTTGTGTGTCAGAAATATGCTAAGATAACCGTTACATCCAGTGATATTGATCTAACATTTTCTAATGTGAAAACTCTTAAATCATGAGCTCTGAATGAAATTTGTACATTGTTTTATAGTTGGAGTTCTGTTTTAGTTTAATCATGTTGTGAATACTGCACATGAGTCCCAACTGCGCAATCTTCCGAACAGGCCCTCCGTTGACATGCTTGTTGTAACTCTAAGTAACAAGCTCAGATATGGGGGCTCCATCGAAGCCAGAGTTAAGTTAGCCTATCAAAAACTGGGCGTACTGTGCAGGACCTACAGATACTTTAACAGAGCACAATTGCTTACCCTGTACAAATCACTAGAGTGGTTGAATTTGGCAGCCACCTCTGACCTGGAATCCCAAAATACCTGAAAAAACCTCGACTCTGTGCAGAAACGGGCGGTCCGTTTGATAGATTCTCCTAACTTAACAAACGGATTGCAATCTTTAGAGTACAGGCGTCGGGTGGGAATGCTATCCTATGTTCTACCGGTATTTTAATGGAAGATGCTCCGAAGAACTAGTGTCATTGATCCCTTCGGCACCGGTGCATAGTCCGGAAACATGCCAAATGCTTGCCCAACATATGTACACGGTTGATATTTGTCGCATGAGAACGGGTCGCTTCTTCGAATCATTCTTGTGTTCAACAGCTCGGCTGTAGAATGATTTGCCGACCTCTGTATTTCCTCCTTCCTGCAACATGGGTCTCTTCAAGACCATTGTTCATTCCTTCCAATCCTCAAAAAGACCCTCCACACATCATCTTAGATGACATAGGCCCTGAGGGAAATTATTTTCCACAGGGCCTCCTGTGCGGAGTTAATGTAAAAAAAAATCTGTCCAAAGCAAGTGAGATAATGGCATTCCTAAGGCATGTTGTGTTGTGGGAAAAGAAAAGGAAATATAACAAAGTGTACCGAAGGGGTATGCAGAGAGGATGTATCTCCGAATAACAAAATATTAATAACACATTTTCTTTCAAATGCATCAAGGAAAGTACTGTACTAAGTCTGTATCAACGTTTAAGTCCAAAAAAGAAATTTTTCGCTGTATATAAGTTCGTTTGATATCCACATCAACTTATTATAAAATGTATTTTTGAAGACAATTTTAGATTTAAAATTGTTAAATAATGCACAAAAAATTATAATTTTATAATGATTATAGTTTGACGGTGCCAACTGTCGGGTCACGGGAAATATCTTATCCATGGTGACAATTGAAATATCCGTTTTAATGTGCAAAATAAGAAAATTAGTCGTATTGTTTGATAGCAGTCTGAATATCCGACAAAGAAGTCCTCTTTAACTCGATTGTTTTGCATTTCGTCTCCCCACTCTTGTCTACTTTAGAGTTCTGAAGGTTTCACTTCTACCGCTACATTTTTTTCTAAATATTTGGAACTCACCCACACTTCAATATTATCCTTGTAACTTATATTCCATACTTTCAAAATTATTGTCACGGTTAGTAGTATTGAAGGAGTCTATTGAAACGTCAGGGTGCGGTGTGTGAGAGAAAATTATCACTTATTTCCTTTGAAGGAAACAGACCTACATACATTGCCTATCTCATCTTTTGAAAGAACCGCAGCATTATAGCGATGAACGTATGTTTATTGTGATTTTTCGCCATCACGAACCGTAACCATGAATCATCACGGTATTAAAAAAAAACGTTTAAAAAATAATGAAAAAATCGAAACACATTTTTGGACGCGAGATCTACTGTTCACAGAACTATTCGTGTTAATATTATTAGCGACAGACGTTTTATTTCAATTCGAAAAAGATCACTTCTGCGAATAAACTGTTCGGTGTTGGTGATCAAGCCTTTGCAAATACGGTTAGGGATCTGTCCTAACTATTTTCGGTAATACCACGATAAGTGTGTAGGAGTGATTAGTGAGTAAAAGTTATAACTTATTACTTATTATCTGCAGATGACACTACATCTGTATATACTGTATAGCGTTCCATCAATGTGAGATTGTGTTAGTTGGAAGAGAATTATAGAGAGATATGTGATGGGTGGGGGAGATACGTTGTTGCGACGTATATATAAATTCACGTGAGATAAACGCAATTTTTATATTAGATGTTTGTTAAAATGCTTCATATATTTTATGTATCATATTATTAAATTTTCCAATTTTTTGTTAATTATAATGATTGATCATTAATGTATCGAAAATGATCACAAAAATAATATATTTGCCTTTTTGAAGTAAAACTTCTTTATGCACGCTTGATTGGGGGAGTAAGCTGGTGAATGCGTGACGAGAGCGTTACGAAAAGTGTGATCGGGCGAGACGAACGAAGCATAAAGGAATTTTACTTCAGTCGTATGGTCTAAAGCACTCTCGTTTTGTTTATGTTTACGCAAAAATTTTAAACTTCCAAAATAATATGTTTTGTTTGATTTATAAAATTTGCCAGCGTTTTTTATCACCTTTCAAAAACAGATTTTAGCTTTCGGACATGTTCTGAAATCTTTCATTTATTTGGATTTGGATTATTTTGGATGCGTAGCGGAAATATTTGACCCTCCGACAAAATATGGTCGAGCCATAGTAGTTAATAATAAAATATTATTTAAAAATCTAGGCCAAACTTGTGTCATAAATTTAGTATCTATGTTACAAAAATCACGTTTTTCTCACATAATAAATGATAATCGCTTACGTCGTAATAAATTTAAAAGCTGGCACAGAATTCGCTCTATTCCCGCAACTCTAATACAATTAACCGTCACGTTTGGTGTAATACACAAAATGTTAATAGCAGTAATTAATCCAGTGAAGCATTATTCTCAATTCTCATTCAAAACAATTGGATGTATGAGTTTTGGGATGCCCATTAGCAGAACACTTGTAAACATGTCAGCATTATTATTTAGTGAAGTATAATAAAAAAACCACGAGTAAATGTAAAATAACAGAGGCATAATCATAATTTGAAATTAAAACACTTTTGTACTTTTTTCCACTAATTTATTTACACCAGGACCGGTTTCATCCTACTACGGACATTTTCAGACTGGTAGTTGAAATTCTTATGCTATGGCATTTATACAAACTTAAGCAGGGGTACACAACATTGTCTCTATATAATGAATGTTTCTATTTTGTTAATTTAAGGTATTTGTTAATTTAAGGTACATCTAGGTAATTATAAAGTTAATTATTAAAATTATGAATGATTTTACATAGTAAATGGATATTTTTAATTCACATGAATATATACGAATTTATACAATTGAAAAGGTTTGCAATTTCTGAAATTTTATTCTGGTAATGTTGGGATATTCCCTTCTTGTTGCTTAGGGATTATTGACAAATATTGATGGTACTATGGTCATTATTATTATTGGGTTCTCCGTATAATCGGGTTATTACATTTTTAAATTACATACTTAATTACACTGCTGCTCTCTGAAGTAAAATTATTCTAAGGAATTATAATGGGTATATTAATGGTGATTGGGCATTATGTTCTAATTGTTTATTCATAACATATTTGCGATCAATTTTCTTTGTTAGGCGATTAATTTCTAGGGATTCTAATCTGTCTAATTTTGGTCCTTTGTTGCAAACATGAAGGATTTTGACATCTCTATCTTTGTCAAAAGTATGTTGGTTTTCTAGTAAATGCAATGCGACGTTCGATAAATCCCCTTTTTGATTAACCCAACTAGCGAAATGTTCTTTTACACGGGTTGATACTGCTCTTCCTGTTTGTCCTACGTAATATGCAGGGCATTTTTCTGGGCCTACGTAATATGCAGGGCAGGTTTGTCCTACGTAATATGCAGGGCGTAACATTACCAGAATAAAATATCAGAAATTGCAAACCTTTTCAATTGTATAAATTCGTATATATTCATGTGAATTAAAAATATCCATTTACTATGTAAAATCATTCATAATTTTAATAATTAACTTTATAATTACCTAGATGTACCTTAAATTAACAAATAACTTATAATACCTTAAATTATCAAAATAGAAACATTCATTATATAGAGACAATGTTGTGTACCCCTGCTTAAGTTTGTATAAATGCCATAGCATAAGAATTTCAACTACCAGTCTGAAAATGTCCGTAGTAGGATGAAACCGGTCATGGTGTAAATAAATTAGTGGAAAAAAGTACAAAAGTGTTTTAATTTCAAATTATAATACAATGGAATTCCACCACGAATTAACAGTGCAAAAACTAGACTCATTAGAGGCATAATCATGTAAAGTAAAGATATAGTGTGACAGAGGTATACTATTTAACTTTCTACTTTCTCTCAACAAAGAAAAAACAAAACCTCAATAATAGTCTTAGCCATTAAGGAGTATTTAAAAAAAAATGTTTTTTATATTACTTCATATAAAGTGCAAAAACATTTTTTTTGGTGGTTTAAGCTAATATTTTTTGTTATGTAATTAATAATTTTACTGTAATTCCAATACATGGAAAAGCTTCAATTTATCCTTAGCATATTTTTTGATGTTCATAATGTAAACCGATTCGTCGTAAAGATGAATCTAAATAATATCTAAATAGGATTTCACGTGTAGTTTCATCTTAATAGCCTCGCCGATAGAATGAAAACTGCTTCGATGACAACAGCATATAATCTTCTTTATTATTTTTATTGAATCAAATTAGTTATTTACTTATTTATTAACGCCCTTTTATGAATAATAAGAAATATACAGTATTTATCCCAGTAACAATATTTTATATTTGTTTAAAGATAAATTGAAGATGTCCACTGACTTGGTATAATTGTTTCCCTCCATTAGTATTCTGGACAGAGAGGAAAAAATGTGGTAGTTAGTAGAATTTCTGCACTGAAATAAATCCTGACTTCTGGTATTACGCTGTGGTATCCGGAAGCTTATCAGTTCAAGCAATACCGGACTATCAATTAAATCATTTAGAATTTTATATAAAAATACCAAGTCAGTGAAAATTCTTCGGTCTGACAATTTGAGCATATTCATATCATTTAATATAGTGTTGTAGTTCAACATAATCGCTGGAATATCCATTATAAAATTTAGATAACGTAAGAATTTGTTTTATATTCTTTCAACAGTTTGAACATGAGTATTAATATGTGGATTCCAGACGGGAGAATTGTAATCTAGCTGACTTCTAACATAAGCAAAATATAACAATTGAATACACTTTTTATTGTTAAAATTTCTAGTTAGCCTACCTATAAATCCCAACATTTTTAAGCCCTTATTACAGATTTCTGTTATGTGGTTAACAAATGAAAGATTTGATTGAAAAGTGATGCCTAGGTATTTAATTTGTATTAATGTCTCAAAAGCATTGTTATCAGTGTTGTAATTAAAGATCACTGGGAAAAAAATAATCCTAAAACTTTTTTCAACGCAATTTATTTGTGACCGTAACCAGCCGTAATCAGCATGTTAAGGCCATCTGCAGACTGTGTGTACAGTCTTCAAACTGTCTGTGCTGTGTGTACAGCAGTCTGGAGATGATCTTAACGAGCTAAAACCGGCAACGGTCACAGATAAATTAAGTGGAAAAAGTTTTAAATTACTATAATGGAATTGCATCACGAATATTGTCAGTGTCAAAAATAGAAACATTAAAAACATTCATGTTTTAATATCGAATGAATTGAATCATTAATATTTAATTGTAGAATTTAATACAACCGAAAATAGGTAGGTTTAGCGTTGGCTAAAATAATTGTGGTGTACGTTTTGCGTGTAACTCAGTTTGACAGTCGAAAAACAGTCAACACGACATATTGTCATTGTCACGAATGCGCATCAGCAAAAATGTCCGGCCATTGCGAGTACCTACTTCAATATCATGAAAACCAGTTTTTTTGAATCATCCGCAACAATATACGCTCAGAAATATTCCCAGAATTAAATCATAAAGTTTCGTGAGTTGGTCCCATCTGTGTCTAAATTCTGAGAGACCACTTTTTTCAAACGTGTATAAGCCTTAACAATGATAAATTGCTTTGCAAAAAGCTTCAAACTATCAGAATCACTTTGAAAAATTGATTTGCCGAATCTGTTATTAATAGGAAATGTATTATTTGTTTCACAAGTAAATAAATAACTAAACCAACCATCACGGCGTCTCTCTGGAAGGGAAGGCAGAGATAATGTAACGCCAAACAACTCTGGATGCTACATTCTGGTATATTCTCACACATAAAATATGTATATCGATCATCCAGTTGATTAGTCAGACATCTCTGAAAAATCAAAATTTGAGTTGAGTATGCAGTTATGTTATGCCGATGAAATACAAAGCTTCTAAGTTGTACAATAGCCAGGTAACATTTTTAATACCCACATGAGGTAAAAATTGTGATGTTCTATTTGTATAAAGAACAGTAGTTTTAAATTCAGTAATTTATATGATTCTCACTTCATGACAAATAAGAGTCAGCAAATCAAAAAAAAGCAAAATGTTATCCTCACAGTTAAATTAAAAAAATTAAATCTCGTGAAAAATTAAGAAAATCTCGCAAGCTTTTACCGAGAGTTCAAGAAATGGATGCCCTACAGAAATAATTCCGATAAATTCCTCTCACACATATGTGAGAAGTTATCGCCTAACTTTGGAAAAAGTTGGCGAGCTTTAGCCAATTTTTCAGAGCTTTTGATAAATATTCATTAGCTTTTCCTACTTTCGTGAAAAGCGTCGGGATTTCGCTTTTTAAAGTAATGATCACTGGTGTAGGTATTTGTACAGATCGTTATAAATTCGAAGGTCGGATTGGAGGCCGAATTTTGTTACTTAGTGTTTGGTATGTCTTGAAATGCTGATTTTTTTTGTATGTGAGTTTTATGAAAGTCCGAATTACGAGCCGGAGGAATTATGGCATCCCCGATTGAGCCCTTATGCCCTATAGCGTTAGGTGAAAACGTAAATTCTAAGATATTGGTTGTGAAACACTTCATTTGACTGTTGTAAGAATATAAAAGTTAAATAATCGATTCGTTCATAGGTTTTGAGTATAATACAATTAAAAAAAAAAAAATTTAAAGTTTGAAAAAAAATTTTTTTTTTACAGTAAACATAACATTTCTTTTTAAATACATTCATTCTTTCTTCATTCTTCATACTTTCAGGCATTTCATCATACATCTTTAGTCCTCTATACAATAGGCAGTTCTGTGATTTTGAATTTTTCATATGTGGTAATCTAACTCTTTTTATATTTCTTGTTTCGTAATTATGTACATCTCTACTAAAAACAATTTCATCCTTAAAGTATTTTGGCATTTAGTTTTTCATTATTTTATGCACAAAAATTAATACATTAAAGAGCAGTCTCTTTTTTATTGGAATCCAATTTAGCTCCTCTCTCATTTGATTAACCCTTCCGTATTTGCCTTTCCCCAGTAAACATCTCATAGCCCTGTTCTGTATAACTTCTAGCTTATTCAAATTTCCTTCATTGGCCAAATATAACATTGTAAAGCAGTAATCAAAATGTTGAGCAACTATAGTTTTGAAAATGAGCTTTGTAGTATTTCTGTTTAATTTATTTCTTAATCTTCTAAGAAAATTTACTTTTTTAGATACCTTCTTTAGCACATTTTCAAAATTTGCCGCGAAAGTTTTTATTTTTTTAATTTTATTTTATTAATCTATAAACATAGGGTTTTACATAGGGTTTAATTGATGCCTGTCTCACTGGGATATACCTGTGTTGAGATAGGCTAAGAGGTACATATTTAAAATTACAGGAATATTTTAAGTTACGTACAAATTAAATTGAATACTATAAAAATGGAAAGGTGATTGGAAGTGTGGGTAAATACTTTAAAGAGAGTTATGTAAATGTAGGAAGAGATGATGTACAGTGAATAGTAAATCCTGTCAAATCTATTTATGGGAATGATTTATTAATTTGACATGATTCTATTTTTAAATTATTTTACATGGATTAGGTCGTATGCAAATTGTTTACTGTCTATTTATGATTTATTTTACAGATGTTTGCAGTGGTGTGGCGTCCAATACTGACAATCCATTTCTTTACGTCTTGTTTGAATTTTGTCAAGGATTCAGTTTGTCTGATTGTAGCTGGTAGTGTATTGTATAGTTTGCAAGCTATGTATTTGAAGTGTCTTTGTCCAAAGGTAGTTTTGGAAAAGGGAGTTTGGAGAAGTTCTTTGTTTTTGGCTCGGGTATTGTGCATTGTTTGTGTTGTTTTGTATGATGTTTTGTTGTTTCTGTGTAAATTAACTAATATGGATCTTGCGTAGAGTTGTTTAATGTCCATAACGTTGAAAGTATTGAAGATCGTATCAGTGCTGGTAGTAAGAGGCAGTTTAAGAATAATTAAAGTTAGTTTGGAATCGAGTATCACACATTAATTATCAAATTTAACATCGTGTTACTGTATTGCAACATATTTAGGAGATGCACTACCAAGCAATGCTAAACCATGTGATTTTAGTATGAATAATCACTTAGAAATATGTTGAATGCTTTAATGAAATACTGCGAGCAAATCACTCACCCATAAAATGATCGAGTATTTTTATATTTTTTTTAATGTCAAGGACGTTACTAAATAAATTAAAATAACTCTTGTATTTACGATGATGACTCCCATATGAAGCGATGCAAAATCGTGTGTCTTTAGTTTGAAAATTAAATCGTTTAGAAATAATTTAGATGCTAAAAAACTCGTATTTGCCTTTATAAGTCCAGAAAAAAAAACCTAGTATCAAGCCTGTAAAAACTGCTCTAAAGTTGAAAATCCTTTCAACCCTTTTCGATGTTTTTTCGCGAATAAATCAAAACTTGTGGATGGTGTTAAACGGGAATTTAAACCTTATTGCCATCCACATAAGGAGTGTTATTGTTAGCGGCCTGATACCGAATTTTACACGACGTGGTGCATCACCTTGACCAATACTACAATGTAGAAATAAAACTTAATCACCAATAATGACGATTTATACCATAATAAAGCGCCGAACGCACAAACCGTCAGTTTCAACTTGTTCGCACTGGGCAAGTAATATCGAAGGCACTTTAAAACCTTCCTCCTTCTCATCTCCTTCCTCTTTCACTCCCTTCAGCTACATAACAATATACAACATACCCCGTTTGAGAATGCCACAGTCCTGCTGGCTACAGGCAGTAGTATTTCTTGGGAGGTATTTACCCGAATAAATGCTTCACTATTTGATTTGACTCAGCAAAGCCGGTTTGCATACTATTTATTATGAAACTGGTCTGGAAAACAAGGTACCACGATAAGAATTCTGAAATAATATCTTACATTTACTCAAGGGTGAAAACTGCACCATATGCTTTCCATTTTTGCTGCAATTTTCGAGTTTTACGACAAATTCCGTCCCATATATCACGGTCACAACCTATCCAGGGGTGGATCGGGCCATATGAGCTTTTGTTTTAAAGAAATCTTGTCTTTATCTTTTTAAATTTATCTTATTTCAAGACAAACATTCCCAATTTAAGAAGTGAATGTAGGGTACAGATGCCAAGGAACCATTTATGGGACGACCAATACCTCTGCCACAGATAATTTCAAGTGTTTCGCTACGTTTAGTCACTTAGCAAGGATGCCCGGGTTCATGGGATTGAGGTTTGTCCAGGTCTTGGCGACGAATGTGCCTGCCTATCAGATGAGAGGCAGGTTGAGGAAGATCCTTTGACGTCTTCTGTTGGACTCTCTTAAAACATCACCTTGCACCGCAATGGGAGGAATTGATTCATTCATCGCGCACTGACCCCAGATTCCTACCAACTCTTCATATATGTTTGCTTTCCAGCATTCTCTTTCCCTTCACTAAATATTCTCTAACTAACATCTCCTATGATGACTTAGACTTTCTAGAAACTATTCTGTATAAAATATTATTATTTTTTAAAAAATATAAATGAAACCCATTTCAATGTTAGATGCAACGGCAAATAACGGAGTTCTTTGGGACAGACAGAGAAAACAATATATTATGTCTTTTCAAATTCGTTAAACTGCTTTCAACGTGACATCAGTCTTTAGTCAGAGAGAGATGTAACATAAAACGTTAAAATTTATAAAAAAATTTTGAAGTCTCCTTTTATATGTCTAAGTTGAGATGTGTGTAGTCTTTTCTCTTTCAAACGCATCAATTGGGTGTTTCTAAAACAGAGATGTCAATATTTGGTTCCTGCGACCTTACAATAGCAATAATATTTCTCGCCTGTGACCTTAGACTATGTCGTTATGATACCCTGCATGCGTTGCAATGCAAAGAAATAAATTGTTTCTCGCTGCATTTCCTTTCCCTTGCATCCGCGTTCCCCTCCCGCGTCCCTTTCCCCCCGCGTTCCCCTTCCACCTTCCAAGCCTTCCCCTTCCTCGTCATCTCTCCCGCTAATCCCACTTTCACCTCATACCTTCCCTTCCTACCTCTAAAATATACAAAATACACTCATTCTCATTAACACAAATTTCATAATGCCAGAGTTTACCATTATGAATAGCCTAAAACCTTTGCGGACGTGCGTACAATAAATCACCAAAGTTTCATCGCAATCGGATGAACGTTATGACAGCGCATAACATACGAACAAACAAACAAACAAACAAACAAAACAAGTGTTTATATTATATAAGATTATGAATGATTATTTTTAAATATTTCATTTTTAGGCACAAAATCAATATTGTTTTCTTAAAATAAATTATTATAAGCCGATAAAAAGTATTTTTTTGTTCATAAGCGAAATAATTTCCAAATCTCGTACAGTAAAGCTGTATTACAAGAAGGTTTGTCGAGGGTGTTTTTAGCATGATATTGGGTTGTTTAAACCATCGATAAAATCTTGGCAATCTGCCGGTCGAGTGCACCCCTGACACCATCCAAACCCTTAAATTTCTTTTCCAAAAGACATAAGACATTATTCGCGTGAGGTGGACGATGAAAAATGAGAGGGTTGCATTTTCGTGGAAGACATACGACTTGAAAGGAAATAAATTTTCCACACAAGGCATCGTAGATATAAAATTTTAACCATTTTGCGGTTTCCCAATGGATATCGTATAAGCCACGTGGATTTAGAAATTGCAATACCTACGCTAATATTTTTGTGGATACCTTTTGAATTCAAGAGAACGTAGATAAAATAGAGTAAGGAGATTGATCATGAAATGCGTGCTTAAAGAGTGTCACCAATTTCATTCTCATCGTATCTACACACCTCCGCTAAACAGATACATTTAATTGAAGAAGAAGACAACAATTATAATCTTAACAAAAATATGAAAAGAACAAGACACAGAAAAACAAAAAAAGATTGGGACTCAATGATATATTGCATTGATGGGAATAACCTTCAAAAGTTATAGAAAGAGAGCTTTTCTTATTAAAAATTGAATATTTATTTGACGGCCGGCGTAGTCCAGCGGTAAGACTCTTGCCTCGCATTCCGAAGGTCGCGGGATCGAATCTCGGCGTGGCAGTTAAATTTTATTTGGTTAATTTGTGTTATTTCACAATTCATTCATTTAATATGATCTAAAGTATATTTGCGGCACGTTCCAGAATGGAAGATGCTCTCAGTACCGCCCTGGTGTAAGACCACCGCTCAGAATTGAAAAGTTGCTTGAAATGGATTTAGCCGTGTTTGGTGACCAGATCTGAATAGCCAGATACTTCCCACCTACCTCTTCCCTATCTCCTTCCCCCCACTACCTTCAGCCTCACAACATACCCCAATTGGAGATGCCATAGTCTCACTGGCTCCAGACTGGAGCAGTTGGGGCTCTTGTGCGGTATTTATATAAAAACTCTCGACTTTTACAAAAAGTCAAGAGTTCCATAATATGAATAAAATCGGATATAATTATCCGGATATAATTATCCTAGGATACAAACCAATTCTTAGGATGATTGTTTCCAATAAAATGGATAGTTGCCTATAATATGGAGAAAACAATATTAGTTAAGATAATAATGTTAATTCTAAAATTTGAAATATGAGATTGACTAATATGACGGTTTGACAGTAATTGGCAATGGCGGAATTGGTAATCGCGCATGTCCCGGTTAGACAAGAGGTTCTGTGTTCGAGTCCCAGTTGCGACCATTATCTTTTTCTGTTCTTCTGTGTCTTGTTCTCCTTAATATTTTCGTTTAGATTATTATTGTTATCTTCTTCTTCGATGATATTTTACAATGATGGGAATAGCCTTCAAAAGTTACAAAAAGAGAGTTTTTCTTATGAAAATTAGATAAAATTCATTTCCCATTAAATTTGTAGTATGAGCAGTTTGACAATAGATCGGCGACAGTCGCCACGCAAACAAACCGTCATTCTCTATGTTTCTATTATCTATGCAAAGAAAATTATGGAAATATGCACTTGATGGTTTTTTTATTGCCAAAGGTAGCTTTGCC
Source organism: Glyphotaelius pellucidus (assembly GCA_936435175.1). Lineage (NCBI taxonomy): Eukaryota > Metazoa > Arthropoda > Insecta > Trichoptera > Limnephilidae > Glyphotaelius > Glyphotaelius pellucidus. The sequence goes on from OW386561.1 coordinate 12,464,935, forward strand.
AAGGCTGTAGGAATCAAAAGTTTTGAAACAATATTCTCATTGGTTGTTAAAAAATCGGTAAATCATAAATGTACGAAATCTGCTTCTGCTTTAATTTTTGGTTATGTACATTTAATTTCTTAAAGGAACCTACATTATTTAACTGTGAGTTTTTTAACCAATCTAAAGAACAAATAAAAAAAATATCTCACTCGGTAGGTGATTTTCAAAAAACAATTTTCCAATTGGCTCCATTCTAAATGGTGACCTTTTAAAAAAAACCATGGTTCAATTCAAAAAGTTATTAATGGTTTTTTTAAATTTACTATGAATGTACAGCTGAACATCTCGACAAAGGAATTCCCATTATTGTAATATACTATTTTTGAAGTGAAAAACTTCTTTAGCACCGTTGTGATTTGAAACTCGATGAAACAACAAAATAGCGACACTAAAAAGAGACAAATACGTACATCTATAGCAGTGGTTCCCAAACTCTTTTGGCCCACGGACCCCTTTCCCAAACTCTTTTGGCGTTAAGCGCCGTTAAGTTTTGACAATATTAATAAGCAAACAAATCTTCATCCCTATTTCGCAATTTTGAAAGCTGGAGTAAATTATATTGATTAGTATCTTAACATAACTTTCGTATAAATAAAAATGTGTCACAATTTTTTCTTTTGCGCGGGCCCCCTGACGTTGTTCAGGGACCCTCAACTCAATTTTAATTTTCCACGTACCCCCTGAACGATCCTGGGGACCCCTGGTAATCTGTACGGACCACTTTGGGAACCACTGGTCTATAGGCTTTAGCCTGCGAGAAAATGAGATAGCATAATCGGTCTCCTCTTTGTGCGGTGCTATGTAGCCTCCCCACTCTTGTCTACTTTAGTTTTCTGGTTTCACTTCTACCGCTTCAGTATTGCACACTCTGTTTTTTTTTATTAATAAATAAATGGAGAATGGACTACAAAGAGAATAACACATTTGACATGAAAGTGAATAGTATAAGAAATCGGGGACACTTGAAGAAGACATGGCATGATCAAATGAATTAAATTCTTGAGTCGAGCCATAGCAAGAGTCAGAATAGAAGACATTATCCATTAATTTAAAAAATGCGAGGAGTATGTGAAAAAATAGAGGAACGCGTTGATGAACAGAGTTATGTATACTCACGAAATGCAGTAAAAAAATTAATAGCAATATGCCAAACACCATCTTTTTGTGAGAATAAAACAAAATAATAGGGACACGTTTCATATGGGGAAAATTTACCAAGTAACGTGCATAAAAGACATTCGCAGTCCAATTTAATATGCAAATGTGAACTGTATACAGCAAGTTTTTCCAACAATATTATTTTTGGCAGCAAAAGGAAGCCGATCGTATATTATAACGTTATTATTTTTAATCTGTCGTTATTTTTCGGCTAGAGTGGTTTCGCAAAGATGCACAGAATGTTTTGTGAAATTAGCTGTTCCCTTTGCGAGATTTTCTTTTTGTGATGTCCAAACATGGCACCAAATTTATTTTTGGGGTGTTGTGCCGTGTGGCGCTACCTCCTTCTTTAGCCAACGTTTCGGACAGCGTTTCAGTGTCCATCATCATTACCATCTGCCCTGATGATGGACACTGTAATGCTGTCCGAAAAGTTGGCTAAAGAATGAGGTAGCGCAACACGGCATAATACCCCAAAAATAAACAACAAAAATGTTAGAAACAGATAACACAATGCATTGTATTTCTATTTAAAAGTTTCACCACAGATAACTTCCAAATAATTTTAATACTAGTTTATTCCAAAAACACAATAGCCAAGATTAAAGTTAGTAAATTTTAAATTAATTATTTTAACATGAAACTTAAAAAAGGAAAGTGAAAATAACTTTTACAATACATTTGTCTGATTAAATGTGTTTTATAGTTTCGTGTAAACTTGTATTTTTACAGCTAACGAGAAAAAATGTCTTTAATTTAACTAATTGTTTTTAATCGAGTTCATGGAATGAGGTCCAGAACTCTCCTCTTCTTCTTTTCCTTAAAACACCCTCCACACAGCATCCCCAAAGATGATATAGGCCCTGAGGGAAATTATTTTCCTCAGGGCTTTCTGTGTGGAGCTCATTTAAAAAAAATCGCAAATTAATGTCCATTTGTGACATTAAAATAGGAAATACTCTACATCTACAATTACATCTACTTTCTAAATTATCGAAATTGAATGTCAACCGGGAAATTCAATTTAAATCACAAATATGATAAGCCATTAACAATAGGTGACGAAATGTCACAAATATGACAAGCCATTAACAATAACGACAAAATCTCAAAATATCCGAATGGTTAAAATATCTTTTGCTATTTTTTTCTGTTAAAAAAATCAGAGAACGCGACCATTTCAAATACCATTTTAGTCGAAATATCAGGACGAAATCTCAAAAAAATATGTCGTAGGCTTTGTAGTAGGTTCCAAATCCTTTTGTTCAATGGCCTTAAGATAAAACAATACAACATAATTCTCGTAATAATAGACAAAACCTTTTCAACCCCTAACTTTTCCCTGCGTTTATCCCAGGAAAACGTGAGACAAATACAAAATAAGGGTGTGTTTGCTATGGTTTACTGTTAACTACACTCAGCCGGTTGGTGTTGGGACTTGATACGCAGTGTTAGGCTATGTTCCCACTTAGTTGATTTTCCGGGTTTGTTAGTTAGCTAAAATAACACGAAAGGGTTGAAACATTTTACGTTCACAAATCAAGTGAAAAGGGTTGTGTGTACTTTTGGTGTTTATTACTTTTGCCTGCTTTATATTAATCATGTTATATATTGTAAATTGAGTTTATACGAATTTAGGCTTGCTTAACCTAACCTAACCCAACCTAACCTAACAAACTAACCTTGTTGGTACATAAAATGGATAGTCTTAGTATTTTAGATTTTGATGGCCAAAAGTATTTTCGTTATTTGTTTTTGGGGTGTTATGCCGTGTTGCGCTACCTCCTTCTTTAGCCGACGTTTGGGACAGCGTTACAGTTTCCATTATCAGGGCAGATGTGTAATTGATGATGGCCATTCCGGCCGTCAGAAATCTGAAGCCGGATATTAAAAAAACCTTCCCATTGCGCATTTCCTTTCCTTGCCAACTACAACGTGCATGACATACCTGTGGTATATAAGATTATGTACGTATAATTACAAAATCTTTCGAAAGATGTCGTTAGTATAGATAGTTATATGTAATTTTGAGGTGTCTTAATAGATGTCAGATAAAGTTTTTTTTTTTTTTTTTACAGTTAATACCGCACAAGAGTCCCAACTGCTCCCGTCTGGAGCCAGTGAGACTATGGCATCCCCGATCGGGGTATGTTGTAAGGCTGAAGGTAGTAGTGGGGAGGGGAAGGAGATAGGGAAGAGGAAGGTGGGGAAGTACCTGGCTATTCAGATCTGGTCACTAAACACGGCTAAAGCCATTTCAAGCAACGTTTCAATTCTGAATGGTGGTCTTACACCAGGGCGATACTGATAGTATCTTCCACTCTGGAACGTGCCGCAAATATACTATTTATTATTTTAAATGAATAAATTGTGAAAATAACACAAATTAATAAAATAAAATTTATTTGCCCACGCCGGGTTCGAACCCGCGACCTTCGGATTGTGAGTCGAGAGTCTTGCCTCGGGACCACGGAGGCCGTCGTAAGAATAGCTAAGAAAAGTGTCGACTGTCGTCGTTCGTGCACTTGTAATAACAAGTTACAAAGAACTTATTTGGGAGTTTTCAAACATATTTTATGTAGCATTAATCACTGAGATTAACAGATGCCACATTTTTTCTTTGTTTACTTACGGTCTTTATTAACATTTTAGAGGTAGTGTGTTTTTTATCATTACCTGCCCCTGAATTCAAATAAACAAAACCTGGCAACACTCTTGTAACGTAACACAGGCAGAAATTGGCAATTAAGTTGTCAGTGGGTGTCGGCACCTCTGTCGGAAAGTTGCTTTCTGGATTGTTCATTAGATGTTCTACTATTATAACCATAATTTCTGTACCCGGGGATAACAAAAAAGTAATTATTAAATCAATAACTGTTGTTTTAAACGAGCAAATAAAACGATATATTTTAAATGTATTATATTGTTTAAAAAAAAAAACGCTACGAAAAATCACTTGAAATATTAGGACTTGAGTCCTTCTGCTTCAAAATGAAATGGAATATTTTATTTATTTATTTATTACACGCCCCACTGTGCTTTTACATACTTTGTTTGTAAGTTAAGCATCACAGTACTTTTAAATACTTTAAAACCACAACAAAAAATAAAATATAATATGATGAAAAAAAAAATGTAACAACAATAGCATATAATACAAAATAAAATACATTGGTAAAAACGATAAGAAGTCACACTTAAAAAGATATTCAATATAAACAAACATTGCAGATATTAATCCACGACTATTAGTGTCTAGATTTTTAAAAGAATTGGAATAAACAGTGTTTATAGTGGTTATTCTTAAGGTGAAATATATCTCCTAGCTCAAAATATTTATTTCCGAGATTGTAAAGTCTCGGAATCGGGGAATTTTGGTAAGAGAGTGTCCTGGTGTTGTTGAAGTAAAAGGGTAGTAAATGTCGGCCAGATCTTTTGGGAATGTGGATGTTGATCAATTGAAGTAATTCAGGAGAGTCAATTTTGTAATGCAGTATTTTGTGTAATAATATTAAATCATTTCAAGAGTCAGGATATCAGAAGAGTAAAAATGAGGCGATGTATGAACGTGAATAAAGTAAGGCATGTGTGCCAAGATGAAGTTGTGTGGCGGTCTTTCGTTTCTGCCTCCATTTGCAAGGAAATGGCGAATTGGTAAGTTTATTTAATAACGTAATTAATTCTTGAAGAAAAGTAGCTACATTAGTAATATATGAAACATAATCGGATCCATTTTCTTTTTGCTACAAACACTTAAAACAAATAGCCTTCTTCCAAGAAACAAAATAAAGCAATACTGTATTTAAATATTGTTGAGAAATCTGCTTCATTTCTCGTATAACTGAAGTAGGGATTTGTATAAGTGCTTGTGCTGAAACCATCACATCCCATTGTTTTTGCATTTAGTTCCCCAGAACATACTTAAGTTTGAATTATTTTAAGGGAGGGAAAACATTTATTTTGACTTACTAAAAGAAGACTCGTAAAAGAAAAGCGATGAAAAACCGAAGAGAAATATTTTATATTTGAGTAAGCCGTAGAAAATCAGGATTATGTTTGCTTCGTTTTCCGAAGAAAAAAAGATTTTCCAGAATTTTTCCTCTATTCATTTTAAAATCATCCTGATATATCCAGGTTAAAAGGCAGCACAGTGTAAAGAAAGGGTAACTATATAACCATCATATGGGGCAGAGTTGTGAGGTTGGTTAAAGTAGGGGCTGCAGGAAGGGATTTTTTAATACGGGTCTTGAAGATACTCGGATCATATGAAGTAAGAAAAACATCGGTAGCTCGTCCTACTCGTTATTCGAACGACTCATACTAAAGCGAGTCGAAGACTGACCCGTGCTCGCGAAGCCAACATCATCTGTGAAAGGTTGCATATCATTATTTGGTTTTATTTTATTTTAGGCGACGGCCTCCTCGGTCGACAGGTAGAGCTCTTGACTCGCAATCTGAATTTGTGTTATTTCACAATTAATTAATTAAAAATAATATAAACTATATTTGCGGCACGTTCAAGAGTGGGACAACAGTATCGCCATTTAGAATAGAAACGTTGCTTGAAATGGATTTAACCGTGTTTGGTGACCAGATCTGAATAGTCAGAATTTCCCCACTTTCCTCTTCACATCTCCTTCCCCTCCGCTATGTTCAGCCTCGCGACATAACCCAATTGGGGTTGTCGTAATCTCACTGGCTTCAGACGGGAGCAGCTGGGATTCTTGTGAGATATTCACATAAAAAATTAAAAATTAAATAATTATTTTAACCACCCACTTTAAGGGCGTTTACATTCATAAATAGAATTTTTTATTAAATTCTATTTAGTTTTCTTATTATTTGTCTAATTTCTTTTTTGTTATTTCAAAATATGTATTGCATTGCATTACTCCTGCATATAATCTGGAATAAACTATTATTATTATATTTATACAGAACTTAATTACATAATGGTTAAAATAATCTTATAAACATAACAAATAAATAATAACTAACTAATACAGTTAAAGATTATTGCATATTTCAGATAATAGCAGGCAAATGTGGTTTTTAAAGAAAACAAGGTTCTTAGAATTAAACATGTCGATAAAGCAGGTTTTCTTTCCCACACGATGCAATTTCTGAGAACAAGAGTGGAACATACAATTAGTATAAGAATAGAACGTGGAGTCGAGTGTTACTTTTATGGGGTATATTTTTAAACTCACCTGGTCAGGGCTATCTAAATGTCCGTTAATGATTTTAAATAAAAAAATAAATAAATAGCACAAATTTTCAACGCCGACTGTGACAATTCAGGTAGTTTAGGTAAATGCATTAAATCACTACAATTAATAATATAAAGAATATTTATCTTAATTACTTTTGGTGCACCTTTTCAATTTTATGTGAATGTATGAGGCTTAAAGGTGACCAAAGAGACGAATTATATTCAAGAACACTTCTGACCAAAAATGTGCAGTAAGGTCAGGTCATTTAACGAAAAATGTTATTTTAAATTTCTAAGAGCGATAAAAGGGTGCCAAATGGGTTCAAAACTAGGTGTTAATTTTTTTTTTTAATTTCTGATATGATCTTCTTCCTTTGGAAGTTTCGATCTATTCACTTGGAAGTTTTGAAAATCAACTTTTTTTTTCCAACCTTATTTTTTTAAATTTTCCATAGCAAATGTAGTATATTTAGACGAAATCATCCACAAAAAGTGTCAAAATTGAATCTCGCAAAATAATGCCGAAATTTGAGAAAAAGAAGGATTTTGCTGGTATTTGAATACACAGCCTTGTGATAAATTGAATTATATACAAATATATTTTTTAATAAATAAATCAAAATATTCCCTTTATTTTGTGTTTTATTAAAAATAGTAAATTTTTAATAGATTATCTTAAATTTTTTTAAGATTTAACAAGGGTGGTTTTTTCTCTATTATGTGAAATTTCAAAGTCAATCCGGAGAAAGAAGATGATATCCAAATATTATTAAAAAAATTACGTGATTTTATGTCTCCATTTAACACCCTTTATCACTTTTAGATAAATCAAAACAATTTTTTTCTCCATACAGTCGTGACCCACTCTAATGTGCAGTCCCAAGGCATTGAACAGTTGCGACTCATGTCCGGTATTCAAATAAAAAGAAAAAAAATGTTCTTTTCTTCCCTTTAATAGTCAAAGTATAAAAATTAGATTCGGTTTCACCAATTTTAAATGAGCATTAACAAAGTTCTTCGCTAGATGGTTCATAAATAAGTAGAAGAACACAGGCCTCTTCATAATCGAAGTACATAAATGAGATTAGGTAGATACGGATCACATATTATTTAGGTACTGTTTCAAATGAAATTGAAAGTACGCACTTTTTTAGCAGAGGGTTCTTGCGAGAGTAAACACGAGAGGAAACGTTCAGGCTTCGCGTATGAATGGGGAAAAATATTCCCCGAAAGCCTTTCAAATCGAAAAAGAATAAAAGGCTCTACCCCGTTGAAGTAGACACTACCGAAGACAGGATAATCAAGGACTGGAGAAAATAATGGACGGTGGTTTTTTTACATTAACCCCATAAGGAGGCACTGAAAAAAAAAAATTCCCCTTAAAGCTTCCGTCATCTTTGGGGGCATTTTAGGAAAGTTTAAGGGGGATATTTTTAGGAAAGGACGGCATAGTCCAGCGGTAAGGCTCTTGATTTGCATTCCGAAGGTCGCGGGATCAAATCCCGCCGTGGAAAATAAATTTTATTGGATTAGTTTGTGTTATTTCAAAATTTATTCATTTAAAATTATATATAGTATATTTGCGACACGTTCCAGAGTGGATGATACTCGCAGTATCGCCCTGGTGTAAAACCACCATTCAGAATTGAAACGTTGCTTGAAATGGCTTTAGCCGTGTTTGGTGACCAGATCTGAATAGCCAAATACTTCTCACCTGATTCCCCATCTCCTTCTCTCTCCCTACCTTCAGCCGCACAATATACCCCAATTGGGGATGCCATAGTCTCACTGGCTCCAGAGGGGAGCAGTTAGGACTCTTGTGCAGTATTCATATAAAAAAAAGAATGAGAAGAAGTTTTGGGAAGGAAAAGGGTATGAGGGGTGGGTAGGAATCAGGGGGTCAGTGTGTCTAAGAGTGACGGACGTATGAATCCATCCCTCCCACTACTCTGCAAGGCAATGTTCCGAGAAAGAACGGCTGGAGAAGTCAAATTGACTCCGTTAACCATTTTCTCCTAATCTGGCCTGCCATGCAGCTGGTGGGCAGACGCTGCCGCCAAGACGCGGACAAACCTCATTCCATGAACCTGAGCACCCCTGCATTCACGAAACGTAACAAACCACTTGGGGTGATCTATGGCAGAGGTGTTGGTTATCCAATAAATGGTTCCCTTACCAGCTCGCAAATTGTAAACTTTTATCACTGAACAAAGGGAGTGCGGTGTATTATAACATTTCATAGAAAGTATCGATCATGCAGTTGATAAGTCAGATATCTCCGAGTTCGCAGTGCGATGTTCAAAGAGATTCATGCCGTAGGCAAAAAGAGGTACCGATGACGTCACGATTTTTGTATTTTTTTTTACAATTTTTTTTTGTCAGAAATAGTTCTATAATAACCTTTTTTTAAATCAATGTCATGAAAACAATATTCCAAATAAGAATTACTTTATCTCTTATATCTTTTAATAATGCTTGGCAATATTTGACACACGACCTTAGTGAGACTAGCGATTTCCACGCTAAGTTTAACTCCGCTAAGTCCCTTTTTTTCTCGGAAAACAAATTATTTTGGGTTGAAAGAGGTTTCCAGGCTGTTTCGGAGGAGAATTGCAATATTTTTTGTAGGTACGTCAAGAACTGCGAGATAATAAAGTTATAGAAAATTTCCAATGATGAAAGAGAAAACGCCGAGTTATAAAAGAAAGTGTTTTTTCATCCAGATTAAAGTTTTTTTTATGGTTTAAAACAATGGAGGATGAATAAATGGTTCCATGCCAACTCAGAATCACGTCAACTCAACACCTCTTTGAAAAGTTATTACAGGCTATGAAAAAAAAATAGCACAAAACCTCAAGCTAGGGATACTCGATTTACATCGATGCATCGAATTCACTCGATGTTTATTATACGATGCATTTAATCAATCCGATGCTTTGAAAAACTATTGGTTTACTCGATGTATCGATGTTTTTCCATAAAACATTGAATCAATGGTAACCAACTAATGATTAAACCTTTTTTACTCTTTTAGTAGATCTCGAACAATTTAAAAGTTATAACATCAAACCTATATCTTTTTTGATGTGTAAAACTAATTGACTGTTGCCGGCCGCTTAAAAAGAATTAGAAATGGACATTGGCAGCACTGCGCGAGAGAGAATTAAAAAAAGTTCGTTTGTTTTGTCTCTGGTCTGTTCTGGTTTCGTCTCGGTGATCAAGTTTGATTAAAAACTTTAAATCACATTTGTTTTTAGTTGTGTCGTGAATGTGTAGGTACTTTTTACAAAAAGAAATTGGATTGGATTTGGACACAATATACCATTAAAGTGAAATCTCGTCGTTTCATTGTGAGTTCGATTGAACAGGTAAGTAAAGTAATAAAGTAAGATGAGGATAACTCATTTATCCTCACGTGAACAAAAATAATAATTAATGATTCATAATTCACTGAATGACACAATAAACATACTATACCTACGTTGTATCTGTTCAACACAAATGATCTATATTTTAATATATTACATAGTTTGTTCATGTGGAGTGTCACAAAGATGACTACAGCTTTGTGACAGGATTCGAAGCTCTATTAAGAACAAGGATTGCAGGACTGAGGGGAAGGATGAACCACTCCAGTAATATCCTCATCATGGAAGCCCGTCTGATTCCAGGATCGAGCATAGATGAATATTGGAGAAAAACACTGGCTCCTACAATCTGAGATCCGATGGAACAACAAGAACCTGATTTAAAGACTTAACTATATTTTTTTGTGAATAGTGTATCTAATGATGCTTCTCTTTTTTAATTTTTTATTTTGTTAATTTTTATCTTTTTATTTATTCATATGTAATTAATATTCATATATAATAACATATGTAATTATACCCTATATGGGATGTGTGGGATTGCACTCCCCTCCCCACATCCTGGAATAAAGACCTTATTATTATTATTATTATTTGTGATGCAATGTTAGAAAAAGCACTCGATTTTGAGAAAACATCGATGTTTCTAACCGATGCATCGGAAAATATCGATGTATTGCATCGAAAAAAACATCGATGTATTTTCTAAGTGGACACCCGTACCTGAATCTGACGTTACCTATTTAACCAGTTTTTCTATTATTAATTTTTTTCATCACTTTTAATGAATTTTCAAAGGAGGTTCTGAGTTGATTTCATTTTGAGTTGTCCGGTCATCAAAACACATATTACTTCAAGTACGTCATGTATTTTAGGGACGGGTTGTTTCACAAAAATTCAAATGACGAAATTATGTTGACTCTTGAAATGGCACAAAAAAAGTGTTTGATTAGATTGATCATACCATTTTTTTCTCAGATTCCCCGATCTCTTCTATCATCCAGTATCGCATCTAGTCTCCTGTATTCGTTCATCCGCTCCTCATATCCTTTTAAGCGTCTCACTCTTAATCTCCTTCACTTCGTTTTCTTCTGCCTTGTGGACCTCCGCATTTTTAACACGGCCAAATGGATACGGTTACAGTCCTTGGCTATGAATCCAGATGTCGCGACTTCGAATCCCGGCGTGTCTAAACAAATTTGTGTTATTTCAAAAATTTATTCATTTTTAATAATACAAAGTTTATTTGCGGCACGTTCCAGAATGGTAGATACTTTCAGTATCACCCTGGTAAAAGACCACTATTCAGAATTGAAACATTATTTTCAGGTACTTCCTTTTCCCCATCTCTTTCCCCTCTTCACTACCTTCAATCTCACAACATACCCCAATCAAAGATGCCTTAGCGGTACTGGTTTCAGACGATTGGAAGGAGTCGGGACTCTTTTGCGGTTCTAAAATAAAATAAAATAAAACATAATTGTATGATTTTATCACACAAATGCCTCAGAGATATCCCGCAAGGTTGATTTTAAGGCTACCCTTAGCTTTCCTACCCCAATCCTTTCAGTGGTGGTGCGTAAAACCAATTTTCCATTTTGCAGAACATTTTCAATTAAAAAAGCACCACTAACTTTGAGTGAGTGACTCGCAAAGTCAATCACCTGAACAGATTTAATCAATTCACAGTTAGACCGCAAACTCTCGGTCACCAAATTGAAATTCCAAAGTCAACGACCAAAATGCTAATGGAATTTTCAACTGGTCGAACCGTAGGTAATCCAGCAGAGTCAAATACTCGATCGATCAGCTGAATTAATATTATATTACTTTGGACAAGCTCACCAACTAACCATCGACGAAACCACACAGGCGTTAAATTCACATCACTACCAATATTACATACACTACCAAATTAACCCGGCGAGAGTGTGGCAGGGTATGTCATACCCAACATGTTACTTATTTGCGTGTATTTTTTGTTTGTGACCCTCAAACCTGTTGTTGCCTTGAGTAGCTGGAGTTAAAGGGGTGCGGGAGGGGATAGTGGCGCGATCGCAGTGTTACGGCAGCTCGCGCTCGAGTTGTGTATACGCTTGCAAACTGCAAGGTTCGGGTATGTGATACCCTGCCACATAGCTAGTGTATATATTTTGTTACAAAAACTAACATTACTTTTTCTGCTATTTTAACTTATTTTCTTTGTTGCAATGTGTATTTTAATAGAAAATGGACGTTGACAGTAAAGAAACTATTTTAAAACTTTATAACCCGTTTTTCAACTATGAGGTTAGAGGTAAGCACCAGATTTTATTTTTCTAGACGATGAATTAATAACTTTCGGAGGGAAACATTTAGAAACATCTTAAATATTTGTAACACATTCTTCAGAATTAATTAAAATGAACGCGGTGGAAAGGTCGAAACTCCAGGCCCGCTAGGGCGATTTCGCCCGTACATTCGTCTAATAAGCCGTGTCGTGGGCGTATATTTGTTTACACGCTTTCTTCATTTACGTCGTTAAAATTCCCATATTATTTTTCTTCTTTTTCTTTTCTTTGATAAGGCAAATTCGACAGTAGGTCCATCCAATACACGGGTCGCGAGTCGCAATTTGTATACACGGCTTCTTCACTTACATCGTTAAGATTCAGAATATATTTTAGGGTATATTGTCGTCTTAAGGCCGCACTCTTGAAACGCACGGCGCCGAAAAAAAGAAGATGGAGAGATTTGTAATTACGAATGTTGGACAGAGCGCGCTAATGTTTTAAGTCGTAGAATAGCAGCGAAAATTGCGAAAAAGCTCAATAAAACATGACTCGTTTAAAATAGAGGAAAAATCTCATGGAACGTATCTTGAGTATCATTTAAAGAAACATTGTGAATTTTTTCACAAATATATCTTGTAAAATAAAAGAAAGAGCCTTGTTTAAAATAATTTTCGGAGCATACTTTGCGATTTTTTTCTAACGAGGGAATTTCATATAATTTGCGTTTCGGCGTGGAATGTATCTAGATATTATCTTAAAAAATAACATATATTTTTTTAAGAGCATAAAAACTTCAAATGTTTAAGGGAGATATGTAAGAAATCGGTCGAAATACGAATAGTAGACCCTTAACAACATATCCTAATATTTGAGAATGCTAAATAATTGGGAATGCTGGATTAACCTTCGCAATTTTAATGGTGTTTTTTACTGAGCGTTGCAAGTGCTGCTTTAATTGTAGCCCATTGCATTTCATCCGTCTGAAAATTTGTTTGTATCTTCCGTGCTGGTCAATCCTTTCAAGATGGTAGACGTGTTGGAAAGTACCTTTTTACTCCACCAGAGTTCGCATCCATAGACACTACAGACGTTGAAATCAAGATGAATGAGGTTTTATATCAATACATTGTGGGTTATGATGCAAGCACAGAACGCGTATTTAATTTATTTTGTTAACGCTTACAAATCGGTACAACGGTTAAATATACTGGATTGATTACATACATTATTAAATCTGGTAACAGATTTGTATGGCATTGTGTTATGCGGTAGATTTTAATGCCATTATTTGGGATGTCAAATTTGACAGCATTATTAAATTGAGCTTTTGAAATCTGTAACGTTTACGAAAACTCAGTGTAAAACGACTAATTCGATGCAAATGTTGGGCTTTATATTAAGAACTTCAAAAGATTTAAAAACTTTAAAAATATTGTATTCATCCATTGTCAGAAGCCATTTAGAATTCAACTCATCCATTTGGAATCCATTTTACAATATTCATGAAAAATCTATCGAGCGAATCCAACATAAATTTTTACAAAACATAAATTAAAGATTAGGAATTCCTATCGAAATAATTAGCTACATGTCACTGTTGATAATTTTGGGCCTTGCCACATTAAAAGAAAGAAGTGTATGTACTGATCTATTTTTTCTCTATAAAATTGTTAATAACATTAACAATTTTGATTAACTTTCATGTGCCTAGTAGAACGGTTTGCCAGAAGGTACCTTATCATTGTAACATTTCAGGTACCAATGCAGAAATCTTGATAGTGTTACAATTTGAGGGCATGGTAATCGCCGCCCCGGGAACCATTTATTGGATAACCAATACCTCTGCCATAGGTCACCTCGAATAGTTAGCTACGTTTGGTGACTTAGCAGGGGTTCCTGGTTCGTGGGGTGAGGTTTTTTTAGGTCTCAGTGGCGGATGAGTCTGCCCAGCGACTATGTGATGGAGTGGATTAAGAAAAACTGGTTGCGAGAGGCCTTTTCATCTCTTCAGCCGGACTCTCTTCACCCATCGCTTTGCAGTTGGAGGGATATTTACTAACTTCTTCGTACTTTTTTTTATTTTCCAGAACTTTTTCTCCGTTATTTCCCTCTTTTTATATGAAAACCGCACAAGAGTCACAACTGCTCCCGTCTGGAGTCAGTGAGACTTTGGAATCCCCAATTGTGGTATGTTGTGAGGCTGAAGGCAGATGGGAGGGGAAGAAGATGAGGTAGAAGAAGTGGGAAGTACCTGACTATTCCAATCTGTTCACCAAACACGGCTAAAGCCATTTCAAGCAATGTTTCAATTATGAGCGGTGGTCTTACACCAGGGCGATTCTGAGAGCATCTTCCACTCTGGAACGTGCCGCAAATATGCTATATATTATTTTAAATAAATAAATTGTGAAATAACACAAATAAATCAAATAAAATTTATTTGCCACGCCGGTATTCGATCCCTCTACCTTCGGAATGCGAGTCAAGAGGTTTACCGATGGGCTACGCCGGACGCCCTAAAAAGACTCTCCACGCAGGATCTCCACAGATGACTTAGGCCTTGAGGGTTTTTTTTCATGACGACCACCTGTGTGGAGTTAATGTAAAAAAAACAGCTTATTTGGTTGCCAGAAAAATTTTGATCTTGCTATTCCCTATGCTGTAGATAGCATAGTCCCACTTGCTCCAGACAATAGGGAGCAATTGAGACTCCTATTAGGTATCTATTCATACAAGAAAGTAAGATTCTAAATATTGTTACGAAAAAGTTGAAATGAAAAAAAGAGATTTTATCATCCACCTTATAAACTCCGTAAAGGCTCGGTCACACGTAGAGATTTCATCGCTGCTACATTGCATGATCGCCATTTCTTATAGCCGCTAGTACATGTCACACGGTGCTACTTGAATTGCGAGACAGTAGCGGGAGAAATATCCAGATTAATAGAATAATAAGAAATTATTTTCTCTTATGTGGAACTTATGTAAAAAAAATGTTTTTCTTATAATTGTATATTATTTTTTTTTTGTGTATTTTACTTATTTTTCCTACAAAATGTTGGAAAAAAATTGCTTAAATCTAAATAAAGATGAAAAAAGAAACATCAAAACAGTCGGATAAGATTTTAGATTTTCACGGCCAAAAGCTTTTTCGTAATTTGTTTTTGGGGTGTTATGCCGTGTTGCGCTACCTCCTTCTTTAGCCAACGTTTCGGACAGCGTTACAGTGTCCATCGTTGGCTAAAGAAGGAGGTAGCGCAACACGGCATAACACCCCAAAAACAAATAACGAATATCAAAACAGTCTTTTGATAACAATTTGAGGAAGCGACTTACGACTATTTAAACTGTATTTTTGAAACCAATGTAAGTGTATTTATAAAAAAATATTTTGTATTTTACATATTTTTTCCTATTAGGTATATGAAACAATTTGCACACGTCTAAATAAAGTTTGCAGGAGAAATAAGAAACAGTCAATATTGATAAACAATTTCAGGAAGCGATTATAAAAGGACCGACAAACCTTGGCTGAAAAAGGAGCAAAAGCAACACGGCACAATAACCCAAAAATTAATCACGAATTCTTATTTTTAACCAGATTCGAATAGTATATATTGTTCCGATCGAGTCGCTGATTTATTTAAAAAGTGCTATTTGAGTTAGTTAGTTACTAACAGCGTATTTTATTATTTATTTTATCTTTGTCCCACGAAGCGATTTTGTCGCTACTATTTCAGCATAGAAGTCTCTTCGAGTGACCGAACCCTTAAGGCTATATTATGCCCCGACTATGTCCCATACAACCATTCATCACAAGGACTTGCCCGTAAGAGACTGGAAGATCCTTTAGCAGGCTCCCTGACAAAGTGTCTCGCCTGAAAACTTAATACGGCCGAGATAATAAAATACGGGGGTCCTTGCTGCTTCTAGTTTCTACCTCCCCATTTCAAGAGCTCATCATTTATACTTAACAAACTAATGCTCATAATTTTAATATATTATGGTGCAGTGGAGTCCTGGTTAATAAGGATGAAGGATCTTTATTTAGATTATCCGGGATGTAATTAATATTTAATTAAATTCTTGCATCAAAATGCGAATATCTGTTATTTTATTTTATAAGTGTTTTAAATTTTATTATTAATAATCATTTTAAAGAATTCTAAATGATCCCAGCGCAGACCCAATAAAATCAAGGAATATTATAATTTTAAATTTTTTGAAACTAAAAAAATTATAAAAAAATATGTTTGCCTCAGAAACGGTCAGGAATTCACCATTTGAATGAACACTGATAGTAAACTTACCAGTAAACTAAAAGTCGTATTATAATTTTTTTTATTTCGGTTGTGATTCCGTCTGTAACTCTGGCTTAGTTTTACCGATTCTGATATGTAAAAAAAAGCTTCAGGTCTAACAGAACTACAAGTATTTAGCAATAAAATGCTTTATTAAATTTCCAGACAATAAAGGATTTCTTAATAATAGCTTTAAGGCATAAATTTTAATTAAATTTTTTGTCAAAAATTGAAACTCTAAAAAACAACAGCAATAAGAATCTTATTTACAACTAAAAAAGTATACTTATTTGGTTAAAAACGAAGGTATGTACCTACTTTAGTTTATTAGTTTAACTTATTTACTTTTGTTTTTAATTTAAATTTGTACCACACAAAAAGATAATCTTGTGTTTACGGGGGTGTCACTTAAATAAATAAGTGACACCCCCGTACACACATGATTATCTTGTCATGGGGCACAAATTTAAATAAAAACGTCGGAACATAATTGAACAATGAAATTTTGCTAGGTTTTATAAAAAATATGATTTTATTACTATGTTGTCAATTATGTTTATAAACGAAGAAATTGGATTTGCTTTGATCACAATTGTCATTTTCAAAATTGGAAATTATTATAGGAACAGTTTTTCGAAAATGTAGGTACCAAAATTATTTTGTTTAGAATAATTGATGAATAATTCCTTATTTGAAATGTTTGCTTTTGTTTGCTTATTTTTCAAGTTTACAACATTCGAATCGTAAATTTCTTTTCTTTGAAAGGCGATGATCCTAAGGCAAATATTTTTTTACAAACACTTTCAGCTTCACAAACCATACACTTATAAATATCCCGTGATTTTCATGGGAAATAAAGCAAACAAAATGTGACTTTCCTACCAAAATGCTTAACTAAATACATTGAAATGCAAAAAAAAATATTATGAGAGGAAAACAAAAAATAACATTTCACAAATTGCAGAATAAAATATTATGAAATGTTGTTTATAATTTTATCTTTAGATTTATACTTTGTTAATTATTATTGTTAAAGCAGTGGAAGTGGCAGAATTTTTTTTTTTAAATCCACATCATTTGTTTTTTTTGACACTGTAACGCTGTCCGAAACGTTGGCTAAAGAAGGAGGTAGCGAAACACGGCATAACACCCCAAAAACAATAACAAAAATACTTTTTGGCCGTGAAAACCTAAAAACATACCACATCATTTGTTTTCATTCATTCCGTTCAAACGTGATCTTACAGTTTCTTTTTAGTTTGCCGCAGAACGAAAGACGAGGGAGAACATCAGATGCAAGATGAAAGGTAGGATGAATAGGGCACTGGATGCAGTAGTTAATTGAATGAAATAATGCTATTACAGCTGTAATAAATTCTGTAATGGAATTACAGAGATACTTGTACTCCGCCTCACGGTTAATACGGAATACGTCTTATTTGAATAGTTAAGTTTAGCTTTAGTATTACGAAAGGTGAGTATTTATGTCGGGGAGTCGAAAAAATATTCCTTTTATTTAATTAAATTAAGACTTTATGAGCGAAACTAAATCGAAAATCTGGAAACAGAAAAATCAGAAAAAGATATTTACACCTCTGGGACTCGAACCCAGGACCTCCCTACTGTCCGGGTTGGGGCTCTTATCCACTGAGCTAAGGTGTCGATATTCAATTCGGTCACTTTTAACTGTACCATACTTCGACTAAGAACCACCCATATTATCTTCATTTTTCTTAACGCATATTTTATTGGCCGCCATCTTTATGAATGATTGCAAGATTCAACTCGAACTAAATGCAATCTAGATGGTGTCTGGATAAATTTTTATCCATTTTATTTAATGTGCGACATCTATTGACTCTTCTGCAAGTCTAGGATGAATATTATTATTTTTTATTTTAACTTTTTATGAGTAAAACCTCAAATTGTAATATTTAATGAAATGAAGACATTATGAGCGAAACTCAATCGAAAATCTGGAAACAGAAAAATCAGAAAAAGATATTTACACCTCTGGGACTCGAACCCAGGACCTCCCTAATGTCCGGGTTGGGGACCCAACCCGGACAGTGGGTTCGAGTCCCAGAGGTGTAAATATCCTTTTCTGATTTTTCTGTTTCCAGATTTTCGATTGAGTTTCGCTCATAATGTCTTAATTTAATTAAATATTACAATTTGAGGTTTTACTCATAAAAAGTTAAAATAAAAAATAATAATATTCCTTTTATGTTTAAATTTTTGTTAAAATTAGTTCAATTACGCGAAGTGCAAGTGAAACGGAGTACTTCAAAATATTCAAGGTTAGCATTTTTTTATAAAACGTATTAGTAATAGTAAAATTTACTAAACATTGCGCTGTAACTACTATCATGTACTAGGGAGAAATCGTATGCATTTCATTGACGGTCGTCCTTAAGCCGCTCTATCCGAATTTCGACCGATTTTTTACATATCTCCCTTAAACATTTGGAGTTTTTAAGCTCTTAAAACAATATATGTTATTTTTGAAGATAATATCTAGATACGTTCCACGCCGAAAAGCAAATGATATGAATTCCCTCGATAGAAAAAAATTGCAAAGTATGCTCCGAAAATTATTTAAAACAAGTTTATTTCTATTATTTTACAAGTCATATTTGTGAGAAAATTTACAATGTTTCTTTAAATGATACTTAAGATACCTTCCACGATATTTTTGCTCTATTTTAAACGAGTCATGTTTTATTAAGCATTTTCATAATTTTCGGTTCAATTTTATAATTGAAAATATTAGCGCATTCTGTCCAACATTCGTAATTACATATCTCTCCATCTTTTTCTTTTTTGAGCCGGGAAGCGTCGCCTTAAAGGCGTTCATTTAAATCTTCCTCCTCACGCGTATAGTATTTTTATTTTTTTAACAATAGTTACATACTGGAGGCCACGAGAAAAAAATTCTCTCAGGACTTTTGCCCGGTTTGCTGTGTGGAGTCTTATTAGGAACAAGAGTGTGGATAGAAATATGTGGGTTAATGTGTCGAAGAGTGACTGCATATAAAAAGTTCAGATAAACTTGCAATAACGTCAAATGATTCTTGATAGTAGCTATAAGGCATTTAGGTAGAATGGCGGAGTTCTTGCAAGGAATAAAATGAATGAAATGCAATGGTTTCAAAATGATTTGACACTTTTGCCTCTAGCAAAAGCATAGACAAAATAACACAAAGACAAATTTGTTTTAGAAATTAGGATAAAATGCGACGCAGGCGTTAAATTGAAAGAAAAAGAGTCCATAGACGGAAATGAATAAAAATGAATTTAAACATAATTGAAGTTAAATATTTCAAATAGAATGACACAAAATGTAACAATCATCTTCTTGAAAATAAAAGAACTTTTACTAGTATTAGTTCAACTTTAATAAAAAAAATCGCAATCGTTTCATTTACTTGTTTACATGTTTCTAAGTAGTTTTCACGGTGCAACGCGTTTTACTAGAGTTATTAAACTCAACGTTGTGTATTGTTGATGTATTATTTGTTTTGGAAAATGCTCCAATCGCGTCAATCCGTCCGACCGGTGAAGAATGGCGAATTGAAAACAGATTATTTTCCATTTATACGAACGAAGAAAGAGTTTTAAAGAGAGTGAGATTAATATATTTTTATAAAAAGGGTTCCAAATTTTTTGTTGTTAACTTGTGCACGACATGTTTTGAAATTGGATAAGGCAATAAACATACGTTCCCTATCATAATAATGCTGCAGTTCTTTCAAAAGATGAGATATGCAACGTACGCAGGCCTGTTTCCTTAAAAGGAAAAAAAGTCAACATTTTCTTGCATCTCTCTCACACGCGGCACCGTGACGTCTCCATACGTTAATATTAGAAGTGACAATAATTTTGAAAGTATGGAATATAGTTTTGAAATGAGTGAATTCCAAAAATTAAAAATTCAAATGTCAATGCGCTGATGGTTTTGCTTTTGATCTTAAACAAATAATGCTACAGCTTTTTCTCATACTAAATAACAACAGTCGAAAGTGGGACAAACGGTAAACTAATGTCTGCACCCCCCAAAGGAAACATACAATCATAATCATACATCTCCCTCAAACGTAAAAAGAAAATGAAACGCAATTCCCGTTGTCGTGGCCGAGCCGCAATAATTTATAATATATTTGCGGCACGTTCCAGAGTGGCAGATACTCTCAGTAACGCCCTGGTGTAAGACCACCATTCAGAATTGAAACGTTGCTTGAAATGGCTTTAGCCGTGTTTGGTGAGCAGATCTGAATAGCCAGGTACTTCCCGCCTTCCTCCCCCATTTGCTTCCCTCCCCACTACCTTCAGCCTCACAACATACCCCAGTTGGGGATGCCATAGTCTCACTGGCCCCAGACGGGAGCAGTTGGGACTTTTGTGCGGTATTCATATAAAAAAAATGCGTGACAAGGGGTTTGGGGGGGTCATCAGCTCTGTGATGTCATTTGTAAAAATCTACATTATTAAAACGCAAAACTATTAAAATCTAAAATTGAAAAATATGTGTCTTCACACTTGGGGGGAGGGGGTCTCACAAATGTGACGATGTATGACAGGGACGGGGAGGGGGTCAAAAAATCATGAAATTCGCGTGACGTAATTTATGGATGGCCCCCAAACGTTAAACTTATGTCTGTTCCCCCCAAAGGAAACATGCAATCTTAATCATACATCTCCCTCAAACGTACAAATAAAATGAAACGCTATTACCGTTGTCGTGGCCGTGCTACAATAAGATATATCTGTTTCTTCCAAAGGAAAAAAAGTAGCACTTTTGAAGAAACAGACATATTTTATGTATCTCATCTTTGTCTCACCATTATTTAATGTGTAAGAAAGAGCTGCAGCATTACAACGATAAGGAACGTATGTTTTTTGCCTGTTTTTGCCGTCACGGTACCGTAACCGTGAAATATAAAAGCGTCGGACCTTATGATTCTTTTCAGTTTCGTCGAATTCTCTGCGGTTTTGTAGTCCAGAGCTCCTACTGCACATTTAATAAACGATTTTAGAGCAACGTTGGAAATGCGTCACAACTGCCTTCACGCAAATAGAACGGCGTTTGCACACCTATCAATGTTACCTATTTCCGGAACAATAGGTAGCTAACGGCGGTGTCAGTCGTTATATCCTGGTTACGACCGGATTTCCATATTAAACACATACATACATACACACATACATAAATTCATTTAGTAGATCCGCAAACAAATGACTCGATGGATGGTTGATTGGGATTCCAAAGGGTATTTAGTGGATGGGTGATATATGTATATATTAAATCAAAACAGGTTAATAATTATATCTTAACAACCCTTAAACAGTGATAGAACTACAAGAAACCATTATAACAGATGATATAGGCTCTGATTGAAATTATTTTCCGCAAGGCCTCCCGTGAGCAGTTGATATTTAAAAAAATAACATCGTCTACGAATTAGTTTGGATACGTTTTATCACCAGATTGCAGAGCAACCCTATGATTACGAAAAAAAATATTAACCCTTCAGGTTTCGAGCATGTTTAGTCAGATGGTCAGATTATTTCCCATTTGCAATAAAATCCAAATAAACGGAATATTTCTGAACATACCCGAAAAATAAAAACTGTTTGTCAAAGGTGATAAAATACAGAATTAATTACAATTACATACAATTAGAAATTGCAAGGATTTGATGTGCACATTTTAATTTTCCTGTTAATTTTTAGATTAGAATACAAAGCGTGGTGTTTTTTTTTGTTCTAAAATCGTTCTAAAAGAACATTTTTCTAACCATGACGGTAAGAGAGCGTATATTAAATGCGTGAGCTCAAAGTGGGGGGGGGGGGGGGGTGCACAAAAAAAAAACACAAAAAAGTTTTGAAAAAGGCTCACCTTACGTTTTTTCTGACTAAAATTACTGATAACAAGAAGTAAAAACATATACAAATTTTATAAGACAAATGTATTATAAACGTTTTCTTTCAAAATGCGATTCAAAATTTTGGTTTCATAAAGGTAAACATTATATTTATTTCGTGGTTAGGTTAATGTATTTGAATATAAAGCCAGATCTTTTTTCTTTCTGACGCCGTTTATATCACATTTGTCACTATGATAGTAAGGGAGATACAACTTATGAGGCATATACACCATGAGGCCTATATGAGTTTACCTAAATAGGTCTCAAATAGACTCTAAGTAAAATAATATTTAGTAACATTAAATAATTATAACTTGAAAATCGACCGAAACAAACGTACATTATTAATACTAGAGTGGCGTTTTAGATTTTTCGACGACTGTTGGATTAAATCTATGATTGATTCACACATTGCGCTAGAGTTTTTCGTAATTTCGCCCGCTTGTATAGTAGACTATGAGTGCACTACCTTCCGTGAGGGTCGTAAAAGCTTTACGGAGCGTTTAGCCTGTACTGAGTACTGAACACCTGCCAAAGCCTCTTGAAAGAACCTTGAGATAGTTTCCGCTTCCATCGCCCCGGGCCAAAATATTGCATGAATGCACCCTATCAACCGCAACTGCAGTACAGGCAGTTGGGCGTTTTCCAATTTTGACCTCAAAAACAGAAAAAAATAAAGAGCAGAATATATGCAAGGAAAAAAGATTTAATTTCAAGAAAACTTTAAAAATTCAAGTATTTAGAAAAAACAGGAAAAATGCTAAAAATGTACTGAATTCTCTTAAATAACTAAGTTTTATTTTTGTTGAAGAAGAAGATAACACTCATAATCTAAATGAAAATATGAAAGAAAACAAGACACAGAAAAATAGAAAAAGACAATGGTCGCAACTGGGACTCGAACCCAGACCTCTCGTCTAACCGGGACGTGCGCGTTTTCCAATTTCGCTATTGCCACCTTCTGAAAAAAAAAAATATATATATTTTTGTTATTTGTTTTTGGGGTGTTATGTCGTGTTGCGCTACCTCCTTCTTTAACCAACGTTTCGGACAGCGTTAAAATGTCCATCATTAGGGTAGATAAGCGAGATGAATACTGTAACGCTGTCCGAAACGTTAGCTAAAGAAGGAGGTAGCGCAACACGACATAATACCCCAAAAATAAATAAAAAAATACTTTTGGCCGAGAAAACCTAAAATCATACCTAACTAAATTTTATGTTCAGGTATGATTTTAGGTTTTCACGGCCAAAAGTATTTTTGTTATTTATTTTTGTGGTGTTATGCCGTGTTGCGCTATCTCTTTCTTTAGCCAACGTTTCGGATATCGTTACAGTGTCCATCATCAGGGAACGTTAGCTAAAAAAAGGAGATAGCGCAACACGGCATAACACCCCAAAAATAAATAACAAAAAAAAAAAGTTTTGTTATTTTTTATTTTTACCAACAAACTCGACTCAATTTAATTAATTTAACCATTCGTCGCAGGCGTAGGCAGAGAGAACGGACCGCCAAACACTCGGTCTTGGCACATACTCCGCATTCACATTAATATATCGTCTCACTCATACTCTTCTATTATCCTGACTCTTGACATGGCTCGACTCAAGTATCTAAATCACTTGCTCGTGTCATGTCTTCCTTGGACTTTTATATCATTCACATTTGCGTTCTTAACACTCAGTTCTCCGTACATTCGTTCTAAATCATAGGTTTGAGACTTTCATAGGGACAGTAGAAGACCCAGAAAAAAATAGGGGGCGTTGAGATGGCACAGTGAGGGCGTGGGCAGGTTAAAAAATATGTGGTCTAAAAAAAAACAAAAAAAAAACACGCTAATCACGTACTAGATAAAAACTCTAACAATTTGCAATCTACGAGATAGCTGACGTAGCTCAGGATAGTGACGCCTAGAGGCCTCTTGTCAAAATGGTGGGCCTCTAACCTGAATGGGACAAGGTAAATAAGTTAGGAAGAATAATACTTATCTTGTCTAATTGGTTGGTGGTAGGGATGAATTCATACGTCCATCACTCCTGGACACCTACCCACCCCTAATAACCTTTTTCTTCTCATAACTTCCTCTCCTTCCTTTAATAAAAAGACCCTCCATACAGGATGACACAGGCACTGAGGGGAATTATTTTCCTCAGGGCTTTCCGTGTGGAGCTAATATAAAAAAAATCATGATCTAAAATGACCGGTCAGTGGTTGAGTGGGCATCGCTTTCGGGTCCCACCCGGGCGTCCCGTCCCCGGCTGGCTAAGTTCTCCATCACAACACAAACAACATTTTCGGCTTTCTGTGATGGTAATAGGAGATTTTCAAACATTGTTGGGTTATTCGTAACCCGGTAAGCTCCAATAAACCTCGTTAAGGTTTGACCGAGCACCACAAACATTCTTGCTGGCAGACTGCAGAGCCATTTCGTTAATTTATCTAAACATGTTTGTCTCTTCCCTTTCTTGTAGGTGCTTGCAGCATATGCAAGATACAATACCCCGAGCTGCTATCCTTCGTCTTGTTTTCTATCATCTTTCCATGCCCTTATATATGTTTTACTAACACCATTGTATCAGACGTATTGTACTCATTGTACGAGTGGTCACACTCTAGTAAAGGTTTATATATTGCATACTAATAAAAAAAAAAAAATAAAAAGATCAAGTTTATTATGTAAGCACTTGCATACTGCTTACTAACACTGTATGCAGGGACATTGGAGGTCTAGATTCGTTCTAAACGAAATGTAGCTTCGTTCTTTCAAGAAAAATAGAGCCCTTGCGAGGGCCTTGAAAGAGTAACCATCTGTAACTTATACCAGGGCAGGTAAGGGGTGGTAACCTCCAACCCGGAAACGTTTGTTATTCTTTTTTTTTTTAAATAAAGAATGAGTTTGGGATCAAATGCGCCCGAGGTTCCTTATGGATAAGAATTTTGGGTATATCTTGGTGTGTTTCATTCATTCATTATTTTATTCCATTCTATTTTAAAATTACAGGCTATATTATAACACTATAAAAAGAAGAGGATAATATAAATTTAAGATTTTTGAAGCTTACTTGTGATGCCTTTCAAAAATATAATTTTATTTTTGCGAAGAATCTAACATAAAATAGGTAGAATCAATAAAATGTGCTGTGTGTTCTGATACCGAGAAGGTAGCTATTTATATTCTACATTATTATTTTAGCAACGTTATGAAATTCATAATTTATGATGCGAGTGGGTAGATTCGCAGGAATGAAATATTAAACTGAAAATAGTTTAAACATCATTTGTGAAGCTAAACATGCTATTAAAACGCCATTGATCATGAAAACAATAAACAGACTTGATCCCGATTGGTAACTGTATCTCTTTACGTATTATTCATTAATCATTAGATTTGTACGCACCGCATAGTTCCCAACTATCAAATAATTAATAAAGCATATGGATTAAATGCCTCACTCCTTTCTTACGAGGAACGACTCCAACAATTTCATTTTGCAAACCTGAAAAAAAAGAAGACAATTTGCTGACTTAATATATGTTAATACAAAATTATTCATGATAAGCTTCAAACCACTCATTGTCTGAGCAATATTCATATTAAAGTTCCTAATAGACGCAATTTAAGGAGTCATAAAATATTCCATCTTGAATTATTTCATAACAATATTGCATACTTCAATCCATTGTCTCGAATGTCTCGTCTATACGCAAACAATCTCACATATTTCAAAAAACAAATGATCAAACTCCTACCATGACACTTCGTGGAGAACAGTTATGTAGCTGCTCTATTGTCATAACATTTTTTTTCTATTTCTCTGCAGGGTATGTATTATATTTAAAACAACTATGTTTTATATTTCATTTTGATTATCATTATTTCTGTTATCACTACAAGCATTTCCGTCTAGTAACAACTAAACATTGATTACTTAAGCTGTGAGCATTTCTAATTGGAGTGTTCATATCTATCTACATCCCAACGGAAATTCTATTATTATAATCATTTTTAACACTCTGTAAATGTTTCAAACAATAAATAAGTAAATAATGCAGTAAAAAAAAACAACATACATTTGATGAAATCAATTATTGTGACTATAATAACAGCGTATTTTCAATTTGGGAGGCGGGAGTAGGTTCCGCCTCCCTTGGAAC
This sequence comes from Glyphotaelius pellucidus, assembly GCA_936435175.1. NCBI lineage: Eukaryota > Metazoa > Arthropoda > Insecta > Trichoptera > Limnephilidae > Glyphotaelius > Glyphotaelius pellucidus. Next base: position 12,491,371 of record OW386561.1, read on the forward strand.
AGTTTATTGGATAACCAACACCTCTGCCATAGGTCACTCCAAATGACGTTTGTATAGTTTGGTGACATTGCAAGGGTGCCCAGGTTTGTGGGGTGAGGTTCGCTTTGTTAGATCTTGGCAGCGGATTCATCCGCCCATCTACTGTGTGTCTGGCAGAATCGGAAGAGACTTGTTGAGGACAACCTTTTGACCTTTCCAGCAGGACTCACATGTCCGTCATTCCTTGACACACTTGCCCCCAGATTCCCGTCCACACCTCGCATTCCTTCCCAGAACTTCCTTTCCTTTCTTTTCTGAAAATACCCTCCTCAGGGAATCGCCAAAGGTTCCGTACACACTGGCGAAAATTATTTTATCAGTATTTTATCATAAAAAAGCAAAATTATCGGTTACAAATTATTTTGTATATTCTTTTGAATTTTTGCTGCAAACGCGTGTATCCATTTAAAGACCATACAGTGGCTGGGTTGTTAGTTGTCTGGGTCCCACCCAGGCATCGTGAGTTCAATATCTCGACTGGCTAAGTCCTCCATAGCGGCACGAGCAACATTTTCCACTTTCTGTAATGGTAGTAGGAGATTTTCAAGATATTGCCAGTTTTTTAAATTTTTTAAAAATAAACAACAAAAATAGAACTCACGGGGCCTGTGCCATATTTGGGGATGATACGCGGAGGGTATATTTTTAAGAAAAATACGAATAGAAATATAGGGGAATCTGGGTGCAATTCATACGTCCATCACCAGTGATGGACGTATGAATTGTAGTACAAGGCGGTAGGTCGAGAGTCACTGGAGAGTTAAAATTTCTATCAACTTGTCTCTCCCAATCCGGCCCGCCACGCAGTAGGTGGGCAAACGAATATACCGCCAAGACCTAGACAAACCTCACCCCATGAACCGAGGCACCCCTGTTAAGTCACCAAACCTAGCGAACCACTTGTGGTAACCTATGTCAGGGGTCTGTATTATTTTTGTCCCATTCTACTATTTTTGAACAATTATTTATTGTCTTTACAGGATTTCTGTATTATTTTCGTCCCATTTTTTTGTTAGGTTAGGTTAGATTAGATTTTAGTAGATATTGTTTTGGGGGATGTTTTGTCCGTAGGATATTTTTTCGGGGATATTTTATCACGGGATGAAAAATCGCGGAACCGGAAGAAGGCATGAGGTATGGGTACCAATCTAAGGATCAATGTGTCCAGGAGTGCGTACATCCCTCTCACTGCGTCCGAGAGGGATGTCCGCACTCGTACGTCCGAGAGAGTCCGTCTGGAGAGGTAAAATGTCTCCATGAACAGTCTCTCCCGATCCGGCCCGCCACGCAGTAGGTTGGCAATTGCACGTGCCGCCAAGACCTAGACAAACCTCACCCCTGCTAAGTCACCAAACCTAGAGAACCTAGGTAACCTATGGCAGGGGTGTTGGTTATCCCGGGGCGGCGATACCCATACCCGCCTCCCAAATTGACCCAAAGTTATTCGTAAAGCCTCAATTACATTAAGCAAGTTTACAAGCTACTAGCCGGTAAGTTTAAAAGCGGATGAATCGGCGAGTGAGATTGTCATGATGACACACAAAACTGTCTACTCGCTCAGTAGCGACAGAAGCAGATAAAATAACGACTCCCGCGCCAAGCAGTTCTGTCGACATTTTGTAGACAACTTGATTGCAGCTAGCGCCACACGGTCGCCAGCCGAGAATAACGACTCCCGTGCGAACTAACTCTGACAGTTACGATACCAGCTGCTGGTAGGCCGCCATCTTTAGGCAAACGCTAGCGAGTAGCGAATAAAGTTGACCGCCTTTCAACGTTTTTCGTAGATTGTCCACAATCTGCTAAGTAGCTTGTACGATTACACTGAGCGAGTTTACTAATAGATAGTGAATATCCCAGCTAGTGGCTTGTAAACTGGCTCAATGTCTTCGAGGCTTAACCCGGCAATGTTTGTCTTTTTAAAAAAAAAAAAATAATACAATATTTCGCCCATTATTCTCTCTTCGTCTTTCGCCTGTTCAATCACCCTTTCAACATTATTATTATAGCAAGTATTCTCATAACAGCTTTAAGCAATTTTTCTTCGAAAATGTTAAAAAAAAATTCAATTTTTTTTTTAGGAAATCGTCAAAATAGGGAATTAAAATAGGAACAGCAAATAAAAACGGCCGTTATGAGGTACAAAAAAATCTCGTAAAAAAAACTCGTTTTCGAATATCCATACTAATATTATGAATGCGAAACTGCTCGAGTTTGTTTGTAACGCTTTCACGCATAAAACAATAAAACGATTTTAAAAATTCTTTCACCAATAGAAAGCTTAATTATATGCGAGGACTAAAGGCTGTATCTAGCGTTATGAAATTATAAATATTAATATATTATATTTGTTATACGTTTTCTGTCGCTAACAAAAGCGAATTATTGCTAACGTCAGAAAACAAATCGTTGCCATGAAAACAATGTTGAAATATTTGTGGGCTCTATGCTGGTAGTTACTCAGCCCCCTACCTACTGGTCGGCTGCTGCTCCAGAAAATTCAAAAATTAGAATATGTTTTTTTTTTTTGACAAGCTTATGTTTTGGAATAAATGTCAGATGAGAGTTCCTACATTAAAAATATAATTATTAAAGATTATAAAGACTGTATAATAAATAGTGTTATTTTTTATTATATTAACAAACTTCCACATTTAAATAAAAATAAATCTCCGAAATGTTTGTAAGCGTATAAATTCCAAACGACTGCACCAAATTGGATACTTCTTTTTTTCTTTGAGCTGAATGTACCGGGAATGAATGTATGGAATGTGGGAGGGGGTAGGGGGAGGGGGGATAATTGTTAGGTGCAAGCGCTACAGTAATTTTCCCTAACACCATGCCATGCGAGCGAAGCCGCGGGGAAAAGCCAGTCTAAAATAAATTCAATATATTTTGGGCGCGCGTTTTAAAATGTTTGCCCCAGGCGACAAAACACCTCGATGCGCCAGAAAGAAGGTAGCAAAACCAATAAAGATTTTCGATTCTAACTTGAAAGGGAGGCTAGAAAAGATTCGCTACCTTTCTCCTACCTTTGTTGTTATAATATGAACACATAAAATTTATCGTCAGTTTTAACGTGAACCCTAAAATAACACGGTGTTTCTCTTATCACAATAGAATTTTATGATAGAAAGATTACAAGTGTAAACATAATAATGTGTTTTGGCAAACTAGGTAACTTTTATGATATTTCTTACAAAATTAAAAAAAACGAGCTGACGGAGAGGCGTAGGTTTCATATTCTTTGGTTGAATGTCGCATTACAGGTAAATTTTTGATAATATTTAAAAAATATACTCAGTGGTTAAGTTTGATTATTATTAGATGAGAGAATTCATTAGATGAGGGATTTTTTATTAGATGAGGGAAATCGGCTAATTCTCGGTTTCATATTCTTGTTAATTGTCTTAACTTTACAGATCTGTTTGTTTATAGATCTACCAAGGGTTTCATTTGATAAAATAAAGACAAATCGTTACAAATACTGAAAAAAAAAACAATGAATTTCGTTTGAAAAAAAAAAATATGAAAATTTAACGTTATACTTAGCATTCAATTTGAGAGGCGGGTACGGGTACCACCGCCGTTTCACGGGGTGAGGTTTGTCAAGGCGGCGGCGGATGCGTTGGCCCACTTACTCCGAGGCGTGCCGGATTAGGAGCAACTGGTTGAGGGAGACCTTTCGACTTCTCTTTCCAGACTCTCTCGACCCATTGGTGTGAACCGAAGTGGGAGGGATGGATTCATACGTCTGTCATTTCTGGACATTTTAACTCTCAAATTCCTAGCCACTCCATAGTCTTTTCCTTCCCAGAATTTAATTTCCATAAAACGTTTCTATAATTTTTTTTTTCAATTTTTTACTTCAAAATCAAACAAAAATGTCGTTTTTGGTCACTCAAAAGAGTAACCGCACAGCGCCTCACCCCACCCACTTTTAGTGAAAAAAAAAACATTAAAAAAGTCACCCGAGACCCAAATTTATTTTACATTTTTACTCCAAATATTGTCAGGAATCACTGGCTAAAAGTACATCCCTTTAAACCGTGTATTGATTTTACAATGTAATTATCTTTTAAATAATTGTTTCATTCCTAATTATAAACAAAAATAAATTAAAACAAAGCTTTATATATATCAAATCGATAATGTTCAATACTCTTTGCTATTAAACTATGTTGAAACTGCACAATTCAACTGCTCCGATCTGCTCCCAATTTTCCAAGTGATGGGATATCATATGTCTGGTCACCAAACCCAGCTAAAGATGGATTCAATTCTTAAATGTGGTCTGTCACCGGGGCGTTACTGATAGTATTTTCCACTCCTTTTCGTATCACTAATAAATAACAATCCAATCGTACCCTTCTTAATCCTATTCATTACATCAAATAACGATCATTATTTAAATTTAAAAAATAATTAAATTGGCAATGGCCATTCCTTCATAATATAATAATGCTGGAATGCAAATTCCGAGCGAAACGACAATAAAACCGAAGCATTATAAAATAAAAATACAAGAACCAACAGAAAGAAATTCATTCCATATGCATTTTCCTGGCATTGGAAAACTTGTGGAATTTGTGGAGCTTTTTTGAATATAATGACTAGATGCCTTCCAAACCACAATCGAATTGTTTAGCGTTGAATATTTGTTCTTTGTTGTGAGGCCGTGTTTTGACAAGCTTGTTTTTTGTGTTGGCATAATTTATTATGTCACGTATTTCGGTGTTATTCATGTCGATATTTCAGTTTGCTTTTTGGTTGTCATGTTTGTGGGCACCGCGCGTGTTTTCTTTTAATGAACGTTTACCTAACCTCAAATGAGGTCAATGATACTATAGTTGTAAAACCCTTAATTGCATGGTTAAGATAATGTGATTAAAAAAATTATGTTTAGCTATTTTAATAATTGCAAGACAAATTATTTATTCATTTATTGTAGATAATTTATAAAGGACGGTCTCCGTGGTCAAGGGGTAAGACTAGCTGGCAATACAAAGGTCTTGGTTCAAATCCCAGCGTGTTATTTCATAATCAATTAATTTTAAATAATATACAGGGTTTAACAGAACGTACCCAATGGATTTTAATCAGCGATTAAATAATTTTAAATGATATACAGGGTATAACAGAATGTACCCGAAAGATGTTAATCAGGAATTCCTGAGCATATTTGGAGTGAAAAATGTAGATGTCATTTCGCTGTCAGATGATATTTATTTCAATAAAAAAAAAATAAAAAAATTTCTTCACGTCGTCACTGAGTAGTTTGGTGCAGCCAGCAATGGTCACGTGTTCGCACGTACTCCGTCTCGTTCTAGCAGCGCGGTAACAGATTAAAGAGAGAGAGAGCGCGCATATCACGTGATCCCGTCGCCACGCGTAGCAGTGTCGTGGTGACGTGTGATAAAATATATTTCTTTTGAATTTTAATTGAAAAAAAAAATCATCGGAAAGCAAAATGACATCTACGTATTTTACTCCATACTCAGTTCAAATCCTTCGGGTACGTGCTGTTACACCCTGTACTGATACTCTCATTTTCGCCCTTGTGTAAGACCACCATTCAGATTTGAAACGATGCTTTAAATGGCCTTAGCCATGTTTGGTGACCAGATCTGAACAGCCATGTACTTCCCAATCTACCTTTCTCCCCATCTGTTTCCCATTCACAGTACCTTCAGTCTAACAACATACCCTAATTAGTGATGCCATAGTCTAACTGGCTCCAGACGGGAGCTATGGAACTCTTGTATGATATTGATATAAAAAAGAAGACGAATTCTTAATATAACATTCTTGACTGCAGGCAGGCAGAGAGGACGGACCGCAAACGAGTCGATCCTGACACATACTCCTTGCTTCATTCACATTCATGCATCACCTCATATATACTCTTCTGTTGTTCTGACGCTTGACATGGCCCGACTCAAGTATTTAATTAACTTGATCGTTCCATGTCTTCAGCAAAGAATAATATGATATCATAAAAACTCTTTCTCTTTCATTTTGCAGCAAAATTTTACTATGCGAAACGACGCCAAATTTTAATCACAATAATAATAAAACTGTGATCATTTCTATAGCGCTGTTTTTGGTAAACTGCCACCTCAAGGGGCTATAAATTTAATCAAATAAATTAAAGAATCTTTAATGAAAGTAATAGAGAATCGCAGTTAACGTTTTCAATGGGAATTCCTAATTTGAAATTAATCGTGTTTAGATATTTATGTTGAATTCTCCGGGGGTTTAAATGAATTCTTGAAAACTTGAAATTACGTGCCGGGCGTTTATTGAATTCAAAATGGTAAAGTATAAATGTGTACAAAAGTTTGATGTTGTTACTTTAAATTTCATATAATTGAATATGGTTTACAGAGTTTTTGAAAAAAATAATGAAAACATTTATATATCAACAGATTTTTACAAATTTATATATATTGTTTAATTTAAAAAATTGAATATATTGACAAATGGGTCACTAATCACTAAACGTCCAGGATTTCTCCGAGACCGAACACATAATATTATAAAAATCATAGTTTATCTTTAAATGCAATTCACGCATTTATCTAGATTTTTGCTATTTTTAAACGAGTCGTGTTTTAATAAATATTTTTACAATTTTCGCTCAATAAGGAGCTCCAGTTTAATTTTTCTTTTAAATGAATAACCTTCTAACTTAAATAACCGCATATTTATTTTTTTAGTTAGTTTTAATAGTTAAAATAAATGTCAAAGTTTTAATTTTTCAAGATCCCCCAAAAACCACCGTATCTAGTGTGAATCGTGTGACGTCATCACTCTTCAAAAGTTTTATTTATTTTCAACGAGTGTTGTCATTTTGTATGGAAGAATCAATGGAGGTGTCAGAAGTTGTTGCGTTTTTTATTCAAGATTAACTGTTTTTAATATAGAAAAACATTAGGTAAAATCTCATTGCTACTATTATTATATTGTGCACTACCAAAGTGCAATAATACATCTGTGATCGCCCTGATTAACAGTTTATTAGTGTTCCATGATCTGCATTATTAATATTACATACAGGCAACTGAAAAAATACAGCGCCTAGTCAGCTGTTCGACGTCCGCCATTTTCGAGTTCCGAATACGGAGCTGAAGAACAATAAGTGTTCTGAGAATTATGGAAAGCAGTGACCTCAGCACTAAAAATACAATAATACCAACTTAACAGTGTGTTTTAATGACACAATTTAAAATGGACTTCAATATTTTTTTTAGAATTCTACGATTAATATTATTTAATAAAACTTATATATTCAGAATCAGTGTTTATTGGTCTATATGACATATTTTTTTAAGGCCATAATATTTTTCACTGAAGTTCCTTATTGTGATGGTTTTTTTTAATTATTAGCACGCTCCCGCTACCGTTGTATTTCCTAACCATTTTCTACTTATTTTTGAAGGCTTGACTAGTTATAACGACACCATTAAAAGCCCCTGTTGGGGATAACAGAGTCCCAGTGATTCCCGGCAGTTAAGACTCTTTTGTCAATCACAAAAAATTAAAATATCAGGAAGAGATGTAAAAAAAAACACTAAAATAGTTTTTTCTGCTAAGCAAGTAAAATATGTTTTTCTGTTGGTTTTGAATAATAAATAACAATGGCCTAGTGGTTGACAATCAATATTGGGTTAGTACTTACTTTACAGATACTCTTTTTAAGCAGATCGATATTCTATTCATATTGCGATAACTGTATGTGATTGCCAAAATCAATACGCTGATTTAATCAAAGGAATTAATTGAATAGCCGAACAGATAATCGGTATAAATATGTTGTGGGCGTTTCCGTATTCCTGAAGAAAGATCCATTTTCAGATAAATTGGCTCAGTTGAAGAGAAATTGATCAAATATTCTTAAATTGTAGAACAGATAATAGATTAAGTATCTATTAATTAGAAGTCAAAATGTCTAAAGGTTTTATTTCAAATCATGATAGATTACATATTTCTCGGGATTAAAAAGTATTCAATTTTATCGAAATATCATTTGGTTAATTAGAATTTTGAGAATTGAATTATTCATTTGCATGAAACTAATCAATCAAACAAAAAAGTCATTTGCATGAAACTAATAGGTAGGCCAAAAAATCATTTGCATGAGACTAATCAATCAGACGAAAAATTCGCATTAAATTAATCAATAAGACATAAAAATCATTCGCATGAAACAAATCAATTGGACGAGAAAATTATTTGCATGAAACTAATCAATTAGACAAAAAAAAAAACAAAAAATCATTTGCTTGAAACTAATCAATTAGACACAAAAAAGCATTTGCATGAAACTAATCAATTATACACAAAAAATCATTTGCATGAAACTAATCAATTAGACAAAAAAATTGCAATATCAACACATAAATTTGACACGACTTTATTTTAATTATTTTTGCTCTACCGATTTCGGAATTTCCTTCATCAAGACAATATTTGAACAAGACAAGATAGAACTAGAATTATTAATCTTTGAAGCGAACTTTAAGCATCGCAAATGTTTGTTTATATATTGTGTTAAATTTAAAAAAAAAAACGTTTTTATTTATCTGAACGTATCGTTTATACTTCAATCGAAAAAATATTTCGATGGTCTTCGATTTGCAAGAAACACTAAAAAGAAAAATCAAGGATATGGAATATGTAACGGTTTGATCTAAAAAAATCAAAATGATGTCACCAATCGACTAAGTATATTTTTATCATTATCATTTTATCAATCTCATAAAATCACGACAATAGTTTTCTTGGCGCCAGTCAATACACTTGTGCCAAGATTGAAGAGAGCTATTATTGTTTCATTTGGCAGCAAATCGTTATTCTTGACATTGATTCGAATAGAAATAAAGTTACTGTATTGGCATCATAATAAGATTGTTGTGGAGTCATCGTGCTGTGGCGAAAAATGAAGCCTTCGAAGGGATTTAAAGGAAATGGAGCTTTTCTGAGGTAAAAGGAATCAAACGAAAAAAATAAAGTTTATTTATTTATTTTCTTTTTTATTTATTCATTTATATATATCAGTAATAAACCTTACAAAATGATGCTTTGTCTGTCCAACTGGGAAAGTTTCTCGTTTCAGGACAACCAAATTGCACAATTAGTTTATAATATTCTAAATAAAGGAATGGTTTCTTTATGTCCTTGAAAGTATCGCAAGTATGTGATTCTTACAAGGTCATTTTAGAGAACATTAATGATCGTTTTTGGACAAAGGAATGGTTTCTTTCAAGAGATCGCAAGGATGAGATGCTTTCAAGGTCATTTTGGAGAACATTATAATTGAATAATAAAAATTATAGCATGCACTATATACAAAACATGATTTTTTTAATATTTTACATTTATAAACCAAAATATCTGACAATGCTATGTGAATTCCCAATGTGTTTATGACTATTTAATGGATATAGAGATACCAGTTTAAGTAGACTTGTCTTACAGGCAAATTTGAATAGGCAAAAGTGAGAACTCAGATTTTGAAATGGCTAGTAATTTTTTACAAGAATAAAAAATAGTGAAACATAGCAAAAGATTCGTAAATTAAAATTTTAATATTAACAAAATATTATTGAAATAACTATCTTAGTAAAAATGTCTACATGTTTCAGAAACAAAGAAGGTTTTTCATCAGGATTAATTTTCAGTATATTTTGTATTCCGATGACGGAACCGTTGGATCTGAAACATGTTGATATTTTTTTACTAAATTAGTGGTGCATACAAAGTTTATTATTTTCATTTGATTTACTTTTACACTTTATTAAATTAATTATCTCCGGCCTAGCGCACTATCCAAACTCCGCCCGCACGGCGCACACAAGGTCAAATTATCAATTTATGACGACAAAAATATTTTTATTTGTAATTCTGATCAGAAATGCATATGCATGAATTGAGCAGATTAACTACGAAATATTGATTCATTGATTCATTGATCCATTGATTCATTGATTCATTTATTCATTGATTCATTGATTCATTGATTCATTGATTCATCGGTTCATTGATTAGTTGATTCGTTGATTCGTTGATTCGTTAATTCGTTAATTTGTTAATTTATTCATTCATTAATTCATAATGCTAGTCTCACTGGCGGGAGCAGTTGGGGACTCTTGTGCGGTATTCGTATAAAAAATAAAAAAAATCTCATATTTTCAAATTCAAGAATTAAAAATATTATCTTTGAATAATTAACAATGGATAAGAAAGTAGTAAATGTTTTTTACAGGCCTTTACGAAATCAACCTGTGAAAAATAACACACAAATACCTTGTCTAACCTTTCCAAATACGTTTTTTCAAGTAAACGTCCTCTCCCAAAAAAGGCGGGGATTCCGATGTCGAATTTTTCCAAGACTAGTGGATCACCTTAAAGAAATACTGTGAATCTGTTCACATCTATAATATGTCAAATAATAGAACCAGGTGTGTTTTTTATAATTTTTGGAGCATACTTTTAACATTTTTTTTAATCGAGGAAACCTTATATAATTTCCTTTTTAACTCGGCATCTGAATATAGATTATCTTAAAAAATAGCATACTAGGAGGGTTGCAATCGAGTCAACCAGAGCGCACCACTTCAAAACCCTGTAACTTTTTTAATGTAATTTTTTTAAATTTAATGAAAACAAATAACTTTGTGTACATCACTATTTAAATAGTGGTGTACACAAAATTATTTGTTTTCATTTAATTAAATAATGATGCCACAAAGTGAATTTGCGAATTTTGAAGAAGTAATTTTTTTTAATTGCACCTGAAAAAATACCTGCAATTCATGCTTCTAGACTAGAATACCCTCTTAAAGTGATGTGTCTGTAGAAATTCGGAATGCGGTATCTTAAAAGTATATGCAGACATTATATCCGAATAGACAGGTACTTTCTAACCTTCCTCTTCCCCCATTTCCTACACCTCCCGATTTCCTTCAGCCACACAACTTGGCAATTTGGCAAAACAGCCACCAATTTGGCAAAACATAGTCTTCTGGCAGTTGGAATTTGCTGTTGGAAATAAGTCCATGATAGCTTTTTGTTTGACAAGCCTCCAAAGGGCTCACAAATCCCAATGGCTCGGAGGGCTTTGAAACAAAGAATGGACGGTTACCTCGAGAGTGTTTTCTCTTGGGGTAAGAATAACCTCGTCGAATTTAATGTTTCAAAGACCCAATCATGTCTGATTACGTCTAAAAGGGATCGGAATGATAATCTAGTCTCCTTCAACGGAAGCAATCTCCCGAACAGGCCTTCCATTGATATGCTTGGTGTAACTCTAAGTGACCAGCTCAGGTACGGGGGCTCCATCGAGGCCAGAGTTAAGTTAGCCTCTCAGAAACTGAGCGTACTGTACAGGGCCCGCAGATACTTTAATAGTACACAACTGCTAACCCTGTACAAATCGCAAGTGCGCCCCACGGTTGAATTTGGCAGCCACCTCTGGTCTGGAGTCCCAAAATACCTGAAAAAAACCCTCGACTCTGTGCAGAAACGGGCGGTCCGTTTGATAGATTCTCCTAACTTAACAAATGGACTGCAATCTTTAGAGCACAGGCGTCAGGTGGGAATGCTGTCCTTGTTCTACCGGTATTACAATGGAAGATGCTCCGAGGAACTAGCGTCACTGATCCCCTCGGCACCGGTGCATAGTCGGGAAACACGCCAAACACGCGCTCAACATTTGTACACGGTTGACATTAGTCACATGAGAACGGGTCGTTTCTACGACTCGTTCTTGAGTTCAACAGCCCGGCTGTGGAACGATTTGCCGACTTCTGTGTTTCCTCCCTCCTACAATATGGGTCTCTTCAAGACCCATGTTCACTCCTTCCTCTCCTCAACAGCACCCTCCACACAGCATCTTCAAAGATGACATAGGCCCTGAGGGAAATTATTTCCCTCAGGGCCTCCTGTGTGGAGTTAACATAAAAAAAAAAAAAAAAGTAGATATATAAAAAAAGTCTGCAAATCGTAACCATAAGGCTTATTTTTCTAAACCCATGATGTAATATATATAACTATAACATTTACGACCAGTAAAACAGATAAAAAAGAAAGTGACAATTATCATTTCATATGACTCTAGACTCTATATGGTCCTGCATTATATGGCTGAGTTGTCAAGTTTCCCCTTGGCAAATAAGATTTACGCCAAAGAATTTTATAGGCTTCGGACGATCAGTTGGTCACAAGCTAGGAAACACGCCAGGCTGGAAAAACTTGCATTTGATAGGGTGGTCCGAAAAATAAGGGTAAAATATTGGTTAGACATCATATTATGTTTTACTTTTTTTATGGTTGTTTAGCGGTCTCTATGTGCTTTCAGGGATACTAAATTATATTGCGCTCTGAACTCCGAAATGATGACAACTGGGCCATAGATGTCGCTGAAGAGTCCTTTTGAATGCAAAATTTAATTTATTAAAATTTTATTGCAATATAACAAAACGCAAACCGCTTAATCAATGCAATAGAGAATTCCAGTCCAATTTTTTATTTTTTTTTTATGAATAATGACCTTCTAACTTAAACAACTGAATATTTATTTTTATAGTTAGTTTTAATAGTTAAAATAAATGTCAAAGTTTTAATTTTTCAAGATCCCCCGAAAACCACCGAATCTAGTGTGACGTCATCATGACTAACCGAAGTCTGAATTTTGTATGGAACTGGAATCAGCTGTTCGACTCCCGCCATTTTGAATTTCAGCATTGGAGCGTTTTCATAGCTAACTCATATATCTTACATTATGATTTAATTATATTTAATCATTGTATAACATAATCTCAAAAACAATGAAAATTCTATTTTTTTGTTTTTCTTGGGCATTAACTAGGTAACAATTTCTAGACATTTTGTTTTTTGAAGAGTTTTATTAAATGTACATTTGTTACTTAAATTTAAATTTTTCCGCGACCGGTTACGATACAATCGTATCATTCACGAGCAGGATTAAAACTAACTTAAAAATTAAATGCAAGTACCAAAGATTAATTAGGTGGGAGTAATTAATTAAGTGGGAAAAATTTAAATTTAAGTAACAAATGTACATTTAATAAAACTCTTCAAAAAACAAAATGAAAATTCTAGTTTTACAAGGACCAGGTCCATAATTTTTTCAATATGATATTTCCCTTTTTGAATTATTAACATTATTCTTGTTTAACATTGAAACAGTTTTGGGACTCTTTCATATCCCAAAGTTCTGTTCAAAATATTGTCATCTCCTCTTTTCCTCAAAACCTCGCCTGGGAAGAAAGAAAAAACTGCCTACCTACGCTAGTAATATGAAAGTTTATGTTATTGTAATCCACGTGTCATTCGAAATATTGTGGTCAAACTCAACAATTATTGGAACCCTCGCAGATTCGCTTTTGGAACTTGAAACTTATACCCTTTTGAAGTGTCGTTTCGTGGTTCCGTGGTATCCATTATTAAAATGAATTGTGTTTAAAGTGATCCATGGATGAGAATTATCAAGAACTAACTGCAATCATAAGCTAAAACTTCATCCGTTTTGAGGTCGGTGAATTTTAATGGCCGAATTTCTGATTTATTCCAAAGATAATTGTATTTTTTCTTCTCTTTAATTATGGCAGTTGTTTTGGTCACACACTGTACAAGAAACCTAGAAACTGACCCATAACATTTCTTCCACGCCACCGTTTACACACTCAAGTTTATGTGGCCCCTGTCTACCGCTGTCGAATGTCGTCTGAGACTGTCTACGTGTGTGTATGAATGTGGATGTATTGGCATACATAATGTAAGGAAAGCCACAGCTATAAAGATTCTGGACGAGATAGCGTTATTTGATTTGAAATCCAAACAGAGAACACTGACTGGCGAATCGATTGAGTCAGACGGATTCGTATTTCGTCAAATAATAAAAGTTTTTTGGCACACGTCGTAAATTGATTGGTAAGTGAAATCAAGATTTTATATAAAATAGTATACAAATAGTCTGTGGGATGCCAACAATATCAAGTTATTTCTCGACCAGCGTTCGAATCCGAACATCCGAAGCTCGCGTGTCTAAATCCCGGTGTGCGCAAGTAAATTTTATTGACTGATTTGTGATATTTCACCGTTTAATCATTTAAAAATAATTTCAGGTATATTATATTTACGGCACCTTCCAGAGAACAAGATAATCTCAGTATCACCATTCAGAAGTGGCTTTAGCCATGTTTGGTGACCAGATATGAATAGCCAGGAACTTCCCCACCTTCTTCTTTCCCATCTCATTCCCCTCCTCACTACCTTCAGCATCGTAACATACCCCAATTGGGGATGCTACAGTTTCACTAGCTTCAGACGAGAGCAGCAGCATGTTGTGAGGTTGAAGGTAGTTAGGGGAAGGAGATGGGGAGAGAGTGGTGGGAAAGTACCAAGGCTGTTCAGATCTGGTCACCAAACACGGAATTTATGGGCTTACAAACATTTCGGATGTTTATTTTTAATTAAATATTTGTAAGTTTGTTAATACAATAAAAAATTACACTATTTATTATTCAGTCTTTATAATCGTTACGAATTATATTTTTAATGTAGGAACTCTTATCTGACATTTATTGCAAAACAGAAGCTTGTCCAAAAAAAACAAAACATATTCTAATATTCGAATTTTCTGGAGCAGTAGCTGACCAGGGGGCTGAGTATCTACCAGCTTAAAGCCCACAAATATATCAACATCGTTTCCATGGAAACGATTTTTTTTGACGTTAGCAAAAACTCGCTTTTGTTAGCGACAGAAAACGTATAACAAATATAATATATTAATATTTATAATTTCATAACGCCAGAGCTTGCCATCTTATACAGACTATAGTCTTTGCATATAATTTAACTTTCTATTGGTGAAATTGAATTTTTAAAGTCTTTTTATTGGTTAATGAGTGAAAGCGTCATAAACAAACTCGAGCAGTTTCGCATTTGTAATATAAGTATGGACATGGATTTAATAAATGAAAACAAAAATTTCCTCTGAAATCATAAGACTTGTCAGTAGGTTTTTAAATATACACCTACTCATAAACCGTATATTTGATGTTTAATATTTTATATTTCAAATGAGGAATTATACAATTTATCCAAAGAAACGTAACTATCTCAATGAAGACAGATACTAAGCTACCATAATATGAATAAATCCGATTTGGCAGCTCGAAGTGGGTAGGATCCACGCTATTGTGAACTCCGATGGGATAAAATGTAGTATCCAATACGGCAACCATCTTGTACCGGAAAAGGAACATAATAACAAATTTACAGACAGATGAAATGCCAGATAAAGTTCGAACACGACTTCGCTAAATCAAAAATTATTTGTAAATGATTTATCTCTGTAATAACTTTAACTTATTTTTTATGGTAACATATAATTATTAATCTAGCGTTTAATTTATTATGAATCCACTATTCCCCCAACAGCCTTAGAAAAGCTCCCCTACTGCAAGGTGTGAAGTTATTATTTCCTTGAAATTACGGTCAGCCTGAGCGGAGGCCGTTGCCACCCCCGAGCGATATTTTCTATCCCCAGTGACAGTTTGATGATAGCCTTTTTCTACTTTTCATAGCCTTTTTGCAACGATGGAAGATAAAATAGGGATGTGTAGAACATTGTTTGTATTTTTTATTATTTTGTCTTTATTTTCTATTTAAGAGGTGCGTATGCGCGGCCCATTACGGCCAGTTTCATACAAATCTTAAATTTGGATTTGAGATCAAATTTCCCAACCAGACTGAAAAATTATTTTTGTAATCAAAAGGTAGGTATATCAAATATCTAGAACGGATGTGAGCTACTTTATTTATTTTTGCTTTAAATTATAAAATATACGCCATTAAAGATTTTAGTGTTTCATGATTTTAGAGGCAACTTGGGCAATTATTTGTGAGTAAATGAAAAACATTAAAATAATAATTTTACCATGTTTATTTTACAAATACAATGAAAAACAAAAAAAAATATCGTTAAAAATGCATTTTTTTAGCTACTTAGTAATTTTAATGTAAAAACGACAAATTTTTGTTCCGCCGTAAAAAAGATAATTTGTATTTTAAATTTAAACTAAATTGTTTTTTTTTTTTTATTTTTTATTTTATATTTCATTATATTTTTATGATAAATAAAACAAAATTATTTTTTTATTGTTTATCATTTATTCACAAATCATTGCCCGATTTGCCTCCAAAATCATAAAACCCTAAAACCTTTAATGGCCTTCATCTTATAATTAAAAGCAAAAATAAATAAAGTAGCTCACAACCGTACTAGATATTTCACATACTTTTTGATTACAATAATAATTTTTCAGTTTGGTTGGGTATTTTGATCTCAAATCCAAATTTAAGATTCGTATGAAACGGGCCGAAAAGGGCCGCGCAAACGTTCCGCTTAACCTTTTCGTCCCGGAAAGAAAAAAATCACACATGATCTAAAGGGGGGTCACTCGGGGACAATTTGTTTTGCTTATTAAAGGGTGTTAATGACATAATTTTTTGTAATTTGTTTTGGTAATAATTAGAGGGAAGTATGTTCATTGTATTTCAGTAGTCATTTTCAAAATCGTTTGATAAATAAAGTCATAATTAATATTCTAATGAATTTAGACCATAACGTATATTTTTCCATAGAAATCAGAGAAGGCGGGCCGATAGCCAACATTCCTCCATGTTTCCGAATGTCGACTGGCGATTGGCACGTAGCGGAAACGATCCAGACCGAACGATCTTTGACCGGCAAGCAAACTAGCATTGTAAAAAGGTCAAACGAGATGCGCAGTGCAAACAAACGGGATCTAGTCCTTTCCACCAAAAACTTAATACTATTGCTTAATTGCTATTGCTTAGAATCGTCCCGATACTTCCAGCAGATGGGTACGGGGTAACGCCCGAACAGAGTGGAAGGGGGGCGGGCGGGACAGATTCTTGACAGGAATTTGATAGAAATTATTTAATATTAAGTAAAGTAGTAATGCGATATAAATTTTTTTAATGCAAATCAATAACCAAATATTTTTTCTAAGATTACCCAAATTATTGAGTATGTGGTTTAAAAAACAACTTAGATACAGCGTAAAACTCTCGTTAGTGTAAGTGCGTTCCCCTGGTCCGGTACGGAAGTGTTAAGCTAACTTTCTACAGCAATATGACTTAATAATAATTTACTTAATTTCATTATTTTTTCCATTATAAGCACTCGCTCAAGAAGGTAAAACCAATCACATTCGGAAATATATCACCATTTAAATCAAATTCTAGAGGCATAGAATCTTTTCCATAAAAAAAAAAGATTTCGATAGATAGTTACCTTATACAGTTAATTATGCTTAAATTTTTGAAATAAAAGCTTATTTTTATTATAATACGGTTACCATTGGTCGTTGGTTAATTTGTTAATTTTTCAAACAAAATGTTGTTTCAAAATTAATAAGATACGTAGTTTTTACCACTTTTATTGTTTACACAACCAACATGTTTCGTGAGCTAAGCTCACTTCTTTAGGGTTTACTAACTAATTATAAATAATAGATAAAGACAATGGTCACAGACAAAGACAATATAATTATAAATAATAGACATAGTCAATGGAAAGGTTAGAATGGGTAGAGGGAAGAGGGGCAAAAGGGAACGAGTTTAATATTGGGTAATTTAAAAACAATTTTTTGTTTTTAATAATATTCTAGGTAAAAACTAAGTATTTTATTAATTTTGAATTTAAATGGTGCCACAAAATAAGTTTGCTGTGTTTGAAGAAGGAGAAAATGTTGTTTATACAACACGCATTTTAAATCATAGAATCATAAAGTAAAAAAAAAAAAATTCTAGTAAAGATATTTTTCAGAATTTTAATTTTAGTGAAAATAAAATCATTAAAAAAATTCGGCACACGTTTTTTATGACGAAAATAGTTCAGTTTGTCTGTTTATTTACGCTCCTACAAACTAATATATTTCAGTTTTTTTTTCATAATTATTTTGTTTAGATATTAATTATAAAAATAAATTAAAACTATAAATACTTGTGATAAAAAAATATTTACAAAAAGTACATAATTTTAATAATCTTATCATCTTTCTGTGTGAATTAAATAATTTTAAAAATAAAAAAAAATGGAAGAAACTCTCCGCGAGTGAGTTTTGGCGAACAAAGAGTTTTTTTTGGTTCATTTTTTAAATATTTTTTTAATAATTATCATAGATTAACAAAAATAATATTACGTTTTAAATTTAAACGTCGTAGACATTAATCCAAAAAAATAAACCAACATCGAAAAAAAACATGTCCATTCAAAAAAACTGCTTCCTTCCTCTGACGACCGCTATACGACGCAAAAGGAATTTTTAAACTAAAACTGTGAATTTGGTATTGTAGATATGTCTTCCAAAACTTCAACAAACTACGCGCAGATATCAATAGAAGCCACTTCAAGTCAAATAGTTTCATTAAATATTGCAGTATTTTAATAATAGCCGCGGACGAAACGTTTCGTCCATACTCTTATGAGCATTTTTTCGCTTCGCCGAACCGTTTCGTCCATACTCGTGGAGAGATTAACAAGGAGTCGGTAAAATTTAGTAACATTAGTTACATCGTTTCATAGCCGTGCCGCATCCTTTAGAATTTTCATAATCATCTTCCCTTTATATCACACGAACCAGTCATAAACGAAAATGCTCCCCTTTCAAGATTGTTCAAAATGGTTCCGCAAATATTTAACGAATTTCCTTATAATTTCATCTAACTACGCGTGTGAGTTAACGATTAAATTTTTTTTATCTCACTTCGGAATTTTTACGATATAAAGACGGTGTAAGTTATGACATAATTGCTTGGCGTTTCGGGGTTTTATTTCTTCCTAAGTTATGAAATACGTGATAAGTCCACATTAAGTCTAAACAACGAAAAAAAAAAATCGCTCAAAATTCATGCATTGACATCATTAAATAAATAAAAAATAAAAAAAAACTTTGTTAACTCGTGAGGCTTTGACCGAATTCTGTCAGAAGGTCAGATTATTATTTACTCTTTGCATTAAAATCCAAAATAAATGGAATATTTGTAAACTTATAGGAAAACTAAAAACTGTTTTTGAAACAGTTTTTAGCTTTCGGATATATAGATCCCCACCGAAACTAATCTTTTAATTTATGTGTAGGATACTGCCGCCATGGGTCGACCCACAGTCTACTTCTTGACAATATCAAGGAGGATACAGTGTTTCTACTTAGGTCGACAGAATAGCACTTAATCCCAAACATGGGAACACCTCAGCACAGGTTCGCCTAGTGAGGTGTTCACAAAACACTACGACTAACCTATTTACATACAGTTACGGATTTAACATTTTTTTTCTTATTACTAAACCTATTATCTATGTAATCTATGTAATTATTTGTAAAGTGATGACGCAAATGTGAATGGTAGACGAAGTCGGGGACGCCCGAGGAAGACATGGCACGACCAAGTGAATCAGATACTTGAGTCGGGCGATGTCAAGAGTCAGAATAACAGAAGAGCATGTATGAGACGATGTATGAATGTGAACGAAGCAAGGAGTGTGTGTCAAGATCGAGTTGTTTGGCGGTCCGTCCTCTCTGCCTACCCCTGCGGGGAAACGGCGTGATGGTTAGTTAGTTATTTGTAAAGTGTATGTACAAGAATAGAAATAAATAAATAAATAAACGTGATAAAATAATCTGTCAAATTTTTTAAAGAAATAACCATGCAACTTTTTAAATATAAAAATTTTGATCGCAAACCTTAAAATTTTTTAAAAATCGAACATCCTAAGTTTTTTCTAACTAAAGTTAAGGGTAATAAAAAAATAAAAAATCACACATTTTTTTGTCGTATCATGTAAAAATATTTTAAAAATAAACTTACAAAGTTACATTTTTTTTTTAAATTGCGGTCGGAAACTTTGGTTTCATAAAGGTGTGAATTTTTTTTATTTAACACGACATTTACAAAGAAAGAAAGATAAAACTTTTTTTAAAAATAATTACTTTTAACTCACAATAATTGCTGAAGTTTTCTTTAAAATCATAAAATGTCGACCTCCTCAATAGTCTATAATTTATAATATTATATACAAATAAATAAAAAAGCACATTTTTGTACTAGATATTTACTATAATTTCGATTAAAAAAATAATTTTTCAGTTTGATTAAGTATTTTGACCTCAAATCAAAATTTAAGTTTTGAATGAAAAAGGCTGCGTTTTTGAAAAATTATATTCTTCCCAAATTGACGGCTTTTTGAATTGTTAAATTTAATATTTTATGGAGCAATTTATTATTGTATCTTGTACCCTAATATAAATCCATTTTCTTTCGAATTTAATTACCAATTATATTTTTAATTCTTACTCGATCATTCAAAATATTCGTGTCCTTCATACCTTCAATAATTTTTGCTCAACATTTTTTCGAGGTCATTGGTCACATTTAAAAGGAGCATCAACTCAATGACATAAGGTGTTCGATATTCAAATTTGCATATATATCGTCTCACTTCCATAAACGACCACTTCTCACACCTATAAACGTATTCACACGTACACATACACTTATGCATTACACATGTCATCCGGTAATTACTAAATATTACACAAATAATAATTACAAACAAACATATTATAGGTACCCGTTAATGAATATTGAATTAATTTTATGTAATATTGTTTCATCACTGTAACAAATGTTCTGTTTTGTTTCTATTATGTTTATGAAATAAATAAATTTATAAACTAATTAAATGAACACAAATCACTTTGCATACACCACTTATAACTATCAACATGCTTCGAAGTCAAATATGAAAAAAATAACCATTAAATTTATATTCTTATTAAGCCTACATGAATTTCTACCGATTTCTTGCATATCTCCTTGAACATTTGAAGTTTTTAAGCTCTTAAAAAAATATGTTTTATTTTTTAAGACAATATCTATACATTCCCCACACCGAAACGCAAATTATATAAAATTGCCTCGATATAAAAAAAATCGCTAAGTATGCTCCGAAAATTTTTATTTCCACCTCTGTCTCTATTATTTAACAAGTTATATGTATGAAAAAATTCATAGTGTTTTTTTAATTTTGTTTTAGACAACCCCCAGGATATTTTTGCTCTATTCTAAACGAGTCGTGTTTTATTAAACATTTTCACAATTTTAGCTTCAATTTCATCGCTTGAAATATAAGCGCGCTCTCTCCAACATTCGTAATTACATATCTCTCCGCCTACTTCTTTTCGAGCGAGGATACGGCGCCTTAAGATTCAGTAGTAAGCTGTTGCTGTGCAATGGTCCATAGTAACCTCTCGATGCATTCAAAATCCACATTAAGAAGTCTACTGCCTGTGTTATATGCTTGCAATGATCTACAGTCTTGGTGCATTCAACACTGTCCTGAATTAATAAATGTTTAAAAAGTCTGTTATGTGCTGTGCAATGGCCTATAGTGATCTCTCAGTGCATTCAACATCAATTGTTAATGAAGTCTATTATTAATTGCTGTACTTGTGACCCTGTTCTCCCAGTATTTAATTATATCGACCAGAAACTCTCTCGTTTTCTCAAGATATTGTGCAGTGACAACCGCCAGAGGCGTCCCTCAGGACTGTTAGATAGATCAAAAAGAAGAAGGGGAGATATGTAAATACGGATGTTAGAGGGAGCGCGCTAATATTAAGACGATAATAATTAATTGAAAATGTTGGAGATGTTGAATAAAACAAGACTCATTTTATAATCATTTTTTTTAATAATAATTAAATAGCGCAAAAATCTTGTTGGAAACGACTATTAAAGATAACTTGTAAAATAACAGAAAAATGTGTTTTTATAATAATTTTCGTAGCATACCTTGCGATTTATTTCAATCGAGGGAATTTAACATAATTATCTTTTTGGCGTGGCAAACGTATAGATATCATCTTAAAAAAATAACATGCATTTTTTAAGACCTTAAAAACGTAGAGGAAAACATAATTATGTTGTAAATTGATAGAAATAGGGATGCCGAGTCTTAATACCTGTATACAATTTTTATGTTATTGTTATTAAATAACAAAATTTTAGACTGTTCTTAATTCTGTTTTAATTTGAATTCATTTTTAATTTTATATGACTACCGCACAAGAGTCCCAACTGCTCCTGTTTGGAGCCAGTGAGACTATGCATCCCCAATCGGGGCATGTAGTCTGAAGATAGTGGGGAGGGGAAGGAGATGGGGAAGAGGAAGGTGGAAGTACCCGGCTATTTAAATCTGGTCACCAAACATGGCTAAAGCCATTTCAAGCAAAGATTCAATTCTGAATGGTGGTTTTACACCAGGGCGATACTAAGAGTATATTTTACTCTGGAACGTGCCGCAAATTTACAATATTTTATTTTAAACGAATTAATTGTGAAATAACACAAATTAATCAAACAAATTTATTTGCCACGCCAGGATTCGATCCCGCGACCTTCAGATTGCGAGTCAAGAGCCTTACCGCTAGACCACGCCGGCCGTCAAATTTATAAAAGCTTTTAATATTTAATGCAATTATTACCTATTCTAAAATATATATTTTTTTATTAATCAACTACAATTTACAATAAATCACTACTCTTTGTAGTGTATTATGATTATGGTTAGAGCTTAACTTAAAACTCACCTTTTCGGACAGTCGTATCCAAAAGTTAAAAAAAAAAACTTTCACCTTTGCCTTTACTACCCGCGACAATGTACATAACTATTTGTGTAAAATATAAACAAATTCTTATTTTAAGCCCATGTAAAGGTCATTTCGTGGACATCTCCAGTCTCAAAGAGTCCTAAATTCTCTAGTCTTTCAAAATAAATATTTACTCAACTTTGTCATTAATCTTCTTATAAATGTTAAACAAACAGTGATGAGGGTAGTAAATTTAAAGTCATGCAATGTTTTACGAGTATAATGTCCTCCACGTGCAAAGTCGTATCTTCTCAAAGCATAAACTTTCTAATAAAGTGTATTTATCGGAAGTGACCTGCTAGGTAAGTAAGTTTTTGTATCTATTTGTAAATAATAAAATCCAATTGTTATTATTATTATTGTTATTTATATATCAATAGTTGTTTGTCTATTGTTATTTTTGTTGATTTATATTTTATCCGAACGAATGAACCATTGGTTTAAAAAAGTGTTGACTAAATAATTGGTGTACACAAAGGGATTTGTTTTTCATTCAATTACAATGATGCCACAAAGTGAATTTTCGATGATTGAAAAAGTAAATTAATGACCACCTCAATATTAATTTGATTTAGGTACCCAAAATTGCCATAAACTATATAATATGTTGGTTGAAATCGATCGAAATGAACTAATGTTAGAGTACCTATTGTAATGGTTCAGTGTTGTTTGAACAAGTAGACGAGGAAATTTTTTTTTTAAATATTTAAATTCGATCATATTACTGACCTCTGTTGGGTGTGTTTGAAAACGAAATTGAAGGAGGCTGTAAAAAAATACGGGTTAATTATCGCGTGGGAGGTGCTAGACTATCGGAGATGTAAAACGTTGGACAAATTGGAAATGATAAATCAACAATTATTTTGAACACAACGAATAGCGAGAGAGAGGCGGGGTTAACGTTTATCTGGTTCGAGGAGCGGAGAGTTCTCACGAAATCCGTAGTATGGAATGCGAGCCCTTATGAATTTGATCATAACTCACTTTATGATGACCAAAAATAAGAAATTGATAACTGTTGAAATTCGGGACCGAGACTCTATTGAGATTTTGAAAAGGGTCGTTCAGGAAGTAGATTTTGGGTTAATTATGAACTTTTGCGTTTCAGTTATTAGGAGCGACATGTGGAATGTCTAAGTGACGTTCTAAGAGATTGACAGGTAACATGATTTTGGCTCTTTGAAGAGGTCATTAAGCTGGAATCACCACTCTAGGTTACGTACAAAATAGTGGAAAAAGTAATTAGCCAAATGCATAAAATTTAAGGGCCTGTCTAATTCTAAATTTATTTACAAATTCGAGTGTGATTTTTGGAGAGATCAACAAATCATTTTGACAGTTATCACCTTTTTCGAGAGAACGGGACGATGAGATGTGGGAGGTTACTTAGTAGAGATGCAAATAACAGGGACAGATTAGGCCATGGTGGTGATAAATGGCCATAAATGAAAATCGAAATCAATAAAAATGTGAATTTAATACTGGGGAAAGCCTTACGGGCGTTGCGATTTGTTTAAAGAGAGAGTTTGTCAGAGTATAAGGCCTAAACCCTCACAAATACGGAAAAACAAGGGAGAATACATATTGTTCGTAGAATAATGCGTAGGATAAAATTCCTTCGCGTTAGGTTATAAAATAATGATAATAATAATGGATTATTCCAAAATGTATGCAGGGGTAGTGCGATGTAATACATTTATTTTGAGTGGGAGAAAATGTCCTATGACAAGCTTGAGTCGAGCGCGTGGTCCACCCCTGTTTTATTTTGCTAGACCGAGATGGTTGGGACCCCGATTTCAAGGGTTGGGACGGTGACAAACGTAGAAGGCAGGAAGAGGCATGAAGCGAGAGTGGTGGGTGGCAAGCTAGTAAATACGACTCAAAATTGCATGAACTTATTTTGATTGATGGGAGATTTTCGTTTTAAATAGGCAGTTTTTTGATAACGGGGGGCAGTCAGTGGAATTCGGCGGAAGAATACGGTTAAGTCCGGAAGTTTTGGTTCTAACCAGCTCGTAGCAACGGTTAATTAACCTCAGTGAAAACAGATAGTGGTAATTTTATTAAAAGGGAGTCCGAAGTTCGAAGATCGGTGCGACCCGTTGAGTTCAAAATTCGTAAATTATAGAAATAATACAAGTTCGTGAATTATTGCAACGCTACGTAATAAGAAAAAGCACATAGTTGAAGTTACCGTAATTAAAAATAAAGTTAGTTTATCGGATTAAATTCAGTGTTATAATCGCTTAGTAAAATTATATTTTTATAAAAATTCGTGATTTACTTAGTAAAATTAAGCTGTAGGGTGTAGGGGTTGGTTAATAATATTATACTTTACCCGAATTGCGGAAATATGAAGAGGTAAAACTAACTTAATAATAGACAAATAGCTGCTCAAAAAGCGTAAATTCAGTGATAAGGTGTGGTTACAATAATCGCGGTGATAAATTGTTAAACAACAGTGGACAATATCACGTATTCTTCTTTTCTACGTATGATAATCAAATTAATCAACTATAAATAAATAAAATAAATAAAGAGATGACTCATTATTAGGGAGGGGGGAAAGGAGTCATCGAACCATAACGGAATTCACTTTACAGGAAAAATCGTATAAACTTTACGTAGATTAATTTGGGCTTTAATAATAAATATACCGCTTGACGGAAGCTATAACTAATAATGATAACTACAGATAACAGAGTATAGATTTCAGGACATTACATAACAGGTGTGGGGGGGGGGGGGAATGGGCGTAGGGAGGGGGAGAGGGTTTCTTTGTTTTCCCACAGGTTATAACAGGTGCAGATCCAAAATCACAACGAGCGTGTATTCCCGCTAGGATAAAGGGTACAGTTATCAATCACTCTCGGTAAGTCGAATTACAACTCCATAATTTAAATTACAGGACATGCTGACCGCAAGAACGAAGCAGCCAATTGAACTATTGTTTACTATAAGTGTGCGTGTCGGTCAGGGGTTTTTTTTTCTCTTCGCCGTTATCACTCGGGTCCAGCCACCCGAACCGTCGCCTAACAGCTGGATGCTAGGAACGGAACAGCAGCAAAAAATGGTTCTTACAGGTACCTATGAACGCAGAGGCAATAAGACTACGATGGTACCCCCAATCGAATTGATGAAATTTTGACAGTACAACTTACCCAATTGCAGGCGTTGGCTGACAGTTTGGCGCAGACTTCGACAGGAGGAGGGCGTGAGAACCAGATTCACGATTCTATGCATGTATAACATTATATCAACCTGTTTATCTGCGAAATTTCTACCTGTTGTATTGCGTGAATTAAATTTTCACGTTTGTGGAATGTATACGATGGTACCGAGACTATACATAAGTGAGATACGTATGTCGAATGGTAAGAATTTCCCCCACCTTACCATGTTACGAAGAGGAAGAGGTACCAGCCACAGACTGGGCGGGTCACGCGCTATGTCGGAGGTCATTCCCTTTCGCGGGATCATGTCGAGCGAACGGGCGCGAAAGGTTATGTACCAGGGATGCCGAATTGTATGTCATGGGCACGATTCGCTGACGGAGGCGTTTGACCTTAGACATCACGGGAAGCCTGCAAGGTTGAGTGGAGGAGACCGTTAACAGGGCATCTTGCGGGAAAATTCTGTAACGTTGTTGCATTCTCTCATCTGTGTCAACCCAAAAGTAAACGTAATGCCCACAAAGTGCGCCTTATGTCAACTATTGGAGGTGGAAAGACGAAGACGGTCGGCTTTAACGGTCTGCCTCACAGCTTCGCGCCACTTGCCCGCGAATAGAGCCATGACAAGGGACGAAATGGAAATACCCCTTTTAGAGCCAGTAACGTAGTCTCTGGAGGCGTTTTGAGTATTGGAGTTGACTGGGAAAGGTTTGAAAGCCTGCTGTTCTTCCTCTGGCATGAGTGAGTCCGGGTATGTCAGGGTGATCGTCCAAGAGATCCGCCAGATACCGGGGTATAGCTCAGACATGCATTGGCGGGATAGTTGTGTCCGGAGAACTGCCCACTCGGTCAACTTGGTTAGTGGAGGAGCCAATACTAGTTTGCAAAGAAATTCTCCTTCCTTTCCTTTTATCACTTCCTTAAGATCCCTTAGTTCTGCCGTGAATTGCTGCTACTAACAATAACAATATTTCTAACAGTTATGCATAGGATAGGTACATCAGATTTGGAGACGCGGAAGCAGCCTATCCGGCCATAGAGGGGCACCTCTAGGTACGTACATTTAAACTAAAACAAATAATGAACTTGTATTGCCATTTAATTGTCCACAGGATCGACCGTTACGTGAGCTAGGTTCCTTCTTCGTGATTTACTAACTGACCTTTAGACGTACAGTTAAATTTTACTAGCGCAAAATAGGACAAGAGGATAGCTTAACCAGCCTTAATAGAGTAGGTGCCAAAGGGATCACTATAGCGGGGAACGGGGACTCGAGTATACAGTTAGGGCCATAGGCATCGGTAGTGTAGGGCAGTTAGACAGGGCGTATCCTTCATGCGTTTGAGAAGACAACAGAAAAAATTCTTCCACGCCTTTTAAAGAGTCGAAAGTTTCCACGAAAAAGAGTAGATACATTAAATGCCTACTCCAGATAATCTGGGGGCTCCGAAATGACAAATAACACAACGTGGAGTAAAGGGTTTATTGTAAGATTTCCCAGAACAACCTTGTTTTACTGTGTTTCGCATCACAGGGGTTGGGAAAATGAGATCAGGAAAACAGCGTAGCTGAACCTTCCGATCGGAGATCTCAACGACGAAGAGAGAAAAGGGAGTAGATGGGGGTGAAAAAAACCTTGCAACGGGGTGGGACCATCACACTATCAGTACTGCATTATCGATTTAAAGGTAAAATTTTTGATTAAATGGATGCAAAATAAAAATATAAGTTGTTATCGTGGCATGATAAGATAAGATCGAACATTCCATAATTTATCAACTTCAGAAGATAGAAGAAATATATCCGACCAGAAATTTTTATTCAAAATTATCAATAACTTTGTTGAAAACAACTATCTTCTAGAAAACATTAATTTCCACTGTCCAACACGAAATACAATGTCATGCCAACTATTCCATATCCCGCACTCAAAAACAAATAACACATAACATTAATTTCTCAGAAGGACGTGCACAAAATATAAAATAACATCTTTTCAGGCGCTGATATTTTCCATTTGTTCTCAGGCCAATTTACTAAATGCATAACAGAAAAAAATTCAAACAAATTGTTAGTTACGAACCCTCTACCCCTGCTGTGTGTTTTTCTCATTTTCATTATGTTGATTATTTTCTTTTTATAATAATAATAATATTTGAATGATTTATTCAGCGCCGTTTTGTGAAAAATCACCTCAAAGGCGCTGGTAAATAGCTAATCATGTTTAAACATACTTAAATCTGTGTTTTTTATTTATTGTTTAAATCTGTGTTTTTTATGTATATATAGGTACTACAAATTTTTGCGGAAACTTTGCTGGTTTATGCAACCATGTTATATGTAATTACCTTAATATGATATGTATTACTGTTTGTTTACCCAATATACTGAAATAAAAAATAAAAATAAGATGATAACAATTACCTTTAAAATTAATGTTAAAAAAAACAAGTTTTTTGTATTTTTATCCAGATTAGCAAAAATACTCCAATGCAATTACATTATTTATTTGTAAAAGATGAGTGTTTTTGTAAAAATAATGAAAAAAGCGTTACGCGCAAACAGTTGATCATTTTTTTAATATTAGTTCCACTCAGGAGGCCTTGAGGAAAATACTTCACCTCAAGGCCTGTGTCATCTTTGGGGATGCTGTGTGGAGGATCTTTTACGAAAGGAGAGGAAGTTCTAGAAAGGAATATGGACTAGGTGTGGGTAGAAATCTGGGGATCAGTGTGTCCAGGAGAGACGAAAAGGTGAATCCATCCCTCCCACTGTTCCGAGAGAGTCCAGTTTTAGAGGTCAAAAGATCTCTCTCAACCAGTGTCTCCCGATTTGGTCTGCCACGCAGTTGGAGGACAGATGCATTTGCCGCCAATTTCTAGTCAAACCTCACCTCATGACCCTGGGCACCCCTGATAAATCACCAAACGTTACGAACCACTTGGGGTGACAAATTAATTTTAATGAAAAAAATTTTTAATGAAAAGAGGGTGTCATAAAACAGTATTGTTTGCGGTATATATTCTCTGCCCATCCCTACGGAGATACGGCGTGATGGTTAGTTAGTTAGATTATCATTCTGACGCTGAAAAGACTTAGTTAATTAATTACTCATTTGATTGATTACTTTGCCTTACCTTTTTTAGGAAAATCAAGATATGCAAATGAAGCGAAAAATAAAATCTAATCTTGTAAAGAAAATTAACCAGTGAAAGTTTTTTTACAATCTTTCGAAAAAATGATAATTACGACCCCACAAAGGCAAACGCGGAATAAGAAATGGCATTTATGAAAAGGGTATTTTTACGACTTTTTTACAGCATTTTTTTAGCATGACGAAGGGAATTTTTTTTTGAACGTGACCCTAGATTGCGTAAATGCAGAATTTAGAGGAAATTGTAAGTACGAAATTGTGTTTAATTTTGATTTACAGACTGTGCGTTTAGCAAAGTACTTACTCGACCTTTAGCTTTTCATCTAGCTGTAAATTTGTTTGTGCGTTCCGTTTCCACTTTCAAAAGTCTGCGGAATCCACTTTATTAGTTAAGCAAGACTTACTTTGACTAGGTGGCTAACTTTGACTAGGTGGCTAATTTTGACTAGGTGGCTAATTTTGACTAGGTGGCTAATTTTGACTAGGTGGCTAACTTTGACTAGGTGGCAAACTTTGACTAGGTGGCTAACTTTGGCTAGGTGGCTAATTTTGACCAGGTGGCAAGCTTTGACTAGGTGGCTAACTTTGACTAGGTGGCTAACTTTGACTAGGTGGCTAACTTTAACTAGGTGGCTAACTTTGACTAAGTGGCTAACTTTGACTAGGTGGCTAACTTTAACTAGGTGGCTGACTTTGACTAGGTGGCTAATTTTCAGTAGGTGGCTAACATTGACTAGGTGGTTAACTCTGTCTAGGTCTCTAATTTTTTGTAGGTGGCTAACATTGACTAGGTGGCTAATTTTGAGTAGTTGGCTAACTTTAGCTAGGTGGCTAACTTTGACTAGGTTGCTAACTTTTACTAGGTGGCTAGCTTTGACTAGGTGGCTAATTTTGAGTAGGTGGCTAACATTGATTAGGTGGCTAATATTGACTAGGTGGCTAACATTGACTAGGTGGCTAACATTGACTAGGTGGCTAATTTTGAGTAGGTGACTAAATTTGACTAAGTGGCTTAGAACAAAGTTTGAAAAGAGATTTTTCATTGAGATAGTGCCGTTTCTTCGGATAAATTGTACAATTCCTTATTTGAAACAATAAAAAAGATACTGAAAATATTATAGGGTACTAGTTAGTACGCGGCATGTCTTGCAATGCCACTCAAAGAAAGAAAGTGTTTCTCCCTGCGTGTCCTTTCCCATGCGTCCTGTTCTAGCCCTTTTTCCTTTCCCTTTCCTCGTCCCCTTCCCCTCCCGCGTTCCCCTTCCACTTTCTCCCCTCCCGCTCCCGCATATTTCGATCCCCTCCTACTCCCGCAATCCTTCCGTGCCGCTAAACCATATCAAATACACTGCTTTTCCCAAAAACTCGCGCGTCACCTATCGTAATTATTTTACATAAATATAAACGCCAGAGCTCACCATTCTATATAAAAACCACCGCGAGCATGCGCACAACAAATCACCAAAGTTTCATCGCAATCGGATGGACGATATGGCGGCGCATAAAATATGAACAAACGAACCAATATTAATTTTTATCTACAAGATAAAATATAAGAAGATAGGTATTTAAGTGTCTTACAAATGAAATGATTTCAGAGGAAATTTTGTATTGATTTACCAAATAAGAGAAAATTTAAAACATAATTTGTTTTACATAGAGCTACTAGTATTAACAAGTGCAGCACCGTTAAAATCACGGGATATTATAATTCCAATTTCGACGGCCGAAGTAGTCCAGGGGTAAGGCTCTTGACTTGCATTCCGAAGGTCGCGGAATCGAATCCCGACGTGGCAAATAAATTTCATTTGATTAATTTGTGTTATTTCATAATTCATTCATTTAAAATAATACATAGTATATATGCGGCGTTCCAGGGTGGAAGATACTCTCAGTATCGCCATGGTGTAAGACCACCATTCAGAATTAAAAACGTTGCTTGAAATGGCTTTAGCCGTGTTCAGTGACTAGATTTGAATAGCCAGGTACTTCCCACTTTCATTTTCCCCATCTCCTTCCCCTCCCCACTACCTTCAGCCTCACAACATACCCCAATTGGGAATGCCTTAGTCTCACTGGCTCCAGACGGGAGCAGTTGGGACTCTAGTGCGGTTTTCATATAAAAAAAAAAACAATTTAATTTTTATCTATTAAAATATTACATTCACAGTTAGGAACCTACTTTACAATAGCTCATCTGAAACCTTCACAAAATGAGTTCCAAATTGTGTGCCTCAAAACTTAGGTGTACACCTAACGGAATTCAGTATTTAGCTTCGTGTGATGTTTATATAATTTATTTTCTTATTAAAATTGAACAAATTTAAAGCTCTACAAAAAACAACTTCGTATTTTGAAAATTCCAGAGGGTCCGATGTTAATAAAGTTCGTGAAAGTTTACCTAATAAAAACATTCCAATTTCCATACCAAAAAATATTCTCAGCCTGTTTCAAATTTAATACAGTTCACTCTGTTCCAAACGACAATTGAAAAAGTATTTTCAGTAACAAAAGCAATTATATTAAAAGTTATTCATTGGAAAAATTGGTATTTTTAATTCGGTTCGAATTAAATTATGTCCAATGATTCACGTAAAATTTCAGAATCTGTAATTTTTGCAGGTATCTAATGTTATCAACAATTTATTTAAACTAGCGTAGACCAGTTAAAAATCGGGATATTATCATTGTTCTGCAGACCCGCGGGCGGCTTTTGGTTCGGCTTCGCCCGGTTTAAGTGTGAGTGACCATTTTATAAATCCGATAGAAACTGTTAGAAACCTAACCTAATCAAATTGTTAGAAATGTAACCTAACCAAAACAAACCTAAATATTAACCTAACCTAACCAAACCTAACCTAGCTGCCTAACCTAACCTGGAACCTGGTTCCAAAAATAGTCGGTTCCTCAGATCCAGTGTCAGCTAATCACAGGAACAAAGTAACAGTAAGTAGGCAATGACGTCAAATATAATATATAGACGCATGGTTTTTGACGTTTACAGTTACAATAATGATCATATTATAATCAATATCTCCATATTCGGAGAGATTCACGAAATTACAAAGAACAGCAATAGATACTAACGCCTGCCGATGCTCTTCACGCTAACTATTAAGTATTAAGGTTGGGTAGGAATCTAAGGGTCAGTGTGGAGGTGACAGAAGTGACGGACGTATGAATCCATCACCCCAGGCGATGTTCCGAGAGAGCATGTCTAGAGAAGTCAAAGGGAATCCGTTAACCATTCTCTCTCGATCCGGCCTATCATGCAGCTGGTGAGCAGACGCATCAACCGCCAAGACCGTGATATACCCCATGAACCTGCGCACTCCTGCTAAGTCATGAAAGTAGCAAACCACTCGGGGTGACCTATGGCAGAACCAATAAATGGTTCATGGTGCGGCGATACCCATACGCGCCTCCCAAATTTAAAGGCATTGCATGATGTCAAAATTATTTAATAAATGTTTTTTTTTCATGCTTATCCAATTAACGAACAATTTAATTGTTTCTCAGTAAATAACACAAAATTTCGAGTAAAAAAGTGGTTTTCTATATTTCTAAATTTTGATGTCAAGATTTAAAAAATGAAAGAATTCAGAAAAGATACAGTGCTGAAAACATCACTTATTTAAAAGAAATTCCATTAGCATTTTAAACAAGTCTTTTTAAGATATCTTTCTTTTGAAATGTTTGTTCAGAATCAACTTTGAACCGTGAATTTTGCTTCGTTCAGTGGCTTGTTCACAAAAAAACGGCCGGCCATTACATTCTTCATCTTTTGATGTTTTCTCAGAACGGATTTAAGACAAAGGTACCAACAATCAATAATTCTCTGAACAAATAACGCGTGTTTTTTTTAGAGGTATACAAATTCAAAATGAAAAAAAAACAAATTAAAATAATGTTAATGTCTTTGAAATTGGCTTTATTTAATAAATAATTTTAAGCCATTATTGTCTAAATATGATTTCGGGGATATGAGCGCCACGGCTAGCTCAAATGAAGCGCAATCTCGAAGTCCAATTTTCGACAACTTTATCGAGCAACTGGAGCCATTTATCGGCAATACCACGGCGAATGTTGACTTCCAAATGGTCCAACGTCTCTGGTTTATCAGCATAGACTAGTGACTTTACATACCCCTAAAGAAAGTAATCTAATGGTGTGAGATCACACGATCGTGGAGACCTAGACCCAGATCTTTCCGCAGAATCTTCCACAAAGTGGATGGGCACAGCTGCAATTGCTGTGCATGATGGCGAATCGACT
This sequence comes from Glyphotaelius pellucidus, assembly GCA_936435175.1. NCBI lineage: Eukaryota > Metazoa > Arthropoda > Insecta > Trichoptera > Limnephilidae > Glyphotaelius > Glyphotaelius pellucidus. The sequence continues at coordinate 12,524,781 of OW386561.1, forward strand.
CAGTCGGATTCTCCTTAACACTACTCTCCACAGCAGCAATAACTTCTTCTGTGCGCATTGTTTGTCATCTTTGTGGATGCGTATTATCCACTAGAGTATACGTGGTGCATTAGCAATCCATGATCTTCCGATTAACTTGCTCGGATGGATGATTATGTCGACAGTAAAATGGACGTAGTGCACGATAAGTTTGGCGAACCGAACCATGATTTTCAAAATAAATTTGCACAATTTGCAAGCGCACGTTCTGACGTCAGTCTATTCAAAGTAAAATGGCAAAACATACTGACTACAAATCAACTGTCAACTCTCAAATTGACAGTCTGTAGAAACACTGTTACCAGTTTAAAAACCAAACCTCTAAAAAAAACACCCTTTACAACTTTAAATAAGGCCTTTTCGTTTTGGACCATGGACCATTGACTACATTTCTTTTTTTTTTTTTTTAAAGGCGGAGACGGTTTACAAGTAGTATCCGTGAGTACTTAGGCCATAGGCCCATTGTGCTATCTCCCATTTTACCTCAATCTTTTAATAACAACCCAGTTAAGTTTAAGTTCACCAGGGTTGCCACCGGATATGTGGCTATGTCTTCTGGTTCTAATGTATATCTCCCCAGATATCTGAGCCTAGTTCCCACCAGGGCAGGACATTGGCACCTTGAATTGGAGTCTCTTCATCCTCTTCACATTTCCTGCATCTATTGGTGTTTTCCACTCCCAATATCTGCATGTGTCTCCTGAGATGGCAGTGTCCCGTTAGTAGTCCTACAAGTTTCCTCAGCGAGTTTCTGTCCATATTGGGTAGTTTCCTGGTTCGTTTAGGGTCTGGTCCTTTTATGAGTACTTTGGATTGTCTCATTCCAGGTGCCCTCTCTCATTCTTTACAGTGCTGGGATTTGACCTACCTATCAATATGTAGTTTGTATGGCAAGCTGCTAATGGACGTCTTCTAATAAACAACTCGGTCTTGGTGCACAATCCTTACTTCATTCACATTCATACATCCTATTTTATTATTCTAACTCTTGACATATCCCGACTTGATTTATTTGGTCCACTTGATAGTGCAATGTCTTCTTCGGGCGTCCCCGACTTCTTCTACCATTCTAATTCGCGTCATTTATTCTCCTTGCACTCTTTTCTACGTTCGTAAATACTACGTATTCGTCCAAAAAGTGGGAAGCAGAAATGGGTACCGCTGCCCCGAAACCATTTTTTTGATAGCCAACGCCTCTGCCGTAGGTCACCCCAAGTGGTTCGCTAAGCTTAGTGACTTAGCACAAGTGCTTCCCTCAGGACCTTTGTCATCTTTGGGAATACTGTGTGGAGAGTCTATTTTGGAAAAAGAAGGAGAGGAAGTTCTGGGAAGGAAAAAAGGTATGAGTGATGAATCTATCCCAACCACTGCGGTGCAAGACGGTGTTCTGAGAGAGTCCTGCTGGAGAGGTCAAAGGATGTCCCTCAACCATTCTCTCCCGATCCGGCCTACCATGCAGAAGGTGGCCAGATGCATCCGCAGCCAAGATCAAGACAAACCTCACCCCATGAACCCGGGCAGCCCTGCTAAGTCACCAAACGTAGCGAACCACTTGGGGTGACCTACGGCAGAGGTTTCAGTTATCCAATAAATGGTTCACGAGTGCTTCCCTCAGGGCAAATGTCATCTTTGGGGATGCTGCGTGGAGGGTCCTTTTTGGGTAAGGAAAGAGAGGAAGTTCTGGGAAGGATAAAAGGTAAGAGAGATGGCAGGAATCTGGGGGTCAGTGTGTCCAGGAGTGACGGAAGAATGAATCTATCCCAACCACTGCGTTGCAAGGCGGTGTTCCGAGAGAGTCCTGCTATAGAGGTCAAAAGATGTCCCTCAACCAGTCTCTCCCGATCCGGCCTGCCACGGAGCAGATAACCAGACGCATTCGCCACCAAGATCAATATAAACCTCACCCCATGAATCCGCGCACCTCTGCTAAGTCACCAAACTTAGCTAACCACTTGGGGTGGCCTATGGCAGAGGTGTCGGTTATCTAATAAATGGTTCCCGCCTCAAAAATTGTGATGTCCCAAGGATTAGTCTCAGCGCTTCATTATGGACTACAAGCTTGGCTCTTTGGACAATACAAGGTTACTACTCCATTAATAATAAAGGGTATGTTTGATTGATTACGTAGAAGAGGAAGACGACACACTTCATGACTTAAGACATCTACGTGATGTTGAGAACCAACGGCATAAACCAACATGTACAGAGAAGACAGACGTCCATGAATGAATTTCCGTTTTTATGCGACCGCCGCACAGTGTGCAAAATGAAGAAAAAACACGAATTTATTGTTTGCTGACTAAATATTAGTGCAATATTATTATTTTTTTGGTCTTATTAATGAATTATAGCTATTTTGAAGTTAAAATTTTTTTTGTCTGTCAAAAAGTTGTTTTTCAAACCCACAATGTAACTGCGGCTTTTTCTCCATTTCTTCACAAACCGTAGTGAATTTTTTTTTACGGTTTTGTAAAATATAGGGCCCAAAATGTTCGAACCTGCTATGTGGTATGTTTGTGTTATGTAATTAATTAAAAACTCCATTGATTTCACAAAAGTGGCATTTTATATACTCCGTTCTTTTAATGCCTCGAATAATTCTCTCCGGGGAGTGCAAATGGGCCTTTCTGAAAATAACGAAATTGTTCAAGGGAGGACAAAAGATGACCACAATTAATATATGATGTTAAAGGTGAGACTTCAGTCTACAAAACGTATACATAAATGGTAGCAAACTATGTTTTCTTTCTAAATGCTAATTGAAATAAGTATTTTAACAGCAAAAAAATACAAAAATAGTGGAACATTAACCCGTCTAATCACAGGAGACCCAAGTTGTCCCAAAACATTATATGCCGTTATAATAACAGGAGACCCAGATTGTCCCAGAGCGACAGTGCATTATTAAAAGTTAGATATCTCTCTTTCTGTCGTTCAAACATTTGTAATTTCTTTTATGTTAGAAAGCGAAAGAAATGATGCTTCTTATTTCTATAGGAAAATACGAGCTATGTTGGTTAGATATTTTACAAACCCGATCGTAAGTGACGATTTTATTTTGTGCCAATTTGTGACGTAGCAAACATTTAATTTTAAAATAAAATTGTATGAATGTCATAAAAAGTGAGGTTTGAGGAAACAATTTTCGTTTTTGCAAAAAAAATAAAAAATAACCAATAAAAAGGAACATTTAAAATGCACGGGAAGAACCGGAAATTTTGCGCGCAAATCTTGAAAGGCAAAAGTTCATAGATATTATTTTCTCATTATTCGAAGGGTTAAATGTTTAATCAAATCTCACACACATGTGATATTGATATATAATTCAATAAATTAAATAAAAAAATACCTTTAAAAATGTCATATTTAACAAACTTTTGTATATATATCTAAACGTTACTTAATACACAACCGTCTCTGCCCACGTGTAGGAGCGAAGTGAAAAACGCGATGCCGAACATCAAATTTACAACACACTTTGAGGCGTTGCCAAACTTCCATCAAGCGCTTTTAAGAAATTTAAATAAACACGTAAAATGCAAAAACTATTGTGCTACACTAAAAAAAATATCTAAATTAAAAACATTAAAGTTTGCGAAAATCAATTAATTCGGGTTCTTTCTCCATTTCGTACACTGTGCGCCGTAAAACCACTCGTGGAACAGCTGACTTAGTCTTAATGCTGGGCTACGTGCCAAATCCCAGGGTATGACATTATTATTATTATAAGAATCCCAGGAAGAATATCAAGTATGGTGAAATTGATAACTTTACAATATCAAATCGGTAAGCCTAACTTTTGACGATTTTATGTCGATACCCTGAGCATGGTTTCACCGTTGACATCGGAACCTATAGTGACACGGAATAAATAAGACATTATAAATCTCTACAAATAATAAATTAAAGTCTTCCGCCGCGCCCGTCTGTCTGTTCGCAATAAACTCAAAATCTACTCAATGGATTTTTACGCGGTTTTCACCAATGGATAGAGTGATTCATGAAGAAGGTTAAGGTATATAATTTGTCAAAGTTTTGTGTAAATTGGTTGAAATATATAATAAAAGGAGAATGTCTGTATGTGGTGGTCCCCCGCACTGGGTGCTACCCGACCTTGAAAAAATCTTACGAAGGTAGAATATTGCCAGAAAAATATTTTACACATGCACACTGTCTTGTCACCGGTATCATTCTCATTTTTTTTCGTACATTGTGATTGACGTGAATTAGTGAAAAAGATGATATTCTGTTTAGTGTTTTCAAAAGTGTTTTTTGTAATAAAAGTATCGATCAACTGGAAAAAAAATGTATGTGTTTTTCTCTAGTTTGTATAGTTGTGAGTAGACAAATAAAAAAGGAATAAAAATAAGCAATAAGTAATTTCGAGGAATCCGAAATCGTTTTTACATTTGAAAGGGTAGTTTCGTCGTTAATTCGTCGACCATTTGTAAGAACTCCCCAGATTTCGTTCAGTTGTCGATTCTTTGGATAAGAGGCCACCCTCGCATTACTAGCGCCTAAATTATTGTCATTAACATCTAAATTATTTTCTTCAAAATTAAGTAGGACATTATTCAAAAACTAGTTTGAGGATAACTAATCTTGGGGTGACAACATGTTCATTTTTGGGGTGAAACCACGTTATTCGCAACGGTGCCACTCGTGCAAGCTACGCCACTGCTTAGATCTGCTCACAAAGCACGGCCAAAGCCATTTTAAGCAACGTTTTAATTCTGAATGGTGATCTTTCACCAGAGCAATACTAAAAGTATCTTCCTATCCGAAACGTGCCTCAAATATACCGTATATTATTCTAAAAATATTAAATTGTGAAATAACACCAATAAATTAAATAATTTTTTACACACCAGGATTTGAACCCGCGATCTTCGGATTGCTAGTCGAGAGCCTTACTCCTCGACCACGGACCTGACATCTGCTCTTTTGTGTACTTCCTATCTCTTTATAATTCGCTTTCAAACATTCTCTGACAAATTTATTTTTTCCCTTGAAAAGTTTTGAACAATTCAAAAGTTGAAGTCTCGCAGGATTTGAGATAAATTTTCTTTTATTTCCAAGTGAAAAGTAGGTATTTTGTTAAAAGTTGAATTATGGAAGGAAAAGGAAAAGTTCCTGTAATTTATTTTGCTTAAAATCATCGCGTTGATATTATTGTGGACGCAGCTACAAGAATATAATGGGAAAAATACGTAACTTGTCCGTGGAACAACAAGGTTCCGTCCGAAAAATGTTCCGGGAAACTCCAATAAAGATTGAGGTTCGTTGAGATTACAAATTGCTTTATTAACGTTATCGTAAAGTTCACAATGAGAATTTAACTGGACCAGAGGTCCGTTCTTATTGGATGCTCTAAATCAGCGATTCTCAACCTTTTTGAACCTGCGTACCCCTTGACTCTACTACAAATTTGTTGTACCCCGTTCCCTCCATCTATCTTGTATGCATGTGTAATTTATTTATTTATTTATTTATAAATAAACGCCCTTTTTCGGGGCTTTTACATATATAGCATAGAAAAAACATTTTATTGTACATAACTGAACTGCCTCAATAACAATATTTTAAATTTATTCAAAGATAAATTGAAGATGTCCACTGACTTGGTATAATTGTTTCCCTCCATTAGTATTCTGGGCAAAGAGGAATACATATGATAGTTAGTCCCAGAATTTCTGCACTGAAATAAATCCTGACTTCTAGTATTACGAAGTGGAATTCGGAAGCTTATCAATTCAAGTAATACCGGACTATCAACTAAATCATTTAGAATTTTATATAAAAATACCAAGTCAGTGAAAATTCTTCTGTCTGACAATTTAAGCATATTCATATCGTTTAAAAGTGTGTTGTAGTTTAACATACTTGCTGAAATACCCATTTTAAAATTTAGAAAACGTAAGAATTTGTTTTGTATTCTTTCAACAGCTTGTACGTGCATATTATAATGAGGATTCCAGACAGGAGAATTGTACTCAAGTTGGCTTCTAACATAAGCAAAATATAACATTTTAATACACTTTATATTGTTAAAGTTTCTAGTTAGCCTAGTTATAAACCCCAACATTTTTAAGCCCTTATTACAGATTTCTGTTATGTGGTTAACAAATGAAAGATTTGATTGAAAAGTGATGCCCAAGTCTTTAATTTGCATTAATGTCTGAAGAGTATTGTTATCAATGTTGTAATTAAATATCACTGGATTTTTTATTCTAGAAAATCTAACAATTTGACATTTTGAGATATTTAAATAAAGTCTATTTTCCATACACCAAATTAACAATTTGTTGATATTATCTTGAAGAATATTGCAATGATAAATATTTTCAATAATTTTAAAAATTTTGAGGTCATCAGCAAAAAGTAAGATAGATACATCATGAAATATTTTTGTAAGATCATTTATAAACAAGATAAATAAGATTGGGCCAAGGTGTGAACCCTGTGGAACTCCACTTGTTGCATTAATTTTTTCTGACAGGGAGGATTTAATTCTAACTATTTGTTGTCTTCCAGTTAGATAGCTTTTAAACCAGGCTAATATATTGCCGCGTATACCAAGCTTTCCTAATTTCCAAATTAAGATTTCATGGGAAACTGTATCAAATGCTTTACTGAAATCAGTATAAACAGTGTTCACTTGTTTTTGTTCTTTAAAAGCATTGTTTATAAAATTTTCATAAATAATTAAGTTGGAAAGAGTACTTCTACCTGGCATAAATCCAAACTGGTGAGGTGATATAACAGGTTTTATTTGTGTAAAAAGTTTGTCAAGTATTAGGCTTTCAAAGAGTTTCGGTATGGTGGATTGAATACATATAGGTCTGTAATTACAAACATCACTTTTATCACCCTTTTTGAAAATTGGAGACAAATAACTAATTTTCCACTTATCAGGAAAAATTCCATTAGATAAAGATAGATTAAAAAGTTTGGATAATGGAAGAGCAATTACTTTGATACATTCTTTGATAAATATTGTAGGGATATTATCCGGTCCAGCAGATTTGTGGATATCTAAGGATTTAACTTTAGTAATTACATCAGATATACTTATGGTACACTGTGAAATATCAAGAGTTTCATCTAGAGTAGTTGTTGGAATAGGAGAATTATTTGAGTCTGTTAATACCATCAGTATTATTGCTATGGCTGCCATTTAGGTGCATACTGCTCGGAAAATCAGAATCATCTTCTTTAAGAGATTTCGAGTATTTCCAAAAATAACTAACATTATTTAGTATGGAGTTTTGAATATTATTTAAATAGTTACGGTAGCAGGTCATAGACATTTTTTTACACGAAGTTCTTAAATCTTTAAATTCAATATAATCAGAATTTTTTCGGTATAATTTATATTCCTTATGTTTCAGTTTTTTGGTAATAAGAAGATTAATAAGTTCATTGGAATACCATTTTGGATAGGTGCTTGGCTTATATTTCATGATTGGAATATACATGCTAATAGCCTTTCCCAAAACAGAATAAAAATTATTGGTAGCTGTGTTGATGTCATCATATTGCATAGATGACCAATCAAAAGAGAGAAGATAATTACAAATTTCCTCGTAATCAGCTTTGAAAAAATTTTGGTAACTGTAAGACAGCTTACAAGTATTAACATGCACATGAGGAATAATAACTTCAAGTGGAGGATGATAAGCATCTATGGGCACCAGCGGTTCACTACATTCTTCAATTAAAAGTGACTTTAAGTTAGAAAAACATAAGTCTAGGGTACGATTATTTTCGTTTGGTATAGTATTTGCCTGATTCAGACCTAGGAATAACGCCATGTCTAGAATAATGCGTTCAGACTCACTAACACTGATATTATTGTCACTGTTCATCCAGTTCACATTTGGAAGGTTATAGTCACCAGCAAGCAAAAATATTGCACTAGGATTCCTCTTTAATATAGCTTCAACTTCCTCACTATGGCATCTGTATACTTCATTGCTTGAATTTGGTGGGATATAAATACAGCCCACGATAATCTTTTTATTCTTGGCAACATTCACTTGCAGGAAGATTTGCTCAAGTTGTTTGTGTTTTGTTGTAATTAAGTTTGCTTTGTATTTCTTTTTGATAGCGATTAAAACCCCACCACCTCTGCTTTTAGTACTTGTCAATGAATTTCTGTCTAATCTATGCACATTATGATTTATGAATCCTAATTCACTAGAATGAATATTTGGCTCCAACCACGTTTCGGAAAGAACTACAAAGTCGTGCCCAAACATTGGTAGTGTAGACTGGATTAAACTTAATTTTGTTTTAAGGCCTCTGACATTTTGATAGTACATTTTCAATTCGTTTTGTTTTATTTTAGAGTTTTTTAGTGGCATAAAAAATCAATTTTCTTTTTTTCAGCTTCAATTTTTCTCAAATGTACCGAGCATTCATTACTCCAAGCATAATGGTCAGTTGGTAATTGTAATTTTAGTTTCTCATTAATTTTTTTACAGTTTATGCATTGAATATCGTTTTGACAGTTTTCATAGTCATGTGCTTCAGAACATCGAGTGCAAGCTTTTTCACTTCTGCAGTCTTGTGCTTTGTGCATATAACCATTGCACTTGTAACATTTTAGAAGTGAGATGTTGTCGAAAACCCTACATCTATCCCATCCAATATTAACTTTACCTTCATGTAACATTCTGTCGTATGTTTTTCCATCACCTTCCATGAAAATGGTGTAGTTAACATCCCCTCGTTTGGTTTTCACTTCTTTTATAAATTTTATCTCAATTTTAGATTCAACTGTTTCCAGGTAATCATTTTGCATCTTAATTTTTGAAACAATTTCTTCTGGCGTATATTTATCAGATAAACCAATAATTTTTAATTTGGGAAACTTAGGTTTTGGGGTATTCACATCGTATTTTTTTCCCATCTTTGAAATTATTTGTTCTTCCATTTTTTTCGTTGCAGCTACATTCTTGCATTCTACTATTACCGCCCCTTGTTTAAAGTTTCTAATTCCGGTAACACCAAAATTAACAGGATCTATATTTTGTTTTATTTCATCTTTTGTAACTGTGTTCTTTTGATCCTTATCTTTAGGTTTTATGATGACGATAGGTTCATGTTTTTTAATTTTTATTATTTCTTCATTGATTTTACCAATTTTCGTAATTTCGGCATAAGATTTAGATTCCATATTTGTTTTTAGTAATTCAATATTTTTATCTATTTTAGATATTGATTGGTATAATCTGTCGAGTCCCTCATCTTCTTTGTTGTTTGGTGCCTTGTATTCTTGGACCATGGCCTCAATGTGGGCCATCATTTCGCACATTGCCTCAGTGAGGGAGCTCTTTTGATCTTTTGATAAAATGTTAGAAGTTAATGTTTTATTAAAAAACTTTACAAGGTTTTTTGCGCTTTCCAGCCTCTCTTCTGGTGACAGGGAAGGCATTTTGAACTATAAAATTTTATTTAAAGAAAATGTATATGTTCTGTTGTTTATAAAACTACTATTGTATTCACAAAGTATTTTCTTTTGCAGTTTACATATGTATTGCCATCTGTTGAGCAGTAGCGAAACTTATTTTTATTTTTATTAATGCGTATCAGTATTTACTGCCATCTATTGAGAAGTGGAAAAAATATACCATCTGTAGGTAGAGTATTCAGATACGTCAAAAATAGCAGTAAATTGAGTTTTTAAAATACGTTTCTCGTATAATTATGGTTCAGTACATACGTAATAGTCGCTCCAGATTTACCACAGCACTGTAATGCCACTGTTACACTAGTTTTTATTGATCTAAGTATACTTTAAGCACTTTATTTCACTATTATGTGGAGCAAAATTATATTTGACATCTGTCACTGAATGTTGTTGTTGAATGATGAATGATGTTTCAATGAATGATGTTTCATTTTAATTTTTAAATACTCTCATTATTACAAGAATTTAACAATCAAGTCACACTAATACAATTAACGTAAAGAGTGTGACACGACTTTGGGCATTTTTAACCTGTAATTCTACATGCGTAATTGAACAATTTTTTTTTCACGTCTTTTTATTTCGATAAAAAAATCTTGCTTCCCATACTCATACTCAAACTCACAAAGTGTTTTGAAATTTTATTTACCTCAAAAAATTTTGTAGGAAAAAAATTGATCATGTATCAGTAGTTAAAATAAAAGCCCAATTTTCTGTTACAACCTGCATAATAAATCATACAATGTTAACATACGGTCATGTGATCATTGAATTTGCCTTGCAGAGCAAAGTTTGGCTCAATTTCATAAGAGTAGAGCTGAGTTTTAAAACCTACATTCGTGCCACGATGTTGCGTACCCCCATTTATGCTTTGCGAGCCCCTTAGGGGTACGCGTACCACAGGTTGAAAACCACCGCTCTAAATGATTCTGACGCTAGAGATCCCGACACTGTGGGATCCCCGCTGTCTAATGTGTATCGTCGGATATTTTCGTAACCGTTCGTGCATCAGACACGAACGACGATAGTCGACACTATTCTTAGGTACTTCTTAACTGAGATCTATGGAGATCCCTCAAAACTACATAAAGCTAATATAAAACTTTTTTCCACTTTAAGTTTAATGACCGTAACCGGTTTCAGCTCGCTAGAGCCATCTTCAGACTGGTACAAAATATTCTTAATCTACGGTTTATATACATAACATTTGAGGGAGGGGAAGCGGGGTGGTCTTAAGGGTTTTAATCAATTATACTAATTACATTTGTTATTAAGTAGTTTTAGACTGTTGAATTTCTAAATATTTTGGTTATTCCAGTGGGCTAATTACCTTGGGTTTGTAGCTCACTTCAATATTGTTTAGGAAAAACCTTACAAGTGGTATGAATTATTAAAGACCTAATTTTATTATCAAATCGTTATTACATTTATGATGCATGGGATTTTTTTTTTTTAATAGCTTATTGAAGGGATACATGTTTACATTGGAGTAGGAATGGTCATTTTATTAGCTAAATACATATTTTAATTTCGAAATTATTATGAAAATTACAATGGATACAAAAGTGGAGACTTAGCAAATGACTCTAATTGTTTATTCATTACAAATTTATGGTCTATTTTTTTAGTTAAGCGGGAAATTTCTAAAGATTCTAGTCTATCTAGCTTATGGCCTTTATTACAAGTGTGGAGGACTTTAATATCTCTGTCTTTGACTCTAATTGTTTATTCATTACAAATGCTAATGCTATGCAATTTGCTAAGTCTCCACTTTTGTATCCATTGTAATTTTCATAATAATTTCGAAATTAAAATATGTATTTAGCTAATAAAATGACCATTCCTACTCCAATGTAAACATGTATCCCTTCAATAAGCTATTAAAAAAAAAAAAAATCCCATGCATCATAAATGTAATAACGATTTGATAATAAAATTAGGTCTTTAATAATTCATACCACTTGTAAGGTTTTTCCTAAACAATATTGAAGTGAGCTACAAACCCAAGGTAATTAGCCCACTGGAATAACCAAAATATTTAGAAATTCAACAGTCTAAAACTACTTAGTAACAAATGTAATTAGTATAATTGATTAAAACCCTTAAGACCACCCCGCTTCCCCTCCCTCAAATGTTATGTATATAAACCGTAGATTAAGAATATTTTGTACCAGTCTGAAGATGGCTCTAGCGAGCTGAAACCGGTTACGGTCATTAAACTTAAAGTGGAAAAAAGTTTTATATTTGTTTTTATTATAATATATTATAATGGAATTCCACCATGAATTATCAGTTTCAAAAATAGAAATATTAAAAAGTGCAAACACAGCGACACTGAAGAGACTCTACAAACAACTCATTCTTAAACGACGGATGGCTTCACAACATTTGTGGTTCAATCGAGAGTGCAAGAAACGGGGCCTTATACCCAACTACATCAACATCAAGACAAACACGGACAGCAGAGCAGCTACACTAGCAGTTACCGCAGCCCGCAGAACATGGACTACACAGGAGATGAAGAAATGGTACAACATTCGAGATAACGTAAATAACTATTTATTTTATGTACACACTTCACTCACATCACAACTACACCCTGTAGAATTTGATTGCCTTTATAATGACACTACCCTTATGGTTAATAATAAAATACATAAAACTTACCAAAAACAACTTAAAAAACTAACACACTGGACACAAAAACAATTAAAATCAACGCCAACACAGAATACTGTAAATTCACCCATTCCATCTTTTTACAATAAAGTAGTAAACATCTCTAATGTAGAATTTAACGATACCGAAATAACAATGCTTGATAAAGGATTAAAATACTGTCCAAACTTGCCACTTCACTTAAAAGATCTCGAGAACCTCGCGATAGATACTGATATTGCAACGTCAGATTACGGTACAAAATATTTATGTACAAAAATAATATAAAAAAAGCAACGACCGAGGGAAAATTTTCTAGCGAAGCACATACCATAAAATCAATAAAAAATAAAATCAAACAAAACAATCTGATTATCTCCAAAGCAGATAAAGGAAACAGTACAGTTATCTTAAATAAATCCGATTATTTGGAAAAAGTCCAAGATGTGCTGGACTCTAGTAATGTAACCTTATTGAAAAAGGACCCCACCCCAAAATTTGCGGCAGACGTAAACGCTATCCTTAATTCGTGCCAAATCTTGATTAAAAATAAATATCATAAAAATAGCTTATCTGTCATGAACCCCCAATGTCCGCGGCTATATGGACAACCAAAAGTACATAAAAATAACATGCCAGTAAGACCAGTAGTGTCATATAATTCAGCTCCTGCCTATAAACTAGCAAAATTTGGAAATAAAATCATAAAAAACACTCTTAATTTTAAACCTAAATACGGAATAATAAACTCCCTTCAACTTATAGACCTCATTAAAGACATCACAGTACCTAATAATGCTACCCTAGTCTCATTTGATGTTGTGAGCTTATTCTCCAATATACCAGTAAACGAATTAAAGATAATCATTAATAATTACATGGAAAAAATAAACATTAATTTGATAAAACGTAAAGAAATAACAAGACTACTAAATACATGTATAGAACAAAATTTCTTTAGATTCAATAACAACTATTATATTCAATCTAATGGTGTAGCCATGGGGAGTCCGATTTCACCGGTGTTAGCAGAATTCTTCATGGATTACATCGAAGAATCGATTGAAAAATTAAAATCATTTAAAAAAGTTACATTCTATCGTAGATACGTAGATGACATTTTAATTATCTGGACAGGAACACACAGACAATTGGATATTTTTCTAAAAGAAATTAATAACATTAATAAATCAATCCAGTTTACAATGGAAATGGGGGGAAACAAAATTAATTTTCTCGACATAAGTATTGAAATCATTAACAAAAAAAATTAGAATTTTCAATTTATAGAAAACCTACATATAGTGATAACATCATACACAATACATCTAGACACCACATTTCACATAAACTATCGGTATTTTATTCACTCATTCACAGACTTCTACATGTGCCTTTGAATTATATAAACTATACAAATGAATTAAATATTATTAAAACTATAGCAAAGAACAATGGATACAAGAGTGAAACTATTGACAGTTTATTGAAGAAAAAAGATAAAAAGCTTACATTAGCAATTATTTCACAAGGCCTTGAAAATAAAAATGAAAATGATACCTCTAAACAATGGATTAAAATCCCTTATATTGGCGAAATATCGACAAAAATATCCAGATTAACTAATAATGATAAATTCAAAACAGCTTTTTATAATGTGAATTCTCTGGGAAGAATTTTAATCAACAATAAAGACAAGAGGGAAAAACTTGAAAACTCGGGAGTTTACCAAGTGAACTGCGCCAACTGCCCGTCATATTACATAGGCCAAACTGGAAGGTCATTCAAAACCAGAATCAAAGAACACTTTACAAACTGGGTAAATGACAAAGGCGAATTATCAAATGTAGCATCACATTTACTAGAAAACAATCACTCGTTTGATAACTACACCCTGTAGAATTTGATTGCCTTTATAATGACACTACCCTTATGGTTAATAATAAAATACATAAAACTTACCAAAAACAACTTAAAAAACTAACACACTGGACACAAAAACAATTAAAATCAACGCCAACACAGAATACTGTAAATTCACCCATTCCATCTTTTTACAATAAAGTAGTAAACATCTCTAATGTAGAATTTAACGATACCGAAATAACAATGCTTGATAAAGGATTAAAATACTGTCCAAACTTGCCACTTCACTTAAAAGATCTCGAGAACCTCGCGATAGATACTGATATTGCAACGTCAGATTACGGTACAAAATATTTATGTACAAAAATAATATAAAAAAAGCAACGACCGAGGGAAAATTTTCTAGCGAAGCACATACCATAAAATCAATAAAAAATAAAATCAAACAAAACAATCTGATTATCTCCAAAGCAGATAAAGGAAACAGTACAGTTATCTTAAATAAATCCGATTATTTGGAAAAAGTCCAAGATGTGCTGGACTCTAGTAATGTAACCTTATTGAAAAAGGACCCCACCCCAAAATTTGCGGCAGACGTAAACGCTATCCTTAATTCGTGCCAAATCTTGATTAAAAATAAATATCATAAAAATAGCTTATCTGTCATGAACCCCCAATGTCCGCGGCTATATGGACAACCAAAAGTACATAAAAATAACATGCCAGTAAGACCAGTAGTGTCATATAATTCAGCTCCTGCCTATAAACTAGCAAAATTTGGAAATAAAATCATAAAAAACACTCTTAATTTTAAACCTAAATACGGAATAATAAACTCCCTTCAACTTATAGACCTCATTAAAGACATCACAGTACCTAATAATGCTACCCTAGTCTCATTTGATGTTGTGAGCTTATTCTCCAATATACCAGTAAACGAATTAAAGATAATCATTAATAATTACATGGAAAAAATAAACATTAATTTGATAAAACGTAAAGAAATAACAAGACTACTAAATACATGTATAGAACAAAATTTCTTTAGATTCAATAACAACTATTATATTCAATCTAATGGTGTAGCCATGGGGAGTCCGATTTCACCGGTGTTAGCAGAATTCTTCATGGATTACATCGAAGAATCGATTGAAAAATTAAAATCATTTAAAAAAGTTACATTCTATCGTAGATACGTAGATGACATTTTAATTATCTGGACAGGAACACACAGACAATTGGATATTTTTCTAAAAGAAATTAATAACATTAATAAATCAATCCAGTTTACAATGGAAATGGGGGGAAACAAAATTAATTTTCTCGACATAAGTATTGAAATCATTAACAAAAAAAATTAGAATTTTCAATTTATAGAAAACCTACATATAGTGATAACATCATACACAATACATCTAGACACCACATTTCACATAAACTATCGGTATTTTATTCACTCATTCACAGACTTCTACATGTGCCTTTGAATTATATAAACTATACAAATGAATTAAATATTATTAAAACTATAGCAAAGAACAATGGATACAAGAGTGAAACTATTGACAGTTTATTGAAGAAAAAAGATAAAAAGCTTACATTAGCAATTATTTCACAAGGCCTTGAAAATAAAAATGAAAATGATACCTCTAAACAATGGATTAAAATCCCTTATATTGGCGAAATATCGACAAAAATATCCAGATTAACTAATAATGATAAATTCAAAACAGCTTTTTATAATGTGAATTCTCTGGGAAGAATTTTAATCAACAATAAAGACAAGAGGGAAAAACTTGAAAACTCGGGAGTTTACCAAGTGAACTGCGCCAACTGCCCGTCATATTACATAGGCCAAACTGGAAGGTCATTCAAAACCAGAATCAAAGAACACTTTACAAACTGGGTAAATGACAAAGGCGAATTATCAAATGTAGCATCACATTTACTAGAAAACAATCACTCGTTTGATAACTACACCCTGTAGAATTTGATTGCCTTTATAATGACACTACCCTTATGGTTAATAATAAAATACATAAAACTTACCAAAAACAACTTAAAAAACTAACACACTGGACACAAAAACAATTAAAATCAACGCCAACACAGAATACTGTAAATTCACCCATTCCATCTTTTTACAATAAAGTAGTAAACATCTCTAATGTAGAATTTAACGATACCGAAATAACAATGCTTGATAAAGGATTAAAATACTGTCCAAACTTGCCACTTCACTTAAAAGATCTCGAGAACCTCGCGATAGATACTGATATTGCAACGTCAGATTACGGTACAAAATATTTATGTACAAAAATAATAAAAAAAGCAACGACCGAGGGAAAATTTTCTAGCGAAGCACATACCATAAAATCAATAAAAAATAAAATCAAACAAAACAATCTGATTATCTCCAAAGCAGATAAAGGAAACAGTACAGTTATCTTAAATAAATCCGATTATTTGGAAAAAGTCCAAGATGTGCTGGACTCTAGTAATGTAACCTTATTGAAAAAGGACCCCACCCCAAAATTTGCGGCAGACGTAAACGCTATCCTTAATTCGTGCCAAATCTTGATTAAAAATAAATATCATAAAAATAGCTTATCTGTCATGAACCCCCAATGTCCGCGGCTATATGGACAACCAAAAGTACATAAAAATAACATGCCAGTAAGACCAGTAGTGTCATATAATTCAGCTCCTGCCTATAAACTAGCAAAATTTGGAAATAAAATCATAAAAAACACTCTTAATTTTAAACCTAAATACGGAATAATAAACTCCCTTCAACTTATAGACCTCATTAAAGACATCACAGTACCTAATAATGCTACCCTAGTCTCATTTGATGTTGTGAGCTTATTCTCCAATATACCAGTAAACGAATTAAAGATAATCATTAATAATTACATGGAAAAAATAAACATTAATTTGATAAAACGTAAAGAAATAACAAGACTACTAAATACATGTATAGAACAAAATTTCTTTAGATTCAATAACAACTATTATATTCAATCTAATGGTGTAGCCATGGGGAGTCCGATTTCACCGGTGTTAGCAGAATTCTTCATGGATTACATCGAAGAATCGATTGAAAAATTAAAATCATTTAAAAAAGTTACATTCTATCGTAGATACGTAGATGACATTTTAATTATCTGGACAGGAACACACAGACAATTGGATATTTTTCTAAAAGAAATTAATAACATTAATAAATCAATCCAGTTTACAATGGAAATGGGGGGAAACAAAATTAATTTTCTCGACATAAGTATTGAAATCATTAACAAAAAAAATTAGAATTTTCAATTTATAGAAAACCTACATATAGTGATAACATCATACACAATACATCTAGACACCACATTTCACATAAACTATCGGTATTTTATTCACTCATTCACAGACTTCTACATGTGCCTTTGAATTATATAAACTATACAAATGAATTAAATATTATTAAAACTATAGCAAAGAACAATGGATACAAGAGTGAAACTATTGACAGTTTATTGAAGAAAAAAGATAAAAAGCTTACATTAGCAATTATTTCACAAGGCCTTGAAAATAAAAATGAAAATGATACCTCTAAACAATGGATTAAAATCCCTTATATTGGCGAAATATCGACAAAAATATCCAGATTAACTAATAATGATAAATTCAAAACAGCTTTTTATAATGTGAATTCTCTGGGAAGAATTTTAATCAACAATAAAGACAAGAGGGAAAAACTTGAAAACTCGGGAGTTTACCAAGTGAACTGCGCCAACTGCCCGTCATATTACATAGGCCAAACTGGAAGGTCATTCAAAACCAGAATCAAAGAACACTTTACAAACTGGGTAAATGACAAAGGCGAATTATCAAATGTAGCATCACATTTACTAGAAAACAATCACTCGTTTGATAAAGACAGAGATATTAAAGTCCTCCACACTTGTAATAAAGGCCATAAGCTAGATAGACTAGAATCTTTAGAAATTTCCCGCTTAACTAAAAAAATAGACCATAAATTTGTAATGAATAAACAATTAGAGTCATTTGCTAAGTCTCCACTTTTGTATCCATTGTAATTTTCATAATAATTTCGAAATTAAAATATGTATTTAGCTAATAAAATGACCATTCCTACTCCAATGTAAACATGTATCCCTTCAATAAGCTATTAAAAAAAAAAAATCCCATGCATCATAAATGTAATAACGATTTGATAATAAAATTAGGTCTTTAATAATTCATACCACTTGTAAGGTTTTTCCTAAACAATATTGAAGTGAGCTACAAACCCAAGGTAATTAGCCCACTGGAATAACCAAAATATTTAGAAATTCAACAGTCTAAAACTACTTAGTAACAAATGTAATTAGTATAATTGATTAAAACCCTTAAGACCACCCCGCTTCCCCTCCCTCAAATGTTATGTATATAAACCGTAGATTAAGAATATTTTGTACCAGTCTGAAGATGGCTCTAGCGAGCTGAAACCGGTTACGGTCATTAAACTTAAAGTGGAAAAAAGTTTTATATTTGTTTTTATTATAATATATTATAATGGAATTCCACCATGAATTATCAGTTTCAAAAATAGAAATATTACATAAAGCTATTTTCATTAACGACATGCATTGAAACTATATGTATAATTCTGTATGTATACCGCACTTTAAATTTGATGTTATACTCCTAATGTGACGAGAGCATAAAACGGGCCAAATTAAAAACCATTTTTTAAATGAAGCGCTCAGCGGAAGAGTTTTTTTTTAATATGAATACCGCACAAGAGTCCCAACTGCTCCCGTCTGGAGCCAGTGAGACTATGGAATACCCGATTGGGTATGTTGTGAGGCTGAAGGTGATGGGGAGGGAAGGAGATGGGGAAGAGGAAGGTGGGAAGTACCTGGCTGTTCAGATCTGGTCACCAAACACGGCCAAAGCCATTTCAAGCGACGTTTCAATTCTGAATGGTGGTCTTAAACCAGGGCGATACTGAGAGTATCTTCCACTTTAGAACGTGTTAAAAATATACTATTTATTATTTTAAATGAATAAATTGTAAAATAACAGAAATTAATCAAATAAAATTTATTTGCCACGCCGGGATTCGATCCCGCGACCTTCGGAATGCGAGTCCTTACGCTGTCCCGACCTTCAGAGTGGCCCAACTCACCAAAATTCTACTTTGAAGCCACAATGGCCCAATTTTAGTTTTCACTAATTCAAAGATCCTTTGAAATCAGTGAAAACTAAAATTGGGCCACTGTGGCTTCTTAGATATTATGACAAAAATATACAACAAAATTATGTTTTGGACTGAGCGCCTCAAACATCTGTAACAGCAATTTTTTTCATAATGCAAGATTAAGCGGTATCCATTCTTCTTTGATCGGCAATGAGAGCATATTTTCATTCTAAAGTTACAGGAAGAGCTTCTAAGAATGATAAATTATTTTCATCGGAAGCAGAAAAACATTCTGATAATAATTGTATTTCGCGGAATTGAAATGGGATTATTTTTAATTAGTATTTCATTACGGAAAATATTCAGAAAGTTTGCTTAAAAATAAGACTAGGGAGCACTTTAAAATTTTGTGGATAATGGAAAATGGAATTGAATAACAAAGGATTATTCTTGACATTTTGAAAAATTGTCATAATATATTTTTTGGCTTCCAACAGAAATTGTTTGCCGAATTACGTTGTACAAGTTGCGTACAAGTTGTTTCATGACATTAGTTGCACTACAAGTTTCACATATAAACATATAGTTTCATCATGCCTGTATTACAGTTATTTATTTTTGGGGAATTATGCCGTATTGCGCTACCTCCTTCTTTAGCCAACGTTTTGGAAAGCGTTACAGTATCCATCATCAAGGCAGATCTGCGAAGATTTTGTGAAAATGAGTGCATTAGTTGTTTGCGTTAAAATTAGAAATACGCTAGTGCAAAATTACTGCTACATCAGTGGTATAATTGCAAAGGCCTTTAAGGTTTCATTACAGCCCGTGATGAAAATTCACAGAATAATTATAAAAATCATCCTTAGGAAACCATGCAATTTCCCTGCTTAAGAGATATTTCGGGAATTTAATGTACTATCTATCACAGAATTGTATAAGAGAAACGCATTATATCAATTTTAAAAGAATATTTTATCCAAAAAATTCACCCCTCGGATAGCATAAGCAATAGATTTAAAACTAATGGCTTAATAGCCATCCTTATGTTCAGAACGACCACGGCTCAGCACCAGTTTTTGTATTTAGATGTGAGATGGTACATTATATTATTGTCCAAAAACAAAATTAGTATAACAGAAACATTGAAATATGAACAATTCAAAAAGCAAATTAAGTTCCTGAAGTTGGATAATGATGTATTGTACCCTTACTTAATCTGTAATATTTAATATTAAAAAATATAAATATTATTGTTATTGTTTTTCAATAAATATATATTTTTTAAATTGTATACCTATGTCAAATAATGTTTGTATTTATTTCATAAGTCTTTGATCATTTTTTGCATACTTCATTAGAACTTAATTTTTTTTGCATGTAAATACTCCCATAAAAACAAGTTCATAGAGCTCAACTTATGAAGTAGTAAAATAATAATGAATTATTGAATAACTTTGTACAATATAATCATTTGTTATGTTAAAAAAATCTAGTAAATAAAATAAATAAAAATAGTGTCAAAAACGCGATGCAAAGTTGTCGCGAAACCATTTTAGCAGAGCGGGTGAGTGTTCCTTGTAACTGCGTAATAGTTGTTGTATGCAAAAACATTGTGAAAACGCAGAAAAAGCTTTGATGCTGGTGTCAGAGTCGCTGTTATGCGCTTGCAAACTCTTACTCTTTGATGAAATTTAAAATATCATCGTTGTATAATTGTGGTTCGATTGAGGCAGCAACACATTGAATCTCCGTCTTTTAGGATTACTAATATTGTTTGTGCTTATTGGCATACACATGTGTCTTCAAAAAACCTAAAAAAAGAAATCTTATTAGTAGCATGGAGTCAAATAACATGTTCTTAATGTCAATTTTGATACACATTTCTTGAAATTACGTGACCAGGAAATTTTCCGAAAGAAAATTCCACGAAGTTTACGAACTGTTTCAGCAAACTTTTCCATTTTCATAATGAGTTTTTATAATAAAAACGCGTTGTTCCTTTGTGTAAGGTTCAATGTTTACCAATCCCAAGACTGACAAAGGACATATTCGTATAAATGAAATTTTAAGAATGGAACGAAATTTAAACGGGACATCTTAAAAATCTTTGATGAATAGAAAAAAAAGATGGTTTCGTATCATTTTAAGCTATATTTTTCAATCAATTACTTTTAGTACTACCCGGCATTGCTCATGTTAAAATATTATTTTTGAAAATTTAAAAAAAAACTATGTTTTAAAACAGCTGTCACGTGTAATAATAATTACGAAGCAGAAGCTGTTTATTAAAAAAACTGTTTTTATAAATTGAATAATAATATTATTGAATATAATATGACAGTAATAAAAAAAAAAAAAAAACAAAAACGTGTTGTCTGAAACGTTTATGCTCCAAAAACTGGAAAAGACGTTGCGAGCTATAACTGGTTTCGTTGACAATTCTAGAAAGAAAATTTTGTGTAACTTTCAAAATGCCAGAACTCATTGATCGAGATATTTTGGTGCTTATATGCGTGTAATGTTAGTTTAGTATCTTGAATATAGAATTAAGATGAAAAGTATGACGTCTCTAAAAACGTATATACCTTCTTGTATACACCAAAAAACTTTTTTTTTAAATAACAATTTTTTAATTTTTTAATTCGTACATTGTAATAAATTTTTAAAAGATGTTGAAAAACAATTATGGATTATTTAATAGATTTTCAAAAATCATTAAAAAACCATTAATAGATTTTGAAAAATTATTGAGAAAGTTTCAATAGTTTATGAAAAGTCATTAAGAAAGTTTTAATAAATTTTAAAAAATCATCGAGAAACATTAAATAGATTTTGAAAAATCATTTAGAAACAATTAATAGATTTCGAAAAATCATTAAAAAACATTTTATTGATTTTGAAAAATCGTTAAGAAAAAATTAATTGATTTTGAAAAATCATTTAAAAACATTTAATAGGTTATGAAAATCATTAAGAAACTAACAGATTAGAACACTTATCCTGAAGTCATTCGACCTCAATCGCATCGCAGCGCCATTGTAGAGCAAAGTGAAGGGATTGACAACTGATATGACGTCATCTATTTCGTATGAGGCACATTACACTTCTAATCGGTTTTATTTTCACGAGGACTTAAAAACAAAAAATTACTGAACCAATAATTTATTTTTAAATAGTTTGAAAAGGGTTTTGGGTTTCAAAGCCACATCGATCAATGTCTAATTTATTAACAGCTTTCAGTAAGCCAATTTACATGAAAGCTAAAATAAAACACTTTACGATTTTGTGCGCAGTTAACCTTCCGGTACCCAAGTTGGCAACCGTTACCTAGGTTATTTTATTTTTATTATCTGCAAAAGCTTTCACAAAACAAATTTCTTAAATTGAATAGATATTTCTTTCGGTGCATGGTTTTATAACTTACTTGCTGAAGTCCACGGCGCTCTGGCTTTACGCGGAGTTTTTCGAAATCATATATAGCTATATGCATGGGAAAGTGGTTCAGATTGAACAAGATAATATATATTCTCAAATATAAAATGTGGGAAAGTGGTTCAGAATGAACAAGATAATATATATCCACAAACATAAAATGTGGGAAAGTGGTTCAGAATGAACAAGATAATATACATTCACAAACATAAAATGTGGGAAAGTGGTTCAGAATGAACAAGATAATATATATTCACAAACATAAAATGTGGGAAAGTGATTCAGAATGAACAAGATAATATATACATATATTTTTTTACAGTTCATACCGCACAAGAGTCCCAACTGCTCCCGTCTGGAGCCAGTGAGACTATGGCATCCCCAATCGGGGTATGTTGTGAGGCTGAAGGTAGTGGGGAGGGGAAGGAGATAGGGAAGAGGAAGGTTGGGAAGTACCTGGCTATTCAGATCTGGTCACTAAACACGGCTAAAGCCATTTCAAGCAACGTTTCAATTCTGAATGGTGGTCTTACACCAGGGCGATACCGATATTATCTTCCACTCTGGAACGTGCCGCAAATATACTATATATTATTTTTTTAAATGAATAAATTGTGAAATAACACAAATTAATCAAATAAAATTTATTTGCGCACGCCGGGTTCGAACCCGCGACCTTCGGATTGTGAGTCGAGAGTCTTGCCTCGGGACCACGGAGGCCGTCAATATATCCGCAAACATAAAATGTGGGGAAGTGGTTCAGAATGAACAAGATCATATATATCCACAAACATTAAAAGTCAGAAATGGACGTTTAGTTAGTTCTAGATCTATATAATGGTTGGGTTAAGTAAGATTAGGCTATGTTAGGTAAGGTTAGATCAGATTAGACAAGGTAATGTAAGGTTAGGTTACGTTAATCATACCTTCTTTATTACTTAGGTTAAGTAAGGTCAGGTTAGGTTCCGATTAGATTATTTATTAGTTAGGTTAAGTGAGGAAAGTTAAAGTCAAGACAGGTTAACTCACGTAAATCCTAACTTCCTCATTAGTCACGTTAGATTACATTATGTAAATAAGGATAAGGCCAGATTAAGTAACGTTAATACTAACTGCTTTATTAGATAAGTTAAGGTCAGATCAAGTTAGGTTAAGTTAATACCTATACTAACCTATATCAATACTAACTACTTCATTATTTAGGTTAGGTCAGTTAAGGTGGGTCAGATTACGTTAATACTAACTGTTTTATTGATTAGGTACATAATTACTTTTATTTTTTACTACTAAGGCAAATGATGCAATTTTAGACTCAACTTAAAGGCTGGGCGCATAAATCCGATTTTGCTTTCCTGTTGTCTGATCAGACATTCGGATCGGATTAACATCGCACTCATCCGATTCGAAAATCGGATAGGTTATACGACCGGAACCATGCCTTTTGGACGGCCGGATTGGAAGGGCGTGGAAGGGCGTTGCCTATTTTTATTACCGGTCAGGTTTTCGAATCGGATGTGTGCGGGCTTTCATAAGAAATTTATGGCGCGAAGGCCTTGATCAGACAATCGGATGTATGCGCCCAGCCAAACTCTGCAAGAAATCGAACTGTCATCTCCTGTCTCTTTCGTTTTGATATAAGGCGCGTGAGAAAGAGGAGGATGATCGTCGATGACGTGCGTACGAGCTCTCGCTGGAACTGTTTATACAATTTTAAAATAAAACAATAACTTTGTAAACACCACTTTTATTTTTATGTACTTAATGCCAACCGGGTTTCGCTACAACCGTTGCTTCTTCAGGGCAGTACAATACCAGAGTGTTGTATGAAGAAGCTATGGTTGTAGCGAAACCCGGTCGGCATTAAGTACATAAAAATAAAAGTGGTGTTTACGAAGTTTTAGTTTTATTTTAAAATTATAATGTCACATCACAAAGTATCTGCTTCATATGAATAAACAGTTTATAGAAGTTACATGTTTTCAACAAAATATCACGATATAACACAAAAGCCTACTTTTCCAAGCCCTTTACTGGTCAGTTAGATAACTAGAAATTAAAAAAAAACGGTCCTGGTGTTAATAATATTAACCCTGACAGAATTAATTGAAAAGTTCAATATAAATATATCGTAATTAGTACAAACGCGAACGGGTAAAATCCATTTCCCTGGTGATATGGAAATATGAAAGCTTTTGTTATGACGAAAACAGGTCGTTAGGAAGTTGAAAGCACATGTCACCCCATGGGACATTATTTTGATTCGAAGGTTTATTATTTTAAAAGATATAATGGTGTCAGGTTTTTATTTCGCGTCCTAATTTTCATTTTAATACTGTCATTTCAAATGTTACATAATAATGAAATGTATTTCTTTTACAAAAGCTCCACACAGAGGAAAATAATTTGTGTGCAGTTCACACGCGATAGAAGTGAAACCTACAGAAAACTAAAGTAGACAAAAGTGGGGAGGCTAGGAAGGACCACACTGAGAGGAGGCCGATTATATTATTTCTTTCTCTCGCAGGTTAAATCCTATAGATGTATTTGTTTGTCTCTTTTTAGTGTCGCTTTTTCGTTTCATCGAGTTTCGATTCATAACAAGGTGTTAAAGAAGTTTTCACTTCAATAATTCCTGTCCATATCATTTTTGGAAATGCTGTGTGTAGATTCTTTGATGAAAGGAAGTTTGAAAAGAGTCCCAACTGCTCCCGTCTGGAGCCAGTGAGGAAAGTGGAAAGTACTTGTCTATTCAGATCTGGTCACCAAACACGGCTTAAGCCATTTCAAGCAACATTTCAATTCTGAATGGTGGTCTTACACCAGGGCGTTACTGAGCGTATCTTCCACTCAGGAACGTGCCGCAAATATCTATATATTATTTTAAGTTAATAAATTGCGAAATAACACACATAAATCAAAATAAAATTTATTTGCCAGGCAGAATGCGAGTCAAGAGTCTTACAGCTGGACTACGCCAGCCGTCGAATTGGAAATCTTTGGGAAGTTCTGGGAAGGAAAAATGTATGAGGGGCATGTAGGAACCTGGAGGTTAGTGTCTTCAGGTGTGACGGACGTATGATTCCATCTCTCCCACTACAGTGCAAGGCGATGTTCCGAGAGAACCCTGCTAGAGAGGTCAAAGGGTCTCCGGCCTGCCCAGCAGTTAGTGGGCAGACGCATCAACCTCCAAGTCTTGGACAAACCTCATCCCTACTAAGTCACCAAACGTAGAAACTTAAGGTTACCTACGGCAGAGGCGATGGTTATCTAATTAATGGTTACCGGTGCAGCGGTTCACCTCCCAACTTTATGTACAAATATGTGTTTAATTATGTACCTCAATATTACTGGTACGTCAAAGACCCAGGGTCAAGAAAGTTTTCCATATTATGTAAATTAGTTCAAATCGATTTTAACCTCGCTTCTAGGATAACTCCTGTTCAGGGCAAGCAAGTATTCCGGTAATAAATTAGTGTTTATCAATTAATTACCTTGTGAAAGAGTTAAGTAAGCATTTCGATAAGGTTAATGAATATTTTTGACTCCGTAGACAATCTGAGTTACGCCCTGTCTAAAAATGTAATTATGAGACTCTTAACAAAAGCACTCAGTTTCCCGTTAATTAATAACTGTCTGAAAATGTCTGGAAAACACATTTTCAAAAACGGCTTTTTTTCCAAATTTTATGAAAAAATGCAGATTTAAATCACTGAATCGATTTGAAGGAAAAGCATCACCATTTTACACACGACATCCCAACTCATTAAATTATTTCAATAAAATTTTCCCTTTTCTGACATCGATAAATCTTGCGCTATTTTTATTTTCTTCTTATTATCATTTACAATATTTTATTATACAAATGAGAAAAAAGTTCTTTGTTTAAAACCACTTTATTTAATTTATAGGCGCGACCAATTTCTGTTTATTTTAACCTTCATCAGGACAATAAACATAAAACTGACAAATATTTGTTTGAGATCAATCGAAACCGGTAGACGTGCCATAAATAAACAAACAACAACGTGGTTTTAAACAAATAACTTTATTTTTATTTGGGCATGAACTCCCTCACCACACGCTAAAGACTTTACTTTAAGACGAGGAAAAACGGTTCCGCGACTTTTCATCCCACGACAAAATATTCTTCGACAAAATATAAAATATCCTCCGATAAAACATCTTACGGACAAAACATCCCCCAACAAAACAAGTAATAAAACCTAACCTAACCGTTCGTTTGTTCGTTCAAGATACGTTCCATGAGATTTTTGCTCTATTTTAAAAGAGTCATGTTTTATTAAGCATTTTCATAATTTTCGCTTCAATTTTATCATTGAAAATATTAGCGCGCTCTGTCCAACATTCGTAATTACATATCTCTCTACCTTCTTTTTTTTGCGTCGGAAAATATGGCCAAATAGTTTTTTAGGTTCTTAGTTTAGTTTAACTGAGTAATTCATGCGTATTAAGATTGAAACAAAACTAAAGCAAATATCAATCTTACAAAAAAAAAACAAAATGGCGGAAAAGGAATGTTTTTATGATGAAATTTAGAATTTTGTTTGAATTAAAATGTAATTTATTTGCATATTTTACCATCCATCCAAACTTTTTCTGTAGCAATTAATAGAAACATAGGGAAATTTTCAAAATCTGTGCCTTCAAGTGCGGCGGTTAGATGAATACTTGCCCTCCAATAAATTAATATCAAATATTTCAAAAGCCGTCGTGGACAAATAAAAATACCATAAAAAATAAATTACGGAATAAACATTGATCAAAAACATAAATTGCTAAAATAACATAGATTTTAATACAGTTTTAGCTATACCATGAAACAATCCACTGTAAACCAGCCAAGATTCAAAATAAACAAATCATTGATACAATAAGAAAACAACACAACATAATAAACAGTTTATAATATAAATAAACAATTCTAAAGTAAGTAAACAAAACATACCCAACACCAATAATAAACAGATGTTATGTTTTCAGTACCAAATAAAAGGCTTCTCACAACGCTTTTCAAAACATAACAATATTATTGTTATATTATTTGAAACAATATGTTTAAATTTAACGCATTTTCTTGAAAATTCTTCACATTAAAAACTCACATTGAATTATTGCAAAACACAAGTCATCCGACCACTGGACGACAACAAAATATGTTGAAACTTATTAACAATTGAAAATTATTTAAAAAAATAACACGACGAGCGACAACCCGGGAAACATTAAGTGGGAATATGAATTTTCACGGAGACAAGCGACGTGACCTCCCGGCGCAAATTACCTCGAAGGACTGAAGTCCGCGCGCGCGGTCCGCCCTTTATATAGATAGGGGTGAGACGGGACGACGGAATACCAGCTGATTCACGCGCCAATCAGGTGGTTCTTAATAGCTCGGTGGTTTTTAACGGCGCGGATCATTTTATTGCTTGGAAGCTATAAAATACAAAGTTTCCTTTGAAAATTGACTGAATATTGTGAAATGTTGCTCTTTCATAGTATTTTTGTAGTTAAATTTAACATTTTAAATCGTTTTATACTGGTTATATTGTTTCCATGCAACAAAAATTGAAAAATTACTTAACCCTTCAAGCCTCGGCCATATTCTTTCAGAAGATTGAAATAAACTTTCAGTATTTATTTTGGAGTGGTTTGAAGACTGGATTACAAAAATTAATGAATTTTTTTTTGCATTTCGTAGGATTCGACCCTTAATTCGCTGTCTGTCTGGCCGCTGAGGTAAGTCAGGCGCTTTATAACACTAAGGACGGGTTGTTTCAAAAAATTTGATGAGTTCATCAAATATTTGAAGTTAATTTTCAGGTTCTGTGTAAGTTCTTTTCGAGTTCTGTTTTTTTATCATCATAGGCCAGCTGTTTCACAAGACTGAAATCATCACAGAACTTGAATAGAACTTACACAGAACGTGAAAATTAACGTCAAATATTTGACGAATTCGTCAAATTTTTTGAAACAACCCATCCTTAAACTACGTGAGACCGTAGATTTATGCTATTATATTGAAACCGAGTACCCGTGAATATATAACATTTTTTGCCATTTCATTCTCTCGCAAGCTAAATTCTTTAGATCTATGTGATTGTTTCTTTTTATTGTCGATCGTTTCCGTTTCATCAAGTTTTAAATCACAACTGTGCTAAAGAAGTTTTCACTTTAAAACTCTTACAAAACGTATTTGAATATTTTTGTCACAACTCGGCGTTGAGAAACGTCGTCAAATTAACCATATTTTTAACGTTAATAAACATTAAAATGCGTATTTTCCATTTCAGTTCACTGAAATAGTTATTTCTCAGTGCTATCAAACCAATGGAGCATTCCACAGTCCTGTTGACAGTTTTTTTACCCCCACATAAGAGGTGCCTGTGTTAAATTTAGGGATGTTGTGTGGAGGGTATTTTTAAAGATAGGAAGGAAATTAGTTTTGGGAAGGAAATGGGTATCTAGGAGTCAGTGTATGTAGGAGTGATGGACGGTATAATCCATTACTCCTCTGCAGTGCAAGGCGATGGGGCGAGAGAGACATTCTAGAGAGAAAATTAATGGGATGTCGTACATTTATAAATATTCAAATAAATGCTTGCAATACGTAAAAATCTTTTTTAACGCAACCGATAGATAGCTACCATTCATCGGTTCGAGTATTAAATAATAAACTCGAACAATAAATGAAAAACCGAAAAAATACATCATCTTATGGATAAGCTCTCAAGGGGAAGGTGAAATACCCCCCGATTGAAAATTAATTTGCTCACATTACTCAGTTTATCAGTAATTCCGGATATTTACCATAATTAAAAAAAAAATTAGCATTTGCGCATACAAATATTTTGCATTTGTGACTTTTTGTATCATCAGCGGCAAACCTGTATTTAAAACTAATTTTGTGATTTCGGTTCCACGACAACCCAACAAAGTGGCATTTCAACACCCCATTGAAAAGTCATTAAAAGTTATGAAAAAAAAACATCGAGTGCAGTTCACAGGGGTAGGAGTGATTTCACCGACACAATCGCAACCAATAAGAGCCTTGAAAAGTGAGCTCATAATCAAAGTGGCCAACGTGCGTAGCGCGACGCTTCGTATGTACTGTGTGTATACATTTTAGGGTCGCTCGCTTCCGTTTCATCGAGTTTCAAATCACAACGGTGCTAAAGAAGTTTCGCTTCAAAAATTGAAACCTAGCCCATAACCTAACCGAACCTTCTTAACCATTTTTTTCATCACTTTTAATGACTTTTCAAAGAATGTGTTGAAGTTGTATGTTGTTGAGTTGTCCGGTCACCGTGATTTCACACGTAATATATTTGTTATGATAAGTGATCTACTACACTTTTATAACGGAGTTATCAGAGTCTTTCGGCTGTGGCCCGAACGCCGGCGCCCGGGAAAAATAAATCCTTTTTTTTTAATGCGATTTTAACCCTTATGTATAAAGAGATTGTATGAAAGACAAACTCAGAAACGCTTGCACCAATATCAATCTGACCATTGTAACTTCTCTAAATTCTCTGACATTTGTGGGTCACTTTCGCAGCTGTCAAAAGCTAAAATAATAATATTTTATATTTTCAAAAGCGCATCAAGATCATTATTTTTTTGAAAACTCTTGTGAATTGTTTTTTTTTTGTGTTGAGAATGTATTCAGGATTGTGTAGAAATAATAAAATCAGTTTACATTTGTATGAATATATCTTTTGGACATTTGTTTCAAAATGGGAGTTTTTTTTTGTTCGTTAGCAATTCTGGGAATACTTCTTACGATATTGCCATAAAAAATACATGAATAATAACAAACAATTTATTTGTTTTTATACCAATCTTTGATAATTTTCGCGCCGTTTTCGAAATGTCATCCCAAGTTCAACAGTAATATATTTAACTTTTATTATTAAAAAAATCTTCACATTTAAGAAATATTAAACACGGAGTTGCGAAAGGAGTGCTTTAAAGAGATACATTTTTTAATCGTTCTTCTGGAATAAAAAATCGTCATTTTTAGTAATTGAGTTTCGTTGAATTGCGAAGAATATTATACAGTTTAAATTCCTAATAAGATTAAAAAGAAAACAGTTTGTACTCACCTCAACGACCTTTGGAAGTTTGTCTGGTTTGTTCCACTGTCTGGTGCATTAAAAGGTTCAACTTACCTGTAATCAGAAAAAAATACACTTTAATAATCAAGTACTTTATAAAACAAAATACAGCAATTTGTGAAGTCTTAGTTATTTTAGTAATTTTTCAATACTTATATTTAAAGTTTAAAAGTTTCTGAAATATGTTTCGTTTCGCATGCGAAATGATGTAAATTATGTCTCTATGAACCTCAAAACCCTTGATCAACGCAGAGATATCAGAGACCTAGTAATGCTTTATAAGATAATCCACAATTTTATTGATAGCCCTTACCTATTACAGAATATTAATTTCAGATGTCCAATAAGAGTCACTCGATCTCCAGACATATTTTATATTCCTAAGAGCAATGCTAATTATCTTCAAAATGTGTTTATAAGAAGAAGCTGTAGCACTTTCAATAGATTATGCACAGACATTGACATGTTTAACACGAACCTTGCTAACTTCATAAAATTCGTAAAAAGTAATATTCAACGGAAAACTTAATGTTTCATTAATTCCTTATCTTTCTTTTTCAGTTTTCATTTTCATTACATTTTCTTTTTTGATTTCAGCAGTTTGCAATAAATAACCTCTTCAAAAATGTTACAGTATATATTACCCTTGAAAATGTATTTTTTGTAGATTTAAGTGAGTAGATGCACTTTTTCAGAACTGTTTATATTACATACATATATTGTTTTGTTTGTTTTTCTTTTTATTATGGTCTCAAATTTTTATGTCGTTATTTTATTGGTCAATGATATGACTATCTCTAACACTGTTATATATGAACTTGTAATTACTGTTTATAACGCTAACAAATAAAATAAAATAAAATAAATTTTTTCTGATTGATATTGTTTAGTTTTCATATTTTAAAAAAAATTATCATCGAAGACCCTATAAGCGACTCTCAAATTTTCGTTTGAGAAAACATTGTCTTCAATGTTTCGTTAATATTGTCTTGAATGTTTAAACATTACAATTTGAGGTTTCACTCATTAAGATATTCCAAAAAAAAATTATTTTTAATTTACTTGAAAAGCTGTGGTTAACTCCATAGTAGAGTAAATGTAAACAATCTACCTTGTAACAATCGGGTAAGGTATGATTTTTTTTTATCCACTGACAGTTGGCCCCCGGAATACGCAAAAATAATAATTCTTTATTTCAGAATGTTGGGAGGATAGTGCAATCCCACACGACCCATAGAATTATACAAGAGTGGCGTTTGGTGCTGGAAGGCTGGAATTACACTTAAAATCATATTTTTTTGTTTAATTTAACGTTTGATTTAACTAATGTCAAACCTAAAATCAACTTCAAACATATCTTTAACAATAAGTATTTATATACGGGTATCAAACGAATTTATTTACATTGTCGATTTTTTGTATTTTTACGCTGGTGTATACAAAAAATGGCAAATAATTTTTTCTTGATGGATTTGAATGAAAATATGTTTTATATTTTTGTAATTCGGCGTGATATCCTCTCTGCACATCCCTTCGGGGATACTTAGTTATATTTTGTGTAAGTAGGTCTACGGTTTTTTCCCCAAATCGACTGTACATTGTAAATAAGTATGCCAGGTGGGCAAATGTAGGGGAATCAACTGTCATGGAACCGTATAATATGATGAAGGCATAATGAAAAATTATCCTTTTTAACCTCGTGCTCCGGATCTTGGTTAATAATTCAGAAAACAGCAAAATTTCGACCTTTGTTTAGTTTTTGATCAATTTTGACCTCGAAGGACTAATTTTTCAGCAAAAAAAATCTGTTATTTTTTGAGAAAGACTAAGGACGGATTGTTTTACAGAATTTAAACAATTCAAACTTCAAAGCTAAATTTTTACTTCTGTGATATTTTTATTCGAGATCTGTTATTATTTTATCTCGAGCCGGTTGTATCGCTATACGTGGTTTGAAATAGAATTTGGAAAAGACTTTCAAAGAATCTGAAAATTAACTTTGAAATTTGATGAATCATTAAAATTCTGCGCAACAACCCGTCCCAAATTTGCTACAATTTGAAATTAGAATAGTAAGGAAGAACAAGTTTTTGATTAATAACAATTATTGTAGATTTTGCACCAAATACAGGCACACAGACACCCCCTCGACATGCTTCTACCCGTTTAACTATGCAGTGGTCTCCTTTATTACGAGATTTAAAAGGTTTTCGAGATTTCAAGGGTTTTTAAATGATCTATTGTATCCAGGGCTGGGCAAAACACATGCTTTGCTGTAATAAAAATAAAAATTACAACACACTTTTTCGCATGTATTTAAAATACGAAATACAAAATACTTTCAAGTCGTGTATTTTAAATACAAAATACAGTATTTAAACATTTTTTTATTTCAAATACAAATTACAATAAACAAAATACATTTGGTTTTGGTAGAACCTTTGGTTGCAATAAATTGTCGGAAGTACCCTTATCTAAGGGTGCGTTTCCATAGAAACAGAGTGAAACAGAGGCGTAAAAAAATTGACCAATCACATTGCTCAGAAGACACATCTTATCTCCGCTCTACTTGTAAAGTTTTGTGGTTTTGACGGAATTTGATCATCCATTATCAATTATCAATTAACTCACGTCGTTATGAATAAATACCGCAAAATCATGAAAACGACAATTGACAAGATACTTGTTTTGACGTACAGTGTTGCCGACTCTAAATATTAACATATATTGCTCTAGATTCTAGAGCAATTAATGTTAATAAATGCGTTTAGTCAGCTTATTTTTCATTATCATTATTAAGATCGTTTAATGTATTTTGAAGCCTTAAGTATTTGAAATACAAATTACAAAATGCCTCAGCATCAGGTAATTGAAAAACCAATTACAAAATATATTTTTAGGAAGTAATTGAAATACAAATACAAAACACATACCTATTTGTATTTCAAATACGTATTTCAATTATAAGTTATTCTAATACTGCCCAGCCCTGAGTGTATCAATACAGAGACATAATGTTTAAATAAAATGTATTATGTATATAATATTATGTGTTTTAAATTCATAATTCCTTTTCCCATCGTGTACAGTCCTTAACATTCAACAGAGAGTAGAAAATCTTGCTTCATAATTATACGATCAATTCATAATTTTAAAATATTGGGCATTACGTAAGAAAAATTGGATAAGTCTGGCAGCAAGTTCATGAAAATAAAGGGTAATGTGTTTTCCGGAGCAAAATTGACTTTAAAATACGAGTCGGAAAATGAATCGGGAAAAGTCAATTAAATTCTGAGATTTCCTCGTTATTCTTAGATGATATTAATTAATTCAGTGAAATTGGAGGCTTTTTCAACAAAGGGGGAGGAAGATCATTCAGTAACTTTTAATACCGTAATCATTAATCTGACATAATTTATTTTAAGATTTAAGAAAATGATTTTATAATACTAATGTTGGTCGTTTGTGTTGTGCTAGTACAACGATTTCAGATTTGTTTTGAATTTATTTGCCATTTTCAAAAAACTGATTCACAAAAATATTAGTTTATTCTGTGATTAATTGAACGCATAAAAGTATTGTTTTAAACCAACCGTTTTACATTTCGTCTGTCTAAAAACATAGTTTAGACGTTCCTTTCCGGTTAAGATGGTGGCTGCTTTAATGGTTCAATAAATTTTTGTTATTTATTTTTACGGTGTGTATGCCATGTTGCGCTACCTCCTTTTTTAGCCAACGTTTCGGACAGCGTTACAGTAAGTATCATCAAGGCAGATGAGCAAAGAAGCAGGTAGCGCAACACAGCATAACATTCCAAAAATAAATAACAAAAATACTTTTGGCCGTGAAAACCTAAAATCATACCTGGTTCAATAAAGATTATTTTTTCAAATGTTAAAGCGTTGTGTTTATTTCGACATTCCTTTTCGCATTTTTTCAATATTATTGTATCTATTTACCGGAAGAAAATTTAAAAAAAGAATTGTCATTGAGATAGCGAGGTTTCTTTGGACTCAATCGTTATTGTACACTTATTAGAAAATTTAAAAAAAAAATATATATATATATAAAATATATGCTTGTTAACAACAATCACTGCCCTCTGTGAAGTAAAAACTGAAAATCTTTAGGTTCTGTACTTAGCTAAAACCTATCGTCAGTAATGCTAATTAATTTCTTTATGATCTAACAGATTTCTCTTTTTTAGTCGGTAATGAGGGACATGGTTTTACTTCGTTTCTAATAAACTAACGAATGGTTTAAGTTTTCAAAACCTTTGTTTATAAAATCAGAATTTGAATTTAATTCACATTCTTTTTATTAAATTCTTTTTTTAATTCGCAAGCGGAACAAACAGTTATTTCGGAAACTAAGTGGGCCGAGCCGGTTTTTAAATTTAATAGAATAAAAATGTATAAGATCACCTTGTTAACGTGATTTGTAATAATAAACTCAGAATACTTGTTTAAACGTTATTTATTTTGAATAAGAAGAGGTAAATTTTCGATTTATAGAGGTTAAATTAGTTCTTAAATGAATCGTGGATTTCCCAATACAATGTGGTTTTAATCGCTAGTGTAGGGTACAGTTACCGTTAAAATAAAGAGTAATGTTACGGTTAGAGAAGATTTTTCTCAAAAGGGCCATTAACCACTGAAGCGACAGCAAAATTTAAAACTTTTTCTTCCGATTACTCGAAATGATCATTTTGAATATTTTCCGCCCACATTAAAAAAATCATACTTCCGAATTTAAAAATGCAGAGATACAAACTGATTATAGTTATAGAACTATAATAGCCAATAAATTTTCCTATCTTTTGTCGATTATTACATATTCGTAGAGTTTATATGTCAAAAATTTAATTTTATCGTAAACTTCAACGTAACCTCTCCCCGAGTGAGTTTTGGCGAACAAAACTGTACGTGAGGAGTAAGTTTCTTTTTGGTTCATTTTTCTAATATTTTTTTATAAATTATCGTAGATTAACTAAAAATAATATTATGTTTTGAATTAAAACGTCGCCGACTTCAATCTACAAAAATGAACCAACATTGAAAAAAAACATGTCCATACGAAAAAACTGCTTCCTTCCTCTGACGACTAAAACTGTGAAGGTGGTATTGTAGGTATGTCTTCCAAAACTTGAACAAACTACGTGGAGATGTTAAAAGAAGCCACTTCAAGTCAAATAGTTTAATTAAATATGACGGTATTTGAATAATAGCCGCGGACGAAACGTTTCGTCCATACTCTTCTGAGCATTTTTTCGCTTCGACGAACCGTTTCGTCCATACTCGTGGAGAGGTTAATTTTTTTTTTTTTTACATTAACTCCACACAGGAGGCCCTGAGGAAAATAATTTCCCTCAGGGCCTATGTCATCTTTGAAGATGCTGTGTGGAGGGTATTTTTGAGGAGAGGAAGGAGTGAACATGGGTCTTGAAGAGACACATGTTGTAGGAGGGAGGAAACACAGAGGCCGGCAAATCGTTCCACAGCCAAATTACTTACAAATAAGGGAAAAATTGCCAAAATTGGCAGCAAATCAATCCGAGGTATTTTAAATAGTGCCACATTGTGGCAAAAAGCGCTTCAGTGGTTAAGCGAGACCTTTACAATGTTTTTTGTTTATTTTTTTTTTAATCTTAGAAGAATACTTATTTTTATTAGCTGGTAACTTACTTATGTTTTCGGCCATTCTGTAAAATATTTTATTCTGCCAAACTCTACAAAGTTCTAGAGATAATCACTTTTTAAGTTTCCCTTAACTTTAAGCCAGCCTGAGATAATGCAGATTTTAAACTTTGGTTTGATCAATAAAGCGGGAATTTAAGACGAGTTTAAGTTGAGTTTCAGAAAGATACTTCGTCACCTCAGTTGGACAAGGTTCTAACTGACAAGTTTTTCAAAAATTACATTTCAATGCAAAACCATTGCTTTTGGTCATTTTAGTAATAAAAATAATTTTCAGGGCCATTTGTGTCGTATTTCCGTAGGTAGGTACTTGTTAGACAAAGTTAAAGTTTTTAAAGCTTCCATTTATTTTACAAGGTTCTAACATCTCTTTTAACCTTTTGCAATTGTTATTTTGTATGAATCTGAAAGTTGATCGCCATTGATCTCTTTGGTTCGATTGGGTTCTAACTTCACTTTACCATATTCTAAGGTATCAAAGATTGAGAAGACTAATTATAATGATCCATTGAATATATATTTTTTAATATATGTTAAAAGAAAATATTTTTCACAAGGTTTAACCTCAAAATCAGAAATTGGTAAATAAAGGAAAGGGTTGCTCAGATGGGCATGTAGAGCGAACCAATGAGGAAATGAGTGTTAAGAGAATATATGAAGCAAATGTGAATGGTAAAAGAAGTCGGGGACGTCCGAGGAAGAAATGGCACGAACAAGTGAATCAGATACTTGAATCGAGTCATGTCAAGAGCCAGAATAGTAGAAGAGCATGTATGAGATGCATGTATGAATGTAAATGAGTTAAGGAGTGTGCGCCAAAAATGAGTTGGAACACATGGCACGAACAAGTGAAACAGATGTTTTTCACAGCCAAAAGTATTTCTGTTATTTATTATTGGGGTGTTATGCCGTGTTGCGCTACTACCTTCTTAAGCCAACGTTACTGTCCGAAACGTTAGCTAAAGAAGGAGGTAGCGCAACTAGTGTATAACACCCCGATAATAAATAACAAAAAAAGTTAATCAGATACTTGAATCGGGCCATGCCAAGAACCAGCATAGTAGAAGAGCATGTATGAGACGTATGTATGAATGTGAATGAGATAAGGAGTGTGTGCCAAAAATGAGTTGTTTAGCGATCCGTTATCTCTGTCTACCCCTGCGGGGAAACGGCGTGATGGTAAGTAAGTTATTTGGTAAATAGATTATTGTAAATCTTTGACAAAGCATATTTCGGAAGAAACTAAAGTGGAGTTAGAACCCTGTCAAACCAAAGTGACGACTAGTGAAAATAAATTGCAAAAGAAATAAACGGACCACTTTAAAGATATAGTTTTCCAAAAAATTATTTTCGAACTCGGAAAATCTTTTTTGCGTTATTTGTAACTCCCGCACAAGAGTAGTTACCAACCGGGGTGCGATGTGACGCTTTAGGCTTGTGCATCCGGAGAGAGGGGAGGAGACGGGAAAGAGGAAGGTTGGGAAGTATCTGTCTGTTTAGAACTGGTCAATTAAGTCAATATTTTTTGATAGTTAAAATGCATATTAAATTAACTGTTGGACAAAATGAATAATGGTAAAATTCAATACAATTGTTAAAATTGTAAAAGCCCTGAAAAAGGGCGTTGATCAATAAATAAATGAAAAGGCTTATTTATTTAAAAAGAAGAAGAAATTGAATTTTGGCATTTTACTCGTACATACTTGAAATAAATAGTTTTTACAAAGGGAAATGTCAATGTATTTTAGTTCTACAAAAAAAGTTTTGCTTGCTATATCTTTTAAAAATACAGCTAAAAATAATCTCCAAAAATCTTAATTAAGAATTTAATACTCAACATTGAAAAAATGCAAAAATAATACCTCGTCAATAATTTTGAAAGTTAATCACAAAAAGAGTTTCTTTTTATATATAACTGGCCCTTTTACATTACATTCCTATATATTTATTTTACTTTTACATAAAAGCAGGTAAATAGATGTTTCAGTATGTGAAAAATTATGGTTGTTTTTTACACATAAAGCTGTTAAATACATTGGTTTTTGAAAATTTGAATTAGCGATTTTGTAGAGATTTTGTATAAAGAATAAGAATTAAAAAAAAGGCCACGAGTTTCTTTATGTGAAAACACTCCTCAATTTCTTGCAGCGTTCGACTCAGAGTGTTGGCAATATCACAAGTGTAATTCCGAAAATATCTCTGAATTTTGCTTAGTAAGTTTATTATCTCCATTAACATTTAGTTGTGAGTGGTAAATCCTTATGGTATCTCTAAGCATTCTAATAGATAATTATACGATTTTAGAAAATGTACAAATGGATGGAGAGCAAGTTTTAGAAAATTAAGATTAGACTTTCAAGTCAGCAAACCAGAAAATTTGGCGAGTAAAATAAAATAAATCAAATACTGCAGTAGTTGTTTACTAATACTGTGATGCCTTGGGTTCCAAATGGGTTGTTCTACTTTTCGCCAGGGGCAAAGCCAAGATTAAACACAAATGGTAAAATCTGCATTGTGCGTGGCAAATATTTATATATAACTAGATAGATGACTCCCTTTGCCGAAGCAAATTTTGAGCTGTCCACCGGAAATCGACGTTCGCCATCTTTGAATCGGGCAAAAGAAGCAGCCAGCAGGCCATATCTATGTCAGCAGCCGTCTAGTTTGAAGTTTACTCTGTTCGACGTTATATTAATTTAACAAAATGGTTTTATCGTGCTCTTCGTAAAATTGTACGAATCGGTACAGCAAAGGAATTGAGATATCTTTTCATATAATAACTTAAATAATATTAAAAAATTTCTTTAGAAAAACGTAGAGAATACTCTGGTGTCTAATTTAGGTATTCAAAATTATCAACAGTATTACTGACACACCTGCTCTGTTACAACTCATCCTTGTTCAATATCCCTTCCCGTAGACTAAAAAAGTAGACGTAAAATTGTCTGTATATAATTTATGTAAATGTTTTTTTTTTTTTATTATTTCTGCCCTATTTTTGATTTTTTTATTTTTACATTAACTCCACACAGGAGGCCTTGAGGAAAATAATTCCCCTCAGGGCCTATGTCATCTGGGATGCTGTGTGGAGGGTCTTTTTGAGGAGAGGAAGGAATGAACATTGGTCTTGAAGAGACCCATGTTGTAGGAGGGAGGAAACACAGATGCCGGCAAATCGTTCCATAGCCGAGCTGTTGAACTCAAGAACGAGTCGAAAAAACGACCCGTTCTCATGTGACAAATGTCAACCGTGTACATATGTTGGGCGCGCCTTTGGCGTGTCTCCCGACTATGCACCGGTGCCGAAGGGATCAATGACGCTAGTTCCTCAGAGCATTTTCCATTGAAATACCGGTAGAACATGGATAGCATTCCCACCCCACGCCTGTGCTCTAAAGATTGCAACGAGAATGATGCAAAGATGGGAGAATCTATCAAACGGACCGCCCGTTTCTGCACAGAGTCGAGGGTTTTTTTCAAGTATTTTGGAGCTCCAGACCAGAGGTGGCTGCCAAATTCAACCGTGAGGCGCACTTGCGATTTGTACAGGGTAAGCAGTTGTGTACTATTAAAGTATCTGCGGGCCCTGTACAGTACGCCCAGTTTTTGAGAAGCTAACTTTACTCTGGCTTCGATGGAGCCTCCATACCTGAGCTGGTCACTTATAGTTACACCAAGCATATCAATGGAAGGTCTGTTCGGAAGATTGCTTCCGTTGAAGGAGACTAGATTTTCATTTCGATCCCTTTTAGACGTAATCAGACATGATTGGGTCTTTGAAACATTGAATTCGACGAGTTTATTCTTACCCTAAGAGAAAACACTCTCGAGATAACCATCCATTCTTTGCTTCAAAGCCGTTGGAGTTTGTGTGCCCTTTGGGGGCTTGTCAAACGAAAAGCTGTCATGGACTGTACTGTCATCCGCGTAACAATGAATTGGTGCACATGACAAAAGGTCGTTGATGTGCAACAAAAACAAAGTCGGGGACAGAACCGATCCCTGTGGGACGTCAGCATTTATTGGATGCGAGGAAGAGGTGAAACCATCAGCAACCGTCTGAATTGACCTCTCCCTCAAAAAGTCGGCAATCCACGTACACAGGGATACGGGAAGTCCGTAAGATGGCAGTTTGTTGGCAAGTCCTCAATGCCAAACCCGGTCAAAGGCCTTGGAAATGTCCAGTGCGACCGTTTGGGTCTCACCGAAACGTTCCAGGCACCGCCCACAAACATGCGTCACATATGCGAGAAGATCACCGCACGAGCGGTTCCGCCGGAATCCGTATTGACGGTCGTTAATGATTTTGTTCTTCTCGAGATATGTGAGCAGTTTGTCGTTGATCACACGTTCCATCACCTTGGACAAAACTGATGTGATCGCTATGGGGCGGTAGTTGGCCGGGTTGGAGCGATCACCCTTCTTTGGAATAGGATGGATGACCGCTTTTTATGTATGACTGTTTTTTTTTCTTGCTTTTGAACACATTTACTACTTGTATGTTCTGATAATAAATATTGTTATTTTGTAACTAATAAAAATGATACACCTAATAAATCCTGTAGTTTTTTTTTTGTCTCAACATATTATGTTACCTACCACGTCTACACCAGTGTTACTGATCAAGACAATGTAAGATTATCACAATAGTTATAAAACAATGTAGAACTGCATGACTTGTGATGCCCTGAATGAAGTTTCATTATTGAAATTTACTTATAATCTTTCATAAATAAAGATGTTCCAAGGATCCTTTTTAAAAACATATTGCGATCTATTTATGCGAAATATACAAAGTCGCAGTTTGATTTTATTAAAATTCACTATGCAACACAACTGAAAACAGAAAGGAAATGTTTAATAACATTTTTTATTAACAAAAAAATTGGGATTTGCGAGTTCCCCCTTAGAAGTTCCCTGAGTTCTCGTATCTTTTGCCCTCTTTAAATATGGCGGCCGTCGAAACCGGAAGACCAGCCAATTTGCTCGAGTCATCCATCCAGTTATATATAAATCTATGGTGCGTGCAATCGGTCGCCATGCGGCCAGCCATCAAATTACTCTTGCCCTGTCATAATATCAAGATTATAACAGTTCGATGAATCCGAAGTGTAAAGAAAATCTGAGGAGTGTTAATTGTGACGAGGATTATCACATAATCATCAGTCCTAAGTACAATTGTGAGATACTCTGCTGTTGGTATGTGGGTGCCAATCAAATTGTTGGGAACCATTGGTTTTCAATCGCGCAGAGACGACAGGCTGCACTCTTTCTGACCCATTGAAGTGGCATCGGCCAGCCGCGTCACCTTAAATAATTGGTGTCGAGGAGACGAGATGGACCTATCTATATTAAATTTAACAAAACTCAATAATACTATGGAATAATCGTGTAATTAAATAGTACACATTTTACACTTTGAATCACATTGAAGTGGCACCGGCCACTTTTTTTTAACTTTTTTTTTTTACATGTTAAACATAGTTGTAAAATGAATATTAAAAAAATCATCATCATAAAGAGACAAGGCTCTTGTGTTTGGTGAGGGAATTCAAGCTCAAGTATATGTTATCATTGAGTAAGTAAATAATAATATTGCAACTAATAACAAAAGATATGTAAGAAAAACTCGAAATATAACAATAAATAGATTTCAAGATTAAAATGAAATATTAATAATAGAAATGGACTCTTACAGTTGTTTCAGCTGATTTTTTAATTTAATTTGGAATTTATGTTTATTTTCGATAATTTTTAGCTTTAAAGTGAGATTGAAAAAAATTATACCTAGATACAGATAGGTATTTTGGATGTGTTTGGTATTAAATTTTGGGATTTTGATATTGTTTTGAAATCTTGCTGATATATTGAATTGTAATTTTTTTAGCTGTATTTCTTTAAAAGTTTCTAGTATTGCATATTTTTTATGAATATTGTCTTTTGTAGATACTCTGAATATTAAAAGATTTTTTCAGTAGAGAATGTAGATGGTTTTTTCAGGATAACGTTAATTATCGAACTTTGAAATATTTTCAGAGGGTTTAAAATGACATCAAAAGTTCCTTCCCATCCTATAATACCGTATTGTAATGTAGATTGAACAATTGAATTACACTCTTTTGAGGTTTTTTAGTCTTAGAATATTTCTAATTCTGATAAATATAAATATATATGTATACATTTCCTAATTCTTTTGACAAGTTCACAAATATATGTTTTCCATTAAAAATGTTGATCTATACATACACCAAGATATTTAATTATGGAAGTTGAATTAAGTTCAGAAATAATGATATAATGTTTAAATGTGAT
Source organism: Glyphotaelius pellucidus (assembly GCA_936435175.1). Lineage (NCBI taxonomy): Eukaryota > Metazoa > Arthropoda > Insecta > Trichoptera > Limnephilidae > Glyphotaelius > Glyphotaelius pellucidus. The sequence goes on from OW386561.1 coordinate 12,567,588, forward strand.
TATACGAGTAGTAAGGAGTTTGTGCTAAGATGGAGCTGTGTGGCATTACACCCACTATGCCAACCTCGTCAGGAAATGGCGTGCGATGTTGGACTGGTAATTTTACGTGACTGCAAATAAAATACAAAAATAGAATTAAATACAGCAAACAAGGAAATTTAACACGAACCATTAATCAAAAACAGTATAATATTAATATGGTTATATTTATTCCATCCAATCTTTTGATATACAGGGGTTTTTGTATATCCACGTAGAATTTTTATAATCAAGCAAGGTTAGGTTTACCCATTAGCTAATTACAACGTGTCAACCGGAGCGTAACCTTATCAGAAAAAGCTTCACGCATTAGCCGCGTAAATTATGGTACACCATTAATTATTATACTAAACCGAGGTTCTAACACAACATCATAATCATCAGTCAAGCGATTCAAACTACATCGATGTTCCGAACTTGATTTGCGTCAAATAAAGAGGGAAGAATTCTAGAAAAGTTGTTTAGCGATTTTTCGAATGCGTGTTTGTAATGAATTGTTTTGTAAAAATTGTAATTTTTTTTTTAAATTTTCGTTACGTACATGCGCATTTTTAAAAACCTCAGCTAAGCAATACATTGGTGATCCTAGATTAAAAGGGCAATATTTCTAACGTTTGCCAAAGATAATTTCGATAATTTTCAAATAGTGGCCCTTAATATAACTCAGGTACGCCTCATACGTCATACATATGTCTAGTAATGTTACAATGTCGTGTAAACAAGCTTATGGGTTGAAGTGGTTAACAGAACTCAAATTACGTTAAATATAAATTGCGTTTATATTTGTTTGTTATTTTGTGTTGTAAGAAGAAAGAGGAAAGAGGAAAGAGGAAAAAGGAAAGAGGAAAGAGGAAAGAGGAAAGAGGAAAGAGGAAAGAGGAAAGAGGAAAGAGGAAAGAGGAAAGAGGAAAGAGGAAAGAGGAAAGAGGAAAGAGGAAAGAGGAAAGAGAAAAGAATAAAAGAATAAAAGAATAAAAGAACAAAAGAAGAAAGAAGAAAGAAGAAAGAAGAAAGAAGAAAGAAGAAAGAAGAAAGAAGAAAGAAGAAAGAAGAAAGAAGAAAGAAGAAAGAAGAAAGAAGAAAGAAGAAAGAAGAAAGAAGAAAGAAGAAAGAAGAAAGAAGAAAGAAGAAAGAAGAAAGAAGAAAGAAGAAAGAAGAAAGAAGAAATAAGAAATAAGAAATAAGAAAGAAGAAAGAAGAAAGAAGAAAGAAGAAAGAAGAAAGAAGAAAGAAGAAAGAAGAGGGAAGAAAAAAGAAAAAAAGAAAGAAGAAAGGCGATACAAGGAATAAAAAATAAAAAATAAAAATAAGATTGTGGTACTTCATCGCTAAGCTGTAACCACACATTATTTTACAATCCAAGGAAGGAGGTTACCACAAATGTCCATCCCACGATGTAACAATTTCCATTAGCGTTAATTCCATCAGCGGGTCGCAGGTCGCAGGTCGCATCAGCCAGGGAAAGTCAAACACAAAAGCTGTCAGCTGTCAGCGGCGCGCATCATTAGGTCCCCGACATTTAACCAACCACCTTCTGCTGCCTTCCTCACAACACATATACATACATACTTACATACTTAGCTCTATGACTTCTATAGCCCGAGCTATCTGCGCCAAATAATAATAATTTCATTTTTAGGTAGAAAGCAGTAACTTTTTGGTTTGACATTATGAATTGAAAAAACTCAATAATTTTGTTTATAACCACGATTTATTTAATTTTTCCACTACCGACCGGTTTTGCTTTAAACAAGCGTCATCAGGGTATAAAAAATAAACTGATCATAAATAAACATTGTGTGAGTTTATATACAAGGGACTCCATTTTGGAGAAACTCATAGTCACTGGCAAAGTGGAAGGCAGAGGAAGATCATCATTGCGCTGGAGTGACCAAATATCACTGGCGTTATGTCGTTGTCCACAGCTTCCGAGTAGAGGAATCTTGTCCGCCGTATAAGTAGGGGCCACGATCCTCAGCAAGGAAGAGTTTTTATGTAGTTTTTTTTTATATATTTACCATCGGAATACTTAAGCTTTCAATGAAATTATTATTAATTGAAATAACACAATAATTTTGTTTATAACCACTTTATTTAATTTTTCCACTACCGACCGGTTTCGCTTTAAATAAGCATCATCAGGATATAAAATTAAACTGACCATAAATCTACATTGTGTGAGTTTATATACATATAGAAAAGGACAAAACATAATATAAGGAAAGAGTGAGAGGGTAAAATCAACATCTTATGTACATAGTGATGGAGAGAGACGGGTGATATCTAATGACTTACAATATTACAGGGACAAAACGTCACTTGAATAGGTGATTAAGGGATATGGTGATTGAAGGTTTTTACTAGTTTATGGGAAATATCGCTAGTATGGGACTTTTAGATACATTTACTTGATTATTAAGGATTTGGGTTAACAAAATTATTGTGTTATTTCAATTAATAATAATTTCATTGAATGCTTAAGTATTCCGATGGTAAATGTACTAAAAAAAACTATATAAAAACTCTTCCTTGCTGAGGATCGTGGCCCCTACTCCTAGGGTGGACAAGATTCCTCCACTTGGAAGCTGTGGACATCAACGTAACGGACGCACAGTGATATTTGGTCTTTCCAGCGCATTGGTGACCTTCCTCTGCCTTCCACTTTGTCAGTGACGACGAGTTTCTCCAAAATGGAGTCCTCAACTTGGCGAGCAATATTTTCAAAGTATCTTAAGATACGTTGTGGGTAGATAGTTGAAAGCCTTTTGTAGATGGGAGCATCATCTTCCAGATTGGATACATTAATTTGCTGTCTAATAAATCCTGAGCTTTTTTTCTCTTGCACCACTTTTCGAGAGAGCTTATCTGCTCACAATAAGTCAATGATGATTGGAATAAGACAAGGTCGATATTTCATTAATGTTTTGTAAAAGTAACAGTATTAAGGGATGTTTCACAAACCTCTTGATAGCTTATCCAAAGGATAACGTTTGTTTTTGATTTGCGATTTACTTATTTACAAAATCCGAGTTCACTATTCGGCACTCGAACCTAAGCATAACGGCTATATATCGAATAAGATAGCCTTTGGAAAGTATTTCTTTGTTTTTTAATTAATATAAATTTTCCTACGGAAAAACTATCAAAAGAATGGCGAAACCTACATCAAGTTCAAGAACTAGCTCTCTAAATTGGCGTAGAAATCCATCGAAATATGTATGTAACTACATATTTTGTCTTTGCCATGCCTTTGTATCAACGTCATAAATGAAACAATCATTTCTTATATTATGAATATTTCTACCAGAGGACAACTTAACAAAGGTAAATATCTCTCATAGCAAGCTTAAAAAGCATCTGAAATTCAAGATCATAGTGTTCGAGTAGTCATTTCCGCGTCTCTAGCTTAACTTTAATCTAATGGGTTTAATTTTTCATTAATTCAGTATACAGTATTCGAAAACAAGCGTTTTAGTAATTGTTACATTTAAATCTGTAATTTTCCGATAGTCTTATAATTTTACTCTGATTAAATACATAAAAGTTGTAAGATTTTTACCCGTTGGTTCACATTGATCCCGGTTGAGAAACGCTGGCAGAAACCATTCAGTACGCTGAACAGATATTCCCTAGAAACGTATGATGTAAGTGATGGCCTACGTGGCCGGGGGGCGAGGCTCTTGACTGACGGGGGACGTGGGTTGAAAACTTCGGCGTACTCTAATAAATTTTATTTGATTAATTTGTGTTTTTTCACAATTTAATAATTTAAAATAGTATAAGGTATCTTTGTATAATAAAAGGCGCGTTTCAATGTGGAAAATACTCTCAGTATACCAATTTTCAGAATTCAATGGTTGTTTGAAATGGTTTTAACCATGTTTGTTGTCCATATCGTGCTTCCCCACCTGCCCTCTCCCCATATCCTCCCATAGTCTCCATACTCTCACTAGCTACAGACGGAGAAGTTGGGACTCTTATGAAGGTATTCACATTAAAAAGTGTATCGATTTGAAAAAAAAAACAATATATCCAATCAACACAATGCATATCGACTTTTAGCTCCTAGAGCGGCCAATACATTGAAATCTGTTAAACAGAGAGTTTTATTATTTAAAGTTTTTGATGAGTTTCATCAGAATTAAGGAAAAATAAAGCCTACATTCGGGAACATAGATCCGCCCACTACACAGTTCTATCGTATTATCTCTTCAGTGGTTTTGCGTCTATTGTGTATTGGATAATGAAGGCACGATTGAATGCCTAGAATTTGGCAAATGCCTTTTGTAAGGAATTTTTGTTTTACTTCATTTCTGAAGATTTTTCTTTTCGTGAAAATCAGAATTCTGAAAAGACTTTCTTCAAAAAAGAATACCATCTCGATAAAAGATGATTGTAAGCATTTTTAAATAAAAATGTTCAATATTTTCCGATATTTCTCAAAGCAAATAGGTACAGATTTTGTGTGATGTCTTATAATCTGTTGTAAATTCATGGTGTAAACGGAAAATTTATTAATTTCAAGGTGAAAATTAATGTTGCATGATTTAAACCACTCGGACCAATAAGCTTGTTTACACGACAATGTAACATTACTAGACGTATGACGTATGAGGCGTACCTGAGTTATCAATCATGTTAATCCCCTGCAAAATCACCCGTGTTTTGCACTCAATAATTAGGCCACTTGCATGGTGACTTGGAAAAAATCATGTGGATAGATTTTTATACTAAAATGATGAAAATGTTACTAAAATTTTTTTTAAATTTATAGAATTTTTTTCACCTTAAGTAGTAAGAATAATAATCTCAACGTTTTTTAAAACGTGAATCATTTATTTCACTGTAAAAAAAATATCTTTTTCTCATATTATTAAAATAATTTTAAATGATTATCAATGGTTTTAAAAATTTGTTCTTAACACTCAATTAATGGTTGCAAAATCGAAAGCTATGGCTTATTCGTGCTTCGTAACTTCAGACATAGTAATTGCCACGATTCGTTAAAAATACCATACGGCAGAACAGATTTTCTAGCACAGAATAACATAACAACAGAAATGGTGCTATTGAACGAAAATTTCTAAAGCCTTTAATATATATTTAATTGCTCATTACGTAAAATTGAAAAACAAAATTTCACGCTTCTCAAAAATTTAGAATGATAAAGAAATAAATTTTGTACTGTAAATTGATAAATTATTTTGACAAAACAAAAACGAATTCCACGAATTTTAGCAATATTTGCGTAATACGTGGAGATTATCTTTATATAAAAATCAAAATATGTTTATATGTATGTGAGTTGTCTATGCATTGCTATATTAAGGCGGCGCTCTTCGGCTGAAAAAGAAGAAGATGGAGAGATATGTAATTACGAATGTTGGACAGAGCGCGCTAATATTTTAAGTGATAAAATAACAGCGAAAATTGCGAAAAAGCTTAATAAAACATGACTCGTTTAAAATAGACCAAAAATCTTGTGGAACGTATCTCTAGTATTATTTAAACAAACATTGTGAATTTTTTCACAAATATAACTTGTAAAATAATAGAAATAGACTTGTTTTAAATAATTTCGGAGCATAATTTGCGATTTTTTCTGTAGAGGGAATTTCATATAATTTGCGTTTCGGCGTGGAACGTATCTAGATATTATCTTCAAAAATAACATATATTTTTTTAATAGCTTAAAAACTTCAAATGTTTAAGGGAGATATGTAAGAAATCGGTCGAATTCGGATAGCGGCGGCTTAAGCATAGGAAATGTTTGAACGGAAAAGGACCAGAACGAATGAGAAAAGACACCCAGAGAGAAATAATTTCTTTATTAGTGGCATTGCAACGCATGCCGGGAACTTGCTAGTAATATATATTTTAGACTCATGAATTCGTATTTCAGAATCCTCCTTTGGTGAAAAACTAAAAATATTATTCAAGAAGATATGAAATTTCCCAATAGATTAGTTTTTCATAAAAAGGATTGAAACTTCGATGAATGTTCATATTATTTTAAAGTGGATCAATCTGAAAAGGTTTGAATCTACGCTTCCAGGTTTTACCATGAGCTTTGAAAATTTTGCAGTTGAGGAAAATGGTTTGAAGCTTCGATACATTAAAGAGGGTTGGTTTCTACTACCCCCTTTGAACTTCGTTTGCAATTGTGCAGATGTCGCTCTAAATTTAATTAAATATATTTAAGTGTTAATTCATCAGGACTGATACGGATAGACTTATGTTATATGAGATAAAATAAACATGTTTTAAATTTCAAGAACAATACAAAATAATAATAAAGAAAGTGTAAAACAAAGATACGTAATGATAACAGAAATATCATAAATTTATCTATTTAAAAATATCTTCAGAATTTTGACGTGATCAAAAAATTAAACGAATGAACTTATATCCTAATAACACTTTTTTATTGGATTAACATTATTCGAAACTTTACACATCAATCTGTCTCTTGCAAAGGGCTGAATCACATTTGGCAAGATAAATATTCTAATCAAATCCTTGTACTTTTGTTCCGCAAATTAAAAAAAAAAATTGCTTTTGCTTTCCCAAACATGTTCATTACAGAACATATTATATATTATTATAAAAATATATACCAGGGATAAATAATAGCATTTCCAATAACATCTATTCCTAATTATGTCTTCTGCATGCAGACTGTATCTAAATTTCTCTAATATTTTTCAAACCATATCTTAAGCCGAATTTCGAATCGAATTTCTACCGATTTCTTACATATCTCCTTTAAACATTTGAAGTTTTTAAGCTCTTAAAAAAATATATGTTATTTTTGAAAATAATACCTTGAAGCGTTCCACATCGAAACGCAAATTATATGAAATTCCCTTAATAGAAAAAAATCCCTAAATATGCTCCGAAGGTTATTAAAAACACGTCTGTTTCTATTATTTTACAAGTTATAGTTGTGAAAAAAATCACAATTGTTTCTTTAAATGATACTTAAGACGCCTTCCGCAAGATTTTTGCTCTATTTTAAGCGAGTCATGTTTTATTATACATTTTCACAATTTTCGTTTCAATTTTATCATTTAAAATTTTAGCGCGCTCTGTCCAACATTCGTAATTACATATCCCTCCATCTTCTTCTTTTTTAGAGGAGAAACGGCGCCTTAAATTAGACATTAAAAAACCCGACACGTATAACCCTCAATACTAATAAAACTGAACACAATCTTTCTGAGGTCAACTGCGAAATAGGGGTCAATTAAGGTTTTCGTACCATTTTCGACCTTGTCTCACGCGTAAATGGCAAATATTTTTTCCGTTTGAAATACAAATTTATCAACATGGCGCATGGGGTTTTCCGTGGCGGCCTTCTTCCCTTTACTTCCGGTTGAAGATATCTAGAAAAAGCCTTCCTTACGGAAGCTCTTAAAAGAACATAAATGCTCGTTCCTCACGCGAAGGTTATTAAACGAAATTTTGTATTATAGGTCCTGATTGAAACGTTATTTTGTATGGTGATGCAAACAACACAGGAAACTATTGACAGGTCACGCGTTATAAATTTTGAAATTGATTGATACGTTGTTCCGGTAGAAAGAACATGATATTGATATTGTTTTTAGTGTTAATTTTAGTAAAAGAATAGGGGTGAGAAAAAATTGTATTTCTTTAAGTAGGTATGAAAACTCACTATTTCGTAGACTTGGGAGCACCAAGGATATCAAGGTATTTTCCTCTTTAAAACTCTACATTAAATATACACAAATTTTGTGTAAGTTTGCAGTCAATTATAGAAACTTCATCAATAAAAATATGGTTCCATTTGCAAATTTACGGACGGGTTTATTAGTGATTATCTTCCATCGGTTTCCATTACCATTAACCGTTTTAAAGTTGGGAGGCGGGTATGGGTGCCGCCGCCCCAGGCACATTAATTAACATAATATTTTAACAATATGGATGTATTTGACAATAAATTAAGTTTGTCTTTGTAAAATTAATTAACATAATATTTAAACAATATGGATGTATTTGACAATAAATTAAATTTGTCTTTGTAACATTAATTAACATAATATTTAAACAATATGGATGTATTTGACAATAAATTAAATTTGTCTTTGTAACATTAATTACTATAATATTTAAACAATATGGATGTATTTGACAATAAATTAAATTTGTCTTTGTAACATTAATTACTATAATATTTAAACAATATGGATGTATTTGACAATAAATTAAATTTGTCTTGGTAACATTAATTGACATAATATTTAAATAATGTGGATGTATTTGATAATAAATTAAATTTGTAAAACTTCAAACAACGTATGTGCCAACTATTCCTTCCTACTTCATTAACTTTATTTTTAAAAAATTCTTAACTTATATTCTATGTTACCTACTTTGTGTTAACTCTTATATTTCCAAAAAAAGTTTCTAAGATATCTATATACGAGAATGCATGGTGCATATCCGCGATTTATGCATCATCCGGATTTGCTATCTGAAACGCGCTATGAAGGTCTCCAATCTAGAAGGAATGGAACCCTTACAGTAACAGCTTCTAAAATTATAAACTATTACAATGATAGCCCATACCTCTTAGAATGCTATAAATTGTTCGTACCAAACAACTACTGCCAGGGTCGTCACCACGACTTGCTCTGTATCCCACATGGCAGAACAGACGTTCTAGCCAAGCACAGCATGACAAGAGGTATGATGCTGCTTAATGAAATCTCTAGGTCACTTGACATTTTCAACATTGGCCTTGAAGGTTTCAAGAGTAATTTTAGGCAACAACTCTAAAATTTGTATTATTGTAATTTTTTTCGTTAAAAGTTATGAATATTTTATGTGTATTGTAATAGGATTACGTTAATTGTAATGCACAAAAAAAAATATTTATTTATATATTTTACTTTACCTTTATTTTATGTTATTTCCTGTATTTTGTCAAAAACATGTACTGCACTATATGTAAAAGCCCTACAGGCGTTTAAATAAATAAAATAAATAAATAATCACTAGAGTAGGTATTTGATATCGCATTAATTCCGCGGATGTACGTGATCAAATGATCAGAAAATGATTTCGGGTAGCGGCGTATACGGAAATCAGCATTAAAGAGTAGCATATCAGCTACTTGTGGTTGCATCACAGTCACGTAGCTTGTAAGTATCTCTATATACGAACGGCCTTATTTGCTTCTTATGGATGAAATAATTCATTATTTATTCCCTGGTATATTAGCATTAAGTTAACGAAGCAGAAATTTTCGTGAAATCACAGGCAATACGTTAATCTTTGTAATATTGCAACCCCTTGTAAATAATTGACTAAACATAATCGTATTATATTACGAGCGTGTTCTGATAAAGCAGTCAACGGCAGACATAATTTAAATTCGAACTATTTGAATGAATAATTCTCGTAAAGACCAATGCTAGAAAAGTTATCACAAAGAATTAAAAAGACCTGAAAAAACTAATTGAGCTTGCTGCCGTTCTTTGTTTCTGTAGGTCACAAAGCCTGCTCTGGGTCTTTTGGACATGTTAAAAGAAAGTCAGATGATGCTAAATCAAACTTTATAATTCTGTGGATGCCCCAATGGAAGTGGCTCAAAGGCAAACCAAGGAAGATGTGGACAAACTGTGTGAAAGAGGATTGGAGCAGGATGGGAAGTACTGCAGGCTGGAGGCAAATGATGAGGGATCGCGGCCAGTGGAGAGCTTTATTGGAGGCCGTCCGTATCCGTAGATGTAATATTGTGATGATTTTAGGATTTGTACACGGTTGACATTAGTCACATGAGAAACGGTCGTTTCTACGGTCTCTTCAAGACCCATGTTTACTCTTTCTTCTCTTCAAAAAAACCCTCCACACAGCATCTTCAAAGAAGACATAGGCCTTGAGGGAAATTATTTTCCTCAGGGCTTCCTATGTGGAGCTAATATTAAAAAAAAATCTGCCGGTGTCTAGTCACCCCAAGTGGTTTGCTGCGTTTGTGACTTAGCAGGGACGCCCGTGTTCATGGAGTGAGTTGTGTCCTGATAATGACTGCCCACCAATTCCACGAAAAGTCGGTTGAAGGAGACCTTTTGATCCCTCCAGCCGGTCTTTCTTGACCCATCGCCTTCCACCGCAGTAGAAGGGATGGGTTCATTAGTCCGCTACTCCTACACGTACTGACCCTAGATTTCTACCAATTCCACATACCTCTTTCTTTTCCAGAACTCCCACTCCTCCCGTTCCTTAAAAGACCCTCCAACAGCTTCCCCAAAGATGATATAGACCCTTAGGGAAAATATTATCTGAAATATTTTTGAGTATCGCCACGATGAAAGATACGATGCTTGCAATGGCATTAGACTATGCTATCCATGATCTACCGGTATTCTAATGGAAGATGCTCTGAGGAACTAGCGTCTTTGATCCCTTCGACACCAGTGCATAGTCGGGAGACACGCCAAACGCGCGCCCAACTTATGTACACGGTTGACATTTGTCACAAGAGAACAGGTCGTTTTTTCGACTCGTTCAACAGCTCGGCTATAGAACGATTTGCCGGCTTCTGTGTTTCCTCGCTCCTACAACATGGGTCTCTTCAAGACCAATGTTCATTCTTCCTCTCCTCAAAAAGATCCTCCGCACAGCATCCCAGATGATATGGGAGGCCCTGAGGAAAATAATTTCCCTCAGGGCCTCCTCCTGTGTGGAGTTAATGTAAAAAGAAAGATTTTTTCGATCGGATTAGTCAGATTTTTTCAACTTTCTTTATACCCTTCTCATCCTTTCTCCCCTCAATTCCTTCAGCCTCACAATTTATCCCAATATTCCCGTCATATTCCCACAAACTACCGGTTGTTAAAAAGAATTGATACCTACTTGATTCATATTTTCACCTTTAATAAATATAGCGTTCTCATTAATAATATATTCTGAAATCCATGATTTGTTGAGTGTAGTGACGTAGAGGTACTCACTCTGAATGGATCCCAAAAATCCCGATAAGCAGAAAACATGTCGAACTTAAGGAAGAAAGAAGGTATTACGTACAAACATTCGATAAAGAAAGGGATAAAGGGGATGAGTTTAGAGTCTTTGCGAGGGTGGAATACAGTAAACTATCAGTACACCGAGACATAAAATAAAATCCCGGATAGATTGATTTCGTGGTTGAAACAAATATTTTCAAAAATTATTCATTATAGGTAGCGCAGAACAGATATTCCCAAGAAGAGTTCACATAAGATGTTTTGATGCCTTTTTTACAGAAAGGCCGTTTAAATTGTTTATTTGTGAAAGAATTTCTTTATTGAAAATGTTTAGTCAGAGTATGGGATAATAGAATCGGAATTTGTGACTTACGAATATTAACTATCTAAAATACAAAAATACATTTTTATTATTTTGGAATGAATTTATTTAATAATTGAAGACACTGTTAGCTTTCAAGATTTATAGAAAAGTCGATAGATGTCGCACATTAAAATAAAAATGGATTTATTCATCAGACTCTATCAAGATGGCATTTAGTTTGAGAAAAATCTTACAATCATACATAAAAAAGAAAAATTAAGAAAATTGTGGTAGATCTTAATCAAAGTATGATACAGATAAATGGGTTGTTCTTCTTTTTAACCTACATAACTTTTACGACTCTGTCACATTTTGTTTTTACTATAAATGAATCTCTCTGGATCTCAGTGGGGAAATTGTAGCAAGGGGGGAAGGAGGCCTAAAATGCCTATTGGGGTTGACAAACACAAGCTGCTTGTAAACCTATTTCGAATGACAACCCACGTGACAGAAGTGTCGTACGACATAAAAATTGTAGGAGACAAGATTTTGAGATTTTTAAAAATATTTTATTAAACATCATTAAAAATAACAATCGCTGTTACTTGATACCTTTTGGAGTTTGAAAATAGTTTTATATTTTAGGTCCTCATATCATTTTTTTGTAACGTTATAGAATACACGCAAGTCCAGGTGGCAGAAGACAACTGTGATTTGTATGAAATAAACTTCTATCACGAGAAGCTACAACTCTCACGTAATTTTTACTAAAAAAATATAAACACATATTTTTTTTAAAACGCACAGACTTTACGTTTTTAGTACAGTAGATTTTAAAGTAATTATAAAATAATAATATTGGTAATTCTGTTGAATTTTTCTCCACTAACTGGTGGAGACATTTTTATGTGTGTTGAAAAGAAGAACGACCCAAATACAATCGAAAGGGGTAGGGTTTGATTTTCTCAACGGTTGGAGCAGAGCCCTAGCAAGTCTATGGTTCTGGGTTCAATTCCTAGATGCGACCGAATCTTTAACTGATTTTTGTGTTTCAAATTTTCGCTTGGGATTATCTTAATTATCTTGATCGCTAATATTGTCTTCAATATTTAAAGACATTTTATAATTCTTTATATTTTTTAGTCAAATTTACTAACAGATTACATTGGTGATCTGCTGTGCTTGTCTCAATAGGAACTCATGGGTTGAGAGCAGGCGCAGTTTAATATAAGAAGTTTACCAAAAAAGAAATAGAAATAACAATATTTCATTTTAAATAAAAGACAATCAGCATTGTTTCGTTGGGAGTACATAACTAAATATAGGTTTTAAACAAATCGTTGATTTTTGATCTGTCTTGGCTAATGATTCAAGACTTTGTGTCTGATTAATATTTAAAATAATTTGTTATGTCTAATGGCCGGTAGAAGTGCTCTGTATAGCTTTTTTGCAAAGTAAATAAAATTTCTTTGGTCAAAAGTTGCTTTAGCGAAAAGGATATAAGTAAGGTAAATTACCAATTAACGCTAGATGAATTCTGGAATACAGAATTCAAAAAACCTGTAAACCACAACTACCCTACTAGGCATAGAGAAGCACAAATGTTGATTGTCAATAAATCTCAAAATGTATACGGAGATAGAACAAAAAGTCATAAAATTCCGGAAATATTTAACGCATCACCTGAAAATATCAAAAATGAGACATCTTATTCAAAAATCAAAACAAAAGTTAAGGACGGGTTGTTTCAAAAAATTTGATGTATTCATCAAATTTTTTAAGTTGATTTTAACGTTCTGTGTAAGTTCTATTCAAGTGCTGTTATTGCATCGTTATAGGACAGTTGCTTCACAAAACTGAAATAATCACAGAACTTCAATAGAACTTACACAGAACGTGAAAATCAACTTAAAATATTTGATGAATCCATAAATTTTTTTGAAACAACCCGTCCTTAATCTTTCTACCTCCGAAGAACATGAAATCAAATAAAATAGTTCCTATCTATATATTTTCTCACCGTATGTTTGTACTGTGTAAAATATTTTTACTACAACGCAATTCATAAACATTAAAACATAATAATAATTAGTTCGTCGTAATAATTAGTATTTTAATATTAAGTATTATATTTAGTATATACTATGTAAAACTGAAAAGTATACTGTATTAAATAATTATAAAAAAATGAGAGATTTCTTACAATCAAACTGATTGATCAGTTTCGTAAGATTTGTAAAATAAAATATTGTAAAATTAAAACTGAATAAACATATTTAAAAAAAAGGGATTGTTGCTTCCAAAACTGCTTCAAAACAGCTTCAGACGGACTGCAAATTCTAAAAAGTAAACGAGAAAATTGGTGTTCATGGGGATTGAGTGATAATATGCGTAGGAAAAACAAGATGTGCAAGGAAGAGGGATAACCTATCACTAACTAACTAACCACTGTTTCTCTGTGTAAGAGCACACGACACAATCACAACACGATTACATGGTTCCAATTAGTATAAAACAATATTATGTACTTTCGGGATGATATTTTTTTCTTTATTAATTAAAAACCGATTATTGTGTACACGAAAAATTCCAAAAATATTAAAAAAATTCGTCAGAGGAATGAAAAATTAAGCAATTTTCGGGCACATGGAAACACCCAAAATAAATTTCAATTATTATTTTTAACTTAATGAGTAAAACCTCAAATTGTAATATTTAATTGAAGAAGACAATATAACCGTATCTTTTTCAGATTTTCGATTGAGTTTCGGTAATATTGTCTCAATAATAACCCTTCTTAACAACATTTATATATTTTTTTAATTCCACCATGTCTAATAATCGAGAATCTGCTGTTTTATAGGCAGTATAAAAGTTTAACAGACCCTACGGCCTATATCCAAACGGCCCTTTGATCTCCCGATCTAACCTTTACTCAGTAGAAACAGTAGTTGGAATAAAAAGCACATAGTGGAAGTTAATTAATCAAGGGGTTGGTTAATTTCTCTGGGAACTTGTTAAGTTTAGTTTAGGTCAACGTTTCCTTTGTGAGGGGATAGATAAACTTCAAGATTCAGTAAGTGGGTTCCTTAGAATTCTACATTCCAAATATTGTCAACATGTTTAAATTCATTATTTTAATAACTATCAACGCCCTGATGGGTTTTTACAAGATTTTAACATTTTAAATGGTTTCGTGCATGATACAAAAAAAAAGCTTTAAAGGTTTAGAAAAAGATCTGAACAAATGAATATAATACTTGGGTGCTTAAAAGTGAGTAATATATTAATACTAGCCGACCCGGCCACGCGTTGCTGTGTCGTGAAACCAAAACCGATGATTACTCAATCAAGATAACCAAGTGTTGTGTCAATAAATTGACTCACACCGCCATTTGTTAAAAAAATTATGGAATTTACAAATAATTGCACAACAATTGTCTTGGAACGAGCATTTAATTCGAAATAATAAATATTCCGGTCAATAATCGAAATAAAAATCCTATCTCTTAAGTTGAACCAAACTACTTACAGTAAGCTGAATTTCATCAAAATCGGTTGGGTAGTTTCGGAGTTTATCTCGAACAAACATCGTGACGCGAGATTTTTATATTTAAAGAAAAGATATAAGACAAAAGAGGAGAGAGAAAAAAATATTTATTTGCAGATAGCGTATAAAAGAATTTTAATAAAAAAAAATATTTTTGTTATTTATTTTTGGGGTGTTATGCCGTGTTTCGCTACCTCTTTCTTAAGCCAACGTTTCGGACAGCGTTACAGTGTCCATCATCAGGGGAGATGAGCCTGATGATGGACACTGTAACGCTGTCCGAAACGTTGGCTAAAGAAGGAGGTAGCGAAACACGGCATAACACCCCAAAAATAAATAACAAAAATACTTTTGGCCGTGAAAACCTAAAAACATACCCAAAAAAATAATTTTTTCTCTATTTGTTACTAGTGCGTTCCTAAACTACTTATCCGATTGCTATAAAACTGAAACTTTAATGATTTCTTGTACGCAAGCCCGCAAAGTTTTCTATACATACTGGTGAGCTCTGGCGTTATGAAATTTGTACCAAAAATTACAGTGGCGCGCATTAAAAAATGTTTGCATTTCATATAGTTAAGCTGCGGAGGTTTAAGGAGGGGGTGGGGAATCCAGGAAGGGGTAACCTACCTATAAGTGGTAACCTACATATGAAACAAAAAGATATATTATTTTGATATACGTCTAAAATTACATAACCAGCTACCCCCGGATCTAAAACTAAATGCTTTTTTTTAGTTATAAAAAATTATGTATTCAAAAGCCACTTCGGCAAAAAAATGATAATTTATAAAATTAATGTGTTTTCAATAGAGCAATTTAATATGAAAATTTCCCAACCTTAACAGTTTTCCGATATTGCGAATACTAAGCCCAACTTGTTAAATGATTAGAAATAAGCTGTTCTGTAAATATTGGTCTACGGCGACATGAATACTGCAAATTGATATTTTATAGCCTTTGAAAGCTCATGCGATTGAACAATTTAAAAATTAAAACATTGATCTTTATTTCCCTTGCTAGAGTAAAGAAGGGAATTTATGAAATCAAACAAAATGAAAATAGTATTGTTAATTGTAAAATAATTAGGCTTATCAGATTTGTCGAAGAATCTATGCATAAAAATGCAAAAATCAATCATATTAAATACATGTAGGATTACGAAAGATTTTTCAAATATTTATATTGAGGGATCAGTAGGATTTATCGGTCCAGTTAGGAGTTCTACCGAGCCGAACCCTCTGATATGAAAATATCTTGAGTCGGTGAATTATTTTCGCGTTTGGTCTCTGGTAGGTTGACATCTTGTTCTTGTATTGTTTTGTATTTATTATACTTATATAATACATTTGCATAGCGCGAATTGACTAGATCATAATTAGTGGAAAAGTGTGTGGAAGGGTTAAGTTTTTCCTGTGGGGAAGATTTAACCCGGACATAAAAACGAAAAATAAATAACAATTTATGGTCTGAGACAAAGCCTTATTAGGCAGATCAGAAAATTATTGGAAATGTGAGATTTTAAAAACCACAAAGTGGTTGTTTGGCGGTCTCTATATGTATTCAGGGATACTAAACTAAATTGTGCCTGTTTGAACCGCAAATAGACCACCACGGACCACAGATTTAATTTTTTATTTTTTATATGAATACTGCACAAGAGTCCCAACTGCTCCCGTCTGGAGCTAGTGAGACTATGGCATCCCCAATTTGGGTATGTTGTGAAACTGAAGGTAGTGGGGGGAAGGAGATGGGGAAGAGGAAGGTGGGAAGTACCTGGCTATTCAGATCTGGTCACTAAACACGGCTAAAGTCATTTCAAGTAACGTTTCAATTCTGAATGGTGATCTTACACTAGGGCGATACTGAGAGTATCTTCCACTCTGGAACGTGCCGCAAATATACTTTTTATTAATTTAAATGAATAAATTGTGAAATAACGTAAATTAATAAAATAAAATATTTGCCACGCCGGGATTCGTTCCCGCATCCTTCGGAATGCGAGTCAAGATCCTTACCGATGGACTACACCGGCCGTCAGATGATGAAGTTGTTAGTTCATCATATCAAAATAACGCCATCTGTGTGTATGATTTAAAAGGTAATGATACTCCTGACATAAGGTTGTAACATGACACAATACCTATTATTTATACAATTTAACACAAATCAATAAAAAGAGAACAAATATAAAATGATTAGTGCTTTTACAGCACGCGATAAAATGACAGCATGAATATATAAAATAGGAGTTTATTTTCAGCAATATGAACATTCAATTTGGGTGGCGGGTACGGGTACCGCCGCCCGGGGAATCATTGGATAATCAATCTGTCATTAGTCATCTTAAGCGGTTCCCTACTTTTGATTACTTAGCAGGGGCGCCAGGATTCATAGGGTGAGGTTTGCCGGATCATGGCGGTGGATGCGTCTGCCCACCAACTGGTGATCTTTTTACCTTTCCAGCAGGATTTTCTCCGATAATTGCAGTGGGAAGGATGGATCTATATATTTATCACTACTGAACACACTGACCCCAGATTCTTACCCTCCCCTCATACCCTTTTCCTTTTCAGAACTTTCTCTCCTTCCTTTCCTAAAAAGACCCTCCGCACAGCATCCCCAAAGATGACATAGGTCCTAAGGGGAATTATTTTACTCAGGGCCTCCTTTATAAAGCTATACATATAAAATCAAGAAGGAAAACCACCCAAACAATTACACTTTTTTTTGTATATTTTGAGCATAAACTATGTAAGATTTTCTAGACATTTTGTTTTGAAGAGTTTTAATTCACAATTACATTATGTTTTAAAGTTTTATTTCATAGGTACATTTTGTTTTGAAGAGTTTTAATTCACAATTACATTATGTTTTAAAGTTTTATTTCACAGGTACATTTTGTTTTGAAGAGTTTTATTTTATAGGTACATTTTGTTTTGAAAAGTTTATTCCATAGGTACATTTTTACAAAAAAAAAATTATCTGCTACCGGTTTTGACACGTCCGTGTCATTTTTAAGTTTGCTAATAAACAACATGGATGTGTCAAAACCGGTAGCAGATAAATAGTAATTAAGTAACAAATATACGCGTGAAATAAAACTCACCAAAACAGAAAAAAAGTTCAATGATTATAAATCATTATCAAAATAATGTTTTCAAGAAATCGGAATACAATTTTGTTGCTAATATTGTTTTCAAAATTGTTGCTAATTTTGTTGAGTTTCGTTTGGTGAAATTCTAGTAGACTGGTAGATTCTCAGACATGCGCATGAAATAATTACTACGTGAGGCGTGCGAAGATATTACCTAAAGCTCATCTTAGAAATTAGCCTCGGTAAGGGGCCGCAATACGCCAGGGTAATTTAACAGTTCATAACTTAATGCTTTCATTACTTCTAAAAGCTTCATTTACATGCGGAAGTACATGCGTATTAAAAGTAATATGCACTAAAATGGGAGGGATAGATTCAAAAGTTTCTCACTCCTGGACACACTAACCCTTTAATTTCTGCCCAACCTAACCTAACCTAACACCTTAATCCCCAAATGAAACAAAGTGGGGAGCTGATGTAAAGAATACGGTCATAAGAAACAAAGTGGGGAGCTGATGTAAAGAATACGGTCTTCATGGTCGAGGGGCAAGGCTCTCGACTACAATTCACGACTCGCGGAGGACGCGGGTTCTAATCCCGGCGAAGGCATATAAATTTTATTTGATTAATTTGAGTTTTTTCACAATTTTAATCAATTTAAAAAATGTGGCATTTTGCCGCACGTTCCAGAGTGGAAGATACTCTTAGTATCAATCTGGTGTAAGACCAGATTCAAACTCGAATTTAGTGACCAAATCTGAACAGCTAGGTTCTTCCCCGTCATCTTCTTTCTTATCTCTTTCCTCTCCCATAACCTTCAGCCTCACAACATACCCCGATTGGGGATGCCATAGTCTTCCATGCTCCAGACGGGAGCAGTTAGGACTCTTGTGAAGTATTCACATAAATAAAATGTTTAATGTTAAAACATTTAAATTAAGGCAAAGCACTACAAAATTATCCGAAATCTTGTGTTTTTGGTTTGAAAATGTAATCGCTTAGATAAATTTTAGAAGCTTTAATTAAAGTTCATTAAGTTGAACATTTCATGGCATTCAAAATAATCAAAAATAAAATTGACAAATTTTTTTGTACGCCCAAAAAAAATAAAGTATCAGTCTTATTAAAACTGATTGAATGTTCTAAATCGCATAGTTACAAACCTGTTTTCTGTTAGTTAATTCGGTAGACATTTTGTAACAAAACGTGAGCTCGCAGCTATCGCCACACGCTAGCCAGTTGCGAGAATTACGGCTCCCGCGCGAACTAATTCTGACAGTTACAAAACCAGCTGTTGGTAGGCCGCCATCTTGAGCGAGTAACGAGTAAAGTTGACCATCTTTCCACTTTTCTCGTAGATTGTCCACAATCTGCTAGTTAGCTAGTAATACGATTATAATGAGCGAATTTACTAACAGATAGTGAATTTCTCAGATATTAGCTTGTAAACTGGCTCAATGTTATCGAGGCTTAACGTAGATATCTGAATGTAAAAAGACCAAATTATCTATAGTTTTTATAATAAAGTAAATGCACAAAGTATGTTTATCACCCAAAATCATATTTAATCCCAAAGCAATTTAAACTTTTGACCGCCCCAGAAGCGCAAGCAGCTTAAATCACCCGCTTACGGGCGATATTGCCCAGTTTGGTAATCATTGGGTCAAATTAACGATTTTGATTTATGCAACACTGAATTTATGAACCCGACAGACCTGTAATGTGAGCGTGTCTGTGTATATGAAGTAGGATCGATTTTATCTTTATTTGGGTAAAATTGATAAATTTGAACAAATAATCATTTTTCATTGACCTGTCGTCAAGTATTGTGGTAATTGGCGACATTGGTACAAAACGGTATATCTAAATATTTTTTTCATTGATATCAAGTTTTTTTACGTGCAGCTATATACTACATCGAAAACGCTAAAGATAAAACAAATTTTATGTAACAATCGCACAATCGGTTCCAATTTTGAAAATGTTACTTGATTTCGAAGCAAATTGTATTCGTGTTCAAGGATTCAATATTTTAACAGAAAATTGATGTATCAAGATTTTAGATTATTCCGTGATTATTCACGGGTGTGTTAGTCATACTATATACAATAGTATCTGTAGTCCTGTTAACCGTAGTGTTTAACACTAATAACAATGTGTTGGGAAACAACTAAATAAGTTCGAGGTTCGTTGTGATTGCAGGTTAATTAATATTAAACTAGACTAGACGTCCTTACTCTAGCAGGCTCTAAGTATTTTAACGCTGATGGCCACCAGACTGATGGCGTCCGCCGTAGATGCCTCCGGCTATCGTCGTACCCGTTCAAACATTTGACACGGACGACGACAGATGGTAC
The DNA here is from genome assembly GCA_936435175.1 of Glyphotaelius pellucidus. Lineage (NCBI taxonomy): Eukaryota > Metazoa > Arthropoda > Insecta > Trichoptera > Limnephilidae > Glyphotaelius > Glyphotaelius pellucidus. The sequence goes on from OW386561.1 coordinate 12,587,926, forward strand.
TTTTCTAAAAATATGCTGAATTGACATCTGTTGACATACCACAAAATTTCGTATAACTAACGTTACTATTAATATCTAGTTAGACATCACAATATTTTTTTGCTTTTTTTATCTCGATTATAAATTATAATATTATTTACATAAAAAAATGGTTGTTTGGCGGTCTTTATGTACTTTCAGGGATCCAAAAATGTGTTGTGCTCGTTTGAACTGCGAATAAACCACCACGGACCAAAGATGTCGTTGAAGTTTCCTTTTGAATACGAATGTGAATTATTCAAATGCTAGAAAAAACGCGACTGTCAAATTATTGTAATTTTGAATCACTGTGGATTTTACTCTCTACGGACCAACTTGATAACCTAATCGGTGTCTAGGATTTTGTGCCTTTACAGTTTCGGGACCGTCAAATAAAATAATATAACTCGTATATTAATGTAACGTTTATCGCATGGTGGTCAACGGTGAAGAGGCGCTCTCATACAAGACATGTCATTTTATACCTTAATTCATGTCCCAACAAAGAATCCCAAACATTATTATTTTTTTCCTATTTTAAACTTGGATCCACATTCATTACAGTATATATCGCAAAATATTATTAAATAGTGCGTGTGATTCTAGCTTGGACTGGAAAACATCTAAAAGGCCGCCTATGCAGCAGACATCAATCTATCAGGTTAGGGTCTTTGATGTTCGTTTAGATCTGCTGATGTCCATTTTGTTGATGTAATTTGTATCTGCGTAAAGTAAATTCATTAGTCAATTTAAGGGGCATTATGCCCAGCGAGTTTGGAGTTATTTACACACTTCAGGCTCACATATTCAACATATATTGAAGGATGACTATCCTGCACACTAGAGTGAGATTATGCTTCAAGTACAGTATTTTATTTATTTATTTACTTATTAATAAACGCCCTTTTTCGGGGTTTTTACACAAATAGCAAAGTTAGAAAAATACATATTTTTTGTACATAACTGAATTGGTATGTTTTTAGGTTTTCACGGCCAAAAAGTATTTTTGTTTTTGTTTTTGGGGTGTTATGCCGTGTTTCGCTACCTCCTTCTTTAGCCAACGTTTCGGACAGCGTTACAGTGTCCATCATGGTCATCTGCCCTGATGATGGACACTGTAACGCTGTCCGAAACGTTGGCTAAAGAAGGAGGTAGCGAAACACGGCATAACACCCCAAAAACAATAACAAAAATAACTGAACTGCCTCAATAACAATATTTTATTTTTGTTTAAAGATAAATTGAAGATGACCACTGATTTGGTATAATTGTTTCCGTTCATTAGTATTCTCGGCAAAGAGGAATACATATTGTAGTTAGTCCCAGAATTTCTGCACTGAAGTAAATCCAGGCTTATAGTATTACGAAGTGGAATTCGGAAGCTTATCATCAAGCAATACCGGACTATCAACTAAATCATTTAGAATTTCATATAAAAATACCAAGTCAGCGAAAATTCTTCTGTCTGACAATTTTAGCACATTTCGTTTAAAAGTGTGTTGTAGTTTAACATAATTGCTGGAATACCCATTTTTAAATTTATAAAACCTTAAAATTTGTTTTCTTTTAACAGCTTGTACATGAGTATTATAAAGCGGATTCCAGACGGGAGAATTGTACTCAAGCGAACTTCTAACATAAACAAAATAAAACAGTTTCATACACTTCAAATTGTTAAAACTTCTAATTAGCCTAGTTACAAAATCCCAACATTTTTCAGCATTTTTCAGCCCTTATTACAGATTTCTGTTATTTTATTTTTTTATGTATTCAACAAATGTTACATATTTGTGACATTTACATAAAGAATATTAAATCACCATACTAGGCGGCTGCCTGTCTCATGGTGACCAATGGAGAAAAGTTACGTTGTATGAAATATAAAGTCTAGTGTGAACATATGGATTCAGTATAAATGGCGCTAGAAATTGGAAAGATTATAGTAAAAAGTAGAAATTATAATAAAGTTGGAAATAAAAAAAAAAGTAGAAATTATAGTAAAAAATAGAAATCATAATAAAAAGTAGAAATTATATATTATGTGGTCAACAAATGAAAAATTTGAATGAAAAGCGATGCCAAGGTCTTTAATTTGTATTAATGTCTCAAGAGCATTGTTATCAATGTTGTAATTAAAGATCACTGAATTTTTTATTCGAGAAAATCTAACTGTTTGTCAATTAGAGATATTTTAGTAAAGTTTATTTTCATTACAATGTAAGCACGAGAGTTTTTTCATTACAATATAATGTATGTACGAGAATAAAAAATGCAATATGATAAATTTTATGTAAAAGTAATGTACGGAGTAAAACGAGCTAATTGGGTACTTAAGGCCACGAGCCCGTACACTGTACTCTGTAAGTACAGTGGGGTCCGTTATCTGAGGAGCTTATGCCAAGTTATGGCGGTCTTATTTTATGAGTAGCAGCTACTGATGCACTTTAAATGTACTTACTCGTGGTCAGGGCCGGATTTGCCGCCACCACCTTAATTTCTACCCATTTTTTACACACCTCCCCTTAAACATTTGAAGTTTTAAGCTCCTAAAAAAATATATGTTATTTTTTAAGATAAATGTAGACGATTCCCACGCCGAAACGCAAATTATATGAAATTCACTCGATGGAAAAAAATCGCAATGTATACTCCGAAAATTATTATAAACACGTTCATTTCACTTATTTTAATTCACAGTGTTTCTATAAATGCTATTTTAGATGTTCCCCACGAGATTTTTGTTCTATTTTTAACAAGTCGTGTTTTATTAAACAATTACGTATTTTTCCATCTTCTTTTTTTTGAGCGGGTATACGGCGCCTTAAATAAGAATCCGATTTATTGACTGGCACTTTTTTTTTTTTTTTACAGTTAATACCGCACAAGAGTCCCAACTGCTCCCGTCTGGAGCCAGTGAGACTATGGCATCCCCAATTGGGGTATGTTGTGAGGCTAGTGGGGAGGGGAAGGAGATGGGAAGAGGAAGGTGGGGAAGTACCTGGCTATTCAGATCTGGTCACTAAACACGGCTAAAGCCATTTCAAGCAACGTTTCAATTCTGAACGGTGGTCTTACACCAGGGCGATACTGATAGTATCTTCCACTCTAGAATATAAGTGTGTTTTTTTTCATTTTGAAATAAAACTAATGTCGCCTTAATGTGCATACAACCTTTACACCTCAGGCGATGAAATTAAAAAGTCCTGGATGGAGCATTTATTATTGCGATTTTGTATGAATGCAGTTTAAGCCAAATTTAGGGCCTAATAACGGCCTCCGTGGACGATGGGTAAGGTTCTAGACTACCAATCCAGAGATCGCAAGCTCAATTCCTGGCGTGTGCAAGTAAATTTTATTTAATTAATTTGTTTTATTTCACAATTAAATCCTTTAAAATAATACAGCAGACCGGGCCACGCGTTGCTGTGGGTAACGAAACACAATGCCATTACCCAAACTTTATAACCAACGCCATATGTTTATTTGTTTCCATATCAAATCCACACCGTTCGCTTGCCAGCCCGCTGCTTTTATTTATATATTTCAACCAATTTACAAAAAATATTGACACATTACATACTCAAAAACCTTCCTCATTAATCACTCTATCCATTGGTGAAAACCGCATGAAAATCCGTTGCGAAGTTTAAAAGATCTAAGCGTACAGGCAGCAGGAGGGACTTCATTTTATATGATGTTAAGATGTAGTATATTTGCGGCCGGTTTGAGAGTGGAAGATACTTTCAGTATCGCCTTGGTGTAAGACCAGCATTCGAATGAATTGAATTGTTGCTTGAAAGGGCTTTAGACGTGTTTGTTGACTAGATCTGATTAGCCAGGTGCCTTCCCATCTTCCTTTTTCGCACATCCTTCCCCTCCCCACTACACGCAGCCCCACAACATACCCCAAATGGTGATGCCATAGTCTCACTGTACCCACTCAAGATAAAGAGGAACGTGCAGAAGTACCTGGCTATCCACGTCCGGTTGACAAATATTAACTGTAAATAAGATTGATAAAACAAAATTTATTTGCGCACGCTGGAATTTGAATCTGGGACCTCCATATTCATAATCGAGAGCCTTATCCCTCGACCTTGGAGACCATTGGCTAAAAGCAATGTTTTTGAAATTATTTCTTGAAAATCAATATAAAAAGTATTAATATTAACTTTTGCTGATTTGTATATTAAAACTTTAAATGAACCACAGATAAAAGAGACAGATAAAATGAACCACAGATAGAAGAGGAGGCGGGAATGGGTACCACCGCCCTGGGAACCTTTATTGGATAACCAACATCTCTGCCATAGGTCACCCCAAGTGGTTGGCTACGTTTGGTGATTTAGCAGAGATGCCCGGGTTCATGGGGTGAGGTTTGTCTAGGTCTTGGAGACGGATGACCAGGACACACTGAACCCCAGATTCCGACCCACCCCTTGAACCCTTTTTCTCCCCAGAACTCTCCTCCCCTTATTTTCCAAAACCCTCCACACAGCATCCCCAAAGATGACATTGGCCCTGAGGGAAATTATTTTCCTCAGGGCCTTCTGTGTAGATCTCATGTAAAAAAAAAAATCGTAATTGTTGTTCGTCCTGGTTCAACAATCCATCTGCACTTGTGTTGATCCGGCCCTGCCTGTAGTTAGAAAACAGATTGTTTTGCTAGAACAATTCTTTTTTTTCTGCGGTTAAATGGTAAGTTTGTGTCCTGGAAAAGAAATTTGCAATTCAAATTTATTATCATTAGCATTTTCTACAAAGACATTTTTATTATATTCCACGTTATCGCTTCATGTACAAACACATTAATCTAATATTTTAAACCAGAAAAACAATAACATTGGAAATAAATTAACATGCAAATGATATTTAAATGTTCTGAAATAATAAAATATATTTTTCTTAATTTTTGAAACAACTTATTGAGTAAAAAATTGAAATATTTAATCAAAATCGGCCGGCGTAGTCCAGCGTTAAGGCTCTTGACTCGCATTCCGAAGGTCGCAAGATCAAATCAAAGTGGCAATGATAAATTATAGAGACGAGACAGACGAGAGAGACGGACGACGACCGCAGAGACGACTGGTTTGACGAGACGAGACGCACAGAGACTTGAGACAGTCGATGTGAGGGCTTGCACACGGGATTTTACCTCATTTTCTGGTGGCTTGCTGCTAGAAAATAAGACTAATTTCAAAGGAAGTGCTGAACGGTGGGAACTGAGGCTTTCTTGTGCTCTAGGGCGCTCGAGGCCGGCAGTCGCCCGTCATTCAGTTCGGCCAACGGCAACGCGAGAACTGCCTTTTCAAGGCAACAACTGCCTTTCTCAAGGCAAACCTATTACTTAATTAATCACATTGATTTCTTTTTTCTTACAGCATGTACACCTCAACAGGCATGAAGAAAAGATCCAGGAACCCCGTCGAGCTCCTGGATTTCCACATCCCGGCCGGGGCGATTGCATCCAGAGTCAACCTGATGACCAACGCCGTGGAGTTTATCTTCGCAGATTCAGTCAGCGAACCCATCCCTATCATCCCTCAAACCCCCGACGCCCATTCCTCTCCCATCCCGGGGCCCAGCTCTGAGCCAATGGAGCCAGAATGGCAGAGGATGCCAGCTGCCAAGCGCTGCCACTCCCCACCTATCCAACCCACACCCTACCTGTCCCAGAAGAACAGGTTTGAATCCCTGCCAGAGGTAGGAGACGGCGACGCCTCTACGCACACCGTCCCACCGCCCAAAAGACGTCCAACCGAGGGCGCCCAACCCAACAGGACATACCAGCAGAATGTCGCCACGGGAGCAGGCCGCAAGAGCACGAGAGTGCCACCTGTCATCATGACTCTGGGGAGCATGACTCATGGCGACATCACAAGGGAGATCAGGAAGCACATCGGCAGTGCCACCTTCAACTTCCGTTACAATAAAGGCGGAACAATCAGCGTCCTCGTGAGCTCGGTCGAAGCTCACGCCCAGCTTACCAACGCCCTACGTCAGGAAGCCAAGCCCTTCCACACCTTCACTACCGAGACTGAAAAGATCAAGAAGACCGTCATCAGAGGTCTTCCCAAACTATCCGCAGAGGAGATCAGCAATGATCTCAGGGACCAGGGCTTCCCGGCGAAAGCCGTCATTGAAATGACGACACCCGGATCCGAATACCCGCTCTATCTGGCCCACTTCGGCCGAGAAACCAACATGGGACAGCTACGAGCCACTATCCGATTTATCTGCTTCTGCAGGATTTCCATGAGGAAGTACCGAAGCGGCCACCTACAACACGGCACGCAGTGCCACAGGTGCCAGAAGTTCGGCCACGGCTCCCGAAACTGCGCCCACCCCGCCCGCTGCGTAAAGTGCGAGGGTGCACACACAACCGCTGACTGCCCCAAGGTCACGCGCGAACTCCCGGCCGTCTGCTGTAACTGCGGAGGCGCTCACCCAGCTAACTACAGCGAATGCCCAAAAAGGGTAGAATACGTCGCCGCCCTCCAGCGCAGAGCAAGAGAGAACGCCTCTCAGAGGGCCCCAGAGCCGCGCCAGAGGACCACCGAAACGCCTCAGCCATCAACATCAGGCAACGTAGGCGGCCGGAGGACCTACTCCGAAGCAGCGGGTGGCAACACCAGGGCTTCACAACAAGAAGAGCGTCGTGGGCCAGAAACCAACACACAGAGGTCCCATCCCAACACCACCTCAGATGACGAGGACATCATGTCTCTCCTCCTTCAAGGCCTCATCAAGGTTCGTGGAAGGCTGGCTACCTGCACATGCAAGGAGGAAAAGCTGATCATCCTCATGGAGCTTTTGACTAACACCGTCAACGTCTAGTAACGTGAACCATCGCCCTGATCTTCCGCAATCCCGGACCTACTCAACATCCCACACGGTATTTCCTAACCATCTGCAATTTTTTCCAGTGGCGGGGAATGAAAGAAGAAAACAAAGTATTTACATTCAGTAAGCGTAAATGTAAAATTTGTGAAAAAAGTTCAGAACTTCTGTTCCCCTTTTTCTTTGAAACTTGCATAAGGTTTTTTATCCAGTAACGAATTTTTCCTTATGATGACATTAATGTAAACGTAAATTCAGTCAATTAAATACAACCTTCAGAAGGTGATAGTAAAAAGGCCAAGCGGGCCGTAGTACTAGTTAGTTAGAATCATGAAAGGGTATTGTTATAAGCCCTAGCTAGTTAGAGGATTACGAAAGAATCCGTAAAATCAAAAAAAAAAAATGATAAATTATATGATTAATTTTTCTAATTTCAAAATTTATTAATTTAAAATAATATATAGTATATTTGCAGCACGTTTCTGAGTGGCAGATACTCTCAGTATCGCCCTGGTGTAGGACCACCATTCAGAATTGAAACGTTGGTTGAAATGGCTTTAACTGTGTTCGGTGACTAGATCTGAATAGTCAGATACTTCCCCTACCTTCCTCTTCTTCTTCCCCATCTCCTTACCCTTCCCACTACCTTCAGCCTCACAACATACCCCAATTGGGGATGCCACAGTCTCATCGGCTCCAGACGGGAGCAGTTGGGACTCTTGTGCGGTATTCATATAAAAAAGGTTACTCCAAGTGGTTCGCTACTTAGCAGGGGTGCCCGGGTTCAAATGGTGAGGTTTGTCTGAATCTGGCAGCGGATGACCTGAACACACTAAACCCTTTATTCCTACCCACCCCTCTCACCTTTTTCCAACCTTTACTTCCTCTCCTCCATTTCCTTAAAAAGACCCTCCACACAGCATCACTATAGATGACAATAGCCTTGAGAGAAATAATCTTTCTTTGGGCTTCGTGTGTAGAGCAAATGTAAAAAAAAATCGGAATGTCTATTTACGTAAATACCTTACCTGATTTTGAAAATGAAAATGGATAAATTATTTAAAAAAAAAATTACTTGTGCGTGCAAAAAATGGTTGACTGAATAAAAATTAACCCAATTTCCCGTTTGAGTACTTCGACACAAAGTATGGTAAATAATTAATTCTATGTGGTAAGCAAATTCATACGAAATTCAACCTTGCTCGTAAAAATACCAATTCGTTATTGCTTCTCCCGGATTAAAGTAATTTGATTTATTCCGTTTTAAATTGCCGTTGTTTCAACAACTATTCGTTAATGAAATATTTTGCTGAAAAATGTTATGGAATGTTTCATATTTCATGATTTTATGTGGAATGAAATGGAAAAACAACTCTAACGTATTGAAATTTTAAAAATATATATTAACATTCAAATAAAGAAATTCTTTTTGGAACAGATTTTGTTTGTTTTAATTAAAAACAATTCCTTCGCTCTTTCACTATTTGCAAAAAAAAACTCATCGGGCTACTCGCAAGCTTGTGACGTAGCTTGAAGTCCAGTTGGAAACTGAAAGGAATGACCTCTTACACTTTTCACTGTCAATTAAGAGTAGAAAATAATAAAAAAAATTAAAGGCTGGCAACACCAATCAAACTGTCAAATATATTTTTAAAGCGCAATGACACTGAATATATAGAATACTGTAAGTCACGTTTTAAAAAACATTTTTTGTTAAAGAAAAAAAATTAAAATCGAAGAAGCATTGTTGTTAAGATGTCTACTTAATGACATAAATTTGAGTAAATGGTGTTTTACAAATTGGTTTGCTTTCGTTTCATTAAACATAAATTTGAATTTAACAGTAAGTAAAAAGGAAGAATCAGTAATGGTGAGTTTAGTTACACTACTTTTAGATCTAAATGAGTTAAATGTATTTCGATCTATAATTAGAGACATGATCTAAAGCTAAATGTAAGCAATGCTTCGTATTTTATTAGTATCTTTGATACAAAAATGTAGGTTACACAGCTTTATATTTCCGCCTTGAGTTATATTTTTAGTATTGCCATTTGAACAAAAGTGGCGCCCTCCTATGATTTCTACTCTTTTGTGACAAACTGTATATTATATTTTTTTTGTTAATTTAATTTAAAAGTCCAAAAAATGTTTTTTTTCTTTTATTTTATTTTTTTATTTTATTTTTTTTTACATGAGCTCCACACAGGAGGCCCTGAGGAAAATAATTTCCCTCAGGGCCTATGTCATCTTTGGGGATGCTGTGTGGAGGGTTTTTTTAAGGAAAGGAAGGGGAGGAGAGTTCTGGGAAGGAAAAGGGTTTAAGGGATGGGTAGGAATCTAGGGTTCAGTGTGTCCTGGTCATCCGCTTCCAAGACCTAGACAAACCTCACCCCATGAACCCGGGCACCCCTGCTAAATCACAAAACGTAGCGAACCACTTGGGGTGACCGATGGCAGAGGGGTGGTTATCCAATAAAGGTTCCCGGGGTGGCGGTACCCATTCCCGCCTCCCAAATTGAGGGTATTATTTGGGTTTAACAATTAATTCATTAAAAAATATATCAAAAATACTAATTTCGTTATAAGACCTGCGTAACTACGGTTCAATGAACTCTGGAACTAGGATTTGCTCTTAATTTGACTGTCATTTTCAAAATTGGAACTATTTAGTGAAAGATTTCAGACAAGCGATAAAGAAGGTACTTCTACTCATGGAAAATTATAATATTTTTAACAGAAAATAATAAAAAAAAAAAAACAATAACATTGTAAACACCACTTTTTTAATACTTTATGCCGACCAGGTTTCGCTACAACCGTAACTTCTTCAGAGCAGTTTAATAATCTACTAAAGTTAAGTATCATGTGTTATTCATAATATTTGGTTTAAAACAAAATAGTAAATGGAAAACGTTTGAAAAATATTTATAATTGGTTTGAAGACAAAGCTTTTATTTATTTTTGAAGTCGTAATTTCCTTTGGCCTTCCTTGTGTGCGGCGCCCCGCCTTTAATTCTAAATACGCACCAAACGCATTACTTTCTTAGTTTGTGCAGTTCGGTCGTAGCACGATGACAGTCGGCAAACTTCCACGCCATATCTCACTCGTTACTATTATCGACGGTACTGAGCGGCCCTCAACAAACGGACCATGTGATTACAACTCAATGCTTGTATTACGAAGCCGCTTGGATGGTTCGGTCCCCACAAATACAACCTCAATCCAGGCCGGGACACTGGATCAAGTTGGCCTCTTATTTATACAAGATTATCCTATATAAAATAATGGTTGACGCTATTCACCTTATATAACTAATTAAAATGTCCTTACTTTACATACAATTAAAACACATATATTGAGTAGTTACACGTATAAAATATAATAGCTTATATATACCACTAGTAGTTCTGTGACAGTAGAAGACCTCGGGTCCAAAAGATAATGGATCTAATTTTCTGTTCTTTAAGTAAGTAGGTATTTATACCTAACTACTTAATTGAAATACCTTAAATTTCTTTATTGTTATAAACCACAAACATTTTACGAAATGTTTTTTGTTAATTTCAAATAAGGAATATTACAACTTGTTTAAGAGGGTATTCTAGTCTAAAAGCGTGAATTGTAGGTGTTTTTTCAGGTGCAATAAAAAAAAACAATAATATTTTTGAAACCATTATTTTATCGAATATTTATTAAACATTAAAAAACACATAAATAAAAATTAAAAGAAAAAATTTAAGAATTTAAAAGTTACAGGGTGTTAATTAAATTTAAGAATTTAAAAGTAAGTGGGGGTCTCACAAATATGGCGCGCCCTGGTTGACACAATTGCAACCCTCCTAGTTATCCGAAAAAAAAATTAAAATTATTTTAATTCCAAACAAATGCTGCTATGGCATGAACCTCGGAAAAGTCATAAAAAATATTTTATGGCGGCTGTCTGAAAAAAAAAAATTTTTTTTACTAGTTTTTTGACTTTCCGAATTTTTTTAGAATAGTAAAAATTCAAATTTTGTCATAATTCTGGTTCATGCGATAAAATAATGTATAGAGAAGGCTCACACCAAAGTAAATTGATTAAGTAGAACTTGAGATGTCGTGTCAATCGTCACGAAAAAAGTGGTTTTGAGAAAAAAGTGTTTAAAATTTTGTCCTACTTAGATTTTGGTTAGATTCTGTCTGAACCGCGAAATTAAAATGGTTATAACTTTTAAAATACTGCGGATTTCAGAAAATCCTTTCAATGAGATATTCTTGAATTAAAAGCCCCTATGGGCGTATAACAACAATAAATAATTAAAAAAAAATATTTAAACTTTGAAAATATGAAAAAAAAAATCGTTTTTCTTTTTTTTTTCTAGACTAGAATACCCCCTTAAATTATATGTTTGTTGACGGCCGGCGTGGTCGAGCGGTAAACTCTTAACTCGCAATCAGAAGGTCGCGGGATCGAATCCCGGCGTGGCAAATAAATTTTATTTAATTAATTTGTGTTATTTCACAATTAATATCTAAATTAAAAACAATATACAGTATATTAGCGGCACGTTCCAGAGTAGAAGATACTCTCAGTATCACCTTGGTCTAAGACCACCGTTCAGAATTGAAACGTTGCTTGAAATGGCTTTAGCCGTATTTGGTTACCAGGTCTGAATAGTCAGGTACTTCCCCACCTTCCTCTTCCCATCTCATTCACCTCCCCACTACCTTCAGCCTCACAACATACCCCAATTGGGGATGCCATAGTCTCACTGGCTCCAGGCGGGAGCAGTTGGGACTTGTATTCATATAAAAAAGAAATGCAATTCAATTCTTTTTTTAATTTTTTTTTCAGGGTGGTAGGTACCATAGTATTAATAATAAAAATTTTAATGCAAAATTCGTAGAAAATGCGTTTAAGAAGGTTAGCTAGAATACCGGCCTTTTCGAAAATTTAGAGCACTTTTTCGAAATTTTTGAAATTTCGAACGCGTGACGTAGTTCGAAGTCCCGAAACAAATGATGTGTTTTTACTTGTGTTGCAGTTTATTCAATCTTCTAGTACTATCCAATAATTTCACTATCTTGAAACGGAACCAGAAGTAACAAAAAATCCACAGACAGCTGAAATCAATTCGCTACGCTCGCGCTTAGTCAATAATAGAGGAAGATCTTGTACGAATATATATAAATAAAAATAAATATATAAAATGAATATATATAAAATGACATCTTAATTCATTATCCCGGCCTGAGATGGTTTTGTTAGTATGTGAAATTTAGGTACTAATAGGAATCGCTGGTATCCGTAGAATCGGAATAATCGCAATTTAATTTCATTTAGAAATTCCTTGCAATGGCTAAACAAGGGTTTATAATTCTGGTGAACCAATACGTGTAAAGGTTCCACGACAGTTGATCCGCCGACAATTGGCCCCTAACTTATATGCAATATGCAATCGCTTTAGAAAAAATACGGTTTAACTAATTACTAATTACGCAAAATATAACTGAGTGACAACGAAGAGATGGGCAGAAAGGATGTACCGCCGAATAACGAAGTATTTATTTATTTATTTATTTACGGACAAATAGTTAATTAATAACATAACAATAGCATGAATAAAAAAAAAAGATGACAATGAAAGGAAAGTTCAAATAAATAAAGAGCATTGACAAATTATAATATAAAGAACATATAGAAGACTACAAGTCAAAGCTTGAAGATGAATTTAAAAGACTTTAAAAATTACACATTTCGTATTGACTGCCGAAAGTCATTTAGGCTAACACCAAAAAATTCAATGCTTTGACTTGCGTTAACAAGTCTCGACATTCTGGATAAAGGAGAATGATATCCACAATTAGTAGAATGTTGATTGAGGAACATCAATTCATCATTTCGGAGTCTACGGGAAGGGATGTTAAACTAGATGAGTTGTAACAAAGCAGGTGTGTCAGTAATACTGTTGATAATTTTGAATATGCATGTGTCCTTTCTACGTTTTTCTAAAGAAGAAATGTTTAAAGTTTGTTCAATTACATCATACGAGTACTCGCCTCTTTCAAGTCCTAATCTCCAAGCAATTCCTCGTAGGAAGCGATGTTAAACTGATTCGATGTGACAAATGTGGACAGCATAGAAAGGAGACCAAATGACACTAGCATTTTCAAGGTGAGGGCGAACCAGTGAACTGTAAAGAGTTTTAAGTGTACTTATATGTTTAAAGTCAGCGGTAATTCTATGAATGAAGCCGAGTAGTTTCAGTGATTTGTTTACGATGTTAGTGATCACGGAAAGAAAGTTTGCAGTCTAGAGTGACCCCAAGATCCTTGATATATGTGACAGTAGAGAGACAAACATTATTTAGTTTATAATCGAACTGAAAATAAGTACTGAACTGAAGTGTAAAACATATCTTCATTGAAATGCATCAAGGAATAATCTGTTCGTCTATATACTGTGGGGCTATTTCACCAACCTCTTTGAATGTTGATGGTAGCTGCGGGTGACACAATTTTACAGGCAGGAGAATCCTGCTAATAAACCCGTGCGCATTTCACCACAGAAAAAAATGGTCTCAATCAGCCATTAGCATCTGCAACCACGCCTGTCTAAAATGCGGTTTTTTTTCTATGGAATCACAAACCTCAACACTGTCAACCCCATGGGCATCGCAGTATTCGTTTTCGTTTGTTTATTATTGTTTTATAAATTATAAGGTAAATTCAACAGGTTTTATTGATTACTGAGAGATTTTACTAAAGATTTTAGTTGAATAGACTTGCTTTATTTTTCAGAACAAGAACGGTGGAGGATCCAGCCTTGTAGTTCTTTTGGATAATACTGAGATATTGGTTAAATATATGATATCTCTGAGTGCCCAAGGTACCACCAACAGCTGGGATGTGAATCTACACTAGGTTATTCTTCCTATTTTATTTTACTGATGTATTAATTATTCTTTATTCCCTCGAGGGCTTTTACACAGGCTTAGTAAAAATTATACAATATTAGAAAAGGTGAGTCAATGAAACGAGACGATTTCAAAAAAATCAGAAAACATTCAATAAATCATCTTTTCTTATCGATGAAAACATAATCTACGCAAATGAAAATTTTAACTCTGGCTTCGATGGAGCCTCCGAACCTGAGCTGGTCACTTATAGTTACACCAAGCATATCAATGTAAAGCCTGTTCCGGAGATTGCTTTCGTGAAAGGAGAATAGATTTTCATTTCGGTCCTTTTTAGACGTAATCAGACATGATTGGGTCTTTGCAACATTAACACAAATACGTAGAAACACATAGTAACCTATGTTCTAATACATAATTAAAAATTTATTCAGCCCTTGCTCAAGACGCCCCCGCCCCAGAGGCCTCCGCCCAAGAGGGATCCCGCCCCCGCCCTGAACCAGCCGTCCACCTCCAGTCAGGCAGTCTCTGATACAGGCCGCCGTCTTATGCAAGAGAGGAGTGAATTCTTCATTCTACACCCGTAGAGTCTTTTTAGGATACCCTATACCCAGTCTGAAAAGGTCGCAAAAGTTTCACTATTTCATTTTGCGTTACTGTGAGATATATGATTTAAACAGTGTAGAGAGAATATTTCACTTTCAGTTTGCATACAGAAGTTTACCATAGATACTCCTGAAAAATTGGAAATATTTCTATGAAGCAGCATTTAGCATTTGAAAAATATTACTCGCGGTTAGCGAATTTTTAATTAATATCTTTTACATAAAACGAAATAGTCAAACAACAATGACTTTTAAAATATCTTATCTTCACTTGTTTACATTAAAGATAACAAATATTCTTTAAACCTGGAATAACTTAAACAAAAATATCATTAAATTCAAATTTATTTATTTTAAAAAAATATTTAAAAAAAACAAGTGGAACTGGAAAGAACAACTAAAATAATCACGTACAGCCTTACAAATAATGAACGGTATATCTGTTGCATGCCCTTTGGCATGCAACAGATATACCATTGGCAATGGCATTTAATATTTATAATTGTTTTTGGAATAATGCTGTGATTAAATTACTGTTCACATTATTAATGTAGGTATAAATATATATAAATGTTGGCGCTGCTCACTGCGCATGCATCAGTTGATACTATTTTTGTAATAACTTGTTTTTTTTTTTTTGCACAATGAGGTTTTTGTTAATCGCACCATCTTACCAGATAATATGTTTATATATTTATAAAAATAGAATATAATCTACCAAAGTAGTTTCCCAAAGATAGTTACTGACAAAGATACATTTTTTTATCTTGCATCTTATAAAAATATATATTAAAAAGAAATTTACGAAAATATTCTTGAAGTTTTATTATACTTTCCATATATCTTATATATGTTTTAATTCTCTAGACTTTTTTTCCCCATTTGGTCTCTAGACCAGAGACCAAATGGGAAAACAATTCACCGACTCCAGATATTTTCATATCAGAGGGTTCGGCCCGATAGAGCTCCTAACTGGACCGATAAATCCTACTGATCCCTCAATATAAATATTTAAAAAATCTTTCGTAATCCTACATGTATTTAATATTACTGACTTTTGCATTTTTATATATAAATTCTTTGACAAATCTAATACGCTTAATTTTGAATAAAAGAGCTAGGTATACTGCCAGTAGCCGAAATAACAAATGGTAATATTTTTATAGTCCGAGAATGCCAAACTCTTTTAATCTCTTTTCCTAAATCTGTTTATTTAAAAAAAAAATTCAGAAACAGATTTTTGAACATTACAAGAATTTGGAATAGCAATCATTATTATTTAACAGAGGGGTGACATAATCCAAGATGAGATGCATCATTGGACCATCAGTAGTCATTGTTTTGAATTATTTGTTCCTCTATCTCATCAGGTCCCTGTTCTATTTCTAATGGGAAGGGATCATCGTTCATCCCCAGCCACATTGTGCAACACAGCACATGCTACTACAATAGGTGAAATACGTTGCATAGATTATGTTATTCGCCTCCGCAGTACAGGGAATCTGCTTTTTAGTACCCCAAAACTCTTTCTACAAAATTTCTGCCACATATTTGAGATGCATTATACAGGTTTTCTGCAGGGGTGTTTGTTCGTGCCAGAGGTGTGAAAAAATAGTACTTTTATAGCCACTGTCACCCAACAGAATACCGTTGTTGAACTGGCCAGCCTCAAGTCTGGCCTTTATTAATGAATTATTAAAGATGGTTTAATCCTGGCTAGACTGGGGATGGCAAATTAATTAGGTTCCTATATAATTTGCAGTGTTATTAGACCTCTTATAATAATGCTACTTGAAGTTTGTTTGAATTAATTAAGCACTCTGCGATTTAATTACAGTTTGGATGCAATGTTTGGTGTTAGGGTGGGTGACTTGAATACAGAGGAGCCAAAATAACGATGAAATTATTATTGAAACAATAAAATAGATTGTTATCATTAATTAAATGAAGACAAGACAATCTGGAGAAAGAAATCACAAAAAGATATTGGAACCTCTGGGACTCGAACCCAGATAAAATGAAGATCCCCTTAAGAAAATGAAGGTAATGTTGGTAGTTCTAAGTCAAAGTATGATACAGTTGAAAATGACCGAATTAGATAGAGACACCTGGTAGAGCTGTGGCCCGGAAAGCCGAAGGTCCTGGGTTCGAGTCCCAGAGGTGCCAATATCTTTTTTCTGATTTTTCTGTTTCCAGATTTTTGATTGAGTGCACAAAAATGTGCTTAGTACTACTTACCTGCAATAACACTTATTTTGTCTGCCTTAATGTTTGAGTTTCGACTTACCTGCAAACAAAGAAAAAACATTGTTTAGACAAAGGAAAAGTTCGTAAAGAATACAAATAACTGCCTAAAATTATAATTATTATTTTTTCGTAACCAATTGATCTTTGACGGGTTTGTTGAGCTTACCGCCAATGACGAAGCCAGGATTCGACCAATGAGGTTGCATCAGCTTTATTTTCACGTTCTGTGTAAGTTTTATTCAAGTTCTGATATTATAATAGTACAGGCCAGTTGCTTTATAAAACTGAAATAATCACAGAACTTGAACAGAACTTTCATAGAACGTGAAAAATAACTTAAAATATCTGATGAATAGATAAAAATTTTTGAAACAACCATTATAAATGTCTACATTTTCTTGCCAAACTGTACGTTATGCTGAATAAATACATATCTTCTAAGGTTCTAAGGCATTATCATCCGCTAGTATGCGGGGAGTTAAGGCTTTATTTAAGGTTGTCTAATTATCCAGCTAAAGCAAGGCCTATGAGGAAAGTTCTATCTTGTTAGAACTAACGCCTTACGATTTAATTTCGTGACTCCACTACAAGCACCGAACTGCCCTAGAAGTGTGATATTATATTGATAAGAAGCTTTTGACATCAGTTTACATTAGACAACTTCTAGACATGAAACAGACATATTAAATTGATTAATTTCTTAAGAAAGAATTTCTATGTTTGAAAATTTCAATACTTTTATTTCATTTATTTACTAGCAGACCCGGTCATACGTTGCTGTGGCTAACGAAATACAACGCCATAACCCAACTCTAATTACCAAACGCCATCTGTTAATATGTATACATATCACTCCTCGACTCTGTGCAGAAACGGGCGGTCCGTTTGATAGATTCTCCCATCTTAACGAACAGATTGCAATCTTTAGAGCACAGGCGTCGGGTGGGAATGCTATCCATGTTCTACCGGTATTTTAATGGAAGATGCTCAAAGGAATTAGCGTCATTGATCTCTTCGGCACCGGTGCATAGTCGGGAGATACGCCAAACGCGCGCCCGACATATGTACACGGTTGACATTTGTCACATGAGAACGGGTCGTTTTTTTTAGACTTGTTCTTGAGTTCAACGGCTCGGTTACGGAACGATTTGCCGGCATCTGTGTTTCCTCCCTCCAACAACATGAGTCTCTTCAAGACCAATGTTCATTCCTTCCTCTCCTCAAAAAGACCCTCCACACAGCATCCCAGATGACATAGGCCCTGAGGGAAATTATTTTCCTCAGGGCCTCCTGTGTGGAGTTAATGTAAAAAAATAAAAATAAATCCAATCCACACCGCCCACTTGCCAGCCCGCTGCCCGTTGCCCGCTCCCTGCTTGCCAGGCCGCTCCCTTTATTTATATATTTCAACCAAGTTATACACAACCCTGGTAAATTATATATTTAAAAGGCCTGATTGTGTTGTCAGAAACACATTCAGCCGGTGAACTGAATTACTCTATTCCAGGGTACACATACCATGCAACAACAACAAAAATAAACAAAAACTCTGGTATCGGAGTATTTATTTCTAACCAGTATAATATTATCAATATCAGAGAGATAATAAATATTAATAATGTTAACATTTTAAATATTGAATTTAAAGTCGAAAATAAATATTATAATGTTATTGCTATTTATCGTACACATAATTCGATAGTACCACAATTTATAGATGAATTGAAAAACATTTTATTAAATTTTAGAAATAAAAATAATATACTTGTTGGGGATGTGAATTTAAATATTGCAAACGATTACTATTGTAAGGATAAAGAAAACTATCTCAATATGCTGGCTGAATTAAACTATTTATCGTGCATAAATTATTATACAAGAAACGTTCGGGGTCAACGACCTTCGTGTATAGACCACATATTTACAAATATTCCTTACATCGAAAACATAACTTCAGCTGTCGTACATACAACAATCACTGATCATTATTCATGTATATTTCATTATAAATGCAATCCAGCTTTTCCATTACTTAAACAAAATAATGCATCCAAAAAAGTACTTAATATGGATACGTTAAAATATAAATTAGAATCAGAAAACTGGATTAAATTACTACAATGTAATGATGTCAATATCTGCTGTAATTTGTTTGAAGAAAAAATATCTAAATGCATAAACGATTCGACAAAAAATATTAATATTCCCAAATCCAAACTATCTAACTACAAACCTATAAAACCGTGGATTACTCATGGTTTAATAATATCTGTACGACATAAACAAGCCCTTTATAAACTAACTACTCAGCAACCAAATAATAAAAATTTACTAAATCGTTTTAAAGCATATAAAAACAAACTTTCATATATTATAAAAAACAGAAAAGAAAGTTATTATAAACAGAAGCTTGATCAGGCGGAAAATGATAGTAAAAGAGTATGGACGGTTATAAATGAAATAATTGATAAGAAAAAATGCAGGAATAACGAAATCAGTGCTATTACTCATGATAACTCGAAAATATGTTGTAAAGAAAACCCTTCAAAAGCTGCAAATATATTTAACACATTTTTTGCAAACGTAGGGAAAAATCTTGCGAATCACATAAATATCAACCCAATTTCAGACTGTAATATTGATGCAGAAAATAAAATAGCAACATTCCAAGTCACAACAGAGGATGAAATAGTATCTATCATAAACGGTATGAAAGGAGGTTCTGCCCCAGGATTTGATGGAATTACAGTTAACATTTTAAAAAATATTAAAAATCAAATTTCTAAACCATTAATGCATATAATAAATATAAGTCTCCAAAGCGGAGTGTTTCCATCTATTTACAAACAAACTATCATTACTCCAATATTTAAATCTGGTAATCCAGAAGAAGTAGGCAACTACCGACCTATATCAGTAATTTCGAATATAGCAAAAATTTTTGAAAAGATAGTAAAAAAAAGAATAAATCAGTTTCTAAAATGTAATAAAATAATTAATGAAAATCAGTTCGGCTTTATGGAATGTAGAAGCACACAGGATGCAATTGCAAAATTAACTAGCCTTGTTCACAATTCATTAGATAAATCACTAAAATGCCTTGGAATTTTCATAGATCTCAAAAAAGCGTTTGACAGCATATCACATAACAAACTTTTAAGTAAATTAAGAAACATTGGATTAGATGGAGCAGCTCTAGAATGGATAAAAAGCTACCTTTTCGAACGTCCTCAAGTCGTTAAAATCAACGATGTGCTTAGCCAACAAGATACGAGTAACTTTGGCATACCTCAAGGTACAGTCCTGGGACCGTTACTGTTTATCATCTATGTAAATGACATATTCACACAAAGAATAAACGGAAAAATAATATCTTATGCTGACGACACTGTCATAGTAATTGAAGGTGCTGATTGGAATACTGTGAATAATCTAGCGAATATTGATATTAATACGCTGAAAAACTGGTTCGATAAAAATCTCCTCTCATTAAATACTGAAAAAACAAAATTTATCCCTTTCTCTATCAATAAATGTAAATCAAATCCAGAAATAAAAATTGTAATACATCAGAGTAAATGTGGTGGAACTAATTGTAATCAAACATGCTCTACACTTAATTCAACTTCAAATATTAAATATCTTGGTGTATATATAGATCAACATTTTAAATGGAAAACACATATTTGTGAACTTGTCAAAAGAATTAGGAAATGTATATATATATTTATCAGAATAAGAAATATTCTTAGACTAGAAAACCTCAAAAAAGTGTACTACGCAATTGTTCAATCTATATTACAGTACGGTATTATAGGGTGGGGAGGAACTTATGATGTTATTTTAAATCCTCTGAAAATAGTTCAAAGATTGATAATTAAGGTTATCTTGAAAAAACCATCTACATTCTCTACTGAAAGAATCTTTTCAATATTCAAAGTATCTACAATAGACAATATATATAAAAAATATGCAATTCTACAGACTTTTAAAGAAATACAGCTAAAAAAATTACAATTCAATATATCAGCAAGATTTCAAAACAATATCAAAATCCCTAAATTTAATACCAAGCACATCCAAAATACCTATCTGTATCTAGGTATAAATTATTTCAACAACCTCCCTTTAGAACTAAAAATTATCGAAAATATACATAAATTCCAAATTAATTTGAAAAATCACCTGACACAACTGTAAGAGTCCATTTCTACCGCTAATATTTCATTTAAATCTTGAAATTTATTTATTGTTATATCCCGAGTTTTCTTACATATCTTTTGTTATTAGATGCAATATTATTATTTTCTACTAAATTTTACATATACTTGAGCTTGAATTCCCTCACCAAACACAAGAGCCTTGTCTCTTTATGATGAGGAAATGCTATTGTTATGTTCATTTTACAACTCTGTTTAACATGTAAAAAAAAAAAAATGTATACTTATTGTAAAAACATACAAATATTAAATAAAAAAAAAAAAAAAAAAAAAAAAAAAAAAAAAAAAAAAAACCTTTCTCATGAATCACTCTATCTATTGGTGAAAACCGCACGAAAATCCGTTGCGTAGTTAAAAAGATCTAAGCGTACAGACAGCGGGAACGACTTCATTTTTAAATATGTAATGATGAAGCCGCTTGATACCATTATTCATAGCGGTAATACTTGAGAAATACCGTCAATCTTTCAATATCCGAAGAGATACTCAAATTCACAAATTCGAAGTCGGTGCTTATACCTGCCAAGGACATCCATGCGACCCACTATCAGAAGAAGCGACATCTTTTGACGAATTCTTTGTAAAAATATTAGTTCACGCCTATACGGGCTTTTACAAAATCATTTATTTTTATACTCTTTTTTACGCCAATGAAGTTTTAACATTTGGTATATTATGTTCACATTTTTTTACACAAGTGAAATAAATAATAGGTTAAACCCTCAGGCTAATTTGTTCCGCTTTTGTGAACATCTTATCTAGGTCTCAAAGAAATCGTTGTATCATCCTTACTATCACGGTTAGAAATATGGTCTTTTTTACATTAACATTAATAATTTCCCAATGGGAAATAGAATAAGGGCCTATGGCCTATGTCATCTTTGAAGATGCTATGTGGAGGATGTTTTTGAAGAGAGGAAGGAGTAAACATGAGTCTTGAAGAGACCCATGTTGTAAGAGGGAGGAAACACAGAGGCCGGCAAATCGTTCCAGACGTTGTTGAACTCAAGAACGAACGTAGAAATGACTCGTTCTCATGTGACTAATGTCAACCATGTACAAATGTTGGGCGCGTGTTTGGCGTGTTTCCCGATTATGCACCGGTGCCGAGGGGATCAATGGCGCTAGTTCCTCGGAGCATCTTCCATTGTGTATAGCATAGCATCACCCACCTGACGCCTGTGCTCTAAAGATTGTAATCCATTTGTTAAGAATCTTTCAAACCAACCGCCCGTTTTTCTGCACAGGGTCGAGGGTTTTTTTTTATGTATTTTGGGATATTTAATTGAATATGTATTGTAATTTGCAAGTTTGGGGCGTGTAAATACACCCGAAATCTCTGAGTGTAATACGTAAACATTATGATTCTGAATTATACCCTGCCCGAAACATATATTACAAAAATAGCGATCTGGCAGAATCTCAAAGGAAAAACAGAAACACTAAGCTTGATTGTAGAATTCTGTAAAATATATGGGAGGCCGTCCAGTTAATTTCCATCCACTTAGATTAATCTCAGTATATAGTGTGTGGAATATTTTCAAAAGAAGTAAGGTAAAATTGAGCTTATTTGGGCTTACGGATACGCCCGCAACGCACTTTTAACAGTTTATCTCTTCGGTGGTCGTAATGTGAACTCGCCTGCCATAGTGGAGAGAAAACATTAAAAGTAAATTTAATAGCTCTTTTTACGACAGGGTGACATTGGGCACTCTTGGAGCAGTGAAAAAAAACACTTGTAAAAGTACAGGCAATAAACTAAGGTAATATAATTTTAAAATAGACCGTGTTAGGCTGGGTAGTTTCATCGTAAGACCGTGGTTAATAATACAGTTTATTAATTTGTGTTATGTTCACAATTTATTCATTTAAAAACAATATATAGTATATTTGCGGCACGTTCCAGAGTGGAAGATACTCTCAGTATCACTCTGGTGTAAGACCACCATTCAGAATTGAAATGTTGCTTGAAATGGCTTTGGCCGTGTTTGGTGACCAGATCTGAATAGCCAGGTACTACCCACCTTCCTCTTCCCCGTCTCCTTCCCCTCCTCACTACTTCCAGCCTCATAGTCTCACTGGCTCCAGACGGAAGCATTTGGGACTCTTGTGCGGTATTCATAAAAAAAGTATATGTAAAAAAAATGAGTTTTTTTAGATGATTAATTCAACTGATAAATGACAGTAAGGCTTGGAAATGATGGCAAAGAAAAGATGAAAATTGACAGAACGCTGTTGAGATCAGATCTTTGAGGCGCATGTGTGATAAAACCGTAACGTAATGGTTTTATCACACATGCGTAATTATTTTTTTATGAATAACGCACAAGGGTTCCAACTGCTTCCGCCTGGAGCCAGTGATTATTCCTGAACAAATAGACCTGACGGGTTAAGAATATTATGAATCTAGTGAGGTTTTTGTTTAACAAATCGATATCTGTGAATAATCTATTAAACGTGCTACAGCTTCTTCTTATAAACATATTTTAAAGATAATTGGTATTGCTCTTAGGAATATAAAATGTGTCCGGAGATTGAATAACTCAATATAACTCTTAATGGATATTTGAAATAAATATTTTTTGATAGGTATGCGCAATGAATAAAATTGTGAATTATAAAGCATTACTAGGTCTCTAAGGGTAAATGTGGATTCTCCGGTAGACATCTCTAATTTATCAATTAAATGCCAAAAATTGTTGCTGGGGCAGTTCAGTTATGTACAAAGAAATACTTTAAAAACATGAAGACAATAGTAGCAAAATTCAATAGAAAATCTGGAGACTGAAAAGTCAGGAAAAGATATTGGCACCTCTGGGAATCTAACTCAGGACCTTCGGCTTTCCGGATCACAGCTCTACCAACTGAGCTAAGGTGTCTATCCGATTCGGTCATTTTTAACTGTATCATAATTCGACTAAGAACTACAGATATTATCTTCATTTTTCCTAAGCATATTTTATTAGCTGCTATTGCTGAACGATTTTTTTCAATAAAAAGGGTAGTTGCCTATAATATGGAAAAAAAATAGTTGAAGATAAAATTGTTTATTCTAAAATTTGAAATATGAAATTGACTAATATGACGGTTTGACAGAAGGTGGCAATGGCGGAATTGGTAAACGCGCACGTCCCGATTAGACGAGGGTTCTGGGTTGGAGTCCCAGTTGCGACCATTATCTTTTATTATTTTTCTGTGTCTTGTTCTCTTTCATATTTAAATTTTGTTATCATTGTTATCTTCTTCTTCAATGATTTATTACATTGATGGGAATAACCTTAAAAAAGAAATAAAAGGAGAGTTTTAAAAAAAAAAAAGTGAAAAAATTTAATTAAATACGACTTCTTTAAAAGACAGCAAAATCTCTTGATGTTTGAATTAAGTAGCATTTAAAGAAACACCATGGATTTTTTCAAGCCTATTAAATGTTAAGTAACAGAATCAGATGTGTTTTTTATAATTTTCTGAACTTATTTAGCTATTGTATTTTATCGAGTGAATTTCATGTGATTACTTTTTCAACACGCACTAAATAGAGATTATCTAAAAAAATAGCAAAACATATTTTTAGCAACTTAAAAATTAAAGCGTTAAAATGTACGCTTAGCTGGTTTTGTTGATTGCTAATTAGTAAATAAAACTGAGTCACCAAATGGTGACTCAGTTTTATTGGTAAAAATGAAAATTTATTTACAATGGGTTTTACGGACGTTCGCACTTAACGTGAGCACGATCCAGTTATAAAAACTCAAAATTTCATACAATTAAATACAGATAAGTACAATTAGAAAAACAAAAACATCACACATAAAAATACAGAATTATAGACAAGCTCACTCAAGTAACACATCAGAATGAGTGGCAAGAGACATAAGAAATACGCGAGGCATGCATAGAAAGACAATTGACACAATATAATTTGTTAGTATTTTTTTACAGCGCCAGAACTTTTTTTTGAATCCATACAAATTATCGACGAAAATATCTACTTCAGCACACTCTATCTTGTTATATAGTCGACACATCTGGATCAGAGGGCTAAAAAAGGCGATATTATTGTTAAATGTATTCACGTGAAAAATGTTATGGCGTCTTAAACAATGGGAATTGAGGACATTTATTTCAATATATTATTATTATTTTACATTGAATATAAGAAACCACTTGAGAAAGGTTAAGTATTTTTGTTGGTGTAACGGATATATTATATTATGTTAAAAGGGTGTGTGACATGTTGAAGACATGTAGATATCGGTTCCCATCAATATGGACATGATTGACAATAAATTGCTATCCGAAATGATCCCGAAAAGTCCCTCGTATAAAAGCCTACAAAAATATCGTTTTTATTAGAAATGTTGCAGAGAGACCTTCATAAAATACCCCATATTACTGGATGGTATCTTACTAATATTATAAAAGTGAAAGTTTGTATGGATGTATGTGTGTTTGTTACTCTTTCACGCAAAAACTACTGATGGATTTTTTTTTACGTGAGCTTCACCCAGGAGGCCCTAAGGAAAATAATTTCCCACAGGGCTTATGTCATCTTTGGGGATGCTGTGTGGAGAGTTTTTTTTTGGAAAGGAAGGAAAAGAGAGTTCTGGGAAGGAAAAGGGTTTAAGGGGTGCGTAGGAATCTGGGGTTCAGTGTGTCCTGGTCATCCACCTCCAATATTACTGGATGGTATCTTACTAAAATTATAAATGCGAGAGTTTGTATGAATGTATTTGTGTTTGTTACTCTTTCACGCAATTCCCACACATTCCATAGGGGTATATTCCATATATATATTCCCACACATTCCATAGGGGTATATTCCATATATATATTCCCACACATTCCATAGGGGTATATTCCATATATATATTCCCACACATTCCATAGGGGTATATTCCATATACCCCTATGGAATGTGTGGGATTACACTATCCACCCCACATACTGGAATAAAAATTTATTAATATTATTGATTAAAATGATAGAACTTCGAAATTGTGAAAATGATTATTAAAACATGTGTCGTTTGAAATAGAACAAAAATCTGGTGGAAAATGTCGTCAATAAATAGAATTTAAAGTTACACTGTGAATTTTTCATACACATAACTTGTAAAATAACAGAAAAAACACGTTTCTAATAATTTTCGGAACATACTTTGCGATTTTTTCTATCAAGGATATTTCATATAATTACCGTTTCGGCGTAGCAAATGTACAGATATTATCTTCAAAAATAACTGTTATTATTTAGAAACTAAAAAACTTGAGGTGTTCAAGAGAAATGTGTTATAAATCGGTGGAAATGCGGAATGCCGCGGCTAAACACCCTGTATATAACGATAGCTTATTTGAAAATCAAACACAATATTCCCACATGCAAGATATTTTTTTAAATTTTAGAATATTATTAGAGAAAACCAGGTATACTCCCAAAACTAAGTGATTTGTTAACTCTGATAAATTATTTTATTTTATTCTAAAATAAATATTACAGCAACAAATTTTCTTTTTATTTTATTTTTTTTTGGTAGAAAAATAACGATAAATTAACTAGTGCCACTTGTAATGGATTACTTAGCCAACGTTAAACATAACCTAAAAATTATTCAAGCGATTACAAAGAGATAAAACGTAATGACTTTTTTATCCAAATTTCCAGAATGTTTTGCGACATTTGGGAACCGACCCACTTCAATTAAACGCTTTTCTAGATAACTAATTGTATTTTTTTACAAACCAATTACTCTTTTTCCAGTAGTAATCTATAAAGTATTTTTTTTTTAAGTTCTTTTTTTCTTCAAACAAAGATAAGCATTCATAGATTACTAATAAATGAACAAAATTTTATTTTTATTTTAACTTAATGAGTAAAACCTCAAAATGTAATATTTAATTAAATGAAGACAAAATAACCGAAACTCAATCGAAAATCTAAAGGTTTTGGATTCGAGTCCCAGAGGTGCCAATATTTTTTTCTGATTTTTCTGTTTCCAGTTTTTTTATTGATTTCGTTTATATTGTCTTTATTTAATGAAATATTACAATTTGCGGTTTTACTAATTAAGTTTAAATAAAAATATTCTTCCAAGACTTGCAGAAAAGTCAATAGATGATGCAGCATATTAAATATAATGGATAATTAATCCAGAAACTATCTAGATAGCATTTAGTTCGGATTTGAATCTTGCAATCATACATAAAGATAGCAGCCAATAAAATATGCGCCAAGAAAATGAAGATAATGTGGGTGGTTCTTATTCGAAGTATGATACAGTTAAAAATTATCGAATTGGATATCAACACCTTGGCGCAGTGGTTAACGCGTGTGCCCGGAAAGCGAAAGGCCCTGGGTTCGAGTCCAAGAGGTGCCAATATCTTTTTCTGATTTTTCGGTTTCCAGATTTTTGATTGAGTTTCGCTTATATTGTCTTCATTTAATTAAATGTTTTATTTCCGGGAATGTTGCTTATGCAGTGATGGAGTATTTAGCCTGCGAAGAGTAGAACCCGCGAAGATAGAGTTAATTCATGACTTTGAACCTTTTAACAAATTGATCGATATTTTGTATATTTGAGAATAAGTGTTTTTTTTCTTCTTTGTATATTTATATTTTACACGAAACATGTTTTTTTTCATTAACACTACGAAGTAGGTTCTGAGGAAAACAATTTCCTTCAAGGCCGATGTCATCTTTTTGAAAGGAAGGAGTGAACCTCTTTTAGGAAGGAGGTAACACACAGGCCGTTAAATCTTTCCGAGTTATGGCAGTTAGACATTGACGAGTTGTTGAAACGACTCATAAATGTCTCACTGCTATACATCAGGGAGGTACCAGCACTCCATTGTAGACTGCTAGCTTTGTTTCTTTGGACAGTTTTTTTTAGCGCCATTCAGTCATATATCTGTTAGGGAATAGAGTATGTCAGCCTTCCCATCTCTCGTAAACATACCTCTCAGATACACCTCATCCACCTGCTCCAAGTACACTAATATTTTAATGTAAATTCATGCAATGTCCAGTGTTTTGAATATAATGCCCTCCGCGTGCAAGACCGTATCTTCTGCAACTATCTTAACGTATCTATTAACTTTCTAATTTCTCGGAAGTGACCTGCCAGGTATGTTTCTGTATCTGTAAATATTTAAATTAGATAGAACCTAGGAATTAATAATAAGCTGTACAGCGCCCTTGAGGTGATTTTTCACAAAAACGGCGCTCTACAAATTATCCAATTATTATTATTATTTTTATTATCATTCACAACTATATTGCACAATAAGTCTTGTAACATTTAAAGGCAATATTTTTTATTCGTTTATAAGTCTTGTAGTCATCGACCAAATCTTGCGGTAGGTAAAATGATCAAAGTTAATTTATAATGCCTTTATATCTGCAGTAACTAACCAAACAACAAACGAAACAATGTAGGCTTTGACTGGCAAAGTTGATAATAGGTTTTTGCCTCGCCTAGCCTGCCCTACCTTGATCCGATGTTCGTCGTCCTTTGTTTGCGGTTTGAAACTAATTTTGCATTTTGGTCAGGAAGCTGTATTTTTTGTCGACTTAAAACTAACAAGGTGAGTCTTGCTTTTTAGCTCCTTGTTTTCTAAAAGGGCTTTATTGATGCGTTCATAAATATTTTTGTTACGGGAAAGATGTTTTTCCGGTATGAAAAGCATTTCAAGGTAGCCTATGTCACTTCTCAGTAGTCTAACTTTCTCTTTGCAAAATTAAGTCAAATGGTTGCGATGTGAAAGAAGGACAAACAAACAAACGAACACATTTTACCATTTATAATACGAAAGTTAAGATAAGTTAGTAATATCACACACTAAAGAAACCAGTAGGTACCTACTTAATCTCTTGTCTGATTTTTCCATGCAGACACTTCTAATTTTGAAAATGATAACATTAAATTCAAACAAATCTGAGTTCGAGAATTCTTTGAACCATCGTTGCAGCAGAAACACGACCGAAATAAGTATTTTTTCTTGTGCAAAAGAGAGTTCATAATTTTTTTCTTGTAAGTATGTACTCCCTAATAGGTGTAGGATAATTTTTTTTTATTTTTTATTAGAAACATTTATTAAGGTTACAGTTTTACAACATAATATAACATGATTAATATGTAAATTATAATTATCAATTACTCGAACCCTAATGAGTTAGGGTTAGACAACTATAGCGCACTTTATATAATATGTCTTCAATCTGAAGTTATTATTATGCTAGCAACTGTACGGTTGAAATTTAAGAACCCGACTTCAAATACATCTCTGACGCCAGGCTTTATTTATTATCGGGAAATCGGCAGCTTACATTTTTTCAGTTTGTTCATGTTTGTATAGCCAAAATAAAACCAATTATGGATTTCTTCCCTGTGATTGGATACACGCCATCTATGGTGGTTTTATTATATTGAATTTACCTATGTGACATTAAAATTCAGTGTATTCATGCATTTTCTTATCTCTGTGAAGAAAGCAATTACTTCTGACGTGAGTGTTAGTGAAAGCCAAGAGATGTCAGTCCTAGTCAAATCATATTCAAATAATTCACCCATAATTGAATTATTGTTGTATCTAAGATTTGATTTTGGCATGTATTATTAATTTGCAAATTTATAACCATTGTTTGAACTTCCTTCCTGTGATAAACACATGTTGATATTGTGCACTTACCGCCTTGGCAAAAAATCAATATTTTGAATGAAAACTAGTGTCGTTTTGTGCTGGACCTCGTGCAAGAGCTGCATTCTCTGAGTGAGTATTGTTTTGTTTTCACTTAGGATTTTGGAATTGCTGTGTAAGCTGTTTTGTGTCACAAAGGGAAGAGTTCAACTTTCCTTAATTTACAAAGGGTGGTATTTCCTCGTGTCTGGGGCTATTTACACGCCCCTACAGTGACTTTACCTCTGATTAAACTGCGTAATAAAAAAATTAGAAAAAAATAAAATTTATAATAAAGGAATATGAAACCAAAAATTATATAAAACAAAAGATTGAATAAAACTAAAATTTACATAAAACATAAAAATATCAATACATTGGTATCCGTAAAAAACCAGGTTGTACATATATTAAAAATCAAATCATAACAGAATTATTCCAAAATTCAGAACCCTACATAATACACTCTCAATTAGTGTGTTTTAGCAAATTGGGTTGACCGGTAATAAATCAATGTAGACATCTTCGAAAATTAATATTTAAAATCTTATAAATAAGTCGCCTATCAGTGGATCTAGCCACAGTTTGAAAATGGTCTTGAAAATCGAAACAGCTGTAACTAAAATACTTGCAGAACTTGATAATAAAACTATCAAATTTAATTTTAATTAAATATTAAAAAAAAATTTAAAAATAGCTTGAGGAACGTCGGCTGGCAAGTGTAAGTACTATTGGATTTGTTATTTCGTGAATCTCTCCGGATATGGAGAGATTGACGATAGTGTGATTATTATTGTAACTGACAGTTGTGAACAATAACCACGCGTCTATATATTACAAGTAAATATATGACGTCATTGAGTGTCGCGGTTACTTTGTCCCGGTGACTAGCTGTCACTGGATTGCCCGATATTATATTTAATTATATTTTTGAAAACGATTTCTTCTCAACGAACGGAGAACAAAATCAAACTGCATATTATCTAAATAAATTAAACGTCATTAAAATAATAACTTTAATGTAATAAAAAGCTTTTTCCACCTTCAAAAGTAAAATTTTCTTCTACCTTCTTTGAATTTCATTCACCTCAAAGGTAAAATTTACAAGTAAATGAGGCGAGATTTCTATCCGAATTTCGAGATAATATCTTCATTGCAAATAGACTTCTGTTACCGCGGTGCAAAAAAGACATTTTCTTATTTGTTAATGTACGAACGTTGAATCAAAGTTAAGTTCAAAGAAAGCTTATTTTCTCGTGATATTATAAGATTTGTAAGTACATACTCAATTATGAACCTTATATATTATGTAACATTTTTTTTATTTCAAATAAGGAATAACACAGTTTTTCAAAAGTCAAACGTCACTATCTCAATGAAAATAATTCTTTTTTAAAATTTTTTTCAGGCAGTACGGCAGGCACAATATTGAAAAAAATCGATTAAGACAGTCGAAATAAACACGACGATTTCACATTATGAAAAAAATATATTTACTGTACCATTCAAACGGCCCCATCATGAAACGGAAACTGAATGTACAATCAAATTTACAGACAGAAGAAATGCAAAACGGCCGAGTTAAATTGGAACTTTGAGACAATTAATTAACTAAACATCACGCCATTTCACCGCAGGGGTAGGCAGAGAGACGGACCGCCAAACAACACGGTCTTGGCACATACTCCTTACCTCATTCACACTCTTACATCGTTTCATACATAACTCTTCTATTCTATTCAAATATCTGATCGTGCCATGTCTTCCTCGGGCATCCCTGACTTCTTCGAACTTTCACATTTGCGTCATAACGGCGCGACGTTCGAAGCCGCCGCTACCCGAATTTCTACCGATTTCTTACATATCTACCTTAAATATTTGAAGTTTTAAGCTCTTAAAAAATAACATATTATTTTTGAAGATAATATCTAGACGTTCCCCACGCCGAAACGCAAATAATATATGAAATTCTCTTGATAGAAAAAATCGTAAAGTATACTCCGAAAATTATTATAAACACGTTCATTTCACTTATTTTCGATGTTATATGTATGACAAAATTCACAGTGTTTCTTTAAATGCTATTTTAGATGTTCCACACGAGATTTTTGCTCTGATTTGTGAACGAGTTGTGTTTTATAAAACATTTTCATAATTTTCGCTATAATTTTATCGTTTTAAATATAAACGCGCTCTCTCCAACTTTCATAATTACATATATCTCCATCTTCTTCTTTTGAGCAGACATACGGCGCCTGAATGTAAATTAAACAAGAAGGGTGTGCTAAGAACTGTTTGGTGATTCTTCCCTCCGCCTACCCTTACAGAACGGGGTAACAGTTAGTTAATTTCATTAATTTCACCACCGAAGTAAGAAAAAACATTGCTTACTTCGGGTATACAGACATAGCGTACTATCTCTTCAAAGTATAGGAACCCACAACCAACATGTTGTAATTGCTTCAATTGCTTCAATTGCTTCCGATTTCACGCCAACGTGTGTTCCCAGGCTTTGCGTAACGTTCCACTAGTAGCTGGCCCCATTATTGGGATATTATGGAGCTACGATGGAGACAATACTAATTAGAGGGTGTTCAGTAGTGCCTAAATACATAACGGAATAATGGACAGAACATTGACTGCCATTGTGGTTGGGCTAGCACCGAAATAATTAATGATTGGGAGAGATTCAACGGGGAAGTCGGAAACAAGATTGAATCAAATATTAAATTAATTCTATTTGTATTTTTTATATCTGAATACTTCCGTGGTAGAAAGGTTATGATTGACTCCGGATCTACAAGTCACAGGTTCGAAACCCTGCGTGTGGAGATCGATTAATTTTAAAATTTGGATGATTTTTTTTTCCGCCGTTTTCATGAAAAATCACCTCAAGGGTACTGTGAAATTTATAATATATTTCTACAATCTTACTATTAATTATAAACTAGACAAACCATTGCAACAACTTGACTAACAGATTGTGTTCACCGGTTCATCGTTCACAATACATAACTATATTATGTACGGTTCCATACCAACCGAGAATAAAGAAAACTCAACGCCTTTTTGAAAAGTCATTAAAAGCTATGAACAAAAAATTAGGTTTCCCGGGTTCACGGGTGAGGTTTGCCCACCTACTTCATGGCAGGACAGGTCGGGTAAGACTGGCTAAGGGAGACCTTTTGGCCTCTACGGATTCTCTCGACGCATCTTCTTGCAATGCACTGGGATGGATTTATGCATCCGTCATTCCTGGATACGTCAACTCCAGATTCTTTCCCACCCTTTGTACCTCATTCTTTCTCAGAACTTCTTCTCTTCTTCCTTTTCTTAAAAAGACCCTACACAGCACCTCCAATGATAAAACAGGCCCTGAGGGTAATTTTGTTTTCCTTAGGGCCTCTTGTTTGGAACTAGTGTAAAAAAATACTCGGAAACGTTGATAAGTTACTGACATTATCAATAAACTTCCATCTATCGATTGACCTAGATACACTAGGGATGCCGTAATCCTACTGGCTCCTGCAGTTTACAGCAATACAGGAACTCTTGTGTAGTATCACATAATCAAAGAAACGTGTTGTTTTATGTGCCGGTAAACCGGGCGTTTATTTTTTTTTTAAATCTTTATTTTTTCCCATTATTATAAACATTTCAAAATAAATTTTTACATAATTTCATACACATATAAGAAACAAATAATGCTAAAGTTAGGAATAAGTAAATCTATGTAAGGTAAAAAGTAGGTAATGGGAACCCACTAAGGCACTGCCTGTGCGTGGGTAATATAAACAAAAATGCATACATCAGTAAGTACAATTAACAAAAGTTATAAGTTATAAAAAGTTATGTATTGAAATAACATTATAATTTACAAAAAAGTAAGTAACCTGTCTCACCATATGACGTCTGTTCTGAGACAGGTACATAAAAATGCATACGTGTACACATAAATGCATACATACGCATATATACAAACATATTTATCCACATAAACAGATACACACAAATATACACATACATACAAATACGTATACGCATGAATGCATGTTTTGATTGCTTACATATAAACTTCTCTCGTTAAGAAAGGTTAACGAACAGCCCACATTTCAGAGATAATCGTCGTAGTTCAAACACATACGGTTCAGTTTAAAAACTATTATTACAGTTTCCCAAATACCCTACAGTGGGCCGGTTGAATTAATGTTCGGCCCGTTACTGCGGCCCGCTTTTGCCTTTGGGCCGGTGTCGGGTTGGCGGCCGCTCCGAGGCGCCGCGGCCTGTTAGTGGCCTGTTGCCAAAACAGTTGATTGCCTTTGTTACAGGGATGGATTGGGACTAAATATTGGCCCAGGAAATAAAGCCAAACAAACAAGTTTTGGGGCTGCTGCATTGGAAAATAAATCACTTTTATCTTTATAAATCAAGGTGTTAGTAAATCTACAGCACACAATAATAATTAGAGTATGTTGTGGGGCTAAAAACGATGATGACGGGAAGAAAATACATGGTAATTTTGACCTGGTGACAAACACAACTGAAAAATGGCCTGTCACTAGAGCGAAGGTAAGAGTTTCAACAACTCTAATATACTACATAATCTACTTCTTCTCTCTGTATATGTATATACAGTGTGCTAAGAGACTCACTTGACTTACTTTAACAAGTGATTCCTGGCAAAATTTGAACAAAAAAATGTTTATGAAATTTTGGTCTACGATGACTTTTTGGTTATCTTCTTGATGTAATTTCTTTTAGATTTTTTTGTCTTCAAAACGAAAAAAATTAAACATTTAGCCGAGTAACCAACCAATCCCTAAATCTGCATTTAACTGGTCCATTTTTTTAAATTCAACAGCGATCGCGCCTTCTCTTAAGAACTTTAAATATAGTCTAGGTAGTAGATACGAATAATCCCTCTAAATACAAAAGTGTTTATTTATCCTGAATGTTTTGTTGTAGACTGGCTGCTTTCTGCATAACTACGCTTTGTTAGCTTGCATCTGAATTACAGCTATAGGATCAGTCAGTTTGGTAATGAACAGCTAACATTAGGATTTATCGGTCCATTTGCCTGTTTGTCCAGGGCCCGTTTGTTTGACCCCAACCGTCCATTAGCCCGATCCGGCCCTGTGACAATAAAACCTCAAGTTACGCTGTGCAACATTACTCTCGCTAATTTGTCATTTGACTCGTTCGCCGGGTGAAATAAGGCGAACCCGAGAGAGTTTTGGCGAGATAAAGATAAACGACTGGCCGATGTTCCCAATAGGAGCATAGACTAAATGGATTGTTATTGCTTGTGGCTGGTGTGTTTTTGAAGACCTCTATAGTACTCGTAAAGCGGGAAGCTTTCTTGGCCCCGTATTGGGATTGCAATCCCGCAAAACGGGATCATGCATTCCCGCGGGATCCCGCTGTTTTCAAAGCGCGGATCCGCGGATCCCGCAAATTAAAAATTTTAAGAAAAAAATGACGTGCTTTGAGTCCGATGGTATCAGAGGAGAGTACCTGACGCTTGCCTCTGAATATATCCTGACGGTTCAGCCTACTAGCGTAGAAGCCAAGAAAGCGTTTTCAGCATCAGGATATATTTGCAGTTCACTCAGAAGCAGGCTCGGAGATGATACAATAAATGCCATTTGCTTCTTAAGAGCTTATTTTCAAAAGTTATCACCATAGGTTGATATCATAGTAATAGCATCTAAGAGAAAGTTGTGATTTGATTATAAGTCATTATATGAATAAGACTGAATTAAAAATATAAAACTGTTAAGAGTAAGGGTAAAATTAAACAGAACTATTAAACAATGCCAATCATTTAAAGATGAATCTAAGAAAACAGATTACTAATTACTTTTACTTAATTAATAGAAAATAAATAATTTCTGTTGCTTAATCTAATAAATGTTTAATAAAAGTTAATATTTACATAAAAATCGGTAGTTTCAATTTGATTTAATAACATTATTTCAAAGATGTGGAATCCCGCGTGATCCCGCGCGGAATTGAGTAATCCTGCATAGTAATCCATGTAATCATTGCAGAGTAATCATCACTGCAGAGTAATCCATGCGGGATTGAATGAGCTGCGGGATTGCAATCCCTAGCTCCGTACCATATAAAATATTATATTTAAAACTAGCTGACCAGGCCACGCATTGCTGTGGCTAACGAAATACAACACCATCTACTGGATGGTTACCCAACCTTAATAAAAATTTATTTTTTATTTTTTATATGAATACCGCACAAGAGTCCCAACTGTTCCCGTCTGGAGCCAGTGTGACTATAGCATCCTTAATTGGGGTGTGTTGTGAGGCTGAAGGTAGTGGGGAGGGGAATAAGATGGGAAGAGGAAGGTGGGAAGTACCTGGCTATTCAGATCTGGTCACCAAACACGGCTAAAGCCATTCCTGGCAACGTTTCAATTCCGAATGGTAGTCTTACACAGGGCGATAATGAGAGTATCTTCCACTCTGTAACGTGCCGCAAATATAAATTATTTTAAATTAAGAAATTGTGAAATAACACAAATTAATCAAATTGTTTTGTGGATAAGTTAACCCACACCACCTTATTAGAAACTTTCGGAACTTGTAAATAATTACAAAGCGTTGTCCTATAACAAACACTTAATGTATATGTAATTGACAATTATAAAAATTGACGTCAATAATCGAGGGTTCCATGCCAACTCGGAATGAAACCAACTCAGAATCATCTCAGATAAGCCATTTAGAGTGATAAATAAATAATTTTAAATTAGCCGATAACCCTAACCTAAATTAACCTATTTAACCAATTTTTTATTTATATTTTTTTATCACTCTAAATGACTTATCTGAGATGGTTCTGAGTTGGTTTCATTCCGAGTTGGCCGGTCACCATAATCGAGATAATATCTTTCTATCCTATCTTTTAAGTTGGATAAAATTACACACAGTAAGATAAATTTCATCAAAATCGTTTAAATTGTTTCGGAGTTTATCTCGAACAAACATTGTAACACGAATTTTTTGATATTTAAAGATAAAAATATTAAAACTCAGTCTTTTAGATCTGCGGTCGTCAACCTTTTTAAGCCTTCGTACCCCTTTACTCTTACTTCAAATTTGTTGTACCCGTTCCGTCTATCTATCTTGGGTATGATTTTTTAAAACCCTTATTATTACATAAATTTAACAATCAAGTCAAAAAAATTCAATTAATGCAATTTTATGCGGAGTGTATATCACGAATTCATGTAACAAGGGAAATTGAACAAACATTCGTGCTAGGTTATTGCGTACCACAGGTTGAAAACCTCTGTTTTATATGATCGCTTTTTTTTATATTTTTTTATATGAAATACCGCACAAGAGTCCCAACTGCTCCCCTCTGGAGCCAGTGAGACTATGGCATCCCCGATTGGGGTATGTTGTGTGGCTGAAGGTAGTGGGGAGGGGAAGGAGATAGGAAAGAGGAAGGTGGGGAAGTACCTGGCTATTCAGATCCGGTCACTAAACACGGCTAATGCCATTTCGAGCAACGTTTCAATTCTGAATGGTGGTCTTACACCAGGGCGATACTAATAGTATCTTCCACTCTGGAACGTGGCGCAAATATACTATATATATTTTTAAATGAATAAATTGTGAAATAACACAAATTAATCAAATAAAATTTATTTGCGCACGCCGGGTTCGAACCCGCGACCTTCGGATTGTGAGTCCAGAGTCTTACCTCGGGACCACAGAGGCCGGCTTGAGCTTTAATTGCATGTAGCTGGTTGTATATAAGCACACTGACTGTGTTCAAAATTTCATCAATCTTCTTATTAAGGTGGGAAGACTACCAATGGGTTACCATCACAAAGCAGGGCAAAGCATTTTCAGAGGCTATATGAGGGGAGGTAAGGCCTATTATGGATGGATGCCGCAGAAAAAACGCAGGACAGGAACACCTGGGGGCGCTTTGGCTTGAGCTATGAGGTTGATGACGACGTATCTAATACAGTTGAAGTTGGTGAATCAAGAGATAACTTTTCTCAAAAGTATAGTACCTATCTTATAACAATTTTCTATGAAACACAAATTTCAGTCAGAACACCGAAGACGAATAGGTTTTTAAGCTGATAAAATTTACAATGGCGCAAGTTAGGACCAACTTTTAAATGTGATATTCCACTCATAGTAAATTAAATTTGCTTTAGAAATTATCATTTTAACGGCGCTACATTTCAGGGAATTCTTTCCACTTCGCCTCCACAACACAGACTTTCGGACGTTCCCTAAAAATGCAACATCTCACTTTGTTTTTATTTTACACGGTATCCGGAAACTTGGAATAAAAACAGGAAACTAGTGAATTTTTATGACACAAATTACCAAAAAAAAAAACTTTTTCCATTATTTTGGCCATTAGATGTTAATAAACTTTTAAAGCCTAAGTATCAACGTATTTTAAAGGACAATAAACAGCTGATATGGTTTCATCGCAATCGGATGAATGGTTTAGCAACGCATAATTTAATGACGACAGAGCTCACTTTTATATATTTAGAAACCATCATAGGCATGCGCACACCAAATCCCCAAAGTTTAATCGCAATTGGATGAATGATTTAGCAACGCATAATTTCATGACGACAGAACTCACTTTTATATATAGAAACCATCGCGGGAATGCACACATCAAATCCTCAAAGTTTCTTTGCAATCGGATGAATGGTTTACCAACGCATAATTTCATGACGACAGAACTCACTTTTATATATAGAATCCATCGCGGGAATGCACACATCAAATCCTCAAAGTTTCTTTGCAATCGGATGAATGGTTTAGTAACGCATTATTTCATGACGCCAGAGCTCACCATTGATACACCATCGCGGACATGTGCATATCAAATTTCCAAAGTTTCATGCAATCGGATGAATGGTTTAGTAACGCGTAAGGAACAAACATACAAACAAAACAAACAAGCAAATAAAGATTTTTATATGTGTAGATATAATATTATGAGTTATACATAACGCACGTTCCAGAATGGAAAATATTCTCAGTATCGCCCAGATGAAAGACAAACATTGAGAATCGAAACGTTGCTTTGAAAGGTTTTAACCATTTTATAACCATCTGAGGAGCCAGGTACTTTCCCACCTTTCTCTTATCCGTCTCCTTCCTCTTCCCACTATTTTCCTCTGGCACTACCTTTAGCCTCACAACATACCCCAATAATTGGGAATGACGTAATCTCACTGACTTTCAATCTATTGGAAGTAGTTGGGATTCTTGTGCGGTATTTACATAAAAAAAGTTCTTTCCACTAAATATTTCTTCTCTCAATCGACAAAAATGTTGAAAAAGGTCAAGCAATTATTTTTTCAATATACATTTTAATGTAGTCACGAATAAGTATAATTAAATAATTTGAGTGCCTAAATGAAAATTTAATTACGTAAAAATATGCTAATCTCACTGCTAATTGATGCGAAAGGTGAACTTGAAAAAATACCACAATTATTAAGGAATTAATGAGGCGATCTCTTTTGCATATTTAAAATAAATTGTGTTCCACGCATATATTGCGAAACTTTACGGGGTGGTTATTCATGATGATCTATGAAAACAATTCTTATAAAATTTTTTTAACAAAGCAAAGCAATTTTTATATATCATAATGAATGTTTCTTTGTTTGTCCTGTATGCGTACCTATACCAGGCGCGGTCCCTCCATACAAACTGTGGATGCGGCAACCAATACCAGTATCAGCGGATTCTCTACTTCATTCCGCATCCACAATGTTAAAAAAGGATTGATTTTCGCGCTTGCGTATTTAGTTCTACCTGCCGAGATTTGTTTGAAGCCGGATACGCATTCCATGGAAGCATCCGACGCGCAGAAAACGACTTTAATGCGCGACTTTAGTGCACAGAATATCATAATCTAAGTGTGCAAAATTTCATCAAGAAGTATTTTTTGTATTTCTTGGGCTTTAACTATATAACAATTTCTAAACATTTTGTTTTGAAGAGTTTTAATTATCAATGTTTATTTGTTACTTTAATTTTAAATTTTCTGCGACCGGTTTCGTCACAACCGTGTCATTCACTAGCAGACTTAAAAGTAACTTAAAAATTCTATGCATGTACAAAAATTAGTTAGATTTAATAAGGTGGGGGTAGTGGGAGGGATGATTTTGGGGGAGAGGGAGAACGGTGAAAGGGGTCAACATTAGAACAAACATAGTTTTAAAGGTGATTTACAAGGTGCTATTACACAGATGCTCACAGATGTTCTCACTCACATAAATGAGAACAATCCAGTTAAAAAACTCAGTTAATAATTGTTTTGAAGATCAAGTATGCAAAATTTCATCAATCTCAGAATTAAACTGCTTTTATTTTTAATAAAACAAAACCACGCCGCCACAGACATTATTATTTTATAATTTGTATACCAAATACCAAAAATAAACCTGTCTGAGGCCTAGGAGTCAAAATTCATGTTTCTTTGGATTATCATACAATGATTCATATGGTTCATACAACAATATTCTTACCCCGATCAAAGTGATCCAGAAGCTAATCATTAAAGTAATCCTAAAGAAACCCTCCACATATCCAACAGAAACACTTTTCGCAGATTTCACGGTGCCTCGAGTAGAGAATATCTTCAAGAAAAATGCAATTATCCAAATTTACAAAGATAATATCGTCAAAAAATTTGAAACCCAACAATCAAAAAGATATCAAGACAACATCAAAATACCAAAATTTAATACCAAACTAATGCAAAACAATTACATCTATTTAGGAATAAAGTATTTCAACAATCTTCCGATTGAAATAAAAAAAAATCAAAGACATCAATAAACTGAAACTCAAACTGAAGCAACACTTCATCAGGAATAATTAATTAAATAATTACCTGTTTTTCTCTTTCTTTCTATTTATTGTCAATCTATATTTATTTCTACATAATTTAGATTTTTCGAATTTCTCTAAAGTGCACAATATTTTAGTATGTAACCATATCCCATTGTATGTATATCTTCACATATAGATGATCCAGAAGTTTCAATTGTTCCCATTATATAATGTTATATAACCTATTGCATAATGTTATTCTATTTCTGTCATAATTAGTGTAACTCACTCATCAAGCACAAG
The DNA here is from genome assembly GCA_936435175.1 of Glyphotaelius pellucidus. NCBI lineage: Eukaryota > Metazoa > Arthropoda > Insecta > Trichoptera > Limnephilidae > Glyphotaelius > Glyphotaelius pellucidus. The sequence goes on from OW386561.1 coordinate 12,628,584, forward strand.
AACTAGCTTCTTCTTTGGTGAGACTGCAATTTTAAAGAATTTCTGAACCAATATGTAATTTATATTAACCCACTGTAAACTTATATATCTATATTAAATAAAAATTAAAAATAAAAAAAATCATTTTGTTCAGAGTATTTTCATGTATTAACAACGAAAATTGTTCATTCTAATGTTTTTAGAACATTTCCGAGAAAAAATATATTTTAATTAGGCTGAACACAAAATTATTGCTGATTTTGCACATAAATTCCCAAAATCGTATTTCCCCGAATATAATTTTCTAAAGACGTTAGCTGCCTTTAAATAATGAATGCGAAATCAATTTATTTCTCCATCAATCCGAAGAAATATTCGGAGAAAATTCAGAAAACCTTTTCCAGGAATATCTTTTCCCTTTTCGCTAAAAGGCACAAATTGAAGCCTTATATTCGAATATATTTTCCGGAAGGCAGAATACATTTGGTGACACACGCTTTTTTAAAGACATTTTTTTCATAATGTGATACTCAAAGGAGGTCAATAAAATATAATATTATTTTATGATATTTTTATTGATGATTTTTTTTTTCTGTCAGGATACGGCCAAGTACCGGAAGACGTAAATCTTTACTCTTGCAAAAAAAATATCAGTAAAAATGGAAATAAATAGCCTCAATGATCTAAATTATTAAAAGCAATATCTTGGTCTATTTCAACTTTTGAACAATTTGCAGAAAAATAAAAAAGTGATGTTGTTTCGCTAGTCAGCTGATCGCAACTGAAACGAACTAAAATCTGCGTTCAATTTTTTAAATTTTTTTATGTGAATACCGCACAAGAGTCCCAACTGCTCCCGTCTGGAGCCAGTGAGACTATAGCATCCCCAATTGGGGTATGTTGAGAGGCTGAAGGTAGTAGGGAGGGGAAGGAGATGGAGAAGATGAAGGTGGGAAGTACCTGGCTATTCAGATCTGATCACCAATTACGGCTAAAGCCATTTCAAGCAACGTTTCAATTCTGAATGGTGGTCTTACACCAGGGCGATACTGAGAGTATCTTCCACTCTGGAACGTACGGCAAATATAGGTATTATATATTATTTTAAATGAATAAATTGTGAAGTAACACAAATTAATCAAATAAAATTTATTTGTCACGCCGGGATTCGATCCCGCGACCATCAGAATGCGAGTCAAGAGCCTTACCGCTGGACTACGCCGGCCGTTTGGGCTGTCCGTAAAATAAGGTCTCCAAGGTACTGCGTCGCATGGAACTCAAGATCAAGAGGATGTCAACAAGTTATCTACATTGAAGTCGACACAAAATGCCCCTACCGCTTCTGCTGCCGTCCCTTTATGAATTTAAAATCACTAAAATTACTTAATTACTTCCCTCATACAAGCTACTTAAATGTTAACCTTTTGAAAACTTGGAATCACCGTTTTTATATGCACTCCATTGTAGTAATTAACGAATCATTAGAGTGTTTCAAATGTCACATAAAACTGTCGCAAATTTTTCAACATAATTATTCTGTAAAACAACAACAAAATATGACTTTCACGATTTGTCATTATTCTCATGAACTATCACATGTAAATTACAAAAAACTATTGCAACCTATTACTAATAATTGTATTACGATATTTTGTTTACGATATACCTAATTCTGTCAACAATGACATCTGATACCACAGACAAAATTATGTACCACAAACAAACCAAAAATTATGATGTTCATAATTGCCCCCTTTCAGAGCATAATTATTTATTTTTTAATAATTTATTTTCACATCAATTTTACAATAAGATATATTTAATAATGCTTTATATACTTTCAAAATGTGTTCTAACAAATCGGCAATAACATTTTATTATCAAAATGTACGTGGTTTAAAAAGTAAACTAAATGATTTATACTGTGAAGTGCTCAGTTGCAATTATGATTTAATTTGTTTTACAGAAACGTGGTTAGACTCTACAATATATGACCGTGAAATAGTAGATGATCGTTATAATATATATAGACGTGATAGGGACATGTCGAGTTCTCTTAAAAAATCAGGGGGTGGAGTTTTAATAGCCATAAAGAAAGAAATGACATCTTTTTTAGTCTCAGCACACAATTCTAAATTTACAGAAGATTTATGGATTAAATTTAAATTACATGAATCATCCAGACAATCCATCAACTTATGTTTGGCGTATTTGCCTCCAGATATACCAATCGAAAATTTCACAGATTTTTTCGAAAAGTGTCACACGATATATAATAACTTATCATCAGAGGATATAACGATAATAATGGGTGATTTTAATGTGCCATCTATTCAACACTCGCCAAATGTCAATGTAACTCACACCAGACCAATCTTACAAAATAGCCAAAAATCAATATCTCTATTAGACTTTCAAAATTTGACTGGACTTAATCAATTTAATCAAGTCTCTAACAACATAGATCGAATTTTAGATTTAGTATTTTCCAACCATAACCTCAACATTCAAATTGCTTCGCATGTGCTATCTAAAGTTGACTCCTATCATCCTCCCATTGAATTCGATCTTTCAATGTCCAAATACAGACTCCTACCCACCAATCCAGATCACATCAAATATAACTTCAAAAAAACGGATTACATTAAATGCAATGAAATGTTATCACTTACAAACTGGGATGATCTTAACACTCTGAATTGTAATGATTCCCTACTACATTTTTATAACTTGTTATGGCTATCAATTGAAAAACACACTCCGCGCTTAAGAATAAGGAATAATAAGTTTCCAATTTGGTTCAGCAGTGTTTTGATCCACCAAATCCGAGAAAAAGAAAAGTTTAGAAAGAAATGGAAAAAATACAGAAATCAATGTGACTATGACAGTTTTTCCATATTGAGGGCTAGAGTAAAAATATCCGTACGTACTTGTCTTAAAGCCCACGTAGATTCAATAGAAAATTCTCTCCCTAGCAGCATCAAAAATCTTTCAACCCTCATTAATTCGAAAAGAATTTCTAATTCTCTTCCTAAAATCATGCATCTACACGACAAATCAGCAACAAATGGTGAAGATATATGTGAACTCTTATCTACTTACTTCTCTTCTGTTTTTAGCTCACCATCTAATTCTAAAAGTGACTCTAAACTTTCTTCCCCACTCTATAATTATCCATTGTCTCATATCAAAATAACTTTAGACGAGGTCAAAGCGAAATTGAATACTCTTGACATCAATAAGGGTTCCGGCCCAGATGGAATTCCTCCACTATTTATTCGAAATTGTGCAGATCAACTTGCAGTACCATTACACAAAATATTCACCAAAAGTCTGAACGATGGAGTTTTTCCGGATCTGTGGAAGGTCGCCCACGTTATTCGTTAGTCGATCCACAAATCTGGCAGTAAAAATGATGTAACTAACTACCGTCCTATTAGCCTTTTATCTTGTTTTGGCAAAATATTCGAGTCCATTGTATACAAAACCATTTTTAATCACGTAACACATATACTTAGTCCTTTCCAACATGGCTTTGTATCTAAAAGATCCACAAATACTAATTTACTCGAGTATATGGACTTTCTGTGTAAATCGATGAATAAAAAAACACAAGTAGATTCCGTGTACACCGATTTCAGTAAGGCCTTCGACAAAGTTAGTCACCCTATTTTAATGAATAAACTGGATAAAATCGGCATTCACGGAAATCTGCTTCGTTGGTTAGAATCATATTTATCACATAGAAGTCAATTAGTTACTGTTAACGGTTTTACCTCTTCCCCAATATCAGTTACGTCGGGTGTACCACAAGGATCGCACCTTGGACCTTTGCTTTTCTTGATCTTTATTAACGACCTTACATATAAACTCCGCTGTAATTTTTCTCTATATGCTGATGACCTCAAATTGTATAAAGCAATTAAATCTATGGACGATTGTGAACTATTACAACAAGACCTTAACACAATATCTACCTGGTGTGTTGACAATGAAATGGAACTAAATATACCTAAGTGCAAAGTTATTAATTTTACCAAGAACACCAACAAAACTCTATATTCATACAGCATATGTGGTCACAATCTGGATACAGTTGATTCGATAAAAGATTTAGGAATTATATTTGACAACAAACTAACGTTCAACCAACACATTGAATACATTGTGAGTAAGTCAAATAAATTACTTGGTTTCATTGTAAGATCAACCAAACTGTTTAAGAATTTGAATAGCCTAATAATTCTCTTTAATTCATTAATCCGTAGTGTTCTTGAGTACGGGTCAACAGTCTGGAATCCACACTATATTTCACAGGTATCTAGACTTGAATCAGTCCAAAGGAAATTTACACGGATTTTGTCTTACCGGTCAGGTGTCTACCATCTTCTAGACGGGTACGAACAAAGACTTACACATTTCAATTTAGAGAGTCTAGTTAAAAGACGTAATATAAATGACCTCTTAATGTTTTATAAAATTGTTAACAACCTAGTAGATAGTAACTTAGCCAATGAAATCAATTTATACGCCAGGCCCAAACCTACCAGAAAATTTGACATATTTTGGACCGAAATTTTTAGTAATAATACGGGATACTTTAATCCCATATCTAGAATGTCACGATCATACAACAATCTCACTAAATCACACTCTATAATAGATATTTTTGTGAATAATTTTACTTGTTTTAAGAAATATCTCCATGATTTGTGCAACTGAAAAAAAAAAATAACAATTTTAATGTTGTTTTATTATTTTTAATAAACACTTTAAATATTTTGTAGCTATCATGTATTTCAAATTTTCTATTTAAGTTTCTAAATTATGTAAAAAAAATACTTACATTGTTTTTCATGTGTCTGTGAATTACGCAAATGTTATTACTGTAGACACGTTAGTCTAGGGATATTTATATTTGTATCTTAATTTGTTATACATTAACCAAAATAATGCTCTGTAAATATCCTGTTTGTGTCTCAAATAAATAAATAAAATAAAATAAAATAAAACTCTCTAGCCTGGTTCCTAGATTTCGATAGAACTTTTTTCTGCGTAAGCTGGGGTCCCAAAAATGCTCACTAAAAGATCACAATTAACAAAGATTGCGAAGAATTCTTGCACTCAATTGTGACTGGGGACGAGACCTTCTAAATCATCATTTTGCGCTCATACGCTGTTTTTTTACACTTTATGAAGTTGAGAATGAATGTCCACCATGGTCCACACAAACAACGAATTGCAGAGCGTAATTTACACCTGATGGGTGCGGTGCGGCGGCTCCTTCGTGAATGGCTGCCACGCCAAGACTAAACGTCGCAAAGAGTGCAAGATAATGGGGATGTGGCGTGGAGGAACCAGGCTACACGCCAATTTTGCCGGATCGCGTGTAAAATCGTTTCTCGTGACCGCAGCACTTTGGAGACCTTATTTTACGGACAGCCCTCGTTTAAAAAACTACGTTTAAAATCGTAGGATAGCTAACTATGATTATTTTTTAGAAATAACACTTTGATTTAATCTCACTACTATAATGCTAATCGTACTCGAGTGCTAAACTCTCAAAATGTATGTGGGCTTGGGCTAATAATATTGCATGAACAGGCTAAGCCCACATAAATTATCAGAGAATAGTCCACGTGTGCGATTAGCATAAAATACAGCTATTTATGATGGGAGAAATGAAAATACTGCACATTTAATTATAATTGCGTAAAAAAGAAAATTTGATTTTGTCAAATGAGTTTTTTTTACAATGGCTCTGCACAGGAGGACCGGAGAAAAATATTTTCCCTCAGGGCCTGTGTGTTTGAGGATGCTGTGTGGAGAGTTTTTTAACATCTTCGCGAGTGAGTTTTGGCGAACAAAACTGTATGTGAGGAGTGAGTTTTTTTTGGTTCATTTTTAAATTTTTTTTTATAAATTATCATAGATTAACTAAATTAAGATTATATTTTGAATCAAAACGTCGTCGACATCAATCCACAAAAATAAACCAACATCGAAAAAAAAAACATGTCCTTCCTCTGACGACCGCTAAATGACGCAAAAAGAATTTTTAAACTAAAACTGTGAAGTTGGTATTGTAGGTATGTCTTCCAAAACTTCAACAAACTGCAGATGTCAAAAGAAGCCACTTCAAGTCAAATAGTTTCATTAACTATGACGGTATTTGAATGATAGCCGCTAACGAAACGTTTCGTTCATACTCTTCTGAGCATTTTTTCGCTTCGACGAACCGTTTCGTCTACACTCGTGGAGAGGTTATTGGAAAGGATGAAGAAGTAGTTTAGGGAAGGATTAAGGGCCGATTAAGGATCAGGCCGTGGACGAGCGTATCCACTGCCAAGACTTAGACAAATCTCACCCCATGAACCAATTTTAAAAATAGATAAAGCAAAAAATGACATTATATAAGTCTATAAAATAGACATGACAAAAAATGACAACATTATATAAGTCTATATAATAGACATGACAAAAAATCACAACATTATATAAGTCTATATAATAGACATGACAAAACATGACAACATTATATGAGGTGTGTAGAAGCAAAGGCAGCAATCTCCACTTTCGTGTTTTTGAAAAAAAGGCAAAAAACACATTGATATCTTTGCCTTCGATACATATTTTCAAACTCTGATTTTGAAAATATCTATCAATGGCAAAGATATCGATGTGTTTTTTTGCCTTTAAAAAAAAAACAAAAGTGGAGATTGCTGCCTTTGCTTCTACACACCTCATATGAGTCTATAGAATAGACATGAAAAAAAATGACAACAATATATGAGTCTATATAATAGACATGACAAAAAAATGACAACATTATATGAGTCTATATAATAGACAAAACAAAGAAATGACAACATTATTTGAGTCTACATAATAGACATGACAAAAAAATGGCAACATTATATGAGTCTATATAATAGACATGACAAAAAAATGCTAATAATAATTAATTATTGTTCCCTAGGCATTCATATATGCTATAGTGTCAATACCAACGAACTAAAATAAATATGGATAGAACTTATTTTAAACCATAATATTTTTGGAAGGCGGGCATGGGTACCGCCGTCCGGTAACCATTTATTGAATAATCAACACTTCTGCCATAGAGTTTATTAGTTATTAAGTTTATTACAAGTGGTTCAAGTGGTTCGCTATGTTTGACGACTCAGCAAGGGTGTCAGGGTTTATGGGGGTGAGGTTTGTCTAGGTTTTGGTGGTCAGTGCATTTGCCCACCTAACGCGTGGCGGGCCGGATCGAGAGACATTGGTTGAGGGAGACCTAACTTAGACCTATCTTTTTCTCGACCCATTGCCTTGCCCTGCAGTAGGAAGGATGGATTCATACATCCGTCACTCCTAGACACATTGATCCTCAGATTCCTACCCATCTCTCATACCTTTTTCCTTCCCAGAAATTCCTCTCCACGTAGTTAGAATAAAATTCCAGTCCCAATTCGATTCTCACTTCCAGTTTATAATAACAAAATTTGTTTCACGAAAAAATTTCAGAAATAATATAAAAATTTGGATCAAAAATAATGAAAGGGCCTTTGGTGCACTCATCCAAATTCGAAATTAGCAATGAAACCAATATTGTTATTATTGTACAATGTGGTTGTTATTATTAATGCAACCAATCTATTGTGTGATTATATATTAATATAAATGTACTTAGTGTAGGTATGTTCACAAGTATTATAAATTGACTTAAAATTACTGCCAAAACACAGGCTAGTGAGACAGGTTACGAGAGATCTAAATTTATAACTATTTTCTCCTCTTCAAGTATTTACTGTTCATGCTTACTACGTTACGTAAATTTTAAACTTAACATCCCTTTAGAGAACATAAATTACCCGTCTTTAATGAATATGTTAAATATTCCAACTTTAGAAAACAGACGAAAAATTAACGACCTAACGTTTTTATTAAAATTATTAAATTCTAAATTCAACTGTTGTGAACTCCTGCAATTGATAAATCTACACGTACCTACACGATCGACTAGACAAATATTAACATTTCATATACACACATCTCATTCCAACTATAGTTTGCATTCTCCAATACATCTATTCTACATAGCCTTGGTAACCAATATTTAAACAATATGGATGTATTTGATAATAAATCAAATTTATCAAACTTTAAACGACGTATGTGCCAACTATTTATTCCTACTTCTTAAACCATCTTTATCTCTATTTTTACTTACCATATATTCTATGTTACCTGCTTTGTGTCAACTCTTATATTTGGGGTTATCTATATTTTCTTTCTTATATTTTATGTTATCTTTAGTTTGTTTCTTATATTTTATGTTATTTCCTATATTTTATCAAAAACATGTACTAAACTATATGTAAAAGCCCTATGGGCGTTTAAATAAATAAATAAAATAAATAAATATGTATATTATTTTCTGTTGTTAACCTTTTGTAATGTAACTTATAAACCAATGTAAACCAACACTGAATTTGTATTTTGTTAGTTATGAATCATGCAAATTTCGTTCAATAATGGTATATATTATTATAGCATCCTTCATGAAAGGAAATTTTTTCCTCTGTGAGAGCCAATGAAAAAAAAGATTCTAATTTTTGGCGGATTTCTGAAAATAAAATGAATATAAGTTATGTAATATAAAAACGAGTACCAACTACTCGAGTAACACATTCTGCGGTTAAAGTGGCTAAGAAGAGCCAATCCTTACTCCATTACAAATACCAACCAATTAAAACTAATCGTAGCCCTGGGAGTAGAGACCGCCGAAATTTTCAAGTTTTACTGAAATTTAAATATCTTACGGCCTATTCTGCTCTAAAGTTAATACTTTTAATTCTTTACTTCTCTATCAACGTGGTTCTATGACTGTTAATGAATTACTTCCAATTAACAGTTACGGGACGTTTTATTTTAGCTATTTAAATTAAAGTTTGTGATTAATGTAGGTAATACGAAATTAAAATGGTTTAATTAACATTTTTTATAGCAAAAAAAGTTAATATTACCTTTTCAGCAACGTTCCACTGTAGCAAAGTGCCTATTTTGAGAAAAAAAAAACTGATAGTGTGTATCTGGTAATTAATGCTAGAAGTGCCATTGTCAGTTTTGCTAATTTGATAAGTACAATAAAGTATTTAATTAAATGAAGACATTATGAGCGAAACTCAATCGAAAATCTGGAAACAGAAAAATCAGAAAAAGATATTGGCACCTCTGGGACTCGAACCCAGGACCTCCCTACTTTCCGGGTTGGGCGCTCCCGATATCTTTTTCTGATTTTTCTGTTTCCAGATTTTCGATTGAGTTTCGCTCATAATGTCTTCATTTAATTAAATATTACAGTTTGAGGTTTTACTCATAAAGTTAAAATAATAAATAATACAATAAAGTACTTTAAAACCTCTTTTCGCTATGTTTCACTTTCTGAAAATGCATGCATTTTTGGAAACTGATTTCAGACGACAGAAAATTTTTATTGACTGATCGTAGCGACGTCCTATTTTAACTCGACTGTTTTGCATTTTGCTGTCTGTGATTTATTTATATGTTCCATTTCTATTTCAATATTGTAAAAAAAAATTCTAACTCGATTTCTTTTAGTATTGTGGTACCATTAATCATTTTGTGAATACTTTTAAAGAAAAGAAAAAAATTTATCAATGGAAACTGTCACATTAAACTTTAGCCATAAAATTGCATTTTTGAAAAGTTTATTTTTTTTTTATTTTTACATTAGCTTCACAGATCAGGCCCTCATGAAAATAAATCCCCTCAGGGCCTATCTCACCTTTGGAGATGTTGTGTGAGGGGTCTTTTTAGGAAAGAAAGGAGAAGAAGTTCTGGGAAGGATAAAGATATAAGGGATGGGTAGCAATCTGGAGGTCAATGTCTCCAGGAGTAACGGATATATGAGTCAATTCCCTCCCACTGCAGTGCAACGTGATATTCCGATGTTGGAGAGGTCTTATCTTCTTCAACCAGTCTCTCCCGATCTGGCCTGCTACGAAGTTGGTGGGCTGACGCATCATCCGCCAAGATCCGGACAAATCTCGCCCCATTAACCCTGGCACACCTGCTAAGTCACCAAACGTAGCGAACTTCTTAGGGTGACATATGGCAGAAGTGTGGGTCTCATAAATGGTTCCTGGGGCTGCGATACCCACACCCATCTCCCGAATTATTTTGTGTTTAAATCGTAAAACACAGTAAAGATGAATCTAAAAGAGTGATTTGAGTGAAGCAAGCATTTTATTTAAAGTACCTACGCTCTTTCTGAACAATTTTAGAATGTCAATAAAATATTATTTAATTAAGCTTTTCATGGAAACGTTCAAATTATTTCTAATAATACTCAATGCTAAAACAAGTTTACTACCAAATAGTTTTAATTATTAATTTAACATTTAAAAAAGAATTTAAAGTTGTACATAGATAGTTGTGGTAGAAAAATACCTTGATTTCGAGAGATTGTCTGTCATTAGTTTCAATAATTTACTGTTGCAATACATTTTCTTGACAAATTGCGAAATTCAATAAAACAGAATACTCGGCAGTTCTGTTCTTGACTGTATAACTTTTCTGAAGTTGGCAGTTTTCTGAACATGACAGCTTGCTTAACCATCAAGTTATCAAGTTTGAAAACTTCCTTCCGATTCCAAGACATAGTTCGATTACTCCTTTGGAAAGCGAACCAATTGTCATCCATAATAATAGTACTAATACTTAACTAGCAGCTTTTGCTGCCAGGCCCTGCGGGCGGCTTTTGGTTCGGCTTTGCCCAGTTGGTATTGGTGACCATTTTATAAATCCAATACGAACTGAATGAACTTCCGAAAATAGCCCGTTCTCCGGATCCACTGTCATCCAGTGTAAAACTCTGCAAGGGTTGTCTAAAATAGCATTTAAAGAAACTTAGAATTTTTTTATACATATAACTTGTAAAATAACTGAAAAAAAGTGTTTATAATAATTTTCAGAGCATACAGCATAAGCACGGGGAATGTGTGAATGTAGATATTATCTTAAAAAGTACCATTTATTTTTTTAAGAGCTATTAAACTTACAGTATTTAAGATACAAATGTAATAAGTCGGTAGAAACAGGGTATGCCGCGGCATACAGCAGTCTCCATTAAAATAGAGTAGAGTAGACGCAGCATGTCTACATTTCGTCTATGCATTAAAGATGGCAATCGGTCCATTAACAAAGGTCTATTAATCAATCAAATGGACCTCCCTCCTTTGCGAAAAATCAAGAATAAAGTATGGCGTTCCATCCTTTCTGTTTACCCATACCCTTTTCCCTAGGTAAACGTTGTAGTGGTTAGTTAATTAGTTTAACATTAATTAACCCTAAAAGCCCAAAAGGTCATTTTTACCTCTACGAAAACAAATATCTGCTTTCTCTTTCGCGCACTTCTTTCCATTGCCCTGATTGATCGAACCAACACAGGAGACGGTGGTGTTGCCCTGGTTAGTCCTTTCATAATGAATTTATCGTACTGTTGTAGGTCAATTTGACCTATGTTTAGGCTTTTTGTAATTTAATGATGTGTGTGTAAAAAAGAAAAAATAATTATATAAAACTATTTAATTGTTATAAAATATTTACTGGTTAGTAGAAAAAACAAAATTTTGTTTAGTTTTTTTTTAAATATTTTTTGTTTAAAAGAAGCAAACCGAAAGATATTCATTTTGTACCAAATTTTTTTATTAAGTAATAAGTAATAGTTTTTTTTTCAAATTCAAATAAATAAATATAATTCTAATTATGCGTTTTTTCATTTCCTACATAGTTAATACGAACAATTTGGGAGGCGGGAATGGGTACCGCCGCCCAAGGAACCTTTATTGGATAACCAACACCTCTGCCATAGGTCACCCCAAGTGGTTCGCCACGTTTGGTGATTTAGCAGAGGTGCCCGGGTTCATGGAGTGAGGTTTGTCTAGGTCTTGGGAGGTGGATGACCAGGACACACTGAACCCCAGATTCCTACCCACCCTTTAAACCTTTTTCCTTCCCAGAACTCTCTTCCCCTTCCTCTCCTTAAAAACCCCCCCACACAGCATCCCCAAAGATGACATAGGCCCTGAGGGAAATTATTTTCCCCAAGGCCTCCTGTGTGGAGCTCATGTAAAAAAAAATAAAATAAAGATAAAAAATAATAAATTACACAGAATAAACTATTCATGCAGGTATGTGTATGTGAATGTGTATGCGTATGTTTACGTATGTATACGTATGTATATATATATTTATATGCATGTGTGCAGGTACATGTATTTTTATGGATGTGTATGTATGTGTATGTTTATATATGTATATATTTATATATTTTTTATATTCCTCTAATATATTTAAATTCTTTTTTTTGCTCTTCTAAATAACCAATGTAAAATAAATATTAAAATTTGAAAAAAAAAAATTCATATAAAGCTTTCTATTACAACACATAAATACTTGTCATACATAAACATAAATAAACACGTAAACACCTCAGCACAGGTTTTCCTAGTGAGGTGTTCACGAAACATACAACAATACCTATCCACAGTTTCACCTTCACAAACCTACCTTACACCCAACAATAAAATTACAAAATATATTATGTAAAAATGTTTTCGAAATTGATCTATAGGTAAATACTGTAATATATAGAAATAAATAAATAAATAAATATATAAATTTGACTATGATTGGGCTTTTAAATAGCAAAATATGATTAGGCTTCTAAGGTTAATAAAAATTAAATTAAAAGTAATACAATTGATCAAAATGATTATTTATTGTAATAAAAATAGATTTATTTTATATCTTCACAAAATAAACATAAAACAATAAATGAAATCGTTTCAACTTTCTTCTCAAACAAAGTATTAATTCCAACAGGTTCCTAGAAAAAGAGCTTTTTTCAAGTGAATTATATCGCTTGGAAAATGTTTTGCGAAAGTTTAATCAAAACGTCGAAGCGAAAAGATTCTATTGCGAGCTTTCCATATTACTGATAAATTCCTTATTCTTTGTATAATGGATATTAAAAAGTTCGTACTTTTATTGTATGGGAAAAGAACTTTTGTTATTATTCTATTCTTACAGATGGCCGAATAACGAAATTTATGGGGAAAGTTTATTAAAATATTATATTTTATTGTTGGAACCATAGAAATAAACGTGTTTATTTATTTATTTAACGCTCAGAGGGCTTTAACATGATTTGTAGAATAACTTTAATTTAACATATACTTTGAAAGTTAAGAAATAATAAAAATAAAATTGCATTCGATAAAAGTCATACAACAAGTCAAACACAGAAATAAAAACAAACAAAAAAATCGGTTATTTTATAAGTTTCAAGATGTGTTTAGTAATAGAGTTGAAACAAATGTTTTAGATGATCCACAAAACTCGCCAAGTTGATATTGAATATGTCAACATCACCCAAGTACTGATCTCCCATGGTATGAAGTCGTTGTATCGGAGAGTGGGTAATATATTTACGCTTACGACTGCTGCTGTAGAATATTGTGTTTTGTCGTGTTGTTACTGAGTGTTCGTAAGTTAATGAGTTGCAGAAGTTCACGTCATTCGAATTTAGAGTTAAGCCGCCGCTATCCGAATTTCGCCGATTTCTTACATATCTCCCTTAAACATTTGAAGTTTTTAAGTTCTTAAAAAAATATACGTTATTTTTGAAGATAATATCTAGATACATTCCACGCCGAAACGCAAATTATATGAAATTCCCTCGATAGAAAAAAATCGCAAAGTATGCTCCAAAAATTATTTAAAACAAGTCTATTTTTATTATTTTACTAGTTATATTTGTGAAAAAATTCACAATGTTTCTTTAAATGATACTTCAGATACCTTCCATGAGATTTTTGCTCTATTTTAAACGAGTCATGTTTGATTAAGCATTTTCATCATTTTCGCTTCAATTTTATCATTGAAAATATTAGCGCGCTCTGTCCAACATTCGTAATTACATATCTCTCCATCTTCTTTTTTTTGAGAGCGGTTACGGGGCCTTAAGTATTTTGGATAAAAATGTTAAATCGTTTATTTTACATCTGTCTTCTAATGTATGTATTTTTAGAGTATTTAATAAGAAATCGTATTTTAAGTCTTCTACTGGGATATTTAATTTAAATGTTATAAAACGCAAAATTTTTTTTTGAAAGTTGTATGATCAACGCCAATTTTATATAGTTGTCAATATTTCATATTAAACTTTTTGACTCCAAGGCAACCGACAGAACAGAAGTTCTTCTTTTTTTTTACATTGAGGAAAATAATTCCCCTCAGGGCCCGTGTCATCTTTGGGGATGCTGTGTGGAGGGTATTTTTAGGAAAAGGAAGGAGAGGAAGTTCTGAGAAGGAAAAAAGGTAAGAGGGGTGGGAAGGAATCTGAGGATCAGTGTGTACAGGAGTGACGAACGTATGAATCTATCCCTCTCACTACGGTGCAAAGCAACTTAATATTATGGCAGAGGTTATATTGGTTATCCAACAAACGGTTCCCGGGGTGGCGGTACCCATACCCACCTTCCAAATCGAAGTTCGATCCATTTCAGCAAAAGTTTTGATGACCTCCGTGGCTGAGGGGTAAGGCTCTCCACTAGCAATTCGAAGGTCATTAGTTCGAATCACGGGATGCGCAAATAAATCTTGTTGATTAATTTGTGTTATTTTACAATTTATTAATTAAAAATAATATATCTGCGCACGTTCCAGAGCAGAATTTTCTCTCAGTATCACCCCGGTGTGAGACCACCGTTCAGAATTGAAACGTTGCTCGAAATTGCTTAAACCATGTTTGGTGACCAGATCTGAATAGCCAGGTAGTTCCCGACATCTTTCTTCCCCATCTCATTCCCCTTTCCACAACCTTCAGCCTCGCAACATATCCCAATTGGGGATTCAAAAGACTCACTGGTTCTAGACTGGAGCAGTGTAGCAGCCTTCCAAAGTAATAATCAGGCAAAAGAATGTCTCTTTCATAATAAGGCATGTCTTTTATAAATATGTGACTAAGAAAGTCCGTAAATCCTGCTAACATTATAAACGCGAAAGTGAGTATGTATGTTTGTTACCCTTTCACGCAAAAACTACTAAATGGATTTTAATGAAACTTTACAATAATAAAGCTCATAACATCAGGATAATATATAAGTTATATATGATGGTAAGCTCTGGCGTTACGAAATTTGTATAAATGAAAATTTGTGTATTTCATATATTTTAGCAACAGCGAGGAATGGCAGGGGGAAAGGACAAGGGAGAGAGAAAGCAGGGAAGGTGGAAGGGAACGGGCATGCACGGGGAAAAACATGCAGGGAGTATCAATTTATTTCTATTAATGGCATTGCAACGCATGCCGGGGACTAGCTAGTATAAAATATAGTGTAAAACGTAGACCATATTTATAAAAAAAATAATAATCCATACTTAATATTATAAATGCGAAACTGCTCGAGTTTGTTTATGACCTTTTCAGGCAATAAAAAGACTTTAAAAATTCATTCACCAATAGAAAGCTAAATTATATGCGCAGACTATATTTTGTATATGATGGTAAGCTCTGGCGTTATGAAATTATAAATTTTAATATATTATATTTGTTATACGTTTTCTGTCGCTAACAAAAGCGAGTTAATTGCAAATGTCAGAAAAAAATCATTACCATGGAAACAATGTTGATATATTTGTGGGCTCTAAGCTGGTAGGTACTCAGCCCCCTGGTCAGCTACTGCCCCAGAAAATTCAAATATTAGAATATGTTTTGTTTTTTTTGGACAAGCTGGAATAAATGTCAGATAAGAGTTCCTACATTAAAAATATAATTCGTAACGATTATAAAGTCTGAATCATAAATAGTGTAATTTTGTATCATATTAACAAACTTCCAAATATTTAATTAAAAATAAACATCCGAAATGTTTGTAAGCGCATAAATTCCGAACGAATGAACTAAATTGGATAATTCTTTTTTTCTTTGTGAAATTTAGGTGGCAGGCTAGATGTTTGAAAACTGAATGTAAGGGAATGAATGTATGGAATGCGGGAGGGGGTGGGGTGGGGAGGAGGGGGGATAATTGATAAGTTCAACCGCTATAGTAATTTCCCGTAATACCATGCGAGCGAAGCCGCGGGGAAAAGCTAGTAACTAATAAAAAAATGTTTTCAATTGCCATATTCTGATTTTGAAAATTCATATTTTCATCCTTATCGGATTGCCCTTAAAACGTCATTAAACACCATCCAAAGTAGCATTTCTGCAGTAGAATCCAATCTGCATTACACACCATCGGAAATGTTTAACGCTAAGATATTCAGGTAAAATCTAAAGGCGAAGGCTATAACATTAAACGGAAGAGGCATTTAATTTGCATGAAACACCGTAAAAGCTCTTTGCATGGAGGATAACTACATGTGTGTGATGATCTCGATAGTGCATCGCATATAATTATGTTAATATTATGAATAACATTGTGGAGAAGAAAGGTGATTTTCAATGTGAATACCGCGCAAGGAGGTCTTTTTTCAATTATTTATTGAGCACAGTGTAACATTTCATAAGATAAATTTAAATATTTTTACAGTAAGCATTACATTTCTTTTTAAATACATTCATTCTTTCTTCATTCTTTATACTTTCAGGCATTTCATCATACATCTTTAGTCCTCTATACATTGGGCAGTTCTGTGATTTTGATTTTTTCATATGTGGCAATCTAATTCTATTTATATTTCTTGTTTCGTCATTATGCACATCTTTATTAAAAACAATTTCATTCTTAAAGTATTTTGGCATTTGGTTTTTCATAACTTTATGCACAAAAATTAATACATTAAACAGCATTCTCTTTTTTATTGGAATCCAATTTAGCTCCTCTCTCATTTGATTAACCCTTGCATATTTGCCTTTCCCCAGTATACATCTCAAAGCTCTGTTCTGTATAACTTCTAACTTATTCAAAATTCCATCATTAGCCAAATATAACATCGTAGAGCAGTAATCAAAATGTGGAGCAACTATAGTTTTATTAATGAGCTCTGTAGTTTTCCTGTTTAATTTATTTCTTAGTCTTCTAAGAAAATTTACTTTTTTAGATACCTTCTTTAGCAAATATTAGGTCTAACACGGACAATCGATTAAAACCTAGAACGATGATTTTTATTTTCATTTTTTTTAATGGTATTATAGACAACCCTGACTTTTTAAGCCTAATTACCTTCCATATACCTTCAAAAACTACTCGATCCAAAATTCTTTTTAATTACAACAATAATATCAGGACTGAGTCATTTAGATACTCGCTTATACCTAAATTGCATGCAGTTGGCAATGCTTTCTCAGAAGTAGTAGATGTATTCAACTGCACGGAATATAGTTTTAAGAAGACTATAATAGCATACCTCAAGCACAATAATCAATGTTGCATGGCATGATACTATTCTCCTGCATGGCGACATGTCATACACACATATATCAGAGTTTACTTCATATATCTTAACTATAAGTCAGAAGAGTGTTAACTAATAAATGTTTTATCTTATTCAAAATTATTATTTTTTTATTTCAAAATTATCATCTAACTGACAGCCCTGATTTGAGAGAGCTGACTTTCAGAAACATTTCAAGCAAATAAAATTTTGAATGTAACAATAATTTCAATGCTTAAATTACTTTATTTACAAGCCAATGTTACAATTCAAAGATTTGCAATAACAATGCTAATTGATGAATAGAAATGTTGATGTTGACAATTTAGCATGATTATACTTGCATTCAAATTACCCTTCCTTACATATTTTCATCCTGTTTTTTTAATTTATAGAATGTTATTACACGAGTACACATTTCTTTCTATATTTATATTTTTTTGTAAAAAAATTAACTGTTGTAGCTTAAAAAAAAAACCAACTGTATTTTTTATATACTATGTTTATCTCATTCATTTTTATGTTGTTCTTAATACTACTGATAACCTTCTTTGTGCTATTGTAACTCATAATCATTTTAATGTAAAAGCCTTTTAATGGCGTTCAATAAATAAATAAATAAATTCGAAATTGATAAATCCTTCATCAACGGTCTGTTGTCAATATTTGCGAGCACGGTAGCCTCCGTGGTCGAGGGACAAGGCTCTCGACTCGCAATCCGTAGGTCGCTGGATCGAATCCCGGCGTGCGCAAATAAATTTTATTTGCTTAATTTGGGTTACTTCACGATTTATTATTTAAAATAATATAAAGTATATTTGCGGCACGGTCCAGAGTGGAAGATACTCTCAGTATCGCCCTGGTGTAAGACCACCATTCAGAATTGAAAAGTTGCTTGAAATGGCTTTGGCCGTGTTTGGTGACCAGATCTGAATAGCCAGGTACTTCTCCACATTCCTCTTCGCCATCTCTTTCCCCTCCCCACTACCTTGAGCCTTACAACGTACCCCAATTGGGGATGCCGTGCACCCACTGGCTTCAGACAGGAGCAGTTAGGACAGTTGTACGGTGTACACATGAAAAAGAAATTAATAATTGAAAATAATAGATAAGAGATATTCCGACCGATGATTGCAAAATTTAAGCGCAGCCTCCTTAGTTTCAGGTAAGCTGTCAATATTTTGAATAATATCGTTCATATAATAAAACATTTTGAGTAATGTCGTTCGTATGCAAAATAACTGGCATATTTATGAATGTAGGTGACTAACTAAGCTCTTAGAATTAAAAGAAACCAAATACGTGACTTAAATAATTAATTCAAAACGCGATAAATTTTCAAAACTATTTGAATAAAGTCGTTCGTTATGCAAAATAGATAGCTTATTAATGAATAGAAGTGAACTTACGAAACTCTTAGAATTGAAAAAAACGTAAACCTGACTTCAATAATTCATCTGAGACGCAATCAATTTATTCCATTCATTATTAGAGAATCGAGAGTGGTTGAAATATTACTAAAGACTAGAATTAATTATCTACGGTTAAGTCACCAAAAGTACATGCGAATAGACAATGTATATATAGTTTGTACTTCAATTAGAATTTGTTAATTTATTGATATTTTTTTTATTTTTACAGATTTAAATTCAGTTGTAAATTCATGGACAAATCGGCCAGGGTTGCTACCGTATATCAATTTTTTATCTATTCCCTGACATCGGACTCTCGTCGGAAAAATCGTATAAAATCATCGGTCGATAATGTAAAGTTATCGATTTTACGGTGCTAGATCTCTAGTGTTCGAATGTCCGGAGCCAATAGGACTGAAGGGAAAGGGGAGGTTGAAGAATCAGCCAGCACAGGCAAAGTACCCAGTGAGGCACACATTATCATAAAATACTCTCGTCGGAAAAATCGTATAAAATCATCGGTCGATAATGTAAAGTTATCGATTTTACGGTGCTAGATCTCTAGTGTTCGAATGTCCGGAGCCAATAGGACTGAAAGGAAAGGGGAGGATGAATAATCAGCCAGCACAGGCAAAGTACCCAGTAAGGCACACATTATCATAAAATGTTAGAAAATATGTAATATTATTATATGAATAAATACAAATTTTAAAAAGGGAAGCGGGAGATCTGAAAAGCGATTTCGGTTCAATTTAGGAATAAGGAATTGTCCTTAAGCTCATAATTAATGACTTTTCCTAGAGAACTTGAATCACTGTTGACAAAAAAGTAGTTAAGAATTTTAAGGCAAAGGATATTTCCTTATCTTTAAGTAGAACTGGAATTGCTCCTCTGGAAGATACAGAATTTTCAGATATTTTTTTGATTATATACTAGATGTATTATATGCAAATACATTTTTGTATTAATCACCTTACCAGGCAGAGCCTTTTGCGAGGTGGCAGAAATAAACCTAATTTTATTATATTTTAAGGAAATGAGAAGAAAAAATAAAATAAGAAGCTTAGGGACTATATAAGTTTAGCTGCCTCACCCCAACCAATCATATCTAAGTTATTTAGCTTTACCCGTTTTTTTTATTTATTAGCTCCACACAAGAGACCCTGACGAAAATTATTTTACTCAGGGCCTATGTCATCTTAGGAGGTGTTGTGTGGAGTTTTTAAGGAAGGAAAGGATAGGAAGTTCTGGGAAAGAAAAATGTATGAGGCGTGGGTAGGAATCTGAATCCATCCCTCCAACTGCGGTGCAAGGCGATGGGACCAGAGATTCCGGCTGGAAAGTTCAAAAGATCTTTCTCAATCAGTTTCTATCAATCCGGCCAGCCACGCAGCAGGTGGGAGATGCATCCGCCGCTTAAACCTGGGCAAACCTCACCCCATGAACCCGCGCGCCCTTGCTAAATCACTAAATGCAGTGAACCAATTAGGGTGACCTATGGTAGAGGTGTTGGTTATCCAATAAATGGTTCCCGGGGCGGCCCGTACCCATACCCGCCTCCCAAATTAACGCCTAAATATTTGAACACCTGGGTCTGTATTAGTAGATGCAGTTACGTTTTTATCGAGTCCTAGTTATAATTTTTTTTGTCTATATTGAGTGTCTCCTGGTTACTATGTGCCCAATATATAATCCTGTTGATTCCTTCAGTAGCTTTCTTAGATTCAGAAGTGAAAACAACAAAGAAAAACAGGTTGCGTTCTAATGTAATTCCTTGGGGAACTCCGTAAATTATATGTTTAGGCTAGTTTTAGATCTGGTCGTAAAACACATCTTTTCCATTTCAACTTTCGTTTCGAATCTTTTCGAATCGTTTCGAATCTGATTTGTGGTCTTTCGCGAGGACGATATTCAAATTTTCTACCATGACGAATATATACCACATTTTCAACTATCATGTTTGCAAGGTCATTTCTCTCGTTGACCATATTGCAAAAAAATTAATTTTTCAGTTCAATTAAGGATAAGAAAAATAATCACGAAATTAGTGTAGTAAGCCTAATTATAAAAAAAAATATATCTCAAGGCATTTACGTAGATACTAATAAAAGAAGCAAACGCATAATCGTGAAAACTTTCGAGAGGCTAACAGGTAAGGAACACTTAAGTTGAGTGGAACGGCTCCCGGCGGATTTGCAATATGTTGATTGTTTCAAACTCTACATTGGAAAACTCTAACTACGTTTATGTAGGTACACGAGTATTTACATTTACATTTAGGGTTATATTCAACTTTATAATAAGAATTCCAACTCAGTTAATGATTAGTTTTTTTATAATATTGATGAAGAAAATAACACAGAGACAAAGAAAAATACAAGATAACGCTTGCAACTGGGACTCGAATCTAGAACATCTCGTATTAACTATTTTTTTCAAAATTTTAGTAGTTGACAATAAAATGGAAAAAAAAATAGTCGAAGATAATATTCAATTTTTTATAAGAAAAACTCTCTTTTTATAACTTTTGAAGGTTATTCCCATCAACGTAATATATCATTGAAGAAGAAGATAACACTTTAAATCTAAATGAAAATATGAAAGAAAACAAGACACAGAAAAATAGAAAAAGACGATGGTCGCAACTGGGACTCGAACCCAGACGAGAGGTCTTCTCACCCAGAAGGAACCCAGACGAGAGATCCCAGACCTCTCGTCTGGGTTCGAGTCCCAGTTGCGACCATCGTCTTTTTATATTTTTCTGTGTCTTGCTTTCTTTCATATTTTCATTAAGATTTAAAGTGTTATCTTCTTCTTCAATGAAGATAATATTGTTTATTCTGAAATATTAAATATGAGATTGACAAATATGACTGTTTAATAAGAGGTAGCAGTGGCCTTATTGAAAAGACGTTTGCCCCGGTAAGACGAGAATTTTTGTTTTTATAATAAGTGTTTATTTTCTTCTTCAACAATGTACTACATTGAAGGGTTTAACCTTAATTAACTATTTAACCTTCAAAAGTTATAAACAGAGAGTGAAAGTAAAAAAATAAAAATAATATAAAAGGGATCGTATACATAAACATAAAGGAAACAATAATAAATTAGGCAATTATGTAGTAAGGTTTATTAGGAGGACTTCAAGTCAAAAGCCCGCAAAAGGATTTGAGTTCATGATTATTAATACGAAACATTTAAAAATGTTTCTTTCCTTTTTTAAAATTTATTTATTTATATTTATGGTTTCATATTACAAAAAAGTGTATAATGTCTTACGTGCCAGGAGTTCATCGGTGTTGTGGTGGACATTTTACGAGGGTAAGTTGGATATTTTTTTGAGGATTGCTTAAATTTACTACATTAAGAGAATAAAAAATAACAAAATTAAATACATAACAGGTGTAAACAATTAAATTTTTAAAACATTAATGCAATTAAAACAAATATCAACTCTATTAAAGAATGTTATTGAACACTATTATAAAAAAATAAGAAGATTGTGACCAACTTCCTATGGACCCAAAAGTAACGAGACTTTCTTTATAACCTTTTTATTTTTCAATATTTTTACACCAAAATATGGTCGCCTCTAAAGTGTTCACCATTAAAGTGTATGCACTTGTCCAACCTTTTTGTTTCCACTGTTGAAAACAATTTTGAAACCCACTTTATTGGTTTAGAATGTCCTTTACAACCTCCAGCAATTTTTGTTTAACTTCTTTAACAGTATGAAAATATTTTCCTTTTAAGTCCCTTTTCATCCTAGGTAGCAGAAAAAAGTCACAGGGAGACAGATCGGGTAAATAAGCGGGTGAACCTTGGGTCATTCCATGCTTGTTTAAATACTGCTTTACAGACAACGCGGTGTGAGCAGGTGCATTGTCCTGATTGAAAAACCATTCACCTGTGCGCCGAGGATTCGACTTTTTACGACGTTTTTTATAAATGCTCTCTCAAAATCTCTCTAGTACCTCTGAACTGAACTGTCAGTTAACTGTTTGGCCTGGAAGAAAAAACTCTGTGTGCACAACACCTTTGAAGAAAAACCAATGACCATTATCTACGTGTTCGATTTAACCTGACTTTTTTTCCGAAGAGGAAAGAGAGCACTATTTTATTGGCTTGACTGTTGCTTGGTTTCAGGATCGTACCCATAACACCATGACTCATCACTCATCGCCATTAATCCTTTAAAAAAAAATCTGGGTGCAATTCCAGCTGATTTTTCAATTCGTAGCAGGCTTGAAGACAAAGGCTCTCTTTGATCATCAGAGAAGAGTTTTGCGTTTTCGCTAAAAGAAGAAATCTTGTTTTACTTAATTAAACTATGGACGAACGCGTGGACCCACGGCGACACGGCTTTGCACACTGACCGAGAAAGAGTTTTCGTACAACAGTCCCGTTACTTTTGGGTCACCCTACGTATTTCGTATTATGCAAGTGTAGATGTTTTAAATTATTAAGTTTAATATCCTGGTTTCTATATATATAGTGTTTTTGTCAAAAAGATGAGTGTTTTAAGAAAAAAAATCATTTATATTTCGTACACATAGATATATTACACAGAGTTTTACATAGATTACATACATTACATTCTTTTCCCTAAATTTTATTTCTTGCAGTAAATATTAAAAAAAAACCATGCTACAAAGACACAATCTTGCAACCTCTTCCCAGAATATAGTTTCTCTTATTGCAGTCACGTACTAGTGCTCCAGTAGTCCAGACATCAAGTTATAATTACATTACATCAATTCGAGATGCTCTGCAATGGTTATCAATTCGTTCCCGGTAAATAACCATCCAACACTCAAACAATTCTTCATTATAAACTTAATGGCCTCCTTCTCAGTGGTGTAAATCACGTAGGTAATACATCCCATAATTCACATTACAAACATTAGGTATGAAAACATTAGGATTTTTGCTAAGAACCATTAAATTTTTTAATTCACTTCCTGCCATGAACATTTATTTTATCTCATTAGTTTGTAGCAAATTAGAGTATAATTCCGTTGTTTGGTCACCGCAACAAAATAAAAATCAATATGTAGAAAGAATTCAGTGTATTTTTTCACGGTTCATGAATTTTATGTTGAATATTCCATTAGAACAAATAACTTTTTAATTGAAGGTACGTTAAATATACATGCACTTGAGGATCGAAGAAGGTTAAGCGACTATTTTGAAAAATTTCAAATTCGGAGCTCGACTGTTGCAAACTCTCGACTATATAGTTAATGTAAGAGTATCTACTCAACACACTAAACGAAAGGAACTATTTTATCACTGTTCCGCAAAAAAATTACGCGGCAAACTCGCGATTTCCTCGCCTATGTAGTTAAGCAAATGAATGGTCAAATTAAAACATTTTTAATAAAACAAAATCAATGTTTAAAACATGTAAATAAATATTGCATGTCATATTATAATTTCGGAAAATGCTAAGATTATTTAACATATTTAAATATTTCCTTGTAAAAAAAATGTAACATATGTAAAAGCTCTATGGTCGTATAAAGGAGAAATAAATAAATTTTAAATTATTGCACATTGTAGACAAAATAGCGATTGATTATTGGCTATCTACCTATATATCTATATGTATATAGGTATATTATCTATTTGTATAAAAATTTAGGTTCTGTATGGATGCGTTCGCAAATCTCGGAAATTAATCGGTGGATTGATTCAATTTCTTTAACTAAAGATTGCATTTGAGCAGAAGAATATTTTAATAATGGTAAGCTCTGGCATTGTGAAATTTGTATTAAAGGGAAAAAGACGCGGGAAAGAAACGGGGACGCATGAGAATGGACATGCAGGGGGAAACAATTTATTTCTTTGAATGGCATAGCAACGCATGCCGGGAACCAGCTAGTTGGAAATAAAAATAAAAGAAATTGGTCAAAATTTTTTCATTACAAATACGTAGTAATATGAAGTATTATAAATACCTAGAACATCTATAAGTTACTGTAAGTTTGTTATCGCCTTCGTAAGGTGAAAAAGCTATTCTCAAACGTTATGATAATTGAATAGCGGAACATGTTTTAAATATTTAAAATGAAATAATAATATTATTACATTTACGATAAAAATAATTAAAGTCAAAATAGTTTTCGACAAAGTAAACTTCATACATTGAACTACCCACTTCAAAAGAATAAACGAACGTCCCGTTCAGCATTTTTCCCGCACTTTTTACATTCCTGTTTAACTTTGGAATTAGTTCGGATCATTGTCGCGCGCTTTTTCATTTGACGTCCGTTTCCCGCCTCGGAAATGGCGTCACATCCGGTTTATTGCTTATCCGGCCCACCGACAGATGGCAGCTCGTAAGCCTTCAATGGCCGGATGCGGAAACGGTGACCGGAAGGGGAACCGCCTTCGTGCTTAATGGGGACTCCCGAAAAACGCTGCTTTCTGGGGATTATAAAAGATTGATGATGTGCAAATGTTTTATGGATATATTAAAACAAATGCTTGCATCTTGGCGTGGGAATTGTAAACATTTCAAGGAAAGACACCCGATCTCATATTTTTTTCCATTAACTCCACATAGGAGGCCCTGAGAAAAATAATTTCCCTCAGGACCTTCTTCTTGGAAGCTCAGTGAAGGAAATAGGTAAGAGGGGTGGGTAGTGTGTCCAGGTCATCCGCCTTCAGATCCAGACAAACCTCACCCCATGAACGCGGGCACCCTTGCTAAGTCGCCAAACGTAGCAAACTACTTGGGGTGACTTATGGCAAAGATGTTGGTTATCCAATAAATGGTTTCTTGAGCGGCGGTACCCATTCCCGGCTCCCGAATTGAGGATGCTGTGTGGAGAGTTGATTTGGGGATTCTGGGTTGAGAGCCTAAGTAAAAGGAGAAAAGGAAGTTCTCGAAATATTTTAATTTTATTTTAGTACCACAAACAGGCATGATGCCCAAAAATTTACCTTCATGAAATTTTTTTTATTTATTTTTGTTTTGTAATACAGACTATTGTTACATAAATTATTTTAATATAAATAATAAGAGTTACATTTATACGTATATATATTTTACAAAATATTATACAGGTCATCATTGGTCATGTATACCTTATCAGAAAAGAGGATATCTTGTACCTGATAAGGGAGCCATGATTCTTACTTAGGTTGTATGTTATAATAATGTTTTGTATAAAATATTTACTTTTCACTATTATTTTTTTTAATATTTTTTTTAATTTCATTTATTTGTACTGATTCGTTGGTGATACAGCGCAACTCTAAAGGGATATTATTAAAGTGTTTTCGTGTCTTGGAAAATAAAAAAAATGCATTGTTATAGCATTGAAAAATATATAAGGGTATAGTAAAGAATGTGGAGATCAGTGTGTCCCGAGTGACTTATGAATCCATCCTTCCAACTGCGATGTAAGGCGCTGGGTCAAAAGAGTCTGGCAGCAGAGGTCGAAAGGTCTGAGAAAGGCCGAGATCTGGACCAACCTCTTTCATCACCGAGACCTGGACCAACCATAGTCATGAACCCGGGCATACCTATTAACTCATCAAACGTGTTGAACCAGTAAGGGTGACCTAACATGAAGATGGGGTGACATAATGGCACCCGCCTCCCTAAAAATTATCGATTGAATGACTGAAAAAAAATTCAGGATTCTGCATGTTCCGAAATTAAAATTCCTATTTTAGGAAAAAAAATCAACTGAAATTTTCCTAGCTATGCAACGTCAATCAACTTTCCATTTTCAAACGGAAATTACGTAGAAATGAATTGGTACGATGGAAATTGAACGATTATAAAACTGTACCTACATTGACTTACCTATTATAAGGCTTTATTGCTGTATAGCACTGACGAGATTTAAAACAATAAAGATGTGGTGGGCATTTCAATATACCTCAAGTAAGGTCAATTTGGTCGTACTTCGATTGGAATTGATTGAACATTTTCAAATATATAGAAAATCCCTTTTTATTTTGATATCAAT
Source organism: Glyphotaelius pellucidus (assembly GCA_936435175.1). Taxonomy (NCBI): domain Eukaryota; kingdom Metazoa; phylum Arthropoda; class Insecta; order Trichoptera; family Limnephilidae; genus Glyphotaelius; species Glyphotaelius pellucidus. The sequence continues at coordinate 12,655,429 of OW386561.1, forward strand.
TTTATTGAACTGTCTAATTTATCATAGCCCAGGAGTCAAAATAACTAATAATATAGTTTGGCAGACAATAACATAAAGATTCAAATATTTTATTTTTTTCTATGTATTATACAATTAAATTAATTCCGGAAACCAGCAGTATAAGCGGAAAGTGAATGTGCAACAAATTTGGAGTCTTTTAGATCAAAATTTAAAAAAAATCGATCGCTTGGTGGTTAATATTATTATTTGAATGAAAACTAGTGTCGTTTTGTGCTGGACATCGTGCAAGAGCTGCATTCTCTGAGTGAGTATTGTTTTGTTTTCACTTAAGATTTTGGAATTGCTGTGTAAACTGTTTTGTGTCACATAGGGAAGAGTTCAACTTTCCTTAATTTACATAGGGTAGTATTCCCTCGTGTCTGGGGCTATTTACACGCCCCTACATGAAGTTTTTCTAATCCTTCAAATAATTAAAAACGAACGTCAAAATGCTCAAATCGAAGAAATTGTTAGAAAGAACAGAACAGTTGACCAACTGCAAAGAAATAATCAATTTAAAGCTGTGTTTATACGAATGCTTTCTAAAATGCACAATAATAGGGAATTTATCAATTTTTCATTTATAATCACATTGCACGGTTTCAAGGCGTGAGCGTGGAGCACGGTGTATGCATATATTGTAATTTGGTACCCACAAAATATGCAATCAAATGCTCCCAACTGTCTGGAGCCAGACAGACTATGGTTTCCTCAATTGAGGTACGTTTTGAAACTGAAAATAGTGAGGAAGAGAAGAAGATGATGCAGAGAAAGGTTGGGAGTACCTGGCTATTCAGATCTGGTTACCAAACACGGCTGAAGCAATTTAAAACAACGTTTGAATTCTGATTGTCGTCAGGGAGATGACATTTCTAGAGAATTTTTCATTTTGGAACGTGCCGCAAATAAACCGCGCATAATTTTATATGAATTAATTGCGAAACAATTAAATTTGATTAAAAAAAAATTATTGCACACGCCGAGATTTGTAGTCATGATCCGTACCCGCCGACTACGGGGGTCGTTTTTTTATGTATTTCAACCACTTGTAGAAGACAGTAAATAAATTTTTCTCAAGCTTTATTTTTAGGAAGTTTTTCATTTAGGAAGCTTCCTCATATCGTATATTAAATCTCAGGTTTACTATTTGTTTGAGCGATATTCCTTTTGAACGTCTTTTTCAAAATATTTATTATTGTTTGAGGCTCAAATAGTTTGGGGGTGAAAAATACTTAATAGTAAAATATTCTTAATGCTGGCGAGATTTATAAGAATCCGCACAATTTTGAAAAACAGTATTATGAAATGGTTGAAAGAGAAACTTAATTTACTAAATAAAGTAATTTGGGAGGTGGGTATCGCGCCTCGTATGTATTTATTAGATAACAAACATCTCTTACATGGATAACAAACACCCCAAGTGGTTGGCTACTTTTCGTTACTTAGCAGGGGTGCCTATTAATTAACTAGAAAACCTAACCAGTAGTAAGCGCCTACCTACCTACAGTGCACACCTACAGTACCTATCCAGTAGTACACCGATTTATTCCGGCACATATCCGTGTACGAACCTACGTACTTTTGCAAAAAAGAATAGTTACGTCTAGCTTAGTTGTAACTATTAATCCAGGGTTCAGGATTGTCTAGGTGTATGGCGGTGGATGTGCCTGCCCACCAATTATGTAACGGGCCGTACTTGGAGAGAGTGGTGGAAGAAGACCTGTTTCCTTTTCCAGCCGGAATCTCTCGGCCCTTCTTTCACAAAGGGGAGCTATGGGTTTATACCAGGTCAAAAAACTTCCTTTCTTGATCCGGCCCGCCACACAGACACATCGGCCGGCAAGACGTTGACAAACCTCACCCCACGAATCCGGGCACCCCTGCTAACTCAAACGTAGCGAACCATTTGGGGAGACCTATGGCAGAGGTGTTGGCTATCCAATAAATGGTTCACGGGGCGGCGGTAACCATACCCGCCTCCTAAAATACAAATGGCCTAGAACTCAAAGCCAATAAGTCAGTGGCACATTTGTTTCTATTCAAATTTGTAAGAAGACACTTCAAGCGTCATATTCTTTAGTCTAAGGTGAAAACTATAAAATTAAAAATAAAATCAACGTAATGGAAAGCATAAAAATTATGAAAACATGTACAAACTTTGAAAAATTTCCAGATACGATTTTGCTGTGCAATAAAAAAATATGTTTTCCGTTGAAACGGCAATATTAGACATAAAAATCGTCCAGAAGATATTATTAATACATATTGAAAAAGTTGTTTTTTCAAACTTTTGCACCACAGCGCAGATTGGTGAGTAGGAAATGAGGAAAACGTAATAAGAAGAAAGCGATGTCCGGACATCTCGCATCGCACTACGGCCAACCGTTTGATACAAAGGGAAATAAATAAATTCTCCTCGCGATATCCAACAGATTACTTTCCCGTAGAACTGGGGTGTAATGCAATTTAAAATGGAGGAATTTGGATTTCAAAGGAATATATTGAATACCTACATCGAAGAGATAAACTAATAGAACATGGACTCGTTTGTGTTCCCGAAGTATCTGTGGAACGCAGTTGAAATTCATCAAGCATTTTGAAAATAAATTATCTCTTGAAAATAATATAATAGTATAGAATTTAGTAAAGGTGATTTACAGGGCCTTTAATAACTAGGTTTCCGTTTAATGTTGACCCCTTCCACCGTTCTCCCCTCCCCCAAAATCATCCTTCCCACTACCCCCACCTAATTAAATCTAACTCATTTTGGTACTTGCACAGAATTTTTAAGTTAGTTTAAGGTCGGTTGTGTCGAAACGGGCCGCAGAAAATTTAAAATTAAAGTAACAAATATACATTGATAATTAAAACTCTTCAAAACAAAATGACTAGAAATTTATGTTATGATTTTTGGGATGATATGCCGTGTTTCGTTACCTTCTTCTTTAGCCAACGTTTCGGACAGCGTTACAGTGTCCATCATCAGGGCAGATGAGATGATGCCTGATGATGGACACTGTAACGCTGTCCGAAACGTTGGCTTAAGAAGGAGGTAGCGAAACACGGCATAACACCCCAAAAATCATAACAAAAATACTTTTTGGCCGTGAAAACCTAAAAACATACCTGCCTAGAAATTGTTACATAGTTAATGCCCAAGAAATACAAAAAACTGTGAAAGATTTTTTTTACCACTGGAGCAACTAAGGTCAAAATATGGACCGTTTTTATTTTCCTGCGATTGACAGCGGTCCAAAATTGGACCACATTTTTTATTAGTATATTAGTTGGCTATATAGAACTATAATCAGTTTGTATGTCTCCGTATAAAAATTCGGTGGTATGATTTTTTCAATGTGGGCGGAAAATAATCAACATGATCTCCAAAAAATCACGAGCAATAGGAGGAAAAAGTTTTAACCCTTTGAATGGCAGGAGACTAGATTTGTCCCAGCTCACATGCGTCTCGTATAAATCGCTGTAACTCCATTACTATCAAAGTGAGAATTATATTCTAAACAATGTTAAAAAGGCAAAACATCACGCTTTTAAGTCTAATCTAAAAAATAACGACAAAAAAGGTAAAATGTATACCTTTACGAAACCAAAGTTTTGAATCGCAATTTGAAAAAAAAAATTGAAACTTTGAGAATTTTTTATTAATTATTTTTATATAAAAAGATAAATAACTGAGGTAACAGTAACGTTTATTATACATTTGTCTAGTAAAATATTTATTTGTTTGTAATTTTTTTTTCGTTATTAGTTATTTTAGTTAGAAAAAGCGTGATGTGAGCCATTTTAAAACATTTTTATGTTTGCATGCAAAAATTTTATATTTCAAAAATTATATGTTTATTTTGAATTATCTTTTTTGAAAGCGTTTTATTACCTTTCAAAAACAGTTTTTAGTTTTAGGATATGTTCAGAAATATTCCATTTATTTGTATTTTATTGAAAAGCGGAAATATTTTGATCATCTGAAAAATACGCCAAAATTTTTTAAATTTTGATCGCTCTGTCGCTCGAGTTGCCTGGTATAGACCAGGCAACTCGAGCGACCAAAAATACCAAAAATAAACACAACTGATAGCAGTTGTGTTTATTTTTTATTTAACGAATGATTTATTAGTTGTTTTAGTCGAAAGTTGAAATTTTTGTTTAAAAATATGGTGTTTTTATGTAGTATTGCTGTCTTGACAACAAAAAAACCAAAATATTTCATTAGGTAACTTAAATACTGGCATGTAATCATAGAATGGTTAAGATTTCGATTTGTGTTAGGAGGAAGGAACTTACACTTGATTTTTATAAAGCTCGGAAAGCATTTTCTTTCGAAAATCCATCTATTTGATATCTAGTGCAAAGAATGAAAGAAAGCAATCACCAGATAACAGTTCAGTCGTTTGATAAAACGAAAAGACAAATCCTTCCGGCGATATCATATAGATTACTTCCCTTTGCCAAGTAGAGAGGGTTTGAAATTTACAATACAGGGAAATATGCAACAGAAAGTATTTCAAAGGTTTTTGAAGTGAAATTTCTTTAGCGTTCTGATTTGAAACTCGATGAAACGGAAACGAGTGACACTGAAAAGAGACAAACACATGCATCTATAGGATTTAGCCTGCAAGAGAATGAGATTGTATGAAACCTTACCCACTTACAGCACCTAAGAAGCGTCGCGCTGCATCAAGCTGCGCACATTGGCTGCTTTGATTTTGAGTTCACTTTTCGAAGCTCCTTTTGGTTGAGATTATGTGGTGAAGGTTTTACTTCTACCGCGTGCGAACTGCACTATTTTTTGAAGTGAAATTTCTTTAACACCATTGTAATTTGAAACTCGGATGAAACGGAAATGGAACTTAAAAGCGACAAACACATACATCTATAGGATTTTGCCTGCGAGAGAATGAGATAGTATGAAACCTTACCCACGTACAGTACCTACGAAGCGTCACGCTGCACGCATTGGCTGCTTTGATTATGAGCTCCCTTTTCAAGGCTCCTATTGGTTGAGATTGTGTGGGTGAAAGTTTCACTTCCACCACGTGTGAACCGCACTCATTTTTTTTTTAACTTTAGCTTCACACTGGAAAAAAACAATTTCCCTTGGTGACAATGTCATCTTAGAGGACGGTGGGTGGAGGGTCTTTTTAAGTAAAGGAAACAGTCAAAGTTCTGGGAAGGAAAAAAGTATGAGGGTGGGTAGGAATCTGGTGATCAGTGTGCCCAGGCGTGACGGACATATGAATCATAATACGGTTCTCGAAATTAAGAATATAAAACTATTTTCATGTATTGAAACGTACAAAAATTGGCACGAATGCGACTGTGCACTTACTGCGTGGTGGGCCGGATCAAGAGAGACTGGTGAAGGGAAGCCTTTTGACCTCTTCAGCCGAAGTCTCTCGACCTCGTCGCCTCAGTTCTTAATTGTCCAAACGACCATTTTAGTTTTTGTTCAATCTCCGCTATAAAATGAAAATTAAAGTATAAAAAATGATAGTTAATCACTTAACTTTGAATTATTCAAACTAATGAGACCTTTGCCTTTACGAAAATATTTTTATCTTAAACACCTATCATACAGTTTCATTGAAATAATGAAAAAAAAACTTTCTTCTCCTGTTAATTTTTTTAATGGTCGTTTGGACAATTACGAACTGAGGCGACGACCTGTCACTTTACACCGCAGTTGGAGGGATGGATTCATACATCCGTCACTCCCGAACACACCGACCACTAGATGACTCCCCACTCCCCATTCCTTTTCCTTCCCAGAACTTTTTTTTTTTTATATAACTCCACATAGGAGGCCCTGAGGGAAATAATAAATATTCCCTCAGGGCCTATGTCATCTTTGAAGAAGCTGTGTGGAGGGTGCTGTTGAGGAGAGGAAGGAGTGAACATGGGTCTTGAAGAGACCCATGTTCACTCCATGGGTCTTGAAGAGACCCATGTTGTAGGAGGGAGGAAACACAGAAGCCGGCAAATCGTTCCACAGCCGGGCTGTTCAACTCAAGAACGAGTCGTAGAAACGACCCGTTCTCATGTGACTAATGTCAACCGTGTACAAATGTTGAGCGCGTGTTTGGCGTGTTTCCGACTATGCACCGGTGCCGAGGGGATCAGTGACGCTAGTTCCTCGGAGCATTTTCCATTGTAATACCGGTAGAACAAGGACAGCATTCCCACCTGACGCCTGTGCTCTAAAGCTTGCAGTCCGTTTGTTAGTTTGTTAAGTTAGGAGAATCTATCAAACGGACCGCCCGTTTCTGCACAGAGTCGAGGGTTTTTTTCAGGTATTTTGGGGCTCCAGACCAGAGGTGGCTGCCAAATTCAACCGTGGGGCGCATGTACAGGGTTAGCAGTTGTGTAGTATTAAAGTATCTGCGGGCCCTGTACAGTACGCCCAGTTTCTGAGAGGCTAATTTAACTCTGGCGATCGATGGAGCCCCCGTACCTCAGCTGGTCACTTAGAGTTACACCAAGCATATGGCTTGTTCGGGAGATTGCTTCCGTTGAAGGAGACTAGACTTACTATCCTCCAGTTCTTTAAAACGAATCTTCATTCAACATTCCTCAAGATATTGGCCTTGAGGAAAATTATTGGCCTCCTGTGTAGAGCTAATGTAAAAAAAATACTGAAGCTCATCGGGGTTCCAAATCGCTACCTTTGGTCTGGGTCTTGTTGAGACCCTAAACGAGGATATTAACAAACTTGTCCGCAGAGTTCAAAGACAGCAGACTATTTTAAAAATGTAAGCGTCCCGTGGGCATGGATACATGTAAAATAATTAATAACACCGTCTGAGAAAGTCAATAGTTAAAAATGCTGTTCCTTAGAAGCCACCAGCTGAACTCCCCGGCGTTGTTCGGGCTTTCATAGAGTTTTTCAAAATTTCTGTTAGATAAAGGCGTTTCTCTTATTTTCAAGGTGAAGTGTGCAAAATTTCATTCAAATCGGAATAAAGCTGTAGATTGGTATAAACATCAAACAAACGCCGCCCTTTATATTAATATTTTTGTTATGTACTTAATATAGCAAACACAATACATTATTCCCCAAACACATTGAGATTTTTATATACATATAGATTTTTACTTCTGTGATATATTTACCTGCCGCCTTATATCCCATGAGTTTCATTTGAAGAAACAATAAAATCCTGAACAGGCGTTTTAGTGGCATGAGTGAAAATGTTAACTGTTCAATGTATTAATTCGCTACTCGGATTAGCAGCCATAGCAAAGCAAATTCAATTAGTCTAACGCGCTTAATCCGAATGCAAAAATTCAAGCAATTTGCAAATTAAAATGTTCGCTTGACGTAGTAAGCCTCGTTTGAATCCGACGGGAAATGCTTTGTGATAATAAAAGTGGTTCAACGTAGGCACATCAAATAGAAATTAGTTCTAAGAAATAGGTAAAACTCTAATTAATTAATTAATCCGTTTTAATATCTATATATGTATCATTAAAAATTTGCTTGGTGATATACGAGTTAGGGGTTGTCTATGTATTTTGATTGTATAGAAAATGTTTGAAACTTTCAAAATACCCTATTTTCATCCTTGTAAAGATTTCTGGATTATAACAACCACGTGACAATACATCTGAAAGGATTTTGTATCATTTTTATTCACAATTTCAGAATGACGTTTTGCGAACCATTGATCAATTTACTCAAAAATATTTAAACAAGTTGCCTCTAAAATCATGAATCACTAAAATCTTTAATGGCCTATATCTTATAATTTAAAGCAAAAATAAATAAAGTAGCTCACATCCGTACTAGATATTTGATATACCTTTGGATTACAAAAAAATATTCTTCATTTTGTTTGAGTATTTTGATCTCAAATACAAATTTAAGATTAAGTCAACCAATGTCAGGTACTCCTCGATCTTCCGCTACCCCAATTCCTTTTCCTCCCCCCTCACTTCAATCTCACAAAATACCTTCACAGTGTTGCCATAGTATCACTGGATCCAGAATATTGGGAGTTGTTGGGATTTTTTACACAAACACAAAAAATCATACCTGGATTTATACTAAATCATACATTTCGCCAAAATAATTTAAATAAATTCGTAGTTATTCGGACCATTCTAATAACATATAATAGAGACTTCACAAACGTATATATCATGTGTAACACTATAATTAGATATCTTTAACCCATATTCATCCCTGAATGAAATGAAAATCCCAAAAGCTTGTGTCATGATATTCTGAAATTCACAGGGACATCCCGACCTACCCCTAACAAAGAAGACCCCAAAAAAACCACTCCATTGCGGAGAAGGGAAGGTGAAGCTCAAACTTGTCTTTCTTGTGTATAATTTGGTGGAGGGACGACCAGACGTGCAACCTACTTGGGCACGTAGTTTTCCTTTGTGGAAACACGTCGAGGGGATATCATTTTAAAGTAGATGTTGAGAGAACTTCATCTTGAGGTAAAATATTGTACATCATTGTGAGATCTAAGAACGGTAAGCAGAATGAAAAAAATCTTAAATTCCTAAATAGAAATTCTATAAACTCACAGAACTCGGGTAGTTTTTATGTGATATTCATTAATTTATTCATCTTTTTTTAATCAATTAGTCAACAATTTTACCCGGAATACATTTCTTCTTGAAGATCTGTAATGAATGGGTTAACAATATGGGGAAATAGTACTGTAACCAACCTGAAACAAGTACAAGTTGTACAAAACGCAATTGTAAAATTATTAGTTGTCCCTAACATTTTCAAACAAAGACATAATACTCCGTTGATGTTTCAGAGTGCAAAAATTTTACCTGTGAAGGTTATCTATGGTATAAAATTATAATTCAGCATATATTTACCCCGCAGCATAAAGAGAAACTAGATCATAAATATAGCACTAGATTCACGCGTTACGACGGGTTAATAGTTCCGAAATTTAATAATAATAATAAGGTCTTTATTCCAGGATGTGGGGAGGGGAGTGCAATCCCACACATCCCATATAGGGTATAATTACATATGTTATTATATATGAATATTAATTACATATGAATAAATAAAAAGATAAAAATTAACAAATAAAAAAATTAAAAAAGAGAAGCATCATTAGATACACTATTCATAAAAAATATAGTTAAGTCTTTAAATCAGGTACTTGTTGTTCCATCGGATCTCAGATTGTAGGAGCCAGTGTTTTTCTCCAATATTCATCTATGCTCGATCTACGGGGGCTTCAGATGAATTCTCCACGTTTGGTGAAGAGGCGCGCCCTGCCACTGGGCCACGGCCAGGACGAGAGTGTTCTCCGATCTTTGGTAGCGCTGTCTCACCCCGGCTATTCTGTGGCGCATCAAAGCGGCGAACCCATGTACCCTTCCTTCTGCGAACATCTGCGAGGCACTGCATCGCCAAGGTAGGCCGAATAGCGCCCTATATGCGTTATTGTATTGTACTCGAAGTGTGTTCATGACGCCTTGTGAGTATCTTGTCCATAGTTCGCCGGTGTAAAAGCTCATGCAGTAGCTCTGGAATATTTGCTTCTTCACCGGAGAACTGCACCTGTTGAATCTCCTGGCGAGCATGTTGGCTCGCACGCTTAGTACTCTTCTTTGGCGTTCTATGTCATTTTTATCATTTAGGTCATCAGTGACGACATGCCCCAAATATTTTATTTCACTGCAGATTTTGACATTGTCTCCGCCGAGGAGAATGGGTGGAATGACAGTAGGAACAGTATTTGCTTTAAACACCAGCAATGATGACTTTTTGGCATTGTACATCAAACCATGACTATCGACGTATGCTTGGCAAATGGCCAGAAGTTTTCTCATTGCCCTTACTGATGGGGCTAGTATGACCATGTCATCTGCATAGCTTATGTTATTCATACATACTCCGGCAACATGGCATCCGATTCTTGCTTTGTTCAGTGTTTTACTAAGTTCGTCCATATATACGTTGAACAGCACTGGGGACATTGAGCCTCCTTGCCTAACGCCGCACTTTAATTTTGCTGCTTCTGACAGGCTGTCATTCCATCTGACGAAGTTTTCCTGTTGCTTATACCATATACTCAATATATTTACAATTTGTGGTGGTACTTGTCGGTCCGTCAGTTTTTTCCATAATTTATCATGACAAACCATGTCAAAAGCTTTGCTTAGATCTAGGAAGCATGCATATACCGATGTTTTTCTGGCTTTGTAATATTCTATTGATAGTTTCATGCTATATATGGCTGTATCAGTAGAGCACCCAGCTTTAAAGCCCATTTGGGAATCCTCTGTAATGAGCTTGTCTTCCGTTAAATTTAAAATCACTTTTTCAAATATTCTTGCTATTATGGTGGCAAGAGATATGGGCCTGTAATTAACGGAGGATGTCAGGTTTAATTGGCGACTTTTTGGAATCGGTACTATAATGGTTTTGGTCAATTCTTTTGGAATGTGTCCAAGCCCAACCATGGCAGTGAAGAGAGAAGCGAGCAGTGTTGTCAAGTATCCCCCCGCATGCTTCACATGTTCTATGACAAGTCCATCGTGACCAGCAGATTTGCCTCCTGCCATGTTGCGTATTGCTCGCTGAATCATCTCAGGAGAGATGACAATGGACGGCTGTTGTTTTGATTGATGCAATGGTGTATAGAACTGTTTATCCATTGTTTGGGGTTGAACTGGTGCGGAGCAAAAAGTATTCCGGAAAACTTCAGCTATAGCTTTATTTTCAGATTTTCCATCAATGTTGGTCGGTGCGGTATGTTTTGCTTTCAATATAGCATTAGTTTTGTTCCAGAAAGACGAAAAGTTTTTGCATTGTAGGCTGTTTGCTATTTTATCCATTTTGTTCTGTTCGAAGTTTCTTTGGCATTTCTTGTATTCTTTCTTAAATAACGATCTACTTTGCTTCCGAGCTTCCATAAAGGGACCACTAGTGGGTCGTCCATTCTGCAGCCATTTTATGTGCGCATTTCTTGATCTTTCATAATGTAAGGCAACTTTCTCATTCCAACCAGCCACAGTCTTCCATCTTCGTCCAGTCGTAGGCTTTCTCTCTACATTAAACGCAGATATTGCTGAGGTACGTAATACGTGTACAATGTTTTTATATAGATCATCGATTTGTTTTGCATTTATCATCCTGCTGTCAGTTGCACTATCGGTTCCACGAATTATCTCAAGTTGATTTATTGATAATTGGGCATATCTGGAGTAGGACTGAACTTGTTTTTGACTATTGGGTCGCCATCTGCATGGATCTCGTACTATTGAAGAACTTGTAGTGTATGTAGGTAGCCCTATAGTTCGTTAAGTGGTGTGCATTGGTTTGTGATCAGACCAGTCAGCCTGGTAGTCAATATACATATCTTCAATTATATTATGTACCGCCTGAGTTACGAGACAATGGTCGAGCCACTTAGTTGTATTATGAGCATCGCTTACATATGTGTACGAGTCAGGTGGGAGTATGTCAACATCCGCAATTTGGAGGTTATATTCTGAACAGAACGATTTAAGCTCACGCCCGAAGGGCGAATTCATATCAGCATTGAAGTCTCCCATAAGTATACAATTTGGGTTGTCCCTTTCCTCGATTATCGTGTGCAATTTCGAGAGACAGGATAAATATTCTGGTAGAATATCAGTGTTTTCCACCGGCATGTATACACACATGACAAGTAATGTTCCAGTGTCGAGTGTGATATCAATCGCTATGATTCTGGGAGTTCCACAGTCGATCGTCACTGCCTTGAAAGATTTCTTCCATAGTATGGATAGCCCGCCGTATGGTCTTCCTCGTAGTGGGCCATTGGAAATATCTACCGCCGAACTACCATAGCTCATGAATTCAGGGTGAATTTCGCTGAGAAAATCTAAATCGGTCGGTATAAGCCATGTCTCTTGTAATAGAATAATATCGTTTGTAGTACAGAGATCGAAAATAAATTTTTCCACTCTTTTTACAGATCGGCAATTGATCGAAGTGATGTTGAGCTTATTCATTTTGTTTTGTTTCTTTCGTAACTCGCTGAGCGGCTTCTCTGTATCTTCTGAAAACGATGCCTCGCGGCCAGAAATCTTGGTTCATAACAGTTTTAATATCACTTTGCTGAATCATAATTTTAAATGTCTTAAAGGGGGTTTCTTTATAAGGTTTAAGGATTTCAATTTTATTAGTATTTAAACCTTTATTTTCGCAAAAAGACTTAACATCTTCTGTGCTCGTTTCAAGTGCGAAACGAGATACATATAGCCCTATCGAAAGGTTTGCTATTTTTAAATTTCCTGCATTGGATCCTGTGCCCCGATTATTTAAAAGTCTCTTTTTGCGATGTTTATTTACAACCATTGTAAAATCCTGCGCATTTCGTTCGTCGGTATCGTCGCTACTGTTATTGTTTACATTTAGCGGTGGCATTCGAGCGCGTTCGGCGTTTTCCGTTCTACTTCGGGCCTGTTCAGCTGTATCTCGAGCCGTCGTACGGTCCGGATCGGTAGATGTCGTTAATGGTCGTCCGTGAGGCGTAATGCGCCATGGCTGGTGCTGTGTGTTTATTTGCTTATTTTCCTGACTAGCATTCGTCTTTGGTGTTGGATTTTTATTATTTAAACGGAACCCTTCTTGTGTGATTTGACTGACAGTTCCTTTTAATTCACAGAGCTCCTGTTTTAAGGCGCTTGTCTCGCATATTGTCGCCTTTCCGGCTATTTCGGCTTTTAGCAATGTCAAGTCTTTCAGAAATCTTGTGACGTCGATGTGGTCAAATGTAACTGGTGGCAACTTGTTGAGATCACGGGCCACAAACGTCGGTAGTTGATTTGGATCTGTTTCTTTGACGATCTTTATTATGTCTTGCAATGTTTTTGTTATTTTACCATCGCCTTTTCTCGTGACGCGACGGCCGGGGACGGCTTCTAATAGAAGGCATTTGGCACTTTCAATTTCGTCCTCTTGGAAGCTTGTGGAGCATATTTGTACAATGCTCACTTCGTCCAGAACATCCACTTTATTTTGTATGAATGTTAGCAACTCGTTAATTATGACGCGACACTCGCATTTTGTTGACATTTTAATAGAGCGGTTGTAAACACGACCGGTAGCGGTAGCGGTACCATAGACAACTTATATAAGTACAACCATAATAAGTACGGATAGAGAACGTTTGAATACAACATACCGAAGATATTTAATTTATTACCTGACAATATAAAGCAACATAATTCTATGAATAAGGTTAAATATATGGTGAAAAATTGGTTATTGGAAAAAGAATATTTATTTTGATACTTATGATAAAATTTATGAAAAAATGTTTAAACTGTAGATAAAAGATGTAAATTATAACTTTAAATATATTTGTAAGTAATTATAAGCACCTGCTGTCAAGCCAATTGCAATTGGCTTAGCGGGACTGGATTGTTGATTTATAAAATAAATAAATAAATAAAAAAAAAAAAAAAAAAAAAAAAAAAATAGATTCATTCGTGTTTTAAACATTAACCTTTTCGTCCCGGAAAGAAAAAAATCACACTTCATCCGAAGGGGGGTCACTCGGGGACCCCAATTTGTTTTGCTTATTAAAGGGTGTTAATGACACAATTTTTGGAAATTTATTTTGGTAATAATTAGAAAGAAGCATATTCATCTTATTTCAATAGTCATTATCTAAATCGTTTCATAAATAAAGTCATAATTAATATTCTAACGAATTTAGACCATAACGCGTATTTCTCCATAGAAAACAGAGAAGGCGGGCCGATAGCCACCATAACGCCTTGTTTCCGAAGCTCGACTGGCGATTGGCGATTGCAGCGTCCGCGTCCATGGCAAGTTTGTTGCACAGGGTGATCCGTAAATGATGGATATATATTTATTCAAATTTTTCAGATTTTGAAAACTACTACCTCCTACTAAACTAGGATGTTAAATCTTTTGAATCTTATAGTATATCTAGATATTTAATAAAGGTATTAAATTTGAATCAATTAACTAGTTTATGATTGTTTTTATTATATTTACATTTTGGATATGAATGGACATTTGGAATGTCCAATAGCGTGAGAATGGTACCACGACTCGAAATTGTACCAGCGTCCTTGAGGTGATTTTTCACAAAAACGGCGCTATGCAAATCATCCAAATAATGTTATTATTATAGTGGTCATATTCTAAGGCGTGATAAAAGAGTAGGGTAGAGTGGGGCTAGTTTAGCAAGTTTTCACTTAGTCATATCTGGTACCAAAACGGTACATCAGACTGACTTAGTGCCTTTACTGTTGAACAGGCTATTTTTCATGCTCTAAGCGCCTCCAGACATAAATACAATTATTAGCATAACTTGTTACCATAACAAGTAAATGTCGTGTAAGAAAGTTCAGAGGTGCTCAACCTGCCCCATGGGTGGGGTAAGTTGAACAAGAGTATAGAGTATGTTGAGCAAGAGAAAGAATAAACCCAATATTGTTTCGAAAGCTGCACACACTTTCAATAATTAACCAGCAGATTAGAATAATTTAAAAAAAAATTGGGTTATTTATTTTATAATTTGGGTTGCCGGTATGGGTACTGCCGCCCCATGGTTCGTAACCATGTATTGGATAACCAATACCTCTGCCTTAGCTCACCCCAAGTGGTTCTCTACCTTTGGTGACTTAGCAGGGTTCATGAGGTGAGGTTTGGATGCGTCTGCCCACTTTCTGCGTGGCAGGCCGGATCGAGAGAGACTGGTTTAGGGAGGCCATTTGACCTCTCCAGCCGGACTCTTTCGACTCATCTCCCCGCACCATAGTTGGAGGGATGGATTCATACGTCCATCATACCTGGATACATTGATTCCCAGGATCCTACCCATCCCTCAAACCTTTTTCCTTTGCAAAACTTCATCCCCTCCATTTCCTTAAAAAGACCGTCCACACGGCAACCCCTTGAAATTATTCCCTTAAAATTACATCCTTTAAAATTACATCCCTTAAAATTACATTCCTTAAAATTACATTCCTTAAATTATTTTCCTCTGGACCTCCTGCGTGGAGCTAAAAAAAGTCTCCCTAGAGAAATGACTGCCCAACTAGCCCCAACCTAACATTTTGGAATTGAAGCTAGTTTATGAAAAAAATATGTATAAATCTAAAGGATGATAAATATGTAAAAAATAATCACTTGCATAACCAAAAAAAGTTCCAAGTTCCAAAAAATCCATGAAAAATTTGAATTGTAAGTAATTTTTACTTTTCTTTCGAAAAAAAACAGAGTGCCTTTGTGTCTCAGTCGATCGCCACGCGAGAATTGTCGTGCAAGTGAGTTTTTTTAATTATTCAATTGCTCCTTGCCTCATTGCTCAACTAGCCCCGCCCTACACTACCTACATAGATGCGATTATACTTTAAACCATTGTCTGGTTTGAGAAATAAATACATTATGTTTATGGGGAAAAAATATTATGATTTAATATTAAAAAAATATATTTAACAAAATATAAAAATTTGTGAATCAAATTAACAACCTGTGTAAATATGCCATAATAAACACGCAGTAAGGCACCGATAAATTCAACATTGATTCCATTAATAAGAGCAAACAATTAAATTGCAAAATTTTAATGCCATTGCAAAGATAAAATGTACTTACCAATCTGAAGATGCCTGGTGAAACTGGTCGGATCTTACATAGAATTATTTTTCACAAAAAATTAAACAAGTTAGTAATTAAAACCCGCAACACAATTTAACACTATTTATCTTCTGTAGAACTTAATCATACTGTATTTTGTTGAAGTTCATTATTCATTCAACAAAGAAAACAAAACAATCGTCCCTTTCTTATCTATTTGTATTTCATATGACAAACAGAGACGGAAGTATTTTAAATTTTGTTCTAAATATGACCGGATGTGATCCAGACGGAATGATCTAGGGCCGACAAGCGAACATTTTTAGCCTTGAAAAAAGACCCTACTAGATGCATAGTATAAGCTAACGGGAAGTGGTCCTTTTCATTCAAAATTTAGTAATTATGTGCTATCGCTTAGAAACGTCCAGTTATCCCAACGCCCATTTTTCGCGTTCGTCAATCATTAAGTAAAGCAAAATGGTAAAAGCGATAGTTTGAAAGTCAGCGTGACTCAGTTATTACGACACAGATCTTTCTACTAAAAAACAGCTTTTACCGATCGGCTACCACACGCCGGAATCTTCGTAGGGACGGTACATCTAGCTTGTAGGCACGGGGAATCGCCAGGCGATAATAACGCAGACGAAGTGGGGAGGGGCGGAACAGATTCTAAACCGGAATTTGTTAGATAATATTGAATATAAAAAAAAGTTGTAATGCGATATACATTTTTTAAATGCAGATCGATAACCAAATAGTTTTTCTAGGATTACCCAAATTATTGAGTATATGGTGTAAAAAACAACTAAGATACAGCGTAAAACTCTCGTTAGTGTACGTGCGTTCCCCCGGTCAGGTACGGAAGTGTTAATGCTTTTTAAACATACTCGATGTTTATCAAGTTATCAAGTTTTTTAAGTTTACTCTATTGAGGGTACATCAGATTTGCTCAGAACAAATCAATATATTAATTCTTTATTAAAACACTCACATCCATTTTTTTCATAGATTAAAGAAAACTAAAAGTGCCTTCCATACACATTCCAGGAATCACAGTTTATAACTCAAGAACATGACTTGATACCCTGAACAATTAATGATATGATTAATTTTATTAACAGGTGAGATTAATTATATGATAACTAATTACATAGTTAACTTATTGCATAATTAACTAATATATGAATTATATAATTTAACTCTTCAAAATTCGGGCGTATTTTGTCAAAAGGTAATAATATTTTTGTTTAGCAATAAAATCCAAATAAACGGAGTATTTGTAAAGGTTTCTAAAAACTAAAAACTGTTTTCAAAAGGTTTTAAAATACTCTTTCAATTTTTAATATTAGAAATAACAATGTAATTTTTTCTGTTAAAAAAATTTGTATGCAAACTTTAAAAACTTTTTTAAATTGCTCACCTTATGTTTTTCTGAATAAAATTATTGACAACGAAAAATCATTAAAACACACATTTATTTGATTCGACAAATGAATTGTCATCTCATTTTTTTGTCGTTTCATGTTTAAATAATTCTTAAAAATTTACACAATAATTTTTTTTCAAATTGCGGTCGGAAATTTTGGTTTCATAAAGATGAACATTTAAATTTTTTTTTATATATAAGCTCCACCCAGGAGGCCCTGAGGAAGACAATTTCCCTCAGGGCCTATGTCATCTTTGGTGATGCTGTGTGGAGGGTTTTTTAAGGTAAGGAAGGGAAGGAGAGTTCTGGGAAGGAAAAGGGTTTAAGGGGTGGGTAGGAATCTGGGGTTCAGTGTGTACTGGTCATCCGCCTCCAAGACCTAGTCAAACCTCACCCCATGAACCTGGGCACCTCTGCTAAATCACCAAACGTAGCGAACCACTTGGGGTGACCTGTGGCAAAGGTGTTGGTTATCCAATAAAGGTTCCCGGGGCGGCGGTACCCATTCCCGCCTCCCAAATTATTTTGAAGTTAATTTTGAGATTTAAATTTACAGCGTTTGTTTTCTCTTTACCGTTTACATCATACTTCTGACTGTGATAGTAAATGAGACACAACGATTTATATAAGACCTATGTAAGCTTGGACAAATTAAACGGGTTAAGGTATAAAAATTCTTAAATAATAAAATTCCTCCACAACTTATTAGCAGTATCAGAAATAGAAATATTAAATCAATGGTTTTTTTAATATTTTTTCTTTCTAACAAAACACGAATGAATCTATTCATTACAGATCTTCAAGAAAAAATATACTCCGGGTAAAATTGTTGACTAATTGATTAACCCTTAGAATAATGAGAAAATAATATCTATGAACTTTTGCCTGTCAAGATTTGCGCGCAAAATTCCCGGTTCTTCCTACGCATTTTAAATTTTCCTTTTTTTTTGGTTATTTTTAATTTTTTTGCAATAACAAAAATTGCTCTAAAATCTTGATTAAATAATCTTTCCGATGTGTTTATTAGAAATCAACATTTTTGTTTTTAAATATTTAAATTTTGATATTGAAAATGTAAATTGGCTTAAAAATACGTACCTGGGGATTCCTCAAAAAAGTACGTAAAATAAAATAAACTGAAAATTTTAAGTACAGTTTCCCTTTTTTAAGAAAATTAGTAATAAAACTGTCACCTCACTTTTTATGACATTCATACATTTTATTTTTAAATTAAGTGTTTGTTAAGTCACAAATTGGCGCAAAATAAAATCGTCCCTTATGATCGGGTTTGTAAAATACCTAACCAATATAGCTCGTATATTCCTAGGGCAATAAGAAGCATCATTTCTTTCGCTTTCTAACATAAAAGAAATCACAAATGTTTGTATGACAGGAAGAGAGATATCTAACTTTTAATAATGCACGGTCGCTCTGGGACAATCTGGGTCTCCTGTTATTATAACGGCATATGATGTTTTGGGACAGTGATTAGACGGGTTAATAAAAGATAAATAAATTGATGAATATATGAATATCACATAAGAAAAACCCGGGCTCTGTAGATCTATAGCATTTCCATTTAGGATGTAGTTTAAGTTGAAGAGAGTAGGAGGAGAAGTAGATGGGGAAGAGGAACGTTTAGAAGTACTTGATAAATCAAATCTGGTCACTTACCTAACGCGGTTAAGGCCATTTCAAGAAATATTCTGAATGGTCATCTTTGGCCAAAGTGATGCTGAGAGTGCCTCTATGCCCACAAATATGTATACTACAACACGTTTATTATTTGTTACATACATCTATACTTAATATTTTAAATGCGAAACTGCGTGTGTTTGTTACGATTACACGCATAAAACAATAAAACGATTTAAAAAAAATCTTTCACCAATAGAAAACTAAATAATATGCAAATACTGTAGGCTATATAATATTAGGCTATGGCGTTATGAAACTATAAATATAAATACATTATATTGATAATACATTTTCTGTCGCTAACAAAAGCGAGTTATTGCTAACGTCAGAAGACAAATCGTTGCCGTGGAAACAATGTTGATATATTTGCGGGAAATTGAGTTAATATCTGTCTATACAAATAAAAATGAATCTCTAAAATGTTTGTACGCGCATGACTTCCGAACGACTGCACTAAATTGGATTATTCTTTTTTTTTATTACTGGTGAGCTCTGGAATTATTAAATTTAGGTGGCACGCGAGCTGTTTGAAAACTGAATACACCGGGAATGAATCTATGGAATGCTGGAAGAGCGGAGGGGAGGGGGGGGAGGGGGGGGAGGGGGCGGGAATTAATATGTTCAAGCGCTACAGTAATTTCCCCCTAATACCATGCGAGCGAAGCCGCGGGTAGTATAACAAAATTTAAACAAATAGATACCAATGCTTCATTTTATTTTCTCTATAGATACTATTAGATTGGTTTCTTTGTTAACTTAAATGACTTGTTTATTTCGTTTACTTGAAAGATTTTTTAAACTTATTTAATTTATTTAATATTCGAGATCAAATACGAAAATCTTATTAAAGAAACCCTTTGAACATTAATTTATTTCATTTTTGTACTGTAAATAAATTATGAAATTTGTCAATAAGCTCCTTTGAATTTGTCACAATGATTAAATTTCTAGGAATTGAGCCTTTGCTATGAATATTGGTTGTTTAACTTTGCTTTAAAAGATCCTTTCTAGCGCTGAGTACAGGGGGAAATGGATATTCTGCCGTAAAGATCCTCCTTGTGCATCACTTACTAGTCCTTTGTCAGTGAATGTAGGATGCAATGTCGGAGGATTAGCTCCGTTAAACCCTTGAATTGCGCTGAACTACAAAAAAAACAAATAGTGCCAAAAAATTGTGAAAAGATTTTGCGACAAAATACAGAATGTTCAAGTATTCGGGAAAATTATGGTTCACAACAAAATTTATCCATTGCCGAATATTAAGTTATCCGGATTATATCTTTTTTGATTTCGTTTTTTTTTTTACTTACATTTTACAAACATGATTTGATAATGTTGGCCTCACTGGTTGGCTTACCCGTGCTGAGGCCCCATTTTATAATACAAAATTCAATAAGCATAATGAAAAAGATTAAGAAAGGGAACTTCAGATGATAGAGCAAATAAATGAAGAAACTAGTGTAAGAAGAATATATGACGCAAATGTGAATGGTAGAAGAAGTCGGGGACGCCCGAGGAAGACATGGCGCGATCAAGTGAATCAGATACGTGAGTTGGGCCATGTCAAAGGTCAGAATAAAAAATAAGTATGTATGAAGCGATCTATGAATGTGAGTGAGGCAAAGAGTGTGTGCCGAGACCGAGTTGTTTGGCGGTCCATCCTTTCTGCCTACCCCTGCGGGGAAACGGTATGATGGTTTGTTAGTGTTGTTAGTAAATTCAAAAAGTTTAAATTATAAATTTAATAAAAAATCGATATATATATTATCGAAGAGTATTAATTGGGTAGCGTCTGCGTGGTTGAATTTCAGAACTCAGCTTTGAGTGCATGTCGACTCCACGCCATACACGCCGCGCCACAAATAACATCTGTGAAATTTAAAACAAAACTACAATCGTAATTTGGTTCGAATTCAAGAATTCGTCAAAAGATGTCACCACTTCCGTCAGCAGGTCGCATGGGACGTGTCTCCCCTAAGTATAAGTACTACGAATTTGTAGTATCTCTCCGGACACTGAAAGATTGGCGGTAATACTTAGTTGTTTCAAGCGACTGTATACACTACTCGTTACTCCTTTTATTAATATCGAGATTTGCATAGTCAAAATGGTTAAAGGCAAGTGGGACTCCTGTGCAGTGTAATCCACCGTAAATAAACCACCATAAATAAACCACCGTCTTGTCAAAAGGATCGAATATGATACTTTAGTTTGTTGTGTGAAATAAAAACATATTTATAAACGTGGTTATTAATCTATAAATAAACGTAAATCGCAATATTCAACATTCGTTACAGATTTAATCAGAAACAGCTAACAAAATACCGTAGTAGTTGACCGAATATTTTTAATGGGTTTAATCACAACTGGTTTTAAATAGAAAGTCCAAGGTTTCACAAAATATATTTACAAACATCACGCTACATTTTATTATGTCTGGATTGGAAAGGGTTGTTTTTATATTAGGGGAGAGAACGGCTTTAGTTTAGGGCGGTAACTGGGGTTTTCACGTGCAGTACACACGCAACTACTTAACAGCTGCTCCTTTATCAACCAATCCCTAAAATAAGGGAAGATTCATCACTGTTATTTATTGGTCTTGTTAGAGGTTGTGGCTGTTGAGGCTTTAAAAATTACGGAATTTTGTGAGCTTTTATGTTGTTAAACAGAAAGGCAAAAATTTATTTATTTCGTACTAGTTTCGTCGCAAAAGAACATAAAGCCGGATGTATATTGTGAAGTATTAAATTTTGAATACTTTTATCTAATCTTCAGTTTTTGTCCAACTTTCGCATCTCCTGAAATAATATCTACTTTAAAGTTATAGTTTTTTAATGATGTAAAAATATAAGCAAAGTAGAACTATTTCATTATCACCGCCAGTTCCTCGCTTACATAGTTTAGTAAACAAATTATACAAATTGAACAAATTATATTGACATTTTAAACAAATAGTGTTATATATTTTTTTAAATTTTAATCAATTCAAATCATATGCTATCATTATTGGAACTTGGAACAATTTCATGTATCTAATATAAAAGCCCTTTGGGCGTATAAAAGAGAAATTAAATTTAGTTAAATAAAGGCAATATTAGCGAAAATCTGAAAACAGAAAAATCAGAAAAATATACGGTCACATCTGGGACTCGAACCCAGGACCTTCGCCTTGCCGGGGCGCAACTTTACCAACTGAGCAAATGTGTCTCTGTACTTTGACTAAAAACTATCAGCATTATCTTCATTTTCTTAACGCATATTTTTATTGGCTGCTATCTACCTGTATGATTGCAAGATTTAAACCCGAACTAAATGCTATCGATAGTGTCTTCGATAATTTTTTAACAATTTTTAATTTTTTAATATGCGACATCTATTTACTTTTCTGTAAGTCTTCGATATAAATCTATTTTTAACTTAACGAGCAAAACCTCTAATTGAAATATTTATTAAAAATCCTCCATGAAAGTTAATACATTACGCAAAAAGTAAAAAATAGTCAAAATGTCCGTAGGAGCAGAACTATATAACTAATTATTATACTCAATTGCTGGGGAGAATAGATACTTACAAAGGTGGGTAAAGTGGTTGAAGAGAGGTTGAGAGAAATAAGGTAAAGAAAGGTAGAGAAAGTGGAGGTGAAATGAAATATAGAAAATATCCGGTTATTAAACCTGGTAAAGGCCATTTCAATCACAGAAAAAATATTTCACCTGCGTGATTCTAATATCAAAAACTCTGCAACGTGGAGAAAATATCATTTTTTTAACTTTAAAAACAAACAAAAAAACACCGTTTGTTATTATTTTATTTATTTCGTGTATATTATCAAGGTTTCTGACTCATATAATGTTGTCATTTTTGCCCCACCTATTTTTATAGTACAATATAAATGTATTATCATGATAAAAATAATAATGATAATGATAAATATATTATCATGATAATACAAATAATTCATCAAAGTTTGGTTAATAAACATAACCCGATTGACTGCCGTAATGTAGTACCATATTATGAATACGAACCAAATTTATTTTTAGAAAATGAATTTTATAAAATATATTATGATAAAACTATACAAACAGACAGAACGATTCGTCATAATAGACCCGATATAGTTTTACATGACAAAATTTAAAAAATTAATTTATATTATTGATGTCACTATTCCAAATTCCTGTAATATTCAAAAATCTATTTCTGAAAAAATTAGGAAATATACAGATTTAGGAAATGAGATTAAAAGAATTTGGCATTCTCGGACTATAAAGATATTACCATTTGTTATTTCGGCTACTGGCATTATACCTAGCTTTCTCATTCAAAATTTAGGCTTATTAGATTTGTCAAAGAATCTTTATATAAAAATGCAAAAATCAGTCATATTAAACACATGTAGGATTACGAAAGATTTTAAAAATATTTATTTTGAGGGATCAGTAGGATTTATCGGTCCAGTTAGGAGTTCTATCGAGCCGAATCCTCTGAAATGAAAATATCTGGAGTCGGTGAAGTATTTTCCCACATGGTCTCTGGTAGGTTGACGTGTTGTTCTTGTATGGTTTTATATTTATTATACTTATATAATGCAATTACATCGCGTGGATTGACTAGATGATCATTTGTGGAAAAGTATGTGGAAGGGTTAAGTTTTTCCTGTGGAGAAGATTTAACTCGGACATAAAGTCTAGAGAACAATTAAATATATGCGTCACAAGACAAACGCTCAGGCCGATCTTGCCTCTCTATCGCTTGTTCCGCGCTCTCGCTCGCACGCTCGGTTCAGGCGGAACGTGACAATGAGTCATGCTTTTTTATGCATGCAGCCAACTTTCATCGATTTATAAGACGTTACCACGTCAAAAAGAGGGAGAATCGAGGAAATAAAAAAAAGGGAAAGATTAAAAAATAAAATTATTAGGTTTAAAACATATTGACTGTTATTTGTTTAGCATAGTTATTAGAATAAAACGACTTTAAAAATAAAAGATTTATATTTATATAAGTTCTTGAAAACATAGGATTTATAAATGTAGGTAGCTTGTGTATGCATTGCATACTATAGTTATTGAAATGATAATAATAATAAATTAAAGGAATATAAATAAAAATATAACTTAAACATAAAGGTAACTGGTTTTTGCATTTCATAATATAGTCCTACTAATGAGAAAGAAAGACAAGAGAACAGAAATGATAAAATAAAATAAACAATTAATACATGTTTTTAATGAGGTGTTTAGTTAATTTCATTCTGAATTGGCCGATAACCATAAATTATATCATTGAAAATTAGCTCCTATATATAGGCAAATTACATAGCACGTCTTTACACTCGAACATCATTTAAATTTATTTTCCATTTTTTAAATCTTGTTTACTGGAATGAGAAATAAAATTAAGAGGTTTTAGGGAAAGCCACTTCCCGAGAAGAAATGAAAATAGCTACACCGTTTTGGCCGACTCGTGCCACCACATTTCAGCTAAATTGTTTTTACAGGATTCCGAGCGATTCAATCCGCATTTCCTCGCGCAACCCAGATGGGGAGGTGCGGCAAACAGAAAGTAAGTGGTACCTACCTATTTTGAATGTTAACTTGCCACAGAAGATATAAAAACCTAAAGAAGTGAATGGTAGGCGTGTCAATGGTACCCGATTTAAGGTTTTCTTTTCATTTACTTTTGGTGGAATTGCTCAATCATTTTCAAATATCGGAGTTCTTTTTTGGACAGATATTTTTTTTCATGGGTACCGCCGACCCGGGAACCATTTGTTGGATAATCAATACTGCTGTCATGGTCGTTCTAAATTGTTTGCTACTTTTGGTGACTTAGAAGGGATGCCTGTGTTAAAGGGGTGCGGTTTGTCTAGAACCGTTTGCCCACATAAATCCGTCTTTCCTGGATACTCTGACTCAGATTTCTACCCACCCTTCTTACTTTGTTTCTTCTAGAATTTCATTTAAAATATTCTTCACACAGCATCCTCAAAGATATCATAGGAACTGAGGGAAAATGTTTTCCTCAGGGCTTTTTGTGTGAAGCCAACTAAAAAAAATAGAGCGTGCGATTTGCACGCGGTAGAAGTGAAACCTTCAGAAAAATAAATGAGTGAAGAGGCTGCAAAACGCCACACAAAGAAAGAGCATGGATGATGGTTTTTCTTTTTTTAGTGTCGCTATTTTTCGTTTCATCGAGTTTCAAATCACAAGGGTGCTAAAGAAGTTTTCAGTTCGAAAATTAAGAGGTCTATAAATAGGTTATGTCCGTTTTCTTTCAAATCTGTTTAGATCACAACACCTCTAGGAATTTTTGTGCATTAAAATTTTGAATAAAATAAAAATTTTGTATTTTTTATGTGTGTGCATTCAAATACGAGTAAATAAATATGTTATGAATATGAATATAATATGGTGTGAATATGAAATTGTTCATATTCACACCATATTAACCCTCGAACACTGATCGTATTTTTTATGTGTCAAATCATTTGTCAAGTTGACTAACCCTTAAAATTAAATCATATTTTTATACGTTTGTCATTCGTTAAGTCTAATAATTTGTCAAATTAATTAACATTAACTATCAATCCTCACAAAATTCATTTTTTATTTAAAAAGGTTTCAAAATTTTTGATACGTTATTTTGTAAAACAACTTTACACAAAGGATAACAAAAAACACGTGATGGTAATTATCTAATTAGATATTTGTGATAAGAAATTTAAATTAAAACTACTAATTTTTATGATCAAAATTAGCAATAACATAATCTCAAAAAATTGACGAAAATAATAGATTTTTTCTTGTTCTATAAAATAATTTCAAAATTTATTTACAATTAACGCATAAAAAATACAAAATATTATTATTTAGTACAAATGACGCGTTTATCTTGCGTTTTCCCTGGACTATGAATGGTTTTATGTACTTTGAGAAAATAGCGGCACTTAAGGCGCAAAGATGTTTAGATTACTTCCTGAAAACAGTCGTTGGCGACTGAGTTGGAAAAAAATATTAACACAATCAGCGCATTCATTGGTGAAACACAAAATAATAAAATTCATACATTGTTAGTCAAAACGACAAAGATTAGACTTGTAGCATTAATTACAATTTATCTATATGAAAAACTCTGTTTTGCATACGTTCTTCAGAGAGATACAAAATTATAAAAAAAATGATGCATTGTTAGTCAAAACGACTAAGATTATACTAGTCGGGTTGAAATAATACAAAATTACGCATTGTTAATCAAAATGACTAAAATAAGACTTGTAGGGTTAATTACAATTTACTAATAAAACAAACCATCTTTTGTGTACTTTCTTTAGAGATATACAAAATTATAAAAATTGACGCAATGTTAGTCAAAACGACTAAGATAAGACTTGAAGGGTTAATTACCATTTATCATTATAACAAACTTTCGTTTGCATGCTTTCTTTGGAAATTACAAAAATTTACAAATTATAAAAATTTACGCATTGTTAGTCGAAACGACTAGGATTAGACTTGTAGGATTAATAACAATTAATCAATATAACAAACTCTCTTTTACATAATTTTTTCAGAGACAGAGACGATAGAACGAGATAGAAATAATGGAAGGCATTCATATTTACGAAAACTGCTCCAAAAAATATTTTATTCCCACAAAGAAACATTTTGGCGTGAAAGAAATTGACAAAGGCCTACCTTAGTAGTATATTGTGATAAAATGTGGGAACACATATGTTTTTATATGACCGCACTAAAGTGCCAACTGTTAAGGGCCAATGGGACTCCGGCATCCCACTTTGGGAGATGTTGTGAGGCTTACGAAAGTGGGCCAAAAGAAGATGAAGATTAGAAAGTACCTGGCTATTTATTTTTTTGATGAATACAACTCGGTGTACTCTTGCGTTTTTTCTTTACGGTGGTGAAAGCAGCCTTCAAGCACTCTCGAATGAGCGCTGGGCCCGAGCTCACTTAAGACCACGCCCTAGATAATTGATGGTGATTCAACAAATGGTTCGGCGACAATTGATCCCCCGACAGTTGACCCCCCCCCCCCCCCGACAGTTGATCCCCCCCGACAGTTGATCCCCTAAAAGATTATTTCTTCAAGGAAGTATGCAATATAAGTACGACGGCCGACAAATACATTTTATATGATTAATTTGTGTTATTTCACAATTAATTCATTTAAAATTTTATATAGTATATTTGCGGAACGTTCCAGAGTGGACGATACTCTCAGTATTTCTCTGGTGTAAGACCACTATTCAGAATTGAAAAGTTGCTTGTAATGGCTTTGGGCGTGTTTGGTGACCAGATCTGAATAACCAGATACTTCCCCACCTTCCTCTTCCCTATCTCCTTATCCTGCCCACTACCTTCAGCCTCACAACATACCTCAATAGGGGATGCCATAGTCTCACTGGCTCCAGATGGGAGCAGTTGGGACTCTTGTGCGGTATTTATATAAAAAAAGGATATTCGGCCGTACAACCAAAATCGACAAACTTATATCTTAAAGCATCTTGAGTGAAAATCCGCTGAAAAAATATTTTTACCAGCAATAATTTCGACTCTTCAAAGGAGCGTGCGGTAATAACAAAGTACTACATACTTATTGTGCAGTCAGCTTAACAAAAAACCGCAAAAGATTCCTAATTGCATATAATTTAACTTTTTTATCCGACTATAACACAAGTGTTGTCAACAGTCGGAAGCCAGTGAGACTATGACAATTTTGTAAAGTTGTGAGGCTGAAGGTAGTTGGAGGAGAAGGAGATGTGGAAAATGTACCTGGCTATTCAGATTTACTCACCAAACATGGCCAAGCGGTTTTTTGCTAAGCCGACTGTATGTCGTTGTATATAATGATAGTAAAAATATTTTTTACAGCGGATTTTCACTCAAGATGCATTCAGATATAAATGCATCGACTTAAGTTGTACGTCCGTATATCCTCTTTGCATACTTATTTGAAGAAATAATCTTTTTGGGGATCAAATGTCGGAGGGATCAATTGTCGCCGGACCAATTTCACTATAATTGATAATGTTTTTTTGTTTTTGTTTTTTCTTAATATATGGGATGTGTGGGTTTTCACGACCTTCCTGGAATAAAAAAAATATTATTAATTGTACATAAAAATATTTTTTTTGTTTATTTTTTTCTCGCTTAGTTGACTTTCCGAGAATAAAACAGTATACAATTCACGTCCCTAATTTATACACCATGAAACTAGCCATCACGCAGCCGCCGTAAAGAGGGTAGAAAGGCACATTCCAAGCGGGATTTATGAGGAAAATAACCGTGGAGTGTGCTTTTTAATATTTATATCAACTCGTTATAATAATATTATTTTACTGAAAGACGCGGAAATTATTCTGAAATGAGAAAACCTCCAACTAAGCAAAATTTTTTGAAGCAATTTAACACGCGATTTTAATTTAATGAAATATTTTTTGACTCGTTTTACGCTCATACCGCGAAATTTAAAAAATGTGAACAGGACTCAACTGTTCTAATGATAAACACTGTAACGCTGTCCGAAACGTTGGCTTAAGAAGGAGGTAGCGCAACACGGCACAACACCCCAAAAATAAATTAACAAAAATACTTTTGGCAGTGAAAACCTAAAATCGTACCCAATGTAAACACCGTCTCCGTCCAGGCTGAAAGGAGTGGGAGGAGAAGGAGACGGGAAAAAGGAAGGTTGGGAAATTCCTGGCCATTCAGATCTGGTCACCAAGCACGATTTAAAATTTATTTTTTATGTGAGTACTGCAACAGAGCCTCAACTGCTTCCGACCGTCCGATTTTTTTAAATATAAATACCGCACAAGAGTCCCAACTGCTCCCCAATTGAAGTATGTTGTGAGGCTAAAGGTTGTGGGGAGGGGAAAAAGACGGAGAAGAGGAAGGTGGGAAGTACCTGTCTATTCAGATCTGGTCACCAAACACAGCTAAAGCCATTTCAAGCAACTTTTCAATTCTCAATGGTAGTCTTACACCTGGAACGTGCCGCAAATATACTACATATTATTTTAAATTAATAAATTGTGAAATAACACAAATTTATCAAATAAAATTTATTTGCCACGCCGGGATTCGATTCCGTGACCTTCGGAATGCGAGTCAAGAGCCTTACGCTGGACTACGCCGGCCGAGGTTACAATGAGACCATGGCTTTTCACAATCGAGGTATGTTGTGAGGCTGAAGGTGGTCGGTAGGGGAAGGATATGTGGATGATGGAAGTGGGTAAGTACCTGGCAATTCAATGCCTCTGGCAAGTCACCTCGATTCTGGATGGTGGAATTTCACAAAGTCAACTGGAAGTATCTACTATTTTGGACTTATACGTATGTCCCAAACTAAACACTTTTTTGCCAAAAACTATTATATACACCACGAAAAGTAAACGAAAAATAAAAATAAAAATAATAAAATTCAATTATTGAACCCTATCAAAACCCTATTTTAGAGAAATTGTTAACAAAAAATTGCTTCCTCTTATTTTCACTTGATAATCACGGTAATAATCGTACCATTTTTTGTTTTCTTTTAACTAAATACATTATTATATATGTCTAATAAGTATGTAGTTATCATGGAAAGTTATAAAAATGGGTTCGATAAGTTAATAATGTAATAGTTTAATAACGACAGTACAAAAAGTAAGTAGGTATTATTTAGACACACAAGTAGCAAGTTTGCTTTTTTATTATAAAAATAACGCGAAAAGTTCGATGTTAACCTTTAATTTACCCGGCAGATCCCTGGGACTCCATTGAAAACTTTCAGCGCTCATAAAACCGTTAGTTTTTGGAATTACAAATTGTGCGTTCCAGTACCTTCACGCAGTGACGCGCTGGTAAGTAATCACTTCAATCGAGTAATCACATCAATCCGAGTGGTAAGTAATCACGCTAATGGAGTCCGTGGGACTCCGCCGGGGTATTAGTATTATACTTTTAGCCTATTGACGGTATTGAACAAAAAAAGCAAAAAACAGAACCATGTTCTTTTTTGGCTTTTTATAAGAATTGATTATGTTTTAGTTATATTTCTTTAAAAATTACTTTGAAAAATTGTTTTGTTTTTGAAATGTTGAGAATGGAATTTAGGTTTCGTAATTTTGTTACAAAAAGTGCCAAATTCTAGAAGTTTTTTAATAAAATGCTGTGATTCTATAATTTTAAGTAAAAACCTATGCCAATGTAAAACAAAATATATAATAAATAAATATGACTAGCATTTCATTTAAAAAAGTGTTTATTTCATGTAAAATTTACGATTTTATTTCCGGGAGTCCAGGGGACTCAACCAGGTAAATTATGTATGTATGAAGTCACCGGGTAAATCAAGGGTTAAGCAAGTTTACAATTAGCCACTTTTATTATGCCCGAATAGGTGTTTTGCAGAAAAATGGTAGATTAATATAATAATAAAAAGGGCACTTTAAAAAAATATGGATCTGTTACAAACATTCTCAGAGACTGAAGATTAATTTGTACTTTTGATTGGTGGCTGTAAAAATCGACCACTTGAGTCCAAACTATTCCAACTATCCGAAGGTAGCAAGAATATGGTAACGCCTTTTCGGGTATATGGTATTGGTGTGTGTATGTATCATTTGTCTAGTAATGAAAACAAACTTATGGGTACGAGTGGTTAAAATATACTTATTATCAATACTTATTACATAACTCGAGAAAGCAAGAGAGTTTTCTAGACGTTGACATAAATGCAAACACCAATATGAAATTCAATTTCTATGCAAATCTATGTGGACGGTTCCCACAGAGATTCTCCCGGTATATCGAGAAACCTTCACATCGCGTGCAGTATCTAAACATCAAATGACGTTAGCTATATTAAGAAATGATCGTGTAAATCTCAGTCTTACCTATTTCATAAATATAATCACATTTCCAACAATTAACACCTATTTGATATAATATAATACAAAGGCTGTGCTCAGGCAAATAGATTTCCTTTTTAAGAAAAAATATTTGATGTTTGAAAATACTTTACCAATTTCTATTAATCGAACTAATTTTGCTTAATGTAAATACTTGAGGATTATAATCGATAACAAGTTAAAACTTTATACTAACTTTGAAATGTTCAATGCCAAAAAAAATGCTGAAAAGGTTAACTTCTTAAGTAAGATAAAAGGAAAATTAGATCTTAAACAAGAAAATTGGTCTGCAATACCATTTTAACATCTCATTGAAATGCTGCACAAGTGTAATCTTTCTGAGCAATAAAACACAAGAAAAATGGGAGTAATTATGTGCTGTAGCAGATATATTAGGATAAAAATCATGTAACGCCAACTCATTAACTTAAGTGTGTGGCAACGGTTAGTCTGTAATACCTTAGTATTTATTCTTGAGTTAAAAAATAAAATGTTACCAAATTATAAGAGGTGTGTAGAATCAAATGCAGCAATATCCAAAATGCGTTATTTTGAAAAAACCAAAAAGAAATGTATCATTTCAGTTATTCTCCTGCATTCATAAGTTAAAAATTATATTCACAAAGTGATAAAAGCATAAAGAGCTGGTTTTATTGCCAAATAACTGCTTTTCTAGATAAGAGTGAATCATTAACATAGTTGCATTATTCCACATTTTTGAAAAGTGGAGATTGCTGCATTTGATTCTTTACACGTATAGGTACATAGAATAATGTTATTATAAATAGTACAGTTCATTGCTAACCTACGAGAAACTGCAATGATTTTAAACTTCCTAAAACAAGATCGGGAACGAAAAACAATGTTTAGTACAAAGGTTTAAAATGTTTTATGAACTCCCTGTAATTGTTAAGGAAGCTATAAGTCTTGCAGCTTTTCGTGCGTTTTGTCTCAATGTTGTAAAGTAGAAATTTTAGTACGTAGGTAACAGAATATTTTTATTGTAGTTTTAAAATAGATAATATAAGATGTGAAAATATGATAACTGAATAAAATAAAGGAATAAAAAAATCAAATATATATCACAGAAATAATTGTCGTAACTTCACAACACTATTCTGTGGTTTTTATTTTTTTATTATTTATTGTTATCAGGTTTAATTTAAGAACTCCATTTTAATTTTAATTTATTTTATGTGTTCAATAATATTACTATTCAATTTTTAAAAACAGTTTGTTAATAAACAAGTTCTGCTTTGTCATTATTATTACGCGTGACAGCTGTTTCGCCTTCTGAAAGCTTTATCAAACTGTGGTCATGCCTCTTACAGACGATGTATTTATATTAATTCAATATACGTATTTACGATGAATTATTTCTAATTTCTGAGTAAAATGACTGCAATTGTTGACTATCTAAAGTTTCAGTGATAACTGCATTGTTTGAATTCGACTAAAAATGGTTATGTACTTTACACATAATGTGAATTATTCCCAAATGATGACTTATGGTTTTATTTTCTAGCATAATTAAATTTTTGAAAGCAGAACGTGTTCATTAACAAACTTTTTTTATAAATTGAATAATAATATTATTGAATATAATATAAAATAAATAAAAACTTTTCTGTGGGTTTAAATTTTCAGTGCAAAACTCTCGAGCTTATTTCAAAATAAATTTGTAGGGTTTTCAGATGAATTTTCAATGAATCTCAACTGGTCATAGTGGACACACGTGCATGTGCTGGACGGTGTTCACAATCTGAAGAAATCTTTGCGTGGAGTACGAAGCATCATTTGTACAGAACGTGTGCACAAGTAATACACTGGAATCGCGGAAATTCCAGCAGGATTTCAAGTATTCCATATTCCACGGACCGCATTGCGTCAAAACTGCATATTTCGCTCTGGTATGGACTAATTTTGGAATACGAGCGATTCATCAAAAGTTATTTGCGCGATATATAAAAACTAATACGCGTATTTCCAATTATGTGTGAACAGAAAATTGTTTCCTTATCGTATTGACTTTTTTATTATTGACATCATCATCAAATTCATTGGAATATCTGAGTCATAAATCGAAAGAAAAGCAAAAAGCTCTTGTCCAACAGTTTTTTACGGATTTCAAGCGATTTTGGTGTTTTAAATTATATTTTTAAGTTTTAAATTATATTTGTGAACCTACCTACACATTGTCACGCAGCATCTTGGTATCAAGGTCAAAAGTTTAAGATCAACTATGAATCCACAGGTCGCAGGTTTAAATCTCGAAGTGCGAAAGTAAATTCCCTTTAAATTGAATGGAAACAAATCACCTTGCATTCACCACTTATTCAATTAAAATAGTCAACATGTTTTGAAACCACTAGTATCTTCATTGGGATAAAAATAAAATTAAATAAGATTTGTGAAATGTCCATGTATTGCTATTTTAAGCACAGGAAATGTTTGAAACTTTCAAAACACCTTCCTTACACCCCTGCGAAGGTTTTTGGATTATAACAACTGCATGACGATGCATCTTAAAAGTTTTTTAATCATCACAAAAGTTCAAGCAAAACTATCAAAAATTTGAGAATGACATTTGCAAAACAATGATTGATTCAATTTCTAAAACTCTTTGAATTACTGAATTAATTTGAAGTACTTACATTATTATTTGAATCGAATAAAAAATTACGGATATTTTAAATAGGTACCCTTGTTAGATACCAAATTTGATTGATGTTTCTTATAATATTTAATTGTTCTTATATAATTTACAAAAATGAATATTTGTAAAATGTGAAAAATGAAAAATTGAATTTAAAAAATTGTAATAGGTAGCACGCGAGCTCTTTGAAAACTTAATGTACTGGGCCTAAATGTATGGAACGCGGGAGAGAGGGAAGGGAAGGCAAAGAAGATGGAGAGGGTACGCAGGACGAGAAGGGGACGTGGGCGGGGAACGGTGACGCACGGGAGAGGACATGTAGAGAAAAACAATTTATTTCTTTGAATATGACATTGCAACGCATGCCGGGAACCAGCTAGTAATTGAATAAAATCCTTGTAGAGCAACCCCCTCCCCCATACGTTATGTATATAAACCGTAGATAAAGAAACAGCTGTACAATTTTTAAAATGGCCTTAAGCACTGGAGCGCTTTTTGCCACAATATGGCACTATTTAAAATACCTCGGATTGCTTTGCTGCCAATTTTGGCAAATTTTCCCTTAATTGTAAGTAATTAAGTGAAAATTTACGATTTTATATTATTTTTTTAATTAATCCTACGAATGTATAATAATCAATAAAAGATATGTGAATTTATTGGCTATATAGATCTATAATCAGTTTGTTTGACTCCATATTAAGATTCGGAGGTATGATTTTTTTTTAATTTGTGCGGAAAATATTCAAAATGATCACCAAAAAATGTCGAACAAACGGAGAAAAAAGTTTTAAATTGCGCTATTACTCCAGTGGTTAACAGGGTAGTTACGGTCACTAATAAATTATAAATTATAAATTATGTTATTAGATTGAATGTTGCAGTATTATAAACGTGCTTTCAATCACCTCAAAGTTAATATTGGTTCGAAACAAAATCAATACATATTGCGTATATCTTCAATACCGATATGCCATAACTAATATTTAATGTTTGCTTTGGTTAATTAATATTTCTGAGGAGTATCGAATATTCATTGGAGTAATTATGATGCAAATTAACGTATTATATTGGTGTAAACTTCAAATTCCAAGACGTTCTACTATATTTGTTTTATGGGGTAACGATGATCATTAACAGCAAGAAAGCATGCTACTATTGAGCAATTGCCACTTAGTGGCATGTGTGTCAGCGACGTTGCTGGTATTGAGCGTGCTCTTTCAAGCAATGTTGTAATTCAACAACCGGTTGATCTAGGAGCATGCTACTGGATTTGCGGGTGGAAAATGGTGTGCTCTAAGATGGTTTGTTTGAACAGGTTTAATTATGAGCATACTAGCATTGATTCGATAAATACTGAATCTTCGAGAGGAACTCATCGAATTTCTGCGAGAGCTTGCGTAAATGATTTTAACTAACAAAAGACAACTTGTTCTAAGATTTGCTATTGTGGTTATCCAATTGCGGACCAAAATAGACGTTTTTATTATTTTTTTTTGCCGAAAGTTTCATAATTAATTGCATTGCAAGCAACAAGATCACATTGTTTAGTTCTTCCAATAAATAAAACATTGTTTGTTACAAATATTCTAAACATCACCAAATCAATTACAATGCAGAAAAAATGTTTTCTTGGTCACTTGCAAGTTATGTCGAAATATCTTGCTAATGTACCGGACCGTTATGTCTCACGGTGTAATTTTATATCTCATTTAATATTTAAAAAAACAGACAAGTGTAAATAATATTTGGTTCATGGTGAGCATAGTTTTCCTCATTTTTTCAAAATTTAGTATTTGGAGATGTCCGACTAATCAACTAGACGATCGGTGTTTTCAATGATCATGTTTTAAGCTTTTTAGTCAATTAATTTTAATCAGTAACCTGCATCCATTTAAGTGATCGTTACGTCTAAACATATAAATAAATCACGTGCATTGTGCAATGTACAACGGCTGCAGTTCCAAAGAATAGCAATCCCTTTAGTGCTAACTGCTAACAACAAAACTAATGGAAAAACGTTGCTAACGGGTAACTTTTTCCTTTGCGATTTTTCAAATGCTAAGGATGTAACTTGAAACAAATACTGGTCTATTTTTCTAGGCAATGGTGAAAAACTAACCGAGGATAATACCTTTTAGAGACTTACAATATTTATAAAAACTTATCACATGAATTAAACACATTTATAACAATTTTATGACTTTT
This sequence comes from Glyphotaelius pellucidus, assembly GCA_936435175.1. Lineage (NCBI taxonomy): Eukaryota > Metazoa > Arthropoda > Insecta > Trichoptera > Limnephilidae > Glyphotaelius > Glyphotaelius pellucidus. Next base: position 12,690,965 of record OW386561.1, read on the forward strand.
AGAACTTTAGGTATTATTCATTTATATCATCAATATATTACAGGATGTAACCGCACGTACAAGGATTTTAACCAGTCATTCCTGAGGAGCAATTATATATTTTTTGTGAACAAGAAAAAGATTCCATTCCATTTTCAATTGTTTTTGAAGTGAAACTTCTATAACCCCGTTAGTGATTTGAAATTCGGGTGAAACGGAAATGCTTCACTAATATGTATTGTTAGGTCCTCGGTTCTAATATAATGCGCTAAATTCGCGCCTCGAATCGAACCTCCCGTAGTGTAGCGGCTAAGGCACCTGACAAATCCAAGCGGCCAGAGAGTCAGAAATCCAGCAAACGGAGTTCGAACCCTACGTAATCCAAAAAAAATAAACATATTTTTCTGAAATAAATATCCAATCTTCAAACCACTTTAAAATAAACAGGCAAAAGAAAAGAAAGCGACATCTAGCGACTTTTTAGTTTCACTTCTGCCGCGTATGAATTGCACATGCCGTTTTTTTCTATTGATCCATTTTAACTAGATTGAAATACGAAATACTGTAAGTAAACGTGGTTATTTATTAATTTAATGTACGTTCAAAGTTGTATACCATGGATTTGAATTTTGAAAATACTTAGGTTTTTTGTTCGAGCCAGTAAGTAATTCATGCATTTACATCGAAACGAAACCTCGTAAATGTCAAATGCATCGTAAACAACTTATAACGTGCAATCAATTAATAAAGAATCACGTATATTTACATTAATTCGTGTTTTAAACGCTCTAACCTCAAATAAGCGATAGCTGACATCGGCTCACGTCACCCATAGAAAAAGCAATTAAAAGCCATAGAAAATTACAAAAATTTGACAACCAATTCCAAATGAAATGTTTTCCGTAAACACACAAACGATATAGAATCGCTTCTCTGAGCATGTTTGGAAAACGAAAAGTAGAAGTCGTTTTGCTGTCCGGTGGTATTTTTTTTCTATTAAAATCAAAAAAATTACGTCGCGATGGGGTCATGTGATACGCGCGTTGTTTCATGAGCTACCGTACAGCTAGAACGAGATGGGTTTCTGATCACGGATGAATACGTGACCTATTGCGGGGCTACACCGACGTGTTATGGAAAAAATGTATTTAATTAGAAAAAAATCCATCGGAGAGCAAAATTATATCTACATTACTTACTCTAAATATGCTCTGTTATTAGTAGTTCTATAATGGAAGACCTCGCATCAATCTTCTCGCGTATGTGACGCATGTTTGGGGGCGGTGCCTGGAACGTTTTGGTGAGACCCAAACGGTTGCACTGGACATTTCCAAGGCCTTTGACCGGGTTTGGCACCGAGGGCTTGTCAACAAACTGCCTTCTTACGGACTTCCCGCATCCTTGTGTACGTGAATTGCCGTCTTTTTGAAGGAGAGGTCAATTCAGGCGGTTGCTGACGGTTTCACCTCTTCTTCGCATTCGATAAATGCTGGCGTTCCACAGGGATCGGTTCTGTCTCCGACTTTGTTTTTGTTGCACATCAATGACCTCTTGTCATGTGCGCCGATTCATTGTTACGCGGATGACAGTACAGTCCATGATAGCTATATGTTTGACGAGCCCTCAAAAGGCACACAAACCCCAATGGCTCGGAGGGCTTTGAAGCAAAGAATGGACGGTTACCTCGAGAGTGTTTCCTCTTGGGGTAAGAATTACCTCTTCGAATTTAATGTTTCAAAGACCCAATCATGTCTGATTACGTCTAAAAGGGATCGAAATGATAATCTAGTCTCCTTCAACGGAAGCAATCTCCCGAACAGGCCCTCCATTGATATGCTTGGTATAGCTCTAAGTGACCAGCTCAGGTTCGGGGGCTCCATCGATGCCAGAGTTAAGTTAGCCTCTCAGAAACTGGGCATACTGTACAGGGCCCGCAGATTCTTTAATAGTACACAACTGCTAACTCTGCACAAATCGCAAGTGCGCCTCACGGTTGAATTTGGCAGCCACCTCTGGTCTGGAGTCCCAAAATACCTAAAAAAAAACCATCGACTCTGTGCAGAAACAGGCGTTTTGTTTGATAGATTCTCCTACCTAAACAAACGAGCTACAATCTTTAGAGCACAGGCGTCAGGTGGGAATGCTGTCATTATTCTACCGGTATTACAATGGAAGATGCTCCGAGGAACTTGCGTCATTGATCCCCTCGGCACCGGTGCTTAGTCGGGAAACACGCCAAACATGCGCCCAACCCGGTAACATCTGTACACGGTTGACATTAGTCACATGAGAACGGGTCATTTCTACGACTCGTTCTTGAGTACCTCAGCTCGGCTGTGAAACGATTTGCCGTCCTATGTGTTTCCTCGGTCTGTTTCATGGGTCTCTTCAAGACCCATGTTCACTCCTTCCTCTCCTCAAAAACACCCTCCACAGCATCTTCAAAGATGACATAGGCCCTGAGGGAAATTATTTTCCTCAGGGCCTCCTGTGTGGAGTTAATGTAAAAAAAAAAAATCAAAAAAAAAGAAAATTCTGATTTTATCTTGTTCAATAATTCAAATCCAAAATTTCGATTAAAGAAAAAGAAAAAAAACAGTCCAAAATTTCCATCATAAAATTGATTTTTCCGAGTTGACAGCTTGTAGCAAATACGCATGCCAAACTCTAGCTGGATAAAAGGGCAGTATCCAACATAACAAAATAGAACGTATGAACAATTTTACAGACAGGCCAATGCAAAACAATCGAGTTAAAATAGAAATTTGCTAAGCTCAGTCAATCAATTCATGAACTAAACAGATAATGTCATGGTATGCGATCTTTAATAAGTAAAAGAAAAACGGGGTCGGGTCTTTCTTTTTTTTTAACTTACATAAAGTTGTCTCCTCCAATTATTTTTTTATAATTACTTTAAAATCTACTGTACTAAAGACGTAACGACTGTGTGCGTTTTAAAAAAATATGTGTTTATATTTTTGTTGCAAAAATTACGTTACATAGTTGTAACTCCTCGTGATAGAAGTGTATGTATTTCATACAAATCACAGTTGTCTTCTGCCACCTCGACTTGCGTGTATTCTATAATGTTACAAAAAAATGATATGATGATATAACATATTAAACTATTTTAAAACTCCAAAAGGTATATATAACCTATCAAGTAACAGCGATTATTATTTTTAATGATGTTTAATCAAATATTTTTAAAAATCTCCAAAACTTGTGTCCTTCAATTTTTATGTCGTACGACACTTCTGTCACGTGGGTTTGTCATTCGAAATAGGTATACACGCAGCTTGTGTTTGTCACCCCAATAGGCATTTTAGGCCTCCTTTACCCTTTGCTACAATTTCCCCTCTGAGATCCAGAGAGATTCATTTAGTAAAAAACCAAATGTGGTGAAGTGGAGTGTTAAAAGTTATGTATGTTAAAAAGGAGAACAACTCAGTCACCAATTCACACAAGCCCTTTTGATTTTCATATTCCAGACAGACGAATAAAGTTTATTTATTTGGGCACATTTTTTTTTTCGTGATGTGTCAAATATGGAATACCTCATTTTGAAATGGAAAGTTTCTAGACCATCGATTTATTTAAAGATTGTCTTCATTGATTGACATAAAAAAGTGTATTTTACTAACATTGAACCTGGCAACTGTGTAATATAATATCCTAGTCAATCTTTATGCTACACATTTACGTGATCTAAAACTGTTGTGTGCTTCTCAGAGCAAACGAATTCCAATTTCTCCTACTTACGTAGAAACTGGAAGAAATTAAAGAACGGAAAGAACACAGAAGGAATTAAGTTTGTTTAAAATTAGGAAGAACTTCCTTGGGTAGAAGTCAGCAAGTTGACTGAGCTTTAGTGTGGTTTTTTTATTATTATTCGCAATCAAATTATAAAAGCTTCTTTAAATTATTTTATCTAAATTAAAAATAAAGATAATAGATTTATTTACGATTTTTAAAGAAATACTTAGTTAACTATGTTTTAATACAATCTACACACATTTAAAAATATATATTTATATATAATTTCCATTACAACTAGACAAATATTTTCGTAATTTTAATGAAAATATGTTTTTATTTTCTTCTTATTTAATTTCCTCAGGTAATTATATGGATAAATAATATATTCCGCTTATAATAATGGAATTACGAGAATCAAAAAAAAATTCAGGCTGTTTGTAATTTAAAAACATTTAACTTTATTTTTAAGAATAAAAAAATTAGATGAATGATCAAGGAAAGAAAAAAAAGAAGTAAAAGACAAAAACAATCTGTCGGAACATTCGCTAAAAGCAATTATCGGAACATGCAGTGATAGAATTCAAACAACCCATTTTCCCTCAGATTCCTTCCCATCCCTCTTTTCCTGAACTTCTTCTCCTTTCTTTCGCAAATAGACCATTCACAAAATGATATTCTATGAGATGGTGAATCGAATAATTCTAGAAGTTTTATAAATGTTTAACCTCAAAAAGTAAGTTTTTATTTTTTATTTAATAAATTGAAGCCAAAATTTCCTCTGATTTCATAAGATTTTAAAAAACCCTCAGGACTGAGACTATTTTGTCGGAAGGTCAACATATTTCCGCTTGGCAATAAACTCAAAATAAATGGAATATTTCTGAACGCATTCGAAAACAAAAAAAAAAGTTTTTTAACACTACAAATCATGTAAAAGCCCAGAGGGCTGTAATTTTAATTTGAGAGATACTTTAAAACTTAGGAAATAATAAAAATAAAACTACGTTAGATAAAAGTCATACAACAAGTCATACAAACACATAAACATAAAGAGAAAAATACAGCTATTTTATTGGTTTACAAGATGTGTTTAGTAATAGTGTTGAAATAATTTTTTTAGATGATCCACAAAACTCGCTAAGTTGATATTGAAAATGTCAACATCACCCAAGTACTTGTTTCCCATGGTGTGAAGTCGTTGTATCGGAGAGTGGGCAATGGAGTTACGCTTATAAGTGATGCTATAGAATATTGTATTTTGTCGTGTTGTTACTGTGGGTATTCGTAAGTTAATGAGTTGCAAGAATTCGCAACAGTCGAATTTAGAATTATTTTGAATAAAAATGTTAAGTCGTTTATTTTACGTCTGTCTTCTAATGTATGTATTTTTAGAGTATTTAATAAGTAATCGTATTTTAAGTCTTCTACTGGGATATTTAAATTAAAATTGATAAAACGCAGAATTTTTTTTTGAATTCGCTCAATTTTATTAATGTGAAATAAGGTTTCAAATTTTATAATTCGAAACAAACACAAATTTTTTTAATACAAACATATTAAAGTTTTTAAAATAGCTCACCTTACCTTTTTTCTCAACTAAAATTACTAATAACGAACACTTTAAAAAAAAAACACATATTTTATTAGGCAAATGAATTTTTAAAGTGACCGTTGACTTTTTTTGTCGTTTCATGTAAAAATAATTAATTAAAAAATAAAGAAATTGCATTTTTTTTTTTCAAATAGCGGCCGGAAAATTTGGTTTTATAAAGGATGACATTTTAATTATTTTTAGATACACTTTTAGATTTTAATATGGAACGTGGTATTTTTTCTTTTGAACACCGTTTAGATTAAATTTCTAACCAGGATAGTAAAGGAGACAACGATTTCTATGTGATTTCTATGAGTTATTCCGAAAACCGAAAAAATAGCCCGGGGTGTTAAATAGGTATTTAAAACCCACCTGCTTAATCATGAATCTCAAATTTAATGTAACATTTTTTAAATTTTAAATAAGAAATTTTACAATTTGTCCAAAGAAACATGTCCTTACTCAAACGATCTCCATCTTGAAATCGAAACGGAACTTATAAATAAATTGACATCCAGACGAAATGCAAAACGGTCGAGTTGAAAATGGTCCTCCCCACGCTCATATTAAATTTACAGATACGTGAGATGTTATCACTGTAGAGAAAAGCCAATAGAAGTGTCTTACAGGCGTTCAAAGTAGGCTTACAAAGTAAGTCCAGTTTTTCCTTAATTCTGCTGAGATTGAACAAACAATGTCAAATATTGAAATTCTTTCTTGAAACAGATAAAAGACGCTTTGATAATTACCGTTACCATTCACGGTAACGGTACATTGATGGCATAAAAAAAGACAACAAACATACGTTACTTAATACGATAATGCTGCAGCTCTTTCAAAAGATGAGATACACAATGTCTATTTACTCAAAAGGAAAAAAGACAATTATTTTGCACCTCTCTCACACGTGACCGCACCGTGACGTCTCCGTAGACCCTACTTGCCTTAACGATAATTTTGAAAGTACAGAATATAGTAACAACGAAAATATTGAAGGGTCAGTGAATTAAACTCTCCACGAGTATGAACGAAACGGTTCGGAGAAGCGAAAAAATGCTCAGAAGAGTATGGACGAAACGTTTCCGCGGCTATTATTCAAATACCGTCGTAGTTAATGAAACTATTTGACTTGAAGTGGCTTCTATTGACGTCTGCGCGTAGTTTGTTGAAGTTTTGGAAGACTTACCTACAATACCAACTTCACAGTTTTGGTTTAAAAATTATGTTTGCGGTATTTAGCCGTCGTCAGAGGAAGGAAGCAGTTTTTTGTATTGACATGTTTTTTTCGATGTTGGTTTATTTTTGTGGATTGATGTCGACGACGTTTTAATTCAAAATATAATATTATTTTTAGTTAATCTATGATCATTTTTAAAAAATAATTAAACAAATGAACCAAAAAACTCACTCCTCACGTACAGTTTTGTTTGCCAAAGCTCATTCGCGAAGAGGTTGAAAACAAATCTAAAACGTCAAATGTCAAAGCACTGATGGTTTTGCTTTTATTCTTAGCTTATAATGCTGCAATTCTTTCTTTTACCCTAAATAAGGTATCGTCTATATAATACCATTGAATGTGACCATATAGATATCTACGCAAACAATCTTACATATTTAAAAAACATCAAATTTATCAAATTCCTACCAAGACACTTCCTGGAGAACAGTTATGTACCTGCTTTATTGTCATACCTTTCCTTTTTACTTTCTTTTTTTTCTTTCTTGCAGGTTATGTATTATATTTGACACTACTATATTTTATATTTCATTTTGATTTTCATCATTTCTGCTATTACTACAAGCATTTCTTTCTAGTAACAACTAAACATTGATTACTCATGCTGTGATTATTTCTAATTGGAGTGTTAATATCTACGTACATCCCAACGGCAATTATATTATTGTAATAAAATGTTTCAAACAATAAATTAATAACAATCGAAAACGAGACAAACAATAATATAACAAATAGTATGTCTGCACCTCCCAAAAAGGAAGGGATTCAATAATTATCATACATCTCCGAGGCGTAATAAGATATATTTGTTTCCTTCAAAGGAAACAGACACACGTATTTTGAGTGTCTCATCTTTTGTTTCATCATTATTGAATGTGCAAGAAAGAGCTGCTGCATTATAACGATGAAGGACGTATGTTTTGTGCTTTTTTGCCTTCACGATAACGTAACCATGAATCGTCATGGTAATTTTTAAAAGTATCTTATCTATTTCGTTGACCTGCCAAGGGCCAAAGAGTCGAAAGGTCGTGTGTAAATAATTGGCGAGATCAATTTTTCTTTCGAATCAAATCAGTGGATGTTATTGGTCTAAACTTTTCAAAAGTTGCAAGATTTATTAGCCTATTCAAAATGAGTAATTGATTTTAATATCTGAATTGAAGCTATTGTCTGTGATAAATGGTTGCTCCAATCCTTATAGAATCAATCTTTTGACGATGCAAATTAGTTTTGGATTTGGTCTGAAGTCATGGATATGGACAATGTAGTTATCAAAGAAGTTTAATATTAATTTTTTGATAATTTTATCCGATAGTGCGAGACTTACAAAAACAACTTAAATTAACAATTTCGATGTGATCATGAAAAGGTACAATTTTATTTGAAGGGGAAAAGGGAAAAAACCTGCTGAAGTTAATGGATTCTCAAATTTCATATTTTTGATATCATTTCGAAAGACAGTCGACAGACAACACAACGAGTGGGTCTACTTTAGACGAAAAGGTTTCAATAAAAAATGCACATATTCCCAGAGGATCAATCCCATAGTCAACAAAGAGATGAACCCACAAAAAAGTTTTGTGAGCGTGTCTGTATGCCCGAAGTAACATTTTTTCCTTAAATTTGAGTAAATTGATTAAAAAAAAATCATTGGCCTGTCTAAGGCTTCGTAGTCAAAGTATCTTATATGCATTTATTTTTTTATATTAGCTCCAAACAGAAGATACTGAGAAAATGATTTTCCCAAGGCCCCTTGTAATCTTTGGGGATGCTGTGTGGAGGTTTTTTTTAAGGAAAGGAAAGAATGAAAGATTTGGGAATTAAAAAATTATGAGGGGTGGGTAGGAATCTAGGGGTCGGTGTGTTCAGGAGAATGCATTTGTTCATCCCACTGAGTGAGATAGTTGAGAGAATCCTCACCCCAAGAACCAGGGAACCCCTGCTAAGTCACCAAACGTAGGGAACTACTTGGGGTGATCTATAGCGGAGGTATTGGTTTTGGAATAAATGGTTTCCGGGCGGCGGCACCCATACCTGCCACCCAAAGAAAATTATCTGATAATTAATTCAATGATAAGAACAAACCTTACCATAGAAACAAAAATTATTCTTTGAAAACATATAGGCAAAGAAAGATTGTGTTGTTTTACTTAGTGAAGAGTGAGACGACAATAGTTGAACCTTCATATAGAGTGCGGCAGCATAACTTCTTTTTTAAAATGCGTGCCATTCAGTCGGTTGATGTCGTAGCGGAGCGCTAGTGATCTCGTTCGAAAGGCGGAACTATAAAATTTTGTCCCGACAAAGTTTAGTCACCATCATGCGTTGGAACATTGAAGAGCGTACGTTTGCCTTTGAGGCCTACTTTTCAAATGGATGTTTGCGCCTTTAACATCCAGCGCGCCTTAAGGGTGCGGCAGCATAACTTTCTCTTTTAAGAAACTTAATAAAACCCATTTAATGAATCAAAATTTTTTTTTTTTTTTTTTTAATGTTGGCACATATCTAAAATTTTGTTTTACTTAATTGTTTAAGACAAATCAGGTAGGTGACGTCCTCGGCGCACGTCGTAGGCGCGCTGAGTTGCGATCACAGAACATCCATTCAAAAAGTAGGCCTCAACGGCAAACGCACGCTCCTCACTGTTCCAAAGCACGATGGCAATTTAACTGTGTCGGGACAAAATTTTATAGTTTCGCCTCTCGGACGAGATCACTAGCGCTCCGCTACGACATCAACCGACTGAAAAGGAAGTTATGCCGCACCCTGTATAAAGCAGCGCCATCTCACTCAGCCTCTTTTTATACCAGACCATTGTCCTAGTTAGACGTTATTCAGCATTAATAGAATTCTTTTGTTGTCAAGGACCGCAGCGCGGATGCTTAAATTAGCTCACCACACTAATTATTAAATACAACACGAGAGACCGCACTGAGAGCCGAGCTACTTTTTGACCAGCTGGCTCTCCTAGCATTTCTCGTTCGCCGTTCGTTGGAACAACATTTACCTCCAAAGAGTCTAGCATAAAGAAATCGATACTTTTATAAAATTGAATCGATGGACCTAACTTTCCATGATTTTATATCGATATCCAGAGCACGGTTTTACTGTTGACGGTCAAATCGATATTGAAAGAGAGTAAATAAGAAATCGATAATCGCTGGCAACAAAACTGGGCGTACTGTACAGGGCCCGCAGATACTTTAATAGTACACATTTCTAACCCTGTACAAATTGCAAGTACGCCCCACGGTTGAATTTGGCAGCCACCTCTGTTCTGGAGCTCCAAAATACTTGAAAAATACCCTCGACCCTGTGCAGAAACGGGCGATCCGTTTGATAGATTCTCCCATCTTAACGAACGGATTGCAATCTTTAGAGCACAGGCGTCGGGTGGGAATGCTATTCATGTTCTACCGGTATTTCGATTAGAAGATGCTCTGACGAACTAGCGTCATTGATCCCTTCGGCACCGGTGCATAGTCGGGAGACACGCCAAACGCGCGCCCAACATATGTACACGGTTGACATTTGTCACATGTCAACAGCTCGGCTATGGAACGATTTGCCAGCATCTGTGTTTCCATCTGTGTTTGCCAGCATCTGAGTCTCTTCAAGACCAATGTTCATTCCTTCCTCTCCTCAAAAAGACCCTCCACACAGCATCCCAGATGACTTAGGCCCTGAGGGAAATTATTTTCCTCAGGGCCTCCTGTGTGGAGTTAATGTAAAAAAAAATTCTGTTTTTCGAAATTTGAATTAAAAAAAATTGTATATATATTGAAAGTAAACCAAAACTTATGTAATTCCATGAAGGCCACCCTAATATTTATCAATCGTCGCATAGCGTCGTCCATTTCAGAACTTCATCTCCTTTCTTTCCTTAAAGATTCTTCACGTAGAACACCTCTAAAGATCATCATCATCATCTTCGTCTCCTTATCCTATTCGGGTCGGGACCCATTGCACCGACAAGGCTCCTCCATACGTCCCTGTCTAGAGCTGACTGTTCGGCCTCCGTCCATGGCAGTCCCATCCTCTCCTCACACAGTTTCTGGAGTTGCCCCGCCCAACTGTGTCTGGGGCGGACCACTGGACGTCTACCCTCTGGAGTCGCACATAGTATCTACCTCTAAAGATGATGAGGGGATTTTTTTCCTCCTAGTCTCCTGTGTGGAGCTAACAAATTAGAAAATAATTATCCCATCAAAACAAAGCCTCTTGAAAGCTCAATCTATTCGACTTTCCAATAACCTTAAATATTCAAAATATCTGTCTTGAAATTTTCCCTTGCGGTATTTTTTACCGCCAGCACCGTACATCTCCATAAGCAAAGCCAGAATTATCATAATCACCGGGTCTAATGGGTCCCGACTTTCAGCTTTTGTGAACGTATGCTGAAACGTTTTCACTAGGAAAAAAATACGATTATCGAGGGGCGAAATTGATGGAAGGTGTCTGCGAAATTTGTCTTTGCCTTCTTAAATGAAAAATGAGAGGGGGATAGATTGAGAAACTGATTTCTACGAAATCCATTGATTAATGTATTATTATTTAAACTAGGAGTTGAAAAACCTTTTGGTTTGGCTCTGCCCAGTTTGTTTTTTTTTTTTTTTATGAAATACCGCACAAGAGTCCCAACTGCTCCCGTCTGGAGCCAGTGAGACTATGGCATCCCCAATTGGGGTATGTTGTGAGGCTGAGGGTAGTGGGGAGGGGAAGGAGATAGGGAAGAGGAAGGTGGGAAAGTACCTGGCTATTCAGACCTGGTCACTAAACACGGCTAAAGCCATTTCAAGCAACGTTTCAATTCTGAATGGTGGTCTTACACCAGGGCGAAACTGATGGTATCTTCCACTCTGGAATGTGCTGCAAGTTTACTATATATTATTTTAAATGAATAAATTTTGAAATAACACAAATTAATAAAATAAAATTTATTTGCGCACGCCGGGGGTTCGAACCCGCGACTTTCGGATTGTGACCATTAATGACCATTTTAAAAATCCAATAGGAACTGGTTCCAAAAATAACCAGCTCCTCCGATCCACCGGGATCCAGTGACAGCTAGTCACCGGGACAGAATAACCGCGACCGGCAAGGACGTCATTTATAATTTATAGCCGCGTGGTATTATTATTCACCTACCAGTTTAAGAGATAATCGTATTATAGTCAATCTTTCCATATCCGGAGAGATTCACGAAATTACAAATCCGTAATACTTACGCCTGCGATGCTAATCACGCAAGCTCTTAATGTAAGTGGCGCCATCTTTTGGCATTGTTTTAAATCGGTTCTATTACAAAAGTATATTTGTGTACAAACTCCACCTACGAAAACGGTTTTGCGTAAGGCGCGGCGTCAGAGTTGCATTCTTAGCCGGATTCTTAACTTCAACCGTGCAGTCGTAAGCATTTTTTTATGTTTTTTACATGTATATGTAAAACAAATCAAATTATTAATATTAAAGCTAATAATAACAACGTTTTGTTCTAGAATGTGGGGAAGAAAGTGCCATCCCACCCATCCTATATAGTTATACATATTTTCACAACAGTTTAAGTAAAAAGCCCCAAAAAAGAGCGTTTATTAATAAATAAATAAACAAGTACGCAGAATAGAAAAATCATTATTTCAATGCTCAATTTCTTACATATTTGAAATAATAACCTATATTTAACATTATTTGATATTGTTGGTCTCACTGGGTGCCTTAACCTTGCTTAAACTTCCATTTGACAATACAAAATTCAAAAAGACATGAAGAGATAAATATTAATAAAATACGAAAAGGCGTTAAAAAAATAAAAATTGGAATATATTATGAGGTATGATTGCGTATGAAGTGAGTTTTTTTAATGGTATTGTATTATCAATGTATAAATTTTATTTTTTTAAGGGAGGAAAGATGTGTAAAGGCTTCAAAAAAAATTTTTTTTTTTGTTAAATCGACAGTAGAAAATATATTCTAAAAATTTCAAACCAAAATTCTACGGCGTTTAAAAGTTATATGTCCTTCGGTCGAACTACTATTATTTTACTGCCACTCTTATTTTCATACGATTTTTTTTCGAAACTACTTTTTTTAGAATTTGTTTAACTTCTAGCTCCTACAGTTTTCAAACTCAGCACATAGTTTTTTTTTTAAATATAAATATACTCTATTCGAACCTCAATCCTAAACTTCTTCTTAATCTTTACTTTTTATTGCAAAGAAACAAGCAAAAGAACGGTAAAAAATCATTCTTGATTTTCAAATATTTCAAAAAAATTTAAATTTTCGATTTTTTTATAAGGAGTGAGATTAAAAAAAACACTTATAAAAAAGTAAATTTTTTTGAAAAATTGATTTCGGATAAAAATCGTGACCTCCAGGAGTTGTTACACAAATTGTACAGCCGCATGGCGTCTTATTACGCGCAGCAGCTGATATATCCTTTATTTTTTTAAGGAAAATATTTGAAAATTTTAGAATATTCTCTTGAATATTTGTAAAATGACCCCTAGGTATAAATTAAATACATACATACCTTCTGTGTTAAAAAATTCATGAAAATCACTAAAAGTTCGCCGTCCCACACCTATTTCCCCCCTTAATATTGCATTTTTAAATTTTTTAATCCGTCTTTTAATTTTGTATTTGAAATTTTCTTCTCCTCACTTTTGATATAAAGTGAAAGATTATTGAATGCTTTTGTTTTGTTTCTGTCCAAAGCTTGTGTTTACCGTCGGAGTATTCATGTTCGTTTACTAGTAACGGAGGGCACCAATTTCAAGTAAAATAAATCGCCAGACTTTTTACGTAAAACGCAAAACATAAACTCTAAAAAGAGTTTTGAATTCAACGAGTTTTGAATAAACGCCCTTTTTCGGGGCTTTTACATATATAGCATAGAAAAAACATTTTATTGTACATAACTGAACTGCCTCATAACAATATTTTAAATTTATTCAAAGATAAATTGAAGATGTCCACTGACTTGGTATAATTGTTTCCCTCCATTAGTATTCTGGGCAAAGAGGAATACATATGGTAGTTAGTCCCAGAATTTCTGCACTGAAATAAATCCTGACTTCTAGTATTACGAAGTGGAATTCGGAAGCTTATCAATTCAAGTAATACCGGACTATCAACTAAATCATTTAGAATTTTATATAAAAATACCAAGTCAGTGAAAATTCTCCTGTCTGACAATTTAAGCATATTCATATCGTTTAAAAGTGTGTTGTAGTTTAAAATATTTGCTGAAATACCCATTTTAAAATTTAGAAAACGTAAGAATTTGTTTTGTATTCTTTCAACAGCTTGTACGTGCATATTATAATGAGGATTCCAGACAGGAGAATTGTTCTCAAGTTGGCTTCTAACATAAGCAAAATATAACATTTTAATACACTTTATATTGTTAAAGTTTCTAGTTAGCCTAGTTATAAACCCCAATATTTTTAAGCCCTTATTACAGATTTCTGTTATGTGGTTAACAAATGAAAGATTTGATTGAAAAGTGATGCCCAAGTCTTTAATTTGCATTAATGTCTGAAGAGCATTGTTATCAATGTTGTAATTAAATATCACTGGATTATTTATTCTAGAAAATCTAACAATTTGACATTTTGAGATATTTAAATAAAGTCTATTTTCCATACACCAAATTAACAATTTGTTGATATTATCTTGAAGAATGTTGCAATGATAAATATTTTCAATAATTTTAAAAATTTTGAGGTCATCAGCAAAAAGTAAGATAGATACATCATGAAATATTTTTGTAAGATCATTTATAAACAAGATAAATAAGATTGGGCCAAGGTGTGAACCCTGTGGAACTCCACTTGTTGCATTAATTTTTTCTGACAGGGAGGATTTAATTCTAACTATTTGTTGTCTTCCAGTGAGATAGCTTTTAAACCAGGCTAATATATTGCCGCGTATACCAAGCTTTCCTAATTTCCAAATTAAGATTTCATGGGAAACTGTTATCTTATCTTTGAGTCCAAATTACGCTTCTTGAATCACATTATTAGCATTAGTAGTAAAGGTTTAAATGTGCTTGGATTTATTTTCAGAATCGCTAAAGACTTTAATAACATAAAAACCATAAAATAACTATACACAGTATCGTATAGATAGTATCTTCCACTCTGGAACGTGCTGCAAATATACTATATATTATTTTAAATGAATACATTGTGAAATAACACAAATATCAAATAAATTTTATTTGCGCACGCCGGGTTCGAACCCGCGACCTTCGGAGGCCGTCTGAAAGGCGAATAATGTTTGATCTCCTTTATTATATAAAATTGTTCATTCGAGGTTGGACTGCCCTGACGCTATTAATTTGTTATCCTTACACACACCTCCCAAATACACTAGGCGCAACATTTTATTCACAACAATAATTTTGCTGTGAATTCTGTATTAGAAAGAATACATAGGTTGGGCAATGAGCTAAGTGATGTCGCTGACATATTTAATTTAAACTTCGACTCATTTAAAGCCAAATTAGTCCATCGTTTGTAGATGTAAATAATGAATGAGTAATCATTATATTTTATTTCGATTTTCTTTTTTTTTGTCTTTATTCTAAATGCTAACAATGAGTAATTTAGTCAAAATTTGATTTTTTTTAAATGTTTTTGCTGCTTGTAGGTACATGAATTGTACCTACGAATTCTCTAAAATTATCCATACCGATTTAGCATTAGTTGTGTCATTATTTATTATATTTAGTTTGTGCTTTATTTATATGTTTTGTAATCTTCTTTATTTATGTTATACTGTTGTTTTAAAATAAATTTGTATATTATTTGTAAAAGCCCAATTGAGCGTCAATAAATAAATAAATAAATCTCTTTGATAGGTTATTTTGTTAACAAGCCATTACAGTTTATTAAATAAACTACCAATATGTTCAAAAGTATTAAAATCCTTTAAAAGGATAATGCTTATAGGAATTCTCAGGAGACTAGAAATTAATGTTGAAGGCTTGAAACTAAATGGTCTGGCGGTAAATACCCTGGAGTTATGTAGTTATAAAACTATTTGCGCTTCCTTTTGCAAAAGCAGCGAACCAAGAAGATGATAATCAACCCCATTTGAGTCCATTACGTTTAAACGGAACAAACACTCAGTACATTAAACTATTAAATAGGTAAAGGCTCTCTCTAGGACATTTTCATTAGGAGTGTTGAGGTTTTGTGAAGAAAACACTTAAAATTAGAATATTTGGCAAGAATCTGAATAGTTATTATTACTTTTATTTGATTAAAAAATTGCCCACTTAGGCACTTTACATTCTCAAGTTTGTGGGAAAAGTTGAGTGGTTTAACCCGCGAGCACTTGGGCTATGAGCATTTTCCTCACGGTGAATTTAAAATTCACGCCATTTATGCAACAATGTGCATGCGTACCTCGTTCGCCCAAAAGCTGAGTTTTATTCTTCCCTCGTCCCGTGCATAAGGATGGGCGTACGCTGAGACATCGGTCGCGCAGCATGTTCAGCGCAAGATAGTTTTGGTTTTTGTGTTGTATGGAAGTGTATGGAGCGACGTACGCTGAGACGTGCATGTTTCTCATACATTCCACAACTGCGCTGAACATGCTGCGCGACCAATGTCTCAGCGTACGCCCATCCTAACGGTTTTTTGTTTTGTTTTAGGGTGTACCAGTAGCTCAGTAAAGGTGGTTTGTTTGGCCGGATCCCGTCGGGCGGCATTTTGCTCATCGCGTGAGTGACAACGTAAGTATTATTCTTTAGTTAATTCCAGAAAGTTTCAGTTCTAGTTATGTACAGAACATGCTTTTACTTTGTGTGATATATGTAATGCTCGCGAAGATTAACATTTTGTTATTCATTCCTAATTTTTTTTTATTGAAGCTGTTTTTTTTTTTAGTTTTTTCCAAGAGTGCAGTTAAGAAATGCCAATTTTGTTCCTGTATTTGTTATTAAAATATTATAGTGTAACAAAAATGTTTTATATTAAAAACAAACAAATGTTTTCATTTGTCATGATTGTTTTATTATATACTAGCTTTTTTGCCCGCGGCTTTGCTCACATGGTATTAGGGGTAAATTACTGTAGCGCTTGCCCTTATCAATTATCCCCCCTCCCGCATTCCATACATTCATTCTCGGTAAATTCAGTTTTCAAAAAGCTCGTGTATTACCTAAATTTCATAATGCCAGAGCTCACCAGCAGTAAAAAAAAGAATTATCCAATTTGGTTCAGCAGTTCGGAAGTTACGCGCGTACGTACCAACATTTCGAAGATTTACTTTTATTTATAAATAGATTTTAACTACGACGCCTGAAATAAAAAAAATATATATATATATCAACATCGTTTCCACGGCAATGATTTGTTTTCTGACGTTAGCAATAACTCGCTTTTGTTAGCGATAGAAAACGTATAAGAAATATTTTATATTAATATTTATAATTTTATAACGCCAGAGCTTACCATCATAATTATTCATAGTCTTGGAATTTAATTTAGCTTTCTATTTGTGAAAGAATTTTAAAAATCGTTTTATAGTTTTATGCGTGAAAGCTTACACATGCAGTTTCGCATTTATAATATTAGTATAGATTAGGAAAATAAATATGCAATAGTTTATGTACTTTTTGGCTATTTATAAAACTTGAGCAAAATGCTCTATACGCGAGTGCTTGTAGGAGTTTTAAAGGCGCGAGTGCTCGCGGGTTAAGAGCAAAACCGCTTTCCATACTTAGTTCATTTTTATCTAATGATTATTATTGATAAGTTATCTATATTTCACTCTCTACACCAAACAATCGTCAAACCAAAGCAAAAACGCCTCTTAAAATGGAGTTTAAATGCAAAATCACGTCGCTTTTGGTGAGGCTCAAAAGCGTCACTCTCGAAACGATTTGAAAATGCGGATCTAAAAATCTCTGATTTTGCCCGAAATCAGAAAAATGGAGTTTGAACAACATACAATAAATAACCGAAAGTCCACCTTGGAACAAAAATATCTAGTGAGGAGGACTGTGAATAGAATACAACTCTATTGTGTATTTTTATTTTACATTTGCATTCATAAATTTGTAATGTACTGTCGTTAAATAAAAAATTTAAAATTAAAAAAAAAAACATTTGCAAACTCAGACCTATGTCGAAATGAATAATTTCGTGACACATCTTGAATTTTTCAAGTTCTCTTCCCATTTGGCTCCAAATCCGGATTATGGAGGAAATACACTGAACTCGAATCTTATGACGAAATGCATCCATTTTGAATTTCTCGATTTCTCTGCCGTTTTGATGCAAAATCTCGATTACGGGAGATCGGAGGT
The DNA here is from genome assembly GCA_936435175.1 of Glyphotaelius pellucidus. Classification (NCBI taxonomy): domain Eukaryota; kingdom Metazoa; phylum Arthropoda; class Insecta; order Trichoptera; family Limnephilidae; genus Glyphotaelius; species Glyphotaelius pellucidus. The sequence goes on from OW386561.1 coordinate 12,708,857, forward strand.
GGACTGAACTCGAATCTAATGTTGAGGTGCTTTGTTTTAGTTCTTTACCGAATCCTTCCAAATTGTCGCTAAGATTGAAAACAAAGGCTGTCTGGAATCAATGAATGGCTGCTAAATCACTGATCCTTATTTAGGTAAATTCGGACAATAGTATTATAAATATTTTATTTTATTTTTAGAGATATGTTGGCGTAAACAGCAGAAGCGATATAAATGGCATCTTTATCAAGGATAGTGTCCGTGATACGAAAGTTTTTTTCCCACAAAATAGACAAAACACATTAGTAGCTTATCTGTGGACTTGGACTACCTACACCAAAATATTGGGCTTTTTGTTTTATATATTTTGAAATAAATTCTTTCTACAGTATAAAAAAATCATCTTAATAAACTTTCAAAACAAAACAACCATTTTGTTATTTCTTTCGCACACATTTAAAAATATATATGGTTATCTTATTTTCAGATTTCCCTTCTTCCACATCCATTGTTTTCTGGTAATATTATAAAAGAAATATTATTCTTATTCTCCAAATTTTACGGTAAAATATATTATGAACCAGAAATCTTTTTTACGTCATAACACTATTAGATTCTATGACAGATTGAGTAAAAACCTGAGACGCCAAATAAGCTTCAGGACGTAAATGATGTCTTTATTTATCCATTCTATTACTAGTATGATTTTTATTTTGTCAAGCTGCTTCTGTAATTTAGAAAAAAAAAATTTTATAAAGCAAGTGCATTTTATTTCGTATTTTATCAAAATGTTGACTGGTTTATCAAAATCGTGCCTATCCTACCCGCTTCTACTCCAAACAGACGGCGGATGGCGCAGGTGCCTAGCAATCGCCGTATTTGTTTACAAGTACCAAAAATACCTAACTGCTGTGAACCCGATGTTTGATACACCAAAACACACCTTAAAAAACATTTAAACATTTTTTCATTTCAACATATCATTTCTCACAAATTCAGGCCATTATTGTTATTATTTTATGTTTTTCAAATGTATGCAATAGTAGGCCACTGCAATGTAAGAAATTTTTTTGGCAACCCGTTGTTTATTACGTAAGCATTATGTGCCCATTACAAAAGCCCCATGGGTATATAAAAGAGTAAATAAAAATGTAAGAAGCAGATTCTTTTTGCATTTTCTACAGTATTTGAAATCCTAACAGTAGGTAGTTGTACGTTCCTTTAGTGACCGTTAATATTTGATTTTGTTGGTAAAACGGCAAAGCGTATTATGAATATATTTTCCAGCCGAGCCTTCCAGCTACTCTATTGAACCGGTTTTCGCCCGATTACTGCTGAATATTTACCCAACAATCGAACTGAAATCCCCTTTCTGTTTGAATAGAGACAGGACGGACGGTGTATTTATTCAACTATTCCTACCTATTACTGTAACTATTCAGCCAACTCATGGGCATTTACTGTATTTGTTCAACTATATAAAATTTAAAAAAATGTAACCATTCGTTTTGTGATCAGTAGACCTCGCGTCAGAAAAGTATACTTCTTATTTTCTTTTATTTAATAAATCAAAACCAAATTATTTAATAAATCAAAACATCCTATTTTTTACATTAACTCCACCACTAAGTCACATTTGGGAAAGCTGTGTCACCTTTAGGAAAGGAAGAAGAGAAAATTCTGGAAAGAGAAAGGTACGAGGGGTAGAAATAGAGTAGGGGTAGAGGTAGAAATCTGGGGGGTCAGTGTGTCCAGGAGTGACGGACTTGTGAATCTGTCCCTCCCACTGGAGTGCAAGACGATGTTTTGACTGGAGAAGTCAAAAGGTCTCGCTCTTTTAGTCTGTCCAGAACCAGTTTGCCACGCAGTTGGTGGCAGACATGTTCGCCGCCAAGATTCGGACAAATTTCACTCCGTTAACCCTGGCATCCCTGCTTAGTCAAAAAATCATAATATTTTTATTACATAATTAAAAATTGATATGTAACTTTTAAATTTATTTTAAGACAAAGATGCAAGAATGCAATTTGTCGGTAAAACCATCACTATCCCATTGACAATTCTTTTTTCAAATTTTCTTCAGGCAGGTTGAAAAAAATGTGAAAAAGAAAGTCCAAATAATTTCATGTTTGAAAATAAATCTTTTCATTATCAATAAATCAACCCATTGTTGTGTGTGATCTCTGGTAAGCATTTTTGGGACCCACCTTGCGCAAACCTTGTAGTATTCCAAATTTTCTGTCAAAATCTGTTCAATAGTGGTCTTACTGATACGATGTCTTAATGATACTGATACGATCATATCACAGAACTCGAAAAAAACGAATTGAAGAGCGTTATTCATACAGGGAGGGGTGCGGCGAGCGGAATCGCAAAAGACTGCCACGCCGAGACTAAGCGTCACAGAGAGTGCAGCGTAGTAGGCATTTGACGTAGGGGAACCAAGTTACGCGCCAGTGTTGCCGGATTGCGCCTAAAATTGTTCCTCGCGACCTCAGCACCTTGGAGACCTTATTGTACGGACAGTCCTCGTACTTCCGAGATTGTGTAAATAAAAAATACCAACAACTTCCAAGCTAGTTACAAAACGTCTTATGTTTTCAAAAGAAATGCACTCGGATTTTCAGTATTTTTCTTGCCATTGCATTGTCCCAAATTTCTAAAACTTTTCCAGCAAGGTGATGATTAGGGAAAGCTGGAAACTGGATAAATGATTCCGATAGTAACTTATCATTTCAATACCAAAGACAAAGTGAAGCAAGTACTTGGGAACAGATCAGAATAACATAGGAGTATCATATTTAAATGTAAGCAAGGAGTGCATGCTAAGACAGAATTTTATGGCAGTCTATCCTCTCTGAAAAACGCCAGTCAGCTCTGAAATGAGTTACAAATATACTTCTTAAAAATTATTTAAATTCAGTACGATAACACTGTTTGTTATCTTGTTTCAAACAACTTGTATCAAGTCGAAGCTTTTTCTTCAAAACACAAATGTAAATATTATCACAAAGTCGGAAAGCAATCTCTGTTTCATTATTTATGCAAAAGAGCTATCTTACTCAAAAGTTTTTAAACCGAGTTTTTTCAAACAGAAGACATAAATAAAAATATATGTTCAGAACATTTTCATTTCATGGCCATATTTTTATTGGTCTTGAGGTGGTACTGTTTCGGTCGAAATATCATGTTGACTGTTTGTATTTAAAGGGATCAGGAAATCTGGAGTTTTCTGAACATAATATATATATTTTTTAAATTTAGTTTTACTAAACGTATGCGAGTATGTATTTTTTTAAGTAAAAACTTCTTTAGCACCGTTATGTTTTAAAACTCGTTGATATGGAAGCGAGCGACACTAAAAACCTCAATCAGTCTCCCCAAATCCAGCTCGTCTCACAGTACGGTCAGACGCATCCGCCGCGTAGACCTAGACATTCCTCACCCCGTGAAGCCAGTCACCCTTTCTAAGTCACCAAACGTAACGAACCACTTGGGGTGATCTATTGGATGATTCCTGAGGCGACGGTTCCCATACCGCCTACCAAATTGTTTGTCCGTAAAAATTTGGGAGGCGGGTATAGGTACCGCCGCCATTTATTGGATAACCAACACCTCTGCCATAGGTCACCCTAAGTGGTTCGCAACGTTTGGTGACTTAGCAGGGGTGTCCGGGGGGATGCGTTTGCCCACCAGCCGCATGGCAGGCCGGATCGGGAGAGAGTGGTTGATGAAATCCCTTTGACTTCTCCAGCCGTACTCTCTCGGAACACCGCCTTGCACCACAATAGGATGGACGGATTCATGCGTCTGTCACACTGATCCCCAGATTACTACCCATCCCTAATACCCTTTCCCTTATCAGAATCACCTCTCATTTTCCTTCCTTTCCTAAAAAGACCCTCCACACAGCATCCCCAAAGATGACATAGGCCCTGAGGGGAATTATTTTCCTCAGGGCCTCCTGTGTGGGGCTTATTAAAAAAAAAAATACAAAATTTTTTTTTTTCAATTTATTGATTAAATCTTAGTTTAAAATGTGCGTTTATGCAGTTGATGTTAAATCTTGCATCTCATAATGCAGGGAATGATTTCCGAAACAGGGGGCTCTGGAAAAAAGAGAACATCATGGCTCAAAAACCTGAGACAATGGTTTGGCCAGTCAATTGTAGAGCTGTTCCGGGCCGTAGGAAACAAAGTCCGCATAGCCAACATGATAGCCAACGTCCGTTAAACGGACAGTGCACGAAAAGAAGCCCGGTTCAAACACCACCATTTAGAAACGAAATATTGCTGGACCAGAATGGCAAGGTACGTTCCATCCTTTTCCAACTCTTTTCCAACCTATCTCATATCCCTCCCCATTTATGCGAATTTCGTTACTTGTGTGGACTCCTAAACATATTTAAAATAAATATATTCTCTCCACAAACTCCATCCATATTATTCCAAAAAATGTTGTTTATTATTTTAAGTATCTCGTAATAACACAATTTAATGCGGGAGATATTTCGTTGGTATTGTTATTCTAATGTACAGCATTAAATCAAATGAAAATAGGGAGCACTTAACATGAACTCAGCGGGGTGAATACGTACGTAAATATGAATACCTACATTACTCCACCTACATTAACTTCACCTAATATTAATTCTAGGTTAGTGAGAATACTTATATTAACTCTACCTATCATTAAATCTACGTAAATATGAATACCTACATTACTCCACCTACATTAACTTCACCTAATATTAATTCTAGGTTAGTGAGAATACTTATATTAACTCTACCTAACATTAAATCTACGTAAATATGAATACCTACATTAACTCTACCTAACATGAACTACGTTAATATGAATGCTTACATTAATTCTACCTAACATTAAGTACATAAATATGAATGCCTTCATTAACTTTACCTAACAATAACTGTACCTAATATCAACTATACCTGACATTAACTCTACGTAATATATAAATACCTACATCAACACTACCTAACATTAACTCTACCTAACAATAACTCTACCTAACATTAACTTCCCCCAAATATGAATACAAACATTAACTCTACATAAATATGAATACATAGATTAACTCTACCTAACATTAACTCTACATAAGTATGCATACTTACATTAACTCTACCTAACCTAACATTAACTACATAAATATGAACACTTACATTAACTCTATCTAACCTAACATTAACTACATAAATATGAAAGCCTACATTAACTCTACCTAACAATAACTGAAGCTAACATTAACTCTACCTGACAATAACTCTGGGTACTTACTTTACTCTATATACATTTATGAATACCTACATTAACTCTGCCTAACAATAACTGTAGCTAACAAAGCATAATATATTTAAACTAAAAAAAGACTGGTTGTTACCTGCTGTTATCAGAAGTCAAATAAAATAAAATAAAATGAAATGAAATGAAATAAAAATACAAAACATAGGAAAATTACTGTCTACATCTGATTTCGACAAACTATGCGTAATGTCCGGGCAATGCTGGGGACTTCTGCTAGTACAGGTTGTTTGTATAGATAGAGCCTGAGACCTTTGGTTCTGTATGTCCCAAAGACTCTGATGGACCGGTGGTCATGTAGCTAGAATGCCAGATGATATGATACTGAAAATGATGGATGTCCCACTAAAAGCGACCCAGGGTTGGACCGAGAAAGAGGTGAATAAACTGTGTGGAAGTGGACTGAAGCAGGATGGGCAGAACTACGGAGAGGAGGCTAAATCCCATGTTCGACCAACGATTCAAGGGTGGAAAAAATATATTTATTTTTGAAAAATCATTAAGTATTTTTATAAATTTCTTTTGGTGCCATAATTCTATTGCAGGCTGGCTTACCTAGCCCATAAAGGCTGCGTACCGGAATAACTCAATGGAAGTTTATTCATACATTCTTAAAGGCTTAGGTTTGTTCCACCGCACAATATTAGTGAAATCAAGCTTTAAGTTCTGTTGGCAGAGCAGGAAATCCGGCTTATCGACAGTGCACGTTAATATTCGTAATCGATTATTGAAGCGTATGCTTCGTGCACAAAACTCGAATCGCCTAATATCTCCGTATACGACCGGCCTACAATATTTTTTAATGTTTTTTTAACTTATTTTTCTTATTTCCATATATTAATTTCCATAGCTCGTGGTCGTGGAAGGAGAAAACACAACAAAAAACACAACAAAACACAACAGATTTCAAACACAACAGAAAATAATACTAAGTAGGTGATACGTATAATGTCTTCTTAAATAAATGCAAAGGTAAACCAGCATTAGAGGTTATCCACCACTTACCCGCCCTGGTATAAGTAACAGATGGTTACTCCTTCAAGGCTCTCGCAAGGAGTCTAGTTTTTTTGAAAGAACGAAGCTATATTTAATTTAGAACGAAACTAGACCTCCAGTGTCCCTGCATACGTTGTTAGTAAGCAGTATGTAAGTGCTTAGCGGGAAATACAAAATACAATATGTGTTAGTATGATAAAATATAGACAAGACAATGGTCCACGAGGCGGCAAGCGCTGGGTGATTGCATCCAGCGTATCCTACAAGCACCTGTATGAGAGGAAGACACAGTACACAAATAATAAGGGCATGGCAAACGGGTGGGAGTCCTCTTCAATCGATTGGCAGTTCCAGCAAGAATTCACTAGATATGAGGTAAACCAACAAACATTATTTTAGATACAGTGTAATTCATTTTATTTTGGGAAAATAAATGGTACCATCTTACATCTGAATAAAATAATAAGTGGAACCGTGGTTTGATCTTTGCATTGGGATTTTTGCACCTTCCCAATGCAAAGATCAAACCACGGTTCCACTTATTATTTTATTCAGATGTAAGATGGTACCATTTATTTTTCCAAAATAAAATGAATTACACTGTATCTAAAATAATGTTTGTTGGTTTACCTCATATCTAGTGAATTCTTGCTGGAACTGCCAACCGAAGTTGTTTTCGTCAGGATAAAAATAAAATTAATTCAAACCTTAAAATATATTAATTATAACCATCGGTTTCGAAACATATTGATAATTTTGATGAAATAAATGGTGCATTATACACAGTGATTTGTCTTCATTTAGTTTAAAGAATACTTCGTTTAAAATTCACCCCACAGATAGTCAAAGCAACAGATTCAAAACAAATTGTTCAATAGCCTTTGAACAATTTGTTTTGAATCTGTTGCTTTGACTATCTGTGGGGTGAATTTTAAACGAAGTATTCTTTAAACTAAATGAAGACAAATCACTTTGTATAATGCACCATTTATTTCATCAAAATTATCAATATGTTTCGAAACCGATGGTTATAATTAATATATTTTAAGGTTTGAATTAATTTTATTTTTATCCTGACGAAAACAACTTCGGTTTCGAAACATGTTTATAGTTTTGATTAAAAAAGTGGTTTGTACAATGTGACTTGGTTTCATTCAATTAAAATGATGCCACAAAGTGAATGAAAGAATATTAAAGAAGTATATCTCCTTTATTGATGGGAATAACCTAAAAAAGTTATAAAAAGATAGTTGTTCCTATAAAAAATTGAATATTCATTTAGATTATTATAAAAAAATTAATATGGTTTCCATATAATATTATCCGAGACTCTATCTAGGTTACAAACCAGAAAGATTATTTCCAATTAAAAAAGTAGTTGCCTATTATATGAAAAAATTAGTCGAAGATAATGTATAAAATTTAACCTAATTAGCTAGGACTCACACCTCTCCAGATAATTCGATTTATTGGTTTAGGTAAATTTGATTTAATTAATAGAAGAAATTATCCATAGATGTCAGGAGATACAAATTCCCCTCTACCAAGGAAGCATTCTCGTCTCATCACCATACCTTCTTAACAAGTAAAACGTAAACTCCTTGGTTTGGGTTTGGTAGTTTGGAGCTCCTGAATATTCACAATGTAATTGGGAATAGAGCAAATAAAAGTCACAAGTCCTTTAAAGTTTCCTGAAGATGCGTTATTATTTACAAAGTTCCTTCCTCCAAAACAAAACAGATAATATTATTAATTCTAAAATTTGAAATATGAGTTTAACAAAATGACGGTTTGATAGATGGTGGCAGTAGCCAAATCGGTAGAGGCGCCCGTCCCTGTAAGACGAGAGATTCTGGGTTCGAGTCATCTTTTTATTTTTCTGAGTCTTGTTCTCTTTCACATTTTCGTTTAGATTATAAGTCTACGTATCTTCTTCTTGGATATTTTTTTTACATCAGCTACACACAGGAGGCCCTGAGGAAAATAACTTACCTCACGGCCTTTTTCATCTTTGGGGATGCTCTGTGGAGAGTTTTTTTAGGACAGGAAGGAGAGGAGAGTTCTGGGCAGGAAAAGAGTTTAAGGGGTGGGTAGGAATTTGGGGTTCAGTGCGTCCCGGTCATCCGTCTCCAATACCTAAACAAACTTCACCCCATGAACCCAGGCACGCCCGCTAAATCACCAAACGTAGCGAACCACTTGGGATGACCTATGGCAGAGGTGTTGGTTATCGAGTGAAGGTTCCCGGGGCGATGTTACCCATTCCCACCTCCCAAATTCTATGATTTGATACAAGGTGTCAATAGCGGAATTGGTAGAGGCGGCCTTCCCGGTAAGACGAGAGATTCTGGGTTTGAGTTCCAGTTACGACCGTTATCTTTTTATTTTTCTGTGTCTTGTTCTCTTTCACATTTTCGTTTAGATTATAAGTCTACTTATCTTCTTCTTCGATGATATATTATTAAAGAAGTATTCAGAGTAAAATTGATACAAGGCGTTTCTTTTTTGGGTGGTTAAACATTAAAATCGCAATACATCGCTAGAGTAGGGAAGTTGTATGATTTTTTAATGACTCTTCTTACGCATTCTTGATATGGCTTTATACTGGTAAAAAGGGAAATGTGTGGCTCCAGAAAGGCAGTAAACAAATGTGATCTAGAGCTCCAAATGATTCTAGACCCCGGAAAATAACATTTGCGGAATCAAGCGTGCGCAAGCATGAGAACTGGAAACAGAGCTACATTCAATTTTCATTCCAACATTTAAGGATATTTCTTTTTTGGAAAAAGGTGTACCAGTTTATGGATTCAATATATTGATGAAACAGTCCTTTATGTTAAGGCAAAGTAGGCCCCTTTGGATTGGCATATCATAATACAAAATTTGAAAATAAAATGGTCTTGCCAATGTCGACAATGTTTTTTTTGGCGCCTGTTTCGTCACCTTACACTTTTGTATTGAATTATGTTAAACGTGAGGTTATTTTAGAAATGAAAGTTGAGGTATATTGTTAGGCTGAAAGGTGAAGGATTACGAAGGACATGGAGAAGTAGAAGGTCGTGCAAGGACCTGGATATTCAAATCTGATCACCAAACGTGAGTAACGTATCACAAATCTGGTCACTAAAGGGTATTCAAGCAGCATTTGAATTCTGAATGGAAGTATTTCATCGGGGCAATATTAAATGTGAAAGAATACGATATTTATATATATAAAAATTAATATTTATTATGTTTCTTTGTATGTGCGTTGTCTATGCGTATATATATTAAGCGTAGGAAATGTTTGATACTTTCAAAATGCCTTCTTTCCACCCTGGCGAAGGTTTCTGGATTATTAAAAATTATTAAGAGGAATTTTTTTTAATCATCACAAAAACTCTTACGAAACTGTCAAAAATGTCACAATTTGAGAATGAAATTTCGCAAACCATAGATTGTTTAATCAAAATACAATTTTTGAATTAACTATTCAAATTAATGAATTTAATTCATTTACTCACCTATGGTCCTAAACAAAATCGAAAACTTTGAATCTAATCAAAAAATATATTTATTTTAAATAGGTACCAAATTTCATTGATTGTTCTTATAATAAACAAAAATTAATGTTTGTAAAAAAAATAAATTGGAGTACTTAATGTAGCACGCAAGCTGTTTGAAAATCTGAATGTACTGGGACTGAATATATTGATAGCGGGAGAAGGTAAGGGGGTTCGCGGGAGAGGGGAGAGGGAAGGCGGGGAAAGTGGAAGGGGAACGCGTGAGGGGAAGGGGACATGGGAGGTGAAGGAGAAGCGGAAGGGGAACGGGACGAATGGGAAAAGACACGCAGGGAGAAACAATTTCTTTATTAGTGGCATTGCAACTCACGCCAGGAACTTGCTAGTAATTAATAAAATGCCCGAAATCAAGCCCGCCACCTCCTTGGTCGAGGACGTTTATAATTTTCTCCGTGTATTGAAACAATGTTCAAGAACACCCTAAAAGGGTTAAATAATGAATGTTCACTGTGCTATTCTATGTTTGACTCCCCTGAACTCCTTAGGTTGATTAACTTTCATGTGCCTAGTAGAACGGTTCGTCAGAAGGTACCTTACCATTGTAACAATTCGGGTACCAATGCAGAAATAAACTCAGTAATGAACCGACTGCACAGTGTAGGGAATAAATATTACATGAACACCAACGGTACTGAATGTCTATCAGCTTATAAAAACATTGTAATTAAATCTACATGTCTATCTTGATAGCTTTGAAATGTTTATGAATTTTCAATATGTATCGAAATTTACATGAATGTATCTTATATTTTACTCTGTTTGTTGTTTTTAAGTTAAAATTTTTATACTTGTTACTTATTTTAATTGTGTTATCTCTTTAATTCTATGATTATATCAAATGTAATTTTAATTTTATCATATGAAAAAGCCCTAATTGGGCGTGTACAAATAAATATATAAATAAATATGCGATCCCGGAATAAATAAATTTCTTATTGCAAGGTTGTAGATGTTTGTATTATCCTTCACTTGTGAAATGCTACTCCTTTGTGTTATAACATCGACCCATCTTACAAGAGGGGGTTGCAAAATAGAGAGACAAGTCTTCGAGGTCAGAGTAAAGTGGGTTAAGACCGCGTGTGTTTATATGGTGGAGCCGTAAATTATGGTTGGAGGAGAGCCAAGTGCATTTTGCACTTTGCTCTCTCCACTGAACAGATGAATCGATGGTAGTGAATCGGGCGTGTCACTGTTCCTGAAGTATGCTCAATTTTAACATACTTCTTTCTGATCGAACTGATTGTAAAATAAAGAATTTTTTTCTAATCTCATTTAATTGTACGGGAGACTGTAATGTAAGTTGAGATGTCAGAGGTAAAATAAATTATATTATCTAACTATTACTCATTTCAGAAGAGACAAAATGATAATAGAATGTTGTGGGCAGTAGAAAAGTCTAGAAAAACCCTAGACTCGGAGTGCAGAAATGAGCGGTTCGTTTAAGTTGTTTTTAACAACTCAGCTAACTCAGTTTTTAGCTCCGTACAGTAGGCCCTAAGTAAGAAATAATCCCTTTGGGGATGCTGTGTGGAAGGTCTTTTTAGTGAAAGAAAGTTCTGGGAAGGAAAAAGGTATGAGGGGTGTTTAGGAATCTGAGAGTCAATGCGACTTGGAGTGGCGGGTATATGAATCCATCCCTTACATTGCGGCGTAAGGCAATATTTCGAGAAAGTCCGACTGGAGAGGTAAACGACTCCGCCGCCAAAACCTAGACAAATTTCATCCGATGAACCCGTGAATCCCTGCTTAGTCACCAAACCCATTTGGGGTGACCTTTGGCAGGGGTGTTGGTTATCCAATATTTTTTTTCAAATTGGATGGTTTCTATCATTACAAAAATATTGCAATATTTAGAACACAGAAAATAGTATCATTGATCATTTCATTGAAAATAATATTTTATCCCTTCGGCATCGGTGCACAATCGGGAAACATGTCAAACGCGCGCCCAACATTTGTACACGATTGACATTATTCGTCACATGAGAATTGGTCGTTTCCACGTCTTGTAAGATTGAATTTAATAGATCGGCTGTGAAAGGTTTTGCTGGTCTCCGTATTTACTCTATACGCACTTTTTCCTCTTCTCAAAAGGCCCTCCACACAGCATCCTCAAAAATGAGACAGGCCCAAGCTCAAAGCCTCCTGTCTGCGTTTCCAAAATGTAAAATTTTCCCTTAGCGAAGGGTAAAGATTACTTCGGATACACAGACACACCTACAACACGCTTTCATGAGTTTATCATCTGTGTGTGCATATATTGTAATTCAACCATGTTTTGGTACGGCGTAGAGCGAGAATGTCCGCATAATTATTAACTTGTGTGAATTGAAACACTTGTGCCATGTTGAAAATACATTTTGAATCTATTTTGAGAGATGTGCTTTTGAGGATCTCGAAGGAGGCAACCGGTAGATGACCAATTTGGTTGAGAAATTCAAATATAACATGGTCACTAAATCGCCGATCAGCCGTTACATTGTTTAATTCTCATTGGAAAGGTCCCCTAAAAGAAAAACAAAATGTAAAAAATGAAATGGCGCTGATCGGCAATTTGGTGACAAATTTACATTTGAAATTTCGTGAAACTCAACCTGAACTACCAAGGACTACTAAATAGAAGAAAAATAAGTAGATTAGGAGCGAATTAAGCTCACATTATCGTCACAATCCCCAGGGCCGGGTTTAGGAAGCGACCCGCCCGAAGCAATTAAATTTTACCTTAGGCGGCGTTAAATTAAATCTCATCTTAACCTCTCCGTAACGAAGTGCGAAAACTTCCTAACGATCCTTAGATGACACGCCAGCGTTACCGTTTATAATATTTGCGTTATTACTCTCCACTATTATTGCACTTTATTCCCATCATCTTACCAAGTAACATAAAAAACAGTCACTGCTGGCAACAGTCAAACAAACTAATTACTGATAATTAAAAAAACTCACTCTCCAAACAACTTTAGCATTACATTCTTTTTGGTTTGATTTAAGTGACTTAAGTATTTATTTATTTATTCATTAAATTAACGCCATTCGGCTTTTACATAATAACAAAGATAAGGTATAGCAACAACATAAAAAAAAGCTCAAGTGAGCTTGTATTTTTAAATATTACAATATTGCAACAATGAAAAAATATATTAAATATGATATATATGCAAATAACTTAACTTAAGAGGTACGTTGAAAATGTTCAATGGTAGGAAAATAATAACTCAAATATTTTACAAGTTAGGAAACAAACCTTATTTCCAATGAAACAATAAAATTAAGAAAATCTGTGAACAAAATAATAAGATAATAAGAATAGCCACTATTGTAAAATAGCACCAATATTTGTAAGTTGGTAACAATGATAAAAGAAAAAAGTTTTAATTTTTTTTTTAATAATTGTCATGGTTTATTAAATTACTTTAAATCATACAATTAATTAATATGCAGTAATACGATACTATACGTATTCGGGTTTTTTCTCAATTTCGCACACTGTGCGCCGTACTGGAAAGATCCCAAGAGTACGGCGACAAGAAACCACATCATAAAGTTGGTTGTCCTTGAACCATATGACAACTAGTTAAAATTAGATATAAGTAGATCTATGCTTAATTAAGATTACGTATTAATTTGGCCAAACCTAATTAAAATCCTTGTATTTAAATGGATCTTTGTAATTAAATCCTCCCCTCTTACCAACCCAAGCGACTCAAGTTAGCGAGAAGGCAGAGTGGAGAAATTCAGTAGCAAAGTATAAAACTGAGTTTCATTTTAATATTAATTTATAATTATTCTTGGTTAGTTACCGGTGACAACAAGGATTTTTTAATAAAAATGATTTATATATTAATACATCATTCTTACTTTATATCATTATAATATACAATCTACGAGAAAATATTCATATGATAATTGAAATAATTAAATTTTGAAATAAATTAGTAGTTCTGTAACATCAATTTGGAAGGCGGAAATGGGTACCGCTACCCCGGGAACCATTTATTGAATAACCGACACCTCTGACATAAGTTATCCCAAGTGGTTTGCTACGTCTGGTGACTTAGCAGGAATGCTCGGATTCATGGGATCAAGGTCTCGGTGGTGAATATTCTAGACACCCTGAACTCCAGATTCCTACCCACCCCTCGTACTTTTTCCTTTCCAGAACTTCCCCTAGTTTTTCTAAAAAACCCTAGCAAATGTGGGCCCTAAGCGAAGTTATTTTCCTCAGGATCTCCCTAACTGTAAAAAATCAAAAATAAAGTAAATATCGAGTCCAAAAAATTATGTTACTGTTTTTTTTTTTTTTTTTTTTTTATATCAAAACCAAAATTACCTCTGAAATCACAAGATTTTTAAATAGGTTTATCATATATTTTGTGAATTTTTAATTCATAATTATTATATTATTTTATTTTATTTAATTCAATTATACAATTATGCAAATAAGCAATTATACAAATAACCAATTATACAATTATACAAGTAAGCAATTATAAAATTGTCAAAGAAAATCATTAGGTATGTCAAAGGCAATTCTTTTTTTAACTTCCTTAGACAGATAGGTACCAATACTGAAAAATGCGAATAAGAAAGTCCAAATAAACAGGATTATTTCATAATTGAAAAAAATATATTTACTGAACCGGTAACGGAACATATAAACAAATTTACAGACAGACGAAATACAAAACGGTGGAGTTAAAACATTCCATTCATCGCCATTTTTTTTTTTTTTTACATTAAGAGAATGTATGATGCTCTGTGGAGAGTTTTTTTAGGACAGGAAGGAGAGGAGAGTTCTGGGCAGGAAAAGAGTTTAAGGGGTGGGTAGGAATTTGGGGTTCAGTGCGTCCCGGTCATCCGTCTCCAATACCTAAACAAACTTCACCCCATGAACCCAGGCACGCCCGCTAAATCACCAAACGTAGCGAACCGCTTGGGATGACCTATGGCAGAGGTGTTGGTTATCGAGTGAAGGTTCCCGGGGCGATGGTACCCATTCCCACCTCCCAAATTCTATGATTTGATACAAGGTGTCAATAGCGGAATTGGTAGAGGCGGCCTTCCCGGTAAGACGAGAGATTCTGGGTTTGAGTCCCAGTTACGACCGTTATCTTTTTATTTTTCTGTGTCTTGTTCTCTTTCACATTTTCGTTTAGATTATAAGTCTACTTATCTTCTTCTTCGATGATATATTATTAAAGAAGTATTCAGAGTAAAATTGATACAAGGCGTTTCTTTTTTGGGTGGTTAAACATTAAAATCGCAATACATCGCTAGAGTAGGGAAGTTGTATGATTTTTTAATGACTCTTCTTACGCATTCTTGATATGGCTTTATACTGGTAAAAAGGGAAATGTGTGGCTCCAGAAAGGCAGTAAACAAATGTGATCTAGAGCTCCAAATGATTCTAGACCCCGGAAAATAACATTTGCGGAATCAAGCGTGCGCAAGCATGAGAACTGGAAACAGAGCTACATTCAATTTTCATTCCAACATTTAAGGATATTTCTTTTTTGGAAAAAGGTGTACCAGTTTATGGATTCAATATATTGATGAAACAGTCCTTTATGTTAAGGCAAAGTAGGCCCCTTTGGATTGGCATATCATAATACAAAATTTGAAAATAAAATGGTCTTGCCAATGTCGACAATGTTTTTTTTTGGCGCCTGTTTCGTCACCTTACACTTTTGTATTGAATTATGTTAAACGTGAGGTTATTTTAGAAATGAAAGTTGAGGTATATTGTTAGGCTGAAAGGTGAAGGATTACGAAGGACATGGAGAAGTAGAAGGTCGTGCAAGGACCTGGATATTCAAATCTGATCACCAAACGTGAGTAACGTATCACAAATCTGGTCACTAAAGGGTATTCAAGCAGCATTTGAATTCTGAATGGAAGTATTTCATCGGGGCAATATTAAATGTGAAAGAATACGATATTTATATATATAAAAATTAATATTTATTATGTTTCTTTGTATGTGCGTTGTCTATGCATTGCTATATTAAGCGTAGGAAATGTTTGATACTTTCAAAATGCCTTCTTTCCACCCTGGCGAAGGTTTCTGGATTATTAAAAATTATTAAGAGGAATTTTTTTTAATCATCACAAAAACTCTTACGAAACTGTCAAAAATGTCACAATTTGAGAATGAAATTTCGCAAACCATAGATTGTTTAATCAAAATACAATTTTTGAATTAACTATTCAAATTAATGAATTTAATTCATTTACTCACCTATGGTCCTAAACAAAATCGAAAACTTTGAATCTAATCAAAAAATATATTTATTTTAAATAGGTACCAAATTTCATTGATTGTTCTTATAATAAACAAAAATTAATGTTTGTAAAAAAAATAAATTGGAGTACTTAATGTAGCACGCAAGCTGTTTGAAAATCTGAATGTACTGGGACTGAATATATTGATAGCGGGAGAAGGTAAGGGGGTTCGCGGGAGAGGGGAGAGGGAAGGCGGGGAAAGTGGAAGGGGAACGCGTGAGGGGAAGGGGACATGGGAGGTGAAGGAGAAGCGGAAGGGGAACGGGACGAATGGGAAAAGACACGCAGGGAGAAACAATTTCTTTATTAGTGGCATTGCAACTCACGCCAGGAACTTGCTAGTAATTAATAAAATGCCCGAAATCAAGCCCGCCACCTCCTTGGTCGAGGACGTTTATAATTTTCTCCGTGTATTGAAACAATGTTCAAGAACACCCTAAAAGGGTTAAATAATGAATGTTCACTGTGCTATTCTATGTTTGACTCCCCTGAACTCCTTAGGTTGATTAACTTTCATGTGCCTAGTAGAACGGTTCGTCAGAAGGTACCTTACCATTGTAACAATTCGGGTACCAATGCAGAAATAAACTCAGTAATGAACCGACTGCACAGTGTAGGGAATAAATATTACATGAACACCAACGGTACTGAATGTCTATCAGCTTATAAAAACATTGTAATTAAATCTACATGTCTATCTTGATAGCTTTGAAATGTTTATGAATTTTCAATATGTATCGAAATTTACATGAATGTATCTTATATTTTACTCTGTTTGTTGTTTTTAAGTTAAAATTTTTATACTTGTTACTTATTTTAATTGTGTTATCTCTTTAATTCTATGATTATATCAAATGTAATTTTAATTTTATCATATGAAAAAGCCCTAATTGGGCGTGTACAAATAAATATATAAATAAATATGCGATCCCGGAATAAATAAATTTCTTATTGCAAGGTTGTAGATGTTTGTATTATCCTTCACTTGTGAAATGCTACTCCTTTGTGTTATAACATCGACCCATCTTACAAGAGGGGGTTGCAAAATAGAGAGACAAGTCTTCGAGGTCAGAGTAAAGTGGGTTAAGACCGCGTGTGTTTATATGGTGGAGCCGTAAATTATGGTTGGAGGAGAGCCAAGTGCATTTTGCACTTTGCTCTCTCCACTGAACAGATGAATCGATGGTAGTGAATCGGGCGTGTCACTGTTCCTGAAGTATGCTCAATTTTAACATACTTCTTTCTGATCGAACTGATTGTAAAATAAAGAATTTTTTTCTAATCTCATTTAATTGTACGGGAGACTGTAATGTAAGTTGAGATGTCAGAGGTAAAATAAATTATATTATCTAACTATTACTCATTTCAGAAGAGACAAAATGATAATAGAATGTTGTGGGCAGTAGAAAAGTCTAGAAAAACCCTAGACTCGGAGTGCAGAAATGAGCGGTTCGTTTAAGTTGTTTTTAACAACTCAGCTAACTCAGTTTTTAGCTCCGTACAGTAGGCCCTAAGTAAGAAATAATCCCTTTGGGGATGCTGTGTGGAAGGTCTTTTTAGTGAAAGAAAGTTCTGGGAAGGAAAAAGGTATGAGGGGTGTTTAGGAATCTGAGAGTCAATGCGACTTGGAGTGGCGGGTATATGAATCCATCCCTTACATTGCGGCGTAAGGCAATATTTCGAGAAAGTCCGACTGGAGAGGTAAACGACTCCGCCGCCAAAACCTAGACAAATTTCATCCGATGAACCCGTGAATCCCTGCTTAGTCACCAAACCCATTTGGGGTGACCTTTGGCAGGGGTGTTGGTTATCCAATATTTTTTTTCAAATTGGATGGTTTCTATCATTACAAAAATATTGCAATATTTAGAACACAGAAAATAGTATCATTGATCATTTCATTGAAAATAATATTTTATCCCTTCGGCATCGGTGCACAATCGGGAAACATGTCAAACGCGCGCCCAACATTTGTACACGATTGACATTATTCGTCACATGAGAATTGGTCGTTTCCACGTCTTGTAAGATTGAATTTAATAGATCGGCTGTGAAAGGTTTTGCTGGTCTCCGTATTTACTCTATACGCACTTTTTCCTCTTCTCAAAAGGCCCTCCACACAGCATCCTCAAAAATGAGACAGGCCCAAGCTCAAAGCCTCCTGTCTGCGTTTCCAAAATGTAAAATTTTCCCTTAGCGAAGGGTAAAGATTACTTCGGATACACAGACACACCTACAACACGCTTTCATGAGTTTATCATCTGTGTGTGCATATATTGTAATTCAACCATGTTTTGGTACGGCGTAGAGCGAGAATGTCCGCATAATTATTAACTTGTGTGAATTGAAACACTTGTGCCATGTTGAAAATACATTTTGAATCTATTTTGAGAGATGTGCTTTTGAGGATCTCGAAGGAGGCAACCGGTAGATGACCAATTTGGTTGAGAAATTCAAATATAACATGGTCACTAAATCGCCGATCAGCCGTTACATTGTTTAATTCTCATTGGAAAGGTCCCCTAAAAGAAAAACAAAATGTAAAAAATGAAATGGCGCTGATCGGCAATTTGGTGACAAATTTACATTTGAAATTTCGTGAAACTCAACCTGAACTACCAAGGACTACTAAATAGAAGAAAAATAAGTAGATTAGGAGCGAATTAAGCTCACATTATCGTCACAATCCCCAGGGCCGGGTTTAGGAAGCGACCCGCCCGAAGCAATTAAATTTTACCTTAGGCGGCGTTAAATTAAATCTCATCTTAACCTCTCCGTAACGAAGTGCGAAAACTTCCTAACGATCCTTAGATGACACGCCAGCGTTACCGTTTATAATATTTGCGTTATTACTCTCCACTATTATTGCACTTTATTCCCATCATCTTACCAAGTAACATAAAAAACAGTCACTGCTGGCAACAGTCAAACAAACTAATTACTGATAATTAAAAAAACTCACTCTCCAAACAACTTTAGCATTACATTCTTTTTGGTTTGATTTAAGTGACTTAAGTATTTATTTATTTATTCATTAAATTAACGCCATTCGGCTTTTACATAATAACAAAGATAAGGTATAGCAACAACATAAAAAAAAGCTCAAGTGAGCTTGTATTTTTAAATATTACAATATTGCAACAATGAAAAAATATATTAAATATGATATATATGCAAATAACTTAACTTAAGAGGTACGTTGAAAATGTTCAATGGTAGGAAAATAATAACTCAAATATTTTACAAGTTAGGAAACAAACCTTATTTCCAATGAAACAATAAAATTAAGAAAATCTGTGAACAAAATAATAAGATAATAAGAATAGCCACTATTGTAAAATAGCACCAATATTTGTAAGTTGGTAACAATGATAAAAGAAAAAAGTTTTAATTTTTTTTTTAATAATTGTCATGGTTTATTAAATTACTTTAAATCATACAATTAATTAATATGCAGTAATACGATACTATACGTATTCGGGTTTTTTCTCAATTTCGCACACTGTGCGCCGTACTGGAAAGATCCCAAGAGTACGGCGACAAGAAACCACATCATAAAGTTGGTTGTCCTTGAACCATATGACAACTAGTTAAAATTAGATATAAGTAGATCTTTGCTTAATTAAGATTACGTATTAATTTGGCCAAACCTAATTAAAATCCTTGTATTTAAATGGATCTTTGTAATTAAATCCTCCCCTCTTACCAACCCAAGCGACTCAAGTTAGCGAGAAGGCAGAGTGGAGAAATTCAGTAGCAAAGTATAAAACTGAGTTTCATTTTAATATTAATTTATAATTATTCTTGGTTAGTTACCGGTGACAACAAGGATTTTTTAATAAAAATGATTTATATATTAATACATCATTCTTACTTTATATCATTATAATATACAATCTACGAGAAAATATTCATATGATAATTGAAATAATTAAATTTTGAAATAAATTAGTAGTTCTGTAACATCAATTTGGAAGGCGGAAATGGGTACCGCTACCCCGGGAACCATTTATTGAATAACCGACACCTCTGACATAAGTTATCCCAAGTGGTTTGCTACGTCTGGTGACTTAGCAGGAATGCTCGGATTCATGGGATCAAGGTCTCGGTGGTGAATATTCTAGACACCCTGAACTCCAGATTCCTACCCACCCCTCGTACTTTTTCCTTTCCAGAACTTCCCCTAGTTTTTCTAAAAAACCCTAGCAAATGTGGGCCCTAAGCGAAGTTATTTTCCTCAGGATCTCCCTAACTGTAAAAAATCAAAAATAAAGTAAATATCGAGTCCAAAAAATTATGTTACTGTTTTTTTTTTTTTTTTTTTTTATATCAAAACCAAAATTACCTCTGAAATCACAAGATTTTTAAATAGGTTTATCATATATTTTGTGAATTTTTAATTCATAATTATTATATTATTTTATTTTATTTAATTCAATTATACAATTATGCAAATAAGCAATTATACAAATAACCAATTATACAATTATACAAGTAAGCAATTATAAAATTGTCAAAGAAAATCATTAGGTATGTCAAAGGCAATTCTTTTTTTAACTTCCTTAGACAGATAGGTACCAATACTGAAAAATGCGAATAAGAAAGTCCAAATAAACAGGATTATTTCATAATTGAAAAAAATATATTTACTGAACCGGTAACGGGACGTATAAACAAATTTACAGACAGACGAAATACAAAACGGTGGAGTTAAAACATTCCATTCATCGCCATTTTTTTTTTTTTTACTTTTGAAAGATTACCGTTAAATGCCAATTCATTGCCGTTTAAGTCCATTTCAGCTTTTGAACAAACTGTTTTCAACAGAAAAAGACAACTGTCTTGTTATTAAACTTGTCAGTTTATTACAATCCGATAGAAAGTTGAAATGCACTTACAATCGGAATTTTACAGGGGCCTTTAAAATGTCAACAAGATGACAATTATACAATTGAATTTCTGCTAAACAACTAGGACGAGGTATTATATTATCGAACAAATTGCTTAGACTCCATTACAAAAGCTATTCGCCACAAAATACTGAACTAAAATGGATAATATTTTAGATTTAAGTCTCTGATGTTTGTATGATAATAAAATGAATCAAAATGGCGTGCCCAATTTACATAACCTATAAAAGAGGTAAGACCTCCCAAATGCCTCGCAATCACTCCCCCAACAAGTCGACCGTTGCATTTGTGAAGGCAATTGATTTGAAAGCCTCGCATGGTTTCCGTGAGGTTATATTGTTAAGCTAGATAAATTGGCGCTCAACACTTCGAGATATGGAAAAATTTATTAAATTATATTTAAACCAAGCTTTAACCTTCCGCAGAGCGACAAGGTCTGGCCAGGCCTTTTCGATTTCAAAAGTTGCGTTCCTTTTTTTTCTGGCTTGTTGGAACGGAACGGTTTCATGGCTTTCTCAAAGTCGATCGTTCGTTGCGACGAACGCAAATTGTTCAGAAACAGCTCGATTTCATATATTTTGTGGTGGAATTTTTTTCAAAAATCGTTTTGTGCAATAACTGCGCAGATCTATCAAATACATTGCAGGTAGTTGGTGTGTGTTCTAGTGATTGTGTACATGTTAGAAAGTGTTTATCGAGGTAGTTATTTTTGTCGCGCATAAAATTGAATTGATTTTTGCTTGGCGGTTCAGAGCCGAAGACTGTCAAGAAACGTTCATCGTATTACATCGATGCGCTGGTCCTACAGTTACTATTTCCACACATGGAAGAACGGGACACCATTGCAAAGGTACGCGCATACCCTTAAACAAGCTTTGGCTGATTTTAATGTTCTAGTATCTAGTAAATATTAAAAAATACATTCGTATCTAACAAATACCAAATACTAATCTATCTCTTAATAATTCAGGTACGCCTCCTACGTCATACGTATGTCTGGCCACGTTGAATTGTAGTGAAAACAAGCTTATGGGTCGGAGTGATTAAACTAAGGCGAAAACATGAAATGCTGTAAAGGACAATTTTAATTATTCAGGAGAGCGAGAAGAAAGGTATTTTTTTTAACTATATCTCCTGTTTTCGGCGACCCATAATTTAGAATTTTTATTTTAAAATTGCATTGAATAAATTTTTCAGAATTTTTAACATTCTTTTTAAAAGAATTTAATTTATTTTTAATTTTTCAGAACAAAAATTCTCTTAAAACTTACGTCATAAAGGACACTTATTTTTATAGAAATATTTCAACGACGCAGATCTGGTGAATAGAAACGGATATATATGACATTTTTAACACATTTTTGAATTTTTTGTCCTTTACAGCATTTCAAATTACATCTATTGATATATAAGGCCTGCACAGAACTTGTTGTTTCACTTAATACCAATCATCGGAGGGTTAAATGACAACTTATTCATCAAGACATCTCATTTAAATCTCTAAAATTATTAGAAAGTAATCTTTGTAAACATAATAGAGAATAAATAAATAAAATAATTAATTTTAAAAAACTTATTAAGCCTGAAGGTGTTAAAATAATATCACCGGAGAACATAACTCAGGAGCGGTAATAAAATTCTCCTAAGTGAGTTGAATTCCTGTACTGAAACACGCGAGTTCCCACTGTATGGAGAGATTCGGGTTAATGGTGGTGCTAAGAGCGAATTCCCACATGCATTTACCTTCCAAGCCATGGAATATGAGATTATGTGTTGACCTATTAAAGTCTCCAGTTCTCACTTTAAACTTTGATAATTTTTTTTTTTAAATTAGTTTGAGTTATTTTACAGAAATTCAAACCTAACATTGTCAACAAATGGCCAATCAGCCACCAGTGAAACACGCCAAACGCACGCACAATGTTTGAACATGGTTGACATTTGTCACATTTGTCGTTTATACGACTCGTTTTTGAGTTCAACAGCTCGGCTGTGTTTCCTTCCTTCTACAACGTGAGTCTCTTCAATAACCATGTTTACTCCTTCGTCTCCTACCCTCCACACAATATTCTTAAAGATTAGATCGGGCTGATGGCCCGTTTGGACTAGGCTATCGGTTCTGTCTCTGACTTTGTTTTTGTTGCACATCAACAACCTTTTGTCATGTGCACCAATTCATTGTTACGTGGATGACAGTACAGTCCATGATGATTTTTTGTTTGACAAGCCACACAAACTCCAACGGCTCGGAGGGCTTTGAAGCAAAGAATGGACAGTTAGTTACCTGAGAGTGTTTTCTCTTGGGGAAAGAATAACCTCGTCGAATTCAATGTTTCAGAGACCTAATCGTGTCTGATTACGTCTAAAAGGGAACGAAATGAAAATCTAGTCTCCTTCAACGGTAGCAATCTTCCAAACAAGACCTCCATTGATATGCTTGGTGTAACTTAATATAAGCAAAACTAAATATATAACATTCTCAATGAACTCAAGAAGCCAACCAATAAAATCACTAAAACTAAAATTACACGAATGCCATGGAAATAATATACAATGTTACTGCCCCATCATCGAAAAAACACTAAATATAAAATATCTCGGAGTGATAATTGATGAAAATCTTAGATGGGACCTACACATCAAAGGAATTACCGAAAAACTAACAAGCCTCATATATTTCTTCAAAAATCTAAGAAACGTTGTAAATAAAAAGGATATGAGAAAAGTCTACTACGCTTTGTGTCATTCTCGAATTGAATATGGAATTATAGGATGGGGATCTGCTACACATAAGTACATATGTAACCTTAATACGATTCAAAAAGGAATCATAAAGACCATATTGAAAGTACCCATTAGAACGCCTTCAATTGAAATTTTCAATAGCTTTGATGTACCAAATGTGCAACAAATATATGCCAAAAATATATTATTAAAGCTTTTCAAAAATACTGAATCTTCCACTAGACCATGCATGCATAACACTAGGTCGAATAAAAATGATGTAAAAAACATTCCAAGTTACAAAACCACATTCGGACAAAGAAACTACACATACTTTGCAACTAAACTTCATAACATCCTTCCCCAAGACATAAAACTAATAAAAAATTCTAATGTAATCAAGAATAAAAATATGGCTGAAAGAGATCAATGAAAAAACCCTAATGGAAACACTAAAAACGACATAGAAGACAAATGAAATATATTTAAATAATTTTAGTCCGCCTCGGCACAGGACCCCCTAGTGAGGAGGACTAAGAATTGCAATATTTAACATTAAATTTATCATTTTATTTTGTATGTACAATTATTTTATATAGTTGCTAATAAAAAAATAAAAAAAAATAAAAAAAAACTATAAGTGACCGGCTCAGGTATGGGGGCTCCATCGAAGCCAGAGTTAAGTTAGCCTCTCGGAAACTGGGCGTACTGTACGGGGCCCGCAGATACTTTAATGGTACACAACTGCTAACCCTGTACAAAGTACGCCCCACGGTAGAATTTGGAAGTCACCTCTGGTTTGGAGCTCTAACAAACCTAAAAAAACTTGACTCTGTGCAGAAACGGGCGGTCTGTTTGATAGATTCTCCTAACTTAAGAAACGGATTGCAATCTTTAGAGCACTGGGAATGCTGTCCTTGTTCTACCGGTATTACAATGGAAGATGCTCCGAGAAACTAGCGTCATTGATCCCGTCGGCACCGGTGCATAGTTGAGAAACACGCCAAACACGCGCCCAACATTTGTACACGGTTGACATTAGACACATGAGAACAGGTCGTTTCTACGACTCGTTCTTGAGTTCAACGCTCGGCTGTGGAAAGATTTGCCGGCCTCTATGTTTCTTCTCTCCAACAAAATGGGTCTCTTCAAGACCCATGTTCACTTAATAACCTCTGGGCAGGAGCACCGTATTAGCGCAAGAGCCCCATATTCGCAAGAGGTTACTCCCTTGTTAACGATCCATTGTCAAAAGGTCAATTGCCGTGAATTCTTAATAAACTCAGTTATGTAAATTTCCCATGAAACCAGCACTTGCTTATAAAATTATCTTGTCAGTTGTGCGCTAAGCACGGTAATAGAATTTGCGTGAAATTGTAGCTAACCAGTTGAAACATGAACACTGAAAGAAAAAAACTCCTACCATGACACTTTGGGGAGATCAGTTAGGTAGCTGCTTTATCGCTACACCCTTTCTTTTTTTCTCTCTTTCTCTGCAAGTATGCATTATATTTGAAACTACTGTGTTTTATATTTCATTTTGATTGTCATTATTTATGTTATCACAAGTATTTCCGTCTAGTAACAACTAAACATTGATTACTCATGCTGTGAACATTTCTAATTGGAGTGTTTATATCCATGTACATCCCAACGGCAATTCTAGTATTGTAATAATTGTTAACACTTAGTAAATGTGTCAAAGAATAAATAAATAAACTCAAAAGAAAGTAACCAGTTAAGTGTTTCAATTGCGAGTCGGGTTTGGGTACCGCCCTCTCCGGAAATCATTTATTGGATGACCAATACCTCTGCCGTGCCACCCCTAGTGGTTCGTTACTTTTTAGTGTATAAAACCTCGATTACATTGAGCGAGTTTACAAGCCACTAGCCGGTTAGTTTTAAAGCGGGTGAATCGGCGAGTGAGATTGTCATGATGACACACAAAACTGTCTGCTTGTTCAGTAGCGACAGTAACAGCTAAAATAACGACTCTCGCGCGAATCAATTCTGCCGACATTTTGTAGAAAACTTGAGCTCGCAGCTAGCGCCACACGCTAGCCAGTAGTGAGAATAACGAATCCCGCGAGAACTAATTCTGACAGTTACGAAATCAGCTATTCGTGGGCCGCCATCTTTAGGCCCACGTTATAGCGAGCAAAGTTGACCACCTTTCAACTTTTTCCGTAGATTTTCCACAATCAGCTAGTAGGATAATTGGATTATACTGAGCGAGTTTACTAGTATAAGGTATTACAATCAGGCCGGTTTGGAATTCCGACCTGGTATCGAACAAGGTGAATTTTGAGTGCCTAAAAAAATTTGTTAACATATGGGTGGAGAGATGGGATGCGCTTAGAGTCGTTGAACTAGAATAAAATAATTCGTTTCAGATGCCTGGTGTGCTGCTTCTGCAGGGACTAGTATCCTTGGGAATTAGAAATGTTCTGAATCGTATGCCATGACTTATGCTAACTTATGTAACTTTAACTATTATTTGACTTATTTTGCTCTGTTTCTGTTGTCTTCATAACTGCATATTATTGTATGAATGTTTTTTTTTTCTTAAACTTATTTTATTATAGCCCTGGTAATATAAAATAGGTTAGGATTTTTAAGAATTTCTTTACTTTTTTATTTATTTCTTCTAGGAATGATACTGTAATCCTTAAATATTTAAACCGATTATCAAACTGTCTAGAATTGTAGTGCTTCTTCGTCTGTACTGTTACTCCCTCCCCATAAGGGGGTGTAATAGCCCCCTTGTCCCTGCCTGGCACAGGTGGTGCCCTTAATTTACACCTTTGCAAGCACTTAGTTTCCTGCACTGTCCGCTGCGTCACCCCTGATGTAGCGGTAGCAGTGAGGGGGGGGTTCCCCTCGACCCTGATCTCCATTTCTCTTGTGGTCCTGTCGGCTGGAGTGAGTTACTTAGTCCCTGGGTTCTTCAGAAGTCTCTTCTCCACTATCCCACCATCTTCATAGGGGTCACGTCTGGCCACTGTGCTGCCGGGGACGGTGTGAAGGGTTTGAAGGACCAACTTTCCTTCCACTGCTCACTGTCTATCCTCAGGACTGCCTGTGGCTTGCCAGAAGCTCTAGATGCTGCTCTTGTGTTGTACGCTGCCGTGGGAACATGGTTGAATTGCTTTTACTTTCTTATTTATATTCCTCTGTATAAATGCTGTCTCTCCGCTAGCTTCAAGAACAGGAACAAATTGCCTCGGATGAGAACACTTAAAAAATTTTTGGTATGTATAAATGTATGTTGTGCCGTGTAGGGACAGTCGGGGGCTTTTAGAATCATTTCATAGTAGCTTCGTTTAAATAAATAAATGTAGGGTCTTGATGTGAGAACCGATAGAGGGACCAATCTGGTCCTTAAAACGGTTCGGGAAAGTGGTGGGTGCCCTAGACTGAGCGAGTTTACTATCAGATAGTAAACTCGCTGTAAACTCGCTCAATGTCATCGTGGCTTTAAGAAGTGTGACCGGGGTTATTGGGTGAGGTTTTTCCGGATCTCTGCCCAACAACTGCTTGGCAGGCCGGATAGGCGGAGACTGTTTGAGGGAAACCTTTTTACCCGTCCAGCACCACAGTGGGAGGGGTGATTTCATACGTCCGTCAATCCTGGACACACTGGTTTCCAGATTCATACCCTCAAGCCTTTCTCCTTCTCAAAACTTCCACTTCTTTTTCTTCTAAAATAAAAACCACTTCACAGCATCCTCAAAGATGAAATAGGTTCTAAGAGGAATAATTTTTTTCGGTGTCTCCTGTGAAACTTATGTGAAAAAAATACATCATTGAAATTGATTATGTATTTGTTTCTCTTTTTATTTTTATTTTATGTTACATTTCAAAAGAGCACCCTTTTCTTTGCACAATTTGTCTACGGGTGAGGATTGCCTTGATGATAGACAACCTCCAATGCGAGAGGGCTACCACCAAATATTGATATTTAAGTTGCCTTCTATAGGCTTACATAATAAATCTTAATATTATGTTTGTTTCTTTATTAAGTATTATTTGTCAACAAAATACAATTTTCATTCGCAATTCATACCAGCCCCTCAACCCGCAACACGTGGGCGCAGACGACACTCAATGAATACTGTAATACTTGCCAAGAACGAGTAATGCTCACCCTACAAAGGCAATTGATTTGCAGGAAATCCTTGGGGATGTTGACAGAAGGCTGTATTACACGCTATTATGCCAAGAACAAAAGCAGCCATGGTTTGCAAGTAGTTTTATTCAGATTTTTGCAATTTAATTTTTTTTTATTATCGACCATATAAAATTATTAAAAATACAAAATATAATGATGAATTAAATGTTAAATATCGTAGGTATGTTTTTAGGTTTTCACGGCAAAAAAGTATTTTTGTTATTGTTTTTGGGGTGTTATGCCATGTTTCGCTACCTCCTTCTTTAGCCAACGTTTCGGACAGCGTTACAGCGTCCATCATCAGGGCAGATGAGCAAATGATATTGGTGAGAGTGTTTACTTATGTGTGTCGAAGCGATACCGTGCTGCCAGCTCCATTTCTCTACGAGCTGGTGTTAGAAAAAATTCAGCATGGTTTTTTGCGTTTAGCTTTGGTGTAGCCGTCAATTACTGGATACCAAGAACTATTGAGCTTAGCTCCGTCGTCTCTGTTAATATTGAAGGGGTTTTTATGGATTTCGATTGCCTCCGTAATTAGGCGTGCTCTCTAAGGCGTGCTCTGTAAGTTTTGGGTCTTCCCAGGACTTCAGGAACAAATGCAAAGTAATGGCCGGTTTCGATTAAGTGCTGGGCGATTGCCGATTTGTCAGGGTGGCCAAGTTTACAAGCACGAAAGTGTTCCGAAATCCTTTTGGAGATCGTTCTGGCGTACATAGACCTTGTCACATCCGGAACAGCTGAGTTTATATACTCCATCTGTTTCCAGGGGAAACTTAGTCTTTACCGACCTCAGTAGGTCTTGGATTTTAGTTGTGGTTCCGAAGACCGTCTTGATGTTCTCTTTTCTCAACAGCCTGGCAATTCTGTCTGTTACATTATGGACGTAAGGCAGGAAAGCGCAGCCTTTTGACTCTTGTTCACCCCTGTCTTCGTTTCGTGCTGATTTGGCTCTTATGATTTGCCTTGTCTGCCTTGCTGGATATCCGTTACGCTCCAGTGCATCGGTGAGTTTGGTCAGTTCTAGGTGGTTTGGCCGGAACCACCGCACGTTTCCGTTTTTGGCGTTTCCTTCCACTTGCTCGAAAAGTTCACCACCAGGGTGAACTTTTCGAGCAAGTGGAAGGAGTTGCGATGGGCAGTCCATTGTCGCCAGTTCTAGCCAACTTTTTTATGGAGAAGTTTGAAGAAGTGGCACTCGACACAGCTTCGGCTGTTCCTAAAGTATGGTGGCGCTATGTCGATGATGTCTTCGCCATCTGGCCTCACGGAACAGAGAAACTGAACGAATTCCTGGACCATCTCAACTCACTCCACAGCAAAATTAAATTCGCAATGGAGCTGGAAAATAACCAAAAAATCCTGCCTTTTCTAGATGTGGAGGTGATGCGAAAAGAGGATGGTAGCCTAGGACACACAGTTTATAGGAAACCAACACATACAAACAGGTATCTCCACGCTGATTCGCATCATTACCCCGCTCAGAAGAGAGGACTCATCCATACTTTGGTAACCCGAGCGACCAGAATATGTGAGGAGCCATATATTTCATTTGTCTTCTATGTTGTTTTTAGTGTTTTCATTAGGGTTTTTTCATTGATCTCTTTCAGCCATATTTTTATTCTTGATTTGTATACATTACAATTTTTTATTAGTTTTATGTCTTGGGAAAGGATGTTATGAAGTTTAGTTGCAAAGTATGTGTAGTTTCTTTGTCCGAATGTGGTTTTGTAATTTGAAATGTTTTTTATATCATTTTTATTCGACCTAGTGTTATGCATGCACGGTCTAGTGGAGGATTCAGTATTTTTGAAAAGCTTTAATAATATATTTTTGGCATATATTTGGTGCACATTTGGTACGTCAAAGCTTGAAAATTTCAAATGAAGGCGTTCTAATGAAAACAGTATAAGCATGAATTCTTTACTGATTTTTTAAATTATTTTATTTTGATGTAATAACGAACAAAAGTCCCAACTGCTTCCTGACAACCGGTTCCAGTGAAACTATGGCATTTCCAATTATCGGTGTATGTCGTGAAGATAATGGGTATGGTGCGGAAAAAGAGATAGGGAAGAGGATGGTAGGAAGTTCCTGACTATTCCGATCACAAAACATGGGTTAAGGCTAGCGTGGTCTAGCGGTAAGGCTCATGACTCGCAATCCGAAGGTCGCGGGATCGAATTCCGGGGTAGCTAATATATTTTATTTGATTAATACGTGTTATTTCACAATTAATTCAATAAAAATAATATATTGTATATTTGCGGCACGTTCCAGAGTGGAAGATACTCTCAGTATCGCCCTGGTGTAAGACCAACATTCAGAATTGAAACGTTGCTTGAAATGGCTATAGCGGTGTTTGGTGACCAGATCTGAATAGCAGGTACTTCCCCACCTTCCTCTTCCCCAACTCCTTCCCCTCCCCACTACCTTCAGCCTCACAACATACCCCAATTGGAGATGTTATAATCTCACTGGCT
Organism: Glyphotaelius pellucidus; assembly: GCA_936435175.1. Taxonomy (NCBI): domain Eukaryota; kingdom Metazoa; phylum Arthropoda; class Insecta; order Trichoptera; family Limnephilidae; genus Glyphotaelius; species Glyphotaelius pellucidus. The sequence goes on from OW386561.1 coordinate 12,739,288, forward strand.
CCAGATGGGAGCAGTTGGGACACTTGTGCAGTATTCATATAAAAAAAAATTAAAAATAAACCATTTCAAGTAAAGTTTAAATTCAGAAATGTGGTCTGTTGTTGAAAGCAATACTGAGATTATATTCAACTCTGCAACATGTAAAGTATTATATATTATACATGATTTAAATTTGAAATAAAACAAAAGAATACCAGGATTCGAACCCTCGACCACATGCAAAAGAAAGTGCCATCTAGCGACTCCGAAGAAGAAAACACAAATATTAATAAGATGACCAAATGTATACGAAAAGGTGCACTGGAATTCGACGACAAAAATATGGAAAAAATCATCCTTCACATTGATAAAAAAAAGTGCTTCGTAGTCTTCCCACTCTTGTATACTTTAGCTTTTTCTGAAGGTTTCACTACTACCGTGTGTGAATTTCACACTCTGATTATTTTTTTTTGTTTTATGTCAGTTAACGGAAAATTCCTAAAAGTGTTTTATACTCCTACACCGATTTGCACAATCAACTCGAAAATGACATCTCACATAAGACCTTTAGACAGACCAATGAAATTGATTACACGCTCAAGAAATAATTTTGATATTTTAAATTCATCATCGATCACCATAACACCGGCATGTGCCTAGCATGGTGGTCGAAAAATCCCCAATTTATGTAACAAACTATTAAATCGAATAAAGAAAACTTAAAAAAAAAAAATCTAGATTGATCTCACCCAAAAAAAGAGAAAAAAACCTTATTATGGGCACACCGGATAAGCCCGCAAAATATTTCTATCAGTCTATTCAGATATTGTCACCCTTAAGCCACCACTATTCGAATTTCGACCGATTTCTTAGATATCTCCCTTAAACATTTGAAGTTTTTTAGCTCTTGAAAAAATATATGTTATTTTTTAAGATAATATCTAAATACTTTCTATGCCGAAACGCAAATTATATGAAATTCCCTCGATAGAAAAAAATCGCAAAGTATGCTCCGAAAATCATTTAAAACAAGTCTATGTCTATTATTTTAGAAGTTATATTTGTGAAAAAATTCATAATGTTTCTTTAAATGATACTTAAGATAAATTTCACGAGTTTTTTGCTCTATTTATGTGTTTATTGCTCTATTTATATGTTTTATCAAGCTTTTTCGTAATTTTCGCTTCAATTTTATCGATTTTAATATAAGCGCGCTCTCTCCAACATTCGTAATTACATATCTCTCCATCTTCTTCTTTTCGAGAGCGGTTACGGGGCCTTAAGCCCAAACTTTTTCCTTTGTTCGAGTTTAGGTCCGGAATTAGTATAAAGACGTTCCTAACTGAGGGTGAAGCCAACATTTTGTAAAGTACGTAAAAAAGAAACGGCAAAGTATAAGTTATTGTTCTTTTTAATTATCACGCAATAATGAATCTTGTAAACCTCGCGATAAAAGTTTAATAAATCCCTCTTCATCATTTGAACATTTCAATAAAATTAGCATCTTTAAAACCTTGTCCCTACTTCGTTTGGGGAATTGTTTCTCAAACTAGATACGCTCGCTTCATTTTCAAACACAATATATTATTAATTTTTTTATAAGAAAAGCAATCTTTTTATAACTTTTGAAGTTGAATATTGTATAGAAATCAATAGAAATGAAGACGCTAGCCGTTCGGCATTCCGAGTTATTGGTTTATAGAGAATTGGACATATAATAGTTTTTGTTTTTATTGAAACATTATTTAGGCCTAAATAATTCAGTATCAAAAATAAAGTATCTCTATTAGTTTATCTATATTATTTAAAATATTCAAAAACTTTAACTGTACAAAAAACGATCGTATTGCCCAGTAATGTCTATGAAAACGCTCCAATGCTGAAATTCAAAATGGCGGGAGTCGAACAGCTGTTCCCTACAAGATTCATACTTCGGTTAGTCATGATGACGTCACACTAGATTCGGTGGTTTTAGGGGGATCTTGAAAAATTAAAACTTTTGAAGGTTATCCCCATCAATGCATATCATTGAAGAACGATAATAATCTAAAAGAAAATAAAAGAGCGTGTTTCTTATAAAAAATTGAACATTCATTTAGACTAAATGATCGAATTCTTTGCGTATTCAAACCATTTTATTAAACATTACTACTGCACACCTTAATGATTGGCTGGAAACCATATTTGTCCCAGCTCACACGTTTCGTGTAAATCGCTGTAAATCCCTTACTATCAGAGTAAGAAATATTTTCTAAACGTTTTTAGAAAGGCCACCACGCTTTATGGTCAAATCTAAAAAATAACCACCAAAAAAGTAAAATGTACACCTTTATGAAACCAAAGTTTTGAATCGCAATTTGAAAAAAAAAATTGAAACATAGAGAATTATTTATTAATTATTTTCAAATAAAAAGACAAAAAAGTGAGGTAACAGTAACGTTTGTGATACATTTGTCTAATAAAATATGTATTTATGTGGTTTTTTTTCTTTATCAGTAATTTTAGTTAGAAAAAACGGAGGTGAGCAATTTTTTAAACTTTTTGATGTTTGCATGCAAAATTTTTGTATGTCAAAAATTGTATGTTTATTTTCAATTATAAAATAACTATTTCACCACCTTTCCTTTCATTTCACCACCCTCCACACAGCATCTTCAAAGATGACATAGGCCCTGAAGAAAATAATTTCCCTCAGGGCTTCCTGTATGGAGTTAACGTAAAAAAAATACTCCATAGACGACAACGCTCTTTGCCACTCTGCTGTAATTCATCGCAAGAAACAAAACTTTATTTTGGAGGTAGGTTGATATTAAATACGTTTATATTGAAAAATAAAATGCATTTAAATAAATTACGTCCCCCACATTGGTAATCGCAGCTTCAGGGTAATGAGGCTGTTTTTATTTTAAGTTTCGAGTTAACGGTTGCGTGACAACGAAAAGGTTCTGCATATTAATGGAGTTAACACCCTTCCCCCTCCCCCTCCTCCATACTGTTAGAACATTTAAAGGACTGGGATTTAATTAAATATACACGCACAAGTAATAAAAGGACGAAAAGCTATTCTTTAAATGTCACAAGAAATGTAAGCCTTAAAATACAACTCATTTGTACTTACTTACTCTTGAATTTATGTCTCACTCTTTATGTATGAGTACCATTAATTTAATTGATCTTTATTTTTTAAAAATTTACGTGCAATAAATAAATATATCAAGTTAGGTAATGAACCACATTTATGAATCAAATGGTTGCTTGAAATGGCTTTAGTCGTATTTGGTGACCAGATGACCCTGTACAAATCACGTGCGCCCCACGGTTAAATTTGGCAGCCACCTCTGTTCTGGAGCCCCAAAATACCTGAAAAAACCCTCGACTCTGTGCAGAAACGGTCCGTTTGATAGATTCTCTTAACTTAACAAACGGATAACAATCTTTAGAGCACAGGCGTCGGGTGGGAATGCTATCCTTGTTCTACCGGTATTACTAATTTCCGAGGAACCAGCGTCATTGATCCCTTCGGCACCGGTGCATAGTCGGGAAACACGCCAAACGCGTGCCCAACATATGTACACGGTTGACATTTTTTGTCACATGAGAACGGGTCGCATCTTGGACTCGTTCTTATGTTCAACAGCTCGGCTGTGGAACGATTTGCCGCCTCTGTGTTTCCTCCTTCCTACAACATCGGTCTCTTCAAGACCAATGTTCATTCCTTCCTCTACTCAAAAAGATCCTCCACACAGCATTTCAGATGACATAGGCCCTGAGGGAATTTTTTTTCTTAGGGCCTCCTGTGTGGAGTTAATTAAAAAAAAAACACAAATAATTATTTGTCGTTTCATGTTAAAAATAATGAATTAAAAAATTCCTAAAATTTTCTTTTTTTTAGTGAGCCTTTTTAAAACTTTTCAATTGCATTCAAAAAAATTTATTTAAATTTTTTTTTTTGTTTATATCTGATTCTTGAATTTGAAAGCGCATTTTATCACCTTCCAAAAACAGTTTTTTGTTTTCGTATACGTTCCGAAATATTCCATTTATTTGAATTTTACTGCAAAGAGAATCATTCTGACATTCTGACAAAATACACCCGAGGCCTGAGGGGTTAAGAATAGCAAATAAATGTTTCAGACGAGATAATGTACATATCTACGAATATAAGGACACACCTCACACTTGGAAAGAATTTTCACATAAAGAATTTTATTACAGTTGGATAAAAGAATAAAAAGTCGTAGACACCTACGGCATCATTTGAAATACAAAAAACGACACTGTCAAAAAACTAATCTATTTTTTTTTAATAGAAAAGGGCCTCTTGATAAATGACTGCAAACAGTTGAAGGCCAAAAATATTTCGGATCATTAAATGCGTGGGAACAGTTGTTCAGGATACTGAAACAATGTAATTTTTCTACTGTGACAAAATCTATTAAAATCTCCGCTACCAAAAAAGATATTTTTTAAAATTATTTACCGCTTCAGTACAGGCTCATCAGAGTAAGACGATTATAGAGAAAAAATAACATTGTGTCTACACATACATTCTCTTATATTTTACATTGGATCCATGCAAAAGACCCTGAGGTAAATAATTCCCCTGGGCCTATGTCATCTTTGGGTGGAGAGTCTTTTGAGGAAAGAACGGAGACGTAGCTCTGAAAAGGAAAAAAAGTATGAGGGGAGGGTAGAAATCTGAGGGTCAGTGTCTCCAGGAGTGAAGAAAGTAGGGATCCATCCCTCCCACTGTGGTAAAAGGCGATGGGTCGAGACAGTCTGGCTGCAAAGGTAAAAGGGTATCCCTTTTTAACCAGTCTCTTCCCATCTGGCCCGCCACGTAGTAGGTGGTCAAATGCATGTGCCGTCAAGACCTAGACAAACTTCATCCTATGAACCCGGGCATCCAATGAAATCCCATGAACTCTGCTAAGTCACCATATGTAGCGAACGACTTGGGGTTACCTATGGTAACGGTGTTAGTTATTCAATAATTAGTTCCCATAAGTGCATTAATATTTAAGTAAAAAATAATAAAAACCACATCCAAAATTGATTTTTCAATGCCAGGAGCATTATCGTAATTTATTTTTGGGGTATTGTGCCATGTTGCACTACCTCCTTCTTTAGCCAATGTTTTCAACAGCTTTACAGTGTCCATCATCTGGGCAGAGGTGTGATCTTTGATTGATGCTGATTTACAATGATTACATATCTGCCCTGATGATGGGCACCAAGTTCATCTAAGTAGTTAGCTACGTTTGGTGGCTTAGCAAGGGTGTCCAGGTTCTCTTGGCGGTGAATGCGTCTGAACACCCACTGCCTGGCAGATCGGATCAAAGAGACCGGTCGAGGGATACCTAATCTAGACCTTTCCAGCCAAACTCTCTCGACCTATCGCAGTGGGAGAGATGGATTCATATGTCTCCTGAACACGTCAATCTCCAGATTCTTACCCACTTCTCATGCCTTTTTCCTTACCAGAACTTCTTCTCCTTCCTTTCCCTAGAAATATCAAAGACGACGTGGGTCCTGAGGATTTTTTTCCCAGGGCCTTCGATGTGGAGCTAATCAAAAATACATTTTAACATATATTTACATTTTTTTCGTCCATATTTATTTCTTTTAATTCTATTGTTTGCAATGATGCCAATATGCAAAACGTTGCTCTATCGCTAATATTGCACAACGCATTACGTGTTGCTGGGAAAAAAAAACTAAGAATTATTTTAAATTATTATTGTTGAAAATTTAATGCAACGAATTGTAATTCACACTTATTTTATGTAAATGCCTTAAGGACCAAATGATTAACTAGATCTAGACTAACTTTTAATAATAAATGTAAAACAACATTCTACAATCTTTATGAAAAAAATCTTAATTAACAATAAAGATAAGAGAGAAAAACTGGAAAACTCAGGCGTTCACCAAGTTAATTGTACTAATTGTCTGACATTTTACATAGCACATACTGGTAGAGCATTCAAAACCCGCATAAGAGAACATTTCATAAGCTGCGTGCATGATAAAGGTGAATTGTCGAAAGTTACGTCACACTTAATAGACAACAAAAACTCGTTGACAGAGATGTTAAAGTTCTCCATACCTGCAGTTAAGGTCATAAACTAGATCGACTAGAATCTTGAGAATTAACACGCATACCTAAAACATTGTCTTAACTTTGTAATGAATAAAAAATTAGAATCATATGCTAAATCTCTGCTCCTTTATCCATTGTAATTTGTATCACATGTTCCAAAGTAATGTGTTTTACAAAAGGAATTGGTTTATTATGGTGAGCTATGTGTTGGCCTCCTCAGATCGACAGCTGATCCTTTTCAATTGTCGAACTGCAATCGTGTGTATGGAGATGTGTGTATGAATAAGAACTCGAATTAACTCGGTCACTTTTTATTTACAATAATTTTATACAAATTACGGCGAGTTGCGTTACACTAGGGGAGATTGATAACACCCGAAAGGTCGGGTCGTAAACAACAGAATGAGCTTGCAGATTTTTGTCCACTCGGCCTATTGCTAGGTCGTGGTGTTGCCAAACGGTAAAATTAGTTTTTGTTGATTATATGGCTGTTTGCCATAATGCGTATAAGTCCCTTTTAATATTATTATGTAAAATACGTATCACAATATAACATCAAACATTTTTAAAAAAAGTTCCTTAAAAAAAAAATTAACACGTTATCATACATATACTAATGATATAAATAAACACCTACATGTAAATAGTAAAATGGATTGTTAATAATTCGTGTAAGATATTCCTCAAACAAAAATTAAAGTAATATTTAACATTCAAGGTTATTGCGCCTAATACCCAATTAATTGAAACTTCAGACGTTAAACATGGCGTAACAACAAAAATAAGAAAATCTATCTTATTTAAACAAAATCCTTGTGTACCACCTCTGTGAACTCTCATCCCCTATTTTTTTGTATATAAACCATAGTTTAAAGCATAAATTGTATCAGTCTGGAGACGGCCTTAATAGGCTGACACCGGTTAGAGTCCGAAATAAATTAAGTGGAAAAAAGTTTAATATATGTAAAAAAATCTCTTACCAATATTCGCCACGCAACTCTGAAGATTTTTTCGCCATCGATAGAACTTCAATGATAAAAGAGGTTTGTTGGACTTACCTGTAAGAATAAAAAAATAACTTAGATTACTTAGAAGCTAAAAACTAACTTAGAAGCTAAAAACGCTTAGATAACTTAGAAGCCTTGGAAATAAAAAAAATCCCTTAAAAATAATGAGTCCATTATCAATAAACAAAAAATATTATCTTATATCCGTTCCTTTTCTCCCACCCACTCTTCATTAAATGAGCGATGGATGCAGACAATGAGGCGACTTCCCTGATGGACGACACCAAAAATTTAATTTTTTTTATTCTGTTTAATTTTTGCTTAATTTTATTTTAATTTTTAATTTTTATTGCATTATTTTATTTTATTGTATTTTATCTTTTAATTTACTCTCTTATGTTATAGTTTGTATTATTAATTTACTCTCTTATGTATTGAATGTATTATTATTATTTTAATGAAATATGGCAGACTGGGATAGCACACCCCTCCCAGTCCTGCTGGAATAAAACCTTAAATAAAAATAAATTAATCCCTGGCCACGCCCCCCCCCCCCTACCACAGCACTTAGTAATAATTTATTGTACACACCCACTGTTTTGTAAATGTCAACTCATTGTATGTTTGCCCTGAGGAAGGAATGGTCGTTCCGAAACCGGTCGGCGTAGATAAAATATAAAGTGGTTCTAACAAAGTTATATTGTTTCATTCATAAAAAAATAACACTAATAAAAAAGTTATTTTATTAAATTAAGACAATATTAGTGAAATTCAATCGAAAATCTGGAAACAGATCGTAATAAAGATATGGGCACTTCTGGGACTCGAACCCAGGACCTTCGGGCCGCAACTCTACCAACTGAGCTAATGTGTCCCTATCCGATTCAGTCATTTTTAACTTTACCATACTTCGATTAAGAACAATATCTCTATTTCTGTTTTCTTTGGTGGCACTTGAGAGGATACCAAGTCATCGAGAAATTTAAAAAATAGGTATTTTACCAAACTATTGCCGTCACTGCCACTCTTACTCCCCCGAATATGCAGCGAAAGGGACAACTGCACCCCAGACTAGTAATATCTAAATCAAATCATAAAAATCGAGATTTTGTGTTCCCCATTTTTCTCATCCAAAACTGAACCGATTTTTAGAATTTTTTTAACTTACTGTAAAAGAAGAAGATATTCTACGTCCTTAAGTTTTTCTAAAAAAACATTTTTTTTATTTTTTTATTAGTATCTATAGCAAAATTTGTACATAATGTATTTATAAATTGTATTATATTAAGGTATTAAAAAGTTTTTTTTTTCACAGTCCTCCTCACTAGGGTTCCCTGTTCTGAGGCGGCCTGTAGTTTTTCTACATTTGTATTTAGTATCCAATTGTCTTTACATGGTCTTCAGTATGTTTGATAGTTCATTTTCACTTTGTTCTCTCAACCATATTTTTACTTTTATTTTAAATTTATTTATTTCTGTTATTTTTTTTTTGTTTGAGTTGGTAGAGCGTTGTATAGTTTTGTCGCATTGAATTTCATATTTCTTTGTCCAAAAGATGTTTTCAAACTGGCTGTAGCTAGAATATTTTGGTTTATTGCCCTGGTTGTGTATCTACAGTGGACATTGACTGTTTTGTTTACTGAACATTTATTGATGGCGTTCAAACCTCTGACTCTTATAAGAAGAAACTTTATTATATAAAAAACATTAGCAGCAGTATTAAAATCAAAAGAGAGGAAATTGGGTAATACTTTTGTTTGGACAAAACACTGCTCGATTTCCTGTTAAAAGTTAACCTAATAAATGTACGTGTATATCTTATAATAGGTTGTAAAATAATAAAAAAGCGTATTTAATAAGAAAACAGTAACCTCTGGAACAGTTGAGACTAATCTTTTAAGCAATTCTAGTCATAGTAAAAGCTGTTACACTCTTATTCAATTAAGACCTTTGTTAAGGATCAAACGGAGAGTATTTGTCGAATGTTAAGCACCGCTGTCCTCAAAGCAAGTCCTTGTAGAATCCCTAATGAACCACTTTAAGCTTAAATAATGCAAACTGATTAACGATGATCTTAGGAAAGACTTAAAAGGGTTCTAAGATTGTAACCGTCTGTTAAGATGGGAGAATATATCAAACGGACCGCCCGTTTTTGCACAGAATCGGGAGTATTTATCAGGTATTTTGGAGCTCCAGGCCAGAAGTGGCTGCCAAATTCAACCGTGTGGTGCACTTGTGATTTGTACAGGGTTAGCAGTTGTGTACTATTAAAGTATCTGAGTAGATAATGAGGAAAGCAATATTCGAATGCCCACCATAAATAAAATATTATTTACAGGAGTCGGTATTTTATTCATTAAATATGCCATAAAATAAAATCGGTAAACTTATCGCTCCGGTACATTAGATATTTTGAAATATCTTACTAGTGAAAAAATCAACATTTTGTCTAATTCAATACAAGCTTTCGTGCATTATAATTGATTTTGTGGTGTTTATGAGTAATCTGAGTATTATACCAAATAGAGGGTACACTTTTACATATAACTGCATACTCAACTCAAATTTTGATTTTTCGGCGATGTCTGATTAATATCGATATATTATTTATTTAAAGTCCTTTCAACGGCGTTTACATGATTTTTAGTGTAATTTTAATTTGACAGATACTTTGAAACTAAGGAAATTATAAAAATAAAACTACATTAGAAAAAAGAAAACATATAAACTGAAAAATAAAGCTATTTTATAGGTTTACAAGACGTGCTTAGTAATAGTGTTGAAATAAAAAATGTTTTAGATGATCCACAAAACTCGCCAAGTTGATATTGAAAATGTCAACATCACCCAAGGACTTATTTTCCATGGTGTGAAGTCGTTGTATCGGAGAGTGGGCAATGTAGTTACGCTTATGAGTGCTGCTATAGAATATTTCATTTTGTCGTGTTGTTACTGTGGGTATTCATAAGAGTTCACAACATTCGAATTTAGAGTTAAGTATTTTGAATAAAAATGTTAAGTCGTTTATTTTATGTCTGTCTTCTAATGTATGTATTTTTAGAGTACTTAATAAGCAATCGAAATAAGTTAATTAGTAAGTAATAAGTATTATAATGAAGTCATAATTAAACAATTTTTTCGTACCATCCTAAGTGCGTTTATTTTGTATGAACATCTGATGCAGTGCAGTGTATTAAAATGTACCTATTTATCTGTTATCTTATGTTTACGCCAGTCATTTTTGTTTTATTCTAGCGTAGATCCGTGAAAAATAACGAGATATTATAATTGAAGGATTTGAAAAATATTTATATTAAGATCACTGCCTTTCAAAATAAGAAATTATACCTTTTGAATGTTCGTAAACTTGAAAAATTATTGCAATATTTATCCAATGACATTTTAAAAACACCAGAAATATTTTTATCTTTTACGTTATTTGGCTAGGTTTACACTTGTAAGTAAAATTTACGACTTAACAGATGATTTTGAGAAGTTACTCACACGAGCGTTTACATATGAATCCAACTTGTGGTAATTAATGCTCACGGAAGTTTTTCGGAGGTTCGACCTGTGTAAATGCTCACACAACCGTTTACATCTGTAAATTTATTTGCAGTAAGTTGGATTCCTGTCAACAACGATCTGCTACTGTCAAATTTACGTGATTTTTTCAACAAGGACGAAAAGGCCCAAATAAATTGTTGAAATGGAATTTGGCTTTAATTAAACAATTATCAAGGTGCTTCTGGGCCGTCAAAGGCAGAAATAAATGGTGTTCTTTCATTTTATCCAAATGACAGCTGACTGACACAACCTAATTCAATTTCAAACACGTAATGTTAAAAACAGAAACATTGAGAAAGGATTGGACCAATAATTGAATAGACGGATGCTCATTTTCAGAAAACTTAAACAAGTTAGTTTTAGACGAAAAAATCCTACGAAAACTGTCTTTTAATTTTTGACAACTATCAAACGGTGCATTTTGGTACCATTTCTTGCGGGAAGTCTCTCAGCTTATCAAACTGATTTTATATCTGCCAAAAAACTTGCGAAAGAACAACTTCTGTAACTTGCTATACAGTGACTTTTGGTGCCGTTTACATTGGTTATTTGGCCATAAATCGCTTTCGTGAGCAATTAACGAGAAAAAACTTACGAGTGTAAAGCCAGCCTTACGTAAGCATATTTATTATCGTACTTGCATTACGCAGGAATATTTATTACAACTAACCCATGTCACTGACAGCCGAAATAAGTATGTTTGATTTGAAATGTGTATTATTTTTTTGATTCGGCAGAAATAAAATTTGTTATAATTTGGTAAACATCATAATAATTCAAAATAAAAAAAATATAAAATCAGTAAATACATTAAAAAAAGATGAAGAAAATAAATGTCAAACCTCTTCTTTATCTTTTCTCATGCTCCCACCATGTCCTCCCCCCGTGCTCTGGACGGTGTTCATTGTAAAGTCTTTGTTATTTGTTCAGGAAACAAAACGAAGAAGAAGACGATCTGCTGCCGAAGTAATTTTCCACCCCTTTCAATCAATCATCCGCCATCTTGAAATAATTCCATTTGTCTTGGTGGTGTTCTAAATTTAAACTGCACAGTCACAATCGGAACACTGTTAACTCCATTACGTGCAGTTTTATTATCTTAGATATTCTTTGACTGAACTACTAAATAGGCACTGTTTAATTCTTCACTTGGTTTAACCAGTTGTTCATGATTTTTATAGATTTGTTATTTAGGTAACTTTGATGGAAGCCGCAAAAACTTCATATTTTAGGTTATGTTTTACAAATTCTATCACATTCAATGGCTGTCACCAATTGACGATCAGAAACCATTTATCAATTTGGGAGGCGGGAATGGGTACCGCCGCACCGGGAACCTTTATTGGATAACCAACACCTCTGCCATAGGTCACCCAAGTGGTTCGCTACGTTTGGTGATTTAGCAGGGGTGCCCGGGTTCATGGGGTGAGGTTTGTCTAGGTAATGAAAGCGGATGACCAGGACTCATTGAACCTCAGATTCCGACCCACTCTTAAACCCTTTTCCTTCCCAGAACTCTCCTCTCCTCCTTTTCCTAAAAAACCCTCCACACAGCATCCCCAAAGATGACATAGGCCCTGAGGGAAATTAATTTCTTCAGGGCATCCTGTACGGAGCTCATGTAAAAAAAAAAAAATTGGATAACCAAAACCTCTGCTGTAGGTCACCTTAAGTGGTTCGCTACGTTTGGTGTCTTAGCAGGGTTGCCCGGGTTCATGAGGTGAAGTTTAGCCAGGATATTTCTGCCCACCTACTGCATGGCAGGAAGGATCGGGAGAGACTGATTGAGGAAGACCTTTTGACCTCTCTAGCAGGACTCTCTCGAAACATCGCCTCGCACCGAGCGGGAAGATGGATTCATATATCCGTCACTCCTGGACACAGTGACCCCCAGATTCATACCCACCCTTCATAACTTTTCCTTTCCAAAATTTCCTAAAATTACCCTACACACAGCATCCCCAAAGATGACAGGCCTTGAGGGAAATTATTTTCTCTCCTGTGTGGAACTAATAGTGGAAAGGAAACGCCGTTATGAATTTTTCCCAATTCAGTGTTTCTTATTAACCGCGAATTTTTGTTCATTTCTGATTTGAACAAATTATCTTCAGCCTACAAGTAAGTATGACATGACCATAATGCCTGTCAGATGGTCACATTTTTTTCAAAAGTTGAAACAAAACCAGTTTTTAAAGTAACTACTTTACATAATTTGTGAAGTGGTTTTAAAAAAATTCCAATATTATTAGAAGTTTTCAAAAAACTTATGTTTATTATAATATATTTTGTTAATAATAATAAAGTTTTGCTAATCGTTCGAACGTTTAGTTGATTTTTAACACGAGCGAATTTATAAGAAAGTTTGGCGTGGCAATTTTGTACTAAATATATTATTGTTATGCCTTGAGTAAATGAGTCAAAAAAATAACAGGTCTGCTGATATTCGCGTACTAATAAATTCATTTTGCATGATTTTATGTAAACACATAAATAAGTTTTTTCAGTGTAACAATTAACGTATAAGCCCGAAGTTTTCTTAATATATTTTATAAATTTATTTTTTATTTTATTTATTCATCTTTATTAATTAAATAACTTTGGTGACGTGCTTACGAGCTCATTAGGAACTCTTGTGCTGAAAGCAGACGCACTTTAACATAAGCAGTTTATAAAGAAATAAAAATAACAACAATACTTTATTTTAAACTAGCGAGTTGCCGGCATGCGTTGCAATGCCACTTAATAAAATAAATTGTTTCTCCCTGCGTGTCCTCTCCCATTCGTTTCCATTCATCCTAGCTTTCTCCTCCCGCATCCCCTCACCCTCCACCTTCCATCTCTTTTCTCCCTCTTTTCCCATGCCACGATTACTCCCCTTCATGCGTTCTCCACCTCCGCATTCTCCCCTCTCTCGTCACCTCTTCTACAAAATCCCCCCTCCTTCTTCCCCCTCCGCCCCGTTCGGATTCCCCTCCCTGCTGCTAAAACTACATCTCGCCTTCCCTTCCTGCTGCTAAAACTACATGAAATACAAACTGTATATAACCATGTTAACTTTCTATACAAATTGTATATAACCAGAGCTCACTAATAAATACAGAAAACTTTGCAGGTATGCGAACAACAACTCACCAAAGTTTCATCGCAATCGAATGAATAGTACAGGTAAAAATAACAATAACGCCAGAGCTCACTATCATATATAGAAACATTTGCGGGCGTGCGCACATTATATCCCCAAAGTTTCGGATCCCCATCGGATGAATGGTTTATGAACGCATAAGGGACAAGCAAAGAAACATTCATTTTTATATTTTAAAAAGATAAAAAACAAAAGACAATTCGCGTCGTACCATTGGGAATACAGACTTATATATTTAAAAGGTTTTAATAAAATCACTGAAGACTTGGTGTCTGATTTACATTTCATATAATTTGTTTTCTGCCTAATGGCCAATAGAAGCGCATTGCACAGCTTTGTTGCAAAGTATATAAAATTTCTTTTGCCAAAAGTTGTTTTAGCAACGGGGATAAGTAAGAGATTGCGTCCTTTGGTTCTAGTATCTCGAGCAGTTTGGACTTTGTAAAAAGCTTCTGTTCGTTGATTGGATAAGAGATAAGGTCTTATTTTAAAGGTTTTCTGTTTCAAAATTAGAATTTGTTTTTCAAATAATTTTTAGGTAATTTTTTTTTTACCTATTTACAGGTATTAAGCAATGGCGTTACAATATACTGTACAAGCGGTGTAGAAATCTCAAAGTGGGAAGCCAAAAGTAAGGCAATTGCACTAGTCTCGATTTCTAGTACTTCAGTACTTAGCTGTCACTCGTCGAGTAAGGTCGTGTCCTACCAGTAGGTAAATTGCATTTAAAAAGCGCCAAAATGCCCTCCCTGTGAAATGAGAAAATGATTCCATTACACGGCAAACAGTAGTAAAAGTGTAGAAATAACATTTAATTTATTAGTACACGCAAATTACGTATTATTTTCGATTATTATAAACAATACAATTAATTTTCATGTTTCCTGCCAGACGATTTTATACGTCATTAGAAAAAATACACCCACATTCTTTGATTGTCTTAGGGTACAGCCACACTGAGGCCAATTTCCACCTACAAACATTCGGACGATTGTGTAGAGGGGTAGTTAGTGCGTTGGAAGTTCGAGTTGAAAGGTTGGCTTCGATGTAGAAGTAGCATATCTTTTTTATGCATGAATAACTTTTGAATTAAGAAATTACTGAAAACCGTTGAAAACAGAATAGTGTTGCTTACTTGCCACTTTATACCGTGAGTATGTGAGACTATGGCGAGTCTATATAACGTCATTGGTATTAAGTGCTGTAAGTTTATATAAAAGAAACCTGGTAAAAAAATTGTATAAAACAGGTAGGTACTTTATCAACGAATCTTTGTTACTATCAGTTCAGTGAAATTAATGAAAATGACATTTAAATTTCAAGCAAATCCTAGCTGACAAATACCCAACAGAATTTAATATATATTTTTAAACTTACCTTTACAAAAAAACATAATAGAAGTTCAAATAGATGTATAAAATACCTCTTTACGTAGTTTGTGGTGTTTGAAAACGGTTTGTTTATATAAAACTCTACAACCGTTAGCTAAAATACGAAAATTGGTTCTTATCTTTAAATCATAGTGGGTATAAAATTGCTGATATTAGGCAAGATCTTGATATGGCCTATAAAACGCGTGAAAGTAAACCTATTGAAAAGGAAAGTTGGCTATTTTTGGTAGTTGTGTGACTTGGTGCTATTTCCTTGAAAAGTTGTTTATTTATTTGGTTTTAATTCATACGAAAACAATTCAAGGGAAAGCCGTAAAATCGCGTATATTTTTATTAATTTGGCTTGGCCGTGAAATATGAAGGCCACAAGGTCAATTTCTATTAGTAATACCGAGTGCAATTCCAGAAGGAAAACGTCCAGTGGAAAACGCCCATGAAAATTGTGAGAAGCAACTCCAGACGCCGTGAGAGAAGGCTCTGTCTGCTAGGCTCTGTCTGCTATGAACGTAGGCTGTCGAAATAGTACAGGACAGGTACGCCTGGAGGTGCCTTATCAAAACAATGGGTTGTCGACACAGGAAAGAACACAAAATGCGATGATAGAAAGTTGCGAAGAAAATTTGCTTCCCTTTACTATGTTAGAAAGTTTCCTTCGGATTAGAAGGTGACATGCAATCGACACCGTGAAGTTTGGATAACTTTTTTTCTTCATTTCCCCGTGCAAATTTTAGAAAATTACCCACTCACTTATTTTTTTAAATAATTTACTGTCATATGTTGAAACCAGAAATAAGGGAAAATTTAATTTATTTAAAATAATATTTCTTTTACGCATTTGAAAAACAATAAATTTGTCGCATTTCTTGTCGAGATTAGCGGTCCAAAATGGAGTGCTTATACCAACCCTGCTGTATCGTAAAGTCATGGACCTAGATGAGAAGGAACTGAAATGTTCCAGAGTTAACTGAGCGTCCCTTTCTTGATCTTTACGTGTACATCAGCCTTGCATTCTTTACGGATCTCCACTTTTCTCAAACGAGCATACATGGTATAAAAAAACATTTATCTCAGAGATCTCATTTCAACACCTTTTAGTCTATTTTCATCCTTTCTCTGCCAGTTCTATGCCTCACTGCCATACATCATGATCGGCACCAGCACTCCATTGTGAACTACTAACTTCGTTTTAATGGACAGTTTTTTTTTTAGCGTCAACAAGGTCAAGTCGTTCAGGAATTACCTGCAATTACCCATCTTTCAATATCTCTATCAGTCTTTTCATCTACCATTAACATTTTCTCCAAATACACAATCTCATCCGCCACTGGTTTCGTGTTCTCTCTTTCAAACACCGCGACTTAAGACTTACTTACAATCATCATTAACTCATTCTTTATACATACTTCGTTCATCTTACACACGATAGACTGTAGACCTACAGATCTTCTATATTATGTGAATACCAAAGCATGAAAATTACATCAACATTATTACTAAGGTCAAGTTTTACTTTTGGCGTTCAAAATAAAAGTAGGTTAAACAATGTACACTCGCAATACAATATTAAAATTATTAACCCAAGGTTTTTCTTAATCGTGGAGACATTATCGAATAATATTTTCACGTTATTGCTTTACTAATTGTGTGCTTACGAAGAAATTAGTTTGCGAGTTTATTAGTTAAGAGTTCCTAAACATGAGTTTACTGACTCTAACGTAATAAATTAATGGATTATCTAAAGATACTTTAGATGGATATAAAAAAAATGCCATGAAAATGAAGCTTAATGAACTATACTGCAACTTCAGGCAGGATTTCACTTTATCGACTAATCCGGCAAAAAAAATCAGGTTGTGTTATAATTAAATCCTTTGTCAGGATAAAAAAGGAATGTTTGTGTTTTTATAGAGAGTGGAATCCCTGATCCACTTCGGCACATTCTTACAAGTCGAATGACTTTGTTTTGCAGAGTTTGTAGTTTGTTTATGTTTGTGTGAGCTGCATGACCCCAAATAGGTGCAGCGTATGTGAAGCCCGTTCTAATGGTCGTATTGTGTAGTAGTAATTTATTATTATTAAATGATGACAATATTAGCAAAACTCAATCGAAAATCTGGAAACCTCTGGGACTCGAACCCAGGACCTCTCGCTTTCCGGCCAAAGGCGCTAATCACTGCGTCAAGGTGTCGATATCCGATTCGTTCATTTTTAATTGTATCATAATAATAATAATAATAATAAGCCTTTTTATTCTGAACTTCTGTTAGGTATGAATTTTGGCATGTTCTTATTTTTTTTATAACATATCCCGAAGCTCAGTTTGCCTCTTGGCATAGGCCTCCTCTAACATTTTCCACTGGGACCTGTCACGCGCTACTCTTCTCCAATGATGTCCAGCCGTGAGTTTTAGGTCGTCTTCCCATCTTATTTGTTGGCGTCCTCTACTTCTCTTGCCGTCTCTGGGATACCAGTCAGTGACATTTTTGCACCATTTCTCTTGTGGATCGCGGATCATGTGACCTGTCCATCTCCACTTTTGTTGGTCTATTCGGGTAACTATATCAGCAACTTTAGTTTTCTCTCTTATTATGCTACACCTCACTCTGTCCTGTTTCCTTATTCCTGTCAAACTTCTCTCCATGGCTCTCTGGCAGCGTTCCAACTTTTCTCTGTGGCGTTTGGTGAGTGCCCAATTTTCACATCCATAAGTGATGACTGGAAGTATACATGTGTTGAAGACTTTCCTTTTTATTTGCATTCTTATCTCCTTGGATTTCAAGACTTCTTTCAAAGACCAGTATTTCTTCCATCCATTTGCTATTCTTCGCTCGATTTCTTTGGTGGTTTGATCTTTGTGAGATATTATCTGTCCTAAATAGATGTAATCTGACACATATTCGAGTGGTTGGTTGTCAATTTTTATGGGGACTGGTTCAGAGTTTGTAAGCAATTTTGTCTTGTCTTTGTTCATGCATAGGCCGACTTTCACACTTTCGTCGTTTAGTGCTTCTATCATTTTAAATAGGTGCGTTGGGTTTTCCTCGAATAGGACTATATCATCTGCAAATCTTAAGTGGTTCAGTTTTGCACCTTGCACGTTGATACCATATTTTTCCTAATCTAGTTTGCGGAAGATACTTTCTAGAGCAGCCGAGAACAATTTTGGTGATAGAGGGTCTCCCTGTCTTACTCCTCTCTCGATCTTGAACTTTTTTTCCAAGGTTTCCAGTTGGATCCTCGCTTCGCAATTCGAGTATATGTTTTTTATAATATTGATGTAGTTTGAAGGTATCCCCTGCTGTTCAAGGCTATCTCATAAAGCTGTGTGTCTTATGCTGTCGAAGGCTTTGGAGTAATCTATGAATGCCATGTATAGTTTCTTATTATACTCATTATATTTTTGTACTATTTGTTTCACTGTGTGTATGTGATCCAAGGTAGAGTATTTTTGTCTAAAGCCGGCTTGCTCCCGTGGTTGGTTTTCGTCTAATATTTTACTTATTCTTTCCAGGATAACTTTGGAAAACACTTTGTAGATATTTGACACCAAACTTATAGGTCTGTAGTTCCCTATATCTTCCTTTTGTCCTTTCTTAAATATAAGAATAATGTTCGACGTTTTCCACTGCGCAGGGATTAGACCAGTTGTTAGTATATCATTGAATATTTTTTTTTTTGTTTTTTTTTTTTTTAACTTTATTTATTCTCATTTCTTTGTACATATAATGTATAATAGCACATATAATAACATAATATTTAATAACAAATAGTATGAACAAGAGATGAAAACCCACTAAGGCACTGCCTGAGTGTGGGTAATATTAAAACAAAATACTATATTTCCAAGTACCCAAAGTATAAAATAGACTTTAAAAACATATAAAATATAAAGTTAGTATAAAAAGTTAGTAATACATTGGTAGAATAAGTGAAAAAGGTTTTTTTTTCAGCTATTATAAAAATATGGAAAAAAAACATAATGATTTTTTATTTTTTTTATTTTAGTTATTTAAAAAAAAAAAAAAAACAGAAAACACATTGTACTAAAGTTTAGAAAGTTACAGAAAGTGAGTTGTAGAAGGATGGATAAATTTATAGAAAAAGCTTTTCAATATTTACATTATTCAACCATAATTTTACCTCTTTTACATATTTTATCATTTTATTTATCATTTGAGTTTGTAGTGGTAGAAGGTTAAATGAACGAGGACCAATGAAACTGCTATGTGTCTGCAATAATTTAGTATTGGTTTGTGGGGTGTAAAATATATTATTTATTCTTTTGCTCGTTCTGTTTTCATTTATTTCGAAATTATTTTTGTTTTTAAATACATATTTCAAAGTTTGTAATATAAATAATTTACGTATTTTAGTTTTTTTGTATAATAAGTTGGTCGAAAATGTTTTATTTTTGTTATATATGACTTTAATTATGTGTTTTTGAATTATTTGTAGAGGCTTAATAAATGTATCAAGTACACCACCCCATCCTATAATGCTATAAGTGATTGATGATTGCACCAGGGAAAAATAGACCATTTTCAATTTTTCAAGGTTTAGTACTTCCTTAAGTCTATAAAATATGTAGGTCAGATATCTTATATATTGAAGTGAGTATTGGTAGTAGTTCTTCCAAGGTGCCTTTAAGGAGTTCGTTTGTCACTTTATCTGGACCTGGAGCTTTTTCCATCTTCTGACTGTATATGGCCTTTTCTACTTCTCTGGTAAGTATTTTTGGTTCAGTTATAACCTTTTCCTGCTCTTTATTGTCGTCAAAAACACAATCCGAGGATAGCCTCGGATTGTATTTTTGTTTGTCGTCTGGGCTTGAATAGAGGTCCTGGTAAAATTTTGTGGCTATTATATTTTTGTTTAGTTTTGATATCCATTCTTTATTTGATTCTCTCAATTCTTTAAGCGCTTTTTTTACTCCTCCTGTTTTTACTATATGCTTTTCTAATGTTTGCAGCCTCTTGGTCTTTCTATCTTTCCTGATGTTTTCTCTGATTTCCTTACTTAACTTCGTTATAGTTTTAATGTCTTTTTTAGGATGTTTCGAAAGTAGATTTTTTCTTTCTTCTATAAGTTGTAGAGTTGTGTCACTTGGTTTGTACTTGTTTCCTCTACTACTCTCAGTTTTTGCTTTAGTTAGTAGATTTTCTAGCTTTCCATATTTCGTACGAACATCAATGTTACTCGTAGTTAATTCTTCGGCTGATTCAATTAGAGATTGTGTTATTTTCTATAAGGTTTCTTTGCTGTGGTGTTTTATAGTATGTGGAGCAAAATGTTTTCTAGATTTATTTGGTGGTTCTTTTCTTATGTTACTTCTTACCATACGATGATTTGTATTGAAATTTAATTTAATTATATCATACTTCGACTAAAAACCAACCACATTATCGTCATTTTTCTAACGCATATTTTATTGGCTGCTGTATTTATGTATGATTGCAAGATACAAACCCGAACTAAATGCTTTCGAAATAGTGTCTGGATAAATATGTATTCATTTTATTTAATATGCGACATCTATAGACTTTTCTGCAAGTCTAAGATGAATATGTTTTTATTTGTTTAAATATTAAAATTTGAGGTTTTACTCATAAAGTTAAAAGAATATAAGTAAAATATAAATGTATTTTCTAATGATCATCGACTTGTTCTACCTAACATCGGGTAGAGTACGGCGATGGACTTATTTGCTGGTTTTACTTTTTCATTTTACGTTTTCTCCACCTTACTTATACTTGCTTACAAAAATGTTTTAATAGCTCTACTAGTCCTCGGCATTGCCCGGGATATACACACAAGTTTTTTTGGATATCAGACGTAGACAGTAACCCTCTTCTGGTTTTGAAAGTCAAGTTTGAAAAAATTCATCAATCTCGGAATATACTTAACTGTAGATTTGTATAAAAATCAAATCCAGGCAGTCCGCCCGGTGTCCGCCACACAACCGCCACGTTCACTCACGGCCGATCGATAAAACCCAATATTGTTTTGATATTAACCAAATCCATCATCTGTATTCAGTGATCAATATTTGCATGTTCCATGATTGTTCACACATAATCCGACAGACGATTGATAAATATTATCGCTGCCTCCATAGTAACAGATAAATTACGGTTAATTATCAATACACATATATTTTTGAATTATGTCGTTCGCTACGCAAAATTACTGGCTTATTTATTAAGCGCTAGCTGGTACCCGGCATGCGTTGCTATGCCATTTAAAAAAATGTTTCTCCCAGCGTGTCCTTTCCCATTCGTACCATTCCCCTTCCGCCTCCTCTTCCACTCCCGCGTCCCCTTCTCCTCTCGCGTTCCCACTCCGTCTCCTCTACCTTCCCTCTCCCCACTCCTCTCCCCTCCTTCCCCCATCCCACGAACCCCCCTCCCAAGTCCCCCTCCCCCTTCCCAAATCTCCTTCCCTTGTTCCCCTCCCCCCTCCCTCGAGCCCCTACCCGAGTTCCTCTCCCCTTCCCCCTCACCCCTCACGCATTCAATGCATTCAACCCCGGTAAATTAAGTTTTTAAACTAATATATGAAAAATTGTTGTTTTTGCTATCTTCCTCGCAATTTTTCCATATTTTCTCACCATTTAAACCTTTCCTGGACTACAACAAACATTTCAAAATCAAAATCAGCTAAATTGGCCCAGCCATTTTCGAGTTTTAGTGAGACAAACGAACAGCAATTGATTTTTACATGTATAGATATTGAACCAATGAAGCTCTTAGAAATAAAAAAGTAATGTTCGCGATCCATACGCTTAAATAATGCTTCTAAGGGCCTTGGCTCATGGAAAAACTGAAAAAAAAACAAGTTGTCGACGCAAACACGATCAACCTTCTGAACAAAAGCGATATTTTTCTGACCTGACATGTCAAAACATGACAAAACATGATAAAACTTGACAGGTCATGAACCACTACCATGGCAATCTGTCAACAAGGCAACTGAAACGCAACTGGCGACCAGCACTGCTGGCAGTCACATTTGAGAGGTTGCCATGGTAGCGGCTCACAAACTGTCAAGTTTTTGATTTTCTATGTATTCTATTTATTTATTTATTAATAAATGCCCTTTTTCGGGGCTTTTACATTTATAGCATAGTTAGAAAAATACAAACTAATTGTACATAACTGATATGCCTCAATAACAACATTTTATATTTGTTTAAAGATAAATTGAAGATGTAATTTTGTTCAAGAGGTTGATTGCAATTGCGTTGTCAACTGTTTTTTTTTTCAGTTTCTCCATGAGCGAAAAACGAACATGGTTGAAATATGAATAAAAACTCTAATAATAATTTACTCCCGTTTGGTGTCAAAAGGAAAATTTGGATGCCAATGCATATTTAGGTTAGTATTTTACTTACATTTCGTAGTGTCAATTTGTAGAAAATACCGTCAATGTTTCTAACGTATATCGTTTTCTTATTTATTCCCTGTCAATATCCGTTCGGCTGTCAACGGTAAAGATTGCTAGTGGCATCGATATACTCGTAAAATCATCGGAAGTTACGCATCGATCCGATATTGCCAAGTTATCAATTCCACCATGCTAGAGCTCCAGTAGCACAATTATTAGGGATCGTCCATTTATAACGTGAGGCTCACAAGGAAGGGGAGGGGTTCGAAAAATATTCACAAAATTTTACAAGGAGGGGAGGGGGGATATAATGAGATTAAATGAGATATCACGTGTATTTATTTTTCTTAAACGCACGATTTCCAAACCAAACAGCGGTGCGTGGCCTTGACTCACCGTTGGCAGGCAACGATTTCCCCGCGTTTAGCGACAACTGCTCGGCTCACCAGTCATCAGTAAATCTGTGATTTTGACGCCGAATACATACGCAAATCATTGCCGCTTATATTCTCGTTAAAACAGAATTCTGAAAATTTCAATATTCTTTGTACTAAAAAAATACAAGTGATTTTGGGTATGGGGGGGGGGGTATTCTAAAACCTCACCACATATCACCAGGGGGGGCTTAAAAGGTTGCTAAAAACATCAGCATGTTACCTCGGTAAGACAGAGTATCACGGTTAAGTAATTCGAAGTTGCTAACGTTTCTTTTTATTTTCTTTATTTTTTCTGCTTTATATTTTTTGTGTAAAAGCATTTGATCGATTTTTCTAACAATTCCATCATTTTCATCTGTTTGGAATATAAATCTCCTCGTTTTGCAACTGGCAAAAACAAACCCATTTGGTTAGGTTAGGGTTAAGGCTATTCGGGGTTAAACTAACCAATCTATCGCTGAACCTTTTCTGAAACCAAAAGCTTTGCATATCTCCGGGGAGGGAACTGATAATAGGAACATAAATAGGGTGTTCTTGAACCTCCTACGACTAAAGGGTGTTTAAATTCATAAATGACAAAAAGCAGATATTATAGCAGATTAACAATTGAAAAGATAATTTGGAATAAGTGTGTTGTGGGCGTTTAATTTATTTATGAAAATATAACCTACTTACATCTCTGGAGATTTAACCAAACATTTTCAAATTCGCAATTGTTTCTTTTGTTAACGTTAACTCTACACATGAGGCACTAAGAAAAATAATTTCGTTCAGGGCCTACGTCATCTTTGGGGATGCTGTTTTGAGGGTCTTTTTTGGAAGGAGTGAACTTGGGTCTTGAAGAGACCCATGTTATAGGAAGGAGGAAACACAGCGGCCCAAAAATTGTTCGACAGTCGAGTTGTTGATCTCAAGAACGAATCGTAAAAACGATTTGACAACGTTCTCATGTGTCAAATTTCAGCTGTTTACAAATGTTGGAGGCGCGTTCTGACTCTGCACCGATGCCGAATGAATCAATAAATGATGCTAGTTCCTTGGAGCTTATACACGTAGAACAATGATAGCATTCTTACCCGATGCTTGTGCTCTAAAGATTGCGATCCGTTTATTTAGATTTCGATAGTAGAATCTATCAAACGGATCGCCTTTTTCTGCACCGTGTCGAGGGTTTTTTTTCAGTTATTTTGGGGCTCTAAACCAAAGGTGGGGTAAACACGAACATATAAGAGAGTTTAAAAACAATTTGATTGGTCTGCCTGTGGCCTAGGATTCAAAAGGTCTTATGTAAACGCTCTGTGAGACACTCAAGATAGAGTTGTGATATAAGAGTGAGTTTCTTTACTTCTGTTTTAATTAACTTTTCATTTTCAAAACTTGACTTTAACGGGCATCAACATGTAAACATTTTAACGGGCCTACCTGGAAACTTGGAGTCATAACGTCTTATTTAAATTTAGGACATCTTTCTTTGAATCGTTAACATTTTTTTGTAAATACCGCACAAGAATTCCATCTGCCCGAAGTATGACTATGGCATATCCAATTGGGGTTTGTTGTGAAACTGGAGAAGGACAAGAGGAAATTTTAATCACATTTCTAAGAACTATTTTTTTAATTATTTCAACAGTTAAGTTGTATAACTAACTCCCAAACCCAGTATCAAACAAATTAAGTTTAAAACAAAACTGCATTTAGTCAATAAAATTTTGGTTTGGAATTATCGAAAATAGAACTGACTAGTGTTTTAAATACATCATAATACTAATTACTGAATAAATCCTATCCAAACTATGAAGTTGTACCATAGAAATAACTGAACACCCTTTATCCAAAACCTAGTTCACCTCAGCACAGGATCTCCTAGTGAGGAGGTTTAAGAAAATATTCTACATCTGTGGGTTTTAGATTAATCGTGTAGTTTCAACATCCTTTAATAGATGTCATTGGTATCTTTATTTATAAGAAGTTTTGCTATATCCCAAGAGATGTCAGATGTAATAGGAAGGAAAAATGTATGCGGGGTGGATAGGAATCGGGGATCAGTGTGTCCAGAAGTGACGGAAATATGAATATATCCCTCTTACTGTGTTCAAAGAGAGTCCTGTTGGAGAAGTGAAAAGTCTTTCTCAACAAGTCTCTCCCGATCTGGCCTGCCACGCAGTTGGCAGGCAGATCCGGACAAACCTCACCCCATGCTAAGTCACCGGGAACCGCTGCCAAGTCACCAAACGTAGCGAACCACTTAGGGTGTTCTATGGCAGAGGTGTTGATTCCCGGGTGGCGGTACTCATACCCTCCTCCCAAATTGTAAATTTTTATATTCATTTTGAAATTCAATACTTCTTAGTTAGAATTATAATAATAGTGTATATATTTTTAATAACCTTACCAAATTTTAAAAAAAAATCAAAGTAGACGCAAGGAATTCATAATAATTCTTAATATTACAATCTTAACACTAACATTTTCGAGAAGTTATTTTCGTACAGCATAAAAAAACCACAAGATTCATGTAAAGTATATTTTTTCCAGCAAAAAAGAGATCTATAAATTTCCCTTATTATTGGCGTGAGAAAAACGCAACTTTCTCGTATTAATTTAAGCAGTCTACTTTTAAACCTAACTTGAAATTATTTCCGGAAAGTAACCCGTAAAGAAAATAGAATTTATATTTCATTTTGACATCTTGAATGGCTCGTTCCGGAAGAGAAGTATTTATTTTCCCCGCTTTTGAAAAGTTTTATTATGACGGGTAAATTATTAAGCGACCACTTTGTTCGATCGAGTTTGTTCTTCTCTCGTTATTTAAAAAAAAGTTTTTTTTTATTTGTCAGCACCGATTTCTTGGAAATTAAACAAATTCACGACACGAAAGGTGTTAAAACCCCTTGAATCTCGGCTAATTTTTATTTTGATATTTTTGTAATTTTTTTTTAATAAATACTTTTTGTATTCAAAAGAAAAAAAAAGTGAAGCGACAATAATTGTTTTAATACCTTTATCTAAATAAAGACAGTTTTTTTATTAAAATGTAAAGTTGTAATTTGAGTCAACAAGAACATTGGTGAGCGATTAATAATTTATGTATGCATTTAAAATTTTTCAACTTTTTAATTGTAGTTTGTGTTTATTTGAAATACCAAAATCTGAAAGAGTTTTTGGTCCTCTTTTGTAAACCGTATTTCCTTTAGAAATGCTTACAAAAACAGTGAATTTATCTGGAATCGTACGTAATACCAAAATATTTAATAAAATAGATTTTTTTAAGCTTTCAAATATTTAAGTTGCTTTAATTAAATACTGGTAGCAGACCTCATTTTGTCTTTGAAATTATAGAGTAGTGTTTTACAAGTCCAGAAAAAATATAGTATATCCCATAATTAATATATCAGGTATGCCTCAAACGTCATTACACATGTCTGGCAATGTTGTAGGTAGCTTGAAATCAAGGTAATGGGTCCGGCGGTTAAAGTTTAAAATTTTCTACGGTTATGGATTTATTGCATAATATGGAAAATTTAATTCTGCAGAAAATGATCGTAAGACATTAAATATTTGGCCTAAGCTTCTCAAAATAAAATTAAACGCGATTTTTTACAATTTTGTTTCTTGAACAAATCAAAAGAGACAGCTGATGTTAAACGGAAATTTAAACCTTATCACCATCTAAAAAAAATAGTATTGTTGAAAGCGACCTGAAAAATCGACCCCAAATTTTACGTGGTGCATCGCATTAAGAAAAATAAATTGCAAAATATAAAGGCTCTAAAAGTGAATGCTTTCTGTTGAAAATCGACAAGAAATACGTCACATCATCAGTAAGCACTAAGCAGTAATGATCGGTAATAAAATAAACCCTTAACGATGGGGAATAAATTAAAGGTTTATTCGCAGGCTCAGTATATTCAATAAAATTGGATGGGTTCATAACGTTTCAAATTTATTCAGATCGCGCACGGGGTTTTTATCATGCTATGATTTCATTGTATTTTATTATTTATTTTAAAAATCTACCCTTACAAGAGACAACAATTTATTATCGGAGAAGAATATTTCATCCATACTTCCATACTTATTATAAATGCAAAATGACGTTATCACGCATAAAGCAATATAACAATTTTAAAAATTCTATAAATTATTAAAATGACGTTTTCACGCTTAAAAAAATAAAACGATTTTAAAAATTCTTTCACCAATAGAAAGCTAAATTATATGCGAGGACAATATGCTGTATTTATAATAGTAAGCTTTGGCGTTATGAAATTATAAATATTAATATATTATATTTGTTATACGTTTTCTGTCGCTAACAAAAGCGAGTTTTTGCTAAAGCCAGAAAACAAATTGTTGCCATGGAAACGATGTTGATATATTTGTGGGCTCTATGCTTGTAGATACTCAGCCCCTTACCTACTGTTCGGCTGCTGCTCCAGAAAATTCAAATATAAGAATATGTTTTGTTTTTTGGACAATCTATGTTTTGTAATAAATGTCAGATGAGAGTTACTACATTAAAAATATGATTTGTAATGATTTTAAAGATTGTTTAATAAATAGTATTATTTTTTATTATATTTACAAATATGTGGAATATTTAAATGAAAATTCCGAAATGTTTGTAAGCGCATACATTCTGAAAGACTGCACCAAATTGGATAATTCTTTTATTCTTTGAGCTCTAGCATTATAAAATTTGAGCTCTAGCATTATGAAATACGCGAGCTGTTTGAAAACTGAATGTACCGGGAATGAATGTACGGAATGCGGGAGGGGGTGGGGGGAGGGGGGATAATTGAGAAGTGCAAGCGCTACAGTAATTTCCCCTAACACCATGCGAGCGAAGCCGCGGGGAAAAGCTAGTATTATATAGCAGACAGAGAAAGATAAACTTAGTATCGCCATGGCGACAATCCACAATTTTGAAACATAACTTTGCTTGAAATGTTTTCAGCAGCATTTTGTTCATAGTCAGGTTCACCTTCCGCACCATTTTATTCCTCATCTCCCTTTTCCACTCCTTTTACGCTCACAACGTTCCCCAATTATTGGGATCGCCATAATCCCACTTGTTTCACACAGTAAATTAGGACTCTTGTGGAATTAACATAAATTCAACAGTAATTTGACCAGTGAGTGGTTGAGTGAGCATTATGTTTGGGGCCCACCCGGGCGTCGCGTGTTCGATTCCTCGGCTGGCTAAGTCCTCCATCACGACTCAAGCAACATTTTTGGCTTACTGTGATGGTAATAGGAGACTCAAATATTGTTGGGCTATTCTTAACCCGGAAATGTTTGTCTTTAAAAAAAAAAACAAATTGTTCTATTATTTGTCTCCCATAATTGTTAATTAATCTTGCGACATTATTTTTAATTAAGTCAAAATATTTAACAACCACTTTATCATTTTTTTTATTTATTTTACCTTTTCAATTACTTGCAAATTCACTTTGTGACATCATTTTAAATTAAATAAAAATAACCTTATTCTTTATTTTTTAAAACAAAATTTTTTTATCAACTTAACATGTTTCAAAATAAATGTTTCTTACATTTAAAAATAAAAAGCTTACATACTTTTTAATTAACATACTATTTAATTTTAATATGTAGACTTATAAACTAATGATAGTTCTATATAGCCAATGAGTTTACCTATCTTTTGTTGATTATCATATATTCGTTAGATTTAAAAAAAAACATTATAAAATCGTAAACTTCTACTTAATTACTTACAAATAAGGGAAATTTGCCAAAATACGCAGCAAAGCAATCCGAGGTATTTAAAATAGAGCCATATTGTGGCAAAAAGCGTTCCATCAGTTAAATAAATTTTAAGTATTCAATTTAATTCGATACACTTTTTAATTTACATATTAAATGCAATGTACCAAAACTCAATTTTGTTTCTCTCTTCATGGATTTATTAAAACAATTCAGAATAAAACTTTTTATGAAATCTTGTTAACTTTTACATCTTAAAGTAACTTAAAAAATCCTTTTAAACGAAACATTCAACGTACCAAAAACTTGCACGTTGTTCTATCACTGACATTTTTAATACTTTTAAACTTTAGTTTCGGTTTCACGAAAGAAAGAAACGATAAACCGTTGAAAAGGAGACATAGAAAGGAGGCTTTATTTAACGTTCCAATTTTGAAATGTCAGAGAAAATGGGATCCTGTTTTTTTTGGTCTAATGTCTAAAGGAATTCTATCAGATTTTTTCAATACAGGTACCCGATGTAGCAACCATTACCTCTTGATATTTATTAAGGTGCGACTCGTAACAGGTTTTGTTAAAATGTAATAGTGAGCGAAAGAAACGTCAAATGGTAACTACGAAGCTTTTAATTTGTGTGCACAAAAAACCTTTCAACTTTTCGCTCTTGATTTTTTAGGTCACATAATTAATATCATCGTGCACATGTTACTTGTAAAACACGAAAAATAGCGAAATGGTTGTGTAAAATTCGGAAGTGAGAACATTAAAATGTTTTCTGGACGTAACATCGTCTTAACCGAACTGCTTAAAACCATTGTACAGGAGACCATATTTGTCCCAACTGACGAAGGACTTAAAATTCTAATCTCTCTTACTGTCATTGCGAGAAATATAATTTAAACGGTATTAGAAAGAGAAAACTTCACGCTTTATAATCAAAACTAGAATTAAATATTAGAAAAAAATAAATGTGCACCTTTATGAAACCTTTGTGAAGTTTCCGATAGCAATTCGAAAAAAAATGTGTAAAATTTAGAAAATTTTTATTAATTATTATTTTATGAAAGGAATAAAACATGATTTTATAAAAACGTTTATAATACATTTGCTTGATAAAAAATCTGTGTGTTTTTCTTTTTTTTCATTATCAGTAATTTTAAATAGAAAAAACGATAGGTGTGTCATCTTTAGAGCTTTTTTATGTTTGCAAAAAAAAATTTAATTCAGAAATTATATGTTTATTTCTATTAAGCATATTTTATCACTTGGATTTTATTGCAAAGCAAAAAATTTTGGCCTTCTGAGAAAGATCCCCGAGACCTGATGGGTTAAACAAAAATGCTATATTTTCTAACTTTTAAACAAACATTTTGATTGTAAGTAAAAATGATCGAATGGTCAGAAATCGTCACATTCTACTAGCCACTGAATAAATTAACAAATAAGAGGAAGATTTATGCAAAAAAAAAATCTTATAATTTTCATATATTTCGACTCGAATTGAAATACTTGTTCTTGAAAGTATTTTGATTTTTTTTAATTGTTTTACTATAAGTAAGGAAAAATGACGCTCACTTCAGGCAGACAGACACGCCTACAAAACACTTTTATTGGTATATCTCTTCCGTGCCCTCTACCCCTGAAACCATATGCAATATTTCACTGTCAAAAAACGCCGTATTTTTTAAGCAAGTTTAACCATGTCATCTATAGCTTTAAAACAGGGGTTGGCAAACTGGGGTAAATTACACTAAACGAGGTAACATTAAAATCGCCGGATAATGCTTAATAAAAACTGTAGACTGAAACCTTTTTATGTGATAGTCTCATCTGCCCGGAGCCAGAAGAATTATCCACTGCGACAGCGCAATTTAAAACTTTTTTCTCCGATAGCTCGACATTTTTTGGTGATCATTTTAATAAGGTTGATACAATTTTTGATTTTTTTTTACGTTAGCGTTTTTTACGTTATCTCCATACAGGAGGCCTTGTGGAAAGTAATTTTCCTACGAGCCAGTGTTATCTCTGAGAATGCTGTATGGAGGGTGTTTTTTATGGAAAGGAAAGAGAGGAAGTAATGGGAAGGAAAAAGTATGAGGGGTAGGTAGATGTGTCCATGAGTGACGGACGTATGAATCCATCCCTCCCACTGCGGTACAAAGCGATGAGTTGAGAGAGCTGGAGATGGAAAAAGTTCTCTATCAACCAGACTCTGCCGATCCGGCTCGCAGTAGGTGGAAAATCGCATTTGCCGCCAAGATCTAGACAAACCTCACTTCCATGAATCCGGACACCCCTGCTAAGTCATCAAACTTAGCGAATAACTTAGAGGTGACCTATTTTCCAATAAATGGTTGTCGGGGGTACCCATACCAACCTCCCAAATTGAAAGCTTAAGTTTATATTGACTTCGAGCAAACAAATACGCAGACAATGCTTTCATCGGTTTATCTCTTCATTACTTAAAAAAGTTCCTCGAACCCTGTCTAAGAATATAAAGAATGCTATATCAAAGTATTCAATCTTCATCACGTATCTTCTATCTCATCAGGACGTGACGCGGTGTTGGATGTCACCTTGGTTTTGTCAGACAATATTTTAAGGCTTCCGCGCTAAAAAATAAGTCGAAGGTTTTCAATATCAGCATAATCCGCATTTAAAGGAAGTAAATTTTCAAATAAAACCTCTTGGATGATAAAGTTCATTCAGTCTTTTGAATTATTGTATATTTTTGAACTTTACGTGAATATTAAAAATTGAATTAAAGAAGAACACCAAAGCATTGCGCTAGTAATATTCGCATGTAAGTGTCAG
The DNA here is from genome assembly GCA_936435175.1 of Glyphotaelius pellucidus. Classification (NCBI taxonomy): domain Eukaryota; kingdom Metazoa; phylum Arthropoda; class Insecta; order Trichoptera; family Limnephilidae; genus Glyphotaelius; species Glyphotaelius pellucidus. The sequence goes on from OW386561.1 coordinate 12,770,838, forward strand.
AAAAACACATTTTTAAAAGAAAGAATAACATGGTATACCTACGTGGGTCAATTTATTAAACTAGGCAAAGAAAATTAGACTGGCGAAAATGATGGAAGTAGGGCCAATTTCAGCAAATTTAGTAATTTCCTAAAAACAATAAGATCGTCAACTCTGACATGGAACCCGTGAACTATATCCAAGAACATGGTGACGAATATGGCCACCACACAGAAGATTTTTTTTTTTTAAATGTACAACAGATAAATAATCCAATTACCGTACAATTTTCTCATTTTGCCAATCTTAACACCTAAGAAAATGATCATTATACAAAAAAATCTTAAGCCTATCTAAAGAAGAGTTGTATATATCTAGTGTTTTTGATATTTCGTTCAATAGTACCATTCTTCTTGTTATGCTATGCTGTGCTAGAACATCTGTTCTGCCGTATGGTATTTTGAACAAGTCGTGTCGACGACTACGACTGAAGTTTTCTAGCACGTATAAATCGTAGCATTCCAAGAGGAATGGGCTGTCAATATAGTTATGGATTATGTTAAAACTAAGAATTGCAAGATTTGCATAACGTCTAGTTTCCAAACTAAATCTATTTGTTGCCTCAAGTAACTATATGGTGCATGAACCTCGGATAAGTTCCGTGCATTTGCATATAGACGTACCTTAGGAATTTTTTCTGGATTTGTTCCAGCATATTGATATATTTAGTCTGGTGCGGAGTCCACACACCACTAGCATACTCCGGCTTACTTCTTATGACGCCATCAAACATGGCTATCATTGTATCTGGGTCATCAAATTGCTTACATATTCTGATGACAAAACCCAGGAGTTTGTAGCATGCTGGAGTGAGCCGTGATATCTAGTGTTAGTTTGGGATCAAAGACGACACCAAGATCTTTAAAGCTATTGACTCGACATAACGTTTTCCCTTTAATGGTGTACTCAAAAACTACGGGCTTCTGGGAGCGGGTATATGTCATTGTTACACATTTTTTAATATTGAATTCTAATTTGTTTTTATCTGACCATTCTGCTATAGCATCAAGGTCAGATTGCATTTTTAAGCAGTCCTGATGACAGATTATTTCCATCAAAAGTTTGAGGTCATCCGCAAATAGAAGACATTTGCAATATTTTATACATACTTGAATGTCATATATAAGTATAAGGAACAACAGAGGACCAAGGTTTGACCCTTGGAGAATACGCTGTTCGACGTCAGCCATTTTTGAGTTTGGAGTTCGGAGCTGAAAAACAGTAAGTGTTCTGAGAATTATGGAGAGCAGTGACGTCAGCACTAACAATTCAATAACACTAACTTGACAGCGTGTTTTAATGATATCGATTAAAAATTGACTTTTTAATAAAAAAATTTTAAAACCCCCCGTTTAATTTTATTTAATAATACTTATTTATTCAGAATCAGCGTTTATTGTTCTATACGAACATTTTTTTTTGAAGCAATAATATTTTTTACCGGAACGACTTTGCAGGAACGACTGATTTAAGATGTTTATTGTAAAGTAATTTATTAATCAATATGAATTAGAAATAAAAACGCAAATCTTTTGATAAATATATTTATGTGAGGTAAGAACTGCATTTTCATTTATTCGCTAACGGTGGCTTAGCTTTGATCTTCAATTGAATCCAAAACTCGTAATTCTTCTATAAGAATTTGGTCGGAATTTTGGAGGGTTGTTAATTCCTCCATTTTGAGGCTGATTTGTGGTTTGAGCCTTCAAACCCCATTCGTTATCCACAACAACGTAGGGATGGTATTATGAGGCATATCGGACAGTATTTATCACGTGGGTGCGTCACGTGGCGAAGGCTCGCTTGGGAGGGTTTGGGGCTAATTAATTAAACAGAGATAGGGGATGGTCGCTTTAATAATGTAATGATAATGGCCGAATAATGGTGAATTTGTTACCCCCGTTGAACAGCATTGAGTTACATCTGATTTTGAATGTTACATGGTTAGATTTTGTTTTGGTTACGTCTCACGAAAATTGAAATGTATCATTGTCATCAAATGTTATTTAACGCGTTTTGTTTAATGAAATTTGAAAAGTTCCCATTAAACTCAGATTTCAGATTTGTCAGCAAATTGTGATCGGTTGACGAGTATAAATACATAACAGTTGTTTTGCTATTCCGCTGATCACAATTTTTTCAAAAGCTGTAAGAACCTATGTAGAATTGGCGTTTTTGTTCTAACGTGGAACTGTCAAACTTAATAAATAAAAATAAAATGGCATTAGCAGGAAATTGAGCTTGGAACGCCAGGATGAGAATCCGATGCTTGATCAATTCAGATACAAACCGTTAAAAATATATAGCCCAAATTATGGGTGATAATTTTTTAAAATTTATTTCATAATACGTCATTAAAATTAGTCATATTCCCTGTTTAATTTTGTATTCAGAATATGCTAAGTTTTTGCCGGGATATTATTTTCCAGCTTCTAACTATCACTTTGCTGAAGAAGTATTTGAAATTTGGAACAATGACGAGAAAAATGATGAAAAATCGAGAGCATTTGTTTGAAAACAAAATAAGATTTAGGACTACCTTGGGAGCAAGTTGTAGGTGTTTTTTGTATACAATCTCGTTTTTAATTAAAAAGAGGAAATTTGACCATCTCGATAGTACATAACATAGTTTTATATTCATTAGTTTTGTTGTGGCAATAATTTGTTTTATTGTGGCCATGACGGCCGGCGTAGTCCAGCGGTAAGGCGCTTGACTAGCATTCCGAAGGTCGCGGGATCGAATCCCGGCGTGGCAAATAAATTAATTTGTGTTATTTCACAATTTATTCATTTAAAATAATGTATAGTATATTTGCGGCACGTTCCAGAGTGGAAGATACTCTCAGTACGCCCTGGTGTAAGACCACCGTTCAGAATTGAAACGTTGCGTGAAATGGCTTTAGCCGTGTTTGGTGACCAGATCTGAATAGCCAGGTACTTCCCACCTTCCTCTTCCTCATCTCCTTCCCCTCCCCTCTACCTTCAGCCTCACAACACACCCCGATTGGGGATGCCATAGTCTCACTGGCTCCAGACGGGAGCAGTTGGGACTCTTGAGCGGTATTCATGTGATAAAAAAAAAAAAAAAAAGATATCACGGTGGAACTTTGCAACTAAATTGTGGTTGAATTATGCGTTCCTCCACAGAGATACAGTTGTAAGTGATTGGGTATCCCCTTTTCTTGCATGCCTTGTTTTTCCTACACGTATTATAACACAATTCTAGCAAACAACATTTCGCCTCGTTTCGTTTTTTAGTGTTAACAGTTCATTACAAATGCATCCGTAGCTGTAATTCGTAAGCTGTTTTGTATGCAACAACCGCTATCAAATCAATGATCAATCGAGGAAAACCTTCAAACTGTTTTGTTATGACTTTGTTCTACCTTCCACATTTAAATATTTCCGTTTGTTTGCAAGCACCGAATTTCATAAAAAAAAAAAAACATTGTTTGCAAAAAGCTGTATTGTGAACACATTCATTTAAGATATCGAAACGCAAATTGTTTGAAATGTGTTTTAATTTAGAGCTTTAATGTAAAGATTTTGCTTGTTTTCTAAACGTTATGTATCATGAAAGTCTAAGATCTAGTACATACTTTACTATATTAGTTTATGGTCTCTTCTAGTAACATGGTCTCATTGCCGAGTTGTGCCGAAGGTGGTCGAAGATAGATTTACGAAGTCTTTAGGTTTTCAGGGGCTCTCGAAATCAAAACCAGCCTTCAGCCTGAAAGGACGTTTGTCCTCTGAAATATTATTATAATTACAATAAAAAACGTGGTAAATAAAAAAAATATTAAAAAGGTCTACTACGCGTTATGTTTTTCTCGAATTGAATATGGAATCATGGGACGGGTATACACAACCTGAATACGATTCAAAAAGGAATCATAAAGACCATATAGAAAGAACCCATTAGAACATGGGTCGGCAACCTGCGGCCCGCGAGGCATCTTGGTGCGGCCCCCAAGATTCTCGCCACTACGCATATGACGGACGACGTCATACACAACAGAGTGAAAAGGAGCGAGGAAGGGAGTGAAGGGATAGCGATAATTTCAAACCGAGTTTGCAAACCGGTTAACTGATTTCAAAAAGATCTCATGCAAGATGGAGATTTTCGAAAACCCCTTTGCAGTGGATATCAATGATGTACCAAGCGATTTGCAAATCAATGTGATAGATTTGCCTTCTGATAACTACACGGAGTTAGTAAGGCTTGCTCAGCAAATAATCAATTATGTTGGGGAATACTTTGCGAGCAAACTTTTTCAATTCTGAATTATCGAAAAAACAAGCACAGTTCTCGGGTATCGGATTCACATTTAGACACAATATTACGAGGCTCTACTTCAAAAATGCAAGCTAATAGATAAACAACTTTCAACGCAAATGCAATCACAAAAATCTCATTGATTTTATCAACTACAGTAAATATAGCAATAAGCTTTTTTATGTTTAAAACTAAAATATTTGTACATAAATATTGTAGGTATATTTTTTGTTTTACATTAGCTCCAATAGGAAGCCCTGGTGAAAATAATTCCGCTCAAGGCCTATGTCATCTTTGGGGATGGGATATGTAGGGTCTCTAGGAAAGGAAAGAAAGGAATTTCTGGGAAGGAAAAGGGTATCAGGGGCGGGTAGGATTCTGGGGATGTGTGTGCATGTTCCGAGAGAGTATGTTTGGAGAAGTCAAAGGGACTCCCTCAATCATTATATCCCACGCATCCGCCGCCAAAATCCGGACAAACCTCAACCCGAGAACTCGGCCCCTCCTGCTAAGTCACTAAACTTAGCTAACCACTCGGAGTGACCTATGGCATGTTGGTTATCCAATAGATGGTTCCCGGGGCGGCGGTACCCATACCCGCCTCCCAAATTGGAATAGGTGTACTGTAATGACATGAGACCCAAGTGCGGCCCGCACTTATCCCCATGTAAAATATTTGGCCCTTTTACAACAAAAGGTTGCCGACCCATGCATTAGAACGCCTTCAATCGACATTTTAAATTGTTTTGAATATATGCCAATAATATATTTTTAAAGCTTTTCAAAAATACTGAATCCTTTCGTAGTAGACCATGTATGCATAACACTACATTGAATAAAAATGATATAAAAAACATTCCAAGTTACAAAACCACATTCGGACAAAGAAACTACACATACTTCAGCGCCCTTGAGGTGATTTTTCACAAAAACGGCGCTATATAAATCATCCAAATATTATTATATACTTTACAAAAAAATTTCATAAAATCCTTCCCCAAGTCATAAAACTAATTAAAAATTCTTACAAATACAAATCAAGAATAAAATCCCCTAGTGAGGAGGACTAAGAAAAACAATATTTTTACATATAATTCATCATTTTATTTTGTATGTACAATTATTTTATATAGTCGCAAATAAAAAAAATAAAAAATTAAATTTAAAAATACGACAATAAGAAGTCAATATGTTTTTTAATAACCTAAGTCTTTTAGTCAAGCATCCTATAATTTATAAGGATAATAATCACTGGAAAATACAGGCTCCAGTACTTACCATGTGAAGATGTTCTTTGGAGAGAATATAAAGGACAAAACACTAAATAAATAAAAGTACTTTAAAAATACATTTATGCAGAATCTTCCATCCATAAAAACGTTAAAATATTAAAATTTAATCAGGCAAATTCAATAAAATTTCTCAATAACCCTTGATATGAAATTTAAAATACAATATTATCAGAAAGTTCAGAGAGTTTTCCAATAATGGGTTTAACTTACCTATCCAATCTTAATTTTTACACGAACAAGCAGAATCCAATCAAGATTTCGTGCAAAAATCGTTTAAGATTTTTCAAAAGATTTTGGGCGAACCAGGCTCAAATTTTCACCAATGAGGGTATATTTTTTAATCGGAATATTTCCAATTATTTCGTCTCTAATGAAAAATTAATTTGCGACCTTATTCCGTGTATGAAATTCCATTTTAAATTGGGTGCTTGTAAGTTTAATAAGTTAATATTTAATTATCGAAGAAAGCAAACACTTTGTGGCTTGACATTTTACAGAATGAAACAAGTTCTTTGTTTAAAACCACTTTATTTAAATTTATATTCGTCGACCGGTTTCGGTCGAACTCGACCTTCTTCAGGACAATAAACATATAAACTAAATTAAAGTACAGAGTTAAGATAATGAGGTAAACACAAAAGAAAGAGAGAGCATATAAGAGAGAGAGAGAGAGAGCATCAGATAATGGTTGGGGGCGGGGTAGGAGGAGGGGTCAAGGGAGGGTGGGGGTTAGAGAGGGAGAAAGGGAATAACTTTAAAATGGGACTGGTGGTTAATTCTAATTGTTTGTTTAAAATTTGGCAATTATTTTTCTTTGATTTTAATATTTCTAAAGCTTCTAGGTTATTAAGGCGTATAAAATAGGAATACGCCCATGGGTCTAAATAAATCTCAGCTTTTCCCAATTTCTTTTGTTGAATTTGATAAAATACTTAATTAAATGAAGACAATATAAGCAAAACTCATCATAATACCATCATCGTGCAGTCTGCACGACTTTCGTATTGAGGAATTTCTAGATTAACGCGCCTATCTGTTTAAGCTCTTGTTTTCAATTTCTTCGACAACTTAGGAGCCTTAATAAATATTTTATTCGACAAAAATGATACGATGTATTTGTTTTAGCTTAGAATATTCTTAAAACCTTGTTCACCAACTTGTAAAAAAGTTGTGCAAATGTTGAGAATATTTGAGAATTTTAAAACGAAAAAACTTTCTTTAACCTTTCGTTCGACTGGTATGGTCTGACAGACCCAGATCATTTTAAACAGCAACAACTACTTAAAGCATACGTTGTCAAAGTCCGTGTGTTTTGTTTTCTTCAACCCGTTTAATCACAGGAGACCGTATTTGTCCCAACTCACATAGGTCTCACAGAAATCGTTGTCTTCCTTACTATCGTAGTGAGAAATATGATACAAACGGAATTGGAAAGAGAAAACAATACGCTTTATAATAAAATCTAAAAATTAACCACAAAAAAACTTAATTAAATCAAAGTTTCTAACCGCAATTTGAAAAAAAAAAAATGAATTATGAGCTTTGTGAATTTTTTAGAAATTATTTTAACATTAAATGACAAAAAAAGTGAGGCAACAATAACGTTTATAATTCATTTGTGTAATAAAATATACGTGTTTTTATTTTTTTGTCACGATCAATAATTTTAGTTTAAAAAACGTAAGGTGAGCCACTTTAAAAACTTTTTAAAGTTTGCTTTTTTATTTTAAAAATAATATGCGTATTTCTAATAACAATATTTGGTAGCGTATTTTATCACCTTTGAAAACAGTTTTTTTTTATTTTTCGGATCGTTCACAACCATTTCATTTATTTGGATTTTATTGTAAAGCGGAAATATTTTTACTTTTTGACAAAATACGCTTGATTTTTGAAGGGTTAAGCACAAAAATTGTTTTCTTAAGTTTAGATTTGCACTATTAAAAATATTGACATCAGCTTCGGAAATAACCGTAGAGGCGAATAACTGTTATAGTGCATCATAAGGGGTTCTTGTCTTGGTGAAAATGCATCTGCCACCACCCAACCCGTGCACCCCTGCTAAGTCAACAAACGTAGTGAACCACGTAGGGTGACCTACGGCAGAGGTATTGGTTGTCCTATAAATGGTTCCCGGGGCGGCGGTACCAATACCCACCTTGTAAAATAAACATTTATATCGTTTGACAATTTTAAAGGGAAAAAACACTTTAGAAAGTCACAGAAGAAATGATACCTAGAAGAAATATTACAATAAGAATTTAGACTCCTAAACCAAAAGACAGAACAGTTTAATTGATTATTTGTTCAAGAAAGAGTTTCGGTATTTGAAAATGTCTGATTGATTTCATCAGAAAATAGGAAAAATTAGCATAAAGGGCACACGAACATGCCCACTACACACTTCTATCGGTTTATCTAATAGATAATAGAAACGCGAGGAGATATGGCATGGAAACGTGGCTACCGTAAAAGATAGCTCAAACTGCGCGGACTATAAAAATCAGTTTTTTTTATATGAATACCGCACAAGAATCCCAACTGCTCCCGTCTGGAGCCAGTGAGACTGTGGCATCCCCAATTGGGGTATGTTGTGAGGCTGAAGATAGTGGGAAGGGGAAGGAGATGGGAAAGAGGAAGGTGGGAAAGTACCTGGCTATTCAGATCTGGTCACCAAACACGGTTAAAGCCATTTCAAGAACGTTTCAATTCTGAATGTTGGTCTTACACCAGGGCGATACTGAGAGTGTTTTACACTCCGGAACGTGCCGCAAGTATACTATATATTATTTCAAATTAATTAATTGTGAAACAATACAAATTAATCAAATAAAATTTATTTGCCACGCCGGTATTCGATCCCGCGACATTCGGATTGCGAGCAAAGAGCCTTACCGCTAGACTATACCGGCCGTCATACACATTTATTAAAGTTATGCGTTTGGTGTATGTCGCAGAAACAATGTGCTGTGCGTAGATTCATTTTGCAAATATTGAAGAACGACGTTGACAATAGACGTTGCGCACGCAGTTTCATACTAATAATACATTTTTTTTTTTAAATACAGAAAGACTCAAAAAAAAAGTTCTCCACTTCATAAATTTGATTCACAACCCTTAAGAGTAAATAAATATTTACTCATCGTTAATGTATACATTAAATTTTTACTTTAAAAATTAGATGAAACACAAACGATCTAACCTTTTTATAAAAAAATTATTAACTCTAAATTGATAATAAATAATGATAATAATGGTTAATGGCCCATCTCCCTGTTAGATATCTTTGGTTTATCTCTCTGGTGGTCTGAGCACTGAAGATCACGTTATCCGATCAAACGGTAATCTCTTTATGAACATTGAACACCCTATCCCGGCGTACTCGTAAAAATGTTCCGGAATATTTGAACTTAGGCCAGGGACGGAGTGGTTACGTCTTATATCGACTACGCCGACCAATTTTTTTAAAAATTATAACGAAATCTCAAATTCAAATGAAGATATAAGCCATAAATCATAAAAAATCGACTTTTCAGCAGTATTTTATAAACATAAATACGTTTTTCAATAAATTTCCATAATTTACATAATGATTTATGTTCGCTAAATATGTAATTTATAATGATCATTCCAGTCGTTCTAAACAAAGAAATTAACATATTTATTATGGGATTTAACAGTTCTTACTAAGTGAGTATTTAACAAGTTTTGTACAATGAAAAGTAAAATAGGTTTAGATTATTTGGATGCGGGTATAGGAATCATTTTTCCCTTAAAACCAAGTCGTAAAGCGCACACTTATTTTTCTAGAAATATTTCGACGATGCAGATCGCAAGACAAAAAAAAAATGGAGAATAATAACATATTTATCCCAGTTTTGGATTTTTGACCGTTACAGCATTTCAAATTTCCTCGTTCGATCATTGACCGGACAACTCAACAACATACAACTTCTTTACCTCCTTTAAAAATTACGCTAGGTTTATGGGCTTTTTATAATTTTTTTTTTCAAAACTTTTAATGACTTCACAGTTGTGTTAAGGCGCCACCTTGTTGAGTTGTCGTGGAACCAAATTCTTGCTTTATAATATAAATTTTTCAGTTTTTTTTGTATCAATACCGCCCAAGGGTCCAAACTGCCCTGAAAAAGTGGGATTATGACTTATGACATCACCAATTATTGGATATACTGTAAGATTGAAGGGAATAGGAGTGGAAGGATGGAAAATATTGGCTAATCAGATCATGTCATGAAGAAAAAAAAGAAAAAGGAAAAGAAAAAGAAAAAAAAAACGAAAAAAAAGGGAAAAAAAGCAAAAAAAAGAAAAAAAAAAGAAAAATAGAAATAGGTTTTAAAAATAATAAAAAAGAAAAAAAAGTAAAAGAAAAAGAAAAAAAAGAAAAGAAACAGCACAAGAAATAAAAAGAAAAACATAAAATAAAATAAAAAGAAGAAAAAAAATAAAAAAAATCAAAGAATAAAAAGGAAAAGGTTAAGAAAATAAAAACATGAAACAGAACTTGAAAAAAAAACTGCAACAAAAAGCAAGAGTAAAAGAAATGGGGAAAATAAAATAATAAAGTTAATTGGAAATTGCAAATGAAAATATGAACATAAAAAAAATATTTACAAAAAAGATTTTATCACCAATTCAGCCCGCAAATTTTACAAAATCCAGTGGTTTCGATTCAAATCACGTAAATTCCTGCTGAAATATTCCGCTAAGTTGGGAGAATCTCGTATGAGATACATACGTAATCTGAGTTTCCTTCAGCAGCCACTACGTATTTATTGTGCTATTTTACTTGCTAAATATTTCCCTCCCTAACAACTTTACATTTACGATTTTCCATTACAGTTTTACGAGTTATTCCAGAAAGTTTACATGAATTAATATTGTATCGTCACGCAAAGCGATCAAACAAAATGAAAGCATTACTTTACTCTAAACTGAATACCTAAAATTCTTGTTTTATGACGTTGCTTCAAGCATTTATTAGTTTAACATATTTTAAAGATGGGGGATTTAAACAAACAAACATGTGGAAGTGAATGGTAAAAGAAGTTTAGAAGAAGGTAAGAAGAAGTCGAGGAAGACATAAAATATTTGAGTCAGGTCATCGTGGCCTTGGGACAACAAGGTTTTATCTGACATTTTGGCCAAAATTGTCTTTTTATTACCAAGTTTCTTTGATTTTTTTTCCTTAAAACCCTTTCTAAAATAAGTCCAACATCTGTAAAAATTCGTTGATATATTTGCGATTAGGTTTTATTAAAATACTAAGGATGTGTTTTTTTACAGAATTTAAACAATTCATAAAATTTCAAAGTTAATTTTCGAGTTCAGTAAAGGTTCTACTCAACAGAATGACACAAGTTCTTTGTTTAAAACCTTGTTTATTTTAATTTATATTGTGATGGTTTGTTCGAAATAATAACACGGATATCGATTGATAAATGTTTTATATCAGGATGACAGAGCTGCATTACCGACTTGTTTTGTTGAAATTTGATTTTTTAATCAGATGTCGGAACACCTTATTAAATATTTGGGCACATTGTTTGCACATCAACGTTTATTTCTTTGATACGTATTCACCAACATGTACAGTCATAAATTATAAAGAAGAACATCACTTTATTAAAATTCTTATAAAATTAAGACTATAAAATTCAATTTGAATATTGACGTAATTATATCTCCATCTTCTGACATTAAAATTCATATTAAATTTACAACATGCAATTATTGTATAAATTCTTGACTAAAACTGACAAAATCTTAAACGAATAAGTTGTAAATATATTGAGTAAAGCGAATATAATAGTAAATTGACCATTTTACGAACAAAAACACGATTTAATTAGAGATTACAGGACGTAAATATCTATAAACCAATACGCGTAAGGCGCTCGGCGCTGTAAAAACAATCACATTTGATATTGACTGTTTTGAATTATACAGTTGGAGAGTTTTTTATTAGTAGCTAATCCAATCTAAAATTGTACGGTTCTTATACAATGGGTAACTAAAACACCGTTTAACGGCTGGAAAATGATTTTTTGTTAGTAAGGCTGTAATTGCTTACACCATTTAAAAAGTTCTAAACACGTCTCCGAGACATTTGAATGAAGAATGATTATTGATTGATGATATAAAATGTAGAACTTTGCGTTACAAATTGTTTCTCTTAGTTTTGATGCCTCAAGATACTTTACAAGTACTATCGGGGGTAGAACTGAAGTGTAGAAAACAATTTATCATAATATTAATATCGAGAAGTACCTAGGGGAAATTTCCATATTATTATTACATGTTTTCCGGGACCGATAATATACTAGATAATTTGAAATCTTTCTTTCAAAATTCCTTTTAATATTCGATTTAAACTTTCTTAGGAGAGTATTAAATGAAGACAGTGTAATGCATCTCTCATATATTATATTAATATCTTTCATATTTTTTGACTTTATGTCCTGGTTAAATCTTCCCCATAGGAAAAACTAATCCCTTCCACACACTTTTCCAAAAATAATCATCTAGTCAATCCACGCTATGCAATTGCACTATATAAGTATAATAAATACAAAAAAATACATGAACAACATGACAACCTACCAGAGACCAAATGGGAAAATAATTCACCGACTCCAGATATTTTCATATCAGAGGGTTTGGCTCGGTAGAACTCGTAACTGGACCGATAAATCCTACAGATCCCTCAATATAAAAGCATATATCTCTATATTAGCCTTATTTTTATGAGAGCTTTTCTTAACGAGTTAAAATCCAGCCGAAAACAATGAAAAAAGTATAGCAATTTCTTTAAACAACTAACTAAGCATTCACGCCATTTCTCCGTAGGGGTTGGCAAAGAGGACAGACCGTCAAACAACTCGGTCTTGGCGTACATCTTGCCTCATTTTCATTCATACACCGTCTTACATATACTCAATTTGGGAGGCGTGTATGGGTACAGTTGCCCCGGGAATCATTTGTTGGATAACCAACACTTTTGCCATAGATCACTCCAGTGGTTCGCTACGTTTGGTGACCTAGCAGGGGTGCCCGGGTTCATGGGGTGAGGTTTGTTCAGGTCTTGGCGGGCCGGATTTTGGATCGAGATAGACTGGTTGAGGGAGTCCTTTTGACGTTTCCAGCCGGACTCTCTCGACCCATTGCCTTGCACCGCAGTTAAAGAGATGGTTTCATACGTCACTCCTGGACACTGCCCCCCAGATTCCTACCGACCGGCGACCCCTCATACCTATTTCAACCTCAGAACTTCCTCTTCTTCCTTTCCTTGATAAACTCTACGTATAGCATCCCCTAAGATGACGTAAGACATCTAGTCAAGATCTAGAAACGGTTAAACCAATTAAAATATTAAAAAAATATTTTTATTGATTAAACCGTTACATATGCATATATTTTAAAAAATCCATACGATTTTTCATTTGTAAGGGTGGAAAAGAAGCTAAATTATTATTTTAATTCCATGCCAACTCATAATCAACTCAACTCAACACCTCTTTGAAAAGCCATCAAAAGTAATTATTGAAAAAAATAGCTTAATTAAAATAGCCCATAACCTAACCTTACGTAACCTTTTTTTATTGTCATATTAAAAATATGGGTAACGTATATACATATAAACTTTACAAAATATTATATTAAGGGTAGTTTTTGGTCTCGTATATCTTATCAGAAAAGAGGAGCTCTTGTGCCTGATAAGGGGCCTAGGTTGTAAGTTATAATATGTTTTGTAAAAAATATTTACTTTTGCTGTTAGTTTTTTTGAAAAATTGTTTAATTTTATTTATTTGTTCTGATTGGTTGAAGAAGCAGCGCAATTCCGAAGGGAGGTTATTATAGTTTTTTTATGGCTTGGAAAATATAATAATTTTGCATTTGAGTTGTTTCAAATTTAGGTATAATAAATTGGTTTCCATTTTTCATTTGTTTGTAAAATTCTTAGTATTCTTCGTTTTTTTTTTCTTTAAACATTTTTATAATGTAAGCTTGCTTGAATTGTCATCGACATTTGGTACTGGAAACAATTTAAAACTATTAACTATTAAATTGATACAACTATTAAACTGTTTAACCAATTTATTACATATTTTTACATCACTTTTATTGACTTTTCAAAGAAGGTTTTGATTTGATTTCATTCCGAGTTATTCGGTCGCCAATATTTTAATTATTCACTTATTTATTAACGCCCTTTTTGGGAGCCTTTACACATGAATAATAAGAAATATACAATATTTATTATACATAATTGAATTGAATTTGTTTGAAGATAAATTGAAGATGACCTCTGACTGGTTATAATTATTTCCCTCCATTAGTATTCTGGGCAAAGAGGGCGGGTGCTTATAAAAAGATTAAATCTTCGATTGTGTATTAATTTTTTTACCAACCCGTACAGGCAACTGTACAGATAATCATTCCGGTCAGGCTAGAAAGGGTTAAATAAAATAAAATGTAATATGTACGTTGTACGTTCGTTCTAATATTCAATTTGTAGGGTTTGCCGATTGCCGAACTTAATTAATTAATGTGTGTTTTTAGATTAGACCTTCGAATGTGTGTAAGATTTTATATAACCGCCCGGCGGTATCAGCGAGGCTAATTGGTCGCATTTGGGAACAACTCATTTAGGTCTCATAGAAATTGTTGTATCTTCTGTAAATTAATTTCATGATGAGAAACATGGTGTCAAAGACAAACCATCACGCTTTATACTCAAATCTTAAAGTTATCCACAAAAAAAAATTACTTTTATGAAACCAAAGTTTCCGACATCAATTATAAAAAAAATTGCATCTTTGCGAATTTTTCATTATTTATTTTTCCATGAAACTCAAAAAATAAGTCAGATAACACTTAAATCAAATAAAATAAACATAAATGTGTTTTTGAAGTGAAACTTCTATAGCACGGGTGTGATTTGGATTTTGGATGAAACGGAAATGACGATTAATGCACCTGCGACGCATCAAGCTTGTGATGTCGTTTTGCAAGGCTCCTATTGGTTGAGATGTGAAGCGGAAATGACCTCACTTTTGCCTTATTGGTTGAAATTGTTTTGATAAAGTTTCGCCTCTACCGCGTGTGAATTGGACACTCTAATTTTTTTTTTTTTTTTTCGTTGTAAAAAAAATATAAGGTGACGATTTTAAGAAAACCTTTTTTATGTGCGCATTATTACGCAACATATAAATATTTATATGTCATCATTGGAGATGTTGTGTGGAGGATCTTTTCAGGAAAGGAAGGATAAGAAATTCTGGCAAGGAAAAGGGTACTATGGGTGGGTAGAAATCTGGTCAGTGTATCCAGGAGTGACGGACGTATGAATATATCCCTCCCACCGCGGTGCTTGAGATGTTTCGAGAGTGTACGGGTAAAGAAGTCAAAGGGATTCCGTCAACCATTCTCTCCCGATCCGGCATGCCACGCAGCTGATGGGCAGACGCATCCGCCGCCATGACCCGGAAAAACCTCACGTCATGAACCCGGACACCCCTTCGCTTAATATTTTAGATTTAAATATAAAGTATGGTGGTTTATCCTTAACACCATTAAGATCATAATATTTCTCACCACGATAGTAAAGATGATACAACGATTTCTAAGGGACCTAAATGAGTTGTTATCAAAGCAACCAAATTAGCCCCGCCAATATGTCACCAAACGTAGCGTACCACTTGTTGGTTGGTTATCCAATAAATGGGCCTCCCAAATTGAATTTTGTTGCAAAGCGTAAATAATCTGACCGTCTGACAAAATAAGCTCAAGGTCTGAGGGTTAAAAGGGTTAAACCGAATAAAATATGAAATGAAAATACGTTCTACTTTTTTCAATGGTAATATTTATTATTCCACGTTTTTCTCAGTGCCCCAACTAATCAAAAGAGATTCCGTACGAGATAAAGTTAGAAAAAATGTAGCCTCTACCCGCTTGTTTCCCGCTGTAGTCATATTTCAGCCGAAAAACGATGGAAAAACGTGTGGTTGGATTAATTCGCTGTCATTTGTACAGATTAGGTGCGCTAAATTCTACAGTAGCTTGAAAGCAGGGGCGGATCTACCGTAGTATCTGCTGCGCATTGGTATGTTAACCGGGCGGGATTTTAAAAAGGGCGCCGGGAGCGCTTTTCTTCATTTTCCAGCTACAAAATACTGTTTTTTTTTCTTAATGTGGGTATCAACCAAAGATATTTACATGTTAGAGATGAGCTATCGGCATTTTTATTTGGTTGGACTGTGCTTCCTGGTGTCGCCGACATTGTTAACCAATATATCTGCACACCTTAAAAAAATCAACTTAATGAACGAATTATTTCCGAATTCCAACAAAATTGTTAACCAATACTACTGCACACCTTAAAAAAATCATTGCAATTCGACAATCGGGCGGCCATCATAGTTTCTTGTATTTCAATATCTTTGGTATCAACGAACTACGTTCAATGAACGCACTGTAGAATATGATTGCTGACGCTGCCAAATTTTGGTGTGATGACCCGTTTGCGGACATATACAATAATCGGCGTAATGTTTAAATACGTTAGTAAAAATAATGTTAACACATTGCGGTTTGCAGTCGTTATGAATGCTCTCCAGTTTATTTAAAAAAAAATCGTTATTGAGAATATTATGTAAATGGTATTTTTAGGAAAAAGAAGGAGAGGAAGTTCTGGGAAGGAAAAGGGTATAAAGGGTGACGTTACGGACGTATGAATCCATCCCTCCCATTGCAATGTAAGGCGATGGGCCAAGAAGGTCCGGCTGGAAGGATTTTTTGAGTATTTAGCGAAATTTGCGTATTTGTTACTCAAAACTGTTAAAAATGTCAAAATTTGAGAAAAACATTTTGCAAAACAATGTTTGTTTAATCAAAATTCAATTTTCGAAACTCTTTAAATTAATAAATTTATTTGAAGTACTTGCCTAATCCTTTGAATCGAATCAATAGATAAATAGATAGGAATTTTAAATAGGTATCTAAGTTAGGTACCGAATATGATTAATTGTTCTTATAATACAATACAAAAACGAATATTTATAATACATGAAAAATGGAAATTTGTGAATGAATGTACTGGGAATGAATAGATGGAACGCGGGAGAGGAGTTGGTGGGACGGGGGAGCGTGAGAGGGGAGAGGGAAGGCGGGAAAGGTGGAAGAGAAACGCGGGAGGGGAAGGGGACGCAGGAGGGGAACGGGGACTTACGGGAAAGTACATGCAGGGAGAAACAATTTCTTTCTTTGAAAATGGCATTGCAACGCATGCCGGGAACTAGCTAATCTTATATAAAAAAAATCAATTTTTGTTTGTTTGTTCGTATGTTACACGCTGCCATACCGTTTGTCCGATTGCGATGAAACTTTGTTGATTTGTTGTGCGCACGCCCGTGAAGGTTATAGGCTATATATAATGTGTGTGAGGTGTTCACGAAACATACAATATTACCCACACACAGTTTTACCTTCTCAAACCTACCTTACACTCAACATAATACTTAAAAAAATATATATATATATATATCTTTTTGCTTACTGCTACTGAAAATTAACGTTTTTTTTGTACTCCTATCTAAACTCTGTAATCAATTGTAAAATTGTGTATTCAAGAATAGACATAAATAAATAAATAAAATTAAAAAAATGTTTAGTTGAGAAATTTGTATACCAAATGAAAATGAGTGTATTTTATATATTTAAGCGGCAGGGAGGAATGGCAATGAGGAGAAGGGTAATGAAGGAGGTGGAGTTAGCGGGAGGGATGACGGGGAGGGGAACGGGAACGCATAAGAAAGGAAATGCGCAAAAACAATTTATTTCTTTGCATTGCAACGCGTGCCGGGTATCAGCTAGTATTAAATAAAAGAAAAATAGAAACACACCTTTTTTGGACGCAAGAACTTCTGTTTGTACACAAAACTACTAGAATATAGCGGCACCGAACGCATAATATATTGTAGGTCCGGCCCTGCTTGGAAGTACGGTATCCATTCGAAATACAAAGCCTTTATTAAAATAAAGAAGTTTCACCGAACTTCAGCGCTTTTGGTTCATTACTAGAATTTAGACGTTCTCTTTGATGTTCATTAAAACGTATACCATGTTTTCTTGAGAACATGGTTCAAAGGTTTTATGTGTTGTTTTTTTTTCTTTTAAATTATTACAATAATTATGACATGATTACGTTCGTAATCTCAGGTACGTGGGAACATTTCGTGTATTTTGTTAATGATTTCCGAAACTTTTTTTTACATTAAAAACAAGGCAATTTATTTTTAACGTGTTCGTTTTTATACAAGATATTATGTTTATCAATATTATGTTAATCGTAATAAAACAGTACTTTTTATATTTTAATTGATTTACCCTAAAGATATTGAAACATAAGAGATGAGCTATCGGCAGTTTTTACCGGGGGGGACTGTACTTTTTGGTGTCGCCGATGTTAAACAAATTTTTTTTACATGAGCACCACACAGGAAGCCCTGAGGAGAGTAATTTCCATCGGGGCCTTTGTCGTCTTTGGGGATGCTGTGTGGAGGGTTTTTTTAAGGAAAGGAAGGAAAGGAGAGTTGTGGGAAGGAAAAGGATTTAAGGGGTGGGTAGAAATCTGGGGTTCAGTGTGTCCTGGTCATCCGCCTCCAAGACCTATACAAACCTCACCCCATGAACCCGGGCACCCCTGCTAAATCACCAAACGTAGCCAACCACTTGGGGTGACCAATGGCAGAGGTGTTCGTTACACTATAAGGAACAAATCATACTATATTATTGACTAATACTACTGCACACCTTCAAAAAATATTCAAACCATTCCCATTGGGAAGTAATCCGCCGACAGTCGGGCGGACACCATGGCATATCTCTTGTATTTGAATATCTTTGGTTTACCCCAAGAAAGCAGATTACAATAAAGATGATCGTGGCTTCAAGCTTTCACCATAAGAACGATTTTCTAAATGTGAATACTGATTCAGATACTTTCAAGAGATCTTTTATTGGGTGCTACTAAGAGAATCTACTAATTCTAGATTGTCTGTCGGGCACAACCACTCCACGAGCTTGCTACAAAATAAAGTGCTGCCATCTGAAACTTTCAATGAGAACCTTTTTTTTACATTGCCTCCATCCCAGAGGATAAAAAAATCCTTCAGAGCCGATGTCATCTTTGAGGATTTTTTAGGGAAAGGGAGGAGAGGAAATTCTGAGAAGGAAAAAGGTATGACGGATGGGTAAAAATCTAAATCAAGGTCAATGTGTCTAGAAGCGATGGACGTATGAATCCATCTCTCCCATTGCGGTGGTAGGCGATGTCGAGAGGATCCGGCTGGAGAGGTTTAGGTTAGGTAGAAACGGCCAGTTCTGACGTGACAAATGTCAACTATGTTCCTAAGAATGTTGGGCGCGCGTTTGGTATGTTTCACGACACTGCGCCGGTGCTGAAGAGATGAATGACGCAATTTTCTCGGAGCATCTTCCATTAAAATGCTGGTGGAACAAGAACAGCATCTCCACCATCTCCACCATCTCTACCAGATGCCCATTTTCTAAACATTGCAATCCGTTTGTTAACCTCTCCGCGAGTGAGTTTTGGTGAACAAAACTGTACGCGACGAGTGAGTTTTTTTTTGGTTCATTTTTAAATTTTTTTTTTTGTAAATAAACGTAGATTAACTAAAAATAATAATATATTTTGAATTAAAAGGTCGTCGACATCAATCCACAAAAATAAATCAATATCGACAAAAAACATGTCCATACAAAAAACTGCTTCCTTCCTCTGACGACCGCTAAATGACGCAAAAAGAATTTTTAACTAAAACTGTGAAGTTGGTTTTGTAGGTATGTCTTCCAAAACTTCAACAAACTTACGCGCAGATGTCAATAGAAGCCACTTTAAGTCAAATAGTTTAATTAAATATGACAGTATTTGAATAATAGCCGCGGACGAAACATTTCGTCCATACTCTTCTGAGCATTTTTTCGCTTCGACGAACCGTTTCGTCCGTGGAGAGGTTAAGATGGGAGAGCGTATCGAAGGGATCGCCCGTTTCTGCACAGTCGTGGGGTTTTTTCAGGTATTTTAGGATGCAAGCTGACTTCCAAATTTAACTATGGTGCGCACATTTAATCCGCAATCTTCGTGTTTCAACGATTTTTCCATAAAAATAAATTAAATTGTTTTTTATAGTTTTTGAACGAGATGCACTATTTTAAAATGTTTGGCGTGCTTTTGGAAAAATGGGCAAAACAAACAAAACTTCCAATAACGACTTATCGATTTCAAACAGGTTTTACTATCACAACATGTTTCGATTGTGCCCATCACTACCAGTGACGTTACCTAATTGACTGTATCTGAAATCGGAATACCAATTCCAACGGTTTTAACGATATTCATGTTTACGATCGAACGTGACTGTTACCTTATCTTGTCCGGTGTCCAGTCAGGCCTTGGCACATACAAAGCACAAGTCATTGGATTTCACTGAATAGATAAACAGTTAGAATTGTCCAATGGGCGTATCTGTGTGCCGAAAGGTAGGTCGATTTTACCTTAATACGGGTGAAAAACATCATTTTTTTCAAACTTAATATAGTAATCTTCAAAGGAAGCAATCTTCCGAACAGGCGTTCATTCCATTAATATGCTTGGTGTAACTATAAGTGACCAGCTCAGGTATGGGGCACCATCAAAGCCAGAGTTAAGTTAGCCTGTCAGAAGTTGGGCATACTTTACAGAGCCCGAAGATATTTTAATTGCAAACAACCTCTAACCCCGTATAAATCACAAGTGCAATCCACAGTTAAATTTGGCAGGCACCTCTGGTTTGGAGCACCAAAATACCTGAAAAACCCTCGACCCTATGCAGGTACCTGTGGTTCCTTCGATAGGTTTTCCTACCTTAACAAACGGATATCAATCTTTAGAGTACATGCGTTGGGTGTGAATGTTGTCCTTGTTCTACCGGTATTTCAATGGAAGATGTTCTAGAGAAACTAAGGTCATTGATTCCTTCGGCACCGGTGCACAGTCGGAAAACACGCCAAACATTAGCATAACTTTACATTTGTCACATGAGAACGGGTTGCTTCTACGACTCGTTCTTGAGTTCACTAGCTCGGCTGTTGAACGATCTGCCGGCCTCTGTATTTTCCCCCTCCTACAACGCGGGTCTCTTCAAGACCAAAGTTCATTCCTTCCTTTGATAAAAAGGCCCTAAGGGAAATTGTTTTCCTCAGAGCACCTGTGCGGAGTCAATGTAAAAAAATAGAATTTCTTCATGGAACCTGTTTTCACTTGCACCAATCTGCCTGGGGCCAAGAATCGAAGGATTTTGGGATAATTGCCCATCAATTTCTATCAGAAAAAATTGTTTCCTTGTAAGGGTGTCTGTGTGCCCAAAGTAAGGTCGATTTTGCCTTACTTCGGGTAGAAATATCAAACTTAAAAAAAATATCAATTCTCTTTCCAATCCAATCTGAGGCTTAGGTGTCGAGGAGTTTTATGAAAAATTCTGTGTGTATTGCATTTCTATCGATGTATGTTTTCAGTGGACGGGTTAAAGTGGGAGAGTGGAAGAAAACACGCAATTAAGATCCTGTCACTGATAAGAGGCAGATTAGGGATGCTGTGTAGAGATAAATTGGGAATAAGTTCCCGAGAACCCTCGCGTGTTTTCCCAAATCCCACCCTTTTTTTCGAGTCCCAAATACCCTCCACTGTCTGGAATCAGTGTGACTATGCATCTTCAGTTGAGGAGAGTTTCAACAAAGAGAAATATCTGCATAAAACTTTTTTCGTGGGACAGTTTTAAGTGAATGTGTAAATATTTTTAATTATTACTTAGATACATTAAAATAAAATAATGATGGCTTTTTTACATTCCATTACTACCTAATTATTTCTCTTTTAGACAGATTTAGTTGCCCTTTACGAAAATTGATCGTTTTCTAATATGCACAAAGCAGGTAAATACATGATGTTAAGGAACCTACTCGACTTACTTTAACTAGTGATTCCTGATATTATTTGGAATTAGTAGATGAAATTTTGATGTCCGGTGACATTTTTGATTTTTTTTTCTTCTTTTTTCTACAAAAAACATTAAAAAAATTGTAGGTGTTAGATAGTGAGGAGAGTGGTAAGAGGTTGGGCAGATACTTGGCCAGATACCAGAGACAGAGAAAAAAATTTTGTTTGATTTTGAAGAAATTTTTTTAAATAAAAACATCTAAAAAGTCATCGAAGACGAAAAATTCATTGACATTTCTTACTCCAAATAATGTCAGGAACTATTGTTTAAGGTAAGGAAGTAGTAATTGTCTTAATATATATTAATTTGTAAAAATCTGAATTATCCATTTCGAAGATATCTACTTGAAACACTCCTAGATAAAACCCTCCTCAATAGGGGACTGAAGGTGAAAGGGAAAAGAAGGAGATGGGATGGAGGATGATTGGAATGTATCTGTCTAATCAAATCTGTTTACCAAACACGGCCATAGTCATTTCAAGCAAAATTTTAATTCCGAATGGTGGTCTCTTATCAAGTCGATACTGAGAGAATATAATGCTTTATTCACTTTATTTAAATTTTTACGAAATTAGTATTTAATTTCTTCTCTTAATTTTAATAACAGAAGGGTATGTATGTATGTGTGTATGATCTCCTCGCTTAGAACTATTATAATATGCGTATTAATATATATTTATGTGTATGTACATGTACGCATGTGTATGTAAATATGTGTGTGTAGAGTATGCATATACATGCGTGTACATGTACACGTAAGTGTGTATGCATGTATTTTCTAATATTTGATCCTTCTTGTTTTGTGTACGTACATGTAATATAATTTATTATTATGTAAACATACAATGAATGTTGAGATGAATTGAATGCTCACATTTAACAAGAATTGTCACTGTAACCATATTCAATGTGAAAACTTTATACAATAAGTATATTCTGTTGGCAAGCAACAAACAAAATAAAAATAAAATAAAAATAAAAAAAATCAGATGAAATATGAATATTAATGATGCTGACTGAAGTAAGTATACAATAAAGTGATTTTAAAATATTTTTTTTCAAAATTGTAATATTAAAAATACCTAGTTCAATGGATTTCGTAATCTTATTGCTTGTAGCATGCGACCGACTTTTATTGATTGAAATTAGATTTTACGACAACTTTATTACCTTTTGGGAGACGGATTGCGTGATATAAATCATTGAATTTGTATTTGAAAAATGCTCCAATATCATACTTTTTGTGTAATATGAATAATCAATAAATATAGAACAAAAAATGAAGCTTTTTTTATTTGACATTTACAAGTTGACAAGAATAGCTTTGCAAAAATAATACTTCTATGCCCAAATATCACGGATTACAATCGTTCGAATAAAATTATCTTCAATTTAAAATTTTGACGGATGTCTTTGAGGTTCCATTTAAGTTTAAATATTAGTAGATTCCTACTTATACCATAGTTACCATTTTCCTTCATACAGTAGATTCCTGTTTTATCACCTCCACTATGTTTCCTTTGTTTTTAAGACAAAATTTTTACTCTTTAAATTTGCAAACTCGTAGAATGACAGCTTATGATCGAAGCTTCCTAAGTTTTGTAATATTATAAAAGGAAGGGATTGAATAAAATATCTGATCGACACACCAAAACAGTGCCCTTTATTTAAAAGATATCAACGGTTTTTTTAAAACTAACTAATCAGCTAACCTTCACACAGTTTCTCCGCAGGGATAGACAGAATGGTTGGACCGCCAAAAAATTGGCCTTGGCACGCACCCCTTGCTTCATTAACATTCATTTAACGGCTAGTATATTTTTAAATCTTCATTTAAAAACGTCATTAAATTTTCTCAAAATAATCATTTTGTTGCGTAACTATTGCTTAGCAGCTAGTACAACCTCCTTTTTTGCTTACAAATTTTCCCAAAATTCTAAATATCATAGTCTGACATGATTCAACGATTCCATGGTGTTCGAATAATATTTATTTTTTATCAAATAATTTCCGTTTTCACAGAAAGTAATCACTTTTTGGTATGACATAACAGGAGGAGGATATGAACACATTTTTATAACAACTGAATAACTTATTTAAATATATTTACAAACCGTTTTCGCTTGACCCAAACTTCATTAGAGATACAATTTAAATAGTTTCAATTGTTATCATAGTGAAGCTTAAGCCGAGTGAAACCGGTTGGTAAAACAAATTAGTGGTTTCCACTAACAGTTATTGATGTTGTTGAAAATGAATTTTTTTTTTTCAAATTTTTTGTGTAAAGATCTTTCAGTATGTTGATGCGGCGCTTCCTCAAACTGAAAAATCCTGAAAATATACAAAACATTGAAATTTTGAAAAAGAACAAAATTCATTTTTGGCTGCGACAACATCAATAACGTCGTATTTTTCAATCTTGAAACTTAAAGCTCACGGACCGCCACTGTTTAGTAGGTTTAAGTCACACTGTAGCAAAAATTGTTACAAAAAATTGAAAAGTTGGTGAACAAATGGTTCAAAGCGTCGGGAGCCCAGGAAAAGTCCTAGAAGTCATGGGTTCAACAATCTGTTCAACATTTCAATTTTATAATGGTTGCAGAACGTACATTTTTTTTTCAAATATCAGGTTTACCTAATTTGGGAATGTTTAATTATCTTTTAGAAAAAAAAATCTAAAGTTTTTTAGCAAAAATCTTTTTTTTTAAAAATAGTTAATTATGTTTTCCTGTAAGAAAAATTACGTAAGTTTAAATAAATAATTGAATTATTAAGTTGTTGCGTTTTCCATCATAAAAAATAAACAAAGACACATCGTTTAATAATATCAAAATCAATTTATCTCATCACATCTTAATCTCGTTTACCAACAATATTTCCACTGTTTTCAACTTTAATCACAAGTTTTAAACTCCACAAAACACTTTCAACACAAATTGACACAATTCACAACGATATGAAACTTTAAAACAACTTTTAAATTCTACGTAAAATCAAAACAGATCCTTAATTTTCAACCCTTTCAGAGATGCGTGCATCCTTCCCGGCGGATAAGGTCCTACTGAAGCCTAAACGGTAGCTCCACTCACAAAGGGAGGTTTCATCACCCCCCAAAGCCTCCACCCCTTCCGTACAGGATGGTTGTATTATAATATTTTCTGAATAGGGGTTTTAATCTGAGTAGATGGATGAAATGAAGCATTGATAAAAGAACTGTCACGTTATAATGAAGCTCGTTTAATGTTATTATCTGTTTCGTACTTTTTGTTCGAGTTTTCTTAAGGAATCGACGTTGTTTAATGTTGCTGCTTTGTGTAATTTTTTAAACATCGTTTTGGATATTTGCAATTTTTTGTTTGCGTGCTTAAAAATTCGTATTTTATTATTTTAGGTTTATCAGTCACTCAAAGAATGGTTTTATCTTTAAAATTCTTAGAAAATCTTAGATTTTTAAAATGCGATCCCAAATACTTGACGCTTCAAAAATTCTGACTCTTAAACTTTTTTTCAACAACGATACTAAAACTATATTTTTGGTATGTGTTTACCGCACGAGAGTTCCAACATCTTTCTACTGTTTAGTGTCGGTGGTAACATGAGGATAAAGATGTTGAGAAGGTTGTGAATTACCTTGCTGTTAAAATCTGGTGAACAAACACTTCTAGAGCCATGTTCAAATAATCGTTTGAAGCTCATGTTCAAATAATCGTTTGAATTTAGATTATTTAGATACCCAATTGAAAGACGTTAAACGAAGAATTCCAGTAAACTTTTTTGAAGTTTTCTTTTTTGTTCACCTTCAGACTTAAATACAAGTGTTTTTTTTTTTTTGAATGTCAATTTCAGAATTAAAAATTTCAAAACCTTGTCATTTTCAAAGATCAAAGTTCAAAGGGTGCGCATGATGTCATATGTATCTTGATTTTGTCGGTTATTAGAAAGGTCAATTCCACTAGAATCGATTTGAATTCAGTTCCATTTTAAATATTCAGCGAGACCTAAAAAACATGAAATTCTTTAAAATAATTTGTATACCGCAGAAGTGACCCGTGGTGAGTCTACGCAGCGCAACTTATCATAAAATTGCTCTTTTTTATACACGCGGCCGGCCGACCTGTGAGGAAGCGGTGTTAGTTCTGTCAGAACCCGCCAACCAACTGCTTGGCGACTTTTAGAATTTTATTCGTTTTTAAATGACGATTTATTAATTCTAAGTAAAATCATACACAATAAAATTTATGCATTCAGAATCAGATATGATTTTAGGTTTTCACGGCAAAAAGTATTTTTGTTATTTATTTTTGGGGTGTTATGCCGTGTTGCGCTTCCCTCTTCTTTAGCCAACGTTTTAGACAGCGTTACAGCGTCCATCATCATCGGTTACTCATCTGCCCTGATGATGGACAATTTAACGCTGTCCGAAACGTTGGCTAAAAAAGGAGGTAGCGCAACACGGCATAACACTTCAAAAATAAATAACAAACATTCAAAATCAGTTGATATACATTCAATACATATGTACGTTTTTAAACCTCAATATTTTTCACTCAAATTCCTTACCGTAATGTATAAAGCGATGAAAACTTGAAATTAAACATTGAAATTGATAGAAAAATATTTTTTTTGTTTGGACAGTACAGCTCGATTTTCGATTATTTTGCGGTTTGTAACGTAGATCTTCGATTAAATCTCAGATTTCATAATTATATAAAATAATTTAGATGTCAACGTGGAAGGCCGTAATGTATGATGTATTAGCTATTTTATTCAGTAACTTACTTAATGAATACGAATTATATTAAGTCAACATGCCCACACCGTAATTAACCTTATTTCATTACTTTTTGTATATTTCCATTAAGGACCTAAGATTGTAAACAGCGTTATAACGTCTAAAGAAGCTGGTTGTTAGGGGACCATGGAAAAGATTGATGGGTTTTCTCCTATGGTTAGCTTGGTCATACATCAACTCACCTACAGAAAATTGTGTTTAATATAAAACAATTTTATACAGCGACGGGCTTCGTGGTCGAGAGATAACTCTCTCAACTACAGATTCGGAGGTCAGGGGTTCAAATCCCGGCGTATGCAAGTAAATTTTATTTGAACATTTGCGAGTAAAGTACAAGATTCCTAACTGCCACGTTTGTGGTTGGTTACGTTTGGTGACTTAGCATGGGTTCTCAAGTTCATGGAGTAAGGTTTTCCTTGGTCTTGGCAGCCAATACGTTTGCTCACCTACTATGCAGCGGGCCAGTTCGGGAGAGATTGTTTGAGAGAGACCTAACCTAGACCTCTACGACCGGACTCTGGATCCATCACTTTGCACCGCAGCGGGAGGGATGGATTGATACATACGTCACTCCTAGACACATTGACCTCAGATCTCTATCCACCCCTATATTTTTTTCCTTCCCTGAACTTCCTTTCTTTCCTTCACCTAAAAAGATCATCCACACAACATCCCCAAAGATGATATAGACACTGAAGGATTTCTTTTCCTAAGGACCTTGCGTGTGGAGCTAAGCTAAAAACAAACAACAATGAAAATATTGCTGCAAAACATCAGAAGCCATTCAAGCCATGAAATAGGCTATTTTGCGTGGCTGGAGGTAGTAAAGAGGAAAAAGACTTGGGGAATAGGTAGATAGGGAAGAACCTAGCCATTCAAATCAAATAAGTTTAAAGCCATATCGAGCTCCAGCTTTCATCCTCTGCTTGGAAAAAAGCGGCCATTCACGCTGTTTCCAAGCAAAATGACCGCTCTAACCCGGCCAACTAGCTCCGCCAACTGCCCTTTAGTTATCACGTCAGTTCTGTCCAAGGTGATGGAACGTGTGATCAATTGATCAATTACAAACTGCTCACATACCTCAAGAAGAACAAAATTATCAACGACAGTCAATACGGATTCTGGAGGAACCGCTCGTGCGGTGATCTTCTCGCGTATGTGACGCATGTTTGGGGGCGGTGCCTGAAATATCGCGGTGAGACCCAAACGGTCGCACTGGACAATCCTTTGCCTTTGACAATCTCAACAATCAACAATCTGACTTCTTTAGAACTTTCCGCTTCCCTGTGTACGTGGATTACCGATTTTTTAACGGAGAGGAGGATTCAGGCGGTTGCTGATGCATCATCCTCGTATTCGATAAAAACTGTTGTCCTTTGGGGATCGGTTCATTCTCCGACTTTATTTTTGGTGCACCACGACCTTTTGACTTGTGCACCAGTTCATTGTTATGTGGATGACAGTAAAGTTCGTGATGGTTTTTTTTTTGTTTTACAAGCCCCCAAAGGGCACACAAACTCCAGCGGTGGAGGGTTTTGAACCAGTGAATGGACGGTTATTTCGAGAGTGTTGCCTACTGGAATAAGAATAACTTAACCCAATCATGTCCGAATACCCCTAAAAAGTTTGTAATGAAAATGTAGTCAATGAACATTTAGTTAACAAAAATCAAGTTATCTTTCCTACAGGCCTTCCATTTATATGCTTGATATAACTCCGAACACCACAACCCGGGCATGTGCCTAGCAAGGTGGTCGAAAAATCTTCAAATTATGTAATCATCAAAGCAATTATTAAAGAAAAATTCTAATCAAATCCTTGTACTATTGTACCGCTCATCATAAAATTTTGCTTTTGCTTTCCCAAACACGTTCATTAAAGAACATATATTATTATACATTATTTTTACGTACGTAAAATATAAAATACGTTCCCAATTATGTCTTCTGCGCGTAAATTGTATCTAAATTTCTCCAATAAACAATAAACAGTGTTAACCTCGAGTAAGTGTGATCTTGAAAATTTCTGCCAGTAAAAATTATAATAAAACCATACATGTATTTTTTTACTCAACATCGCGTTCATTGGTCAAATGAATTGTACCTATAGTTTTGTATTAGTGATCAATGAATCGATGGATGCAATCTTTTAGCTATAAGTTGTTATAATTGTGTGTATAGTCTGTAGTTAGAAGTAAGATTGTAGAAAAATATTATGAATTTGTAATACCTGAAGGTGATTTTTCACAAAAACGGCGCTTTACAAATCATCCAAATATTATGATTATTGAAGTCTAGAGGGAAGTCGAGGGAGATTGGCGTTGCCGACGAGTTTACAAAATGTGGGCAACGCTTACCTTTGTAAAAACCATGGGGTCTTTACAAAGACACTTGAATAATTAGATATTTGAATAGTGCCTCAGATTCTTGCGTATCCCTGTACGAGGTTTTTTCAAAAACTATCGCGAATTTTGTGTTTTTTCAAAAATTATTTATATATTCATGGATATCTATTTTGTCATCTTCAAAGTAATCCCTACCAGATATTATATACTTGTGTCAATGTGTTTTTCAATCCTCAAATCACTTCAAAAAATCATTCTCTGTGATTTTGTTCAGCTCCTCCTTTGATGCCGTTTTTATCTCCTCAATCGTAGCGTAGCGTCGTCTCTATCATGGGCCTCTTCAGAAAAGTCACAGTGTGGCGTTTGGCCTAAAATTCGTGCACAAGCAACAATGTATGAGCAGGAGCGTTATCATGGTGCAAAAGCCAATTGTTTTTCCACAAATCCAGGCGTTTCTGGCGGATTGCTTCACGCAAATTGCGCGTAACTGGCAGGTAATATTCCTTATTGACCGTTCTACCCTGAGGCAAGAACTCATGAAGCACCTACGCCCCTGCAATTGAAGAAAACTGTAAGCAAAACCTTGATCCATTTTTTGGAATAGGCAAAAATCAAAGACGAGCCAAAAAACGTGCAAGCAAAGCAGCTGTTATAAATTAACTGAACATTAAAAATGGCCGAACTTGCCGGCATAAGTGTCACAAAAAATAGAAAATTGTAGCGAATCTAATTATTTTAGTATAAGTGTTGAAATATGGAAGGCTCTCCCTTTCTAACATCGCTTGTCCCTTACACCCAACACCGCTAGGGCAGTGGACCGATATAAAAGACAAGCAAAACCCTAAAATGTTAAGTCTGCCTTCCGAGCGGTCTCCAGTGAGAGAAAAGATACTCGTACAGCCTTTGTTACAAGGTGGCGAGTGGTTAGGGAACAATTGGTTTCCTTTGGGTATTTAGTGTAGAAATACCCATAAAGCTTATATTGTGGTAGTTTGTATTGTCAAACTACTGTGTTACGATTATTGAACTGTATACTTGCAAATTGATTACACCCAAATAAAGACAAATTGTGTTTACGGAATAAAAGTGCGGATTTTATTTATTAAATTGACTATACCGTTACAAAATCGAATAAACGTTACCCGCGGAAATTCAAAATTCGCGATAGTTTTTTAACAAACCTTTTATTAGAAGAGCCTTACACTCTTTTGGCCACCCTGTATTTTATTTAATGAGTCTATAAAAAGGGGTAGATATTTCCTCAAGTATATTATGCTAATCTACGGTACACATTACTACACAGTGCGCACATTTCCTTTGTTACGCCCGAGGCTTGTTAGAAGTATTTATACCGTTGCTCATTTTACTCAGTGCAACAGTTACTTTAAGAAGTAAAAGAAAGTACACCAATGATCAGCAAAACTCTAGAAGTGTGATCAATTCCAATTTGAAAGGGTGCTTTCGATGTCTAGGCCCATACAGGCCAAATAAGGAGGCAGGTATAGGTATCGCCGCACCGTAGGTCACCCTAAGTGATTCGCTACATTTGGTGACTTGACGGGTGTGGTTTGTATGGGTCTTGGTGGCGGATGGGTCCACCTCCATGGGATGCGTAGCAGACCAAAACGGGAGAGACTGGAAACTTTTAATCTCTGCAGTGGGGCTCTATCAGATAATCACCTTGCACCGCAGATGGAGAGATGGATGCATTCGTGCGTCACTCCTGAATATGCTGATATCCAGATTCCTACCCACCTCTCATACATTTTTCATTCACGGAACTTTATTCCTTCTTTTTCTAAAAATATTTTCCACACTGCATCCTCCAAGATGATATACCCTGACCTTGAGGGGAATTATTTTTTCAGGGTCTCTTGTGTGAAGCTAATTTCCCTCGGGGCCTCTATTATTATTTTTGGGGATCCTGTGTGGAGGGTATTTTTAGGGAAAAGAAAGATAAAAATATGAGGGGTAGAGGAAGGAAAAAGATATGAGAGGTTGGTAGGAATCTGGGGGTTAGTGTGCAAGCATGTGAAGTTTAAAACATATTATAATATATTTAGTGGGAACATGGTTATTAAAAAAATGTGTCATTGTCTTAGCTCCGTTCCTAGCTCATGTTTTTAATGAACCTCTCAGCACAAGTGACTTGCCTGAATCACTTAAGCCAGCTGTAGTTAGACCAATACTAAAGAATTCACAACTAGACTTATCAATCTTAGGTAATTATTGACCCGTTTCAAAATTATCTTTCCTACCAAAAATCCTGGAGAAAATTGCTGCTGCAAAAATAACCAGCCACTTGAATTGAAATAAATTATTCACAAATTGTCAATCCGCAAATAGAAGGTTTCACTCAACAGAAACCGGAATACTTCGTATTCTGTCAGATATAACTTTAGCCATAGAGTCAGGTAAATTAGCACTTATCTCACTTTTAGACATGAGTCCAGCGTTTGATACGATTGATCACGGCTTCCTCAGAGATTAGAGGAAAAATTTGGTTTCAGTTTTAACATAAAAAAAATTGGCTGGCGTCGTATCTATCCAATCGCTTACAAGCCGTGAAGGTTGGAAATAAACTCTCTAACTTTGCAACATTTTCTTCATGGGTACCCCAAGGACCTGTTTTAGGTCCACTTCTTTTCATCCTTTTTACAAATGATGTCGCCAAAATAATTGAATTATTCGGTTTGTTGTCCTACTGCTACACTAACGATCAGCAAGCTTATTTTTACTGTACTCCAAACAAAATCAATAATCTAAAAATCCGCGTAGCTAAATGCCTAGAAGCAATAACTCGTTGGATGTCTTCAAACAAGCTGAAGCTGGACCCATCTAAGACTGAGTTTTTCTGGACGGCCACAAACAAACACAAATATTTCAAACACAAATCACCTATTTCTATTTTCAGCAACGATATTATTCCAAAGACAACAGTTAAACTTCTTGGCGTTAATTTAGATTCAGACTTATCGCTTAAAAGTCAAATAAATAAGAAAAAAACACCGGCTTTTCCCACATAAGAAAACTCAAGTCATTTTGAAGAAACCTTAAAACAAAGGCGACAAAACTATTAATCAACTTTTATATAGTACGAGTATCATGGCTCAATTACTGTAATGGCGTCTACGTTAGTCTTCCAAAATATCAAATTGAAACACTTCAATCCATGTTTAATGCAGCGACGAGGCTCATAACCAGGGTCTCTAAATATTCACACATTTCAGAACACCTTCACAATCTTCACTTGCTTAAGTGTCCTGAAAGTATCTAATACAAATTGTGCTGAATGGTGTTTAAGGCAGTATTCTAGTCTAAAAAAAAAATTTTCTTCATATTTCCAGAGTTAAAATATTCACAAATATCTCCTTAAAAGGATTTTTCGAAATTCGCATTAATTTAAAAGTTATAACCATTTTAATGTCGCGGTTTAGACGGAACCTAACCAAAATCGGAATAGAATAAAATTTTAAACGCATTTCTCTAAAAATCACTTTTTTCGAGACGGTTGACACGATATTTCAAGTTCTACTAAACCAATTTGCTTTAAATTTGGTGTGAGTCTTTTGTATACATTACTCTATAGCAAGAACTTAAACTATAACAAAATTATAATTTTTACTATTTTTAAAAAAATTTGGAAAGTCAAAAAAATTGGTAAAAAAATGTCTTTTTTATTTCAAACAGCCGCCATTTTGCGAAAAATTATTCTTATGACTTTTTCTTAGTTCAGGTCATAGCCTCATTTGTTTGGATTAAGAATTGATTTGTTTTTTTTTTTAAGATGACTAGAAGGGCTGCAATCGTGTCAACCAAGACGCGCCATTTTTTTTAGACCCCCCACTTCAACACCCTGTAACTTTTTGAATTTAGAATTTTTTTGTTTGATTTTTTTTATGTGTTCTGTAATGTTTTATTTATATTTAGTTAAATTCGTTAAAATTTTATATTGAAACCTGAAAAAGTACCTACAATTCATGCTTCTAGACTAGAATCCCCCCTTAAATCAATCAATGAAATGACCCCACCTTACATCTCTAAATTATGCATCCCAGAAAATACTGGTCCATGGCAATTACAATAACTCACCAAAGTGTCATCGCAATCGGATGAATTGTTTAGGGACCGCATAAGCTACAAACAAATAAGCAAACATACATACATGTTTATGTGAATAGAATTTACAAAAATATGTTTTTATATTATCTCGTTAGACGAAACAATTAACAAAAACATAATTTTTTTTGTTTTTGTTTTTGGGGTGTTATGCCGTGTTTCGCTACCTCCTTCTTTAGCCAACGTTTCGGACAGCGTTACAGTGTCCATCATCAGGGCAGATGACCTCCTATGACCTATACTTTTTGGCCGTGAAAACCTAAAAACATACCTAACAAAAACATAATTTTATAAAAAAACAGAACATTATGAAAAGTTAGAAAGAATATTATGAAAATTCTGTTAGCCGGCTTACGAAGCACTTTACTCCTGGCATTCTGGAGGTTAATCCTGATTGTCACTGTTTCCCATTGTAGCGAATCTATCAGACCGACACCTTAACAACCTAAAAAAATCAATCCATCAACTTTTTCATTACATAAAGTCTGTCCTCACGAAGATTAATGACGAAAACACAACAAACCATGTTGAAGTGTATGACTTTATAGTGTTCTGTGAACATCAAATCTCGCGTCCAAAAAAGTGTGTTTTTAATAGTTTGCTATTTAATCAATCGATACCAAAATTTTCTTTAAGATCATAAGAATTGAAAGTAGGTAAGTATTCAAATATTTAAAATACTTATTTTATTTTTTAAATTTAAATTAATTAATTATGCAATTTGTCTAAATAAACGTCACTATCTGATTTCAATTTTTTTTCGTGCAGGATGGAACGGAATTGAAAAAATGCGAATGAGAAATTCTAAATAAACACGACCATATCACACTCGAAAAAAGAATCTTAACTGAAGCATTTTAACGGCCACCATCTTGAAACGAAAAGTATAAACGAATTCACAAACACATAAAATGCAAAACGATAGAGTTAAAACAGACTAATTTCAGTCAAAAATGTTCACAAAAACGCATAAATATTGCTAACCAAATAACAGCACACCTACACTTTTGACAGATCTAAGTACTTTCTGGTAAATTTTGAAACTAAAAAGGAAATTGGTGAAAAAATCATGTACGTAGGCGTGAGGTGTTTACAGTAGGGTATGATAATTATTTCAACTTTTGAATTCAGAAACGCCTGATATTTCAAAAGTTGCGTCTTACAAAGAAAATAAGAACTGCATTTAAATTTATTTTTTTAAGGGATAAAGTTTAGCTAAATTAGCTAAAACATTTATTTTTAAATTATGGTAATTAATATTTTTTTTCAATAATTTAACCTTTTAACGTTTGTTTGTTATTAAAAACTGCGTATAGCTGACAAAAAAGAAAAAATAATCAAGCTTATGATACAAGAAAGGGGCCATCCATAAATTACGTCACACCTTAAGGGGGGGGGGGGGGAGTAGCGAAGTGTGACATTGCGTGACAGGGGGTATGGGGGGGGTGTCACCAGCTCTGTGATTGTCACATGTAAAAATCTGAATTTTTACTATTTTTGGAAATAAAATTACAAAAATATGTCACGTCACACTAGGGGAGAGAGGGTCTCAAATGTGATAATGTGTGACAGCGACGGGGGGGGGGGGGGTCAAAAAATTATGAAATTTGTGTGACGTAATTTATGGATGGCCCCTAAGTCTACAAGAATACTGATTTGTTCCAAAACAAAATTTTTAATATCCCTTTTATATTTTTAACTAACACATCTTATTCTCATTTTTTTTGCTTTTTTCGTACTGCTGTTATTGAATAAAAATTTAATTTGTTATAAAATATAAAATATTGATCGATTTTTTTTTTCCAAATCACGAAAACCGTTTTTTTTCAAAACTTACGGCCATTTTAGCGAGCTAATAGCAAACACCAATTTCATTTATTTTTACGTTTTCGAATAGCTACAGATCAAACGCAACTTTTGAGACCCAAGGCGTTTAAAAATATGGCAATTTTTTTTCTCTTCAGGAAAGCGATACAAGCTTAGTAAAGGTGATATAATATTACAGTTGGTGCCATGAAACTTGCTTTTCTCTCGAAGAGTCTAGTCTACAACCATAAGGTCGTCCCGCCAGGCAAATTTGCTCGCTTTTTGGAACACCTAACATAAATCCCGTTGAAATCGCTGTCTCCCTTATTATCACGGCTAGAAATATGATCTAAGCGATGTTAGAAAGAGAAAATACAAGGATTTATATAAAAATCTAAAAGTTAACCACGAAGTAATTAAAATGTATACCTTTATGAAACCAAAGTTTCCGACCGCAATTTGAAATAAAAAATGAAACCTTGGGAATTTTTTATTAATTATTTTTATATGAAACGACCAAAAAGTGAGTTAATGATAACGTTTGTAAAACCTTTGCCCAATATAATATGTTTTTTTCGTCCGATATCAGTAATTTTTATGATGATGCAGCTGAGAGCGATTTTTAAAACTTTTTAATGTCAGTATTCTAATTCTCAATTTGGGAGGCGGGAATGGGTACCGCCGCCCCGGGAACCTTTATTGGATAACCAACACCTCTGCCACAGGTCACCCCAAGTGGTTCGCTACGTTTGGTGGTTTAGCAGGGGTGCCCGGGTTCATGGGGTGAGGTTTA
The DNA here is from genome assembly GCA_936435175.1 of Glyphotaelius pellucidus. Taxonomy (NCBI): domain Eukaryota; kingdom Metazoa; phylum Arthropoda; class Insecta; order Trichoptera; family Limnephilidae; genus Glyphotaelius; species Glyphotaelius pellucidus. The sequence goes on from OW386561.1 coordinate 12,806,375, forward strand.
TCTAGGTCTTGGAGGCGGATGACCAGGACACGCTGAACCCCAAATTCCTACCCACCACTTAAACCCTTTTCCTTCCCAGAACTCTCCTTTCCTTCCTTTCCTTATAAAAACCCTCCATACAGCATCCTCAAAGATGACATAGGCCCTGAGGGAAATAATTTTTCTCAGGGCCTCCTGTGTGGAGTTCACGTAAAAAAAAATTCATAATTTTTACTTTTAAAAATAATATTTGTATTTCGATTTAAAAATTTGAAAGCGTATTTTATCATCTTTCAAAAACAGTGTTTAATTTTTCGATACATTTAGAAGTATTCAATTTATTTGGGTTTTATCGCACAACGGAAATATGCTGATCTTCTGACTACGTATGCCCAAGGCCTAAGGCTTTAAGTAAAATAAGAAACGAAAGCTGTATTTTACGTTACAAATCTAAGCAACATCCTAAAGAATTATGTTTTTAAACTCTAGTTCCAGCTCTAAAATAAACAGAACAGGGAAAATGTCTCTCTGGTACCCGCTTACAAGAATGTTTCACAAAGAGGTAGGAGTATCATAGAAACTAGTCAAAGTTTTCCTGAAGCTAAATAACACTGTAAAATAATACGTTCTTTCAGTAGCTCCTCTCTGTCTGAGAAGTTGATTCATTTTGCTTGCTTAGTAGTGAGAAATTTTCTTAACAAGTTAATTTAGGTCTTCCGAGAAATTGTGTTAATGAGTCACGTGTTATTGCAACGGTAATTAATTACGTCAAGGCTCACTTCTTCAAGTCAATGTTTAGGTTTTTAAAGCCTTTCTGCTCTACCACTTAATGTATTTTTTTAATCTCTCAAGAGTCCCAACTGGTTCCAACTTTAGGGGAAAATTTATATCTAGAAAGGTTTCAATGAATAAAAATAATTTCGCAAGTAAGCCGTTTCGAAGCTTGGCTGTTATATTCATATTAGCAGAGATGCCCGGGTTCATGGGGTGAGAGATTTGTCTAGGTCTTGGCGGCACACGGGTTTGCCCACCTACTGCTTGGCGGACCGAATCGAGAGAGACTGGTTCATGGAGACATTTTACCTCTTCAGCCGGACTCTCTTGATCCTTGGCGGGAGAGATGGATTCATGAGTCCGTCACTCCTGGACACACTGACACCCCAGATTTCTTCACACCTTATATCTTTTTCATTCCCAGTATTTTTTCCACTTCCTTTCCTAAAAAGACATTCCACGCAGCATCCTCAAAGATAACATGGGCCTCGAGAGAAATTGCTTTCCTGAAAGCCTTCTGTGTTGAGATAATGTAAAAAAAAATATTATTTTGCACTTTATCTCCAAACAAAAGGCCCTGAAGAAAAAAGCTCCGTGGATCTATGTCTTGACCTATATCTTTTAGAATGTTGTGTGGAGGGTATTTTTTAGGGAAAACATGGAGAGGAAGTTTGAGGGAGGAAAAAAATATGTGGAGTAAGTAGGAATAATGAGGTCAATTCAGGAGTGACGAACGTATGAATCCATCCCACCCAATGGGCTGCAAGTCATTGGGTCCGGTTTGGAACCGGTTTGGAACTCCGATCTCGTGTCTAACAAGGTGAATTTCGAGTGTTTGAGGAAGTACACAAAGACATGGGTGGAGAGATGGTCTGTTCTTAGAGTCGCCGATTAGATTAAATTCAGTATAAACCAGGTGTACGAACTCCTGAATCCCTAGGACCATGACCTATTGCTCTCTGATTACTGTTTATGCCTGATTTTACTTTTATTTAATTATGTTTTCACTTATTATTTTTGTGATTTATCTCCTTTTGTTCATGCCTACTATTATGCTTACTTTGTCATGATTTCATAGTTACTTCCCTACAGGTAACCGCTTTGACGTGCTGGCTGCCACAACTGTATTTCTACTACTTTCCATATTATTTACACTCATGCCGGCTTCCAATTATCAACTTAATGATGGCTCTGCGATGGCAAACCGGTTTGGTGTTTAGAGTGCTTCCTTTCATGGAGCCGGTTTCCTTGTTTATAATGTAACTAATGTGTTATGAATGTTTCTTAACAGAAGCCTGTCTTTCGTTGTTATTGCAGCTTTTTGATGGCTACACGATAGGATACCGGTTTGGTGTTTAGACTGCTTCTTTGTTTGTGGGAGGCAGATTTAATTCGGTGGGAGGCCGGTTTGATGTTCGGAGTGCTCCCTTTCACGGAGCCGGTTTCTTGTTGGTAATGTAACGAATCAGTAATCCAGTGGGATGTCATGAATGCTCCATTCATAAAATCATTTTTTGTTATTATTGTAACTTAAGAGTAACTCCTAAGTAGGAAACCGGTTGGGTGTTCGGAGTGCTTCCTTCCACTAGACCGTCTCCCTGTTTGTGTTCCATATAATGAGTAAACCAATTAGATGTTGTTATTGCTATCTTCACAAAAACCAGATTCTTGTTGTTATTGCAGCGGACGAGTAAACCACTTCCATGTGCTGACTGCTACATTGGCATTTCATGTAACTTACATTACTTAGGCTTACCGAGACTATATCATTGTTGCTTGCTGTTTTTCAATGAATATCCTATCGGATGTCTAGATCGCTTCCTTGTAAAACCTTTTCTTTTATATTATTTTCTTTTGTTTTGATTCTGGGTGTTTTTGTTTGTTTTTTTTTTTTTTTACTAAACTTACAGAACTGTGACCCTTGCTGTGAGCGCTCCAAGAGACAAACTGAACCACTCTATGTTCTGTTCTGTCCAACTTCCCCATATTGGGGGTGGGATGGACCTTGTCCCCGCTATGTCTCTAGTGTCGCGATCCTGGAGCGGAGCCTCGCTGACCACCCGCGCCTGTGGACTGGTGCCGGTCTGAAGGACGACAGTGGGTATTTGGGGACCTTCCGCCCTTCCTCCGACCACCCGACGCTTTTGTCCCCAGGGTCTTCGGGCGTTTCACCCCATTCTTCTATTTACTTTCATCGTGGCACCACCGGGAGGTCGGCTAAGGGGTGCGGTAACCAGGTGCCGCTCTTGTCTGCCTGATCACCGACACACTATCACCAGGACTGCCGGGTGGAATGCGCCGCATCGCCCCTTCTTCACAAACCTGTGAACTTTTTCTATCTCCTTATTGTTTTCATTTTTAATTTTTATTTACTGTTCATTATGTACATGCGCTAGGATAGGCAAAATGCCTACTTCTTGTTTTCTTTCTTTTTCCTTTTCTACCCCTGTTCCAAAGTTCATAAGGTAAGTCACCTGATCTTTCGTTATTACTAACACTTGCATGTGGCGAGCACTTGCATACTGCTCACTAACAACGTATGCGGGGACTTTGGAGGTCTAGAGTCTTGAATCTGAGTAGAGCCGTTTACAAAATTAGAGTCCTTTGAGGCCTTGAAGGGGTAACCATCTGTTACCTATACCAGGGCGGGAAAGAGGGTGGGTCCTCCAAATGGTAAATGTGTTATAAGTTCTTTTTTCGTTATTTGCGCACACCGGAATCGAACCAGCGGTCTTTGGATTGCTGTCAAGGACCTTAAACGCTTGACCAAAGGTATTCCTAGACCTCGACCGATTCCTTGACTCGAAAGTATTCCTTACATAATTCTGAAAAGCTTTTCTTTCTCCGCAGGGTGATTTCATAAAATTCTTTCCAATATTTGTTAATGTTCTTTTGTCTGCTTTATTAACCATTTTCATTGTTAAAAAACGGAAATTGTATTTTGTAAAATAGTTTGAGTAATTTGTTCATTCTCTACAAACACTAGAGAACTTTTAAGTTATTAACCTTTTAGCTTTGTTGTGTTTCTGCCCCAAGAAATACTGCACAGCGAATCAGGGTTTATTCGCAACTGTTAGTAAACCCACGCAACAATTAAATAAAAAGCCTCCAGCCGAAAGGTTAGATGGCAGTATTTGTGAATAAATGGTAGCAAAGCATTATTTCAGGTTTTCTACCCACATTCGACAGCCCATATCAAGCCTTGGCCTCCCGCAACATTCGCCTCCAACTCCTACCCTCCCCAGCTGCTGACTTCCAGTTTGTTATCTGGAGAAGCTGTGCTGCATCCCCTCTTATCTCGTCTTCCCGCCTCAGTCTGGGTCTTCTCATTTTTCTCTTTCCACCTGGGTGTCCAGTCAAAATTCTTTTTGGGACGCGTGTATCAGGCATTCTCTGTACATGTCCAGCCCATCTCAACTTGAAGAGTCTCATGTGGGCTGAGATGTTAGGGGCCTGATATATATCGTACAGTTCTTTGTTGTGCCGGATGCGACTGTCGCCACCGTCCCCCCTCTTTCACGGGTCCACATATCAGCTATCTTTACCGTCAGTGTCAGCGCCTCACATCCATTTGCCAGTATAGATCTAATGGTCTTGTATATGGTTATTTTGGTTTTTTTGTAGACAATACGTGACTTAAACACTGGGAGCAAAGAGAAGTATGTTTGGACGTGAAGTTTACTGTTCACAAAACTCTAGTAGTATATATGTGAATTACTTACCAATATTCGCCAAGATGCTTCTCTGGTGCTCTAAGCCTGATGTGATAAATTTCAGCGGGAAGAGTGTGTTTGACTTACCTGAAAGCAAAGAAATACAAAGCTGAATATTTATTCATTTATTCTTTAAAGTTTACAAAAAAATAAAGAGTTAAAACACAAGTCATTCATCTCACGAGGTTCGAACATGTGTCAAGAGAAGCAGCAACATAATTTAAGTTTAAAAAATGGCCACCTGCCTACCCCTCAAAAGTACTCTTTGCAAAAATCGGGATAAAAAAATTACTTTTGATAATCAAAATGGCCTTGCTACGCCATTTTGCCAATCAGGGGGTTAATCGGAGGTGTATTAATTATGATTTTTTTTTTTTTTAATTGTTAATTTTATTTATTTGTTCTGGTTGGTTGATGATACAGCGCAATTCAGAAGTGTTGCTTTTAAAGTTTTTGAGGCTTGGTAAATATAACAGTTATGCATTTGAGTTGTTTTAAAATCAGGCCGGCCGGCGTAGTCCAGTGGTAACGCTCTTGACTAGCATTCCAAAGGTCGCGGGATCGAATCCCGGCGTGGCAAATAAATTTTATTTGATTACCTTGTGTTATTTCACAATTTATTCATTTAAAATAATATATACTTTATTTGGCACGTTCCAGAGTGGAAGATACTATTAGTATCGCCCTGGTGGAAGACCATCATTCAGAATTGAAACGTCGCTTGAAATAGCTTTAGCCGTGTTTAGTGACCAGATCTGAATAGCCAGGTACTTCACCATCTTCCTCTTCCCAATCTCCTTCCCCTCCCCACTACCTTCAGCCTCACAACATACCCCGATTGGGGATGCCATATTCCTGGCTCCAGACGGGAGCAGTTGGGACTCTTGTGCGGTATTTCATATAAAAAAATATAAAAAAAAACAAAAAAAGGTGACGGCCGGCGTTCAGCGGTAAGGCTCTTGACTTTATTCATTTAAAATATATATAGTATATTTGCGGCACGTTCTAGAGTGGAAAATACTCTTAGTATCGCCCTGGTGTAAGACCACCGTTCAGAATTGAAACGTTGCATGAAATGGCTTTAGCCGTGTTTGGTGACCAGATATAGCCAGATACTGCCCTTATTCCTCTTTTTTTCCTCCCCGCTACCTTCAGCCTCACAACATACCCCAATTGGGGATGCCACAGTCTCACTGACTCCAGACTGGAGCAGTTGGGACTCTTGTTCTGTATTCATATAAAAAATAAAAAAGGTGTAATAAATTGATTATCATTTCCCATTAGTTTGTAAAGTTCTTGATATTCTTTTTTTATTTTTTTCTTTACTCATTTTTATAAATAAAGCTTGCTTAAATACGTTATCCACATTTGGTACTGGAAAATTTTTAAAAATATTTTGTTATGCAACAAAAAAACCTATTTGTATAAATAAGTTTATCAGTGGTAAACGGGCGGCTTTTGTTGGGTTTATGTACAAATCTACAGTTCTATTTCGAAATTGATGAAATTTTGCACACCCGTCTTTCAAAACAAAAAAATGGTTACTGTAACTACATAAGAATAAGAAAAACTTTTAGGCAAGTCTTTAGGACTTTAGCTAGTAAATTATAAAAATAAACATACCAGTTTCTGAAAATCTTACTCTCGCGTACTGCGTAAAATTATTCAAGTTCATCGAATTTCACCAATTTTAGTAATTGTTTAGGGCCAGTTGCTTCACTGAGTTTAAAAAGTTCATCAAATTTCTTTAATTTTCAAGTTCTATAAAAGTTGTATTCAAGTTCTGTTATTACTTCAGTTCTGTGAAACTACTGACCGAAAATGATACAATAACAGAACTTGAATGCAACTTTCAAAAACTTGAAAATTACCTTAGATATTTGATGCATTGTTCGAATTCTGTGAAACAACTGAGTTTCAGGACCTTAGTTTCCCTTGAGTATCTCAGAATAATTTGCTTTTACGAACTTAAATCTAATATATAAAATTCTCGTGTCACGGTGTTTGTTATCATACTCCTCCAAAACGGCTGGACCGATTTTGTGTGCTTTTCAGGTACGTCTGAGAATCGGCCAACATCTATTTTCCATTCCCCTAAAAGTTAAGGGTGGTCAATCCCGAATTTTATTTTTTTAAGTTTTTGGACAAAAAATTTTTTTTTATGGTGAGGCCTCAAAAAATACGTACAGCCCTAAACCTCGGAACTAAAAAATATTTCCTAGAAATAATGTTTATTGCAAAACAACGTTTGCCGGGTCAGCTAATATTTTATAAAAATCAGTTTTTCAATTATTATATCCCGTGATTTTTCAAGGGTCTGCGCTAGTATAAATACACGAAAAATCTTTTGTTATTCCAGAGGTCAAGCGTGATACATTACAGAAATGACTGGCGTCCGACTTTCATGGCTTATTCATGTGGTATTTTCCCCTTGAATCATCAGAACCGCCAGACATGAGTTCCATGTTTTCTTTTGGGACCCCAATTTGACCGCAGAAATTCACCAGTCACAAAATTACGTAAGAGCGCCTGTCTACATTTTTATTTAGTTTGCTCACCTAGATCTTTTTGGAAAAAAAAATTTCAATACACATGATCATGTTCCACAATTTGGGTCGTATATTTATTCTCCAATATGAAATCTGTTTCCTTTGTAAATTGTTCCCTATTGCCACTCTTCCCTCTACCCATTCTTACCTTTCCATTGACTATGTCTATAATTTATAATTATGTTGTCTATGTCTATGACAATTGTTTTTATCTATTATTTATAATTAGTTAGTAAACCCTGAAGAAGTGAGCTTAGCCCACGAAACATGTTGGTTTTGTAAACAATAAAAGTGGTAAAAAGTGAGTTTTTTTTATTAATTTTGAAAATATATTAAATTAACTACAGGATTACAGAGTATTTAAATGAAAAGTAGGATATCAACTTTGGTGGGGATCGTAGGGAGTACTTAAAGGGAGGGGGTAAAAGTATACGCGGGGAAGGGAAATATGTTAAAAATGGGGCTGCTTGACAAATGTAACTGTTTATTAGTAAACTGGTTTTATTTACTTTTAATGATTTTTATTTTTTATTTCAACAGCTTCTAGATTATTAGGGCGTACAGACCTGTCCCATTTCTACGTAGTATATCTATCCCTGAAGATTTATTAAACGAGTTAAATCTTATCGAGGGATAATTATTTAATCGTAAATGAAGCCAGAAGACTAAATTCGCGTATTTACAATTCCTATATAATTTCAACCATGGTGACGACTGTAAAAGATTAACTTTTGGCTAATTAGATTAACAAATAGTTAAATATAACGAGCATTCTACTGAATTTCGGCACCAAAAGAATACTCACTTTACACTAAAATAATTTGCAAGAGTATTAGCTCTAGAGTAATTTTTTAGAATAAGCTCAAGTGAATGAGATAGATTCAAACATATTATTATTGACGGGTTAGGTTAGATCTTCGAGACGTTTTATGTAAGTGCCTAGATTTTTTGTGAGAAATGTTGATAGTCTTTTTCTATCGAATTGGCCTATAAAACCCACTTTTAAAAGCCTTTTTAACGTCCTCCATCGGGACTGACTGTAATTGGCACTTATTATTTTACGTTCAGAAATAGATAAGTTTTGATTGGTAGTACGAAGTTCTTCACTGAAATTCACAAAACAAAACTAAATAGAATTAATTTAAAATTAAAAATAATTATTTATAGAACTATCGACAAACTTTGGCAGAAATCACCGTTCTTCAGGATAAAACTAACTACAAAAATCTACAATTTCCGCGGTAAAGTCTAGTTACATTAGGAGGTGATTTTAAAATCAACGTGTTAGTACCAACATAAAACATTAAAAGTACTTCTCTTCGATAAATTCGAAATTACTTTGTGGCGTCATTTTATTAAAATAAAAATAACCAACCTTGCCTACACCATATTTTAATAAAATGTTTCAAAACCAAAGATTTGTTGATCAGATTACAATTCAAATCAGATTGTTTCAAAGACCCAGTCATGTCTGATTACGTCAAGAGATCGAAATGAAAATCTAGTTTCCTTCAACGGAAGCAATCTTCCATACAAACCCTCCATTGACATGCTTGGTGTAACTATAAGTGACCAGCTCAGGTACGGGGGCTCCATCGAAGCCAGAGCCTCCCAAAAACTAGATGTAGGTACTGTGCAGGGCCCGCAGATACTTTAATAGTACACAATTTCTAACCCTGTACAAATTGCAAGTGCGCCCAACTGTTGAATTTGGCAGCCACCTCTGGTCTGGAAATACCTGAAATAAAAACCCTCGACACTATGCAGAAACGGGTGGTTCGTTTGATAGATTCTCTTATCTTAAAAAACGGATTCCAATATTTAGAGCACAGGTGTCGGGTGGGAATGCTATCCCTCTTCTACCGGTATTTCAATGGAAGATGCTCTGAGGAACTAGCGTCATTGATCCCCTCGACACCGGTGCATAACAGGGAGACACGCCAAACGCGCCCCCAACGTATCTACACGGTTGACATTTGTCACATAAGAACAGGTCGTTTTTTCGACTCAATCTTGAGTTCAACAGCTCGGCTATTTTTGCCGGCCACGATTTGTGGGCCTCTGTGTTTCCTCCCTCCTACAGCATGGGTCTCTTCAAGACCAATGTTCTTTCCTTCCTCTCCTCAAAAAGACCCTCCACACAGCATATCAAATGACATAGGCCCTGAGGGAAATTATTTTCCTCAGGGCCTTTTGTGTGGAGTTAAAGTAAAAAAAAAAAACAATATTTAATATGAAGAAAACTTTCGATTTGAAACATGTTGATAAATTTTATTAAAAATAGTAATGAAAACATGGAGTAAACAAAATTGCTCTTATCATTTGATAAAAAACGTTATTTTAAATTCAAACAGTTTAAAGTATTTTGCGTGTTTTTTTATAATAGAATGCGACAACCTATGATACGTACTAACTTCCGTTATTTGTTTATTGTCTGTGTGCGGTTTCCATGGATGCAGACGGAGATGAGATGCCCGACATTACCAATTTCGACTCTTCGCTACAAGAGAATTTCTATGACTTGTGTTTGGTTCTGAAACAGTTTTTTAAAAAAAACTTAATCCATATTCCCCTAGTCCTTCCATTATGTAATCCATTCTCTTCTTCCTTTCCTCAAAGTCTCCACCAGGAAAAGAAGAAGATGTGCTTACCTACATGTTGAACAATATTGCCACCCAAGTGTGCATTACCCACTTGTAACAGTTGCATTTCGAAAGTGATATGGGTCACAAGTAGCTCTCGTCAAAATATCGCAAATAATCGCAAAGTTTCGCTTTTTTATAAAATAATAGTGTCGTGTTTAAAAACCTATGTTGTGCAATATATTGTGAATTCAGAAACGACCCTGAGTAGCCTTCAGAAGCCGTCAAAAGGTAGGAGACTTCCTTCCAAAACCGATTCTCCTTCGATCTTGCTTCAAAACACAATACATGGTCTATTCGTCGTTGAAAGGGATTTACTGTTCACATTCTCGTGTCGTGGCATTCGGCTGCGACAACTTGCTTCTATGTAAATAGATCGATATTCAGTCTACATATATATCTTTAAAATCATGCTAATCTTTCGAATTCTAAAGAACCTTCCAATTTTGAGAGAGATTTTTTTTTGATTTTTCGGAAGTAAATATACTAGAGAATCGCTTTTTTTAAATGAAAATATGCTAAAAAAGCAAATTTATTTCTACACAGGCCTCATTAATTTTGAAAAACTGATGTTGGTTCTTTCTGTTTTAAAAACTGACGTTTGACCTTACACCACCGATTTGTAGCAGGTATGGCTTTTTGAGTGGTAAAAAAAAACAGCGGCATTTCTAAAAAAAGGAATTTTCCTTCTAGAATAATCTCAGAAGTTACCATACTTTATCCCAGGACGCCTTGTATAAAGTGGTAAAAGAGAATCATATGTTTCAGACAGAAGAATTTTCATGGTACAAAAGACAAAAATAAATAATATACCTAAATATTATTACTACTATTTCCTTGTCGCCATTATTCCGCAAGTATTTAATGAAGTCTTCATGATGGCACCTGCGAACTGAAGTTGTAAACTCCAGAACGATGTTTTGACGACAGCTTCAGGCAGATAGAGCAAGGTTTAACAATGTGGGCTTTAGCACATTCCGATACCTTATTTCCATAGGTAAATACTTGAAATACCTCATTTTGAGAAAACTGGATTTCAAGATACATCGCAAATACATCGCTCCTAAGTAAGCTTATTTATAAAATCTATGACATGATAGTTTAATTATTTTTAATAATGCCTTTGAAATTATTTTGTAGCCTTGTAAAATGAAATGGTTAAACAAAGATAGATGTGAATAATGATTATAACGTGAAGTATGAAATAAAATGTCAATCCAATAATGAAATGAAAGTAGTATTATTTAGGAAAACCTAGGTTTTACATAAATATTAAATACTAGCTTTTTTACCCGCGGCTTCGGTTGCATGGTATTAGGGAAAATTACTGTAGCACTTGCACTTATCAATTATCCCCCCCTCCCTCCCTCCTCATGCAATCCATACATTTATTTTTGATACATGCAGTTTTCAAACAGCTCGCGTGCCACCTAAATTTCATAATGCCAGAGCTCACCAGTAGTTGAAAAAAAGAATTATCCAATTTGGTTCAGTCGTTCGGAAGTTATATGCGAGTACCAACATTTTAAAGATTAATTTTAATTTATATAGATAGATATTAACTTTGTCTTCTGACGTTAGCAATAACTCGCTTTTGTTAGCAACAGAAAACGTATCAGAAATATAATATATTTATATTTATAATTTCATAACACCAGAGCTTATCATTATATACAGTCTATAGTCCTCGCATAAAATGTAGCTTTCATTAGTGAAAGAATTTTTAAAATCTTTTTATTGGTTAATGCGTGAAAGCGTAACAAACAAATTCGAGCAGTTTCACATTTATAAAACTAGTATAGAAAAATGTGGATTGTCTAAGACTCTAATTATAATAAATAACTCAGGAAGTTAAAGAAATTTTAAATGTTACATTGTTCAATTATTTTGTTGTAGATATATAATCTTAGAAGGGCGCCAGACAGTTTAAATATAACGATCCAGTAAAATAACTTTTAATAGTAATGTTTAAAAAAAGAATAAGTAAGATACTTCAATAAAATAAATACATAAGATAGTATGGCCTATAATATCCTAGTAGTATCTTATATATATAAATAACAGGCCGTTTTGATTCAGTGTTTCGGCCTCGTTTGAGGTGGTTTTTGTTACACCCTGTATAATAATATTGTACACTTTATGACACAGACAACACCTTGCACGCCACTGGTCTAGTTTATGAACACGATAAAGCAAGAGAAGATATCCTTTCGATCTGTCAATAAAAATATAATATCTTCGAGACTTGATTTCTCCAGGGAAGTGCTTTGTTCAATTGACTGAAGAAGTAAAGAGGAAGGTTTTCGGTTGATCAATAAACGAAATTAAAAAATCGTGTATGTTTTGTATCAAAAAAAAATATCGCTGTTTCCAAAGAAAAACGTCACAAGTCAAATATTTTAATATTTTTGAAGAGACTTGAGAATGAACGTTGGTCTTGTAGAGAACTATGTTTTAGGAGGAAGGAAATCAAAAAAATTCCACAGTCGAGCTGTTGAGATTCACAAATTCGTAGAACTTATACCTAGGGAGGGGGCACGTCCCTATGCGTCCTGCCAACAGAAGTGGCGAATTCTCAAATTCAAAACCGAATTACAACGGTAGCTTTGTTTGAAATTCCACATTCACAGATGTTATTTGTAATCCCGGTGCGTGTGGCGTGGCGTCAGATCTGCACTCGAAGCTGGGTTCTGAAATTCAACCACGCAGACGCAAGCCTAAAAACACTATTCGATTATATATTGAAAAAAAAACTTAAGAATTTAGTTCAAATTACGGCCGGCAGGGAGCAATAGATGCAACTTGTACTGGCATTTTTCTCTGCCACGAGTTCATTGCATTTAAAAAAAAATGCTACAACGGACGTCAAAAGTACAAAGTGAAAATATATATTGAAGTTCTATTAATAACAAAACAAATACAATAATTATTTGGATTATGTTTTTTCATGCATTTTCATGCGAGGTTGAGTTTAGGACAATATTATTCGAGAGAGACGTGAAGATATAAAATAAGTCACACACTTAAATAATGGTAGAAATAGGGATAGTCCGATTCTCTGTAGGGAACCCGCCTGAACAGCGCGGGTATAAACTGGGCGCCCTAAAGTTTATGTTTAGACTTACGGAATTCAATATTTCGTTTGTGTGAGAGCACTATGAAACAATAGATGATTAGAAACATTCAGTATTTCTGTCTTGAAATGTCACTTTTTCGAATCAAAACATTGCTTGAAATGGCTTTTGTCATATTTGGTGACTATATCTCAACAGCCTAGTACTACCCCTCCTTCTTGTTTTATATCTCCTACCCCTCTCCACATAACTTCAGCCTCACTGTTTACCCCAATTGGAGATGCTATAGTTTCCATTGACCACTGGCTTCAAATGGTTGGGATCAGTTTGGACTATTGTGCGGTACCTGCTAACATGAATAAGTGTAAACTTCTCCATCTATTTCTATTTCATCTATTTTTTTGCTAAATAGTTGTACGGCAATGGAGCATTCAAATTTAATTACGAGTATATATTATTTCATCTCAGCGACAGTCCTGCGTCCTCTAAAATTATGTATCAAATAGAAGAGAAGAGACTACAAAGACCTCCAGGATACAGACATATTGAACGAATGAGAAAACGAAGATGAATAAAACCAGTCCTTTCTTCCCACGGATTTCCAAGGGTTTCTGGAAACCCTTTGTTCAAATTGTGAAATTTCAGGAAAACAGCAGTTGTATAATGTTTTGATAAATAAATGTTCACTTGCTGCAAACGTTTTCTTGAATTAAGTAATGAAGTATTTTTTTTGGAATGGTAAATTTAAGGTTTACAGGTAGGTACGTTATTTTAATATTTTATCTATTAATTTATTAAAACCCGTCTAATCACAGGAGACCCAAGTTGTCCCAAAACATCATATGCCGTTATAATGACAGGAGACTCAGATTTTCCCAGAGCGACCGTGCATTATTAAAAGTTAGATATCTCTCTTCCTGTCACGCATAAATTTGTGATTTCTTTTATGTTAGAAAGCGAAAGAAATAATGCTTCTTATTGTTTTAGGAATATACGAGCTATATTGGTCAGATATTTTACAAACCCGATCATAAGTGACGATTTTATTTCGCGCCGATTTGTGACGTAACAAACATTTAATTTTAAAATAAAATTGTATGAATGTCATAAAAAGTGAGATGACAGTTTTATTACAAATTTTCTTAAAAAAGGAATCTGTGTTTAAAATGTTCAGTTTATTTTATTTTATGTACCTTTTCTAGGAATCCCCAGGTATGTATTTTTAAGCTTATTTACATTTTCAATACCAAAATTTTAATATTAAAAATCAAAAATGTTGATTTCTAATAAACACATCGGAAAGATTATTTTATTTTAATTTTAGAACAATTTTTGTTTTTGCAAAAAAGTTAAGAAATAACCAATATAAAAGAAAATTTAAAATGCACGGGAAGAACCGGGAATTTAGTGCGCAAATCTTGACAGGCAAAAGTTCATAGATATTATTTTGTCATTATTCGAAGGGTTAACATGCAGTTAAAAATCCGCTCCGCAGGTTTTTGATGTTAAGCCCTGCGGGCAGCTTTTGGTTCGGCTTCGCCCAGTTAGTGTTGGTGACCTTTTTATAAATCCAAAAGATGGTTTGGGCATGTAGAGCGAATGAACGAAGAAAGTAGTGTAAGAAGAAAACATGATGCAAATGTGAATGATAAAAGAAGTCGGGGACGCCCGAGGAAGACATGGCACGATCAAGTGAATCAAATACTTGAGTCGGACCATGTCAAAAGTCAGAATAATAGAAGAGTATGTATGAGACGATGTATGAATGTGAGTGAAGCAAAGAATGTGTGCCAGTACCGAGTTGTTTGGCGGTCCGTCCTCTCTGCCTACCCCTGCGGGAAACGGCGTGATGGTTAGTTAGTTAGCTAGTTCAATAGAAAATGGTTACAAAAATAGACCGTTCCTCGGATCCACTATCATCCAGTGATAGTCACCGGGACAGGCAATGACGTCATATGTAATATATCGCCGCTTGATACTATTATTCACAATTAAGTTTTACCGTCAATCTTTCCATATCCAAAGAGATACTCAAATTCACAAATTTGTAATGCTTATACCTGCCAAGGGCACGTTCCTATGTGACCTGCTAACGGAATTGGCAACATCTTTTGACGAATTCTTGAATTCAAAACCGAATTATAATGGTAGCTTTGTTTGAAATAGCACGTAAACAGATGTTATTTGTGGCGCGGCGTGTACGTAGTGGCGTCAAACATGCACTCAAAGCCGGGTTCTGAAATTCAACAGCGCAGACGCAAGCCAATTAATACTTTTCGATGCATTCATATTTTTTATTAGAAAGATTAGGCTTATACATATATAATAAAAAAATCTATCTATAAATTTCAATTTGGGAGCCGGGTATAGGAACATACTTTCGCGCGCCAAGATTTCAGTAAAAATGTAAATGAAATTTTGGTCTACGGTGACTTCTTGTGAAGTTATTTTATAAATATTTATTCTACAAAACGAAACTTTTTTTTTCTCAAAATGTGATCATTCTTCACTTAACCGCGTAACCGCCCGACATCCTACCTCGATCTTACCTGTCCAAAGATTTTTTATGTTCTAAGAAGAAAAAAAACATCAAAATAGTCACCGTAGACCAAAATTTCATTTACATTTTTTACTCCAAATAATGTCAAGAATCACTGGTTAAAGTATATCAAGAACGTCCCTTTACCCGGCGTCATGGGGGATGGGTCAAAATTATCCAACATGTTTTAAATTGCTTGTGGTTTTATAACAACGCATACGATGTTGCCGCTCTTCTCAGTAGATGAAGGTGTTGATTTTCTTTAAACGTTTTTAATGAGAAATTAGTCGGACGGCAGTTGCGCTGCGAGTTACGTATGCCAAAATCTGAAAAGGGTAAGTATAACCTGCACCGTAATCAATACAGCTATTTTGCGCCATTTTTCCCGTGTGCAATTTTCTCACTTATCTTAGCTTTTGACGGTACTATTTTTATGCATAACCCATCACCATTAGCTTTGAACAAAATTTTCTATTTTTTTTTCATAAATATAATGAAATACTTAGTGTTGAATAAATGGGTAATGATGACCCAACCCCCACGTCCTTGTAACAAATTTCCACGTCGGGTTAGCACCCCGAATATGTCAAAATTTAAAAAAAGAGGTATGTTTAGCAATAAAATCACCGGCTTCCTTTGATTCTTTTACCAGAAGGGTGGTACTATAGAAATAGTAAATATTTATTTTACATTTACGTAGGGAGCAAAAATAACAATCAGTTTCTAATTGTGTTCCGTTTAGTGTAAACATTGAAACAATATTATTTTGAGAAGATAATATATTTTAATATGATATTTTGTCCTCGCGGAATGAGATGTGAGTTCATTTTGTTCAGATGTGCTTCCGTAATACGATACAATAAACAAATAAATAAATAAAACAAAATAAACATAAGACTTGCTGTAAATAATCCATTGTGTAAATATATCATTTGTTCTGTCAACAGCAGAAGACTTCGCGCCGAAAATTACCTAATTTTCTCTTATTTAATAAATCAAAACCAAAGGGTATATTTTTAGGTTTTCACGGCCAAAAAGTATTTTTGTTATGATTTTTGGGGTGTTATGTCGTGTTTCGCTACCTCCTTCTTTAGCCAATGGAGAATGTTACAGTCTGTTACACAAGAGTCAAAAGGCTGCGATTTCTTGCCTTACGTCCATAATGTAACAGACAGAATTGCCAGGCTGTTGAGAAAAGAGAACATCAAGACGGTCTTCGGAACCACAACAAAAATCCAAGACCTACTGAGGTCGGCAAAGACTAAGTTTCCTCTGGAAACAGATGGACTATATAAACTCAGCTGTTCCGGATGTGACAAGGTCTATGAAGGCCAAACAGAGCGGACGATCTCCAAAAGGATTTCGGAACACTTTCGTGCTTGTAAACTTGGCCACCCTGACAAATCGCCGAGCACTTAATCGAAACCGGCCATTACTTTGGATTTGTTCCTGAAGTCCTGGGAAGACCCAAAACTTACAGAGCACGCCTAATTACGGAGGCAATTGAAATCCATAAAAAACCCATCAATATTAACAGAGACGACGGAGCTAAGCTCAATAGCTCTTGTTATCCAGTAATTGACGGCTACACCAAAGCTAAACGCAAAAAACCATGCTGAATTTTTTCTAACACCAGCTTGTAGAGAAATGGAGCTGGCAGCACGGTATCGCTTCGACACACATAAGTAAACACTCTCAATATCATTTGCTCATCGAAACGTTGGCTAAAGAAGGAGGTAGCGAAACACGGCATAACACCCCAAAAATCGATCGATTGATTGATCGATCGGTGACTGCCGCCTGCGACAGTCGCTTTTCGAGACCACCGCCCTTTCGCCCCGATTCGCTTTTGTCTGGCTTGTGTTTACACGGCCAGACACCTGCCACCTCGCAGCCAGCCGGCCCGACCGGCTCACTGCCCAGGCCCCCGCGCCACCAACTGCCTTTTTCAAGGCAAAGAAGAAGAAGGACGACCTGGCCCCACAGAGACGAGACCACAGGACTGTCATCCCAATCCAGAAGAGGAAGAATATCATTCCTGCCGTGCGGATGTACTCCGCGCGGCTAGAAGCCGCAGACCCGGAGGAATCTCCTATCGTGATTCCCCCTGGCGCCCGCCAGTACCGCAGCAGGACAAAGACCGGGACCGTGCTGTACACGATCCCCGCCATCCAGCCCCAGCAGCCAGTGAAGAGCCACCCCGCAGACCCGAGGACAAGGCCGGCCATCCCCATGCCGTCCCCCGTGATGCCCGAGCCCGCCCCCGCACCCGGACCCAGCAACCGCCCCACAGTAGGCCCAGCTTCGGGCTACGTGCCGCCCCCCAGACCCCAGCAGCCATCCCAGGACATGGAGACGACCCAGGAGGAAGGTTGGACGAGGCCGTCCAACCCCGTGAAGAGGCCCCTGTCACCGCAGGGACCGGAACCGGTTATTGTCGGTAACCGGTTCTCCGACCTCAAGGAGGTTTCTGAAGGCGGCGGCGCTCCGCAACCCAAACGCGCCAACACTACTAATCCCACCCATTTCTCTTCCGCAGGTACCAGAAGCCAGCCCGAGAAGAAGGATCGCGTCCCCCCAGTGGTCATGACCCTGGGCACCCTGACTCACGCCCAAATTACCTCTACGGTACAGGGACACCTGGGCCACGCCAACTTCACCTTTCGCTACAACCGGGGCGGGACAGCGAACATTTTCGTGCGGAGCATGTCGGATCACCGCGCTCTCACAAACGGGCTGCGTGTGGAGGCGCGCGGCTTTCATACATACACGGCGGAGGCTGAAAAACTCAAGAAGGCAGTCATCAAGGGCCTGCCAAACATCGAGACGGAGGAGATCGCCGCAGACCTGACGGATCAGGGCTTCCCCCCAGTCAAAGTCGTGAGGATGACGACCGCCGCTGAGTACCCGATGTACCTGGCTCAGTTTGGCAAGGAAGTGAACATGGGCCAGCTGAGGGCGGCAGTAAAGTACATCTGCCACTGCAGGATCCGCCTGCAGAAGCACCGCAGCAACCATCTGCAGCACGGGACACAGTGCTACCGCTGCCAGAACTTCGGGCACGGGTCCCGCAACTGCTCACACACCGCGAGGTGTGTAAAGTGCTTGGTGGAGCACGCCTCGGCCGAGTGCCCCAAAACCACCAGGGACGAGCCCGCCGCGTGCTGCAACTGCGGAGGCCCCCATCCCGCCAACTTCAGAGGCTGCCCGAAGAGGGTAGCGTACGTCGCCTCCCTCCAGCAGCGACAGAAGCAGCCCCATCGCCCCGGACCAGGGGCCAGCAGGCCACATCCTCAGGCGCAGCAGACGACGAGGACTGATGGACGCTCATGGGCCCACGTGGCTGGCGGAAGAGCGGCCACCCAGCAGCCCGAGGCGCAGCCCGAGGCGCAGCCCGAGCCTCAGCCCCAACCGCAGCCCCGCTCGCAGACCTACACGCAGCAGTCCGCAGGCTCCAGAGACCCAGACGCCACGCTGATGATGTCCCTCCTCATGGGACTAGATGGCGTGCGATCGCAGCTGGCCAGCTGCACCTCCATATACCAGAGGGCTTGCATCCTGATGGATGTCATCACCACCACCATCCATGTATAATCCCGAGATGGTGAACGTCCTCCTGTGGAATGCCTTCAGCATCCGCTTTAAGATCGATGAACTGCTCGCTCTGGCAAATAACACTAACATTGACATCATTCTCATTTCAGAAACACATCTCAAACCCGACACACCGCTGAGAGTGCCCGGCTTCGAAGTTCACCGAGACGACCGACTAGAAGGAGGAGGCGGAGGCACCGCCATTTTCGTTCGTCAATCCATCACATCTACAAGGATCCCCACTCCGAAGCTGAAGCATACTGAAGCTACGATTGTCGAAGTCACCATAGAGGATAGAGCGCATACCTTCATCGCCGCCTATTGCAGACACCACAACCTTCTGGTGAGAGAAGATTTGGACAAATTACTTAATCTGCACCCAATTGTTGTTCTAGGAGGAGATCTCAACGCCAAACACAACTATTGGAATAACTACAGAGGCAACGCGAACGGGAAAACGCTCTTTACGCATATGCAGACTCACAACTACACGATAATGGCGCCGGACAAACCGACATACCACGCAGTGCACGCACAGTACCCCAGCACTCTGGACATCGTACTCGAGAAAAACGTCAAGACGATCTCGCCACTGCGCACGCTGGATGAACTGTCATCGGACCATCTGCCCGTGAGCTTCAGTATTGGAGGAACGACTTCAAGGAGCCCCAGAAAACAGCGGAACTACAAGGACGCAGACTGGGAAGGATTCAAGAAAGAGATTAACGAACGAATTCACCTAACATCGGGAACTCTGCGCTCTACAGATGAAATCGACGAGGCCGCAAGCACTCTCACGGAAATCATACAACATGCACAAGACACACACATACCTCTCAAAGAAGTACACGCATACACGATCAAGCTTCCCGAGCATGTCTTATCGCTCATCAAGGAGAAAAATCGCTTGCGACGCATCTACCATCGTACGCGCGACGGCTACTTCAAAACGGCCTACAACACTCTACAGCGGGAAATCAAGCAGGAAATAACGGACCTCAGACGCCAACTTTGGACGAAGAAAGTTACATCACTCACGCCAAAGGATAACAGCCTATGGAAAATGGCAAAAGCGCTGAAACATCAAGACCACACGATTCCCCCGCTAGAGAAGCTAGACGGCTCAGGATTGGCGCTGTCACTAGAAGAGAAGGCGAACGCGCTCGCCGACGGATTCGAGAGAGCCTACGCAGCCACGGACGGCCTATCCGATCCGGAAACGGATCGACTAGTAGAAGAATCTCTACGACATCTCGAACAAGCGGAGCAGACGAACGTCGAAGACATCCACTTCAGCACGCCGAGCGAAGTTGCCGTCATTATCAAGCGATTGAAGACCAATAAGGCGCCGGGGAGCGATCAAATACACAACATTCTACTCAAACATCTACCTCAGAAAGCCATCATCTACATCACAAAACTGTTCAATGCCTGTCTCATCACCGGACATTTCCCACAGATCTGGAAGACGGCGACCGTGCTGCCCTTCTCGAAGCCAAACAAGGACAAGAGGCAGCCGACAAGCTACCGGCCGATCAGTCTACTATCCACGCTGAGCAAAGTATTTGAACAGGTTATACTCAACAGGCTGCTTCCACACCACGAAGAAAACAACACTTTGCCAGACGAGCAGTTCGGATTCAGAAAGAGGCATTCCACCACCCACCAACTCACCCGAGTAGCGGAATTCATCACCAGAAGATTTAACGAACATCGCTACATCGCCGCTGCACTGCTAGACTTGGAGAAGGCATTTGACACCGTTTGGATCAGAGGGCTACTGCACAAGCTGCACAGAACTAACACGCCCATATACCTAACGAGAGTGATACAAGAATACCTCAAGAACAGATCCTTCCGAGTCTTCATCAGGAACGCGCTGTCGTCACTACGTGAGATTCCAAAAGGCGTGCCACAAGGAAGTCTACTGGGACCTCATCTCTTCAACATCTTTACACATGACATCCCCCGAGACGAGAGATGCAACCTGTCTATCTATGCAGACGACGTCAAGCTGTACGTTTCCTCGCTGAAAGCCGAGATGGCGGCCATATACCTACAGAGAGCGCTCGACGCTCTCGTAGAGTTCTACAAGATGTGGCGCCTCAAACTGAACGAGGCCAAAACCGAAGTCATCATGTACACGAGGAAACGCGTCAGAAGGACACCAGACGTCAACATCGAAATGGGCGGACACGTCTTAGAATGGAAGGATGAAGTCGTTTACCTGGGCCTGACTATGGACACACGACTCAACTGGAAATCTCACCTAGCCAAGATGCACGCAAGAGCCAGAATGGCACTCGGCATGATGAAGCCCATCTTCAATAGAAAAAGTCCGCTACTTCCCAGAACCAAACTCCTGACTTACTATTCGCTCATTCGACCGGTGCTGACATATGCTATTCCCGTGTGGAGTAGCATCTCACAATCTGACTTTACAAAACTACAGACACTACAGAATCTCTGCATTAAAATCACATACAACACTAGAATCAGAACAAATTTGAAAAGACTACATGCGAGAGAAGACATTCCGACCTTATTTGAATACACTCACAGACTGACAGACCGATTTTACAAATCTTTAAGACACAGTAAAAATAAACTCATACAGGAAATCGGTCAATACAATTCTCCCAGCGACTTCACATTCAAATACGTACACAGACTTCCCAAACACATTCTGATGGACCTTGACCACATCTGGCATGAACCAGACTCAGACGCCGACGAGTGAGCGAGCAGTAGGTATTCCCAAACTCCAGACCCCTCCCCCGTAACTTATGTTTATATATCTATGTATATATTTATATAATATTGTACAGTATGTATGTATATGTATGTTTATCCCCTATAGTCCCATAAAGTATATATCTACATAAAAACAGACATACACCCCACACACACACAATGCAGGATATCGTACACCGATATCACTGAAGGCCGACCGGGTTCATGTTGACCGCCGGCCGAATCTTCATGGATGAGGTTTTTCATGGTTTCCTCATTCCCGAAGGCAAATGCGGAAGAACTCCAAATAAAAGGACATGACCGCCTCCTTCCCACTCCCAACATAACACAAACACACACATATGTATTTATGCTTTCCAGTTTGCTGACGATCAAGAGTAAATGATGACCAAAAAAGATGCAATTTTAGTAGGGTTTTTAGGTAACAATTTTTCCCTACCGATTAAATTCAGGACCTTAAGTCTATAATAAACGAGTAAAATTTTTAAATACCCACATGAGGTAAAGATTGCGAGGCGCAAATGACGCCGTTCTATTTGTATAAAGAACATTAACTTTAAATTCAGTAAATTTAAATGATTCACCTCTTCAAGGAATATAAGAATCTAGTAAATCAAAAAAAAAAATCACCCCAAAAATCATAACAAAAATAATCAAAACCAAAATTTCCTAAGAACTCATAAGATATGTAAATAGGTAATTAAATATCTACCTACATAATTATGAACCATATATTTTATTTAAAATAAGGAATTATACAATTTGTCTAAAGACGTCACTATCTCAACGACAATTTTTTAAATCTTTCTTCGGGCAGGTAAAATCAAAATAAATACGACGATTTTACATTTGAAAAAAAATTCCGAATAAAATCATTAAAACCGCCACCATCTTGAAATGGAGTCGGAACGTACATAAATTTACAGATAGATGAAATGCGTCGAGTTAAAAGTCTTCGCTATCCTCAGTTAACCTGTAGCACGCCGAAGAGTTTTGTTTTTACATTGGCTCCACACAGATGGCCTTGCGGGAAAAAATCCACTCAGGGCCTAGGGATCAGTGTGTTCAGGAGTGCGAACTCATGAATCCATCCCTCCCATTACAATGCAAGGCGATGGGTCGAGAGAGTCCGGCTGGAGAGTTCAATAGGTCCCCCTCAATCAGTCTCTCCCGATCGGGCCCCCTATACAGTAGGTGGACAAACGCATCCGTCGTCAAGGCCAAGACAAGCATCATCCCACGAACCCGGACATCCCTAATAAGTCACCAAACAGATCGAACCTCTTGGGGTGATGACCTAAGGCATGGATGTTGGTTATCCAATAAATGGCAGTACCCATAAACGTCTCCCAAATTGAAAATCTCTAGAAGTGTGATCTATACTGATTTGAAAATTTTAATAAAACCTTTCGGCTCCTAGGCTCTTGGTGGTACTATGAATTATTATCTATTCAAGAAATAGTGTGATCGATATTTGAAAATGTTTCATTTTTACAAGAATTTAGAAAATTTGAGCTTGACTCTGTCACATCTGTAGACCCACAAAACTAAAGCAACGGTATGTCTCTTCAATTAATGTAATCGAGCATGATATCAATAACCTGGTAAAAAAATAAAACGGAAGAATGAGAAAACAGAACAAGATGCAGAAAAAAATACCTGAAATAAAACAGAATGATTCAAAACAGATGTATGAGGTCCATATTGTGCTGTAGCAGATATACTAAGATAAAAACCATGCAACGCCAACTCCAAACGCCAAAAATTGAAATGTTACCAGATTATATTATATTGAATGATGTTCATTGCCATCCTGCGAGAAACCACAACGATTTTAGGCTACCTAAAACAAATCTATCGGGAACACAGACAGCATCTAAAGTCATCTGAACTAATTTATACGCAATTCATCAACATACAAGCAATCTAACAAGTGTTGTTAGGATTTGACAAACAACTATAGGATTTAGCCTGCGAGAGAATAACAAAGCAATAATTTTTTTTTACTCCCGGTTCCAATATAATACGATAAATCCAAGGACCCACGCAAGTCCAGTGTATGCACCAACAAACAAAACATATGAAACAGAATACAAAAAAACACGAAACCTTGTCAATAAACTTATAAATAAAGATAAAACTAAATACTATAATAATAAATTTAAAACCTGTTTTAATGATACAAAAAAAACCTGGGATGAGATAAATAATATTTTAGGACGTAAACCCAAAAACGATTGTGATGAAACTATAATACGATACATGTTAAAAGATAGAACTGAGGATTCTGTGTCAAATGATTTTGTGAATTACTTCTCGGATAGCATCAGCAACATGTTACATAAATGCAATCACAAAGCTTCTAATATAGTACTGGAAGAACTACCTCATAGTTTATATATACCAAGAGCAACTATAACTGATATTGAAAATATCGTTAAAAAAATGAAAAACTCTAAAAGCACAGGTATTGACAATATAAGAATGTTTGATTTAAAAAGAAATATAAAAACTCTTGGGCCAATAATAACTCATTTAATCAATATGATAATAAAGCAAGCAAAAATTCCACAAGAATTTAAATGTAGTATCACTAGACCAATATTTAAAGGTGGAAAACACATTGAACTGGGAAATTATAGGCCAATTAGTATTCTACCAGCATTAGAAAAAATTCTTGAAAAATTTTTATCAAATAAATTAAATAATTACATTGAAAAATTCGCTATCATAGATCCAAATCAATATGGCTTCCAAAGAAAAAAAAAACACTGAAAAACTACTGCAAGATTTTTCCAATTATATAAATAATCAGTTAAATAATAAATTACATGTTATTGTTTTATTTATCGACAACTCTAAAGCTTTTGACACAATAAACTCTTTAAAAATGCTAAAAACTCTAGAAAAAATTGGAATAAGAGGAAATTTGTTAAATTTATTTAAAGATTATCTTACAGATAGAAAAATATGTACCAAAATAAATAATACATTTAGTAAAACAAAAAATATATCTGCAGGAGTTCCACAAGGTTCCATATTGGGACCTACACTATATATAATCTATGTAACTATAATGAAAAAACTTTTCTCTTTTGTAAAACATTTTGTATTCGCAGATGATACGGCATTGGTCATATCACACAAAGATCTAAAAATTGCAATTGAACTCGTACAAAGTGACTTTAATCAACTCTGTAAATGGTCACATGATGCAGGGCTATTAATAAATGCTAAAAAAACTAAAGTAATGCATATAAGATCACCAAATGCCAAATTTCAATTTAATCCTAATATTATTTCTCATAACTTTAATTGCATCCACAAAAATATTCAAATTAACTGTAATTGTGAAAGCTTAGAATTAGTTACTGAATATGTGTATCTTGGTGTTACAGTAGATTGTTTTTTTAAATGGGACAAACATATTAAAAAAACCTGTAAAAGACTCAGATCAATTGCTAGCAGAATGTACACATTAAATTTTTTCCTATCAATTGATACACTTAAAATAATTTATATGTCACTAGCAGAATCAATAATAAGATATGGGTTAACAATATGGGGAAATACTACTGTAACCAACCTGAAACAGGTACAAGTTGCACAAAACGCAATTGTAAAATTATTAGTTGTCCCTAACATTTTCAAACAAAGACACAATACTCCGTTGCTGTTTCAGAGTGCAAAAATTTTACCTGTGAAGGCAATACTATGGTATAAAATTATAATTCAGCATATATTTACCCCGCAGCATAAAGAGAAACTAGATCATAAATATAGCACTAGATTCACGCGTAACGACGGGTTAATAGTTCCGAAATTCAATAATAAGTACGGACAGAGAACGTTTGAATACAACATACCGAAGATATTTAATTTATTACCTGACAATATAAAGCAACATAATTCTATGAATAAGGTTAAATATATGGTGAAAAATCGGTTATTGGAAAAAGAATATTTATTTTGATACTTGATACTTGATAAAATTTATGAAAAAATGTTTAACTGTAGATAAAAGATGTAAATTATAACTTTAAATATATTTGTAAGGAATTATAAGCACCTGCTGTCAAGCCAATTGCAATTGGCTTAGCGGGACTGGATTGTTGATTTATAAAATAAATAAATAAATTTAAAAAAAAAAAAAAAAAAGCACCTGACAAATCTTAGCGGCCAGACATTCAGAGGACCAAGGATCGAATCCTATTAAATCCAAAAAAAAAAAAGTATTTTTATTTTTGTAAAATCAATATCCAATCTTCCAACTACTCCAAAATGAACAGACAAAAAGACAAAAAAAAGCGACATCTAGCGACTCCGAAGAAGAAAACATAAATACTAAAAGATGACCAAAATTATAGGAAAAGGCACTGAAATTGGACGACATAAATATGGAAAAAATCATCTTTCACATTGATAAAAAAAGTGGTTCGTAGTCTTCCCACTCTTGTCTACTCTAGTTTTCTAAAGGTTTCACTTCTAACGTGTGTAAATTGTACACTCTGTTTTTTTTTTTTTCAGTGTAACCCTCATAATGATGTGCGAAAACCCCTGGTTTTGGAATACGAAAAATTCAACATTGGAGCTCGACTTACGTCCGACTCCAAACCTCCAGACACCTACAAGGAACCCTACAGAGTTAGATTTGGTTAGGTTAGGTTAGTTTTGTGTAAGTTAGGATAGGTTAGATTCGATTTGTTTACGTTCGGTTGGTTTAGTTTAGGTTAAAATAGGTTAGGTTCTTATTACGAAAAGATTTCGTTCCCCGAAGTCCCTTCAAAACTTTAAATTTATATTTAAATTCAAATTTAGAACAGAACAAATTTAGAACAAACAGAAATGCCCGTTACCATGGCAACGTCATCAATTCGAATGATTTAATTTTCCCGGGCGAATTTTGCCAGTGTTGAGTGGTTATCCTTGGCGGAGGGTGAACGTATCAGCCAGGATGTTTTCACATTCTAATTGCAGGTCGCATAGCGCGGCGTGGGTGTTGCTCGCTTGGAATGTTTTAAAACTGGTTTGTCGCAGTATTTCAGTCTTGCGCAGTAAGGGCGCTTTTTGCTTGAGACTATTCGTTGATATAAACGTGTATTAAATATTACACAACAGATGAACAACCGTTGATGTAGGGTAAATGGTTGTTTACTTATTTAGTAAAATTTAAAACACGATTATTAGTAAGGGGATTTAATGATTAAATTTAATTTTAGATCTCTAGAGGCATATATGTGTGATAAAACTTCGTACAAAAAATGAGGAGTACAGAAAAAAACACAATGCTGATAAGCTAAATGATTAAGATTAAGAAAGAGACGCTTAAGTGGTTTGGGCATGTAGAGCGAATAGACGAAGAGCAAGTATAAGGCAAATGCATTTAAGGAAGGAGACATGGCACGACCAAGTGAATTGATTACAAATTATTGTATGAGATGAATGAAGCAAGGAGTGTGTGACAGATAGATTTGTGTGGCGGTCTATTCACTAATAGTTGGTTAATAATTGCATCCAACAATATTCTTGCTCCGAGAAAAATTAAAAAAAAAACGAAATCAGGTATGTTCCGTACCATTTAATATTTAAAATACATATACAAAATAAATATATGATGCTTAAAAGTTTAAATGAAAAGTCATGAAGAAATCCTGCTTATTAGAATTCTTTACAAGAATTTATGCTGAAGTAGTGGAAAAATGTTGTATATAAAAATTTCACATACAACATTATTCCACAAAATGTTTTTTATTTACTCCTTGCACCTTACAGAAAACAAAATGCTCTTCCAACATAAATTTACACGAGACATTGATGCATTTTAGCTTAAAAAGCATATAATGATATGAATAAATCAAATCATTTACTTTTTTATTAGAAAAACCCTAGATTTATAACTTTTGAATGTTATTCCCACCAATGTAATTTATCATTGAAAAAAAATAACACTTATAATCTTAACGAAAATATCAAAGAGAAAAAGGCACGGAAAGATAATTTTTTTTATGAATGCCACACAAGAGTCCCAACTACTCTCATTTGGAACCATTGAGACTATGGCATCCCCAATCGGGTTACGTTTTGAGGCTGAACGCAGTAGAGAGGGGAAGAAGATAGGGAAGAGGAAGGTGGGAAAGTACCTAGCTATTCAGATCCGGTCACCAAACACGGCTAAAGCCATTTCAAGCAACTTTTCAATTCTGAATGGTGGTCTTACACCAGGGCGATACTGATGTATCTTCGACTCTGGAACGTGCCGCAAATATACTATATATTATTTTAAATGAATAAATTGTGAAATAACACAAATTAATCAAATAAAATGTATTTGTCACGCCGGGATTCGATCCCGCGACCTTTGGATTGCGAGTCAGGAGCCTTACCGCTGGACTATACCGGCCGCCAATAAAGATAACGTTAAGATAAAGATAAAAGTTCTGAGTTGGTGTCTTAGTTACGACTGTTTTTTTTTTTCTGAGTCTTGTTCTCTTTCATATTTTTGTTTAGATTATTAGTATTATTTTCTTCTTCAATTATACAAACCATTTACGTTCAAGATATAATTGTTAGGTCAACTTACAACATTATTCCACGTGCCTGTTTCATCGGCTAAAATGTAGGTGAAGTAATTTTTTTTTGATAAATACTACTTTCCTGCATCCTTCGGCTTCTTGGCTTTGAAGTTTTTCTAGTCGAAGCCATAAGATGTTCGTTTTCTAATTTTATTCCCTTGAAATAAACCATGCTCCGTGATTTTGAGAAACAATGTATTTTCACAAACGAACCTTTAAAATGCTGCGTAGACCTAAAAAAATTCATTACAAAAATCCCTACCTTAAAAAGACGCAAAATAATGTGCTCAGCATTATTGCATCAATAACTCAAAATTAATATTTGGATACAGCATTATTCCGGGCAAGAGCGCAATTATTAATTTTGACGTTGTAATTTTCCTTCTTAAAGTAAATCACGAAGTTTAAAAATATACAAAATTATTCCCCGAAATATTTATTATAAAATACGCACCGCATTACCTTTTAAGAAAGCAATAATTCTAAGAAGTTAAAAGTAACCTTTAAGGCTCTATCCGTCGCCGTGGAAACCGCTAGGTAACGCACCCCCACCGTTTCCATGGTGACTACTAGACACGCCCTTACCCGCAAAGGACCCGAACTAAAGGATATCATAATATTTAATACACGGAGTTCATTTTCAGCACTGGACAGATTATCTCTAGATAAAACTTACTAGTAGCTCTGTGAACAGTAGAACTAGCAATCAAAAAAACCCTTTTTAAATATCTCTTATTTAATACATCCAAACATACATTTCTTCTGAAATCATATGATTTTTAAGTAAGTGCATAGTTAAATGCCTACCCACTTAATTAATGATAATAATAGCTTTTATTAAAACAGTAAATAACGTTACATTATTTATAAATAAACTTTTAACATTTATACACTTATCATGCATCGACTCCCTGTCTGGATGTCACTAGTTGAAAAAAGCCTCCTCCAACTGTCGCCATTTCTCTCTATTAGCCACTCTTGTCCATGTACCACCTGCTATGGCTTTGATGTCGTCAACCCACCGTCTAAATGGTCTACCTCGTTTCCTCTTCTTGCCACTTGTGAACCAATTCATGACTAATTTTGACCATTTTTCACTTCCTCTGATTGTGTGGCCTGACCACTTCTACTTTGTTGTTTTTATAAAATCTATTGTTCTTGTTTGTTTCTTAATAATTGCAGTTTTTCTTCTATCAGACAGTCTTTTCACTATCAGACTTCTTTCCATGGAGTTTTGACATGTTTCGAGCGTCTTATTGTGAATTCTTGAGAGTGCCCGTTTCAAAAAGTTTTCGTTTGATAGTTATCCTGGTTTCACCGTTTTTCATTATTTTTTTTTCAAACCTCAATGCGGTTTCCAAAGCATTTCCAATTCATCTGTCCATTTCTTTTGTGGTCAAATCTAAATGATAGACCTACTTAATTTTAAACCGCAAATTTTTATCAGGGTTGTATGAGTGGGTTGTAGAATATTTAAAAAAATGCGAATGAGAAATTCAAAATAAACACGACAATTGCACCTTCTTGAACCGAAAATGAAACAAACGAACAAAATTTGTTCGTTTGTAGATGAAATTATGCTATCTATATAAAATTAATACTTACATTCTAACACATACGATCAATTTAAAAAAAATTACATTACCCCCTCACAGGAGGCCCTGAGGACGATAATTTCCATAAGGGCTTATGTATCTGCATTTTTGGGGAGATGATATAGACCCCGATGTGTGAGGGGTCTTTTTACGGAAAGGGAGGATATGAAGATCTGGTAAGGAAAAAGGCATGAGAGGTGAGTAGGAATCTGGTGTGTCCAGCAGTGACGTACTGTAAATACATCCTTCCATCTGCGGTGCAAGGCGAAGGGTAGAGAGAGTCCTGTTGAAGAGGTAAAAAGGCCTCACTCAACCGGACTCTCCTAATCCGATCAGTCGCGCAACAGGTGGGCAGACGCATCCGTCGCCAAGACCCGACTAATCCTCACCCTATGAATCCGGCTACCCCTGCTAAGTGACCATCACAGTGAACCGATTGGGACGACCTATGGTAGAGGTTATTGCTGAACAACCTTAAAACATTACCACAGTTTAATTTTACCGACTGGCACCACTGAGAACCTTTCTCAGGCCCATTGCATGAGATTGCAAATATTCCGGTTCCCGCGTCCGCTCAGTTCAGCTGTTTTACATTCCTTCTCGTGTCACCCTCTAGTTGTTACGATTTTAATTTTGTATCAAGTTTATTAT
The DNA here is from genome assembly GCA_936435175.1 of Glyphotaelius pellucidus. Taxonomy (NCBI): domain Eukaryota; kingdom Metazoa; phylum Arthropoda; class Insecta; order Trichoptera; family Limnephilidae; genus Glyphotaelius; species Glyphotaelius pellucidus. The sequence continues at coordinate 12,836,811 of OW386561.1, forward strand.
AAAAGATAACGTTACTTATAAATATATTTGACCCGCATAATCAAGAGTTCTTATTGACAAATTTCCCCTACACACGCATATCAGTTTACAGTGCTCGGAAAGGCTGTAAGCCGCAAATCCAAATCAGGATAAAAACACAATTCACCACTTTTTCGAAAAGTGTTGCTTATCCAATAAATAGTTCCCGGGGCGGCTGCACCCATACCCCCTCCCAAATCGTGAAAGTTGTGGAATAATTGAGACTAATTATAAATAATTATTTATATAAAAGACTTCAAACTTTTAGATCCCATTTGATTGTCTGTTTAAGAATGAATTTAGAAATTTTAAAATGTGTTATAAATTTGAGAATAAGTAAGGAAAAATTGCTCGTATACGAGTACAGAAACCACCATAACACACTTTTATCGGCTTTCTTTTCAGTGGTGTTCAGCTGCTGAAGACATGTGACGAGAGGTGTGCTGTCACTTCGTTGACAGATATTGAGTGATTTTTTGCTTGGGAATGAGTTTCGACGAAAAAATATGCGAATAATGTGAGGTGTGACCATAATTTTTGAATATTGACAAAAATCAATAATGCTGTACCTACCTTAACATGAAAATAATTCAATAAGTTTTACAATTCTGCCATTTTTAAGCCTCAGTGGTCGAAGGGTAAAGCGATCCGGAGGTCGCAGGGTCAAATTCCGGCGTGCGCAAATAAATTTATATTTTATTAATTTGTGTTTCATTTCAGTTTAGTCATTTAAAAATAAAAGCGTGTATTCGTGGCAACTTCCAGAGTGGAAATGGATTCTGGAATCGCTCTGGTGTAAGACCACCAATCAAAATTTAAACGTTGTTTAAATCCGCTTTATCCGTGTTTGGTGACGTGTCTGAATAGCCATGAACTTCCCCACCTTCCTCTTACCACATCTTTTTCAGCTTCACAACGTACCGCAATTGGGGATGCCATAGTTACCTGGCTTTAGCAGAATGGACTTTTGTGCGGTATTCACATAAAAATAAACTATTCTTACGTTTTTTTTCTGTGGATAATCCGTTACCATTATTCACAAAACCAACTGTTTTTTTTTTCAAAAGAAAGAAAAACATTCCTGAGTTACAATTTTAATTTCATCGACTACCATCGTTTTAAGCGGAAAATATTTCTAGTGCAATGATGACGGACTAAACTAGCAAAAACTTGAACCCACGACGCCTGGGTGGGTAAACTCAGCTACTAATCAGTGTATCATTTAAATCTTCCGCTTTTCCTTAAAAGCATTGGAAAATCTCACACTAGACTCAATATTTAACATTCACAATTAAACTCGCATGAACATAGTACGGGAACATCAAACGCAGGTTCTAATTTCAGTTGTCTGTGCTGTGCGTCAGTCCTGCGTGAAATCTGGTTCCATGAATTTGCCTTAACTTGGAATTGATTGTGTGAAGAATTTAGAGTACCGTAGTGTAATCTCTACCGGTTTATAAGATGTGTACATCTGCCCTGATGACGGACACTGTAAAGCTGTCTGAAACGTTGGCTAAAGAAGGAGTTACCGCAAAATGGCATAATACCGCAAAAATAAATAATGATAATACTTTTGGCTTCAATTTAACGAACGAGAAAATATTTTTTTTTTGTGTGAATTCCGCACAAGTGACATGATTTCCAGAATCCTGTGGTACTCTGACATCCTTTATTAGGTTCAGTTGTGAAGTTGAAAGGATACGTATAAAAGGGAGGTTTGAAAAACTTGGCTATTCAGAACTTATCATCAACCACAGCTAAAGCCATTTAAAGCAACGAATCGATCCTGAATGGTGATCTTCCACCAGATACCAAAATATCTGCCTAACGTAAAAGTCAGAATTCACAGTTATTCATCATAAGCCGAAGTAATTAAAAGATTTCTACAAATATAATACCAGGAATAAACGTGGGTTTAAAGGCTTAAGCGCCAATATTAGTTATAATATGTGAAAACCACCCTCTTTCAAAGGCTCTGCTTTGAAAGCATTCGTCAAACTCACTGGGGATTAAAAAGTGCGTCGTCTACACAGTTAATCATTTCGATTCAATTTCTAAGTCTTCACGTAAATATGAAAAATTCTTGATATGGTACATCTGTGGAAAACTTGTGAAAGCTGAATTCACTACATGCGGGGAATTGGTTTTCCGGGAAAAGCTGTGGTTCGCTTCTCCGGTGGAAGAATGTTTTAGTTTTTCTGGAAAACACAGATGTCGGTAAGTGTTAATTTTAAACATTATTTTTACAATATGCTAATTTTGTTTCCTTTCGGAAAAATGATGATGGAAACCTATTGAAGTTCAAAATTGGGAAAATGGGTTTCGTTTTAAGTTTTGAAAAAATATTGTACAAAATAACAAACTTTCGTTTAAAGTATTCAATAAAAAAGTTGTAGTGAACAATGAGGTAAAAAATTTTTTTTCATGTAAATGCAACAGAAACTAACAAGCAACCCGTGGGACTAAGCCACCCCCCCATGGAAAAACTATTTTTTTTTACTTAATCCTTACCTCCTTACACGAGGCCATGAGGAAAAAAAATCCCTCAGGGCCTATGTCATCTTTGGAGATGCTGCATGGAGAGACTTTTTAGGAAAAGGGAGGAGACAATCTGGGAAGAAAGGTGGGTAGGAATCTGGGAATCAGTGTGTCCAGGAGAGACGGGCGTGTAAATCCATCCCTACCAAGGCGACGCAAGGCAATAGGTGCAGAGAGTCCGTCTAGAGAAAACAAAAGGGTTCCCTCAACCAGTTTCTCGCAATCCGGCCTGCCACGCAGTTGGTCGGCAGATTAAAGAGAGACTGGAGAGAGAGAGAATGGAGAGACTCGGAAAAAACTCATCTCATGAACCCGGACACACCTGCTAAGTCACTAAACGTAGCAAATTACTTGGAGTGACTTGTGGCAGAGGTTTCATGTGGTAATAATAAAAAAATGGTTCTCGGGGCGTTGGTATCAGTACCCGCCTCCCAAATTGAAAATTTAAAAATAGATTATTTTATATTTGTTCGCGCAATTTTATATGGGATTGGTTGGGTATTGCATTCGCGGACTTGATGGGTAGATATGTCAAAATCCTGAATTTATCCCACCTACCTAATCTTTCCCTCCTAAATGTCACCATAAAAATTGTTGAAAAAGTACTAAGGAGAGGTGACAGTGTGATTTGCTGCTCAGTACAAAATAATATCTCAGACAGGGCGCATGTATTGTTATAAGAATATTACGAAATTTAAACAGTGAGAAGTGTACACCTAAACTGGAGATCAGCGAGGCCCCATCTGCAACGGTGAGTCCTATTTTCCTTATTCCAATCTGGGCTTATCTAATTTTCCAAAAGCCCAGATCTGAACTTTCGACTGACTATCCATCGGGTTTTGCGAGTGTATGCTATCTAATCGTCCCGTATAACTTAGCGATTTCACATAGTTTCGGGACTGGTCCTTCGAGGGCTGCATAGGCTTTGCTTTGCAGCATTTACCGCCAATTAACAGTGGAGTCGCAGTTTCGCGACACCAATATTTATAAGTTTACTGGCTTTTACCCGCGGCTTCGCTCGCATGGTATTTGGGGTAAATTACTGTAGCAATTAGCAATACATAATGTCCTTTCCCGTGCGTCCTCGTTCCTATCTACTTTCCCCTCTTCCCCCTCCCTCATCTCCTCTTTACTCTCCGCGAACCCCACCTTCGCCCTGCCTTTCCTACCTGCCGCTAAAATATATGAAATACACACCCACATTTATCAAATTTCATAACGCGAGAGCTTACCATAATATACAGCTTATATTACTTGCTGATAATTTTGCTTGTTTGATAAAAGATTTTTTTAAATCGGCTCAGTGGTTTAGGCGTGAAAGCGTAACAAACAAACACACTCACTTTCGCATTTATAATATATTAGTATAGATGAAAAAACAGACATCTACACAAATTGGAAAGAAAATCTTGACTTCTAGGCCCAGACAGACCCATATAGGAGGACGGCGGAGGCAAAAACATTGGGAATGTATGGCGAGCGATATGTTGAAAAAGGCCAAAATCAAATGATATTTTATGTTTTATAGCTAAGTCTGTTGGCTCCATAAAACAAATTAGACCGGTCAAATAACGATAGTTTAATTGTTTTGCCTGTAATAATTAGCGGCTCTTGATTTTTCGTTTTGCCTCCGAATTCCGCCTCCTAGCCGCATAAGTAAAATGTTAGCTTACTTCCCACGATACAATTATGTCTATTAATATTTTCAGTGGTTCAAACGTTTTGCTGTTGTGCTCGAATACGATTTTTGACTGAACCTGAATGTCACATATTGTAGATAAACGTACAACACAACATATTCATCAAACAAATTTGAAGCAAACATGATTAGAAATGTTGGTAATACTGTTTGCGTTTGACAAAATTATATGTTGCCAATAAAAGCCTCTTTGACAGCAGTAATTACAATTATTCATGGCCAAATGAGCTTTTCCAATTAGGAGTTAATTATTTGACAAATGTATCAACTGATATTTGAAAATTATACTTGATGACGCCATAATATAATTTACTGTTTAAAAAAATGTTGTTATTCATTTTATATTACAATTTATTTTTATTATAACTTAAGTAAAATTATTTTTTTAATTGTTTTTCATTTACTCACATTGCCCAAATTGCTTCTAAAATCTCAAACATTAAAATATCTTATGGCCTATATCTTATAATTTGAAGCAAAAATAAATAATTATCGAAGAAAGCAAACACTTTGTGGCTTGACATTTTACAGAATGAAACAAGTTCTTTGTTTAAAACCACTTTATTTAAATTTATATTCGTCGACCGGTTTCGGTCGAACTCGACATTCTTCTGGACAATAAACATATTACCCCGCCCCCAACCATTATCTGATGCTCTCTCTCTCTCTCTCTCTCTCTTATATGCTCTCTCTTTCTTTTGTGTTTACCTCATTATCTTAACTCTGTACTTTAATTTAGTTTATATGTTTATTGTCCTGAAGAACGTCGAGTTCGACCGAAACCGGTCGACGAATATAAATTTAAATAAAGTGGTTTTAAACAAAGAACTTGTTTCATTCTGAAAAATAAATAAAGTAGCTCACATCCGACCTAGATATTTGAAATTTGATATACCTTATACAAAAATAGATTTTCAGTTTGGTTAGGTATTCTGATCTCAAATCCAGAATAAAGGTTTGTATGAAACGTGCCGAAATGGGCCGCGCATTCGTTCTTCTTAAAAATTATATTTGTTGTGAAAAGAGATTTAAAAAAAAGATATTTCAGGAGAGAAAGAAAGTGAAATTGTAAAGAGAAAAATATAAGTAAGGGTAATTTAACGGCCACCGTGGGTGAAGGCTCTTGATTATGATTGCGGGCTTAAATCTCAGCGTACGAAAGTAACATTTATTTGATTTATTTACAATTTATTCATTTTAAATAATATTACAGAGAATTGAAACTTTGCTTGAATTGTATTTTGCTGTGTTTAGTGATCAGATCTAAATAGTCAGGTACTTCCTAATATTCCTCTTGTTCACATCTCCTCTCCCTCCCCACCATCTCAGCCTCACAACATACACCAGACGGGGAAACCATAGTATCGCTGGCACCAGACGGGTGGATGCAATTGGGACTCTTGTGTGGTGTTAACGAAAATAATAAAAAAAATATTTAAAATTAGAGACCTAAACACTTCGAAACGTATTAACTTTTATAAACGTATAAATTTACTTTATAAACGTATAAATTTACTAAAATTCACCTAAATACGTCGGCTAAGACGTTCAATAAAAACACTGAAAATATTATATCACAACACACTAGAAATGCCTTCAAAGTAGATTTTAATGGAAAGCGATGAAGTCACCGATTTAGAACCTTTTATTTCTAAGCTATTCAGCACGCCTCCGTTTTTCTTAAACTTGCCTGACATCGTATTTCACAATCCTATTTGATCGAAATAAAAATTTCATTGATGTTGAAATGTAGTTATGTATGTGAAATTTAAGAGAAAATTCCAGACTTATGAGTTACGAAACACACCCACATCGCAATCCTTGTATTTCTCTTTATTCTATGATTATATTTTCATGGTATTCAGCAAAAAAATTTAAATCTATTTCTATTAAAAATTAAAAGAATACTTAGTTTTTACCACGTTTATCTATGTATGTAAAAAAGGTTTACACAAGGTTCCGTTTGTTAGGGTCCGCAAATCTCGGAAAGTAATCGATGGATTAACTCAAAAACTTTTACAGAACATTGCATTTTAGTAGAAGAGTGTTTCTATATATAATGGTAAGCTCTGGCGTTATGAAATTTGTATTAAAAAAATTACTACAAGTGGGGTGCGAATAGTTTGAAATAAGTGTATTTCATATATTCTAGCAGCAGGGAGGGAAGGCAGGAGGGGGAGCGTAACGAAGGTTCGTGGGAAGGGTGTAGACGGTAGGAGAAGGTGGAAGGGTAACAGGAGGTGAAGGGGATGCGGGAGAGGAACGGGGACAAATGAGAATGGACATGGAAGACACAATTTATTTCTTTGAATGTCATAGCAATGCAATCCGGGTACCAGCTTGTTGTCAATTTTTCAACCAGAGATCCTAAGTTCGATTCCCACTTATGAACGTTACCTTTTAATTGCTCTGTGTTTCGTTCCATTTCACGTTTCGTTTAGATTTATTATTGAATTCTTCTTCTTCAATAAGATATTTTTGCTTTTCATAAAACAATGTCTAACTTTCCGTATTATTTGTTCATTTTCAAATTATTCAAGAAAAAAAAACAATATTTCTATAAACCAATTTAAAGACATCAATATTTTATACGAACTCTCTAGACACGTTTAAAAAAACCATTTTGACTTGTCGCTTGTAAAGATGGCAATTAAACTTATAGCTTTTTAAGGTAGCTTCCACTGAAGAAAATCTAAAAAAAAACAAAAGCCTTGAAGAACAACTCACGAACTAATACAATAAAATTCAAAGTCCAAAGTACCAATAAAAAAGAAGTCATTAAATTTCGTTGATAAAACGGACAAACTGAGAGCTTTTCTGTGTTTAATTATTTATTTAACAGTCGTTGGGGTTAATTACCATCCCTTATGTACGGGTTGTTGAATTTATAGATTTTGGTCGCCGGTTGACTAAAAAAATAAATAACTTATTATTGAAAAAAACAAATCATTCAAACAATGAAAACGATAAAAAAATATGCATTTATTTTGAACTAGCTTTTCCCCGCGGCTTCGCTCGCATGGTATTACGGGAAATTACTGTAGCGCTTGCACTTATCAATTATCTCCCCCCCCCCCCCACCCCACCCCCATCCCCTCCCGCATTCCATATATTCATTCCCTTACATTCAGTTTTCAAACATCGCGCCTACCACCTAAATTTCATAATGCTATAGCTCAAAGAAAAAAAGAATTACTTATCCAATTTTGTTCATTCGTTCGGAATTTATGCGCTTACAAACATTTCGGATGTTTATTTTTAATTAAATATTTGAAAGTTTGTGAATATAATAAAAAATTACACTATTTATTCAGTTCATTTATTCAGTCTTTATAATCGTTACGAATTATAGTTTTAATGTAGGAACTGACATTTATTCCAAAACAGAAGCTTGTCCAAAAAAATAAAAATATTCTTATATTTGAATTTTCTGAAGCAGTAGCAATCGTTTCCATGGAAACGATTTTTTTCTGACGTTAGCAAAAATTTGCTTTAGTTAGCGACAGAAAACGTATAACAAATATAATATATTAATATTTATAATTTCATTACGCCAGAGCTTACCATCATATACAAAATTTAGTCTGCGCATATAATGCTTTCTATTGGTGAATGAATTTTTAAAGTCTTTATATTGTGTTATGCGTGAAAAGGTCATAAACAAACTCGAGCAGTTTCGCATTTATAATATTAATATGGTGGATTGCTTAGTTGACAACAATGATAGAATGAATTTGACAAATAGATCCTTAACTTTACCAAATATCCATTGTTTTGTTACTCGATTTACATTTCTACAATGAAAATTATAACTTGAGCAATCAATTACTTTTATAAAAATTAATCGAAGAAACAACGTTTTCGCATATATGTACTGGTGTCCGGTTAAATGCAGCCAGCTCATTAGAGCAGACTCCATAGAAATACCTACAAAACCGATTCAGCCTGCTCACATTGCTTTTGTGAATCTGAAATAGAAATTGGTATTTTAACTACGGATTGTCAATCAAACGAAACTTTCACTTTTGCAAACAATCAAGAAGGTATATCAGATACTAGTGGTCGCCCAATGGTCGAAATTCGATCTTAATTGTAATGTTTTTTTTATTGATTTAATGCATTTTTTATGCATAATTTAAAAAAGATATTTAAATTCTGCACTCCTTCTCTATATAAGCTATAAGTTTGCGAAATTTCATACTCCTCCGTCCGCGCAATTGTCGTAAAAAGGGGTACAAAGTTTTTGCTTCGCGTATTAATATTCTGATTCGTGGCTCCAGTACAGAGATGGCGCAACAGTTCAAAATTAACAGCCCTACACACTAGCGACCAAATTCTTGTAAAAGTATGAAATCTGATATCTTGCCAGCATTTTCCGAATAGGGGTAGAAAGGTCAACGGCTATCAATAAACACGGCTAAATGCTCTCAAAAACTGGGCGTACTGTACGGGGCCCGCAGATACTTTAATAGTACACAATTGCTAACCCTGCACAAATCCCAATTTCCCCCCACGGTTGAATTTGGCAGCCACCTCTGGTCTGGAGCCCCAAAATACCTGAAAAAAACCCTTGACTCTGTGCAGAAACGGGCGGTCCGTTTGATAGATTCTCCTAATTTAACAAACGGATTGCAATCTTTAGAGCACAGGCGCCAGGTGGGAATGCTGTCCTTGTTCTAACGGTATTTAAATGGAAGATGCTCTGAGGAACTAACGTCATTGATCCCTTCGGCACCAGCGCATAGTCGGGAGACACGCCAAACGCGCGCTCAACATATGTACACGGTTGACATTTGTCACATGAGAACGGGTCGTTTTTTCGATCTGTTTGTAACGATTTGCCGGCTTCTGTGTTTTCTCCCTCCTACAACATGCGTCTCTTCAAGACCAATGTTCATTCTTTCTTCTCCTCAAAAAGACTCTCCACACAGCATCCTCCAGATGACATAGCCTGCTGTGTGGAGTTAATGTAAAAAAAAATGACAGCCTCAGATGACATATCCTCCTGTGTGGAGTCAACGTAAAAAAAATGGCTTTAGCCATGTTTGTTGATGGCCAGTTGCATGCCAACTTTCTCTTCTCCATTCTCTTCAATATACCCAAATGAGCATTCGATATTACTACTGGCTCCGTACAGCTGGGACCCTTCTGTGGTATTAAAAAACAACTTTTCAAACGTTGTATGCTCGCTTAAAATAAAACAAAGTTTCCTTTCTTCAAATAAAAAACTTTAATTTAAAGTTTAATTTAGCGTAACATTTGAGATCAAAAATAAACGAAAATATCTATTATCTCGCTCCGGTAATTTGAGATCTTGAAAAATGTTCAAGTTTTCAAAGAAAAATAATAATGTGAGTTGGAAAAGCTTCACTAATGAGGTCGTATGATCTTTAGGGGATGAAATTTCTTTCTGTTCTCTCACAGTTTTCAGGACCTAACACTCCGAGTACCCTCGAAACACTCAGTTTGATTAAGGCATTGATAATAACTGCTTTAAGTTAAGATTAAATCTAAATGTTATTAAAAAAAATTAATAAATTATAATTTTATTTTTTTTACCAAAAATACAAATTTCGGTTGTAAGTCTATCTGTGATTGTAATTCTTTTTCAGTGACTCGGATTTTGTTTGAAATTCAGGTACACGTCATATATATGTCTGGTAACTTTTTTTTGAAGAACGGCAAATATTCCCGGGTTACGAATAAACCAACAATGTTTGAAAATCTCCTATAACCACAGAAAGCCGAAAATGTTGCTTGTGTTGTTATGGAGGACTTAGCCAGCCGGGGAATCGAACACAGGACGCCCGGGTGGAAGCAAACGCGATGCCCACTCAACCACTGACCGGTCATATTTATTTACGCCTATTTATGCTTTTACATTTATGTAACAATGTTTACGAAATTATACTTGTAAATAGTGCAGGAAACGACTATTTAAAACACTTGCACAAAATTAATATAAAGTAAAAATATTATTGAATTTGATCCACACAGTATATACGTAAAAAATATAAAAAAATTCAAAAAAGTTTTATTTTTCTTTCAGCCAACAAAATACTGTTAATGTGTTAGTCAACATAAATAGCTTTATCAAGATATTCCACTATTTGATGAAAAAAACTTAAATAAAGTTTGCTTATATATTAAAATTGATGTACTAAAAATATCAACAACATCGGAGTATTTGTTTCCTAGCTGTTGAATCCGTCTCATTGGAGTGTAATATTGGGACGTTGATGTAGAATTGTTGCAATAATATGGTAGGTTCTGTCTGGTAGGTATGAAAAGAGATTACATATAATAAATCAGGGGTATCAAACATTGAATTTATAATTTTATACAAACAGGTTAAATCGTAAATGATTCTACGATCAGATAATTTTATTAAATTTAATGAACAAAGTACGTTATCTTAATTAAGACATTCACCAGGAACGCACATTTTAAAATTTACATATCTTAAAAATTTATTTTATTTTCTTTAAATCGCAACCTCATAATTGGGGACCAAACCGTAGAATTGTATTCTATACGACTCCTTACTATTGATATTGTAATATTTTATTGTGAAAATCTGTTCTAGTGGATAAATGACATTCAAAATAAGATCTGATTTTGTCAAGCGACAAAGTATCAACCTAAAATCTATTATTTTGTTACCAGAAAATAATTAACTTTTTATTATTTTTTTGCTTAAATTTCTTGTGGTGCCTCTTGATAAATAAATTATTTCATGATTTTTAAAAGGTCAACGCTTTTAACAAATTTTTTACTAAAGGCGTTTAGTTCATTCCAAAGGTAAATTTCTGATTGTCAACATTATAATATCCAATGATTTTTAAAAGTAATATTTGCACTAGCCCCTCAGGATAATTTGTTATCAACTCAAATAGGTCTCACAGAAATCGTTGTGCCTTCCTTAATATCATATTGAAAAATATGATCTCAACGCTGTTAGAAAGAAAAACTAAAAAATAAAATTTAACAAAATTAGCTCATATAAAGTAACATATGGTATATTTGCCCCGCGTTCCAGAGTGGAAGATACTCTCGCCTTGTTGTAAGACCACCATTCAGAATTGAAACGTAAGTTGAAATGGCTTTAGTAATGTTAGGTAAACAAATTTGAATAGCCAGGAACTTTCCCACCTTCCTCTCCACCACCTCCTTATTCTCCCCACTACCTTCAGGCTCACAACATATTCCGATTGGGGACGCCAAGTCTCACTGGCTCCAGACGGGAGCAGCTGGGACTGTTATAAGGTAGTCCAATAAAAATTGTTTAAGGATAAAAGTGTAAATAAGTCACGTCTAAGTGACCAGCTGAGGTATGGGGGCTCCATTGAAACCAGAGTTAAGTAAGCCTCTTAAAAACTGGGCGTACTGTACAGGGCCCGCGGATAATAGTACACAACTGCTAACCCTGTACAAATCACAAGTGCACCCCGCGGTTGAATTAGGCAGCCCCCTCTGGCCTGGAACTCCAAAATGCCTGAAAGATACCTTCGACTCTGTGCAGAAACGGGTTTGATGATCTTTCTCCCATCTTAACAGACGGATTGTAATCTTTAGAGTACAGGCGTCGGATGGGAATGCTGTCCTTGTTCTACCGGTATTTCAATGGAAGTTTCTCCGAGGAACTAGCGTTATTGATCCATTCGGCACCAGTGCATAGTTAGTACATATGTACACGGTTAACTAGGGTCGTTTCTTCGACTCGTTCTTGTATTCAACTGCTCGGCTGTGGCTGTGAAACGATTTGCCGGCCTCTGTGTTTCTTCCTTCCTAGAACATGGGCTCTCAAGACCAATGTTCATTCCTTCCTCTCCTCAAAAAGACCCTCCAAACAGCATCTCAGAAAAATTGTTTTCCTCAGAGCCTCCTGTGAGGAATTAATAAAAAAAATCCATTAAATATTGATTCAATTTATTATAATTTGTTTTAAAACTGACAGAAAAACCCCTAGTTATTTTCATCGGTTTTTCCACTGTTAATGGAAGTGGTTATCAGACCTGAAAGCCTTTTTGGAAGAGGCTTTTATTTACTAAACTACTCTTTCTTTTACCTGCCTTCACTATCTCCTTTATCTCAAAATACTTCATATTGTACGGGTCAGTGATTCCCTTTGAGTGAAGATAAATAAATTTTCTCAGTTAACTTCCAAGTTAATTGCTTTTGAGATTCCCATTTGATCCGGCACTTATAAAATAATGTTAAATATCATAATACATCACTTGCAGTCAACGGATTGTATTATTACACTAGTTCAACCCCGTGATAGATCACGGGATAGTATTCTTGATATTCTTGATTCTTGACAATGTATTTTTTTTAGTTTTGCTCTTAAGGAGGCCCTGAAGAAAATACTTTCCTTTAGGGCCTATGTCATATTTTAAGGAAAAGGAGGAGTAGAATTTCTGGAAAGGAAATAGGTATGCGGCGTGGGTTAGAATCTGGGGTTCAGTGTGTCCAGGAATGACGGAAGTATGAATTTTTAATTTCTGGTCGTAATTGGGACTCGAATTCAGACCTCTCGTCTAACCAGGACGTGCGCGTTAACCAATTTCACTATTGCCACCTTCTGTCAAACCGTCATATTTTGTCAATCTTATATTTTAAAGTTTATATTTGGTTATTGTGTTTACTATATGTAAGTTAGTTGTATAGTTTCAAAACATCATTTAACAGATGTCTTTAGTATAATTAGTTTTAAGTAATTTTATGATATCTCAACGGGCGTCAGTTAAGTAGTAGTTTCGAAGAGTATCATCTATCATCTTTCGTGTCTAATGAACGAACGGTAACGATAATAGAAGAAGGCTTATGATAGAAAACTAGGCTCCATTAGTGTCCACAATCAATCCAGAGCCGCAGAATATCTTAGAGTCTACCATAGAAAGGGCGTCTGTAAATAAAGTAACTTTAATCTCAACAAACCACGATATTATTTGGAAGTTTTTCAACACAATTGAAGTAATATTAAACAACGGAACTAATAAACACAACATTTATCAGAACTGGGATTTGTTCAGAGGAACGTGAATCGCCCTTACTCTCCATATGGGGATCAGTATAAAAAAAGCATCGTGTAAAACGCCCAAGCAACACTTTAAACAAAATTAGAAGAATTATTCTAAGGTTATATACAATCTTGAAATATGTTCCTTTTAAAAACAAGAGTAATAAAAACAACTCAAACAAAAAAAATAACAGAAATAAATAAATTTAAAACAAAAGTAAAAATATGGTTGAGAGAAAAAAGTGAAAATGAACTATCAAACATACTGAAGACCGTGTAAAGACAACTGGATACTAAATACAAATGTGGAAAAACTACAGGCCGCCTCAGAACAGGGAACCCTAGTGAGGAGGACTGTGAAAAAACAAAAAAAAAACTTTATAATACATTAATATAATACAATTTATAAATGCATTATGTACAAATTTTGCTGTAGATACTAATAAAAAATAAAAAAATAAATAAAAAAAATAAAAAAAGAAGAATTTTTTTTTTAAATAAAAAAGAAAAGAAAAGAGAAAAAAAATCATTTGTACTATTTTTAAATTGTTTTTCCAGAAAGTAAAAACGAACCACGCAAAATAAAAAATAAACCTGCTAAAATAAAAATAAATACAAATTAACATGCCTCGAATGTTCATTCCACCGTAAATACCGATGTTTTAAATATTTCACGTAATTTTCATTTTCCAAAGCGTGGGTAGTTTCATGTTCCCGCAACAGCCTTCAATAATACAGATATAAATTTAAACTACGAAGCACCATTCCGACCGAACCGCCTACAAAATATGCAAATATAGGCAGCGCTGAATAAATAATTCCTAGATATGTCATCTAGGTATTCAGATTCGAAGAAAAAATAATGATGGTGCTAAATCGTAAGACCTTCCGATATCTTTGCACTAAAACCGCAGAGTGTTCCAACTGCCAGTGGGACTACGGCAACGGGGTAAGTTTTGCGGATGAAAGGAAGCTAGAGATAAAAGATAAAGTATATATTTATATATATATATATTAAGATTCCAGGCCAAATCAGAATCAATCAACTCAACATCTCTTTGAAAAATCATTCAAAGCTAAGAAAAAATAAATTAAAATAGCCTATACCCTAACTAAACGTAACCCATTTAACCAATTTTTTATATATTTTTTAGAACCCTTCATATGTAGGAAATGTGAAGAGGATGAAAATACTCCAATTCACTTATGGTGCCAATATCCTGCCCTGGTGGGAACTAGGCTCAGATACCAGGGGAGACATGCAGTAGAACGAGAAGACATAGCCACATATCCAGTGACAACCCTGGTGAACTTTATTAAAGGGACTGGGTTATTAAAGGATTGAGGTAAAATGGGAGATAGCACAATGGGCCTATGGCCTAAGTGCTCATGGGAACTACTTGTAAACCGTCTCCGCATTAAAAAAAAATCCCTTTTAAGGACTTCACATAAGAGGTTCTGAATTGATTTCATTATGAGTTGTCCGGTCACCATATATTAACACCCTGTACTGATTGGTACAGGGTGTCAAGGGACTTGACACACTTTAAACAGTAATTTCTGACATTATATGGATAAAACAACGTGAATGAAAATTTGGTCTCCAGAGACATTTTTTATTTTTTAAAATAAAAACATAGAAAATCAACAGTTAGGGTCGAGGGTTTTTTTATATTAACTTCACACAGAACGAAACACCCAACGAAAATAATGTCTACGTCTTTCTGATTTTCTGTTTCAACTTTTCGTTTAAGAGTCACTCATATTATTTTCAATGATAAGATATTGAAATTTGAGCTTTTACTCACTAATTTAATGCTTTAAAGAATTCAAAATCTACTCTTTCATAGATCGCGCGAGTATAATTATTTTAGGAAAAAAAGACATTTTAAAAGTTATGCTTTCAAATATTGAGATGAATCAATTGTTTGCGCCCGTATGTAGTTAAATGCAGTATAAATATGAATAAATAGTTTTATCCATAAACAAACTCAAATCTTTCAAGAAAGGCTAATACGTACAATATTGGATTGAATCACCGATACATTATTGTGTTTTTTCTATAGTTACCTTAACCCGGGCTAATGTGTTCTGTTTTCGGAACAACTCATATGAGTCTTCAAGAAATCGTTGTTTCCCTTACTATCATGGTTAGAAATATGATCTACATGGTTTTAGAAAGAAAAAATATCACGCTTTATATTCAAATCTAGAAGATAACTTCAAAATAAAAAATAAAATAAAACTTTGATGAAACCAAAGTTTTAGAGCGCATTTTGAAAAGAAATTATAATACTTTAGGAATTTTTTATTAATTTTTATTACGTGCAGCGACAAAAAAGTGAGTTGAAAATAACGATAAAATATGCTTAGTAAAATAAGTGTTTTTGTTTTTATTTTTTCCGTTATCAGTAATTTTAGTTAGAAAAAACGTTTGAGACTTTTTAAAAAAAATTTAGGGTTTGCATTATTGAAAAAAATATACTTAAAAAATTATAACTTTACTAGCAGTTAAAAACCCGCTTCGAAGGTTTCCACTACTACGCCCAGTTTGTGTTGGTGACCAGTTTATAAATCCAATAGGAACTGGTTCCAAAAATAGCCCTTTCCTGGGATCCAGTGGTAGCTAGTCACCGGGACAAAGTAAGCGAGACAGGCAATGACGTCATAAGTAATATATAGTCGTTTATTCACAACCGAGTATAACCGTCAATCTTTCCATATCCGGAGAGATATTTCAAATGCACAAATTCGTATCATTTTTACCTGCCTGGAGCACGTCCTCATGCTACCTGCTATCGGAAGTGGCGTCATCTTTTGACGAATTTTTGAATTCGAAACAGAATTACAATTGGGGTTTTGTTCACGTACACAGATGTTTATGTGGCGTGGTGCGGCGGATTCTGAAATTCAACCACGCAGACAAATCGTATTAATACTTTTTTATTTCGAATTATAAAATTTGAAATCGTATTTCGTCACCTTTCCAAAACAGTTTATATTATCGGATGCGTTCAGAAATATTGCATTTTTTTGGATTTTTAAGCAAAGCGAAAATATGTTAACCTTCCGACAAAAGTAAGCCCGTGGCCTGAGCGGTTAAACTACTCCAAAAATTAAATTTAAAAAAAACACCAATATTCTTTTACATCTATTGGACTATATCACGTTTCTAGGTATAATATGTTCAGTGTAAACACATGATACAATGATACACAACGACCGATCGTGTTTGTCGTTTGGTTAATAGGGCATCGTTACAGGGTTTAGCATAATCTCCTCAGACAGTGATTTTGTTTGTTTAGGGTTCTCTGGCGGTAAACCTCTCTCTTTTTCACGACGAAGCAAATATTGTAACTGTGCAAATATAGATTGAGATAATCTTGCTGTTGAAGAACTGCTAATGGCCCTCCGTAAATATCTACTGGCGACAAAATACCTGTGTTACCTCCGTGCTAGCCCTTATTTATTGTTTTTTGATGAAAAACAGTTTTTTTAAATTTATTAAATCCACACAGGAGATCCTGAAACAAAAAATTTCCCTCGGGGCCTATGTCATCGCTGAAGATGCTTTGTGGAGGGTCTTTATGAGGAGAGGAAGGAGTGAACATGGGTCTTAAAGAGACCGTAGAAACCACCCGTTCTCATGTGACAAACGTCAACCATGTACGCATGTTGAGCGCGTGTTTGGCGTGTTTCCCGATTACGCACCGGTGCCGAGATGATGAATGACGCTAGCTCCTCGGAGCATCTTCCATTGTTGACCGGCAGAACAAGGACAGCATTACCTTTGGTTGCTGTCAAATTCAATCGTGGGGCACACTCGCGATTTGTACAGGGTTAGCATTTGCGTACTATTAAAGTACCTGCAGGCCCTGTACAGTACGCCCAGTTTCTGTGAGGCTAACTCTGGCTTCGATGGAGCCTCCGCACCTGATCTGGTCACTTAGAGTTATACCAAGCATATCAATGGCAGGTCTGTTCGGAAGATTGATTCCGTTGAAGGAGACTAGATTTTCATTTCGATCCCTTTTAGACGTAATCAGACATGATGGGGTCTTTGAAAGATTTAATTCGACGAGGATTCTTACTCCAAGAGAAAACACTCTCGAGGTATTCTTTGCTTCAAAGCCCTCCGAGCCATTCGGGTTATTTTGTGATTTGATGTATAAATTAAATAAGACGATGACTTAGTAGTATCTTAGATGTTTAAATACCCATCGACAAACTGCTTAAAAGTAGTTCATTGGGACTTTTCTTTTTTCTGTATATTTTTATTTCTTGTTGTAATATTGTATTACTTTGTGATTATCCATCCATACTAATATTATAAATGCGAAACTGCTAGAGTTCGTTTATGACGCCTTCACGCATTAACCAATAAAAATACTCTGAAAATTCATTCACCAATAGAAAACTAAATTATATGCGAAGACTACAGTCTGTATATGATGGCAAGCTCTGGCGTTATGAAATTATAAATATTAATAAATTATATTTGTTGTACGTTTTCTGTCGCTAACAAAAGCGAGTTATTTCTAACGTCAGAAAAAAATCGTTTCCATGGAAACGATGTTGATATATTTGTGGGCTCTAAGCTGGTAGGTACTCAGCCCCCTGGTTAGCTACTGCTCCAGAAAATTCAAATATTAGAATATGTTTTGTTTTTTTGGACAAGCAAGGAATAAATGTCAGATAAGAGTACCTACATTAAAAATATAATTCGTAACGATTATAAAGACTGAATAATAAATAGTGTAATTTTTTTATTATAATAACAAACTTCTAAATATTTAATTAAAAATAAGCATCCGAAATGTTTGTAAGCGCATAATTCCGAAGTAATGAACAAAAGTGGATAATTCTTTTTTTCTTTGAGCTATAGCTTTATGAAATTTAGGTGGCAGGCGAGATGTTTGAAAACTGAATGTAAGGGAATGAATGTATGGAATGCGGGAGGGGGTGGGGGTGGGGAGGAGGGGGGATAATTGATAAGTTCAACCGCTTTAGTAGTTTCCCGTAATACCATGCGAGCGAAGCCGCGGGGAAAAGCTAGTAATAAATAAATAAATAAATAAAATAATACTTTCATTATTATTGCTTTGCCCCGCGGTGTGGGTAAAACCGTATGCCGTATACGATATTGCCCCAAAAAAACAAGCAACGGTTGCAATAGAATTTGTGCAACTTCGGGTCCCCGGCCAGCCTTCGTGAGCCCAATGCTTACACGTGGTGCATTAAACATAGCCTTGTTCTAGAAGGATTGTACCATTGAAGATAATAGAAGCAAATATCATTCTTCGTTGTTCTTGCTTTGGCTAAAGGTTTTCTTGTGCATTTGTTTTTTTTTTGTAAGTTGATCTGATTTGATTGAACTTAGGTGGTTTTTTCTTGTTTTGAGAAAAAAAAATTGTGTAGTAATTCATTTTTAAATAAAGGCAAAGCAATTATATTGCTTATTTATGGTAGGCGCCATCGCGAACACCGTGAGTTTTCACTTTGAATCTAGAAACAGAATTGACAACACCGATATCTAGATGTAAATTTTATAACTTGATACACGTCATGCAAAACAGCGATGATTCCAGAAGTTTTGATTGGATAATTAATTAATTCTTGTGCATTTGTTTTTTTTTTTTTGTAAGTTGATATGATTTGATTGAACTTAGGTGGTTTTTTCTTGTTTTGAGAAAAAAAAATTGTGTGGTAATTCATTTTTAAATAAATGCAAAGCAATTATATTATTTTCAAAGACGGTGTATGGGTACCGCCCTAGAACTATTTATTGGATAACCGAAACCCTTTTCATAGGTTACTGCCATAGACTTAGCAGGGGTGCTCGGGTTCATGCGGTGAGTTCGTAAAGGTCTAAGCGGTGGATGCTTTTGCCTACCTAATGTGTGGCTGGTCGGATCAGAGAGAATAGTTGAACAGTGGAAGGAATGGATTCATACGTTCGTCACCATACACCTCTCCTACCCTTTTTCTTCCCCGAACTTCCTTGTTCTTCTTTGGATTTTTTTTTTATTCTAAGGCTTTTAAGTTTTTAGTTCTAGGTTATAACTTAAAAGTCTTAGAAATAATAAAAATACCTTAAAAATAAAGAGTCGATTATCAACAAACAAAAAATATTATCTTACAGCCCCATCTTAGATATGTTCCCTTTCAATGTCCGTTCTGTTTCTCCCGCCTACTCTTCATTAATCTCTAGCCACAACACTTAGTAATAATACATTGTACTCACCCACTGTTTTGTAATTATCAAGTCAGTATATGTTTGCCCTGAGGAAGGAACGGCCGTTCCGAAACCGATCGGCGTTAATAAAATAAAAGATATATTATTTCATTTATTTATTGTTCAACCCATTAGTTTTGGAAGAAAAAGGAAAAATGTAAAACAAAGTCAAATCTCAGAAATAATCTATCTTTGATGTAAGTAATGTTGATTCACCACCATACTTCTTGTACAGCTAGTTTCCGGACACCGTGTACTAAAACTAGTTTTTACTTGATATTTTCATAAATCTCTTCCTGTAGTCTCGCGATAGCACCCTGAAATACGATAGGATTTTGCGTATTAATTTTTACTAGCAGTTGAAAACCCGCTCTGCAGATTTTTGCTGCTAGGCTTTTGGTTCGGCTTCGCCCAGTTAGTGTTTGACCATTTTATAAATCCAATGCAATAGGACCTGGTTTCAAAAATAGCCTGTTCCTCGGATCCACTGTCGTCGAGTGATAGTCACCGGTACAAAGTATCCGAGACTGGCGATGACGTCATATGTAATAAATAACCGCTTGATACAACTGTGTATTACTGTCAATCTTTCCATATCCGGAGTGATACTACTTTTTAACAAATTCGTGGCAGTTAAACCTAGAGGGAACACGTTCCCATCCGACCTGCTGACGAAAGTGGCGACGTCTTGTGACGAATTCTTGAACTCAAAACCGAATTACAACAATAACTGTTTGAAATTCCACGTACACAGATGTTATTTGTGGCGCGCCGCGTACGGCGTGGCGTCAACATGCACTCAAAACTGGGTTCTGAAATTCAACCACGCAGAAGTTACCGCATTTAAAACTGTTTGATTACATTAATCTTTCAACACATATTTCATTGCCCAATCTTCAAAACAACTCAGAATTCCACAAATGCCGATAACAACCGTTCTCTTCTGAAATCAGCCATCCGTACCGCTACGTAATTAGTTGAGGAGGCTCTTCGGTATGCAAATAACTTTGAAAATCGCTGATGCTAAAAATGTCGAAGACTCCATCCCTCCCATCCCTTCGAACCCCAGCGAGAAGGCCTGGATTCCAAAAGGGTGGTATTAGTGTACGAGAAATCTGTGGAAATAATGACAGACTCTATCAAGGAGGAAACCAGATTGGGAGATGATTTGATTTCATTTGATTTATTGGATTTATTTGACGAATCGCATTGTATTGGAGTAGATTGCTTATTTATGAGACAAGTGTTTCTGAAGGTTCAAATACGGGTGATGTGGTTATCTGGAAAGAACTATTTAGAAATTGTGAATTATATTTTATTTATTTATTCACACCCATCAAAGGCTTTTAAATTATAATTTATCACGTAAACTAGTAAATGGTGCAGTGAAGTAATAAATATTCAAAAAAATACCTACACTTGAGAATCTGTTAAAATCGACATGAAATATGATACTGAACGGCAACAGAACCTATTTTAAAAAGTTTTACGTTAAGTATGGATAAGTGCTGAATAAAACATAACGTCTGCAGAATTAAAATTACGTCTTCAACCTCCAATTTGTCAACAAAAGCAGAAAAAAGACAACATTTATTTTTGAGGCATACCAATATATTATATAAAAATGAATGTATGTTTACTTACTTGCTTGCATGCATATATGTATGTATGTGTGTTGTTTATGTATTACGAAATATTTGAAACTTTTATTTCCACTCTCGCAAAGGTTTCTGAATTATTACAACTGCATGACAATACATCTGAAAAGTGTTTTGATCATTACAAAAACTCTTACGAAACTGTCAAAAATGTCTCAATTTGAAAATGTTTTTTTGCAAACCATCGTTCATTCAAAATTTAATTTTCAAATAAACTCTTTAAATTAATGAATTTATTTGAAGTGCTCCCCTGTAATAGGTACTAACCAAAATAGAATTACTTTTAATCAAATCAAGAATTATAGGTATTTAAAATTGTTACCTATTTAAGGTACCAAATTTGATTGATTGTTCTTAAAATATATAAAAATGAATGTTTGTAATGTATGAAAAATGAAAATTTTCATAAAAAATATTTTTGTGAGCTTTTTGAAAACTGAATGTACCGAGACTGAATATATGGAACGCAAAAGAGGGGAGAGGAACGCGGGAGGGGGTTTTACGGAACGGGGGAGCGGGAACGACGGAAGGGGAACGGTATTAATGGGAAAGAACACGCAGGGAGAAACAATTTCTTATTAAGTAGCTTTGCAACGCATGCCGGGAACTCGCTCGTGTTTTATTCATCCTCGCAAATCCTACCATTATAAAATCCCATAATTTGTCACGGGTTTGCGCTAGTAAATAATAAAGGGAAACATAATCGCCGTAGAAGGTAGCCGAGGGCGTGGTAGGAGACAAATGTCTTGGTTACAAAATATACGAGAGTGGACCGGCATTAGAAGTGCGGAGGAGCTATTCCGGGCAGCACAATGTAGAGAGACATTTTCCAGAGTGATCGCCAACGTCGGGGGGACCCGATGGGGCACACTAAGAAGGAGAAGAAATATAAACGTAAAAAACTTCCAAGAAGTTCACTAAAACCTACTTTACTTACGTACCTACTTAAAAACTAGGTAGACACCAAAAGTTTTTCCAAAAACATTTATTATTTTACTTATTTGTAGCAACCCAAATTTCTGGCTTACTTTTCTGTGTCTATGCCGCGAGGGACAGTATGATCCTTTCCAACTCATTTTCTGTACCAAATCAAATCTCCAGAATCTAAGAAAAAAATAAATCACAGAAATCGAATTCGTGTAACCCGATATTACCTTTTTCCGGTTTGTACGAAACCCAAAACTCGGCAAAAACGAGAGACAAATTGCTGTAACCTATTCCCTATTCTTTCTTTAACACTTGTTCAAATTCACAAAGAAAGAAACGATTGTAGATAAGTATTTATATTCATGTGAATTCTCAGAGCGATCTTCTTTATTGTATGTAACATTATATCACACGTAAAAATAATTCGTGGTGAAAATATATTTATTGTTATCAAGTTGAATTTGTAGAACTCCATTGTAATTATTATTTCTTTTATATATTCAATAAGACTTTTATTCAATTTATAAAAAAACAGTTTATTTATGAACAAATTCTGTTGTTTAATTATTATTACGCGTGACAACTGTTACGCCTTCTATAACCCAAATTACCGGCAAATAGCGGCATTTATGAACAAAAAATAGCTGCATTTACAAACTTCAGTGCGATGAATGCAACGCAGTTTATGTTGGACAAACTGACCAGTCCTTTAATATAAGATTAAAGAAACACAAGCAACCGTTTAAAAATAATAATAAAATACAGTCACAATTTGCCAAACATCTCCTAGATAAAATTCACTCACTTGGTGATGATAATAAGCCAACTTGTTTACAGCAGTTGGAAATTAACAAATATTCTAACAATCCGGAAGCTATCTTGATAAATGAACAAAAAAATATAATTCTCTCGCCGCTCTTATATATGTTTAAGCCAATTTCAAATACTTAATTATGCTGGATAATAAACTCATGAGTCATAATTTTGGAATAACTTACATAATAACGACTGTAAGTCTAATTTAAATAATAAGTAAGTGGGGAAACTTCAAAAGGATAATAACTTTTAACAATTTCAGTCATTTTACTCAGAAATTAGTTAGCATATATTATCAGTTAGCAACGTTATCAAAATAAAAGAAATCAACATTTTTTTCGTTGTAAATACCTATCTAGTAATAATATAAATAAATCCTCTGTAGGCGGTATAACAACAGTTAGATAATGCCTTTAGAAGGCGAAACAGCTGTCACGCGTAATAATAATTAGACAGCTGAACTTGTTAATAAGTAATAAAATAGTTATTTGTTGTTTGTTGGTGTCTCAACAGATGTCAGTTAAGGTACCTTAAAATTCTCTCATCGTTCGTGTCTATTGCACGAAAAATTATGGAAATCGCCGATAGTATATGTTAGACCGCTGGGTTCCCACAGTGTTTGCGTACTCAGCTACAGAATAACCTGGAGCTTCCTGTTGTACGGACGTCTGGTTCAGTTAAATGTTAATTGTAAACCTTACGAAAAAGTAAATAAAGGAACTTGTAATCTCAACGAACCTCGATCTTTATTGGTGTATTCCCGAATACATTTCAAAAATACGAAAAACTGTCTTGTTTTGTCATGAAACAAGCAGTAAATATATTAAAATTTGAATCTTTGTTTCAGAGTTGTTGCAGATTTCAAGGTAAAAAAAACAATTTGTTGTTTAATAAAGAAACAATATAGAAACAATGAAGAAATTAAAATATAAACAAACAGTACATTGATTACAGTGGTGAGAAAATTAACAAATATTTTATAATATTTCATGCTGGGTACCTATGACGTGTTTCTTTGTAGTGTCTTATTTATGTATATTTAGTAATTACCAGGAGATGTGCGTAGTGAGTAGGTGTGTGTTTATGTGTGAGTATGTTTGTAGATGTGAGAAGTGGTGATGTGTTAAGGCATATGGATACACATTCAACTGTTTATATTATTGACATGATGCTCTTTTTAAATTTGGGCCGTGAATCGGAGAAAATATCCATGTATACTTTGTACTGCGGGTTCCAAATTGGCAAGGCATATTCCAGTGTACTTCTTACTAATGCAAAATATTACGTTACTACTGTACGCGAGTTGATGAATATTTTACACAGACGAAGAAAATAACCAAGCATTTTATACGACCTGTGAACGATTGAGTCAACATGCTTATTAAATATAAGTTTGCTAGCAAGGTAAACTTAAAGATCTTTACCCGTTTTAGAGATCACAGGTTCTTTGTGGAGGAAAAACGAGTACTTAATTATATGTTTATTTCTGGTGAATATCATAGTGTGACATTTGGACATGGATATCTAAACAGTTAATTTTGCAATACTTGCAAAGCTTATCTAAGTCCCTTTGCTACATTTCACAGTCAGAGAGAGAATGCACAATTTTGAATATTTTCATGTCGTCAGCGTAAGGCACATATTCGGAATTTTAATGGTAGCCAGTGTCAGGAGTCAGGATGAAATCACGTGACGTATCACATTGAAGCTAATTTTACATTGCCAGAATTACACAAGAACCGAATGGAGAGAGGTGTACGTTCTTAAATTACACCCACCCACTGCAATTACACACGACAACTAGAAATCTGTTTTCATTGGTTTCAACATTTTAGAGAACTGTGTGCTAAAAAAATAATGTTATATATCATTAAAAAAGAAGATAATACGAATAATTGTTATCAAAAATATGAAAAATAACAAGATGCAGAAAAATAAAACCGCAACGGTCGTAAAAGTTATAACTGCAAAAAATTATAAAAATTTAATATTCATCTCTTTTAGAAAAGGTAAATAGGTGACCGACGTAAATAAAATCAAACATGTTTATCCATGACACTACCATCTAGGTACCTACCATGGGTTACAAACCAATTCTTTAGAACTTTGTAATCATTTAAAAAGGTGGCAGCCAAAAATATGAGCGAAATTCGAGAAAAGTAATTGTCAATTTCATTAGATTAGAAAGAGTAAGATTATTTTTTTATTATTACAATCAACTCACAAAAAATGCCAAACTTGCCTCTAAAATCACGAAAAATTTAATTCCTTGATGGTCTATAATATTTTGTAATAAAAAACACAAATAAATAAAATAGCACACACATCCAATATATTCGAAATAGATTTTTGCAATATCTTTTGAATAAAAAATATTTTTTTCGGTTTGGTTGTTTATTTTCGCCTCGAAATCAGTTAGGTGTGAAAAGGCTGCGGAGTCGTTCCTCTTTATTTATTTATGAACAAATAGTCCATTAACAACATAACAATAATACGAATAAGAAACAGAGATGACAGTGAAGAGAAAGCACATATAAATGAAGAGCAATGCCAATATATAATATAAAAAGTACATATCGAAGATAACTACAAGTCAAAGCATGAATAAGGATGGCATAAAAATTACACATTGCGAATCGACTGTTGAAAGTCATTTAGGCTTACACCAAAAAATTTAATGCTTTGACTTGCGTTGACAAGTCTCTGTTTTCGGACTTAAAAATACGTCGAAAAATGAATTTTTCCAAGAGTCAGCAAATACTATGCAATACTTAATACTTCGAGTATACAATAAACGGGACACATATTATAGAAGAAGAATCCATCAGGGACCTTGGGGTAATACTGGATGTTAAATTAAACTTTATAATACACACTGACGAAATCAAACAAAATGCTGGGATTTATAATTCGCGTAACAAAACCTTTCCACAACATTAAAACACTTTATTTCTTTAACACAGCGTATATCCGACCCCATTTAGAACACTGCACACCGATCTGGACTACTTTTTACCAAACCCATGTTGAAAGAATCGAAAGAATTAAAAAAAAATTTAATCACATCTTCAACTCCCTTTACACACGACGTTTAATTTTTGACCAAACCTTATTATTTAAAATTCTGAATAATAGCCTGGACTCGCCAAAGCTTACCAACTTAATAACAATTCATATTCCGACAAGATCAACAAGACAATATAACTTGTTTCATTTACCCACAAGTAGAACTAACATTAGAAAAAATTCTCCAATTCCCCGTACATGTGCGCAATATAATGCAAATTTCTACAATAATATCCTTCAGAAATACCGAATAGAAGCAACGCGTACGATCGAAAATTGATACAAGACTGTGGAACGTACAGGAAGCATCTCCTATCCTTATCCTATTTTCCTGCTCCTCCTCTCCTCCTCACCTAAATTTAATTTTAAATTGTAATAAAACTCCATCTCCAAGTAATTCTAACATAGGAGACCTTTTTGGCTTCACTTAAACTAACTTATTTATTATGTATCTCTCTCTATATTTGTATGTTTGTCTGTTTGTCTCTTACAAATAAATAAATCTAAAAATTCCAGATGAAAGTGATTAGTTGTACAAAATATAAATTGAGTTAGATAACGAATATTTACATTCTAAGTGATGTTAGGCTTTTTGACATATTATATAATACGCCTCTCATAGGTTGCACGATCATTTTAATTTTGAATCAAAAGAATATAATGCGAAAAGTAGATTTAAAAATTTCAATGACCTGGTTCTTTAATCCTATGATCTGAGCTTAAAGATAGGATTTCCTTCATACTTCATACTACAGGGAGTTCGTAATCCAAGTTAATTAAAAAGTTTCAAAGGATTTGCGCGCTGCACAGAAAATTTAATAATTTAAATTTCCATTTACCAACTGCAAAGAGCTAAAAAAATTCTTATGCACACACTAATAAACATATTATATCATTTACACTGAAGATATAAATAGATAGAATTGTGTTGTTGGCGTGTCCATGTGCCCGAAGTAAGCTTTATTTTTTAGAAGAAACATGTTAAAATTGAGCTAACTTCCTTTACTCGAGTTGTAAGAGCCTGTCTCGGATACAAGTTCTTGGGTGCGGACTGATGCTGTTGCGGCTACCGGGATGTACGGGTTTGGCCAGAGCCGGACCTCGAATCCGGACCTCGCAGCCGGAACCGGATAGAACCTGCACAATAACTCGAGAGTAGCGCGGACCGTGGACATGGGGGCGCCGGTGGAAGCATTTGGGTTCCGGCTCCGGCTCCAAGTTCCGGGTTTGGGTCCTAGTCCTGGACAGTGTTCTCTGTGAGAAGTCAATTTTAAAAAGGAGTAGGGGTAAGATACGCTTCCCACGAAGAACCCGAGTTCAAGAACCCACTCCAGCTGAACCTTCATATCGCAATCGTGCATAGTATCAATACATATTTGCCTCAATCATTTCATTTCCATAGCGTTCCCTTTATTTATTTATTTATTTTGCTTATTAAAAAAAACAGCATATAACCAATACATTGCAAAGAAAAGATACATAATAATTACATTTACAGTTAATACATTTAGTTAAAAAATAAGTGTTTTTTCACGCTTAAAATCATTGCAGGAAATGTGGAAAACATCCACATTTTCTGCAAGGCAGTTAATTAACCTAGTGAGTCTTCCCAGTAGCATTAACATTGATAAATTAGTTCTACACCTGGGAAGAATCAAAAGCCTGTGTTGGCGACCTTGCGTGAAATTATCCGGGTCATAGAATCCTATTTACTATCACTCTTTCTTTGCCAAATACTAAGTATGTAAATAAACTACAAGATTGGTGAAAATTAATTAAAAAACTATCAATTCAAAATTAACAACGTTCCCCTCACCTTTGTCAGTGAAATTAATGATCTTTGCATTATTTTTGATTCCAAATATAATTTTCTTTCACACATTAATACTAATAAAGGATTAAAAATGCTTGGCTTCATTTTCCGTAATGGCAGAGATTTAAAAAATGTTTCAGATTTAAAATATTATTTTCTTCTCTAGTTCGAAGTCAATTTTGAACATAATTCTTCTATTTGGTCCCTTCACTTTAAGATACAATCCGATTACATTGAAAAAAAATAGCACAAATACCTTAGACATTTTAAATATAAATTCGGTCTACTTAAAGAAACAATAAATTACAACCACTTGATGAAGTAATTAACATTATTAACATTAATTAACATTACTCCCAGATAGGAGACTTATTTCAGACTTGACTTTTATTATCAAAATTGTTAATGGTTTTATAGATCTATAAATGGAAAAGATTTATGGTATTATAGATTTATTAAGCCTTATTTCCTTTAAAATACTAACACAAACTATTATTTTTAAAATTATGTTCAATTGCAACAACAATATCAGGACTGAGCCATTTAGATATCTACTCGCTGGTACCTAAATTACATGCAGTTGGCAATACTTTATCGGAAGTAGTAGCTGTGTTCAACTGCACAAAATATAGTTATAAGAAGGCTATAATAATATCCTCAATAATAATAATCGATGTCACTATAATACTATTCTCCTGCATGGGTTCCATATAATTTAAACAGCATATTTTATATTTGTAAAAGCCAGTAAGTACAGGCGTACAAAATATAAATAAATAAGCAATATTATTTATTCCAACAACGCTGGAATCAGCACAATAAAATTATTATTTAGGTGTATCCATGAGTTAATTTCTCTTCACCCGGTGATTCTCCTCACATCTCAGAAAGATCAAATGATCCGATAATATTCCTTTGCGGAAGTGGGTGGACGATAAAAATACCCTCGTTTTCCCTTTATTGCAGACTTGATCAAGATATGCATTATACTAGATGATATAAGTGACTCTTTTTACTCTTTACATTAGTAATTTCGTAATGGGTGAACATGTTGAATTACTGAAGAAATAAATTCAGTTATGTAATGTTTGTGTTAATAAAAGTCAAACACTATTTTGTTGTGAGGGTGTACCTCTAAGTAATAATAAAGTCCTTGTCACAAGCTGGTTTATTATGGTTTTACGTATTTAAAATATTTATGTTTCTGAACACATGACCTGTCTATCTGGCTGCTAATTGAATCTCGCCTGTAAGCTGGCGATTGACCGCTCCGGACAGCCACTGCTTCCTGCCGTCACCTGTTGGCACCTGATAGAAGCTCTTTAAATACACTACAGCATTTTTCTAAACGCTGTTAATGTACTAGCGCGGACCCGTGAAAAATCACAGACTATTATACTTGTAGGATTTGTGAATGCTCAAGGATCATATTTATATATCTAGTTTATAGGTATGTATTGTATCGCTTGTCTGAATAATGGCAGGTAATCTTGAAGGCTTAAAGCAAATTAAATTTGGGCAACGGCCATGGGTATCGCCGCTCTGGGAACCATTTATTGGATAACCAACACTCCTGCCACAAGGTCGCCACAAGTGGTTCGCTACGTTTGGTGACTTAGCAGGAATGTCCAGTTTCGTGGGGTGAGGTTCGTCCAGGTTTCTCTCTTGACCTCTCCAGTCGGATTATCTCGACCCATCCGTCACTTCTGGATTTATTGATCCCAGTTTCCTATTCCACCCCTCATTCATTTTTCATTCCCAGAACTTCCTCTCCATTCTTACTTTCCATAAAATACCGTCTACACAGTAGCCCAAAAGATGACATGGACCCTGAAAGAAATTATTTTCTACGTGGCCTCCTGTGTTTGCTACCATTCCACTCACCTTTTCCATTGAACCTGTAAAAATCTCAAGTAGGCCAACAATTGAATTTGGGAGCTACCCCTGAGCTGGAGCCCCAAAATACCAGCTAGACCTACATGATTCTGTGCAAAGGAGAGCTGTCTGTCTGATCGACAATACATCATATATGTTAACAGACCGATTGCCACCTCTAATGCGCAGACGCAATGTAGGCATGGTGAGTTTGTTTCACAGATATTTTAATTGAGCATAATGAGTTAGAAGCATTGATCCCCGGTGCTGTTATGAGCATTTTTCTGTCATGGTGTGGTATATGTGGCAACCGTTTATACTCCATCGCATAATCCAGGCCTCTTCAAGATCCACACTAATTAATCCCTTTTCGCCGCCACAGCCCAAGCCAAAACCTTCAATGCAGCAGAAGAGATCCTTAATTCTGACCTCAAGGCTATGGAAGAATATTTCCTCAATTGGCGACTAAAACCAAATGGGTCGAAAACAGTCGTGACAGCTTTCCATCTCAGTAACTCACAGGCAAATTCAAAACTCTGTGTTCAGTATGATGGAAAAAATATTTACCACGACCCCCATCCCCGCTATCTTGGAGTATCTTTGGACAGGAGCCTGAACTACCGGTAACACATGGAAACAGTGGGCAAAAAAACCAGGACAAGACTAAACTTAGTCAGTTAGCTAACTGGAACTGCTGTGGATGCGACGCCAACACGCTTAGAACGGCATCCATTGCTCTGGTTTTCTCAGCAGCTGAATACTGTGCTCCAGTATGGGCTAGAAACGCTCACATTTCCATGGTCGATGTTCAGCTTAATGCCACAATGAGAACCATAAACGGAACGTTAAAATCTACTCCTCTCCCTTGGCTCCACGTACTTGCAAATATAACCCCGCCAAATATCAGGCGAGAGATTGCAACACTAAGGGAGTACAAGAAAGCGCTGCGAAAAGCGCAATTCCTTTGCACGATGATGTCGTCGCTCACCCAGCATGCCGCTTGAAATCCCGAAAACCCTTCTGGACAGAAGGAGAAAGACTCCTCCATTCACCTCTCACCCCAGAAGATAGGTGGAAGCTTGAGTGGCAATCGGCCAAGGTGAAAAATGCCCATCTCGTACAAGATCCCACTGAGAGACAGCCTGGGTTCTCATTGCCTCGAAAACTCTGGTCCGCCATCAATAGGATAAGGTGCTCCTATAGCCGTTGTGCCCATATGATGTATAAATGGGGCCTTAAAGAGTCGGAGATGTGTGAATGCGGTGAGGTGCAGACCACCAAACATGTGGTCAACGAATGCCCGCACCATTCATTCCCCGGCGGGATTGATGAGGTCCACAGGGCAACTCCTGAGGCCCTAGACTGGCTCGCAGACCTAGATGTCCCCCTCTGACCCCCCCACCATACGAAAGAAGAAGATTCATCCCTTTTCACATCTCCTTCCTTAACCCGCCTTACAACGCTGCCTAACCAGGTGACAACACCGTTTCCATGTATTTACATATCTACAGACAATGGCTCTTGTGAGGTCCTGTCAAAAAAAAAAATTAAAAAAACACATCTTTACTGTTGTCTTATTACATCTTATTCTATGTTTGTTAGTCAGAAAATATTTTTTTCGTCCTGTTCTTCTTTTATTATTAATACCTCCCCCATTAAAAGCCTCTTCCCGATTAATCACACGATAAAGTCCTATAAATGGGAAGAAGTGAACTTAAGTGCCGTAATAATCAGATAGTATCTCTTGTGAGAGGGGTGACTGGTGTTAATAGGTGTCTATGGAGGATAAGTACGGGTCCGTGGGAGATACAAAGGGAGATGAGTCAACTCAGAAGAGTCCTTAAGATCCTGCAAATAATGAGTTCAATTTAATTTAATTTTTTTAAATTTATTTTGATTAAAAAAACAATTTTTAGTAGGTAAGTTAAACGATCTGGATAAGCGATGACCTGATAAAAGGGGGCAGTAATATAAAGGCGGGTATGGATAACGCCGCCCCGGGAGCCATTTAATGGATAGCCATCACCCTTGCCGTACGTCACCCAACGTGGTTTGCTACTAATGGTGACCCGGGTGTTTCCAGGTTTTTGGGTGTGATGTGCGGATTCGCCTAACCTTCAGCTGTGCGGCGGGTAAAAAAAAATTGAAAAAATAGAAGAAACGTCAAAAAGTCACCGGAGACTAAATTTTGGTTCACATTTTTTATTCCCAATAATGTCGGGAATCGCAGGTTAAATAAGTCTAGTAAATTTATTTTTCTTCCTACATCGCAAATCCACTTTGTGGTGTCATTATTAATTTAATGAAAACAAATAACTTTGGGTACACCACTATATTATTACTTTTATCGACATGTTTCAAAAGATATGTTTTTTTCGTTACGATAGTAAATATATATATAAATAACAAAAGACAAACAAGTATAGACAAATAAGAACATAGACAAAATAATAGAAAGGAGAGGTGATTAAATACTTAAAATTACATAAAAAACAATTATTTAAAACAAAATACAAAAATTGTTTTAGGATGTGCAATAATTACACTTACATATTAAAAATATTTTAAAACAAAACAGGAAGTCTAAATAACAAAAAAAAAATTATAAATATAAGTATTAATACGAAAATAAATTTAAAAGATGGCTGTTTTTTAAAAACGTTTGGTTATTTATAATATTTAATTTACTGTTAGCACTTTTTCTAATATCTAAAATTTCTAAATTATCTAATTGTACACCCGTTGTGTTATTGTGTAAAATTTTTAAACCTTTTTTAATATCAAAAGAATGACTTGTTTCTAAAATGTGGTTGGCAAATTCTGAATAATTATTATTATTTAAACATCTTAGATGTTCCTAAATTCTAATATTAAAATTTTTAGAAGTCTTCCCTATTTAAAAAAGTACATTCATTACAAATTAATTTATAAACCCCAGATTTGTTCAAAAAAACCCCTTTATCCTTGTTATTTAATAAATAATTCTTTAATTTGTTATTGGCTTAAAAAGCTGGTTGGATATGACAACTTATTTGAAACTTTCGGAGTGAAATAGAATACTAATTATTCATTTTCAAGTATGAATTTCTTATCTAAAATTAATTAAATAATTAAGACTCTGTATAAATGGAATCCGTGCATCATACGCATCATATTGGTTAATGAGTGTGTCTAATGGTTGGTTGTATAAATACGTATTTTTTATGTTCTTTGTAAATTCTTGTAAATGTTAATTATGTTTAAAAAATAACACAGCTTTTGCATGGCCTCATTTCGAGCAATATCGATAATTGTTAAGTTTAGTTTAAGCAACATAAGTGTTTAGTTAGTTTTAATTCTCAAAGCCTCGAAAGTAACCCTGGAAGTAGGACTTCATTCCCGAACAGAACTGGAACTAAGTGATAAGCTTCCGGCAAAGTAGGCTTCACGGAGAATCTTCAAATAGAGTTCAAAGGTTATTCCGACATTCCCGGAAGTGACCCAACAACTAGCGCCGAACTTTGAAATTACTTCCTCAAATATTGATTGCTTCTTGTGACCTAAGATTTTCGATGAAGTTTACTTGTAAATAGATCGATATTTGGTGAAACCAATTAACTTGCGTGTTAACTTAAGGCGGTACTCTAGTCTAGAAAAAAAAACATTTTTTTCTTCATTTTTCCAAAGTTTAAATAATTAAAAAACTTTTCCTTAAAGGATTTTTCGAAATTCGCATTATTTTAAAAGTTGTAACCATTTTAACGTCCGGGTTTAGACGGAATCTAACCAGAATCTAAATAGAACAAAATTTAAACGCATTGTTCTCAAAACTCTTTTTTTCGAGACGGATGACACGATATCTCAAGTTCTACTGAACCAATTCACTTGAAATTTGGTGTGAGTCTTTCCTATACATTACCCTATCCCGCTAACTAAAACTTTAACAAAATTTTAATTTTTAATATTTTTAAAATATTTGGAAAATCAAAAAATTTGGTAAAAAATGTCTTTTTTATTATGAAATTTGTATAAAAAAAATTCAATGGGTGGCACGCGAGCTGTTTGAAAACTGAACACACCCGGAATGAACGTATGGAATGGGAAGGGGGGAGGGGAACCCGGGAGGAAGGGGGAACTTGGGAGGGGGTAGGGGAGCTCGGGAGGGGAATTGGCAGGAGGGGAGAGGGGAACTCGGGAGAGGGGTTCGCCGGACGGGGGAAGAAGACGCGGGAGAAGAAGGGGAGGCGGAAGGAGAACTTTGCGAATGGGAAAGGACACGCAGAGAGTGGCATAGCAACGCATGCCGGGAGCTCGCGGGAATTGGAAACGTTATCGCCAACTCAACTCGGTGTTCTCTTTACAACCCTGTTCTAATCGTGCATCTCACCATAGTACAAAATAAGATTTGAATTTTATGAATAAGTGTCAGGCTGGGAGAAATATCTCTCTAAAAGTTTGACGTCTGGGAGACACATTTCCCGAAATTGTTCTAGGGGTTGAATGACTGAACGCTATAGTCGCTAATAATATACTGTCCAAAGAAGCGTTGCTAGCAAAGAGTGCTCATAAGAATGCTAAAGTCAATTAGATAAGTAACTGACAGGGGAAGAATGAGACTAGACTGAATTTTTTTTTTGCTGCTCCCGTCTGGAGCCAGTGAGACTATGGCATCCCCAATTGGGGTATGTTGTGAGGCTGAAGGTAGTGGTGAGGGGAAGAAGATAGGGAGAGGAATGTGGGGAAGTACCTGGCTAAACCTGGCCAACTTTTCAATTCTGAATGGTGGTCTTACTCCAGGGCGATACTGATGGTATCTTCCACTCTGGAACGTGCCGCAAATATACTATATATTATTTTAAATGAATAAATTGTGAAATAACACAAATTAATCAAATAAATAATTAATTAATCAATTAATCAAATAAAATAAATTTATTTGCGCACGCCGGGTTCGAACCCGCGACCTTCAGATTGTGAGTCGAGAGTCTTACCTCGGGACCACGGAGGCCGTCTGTAGAAATGTAACAGTTCCCTATGTTCTTCTATTCCCCCTCTTATTAGCCCCACAACATACCCCAAATAGGAATACCATATTTTCTATTGGTTCCAGTCAGTGCGGTATTCACAAATAATAATAAAAACATTAAACTTGTATAATTTGGGAGGCGGCTGCGGGTACCGCCGCACCTGGAACCATTTATTGAATAAACAATACCCCTGCCATAGGCCACCTCAAGTAATTCGCTATGATTGGTCACTTATCAGGGGTGCCCACGGGGTGAAGTTTGTCCAGGTCTTAGCGGCAGATGCGTTTGCCCACATACTGTGTGGCGGATCGTATCGGAAGAGACGGTTTGAAGGAAACCTTTTGACCTTTGGAAGTGTCATTATCGAAATTGGAACTGATTGTGTGAAGAATTTGGACAAGGGATAAGGAAATTTGAGATGCGATTATAGGTTTATTGGATAACCAACACCTCTGCCGCAGGTCATCCCAAGCGTTTCACTACGTTTGGTGAGTTAACAGGGGTGCCCGGGTTCATGGGGCGGAGTTTATCCGGGTGTTAGTGGCGGATATGTCTGCCCACCAGCTGCGTGAGGCCGAATCAGGAGAATGGTTGAGGGAGTCCCTTTGACTTCTCCAGCCGTACTCTCTCGGAACATCGCCTTGCATCGGAGTGGGAGGGATGGATTCATACGTTCGTCACTCCTGGACACACTGACCCCCAGATTCCTACCCAACCCAATTCCCTTTTCCTCTCCTTCATTTCCTCAGAAGACTCCCTACACAGCATCCCCAAAGATGACATTAGCCCTGAGGAGTATTGTTTTTCTCAAGGTCTTTGTGTGGAGCTAATGTTAAACAAATTCCATAATGTTTACATAAAATTATTTGAATTGCTATTTTCAAAAATGAAGCTGATTTGTCAAAAATTCAGATTATATCTTGATATTTCAGGGGACTGCGCTAGTAAAAAATAGATAATGATAGATTTGGGAGTGAAATGGTTTTAAAGAGGATGGCAGGTAAGATGAATATTTTGGTCAGCAATTTTTATACAAATTCTGCATTTTTGACTGCTTAGTGGATACCAGAATGTACAAGGAACTTATAATATTATTATGGACATTTACAAATTCACAAAAATCCAAAGCTCGATGCAAAATAGAAAATTGATTAAATGATGAAAAAAAAAATACTGAATGCGTTTCGATCGAGTATTTTATTCATAACACAAAAGGGAAAATTCCATGAAGGTGCTTTGTTTTCAACAATGGAAAAAGCTCTCGAAATTTCGCGCCGCTAAAATCTGTCACAGGAAAGTAATATCTATTACTTTGCAATAGCGTCAGAGACAATTTTTACAGAAATTTTTACTGAATATTTATGTTTGCCCTAGATATATAGGCTTGTTTTTTTATATTAGTTCCACAATTTGGGAGGCGGGAATGGGTACCCCAAGTGGTTTGCTACGTTTGGTGATTTAGCAGGGGTGCCCGGGTTCAAGGGGCGAGGTTTGTCTAGGTCTTGGAGGTGGATGAACCCCAGATTCCTACCCACCCCTAAACCCTTTTCCTTCTCAAAACTCTTCTCTCCTTCCTTTACTTGAAAAAACCCTCAACACAGCATCCCCAAAGATGATATAGGCCCTGAGGGAAATTATTTTCCTCAAGGCCTCCCGTGTGGAGTTCATGTAAAAAAAAAAAAATAGGAGGCGCTGAAGAAAAAAATCCCCCAGGGCTTATATCATCTTTGGAGATGCTGTGTGGGGGGTATTTTTTATTTAACATAAACAGTCTTTGAGATATAATATACATAAGAGGATGACAAAAAAATAGTCCAAACATTATTTTTAACTAGCAGTGAATATGTCAGCACGTGTGTCTATATTTGCTAATTTATTGTTATAGTAGTTACATGTCCTTTGATAAATTCATTTTGATTGGAATTGGTGTAGCATCTATCAATGTAGAAAGGGGTATTTTGTCTGCTATAGCTCTTCTCCTTCGTTTTTTATGGAAAGGATGGAGAGGAGAAATTCTGTGAAGGAATAATAACCCATTCTGGAACACAGTATGACTAGTGGGGTGGGTAAAAGAAAAGTATGTACATAAATGAAAATAAAATAAACTCTCAGGTTGCCGCCACTAAAACTGAACTGAACAAGGTATGAGGGGTGGGTAGGAATCTTGGGTTTCAAAGTGTCTAGGAATGACGGAGGTGTGAATCCATCCCACCCACTGCGGTGCAAGATGATCAGAGAGAGTCCAGCTGGAGAGGTCAAAAGGTCTCCATCAACCAGTCTTTCCTAATCCGACCCGCCACTTAGTGGTTGGACAAACACAGGACGTTTCCAGGACCCGGACAAATCTCTCTAATTCACTAAACGTACTGAACCATTTGGGGTGACCTACAGCAGAGGTGTTGGTTATCCAATAAATGGTTCTCGGTAAGGAAACTTGTAAAAAATGAAGACTTACTTTTTTTAAGGTATATTTTTAGGTTTTCACGGCCAAAAGTATTTTTGTTATTTATTTTTGGGGTGTTATGCCGTCGAAACGTTGGCTAAAGAAGGAGGTAGCGAAACACGGCATAACACCCCAAAAATAAATAACAAAAATACTTTTTTTTAAATAAAAATGCTTACTATTTTAACATTAGGGTGGTGTATTCTCTCAGTATCATACTGGTGGGTGACCGGACAACTCGGAATGAAACCAACCCAGAACCATCTCAGATAAGTCATTTAGAGTTATCAAAAAATATATTTAAAAATATGCTTAAATAGGTTGTTAGGTTAGGGTTATCGGCTAATTTAAAATTATTTTTTTCATAGCTTTTAATAACTTTTCAAGGAGGTGTTGAGTTGACTTTATTCTCAGTTGGCGTGGAACCGTTTTAACTGATGAAAGAAAAAAACATCATCAAAAAGCGTGCATTATTTTATTTTGCGAAGTTCAGGCACTAAATGTTAAAATGCCTTATTATAATTTTCTAAAGGACTTAATTTGCAATAAATCCTTAACCAAAAATTAAGAAGGAGATTTTGAACTTTGACGCTGTTTTTATGTGTCTGATATTTTATTTTTTTTATAAAAAAAATACTCCACTGCATGAGTCCCTTGCTAAGTCACCAAACAAAGAGAACCTCTTCAGGTAACCTGTGGCAGAAGTGTTGGTAACCAAGAGAATCGTTCTGGAGAACCGCTTCCTTAAAAACAATAAAAATGTCTTTCTCGTTTTTTTCGATATTTCTATAATTTTGTCAATTTGTAATACACAAGCTAGTTATCTTGACTTGAAAATTCTCTCTACGTCTGCTTTTAGAAATACCATTCAGAATTGAAATGTCACTTGAAATTCCTTTAGGTATGTTTATTGACTTTATCTTACGTGACTAGAATAGCGAAGAACCCACTTCAAAACTTGAACGCTTAAATTCTACACTTTCTCAATTCATATATCACCCGTAGTGTTACGTAAAATTCTCAAGATTTGGAAAATCGATAGATTTACATAATGTAGAACTCTATTTGTATGTTTATTTTCTTTTAAATTCTCGTCGTTTAACATACGCGGCATAACAATTTTGTAATTCAAGTTGATGCTAAATGAACAGCCAGGAACCAGAACTATATTTATTTATTTATTTTATTTATTTATTTATAAACAGAAACAAACAGTACATTGGTTACAGTGGTGAAAAACAATTAATAAATATTAGGTAAGTATATTTCATGATGGGTACCTATAACTATATGGGTTTCTTTGTAGTATCTATGTATATTAAGTAATTACCGGGTGCGTAGTGGGTAGGTGTGTGTGTGTGTGTATGTGTGAGTATGTATGTATGTGTGAGTATGTATGTACGTGGGAGTATGTATGTATGTATGTATGCGCATTGAACAATTCACATCATTGACATGATACTCTTTTTAAATTTAGGCAGTGAATCGAAGAAAATGTCGATGTTAGAATTTAGACAAATAGTATTGAAAGTATGAAGATGGGGCATATTAGTAGATGTGGTCAACTGCACGGCATTAGTTATAAAAAGGCTATAACAACCTACTTCAATAATAAAAATCAATGTTATCATAATATTCTTCTTCTGCATGGCGTCACCTTAGTTCTTAATTGTCCAAACGACCATTAGAAAATTTTGCATTGGAGGATGTGTTACTCCTGGATGTGTTCCATAGTTCCCCTGTAATTACTCTAAATAGACAGGGGTGTTCTTGTGAGGTAACCCTCCACCCGTTGCGTGGGGTCTTTAAAAGCCTAGGTTTCACCGAAATTCTAATTTTGAACATTTTAAATGTTCATACTTTTTAAAAGTTTTTTTTTAAGATTTCTTTATTCATTGAATTTGTTTGTTACATTAATTTTAGGATTTTTTGACCACCATGCTAGGCACGTGCCCGTGTTGTGGTGGTCAATTGATTCGATACTGATTCCTTACTTTCGATAACTTCCTAAAAGGGACTATACTTAACGCTAGCACAGCCCACACTCAGTCTGCGCATTTGCGCTGTGAGGTAGACTTGTATTTCGGCGTGAGGCTCAACAAAATACAATGAAAAACCAAGTTTATTTGTTTTTTCATTAAATTTAGTTATTTTTTTGTAATAAAAATAAGTCTGTATCAATCTCAAATAATTATAAATTTGATACGACATTAGTTAGATTTTTTTATAGTTTACTATTAAAAAGTATGATTAAAATTATAAAAAAAATGTTCCTTGTTGATTTTTCAAACTTTGAAAATAAACATCTATTTTTTTATTATTTCTTTTTATTTCTATGTCGTCCCTATCACCTGATTATAATCAGTTAAAATTACATAAAATATGCTATTAAAATAATTTAATCATGTTTATTGTTGGGGTCCTAGGCGACCCTGCGCGACACCTCGCGTTAAAAAAAAAGACGAGACGGGCGGAGGGTTAAAATAGCTCTAAATGGAATATATGCTTTTCTGCTCTAGCAACAACACATTTTTCTAGTTACATAACGAAATTACACAGGCATGAATTTCACGTAACAATATTATACTTCCATAATCACACAAAAACGGAATTACACACGGAGAGATACATTTAAATTACGCCCACTGAAAATACACACGTCAAAGGTTTAAGTGAAAAAACAGATGAAAATGCTGTTATAAATGCCGTATCAATATCAATTACCTACACCTGCTGTCTCCGTGCAGTGCCTGCTTACTAAGTATGAAACTTATACGCTACGCCTAGGCATATTATTCACAAGCTAGTTTAAGCGAAGGCTCGTTGCCACGTGGATGGTAAATCCTAATGGAATTATCGGTTCCCGGCCGGGGGCAATTTCAAATATCACTCAGGCCTAAAAGCCGATTCTGTTTTTTTTTTTTTTTTTTTTTTTTACATGAAATACCGCACAAGAGTCCCAACTGCTCCCGTCTGGAGCCAGTGAGACTATGGCATCCCCAATTGGGGTATGTTGTGAGGCTGAAGGTAGTGGGGAGGGGAAGGAGATAGGGAAGAGAAAGGTGGGGAAGTACCTGGCTATTCAGATCTGGTCACTAAACACGGCTAAAGCCATTTCAAGCAACGTTTCAATTCTGAATGGTGGTCTTACACCAGGGCGATACTGATAGTATCTTCCACTCTGGAACGTGCCGCAAATATACTTTATATTATTTTAAATGAATAAATTGTGAAATAACACAAATTAATCAAATAAAATGTATTTGCGCACGCCGGGTTCGAACCCGCGACCTTCGGATTGTGAGTCGAGAGTCTTGCCTCGGGACCACGGAGGCCGTCAATTGAATTATTTATACCATAAATTTCTCAGATGCGAAAGAATTTTCTTGGAGTTTTACCTACGGTTTTTTTATCTTTGTTCATACATTATAATATAAATACGTCGAATATATAAACGTTATTATGTCTAGATGTGATCAGATATCTTTTCACGACCCTTCTCTTCTCATTCCCTTTCCTATCTCACCCTCTCCTGCATTACATTATAAAATTTATAATATCTAATTCGGAAGGCGGGTATGAGTATCGCCGCCCCGGGAACCATTTATTAGATAACGGAATCCTCTGCCATGGGTCAAATTAAATGATTTGCTACGTTTGGTGGCGAAAGGGAGTGCCTGGGTTCATGGGGTGAGGTTTGTTTAGGTCTTGGCGGCAGACGCATCTGTCCATCTACTGCAATAGTTCTTGGGACGGCAGTACCCACAACCGCCTCCCAAATTGATTATTTTATGGTATGCACATGAAAAAAAGAAGTTAATGATCAATTTATTTGAATAATTTCTGAAGGTTGAAAATACCAACTTAAACTATTGAGGAAGATCATAAAATTGCAGATTTTAAAGATATTAGAAATTAGCAGCCAAAAAATATTTGGAATTAGTTTAGGATAATATTGGAAACTCTGAGATATGAAATGGCGAAAATGACGGATAAAAATAAGGTCTCAATAGCTGATTTATTAAAAGCATTGTTTTGGTAAGACAAAGATCCTGTGTTCGATTCACAGATGCGACCACAATCTTTTTCTTTTATGCGTCTTGATCTATTTCATGTTTCGATTCGATTTATCAGTATTATCATCTTCATCAATGGCTAAGTTAATAATC
Organism: Glyphotaelius pellucidus; assembly: GCA_936435175.1. Classification (NCBI taxonomy): domain Eukaryota; kingdom Metazoa; phylum Arthropoda; class Insecta; order Trichoptera; family Limnephilidae; genus Glyphotaelius; species Glyphotaelius pellucidus. Next base: position 12,878,096 of record OW386561.1, read on the forward strand.
TGTTATGATTTTAGACACATCTGCCCTGATGATGGACACTGTAACGCTTTCTGAAATATTGGTTAAAGAAAGAGGTAGCGCAACACGGCATAACACCCCAAAAATAAATAACGAAAAAAGTTAATAATCGTCTTTCTCCAAACCTCTCACTATCTAACAAAGGTTTTTGAAATAGGAAAACAGTATAAATCCACCAACTCAGAAGTTATGAAAACAGCCCATAACCTCACTTTACGTAACCTATTTAATCAATTTTTTTTGGTTCATCGTTTTTAATGACTTTTTAAAGTAGATCTTGGTGTTACGTGATTTCTCGCGCTGCCACAAAATTTAACGCGCTGCTCGTGACTTGCGTAGTTTTTAGAATTGGGTGTAATATTATTGCTGTATATATTGTTTAATCGATTTTTTTTCTTTTCGGTGAGCTCAGCGACTCTAGCATGGTGTAATCAATTGCTTTAAAATATTCGATCGATGGGCGAAACTTACGATGATTTTATATCGATATCCCTAGCACAGTTTCACTTTTGACAACCGAACCGATATTAGCCTGGCAACACTGGCGGATCTGTCCGTGAATTCACAATCCAAAACGTCAAACGCCAATCAATTACGTAAAAATATGAATAATTTGACAATTTTAAATTGAAATACTAACTTTAATGTGCATTGGCAGTCCGCATTTATTTTTTGACGATTAACGGAATTCAATTAGATAATTTGTCTTAAATCATATAATTCGTCTTTATTTAGATTTCAATCACTTTCATTTCTCAAAGATCGAACAAAATGAATTGATTGTGTTTTAGATTATTTATATCTATGGATTGCGTATGCGACTTCTTTTATTTTTAAAAGCTTCGTTAGTTCAATACGTCAATTAATACTGTAGCGATTATGGTCGAAAAATGGACCACTTTTATTTTTATGCGATTAATGGCGGTCCTAAATTGGACCACATTTTCCTACCGTTCGTAAAACATTTATTGTAATTATTTAAAATATTTCCATTGCCAGCCATTTATTATAAAATAAAGCTATTGAAAACTTTATCTTTAACGACCATAAATGTTGCAAATCCGAACTTCGTAGACTATTTTAGAACGATTTTAAAAATAAATTCTTAAATATTTTTTTCACCCAGAATTTCTGATCAGCTGTCTACGGTTAAAATTAAGTACTTTTTTTTCCATAGATGTGCACATTACATTTTAAAATATACTACATACAACATACAGAAATCGAATATATTCTATGTCGACTCGAATAAGTACCTCTCACGGAGTTTCAAAATAACAAACACCCAGGATTCGCGCGGTTATAAACTTAACATTTTTTTTATAAATCTTACAATTAAATATCTCGGAGTGATAATAGAACAACATATGAAGTGGAAGAGCCATATCTGTGAATTGGTTAAGCGTATCAGAAAGTGTATATATATATATTCATAAGATTAAGAAATATTTTAAAACCCAACAATCTAAAAAGAGTATACTATGCACTAATCCAGTCATTAATTCAATATGGAATTATTGGATGGGGGGGTTCATACAACAATATTCTTACCCCGATCAAAGTGATCCAGAAGCTAATCATTAAAGTAATCCTAAAGAAACCCTCCACATATCTAACAGAAACACTTTTCGCAGATTTCACGGTGCCTCGAGTAGAAAATATCTTCAAGAAAAATGCAATTATCCTAATTTACAAAGATAATATCGTCAAAAAATTTGAAACCCACCAATCACATCAAAATACCAAAATTTAATACCAAACTAATGCAAAACAATTACATCTATTTAGGAATAAAGTATTTCAACAATCTTCCGATTGAAATAAAAAAAATCAAAGACATCAATTAACTGAAACTCAAACTGAAGCAACACTTCATCAGGAATAATTAATTAAATAATTACTTGTTTTTCTCTTTCTTTCTATTTATTGTCAATCTATATTTATTTCTATTTAATTTAGATTTTTCGAATTTCTCTAAAGTGCACAATATTTTAGTATGTAACCATATCCCATTGTATGTACATCTTCACATATAGATGATCCAGAAGTTTCAATTGTTCCCATTATATACTTACCTATTGCATAATGTTATTCTAATTCTGTCATAATTAGTGTTACTCGCTCATCAAGCACAAGAACTAGCTTCTTCTTTGGTGAGACTGCAATTTTAAAGAATTTCTGAACAAATATGTAATTTATATTAACCCACTGTAAACTTATATATCTATATAAAATAAAAAAAATAAAATGAGATATGCGGTAAAACACAGATTAATTTATTGGCTGTACAGCACTGTAATAAGTTTTTATGCCTTCATGATAAAATTCAAAGGTATGATTTTTTTTTATATTAGCTAAAAATTTTAAAAACAAGGCAAGTTCATTTACTTCGCGTGGTCGCTCAGCTAGTAATTTTACATAACGAACGACGTAATTTAAATAAATGCAAATATTGACAGCTAACCGAAACTTATCTGATACTATGGAATCCGGGATAAAATTTATCAATCGTCGGTCGGAATTTCTCTTACCAATTGTTGACAGTGATCGCAAATATTTCTTATTGACCATAGATGACGGATTTGGTCAATATCGAATTGATATAAGGTTATATCGATCGCCATGCTAGGTACCCAGGACAGCATTTTTTCCCAATTATACTATTTCCCGTCTGAATCGAGAGCGACCTTCTGCTTCGCTTAACTAACCAAGGGCGCCATCCGATGATAGTGTGAAATAATCGAGCTATCGCATGCATTACATGAATTGTCTCCCAAATAGCTGAAGGCACGGAAAACCAGCAATATTATTTAACCTAATTTTAAACCCGACCGCCAATTCTCAAGCAAAGTCAAACAGCCGAGACAAACTAACAGCGGCGGCAAGTTAAATCAATTTTGACAAAGTCATAAGACGGGTAGACCGAACATGCATACTGTATAGCTAATGGGTTAAGTCACTGAATAGATAAATAGTTTAAACAATTTGAGAAGCTAGTATGGGTATCCCGGGAACCATTTATTGGATAACTAACACCTCTGTCATTAGTTACCTCAAGTGGTTCACTACCTTTGGTGACTTAGCAGGAGTTCCGGAGTTCATAGGGTGAGGTTTGTATAGGTATGGCGGCGGTTGCGTTCGCCCACTTGCGTGGCAAGCCGGATCGGGAAAGATCGGTTGATCCCTTTTGATCTATCTAGCTGTACTCTTTCGGAACATTGCCTCACAACGCTGTTGGGAGGGATGGATCGGCCGGCATGGTCTAGCGGTATGGTTCATGACTCCCAATCTGAAGGTCGGGGGATCGAATCCCGGCGTGGCAAATAAATTTTATTTTGATTAATTTGTATTATTTCACCATTAATTCATAGCGGCGCGTTCCAGAGTGTAAGATACTCTCAGTATCGCCCTGGTGTAAGACCAGCATTCGGAATTGAAATGTTGCTTGAAATGGTTTTAGCCGTGTTTGGTGACCAGATTTGAATAGCCAGGTACTTCCCCACCTTCCCCCTCCCAACATTTCAGCTTCACGACATACCCCAATTGGGGATGCCATAGTCTCACTGACTCCAGACGGGAGCAATTGGGACTGTTGTGTGGTATTAATATTTATAAAAAATCACCAAAATCCTACCCACCCGTTATAACTTTTTCCTTCCCATTTTCCTCTCTCTCCTTTCCTAAAAAGATCCTACGCACAGCATCCCCAAGGATGACATAGGCCCTGAGGAGGATTTTTTCCTCAGGACCTCTAATGTTAGGGCTTATTTAAAAAAAAATTAAATAATTATTGGTAAAAAAAATTTCGATGCATATAAAATTTCGATCACATTTCTAGCAATTGGTCTAAACTGAAAATCGGTATAAATCTCAATTCTAGAAATTTACAGACACATATTGAATAAATTTTTGCTTGTATAAAGATGCACTTGTTTCATGCACTGTCTTTTAGGGCAAGAGGGGATTGCGGACGGTGTTCAAAATGCGGCGGATAAAAAGACCCATATCGATTCAATGAAATCGATGCGCCATACAATGCCAGGATTAGAAATCACAATTCTAGTGCTTGAGATAAAGAATCTGTGCTTTCAGCTTTTTTAACAAGTGTTTGTGGGAAATGGGCATGTGAATATTTCTCTGGAAGATGGCGGGACGAGATGACGCCCTTTAGTTTCTAGTTTAACCTGGCGAGCGTAAGGTTGGATAAAATTCACCCGATGCAATTTATGTTACTCGATAGTTTTCCACGCTCAACTGTTCCGTGCCCCTCAGCAGCTATATATTAATTAAAACACCTTTATTCCTAGTTTATTATGACAACTACTTAGAAAACAGATAAAATAAGTATACCATCAAATCAAAAAAAGTAATAAGTCGGGAATAAAAAAAAGATCTAGGTAAGCTTCTCTTCATTATCAACCTGGCGGAATAAACTCTTCGAGTATGAACCCATCCCTGTAATATTATTTATTAGAGTCAGTAGCTCGATCCCCACAATTACCAACTTTACGTACAACTTAGTAATTGCAATAAACCTTATATTATATTAACACTAGCGAGTTATCGGCGTGCATTGCTATGCCACTTAATAAAAAATTGTTTCTCACTGCGTATCCTTTCCCATTTGTCCCGTTCCACGTCCACTTCCCCTCACGCGTTCCAACTCCACCTTCCCTCTCTCCACTTCCCTCACGCGCTTTCCCCGTCGCGCAAACCCCCTTCCGAGTTTCCCTCCCTCCTCCCGCATTCCATACATTCAGTCCCGGTACATTCAGTTTTCACGCAGCTCGCGTGCCACCTATTGAAATTTTTTGATACAAATTTCATAGTGCCATAGCTCACCAGTATGTACATATAGAAACCTTCACGGGCGTGCTCACAACAACTCAGCAAAGTTTCATCGCAATCGGATGAACGGTTTAGCAACGCATAACTTCATGACGCCAGAGCCCATTATTATAAATTGAAACCATCGCGGGCATGCACACATCAAATCCCCAAGTTTTAAAAGACGTGCAGTCATTTTTATGGCGTGGATGCTAACTAAATTAAATTAACTTAATTGTTCCGCACTACAAAATTAAACCATATATCGGAAAAGAGATTCGTGAGTAGGAGATTTTACGCTTTGTAGCAGTTTTTATAGACTTGTTATTTTAATTTTTCTGAGCTCATAAAAAGGCTTAAAAATTTTAAAGGTCAAAATGTGTGTTCACTTTTTAATTTACAATATTTTAAAGCCATCAAATTTTCAAACCAAAACAACATGATTTTGCATTATTTCGCAGTACTTCGCCTGAATATCAAAAATAACCTTGGTCATAAATCAGGGTAATTAGACCTGTCCGATAAATTTGACAAATTCGTCGTCGGCTCAATTTGTCAAAGAAAATTTCAAGTCTGTTGAAAATTGTAGATTCCGACTTTAATTCAATAAATTTAACCCTTCTTGCCTTTGTTGGTGAAATGGATGAAGAAAATGTGCCTTAGAACCTTTTTACCTTTAATGCTTAAGCCGCCACTATCCGAATTTCGACCGATTTCTTACATATCTTACTTCAACATTTGAAGTTTTTGATCTCTTAAAAAATATATGTTATTTTTGAAGATAATATCTAGATACGTTCCATGCCGAAATACAAATTATATGAAATTCCCTCGATAGAAAAAAATCGCAAAAAAAATTCTCCGAAAATTATTAAAAACAAGTCTATTTCTATTATTTTACAAGTTATATTTGTGCAAAAATTCACAATGTTTCTTTAAATGATACTTAAGATACCTTCTACGAGATTTTTGCTCTATTTTAAACGAGTCATGTTTTATTAAACATTTTCGCAATTTTCGCTTCAATTTTATGACTTAATTATTAGCGCGCTCTGTCCAACATTTGTAATTACATATCTCTCTATCTTCTTCTTTTTCGGCCGGGAAGCGCCGCCTTAAGGGCTGTGAATTTATTTAAATTCATACCAACTAACTGCCTAATCAACCTGCCGGCCTCAATGGCCGAGTTGGTTGAGGTGCTTGTCCTGGTAAAAAGAAAGATCCCAAGTTCGATTCCAAATTGATTAAATCTGGCATAAAAACATCATCTTAAAGCTACATTTGCAGTTAAAAACCCACTCCACAGGCTTTTGCTGCTAGACCCTGTGGGCGGCTTTTGGTTCGGCTCATTTTATAAATCCAGTGGGAACTGGTTCCAAAAATAGGCAGTTGCTAGGATCCAATGTCATATAGTGATAGCTAGTCACAAATAATTGATATGGACAAAGTAAGCGGAATAGGCAATGACGTCATATGTTATATATAGTCGCTTGATTCTATTATTCATAACCGAGTATAACCGTCAATCTTTCCATATCCGGAGAGATACTTCAAATTCACAAATTCGTAGCACTTGTATCTGCCAGGGGTAGGTCCGCATGCGACCTGCTGACGTAAGTGGCGACATCTTTTGACATTCGATTTCGAATTCTGGAATTCAAAACTGAATTACAATGGTCGTTTTGTTTGAAATTTCACGTAAAAAGATGTTTATGTGGCGCGGCGGCAGACATGTACTCAAGGCCGATTCCTGAAATTCTACCATGCAGACGCAAACGTATTAATACTATGCAATACCTAGGTACTTAACGATTTATCACAATCAGTTCCAATTTTGAAAATGACACTTAAATATAAAACAAAATCTGGCACTTAAATATAAAATAAATGAATGCGATTCAGGGTACAGAAACAAAACTGAAATTAGCATTTTGCTCGATTAAAAAACCACTCAACAATTATTTTTACACCAAAGTCAACCATAAAAGATTTTAGTTGCTGCAACTGTGCGGTATGCGCCTCAATTGGACCATTTAAAAATATCCGGTAATAGTTTCGGATATGATCAATCTGATTTATCCCCCATCTGTCAAAATCCTCGGAATCGTCAGTGTCACATCCATCAATAGTAATATTTTATCCAATTGATGGTACGTCATTTCTCGTGTGGTGTACTGGATGGCCAGAGAAAACAATTATTTTTTAAAATGTTGAATTTTATATATAAAAGTTTTTAGAGCCTAAAATGATCGAGTTTTATTTTGTATCAGTTTCTCAATGGGCTACTTGCATCACTTTTAAAGAAAATCCGGTTTAGGCAAATATTCTAAGACATTCCGTTTTTTTTACCGTATTTTTGAAACCCTGGCGATTTTTTTAAACATTCAATCCAAAAATTCGGACCATTTTTTATGAACCGGAAAGTCGGGACATAATTAGACCTACACTAAACCAGGCAATTTGACTGTCCAAAACGGGAAATCTCCTAGTTGGACAGTCCAAGTTTTTTTTATAATGTATATGTATTTTTGTTCCAATAAATAAATAAATAAAAAAATTTTAAAAAAATCCATTTTATTGATCATTTTCATTATAATGGTCTACGTCTTTATATGACTAAGTCCAAATATTTTACAATAAAACCAGGTTATAAATAGTTATTATAATTAATTAAAGGGGAAGGTTTATCAACAATATGGAAACAAGTATGAAAAAGGTTCACATAAAATATATTTTTGCAGTGACATTATTTTGAACAGTTGAACATTCTTGTTTTTAAACATATAACTTGATACGACATAAAAATTGTAGGAGACAAGTTTAGGTCTTTAGTACAGTAGATTTTGAAGTAATTATAAAATAATAATATTGATAATTCTGTTGAATTTTTCTCCACTAACTGGTGGAGACAACTTTTTGTAGGTTAAAATAAGAACGACCCAATTATAGTAATATATTATAAAAATTGAACAAATTAATCAAATAAAATTTATTTGCCACGCCGGGATTCGATCCCGCGACCTTCGGATTGCAAGTCAATTGCCTTACCGGTTGACCACGCCGGCCGTCTTACATTAGACGAAATAACAGTGTTCCACAGGCATAATAAATTCTTAAAAGAGTAGAACAAATTAAAGACCTCGGTATTATTTTTGACAAAAAATTAACGTTTGTTCCTCATATAAATGAAATAACCAATAAGGCCATGAAATGTCTGGGGTTTATTCTGAGAACAGTTAAAGAATTTCAATCAATTAATTCCTTTAAATTGTTGTACACTGGGTTGGTGAGAAGCAACTTAGAATATAATTCTACTATCTGGGCTCCATTATATAAAACCCACCAACAAAAAATTGAAAGAGTTCAGCATAAGTTTTTAAGATTTATTAACTACAAACTGGGTATACCGATTGAAGAACTTAATTATATATACCTAATGGAATTACTTAACATAACCGATTTGACATCAAGGCGCATAAAAAGTGATTTAGTTTGTCTTTTCAAAATTTCGAATGGCAGACTGGACGCCCTCGATTTGACAAATTTTATTAATTTGCGAGTACCTACTCGCGAAACTCGGTCGAATGCATTGTATTCTGTTACCAATTCCGCTAATAATTATTTTATAAACTCTCCCATCCAAAGACTCCATTTACTCGGAAATAAATACAACTCAATCGACATTTATCGTCACCAATCTGTGTCTAAATTCAAACTCAGTATATTAGAATATTTAAAATAAAGCCATAAATATCAATCAATCAATTGCACCTTTATCAAATTATTAATTATCGCAAAACATGAAATATGTGAATAATAAAAGTAGCCAAATAAGAACACAATTAACAACAATCCTCTCGTATTTATTGTTATCAATATAATAACTAACTCACATTGACTTAAATTACTATTTAAATCTTGGTGCCCTATCAATAATAATATATTAATGATTAAATTAAAATCGATGGTCTCTTCATGTTCACAATAAAAACAAAATTTAATACTTATGTATACAAAGATTACCTTAGTACTTACCTTTTTATCCTCTCTCTTTTGTATTAATATTATCTTGTACTTTTTGTACCATAAGTTGTACTTTTTTTTACTTTTTTACTATCACACTATACACTTGTTGAACTCATCTGTATAACTTTTCAAGATATTACAACTCATGTATTTTTTATTTATTTTCTTCTATGTGTAGGTACTATTTATTGCTGCGTTAATTTTGCTGAATTCTTGAAAAACTTGCTTTCGAACAATTTATTCATGATCAAGTTAATAATAAAATCAACATAGTAAATACCTACACGTTCCTCAATAACTACTTTTAAGTATCTTAAGCACTCTTCTGTTTTACCATTATTACACTATGTAAACTTTTTAACTCCTTTGTACAATTTTAATGATAACGAAACTACATACCTATGTACATATTAAACCTGTTTGTATCCTTAAAGTACAGTTTATAATGTTATATACTTCAATCTTACAATTATACTCCTGAATAACATGTGTAACTTGAATAATGTGATTCTGTAAAAGCCTTCAAGGCGTGTATGAATAAATAAATAAAATAAAATAAAAAAATAAAAATAATTCGATATTTGAAAAATTTTCAACAATTTTTTATAAGTTCAAAAAATGTGCTTACTTTGGGCACGCAGACACTCCTTCAACATACTTCCATTTGTTTAACTCTATGACAGTACGTTGTACTTCAGTTGTTTGCCGTTAACTCAATTCAAACCCTGTGTAAATACTGGTTCCATCCCCAGTCTAGAAGCAATAGCAGTCCACTGGGACCAGCAGATGTTAATGAAATTACTGTGGCATTATTAATCAGTATATTGTGGCAGTTAATACAATACAGTCGTAAATAGGATGAAACGTATCATGCAAGCGTGTAATTAATTTACTTTCTGTGAATGTTACAATGTTAGCCGGTCTGGTACAAAGAAACAAGTGAGATGGATCATGAACAATTATTGCATGAAACAACGCGTATCGCGCATCGTTCACATACTGAAAATCGCATCCACACACTGAAACATTTTTTTCTCGAAACGCTTAAGAGGGAACAACTAGACAAAACCAGAAATATGTCATCTTTACATCAAATTTTAGAAGCACTGACTCCTTTTCACAAAAAGATTTCGAAAGACTGTTCTTTTTCCTAGTAAAACTTAATTTTTAATTTTGAGAAAATGTGTTTATTTCTAGTACAATAAGGTTTTTAAGGCAGATATGTTAAATTTTCAAACAAAATTTTGTATTATACAACATAATAATATTAGAACAATAACAATAACTAACAATAACAACAACTACAATAACAATAACTAATAACTGACAATAACTAACAATATTAATATTAAAAAAAAAAAATTAAAAAAATTTGTAAAATGTGTAGAATATAATATGAAGGTATTTAAAATCCTCAAATTATTTCGACTCGCAGCAATAACTTACTTCTATGTTAGTTGTTTGTACCTACACCTATAAAGTTTGTTTAATACTTTGTTTTTAATGTTATCTGGCAAAACAAAAAAATTTATTTTTATATGTAAATATTGAGACGATTTTTCCATGTCTATTCGATTACTTTATAAACAAGCCAAATATTATTTTTATTATTATTGTAAAGTTCAAATCATATAATCACGAAGTAAAATAAATCAATAGACTATTTGGAAAAGCAACTTTTCAGAATTTTAATTTAAGTTCAAATAAAATCGTTAAAAAAGATCCGCGCCCTTGTTTTGTGACGAAAATACTTCAGTTTGCCTATTTATTTACGGTCTTGCAAACTAATTTTTTTTTTTTATTTGGTTATCTGTAAAATCGGTGTTCGGAAGATAATTTTGCGTGATAACGTCATATAATAACGATGGAGTGGGAGAGATAGATGCGTCACAAGCTGAACGAGACCTTCACCTTTAGCACTACTGTTGTGATTTGAAACTCGATGAAACGGAAACGAGCGGCACTAAAAAGAGACAAAAAATACATCCATAGGATTTAGCCTGCGAGAGATAATCGGTGTCCCTTTTGTGCGGTGCTTCGTAACCTATCGGCCTCCTCTCTGTATGGTGCTTTCTTATTTTCTTTCTTAGTTTTTAGTCATGTTAGTCGATTTCATATTTCAAATTCAGAATTAACAATATTCTTTATTTTCTTTCTTAGTTTTTAGTCATGTTTGTCAATTTCATATTTCAAATTCAGAATTAACAATATTCTTTATTTTCTTTCTTAGTTTTTAGTCATGTTTGTCAATTTCATATTTCAAATTCAGAATTGACAATATTCCTTTCGCATATTTTTTTTCCAATATGTTCAGCAGCTTCCTTTTTAAATGACAACAAATGTTTGAATAATTGGTTTTTAACCTAGATATTGTCGTGAATAAACATATCCAAATTTATACATAGGAAACGGTGACCGGACAATTCGGAATGAAACCAAGTCAGAACCATCATTAATAATGTCATTTAGAGTTATAAAAAAATAGGTTAAATGGGTTACGTAAGGTTAGGGTTATCGACTAATTTAAAATTATTTATTCATAGCTTTTAAAGACTTCTAGGAGGTGTTGAGTTGACTTTATTCTCAGTTAGCGTGGAAACAAAGGAGACACCAATACACCCTTTTCTGAAAGTCCAAATGAATATTCAATTTACTATAATAACTTTTGAAGGTTATTTTCATCAATGTAATATATCATTGAAGAAGATGATGATAAAACGTTATTATCTTCTTCTTCAATGATGTTATTACAAAGATGGGAATAATCTTCAAAAGGTATTATAAAAGGGAGTTAATAAAATAAAAAATTAAAGTAAATAACAATTCATCTTTAATAAAAGCTGATAATGTAATATAAAAATGTCTTCATTGTTTGTAACCTTGAAACATAAAGGAAAGTGAAATTCTAATTTCAGTCAAGGCTTTTTATTTGTTAGCCTCACTTTTACACAACGATTTCTCAAGTCAATTTACCCGGAAAATAAAAAAGCCTTGAAAAATGGCTTAAAAGTCTATCGATGAGCTTACTCGATAATATAATGCCTCCCGCTCTAATAATATCTCGACGAGGGAAAGGAGGAAAAAAGGGAAAAGAGGCGAAAGAGGCAAAAGAGAGGGAAAGAACTTAGGGCAAGTTTTATTCAGCGACTTACTGTTTTTTTTAAACATTGAAGTCCATTTCAGCTTTTGTACAAATTGTGATCAGCAGAAGTAGACCGTGCCTCTCTTTCGCTTGTTCCGCGCTCTCGCTGAACGCTTAGGCCGAACGCTTGTTCCGCGCCCTCGCTTGTAAGCCCGGCTCAGGCGGAACGCGACATCGTGACATCGTGAAATCGTGATCGTGACATCGTGGCATCGTGACATCGTGACATCGTGACATCGTGACATCGTGACATCGTGACATCGTGACATCGTGACATCGTGACATCGTGACATCGTGACAGCGTGACAGCGTGACAGCGTGACAGCGTGACAGCGTGACAGCGTGACTGCGTGACAGCGTGACAGCGTGACAGCGTGACAGCGTGACAGCGTGACAATGAGTCATGTTTTTTCGTGAATGCGGCTAGCGTTCATCAATTAATAAGATATTATCACGTCAAAAAAATCTTAGAAAAAATTCTTCATATTTCGATCGTTTAAATATTCAAGAATATCTAATTTAATTTTTTTTTTCAATATTCGAATTATTTCGAAAGTTAGAGCCATTTTGGTTTAACCGGTTTAGACGGAATCTAACTAAAATTTAAATAGAGCAAAACTTTAAACGCCTGTTTCTCAACACTACTTTTTTCGAGACGGTTGACACGATATCTCAAGTTGTACTAGACCAATTTACTTGAAATTTGGTGTGAGTCTTCTCTATACATTACTCTATTGCGCTTATTTAAACTATAACAAAATTTAAATTTTTACTATTTTTTGAAAATTTGGAAAGTCGAAAAAACTGGTAAAAAAATGTCTTTTTTATTTCATTCAAATTTTTTTTGTCTTTTCCTTAATTTGGGCCATAGCCGTATTTGTTTGGATTAAGAATATTTTTTTAATTACTAGGAAGGTTGCAATTGTGTCAACCAGAGCACGCCATTTATTTGAGACCCCCCACTTCGACACCCTGTAACTTTTTGAATTTTAATATTTTCGTTTGTTTTTATTTTTATTTGTTCTTTATTGTTTAATTAATATTTGGTTAAATTTTAAATTAATAAATTGTGAAATAACATAAACTAATCAAATAAAATTTATTTGCCACACCGGAATTCGAACCTGCAACCTTCGGAATGCGAGTCAAGAGCCTTACCGCTGGACTACGCCGGCCGTCATTTGAATTTCTGCTAAAGAACTGTGTCTTAGCTATATTTACTCCTTTGCATTCAAGGCTTCTTTCAGAGGTGGAATTTATTTTTTCTAAGAAAGTCTTAGGAATTATTTTCACAAGAAAAAGCAAGAAGAAGCAAATGAGAGGCATTGAAGACGTGGCGTTATATGTATTTATTCCCTTTTAACTTCGAACTAACTTCTCCTCTCGGAGAGTGTTTTTATTTAGTGATTCGTGTATGTATAATTTATTATAATATACTAGCACAGACCTGTAATTAATCAAGGGATGGTATAATTATAAGTATTGTTGATCTAAAAGTAATTATAAAAATATATGTTCATCTCAGGATCTTTGCTTTTCAAAAGAAGAAATCATTTTGCTTAAAAAGTGCTGAAAAATGGTTAATAGACGTGTAATCGGTTAATGGCATGTCGGTGCGCCCGAAATAAGTTGAACTTTAATTTTCGACAACAGTCGACAACTATCAACTATCTTCTAAAAAACATAAATTTCCACTGTCCACTACGAAATACAAGGTCAAACCAACTGTTCCACATCCCGCAATCAAAAATACATATATAAATATAAATGCAATACAAATACACAGAACATTCATTTCTCAGCAGAACGTGCACAAAATACAATAACATCTTTTCAGATGCTGATATTTTCCATTTGTCCTCAGGCCAATTTACCAAATGCATAATATTTCGGGAATTTAATGTGCCAACTATCACAGAATTGTATAAGAGAAACGCATTATATCAAATCTACAAAGAATATTTCATCCAAAAAATTCATCCCTCAGATAGCATAAGCAATAAATTCAAAACTAATGGCTTAATAGCCATTCCTATGCTTAGAACGACCACGGCTCAACACCACTATTTATATTTAGGTGTGAAATGGTACAATATATTATTATCCAAAAACAAAATAAATGTAACAGAAACAATGAAATATGAACAATTTAAAAATCAAATTAAGTCCCTGAAATTGGATAATGATATATTGTACCCTTAACTAATTAACATCTAATAAAAAAAGTATTATTGTTATTGTTTTTTTTTTTTTATATCTATGTCAAAAAGTATTTGTATATCTATTTCATTCAAGACATTTAAGTCTTTGATCATTGTATTCACACTTTTCAGAACATTGTGTTTTTTTATGCATGTAAATACTCCTCCCATAAACACGAGCTCCTAGAGCTCAATTTATGTAGTAGAATCATAAAATTAATTCTTATGTAAACCTAGGTAATAATATTATAAATGTTATTATTATTGTAAAAAATAAAATAAAAATAAATAAATAAAAAAATAAATAAAATATATATATACTTAAGTCGGGCGATGTCAAGAGTCAGAAAAACAGAAGAGCATGTATGAGACGATGTATGAATGTGAACGAAGCAAGGCGTGTGTGCCAAGATCGAGTTCTTTGGCGGTCCGTCCTCTCTGCCTACCCCTGCGGGGAAACGGCGTGATGGTTAGTTAGTTAGTTAGTCATAATAGAAAAAATCAAAACAAATTGTTAATTACGAACCCTCCACCCCTGCTGTATGTTATTTTCTCATTCTCATTGTGTTATTCTTCCTTTTTTTCATAATAATATTCGGAAGATTTATATAGCACCATTTTTTGTTGTTGTGAAAAACCACCTCAAGGGCGCTTGCAAATGGCTAATCATGTTTATCCTTGAACGTTATATTATGATGTGAAAATGTATTACTTTTGTATAGATTTAGAGTTTAATTTCATTTTATCTGTGCAACATGCTTTAATCTTTGTTTTTTTTTTTTTAATTTGTCTTTTATATTATTTCCTTCTTTTTCTACCACTTTTTGTTTTCTTTAATGTTTTAATCTATGTTTTTATATTTATACCATACATTTTTACGGAAACTTCGCTGGTTTATGCAACCATGTAATATGTAATAACTTTAATAAACTAAACTGTTTGTTTCCCTAATAAACTAATTTTTTTTTTTTTTAATATTTTTTATTAAATTGATCAGATGTTCAAATTGTTTCATGAACTGATAATTTATTACTTATTTAGCACGGGTAAGCCACCTAATGAGAAAAAATTATTACATTGTGTTGTGAAATGGAAACTAATGTATCGAAATAAAAATAAAAATCAGTGTGTGCAATTCACATGCGGTAGAAGTGCAACCTCCAGACAAAAGTGGGGAGACTACGAAACACCGCACAATGAGAAGACCAATAGGCTACGAAGCATCGCACAAAGAGGTGGCGGATTTTACTTTCTCATTCTCTTGTAGGCTAAATCCAATAGATGTATATTTTGTCTCTTTTTAGTGCCGCTATTTTTTGTTTCATCGAGTTTCAAATCTCAACGGTGCTGAAGAAGTTTTCAATTCAGAAAAAATATAATTTTTTTACAAGAGGTCCTCAGGGCTTAAGTCAACCTTTAAGACGCTGTGTGGAGGGTTTTTAGAAGAGAAAGGAGAGAAAATCAGGGGAGGAAAAAGATGTGAGGGGTGGGTAGGAATCTGAGAGTCAGTGTGTACAGGAGTAACGGACGTGTGAATCCAAACCTCCCACTACGGTGCAAGTAAGTGATCCGAGAAAGACCTGCTGGAGAGGTCAAAAGGTCTTTCTCTCCAGTCTCTTCCGATACACAGTTACTGGGCAGACGCATTCGCCGCCAAGACCGGGTCAAATCTCACCCTTTAAAACCAGGCACCCCTGCAAAGTCAACTAACATAACGAACCACTTGGGATGACCTGCGGCAGAGATGTTGGTTATCCAATAAATGGTAACCATATCCGCCTCTCAAATTGGTACTGAGCTACTTTGTATATACTACCAAACACAACTAAAAAGATTTCAAGTAACAATTCTATTCTTTAAAGTGGTCTGTCACCGGGGCGATACTGATAGTATCTACCACTCTTTTTCTTATCACTGATGCATAGAAACTATAAAATAACAGCGAGATAGCGTTATATTTGTATTAACGACCCTTTTGAGACGCACAGCATAATATGGAACCCTAACGTTAATAAATAGCAAAAACAATTCTAACAAAGCACTTGCATTAAATATGAAAGTCTTCATTACACCCGAACAACATTAGAACTGTGTAGAAAATCTAGCTGGGTGAGCTTTCGGAATTTACCGGCAGGTGGCAGCAGCTGTTTGGCGTGGTATGTAAAGTTTAATATTTGTGTAAAGCAGTTTAAAATGGAATGCCAGTGATAATGAAAAGTTTAATTAGAAACCTGTGCAGTATTATTAAAGCAAACATTGTAACAATTCGTGAATATTAACTAGAAACTGAATCTTTTAATTAAACAAGTTTATCTTAACTTTTGTGAAATAAGCTTGCGTTTTTTTAATATGAAAAATATTAAAAAAATAATATATATTCAAATAGAAAAACAAATGTCTACATTATAACATATTAGTTTTTTACATAAACTCCACGCAGGAGGTTCTGATGAAAATAATTACCCTCAGGGCCTACGTCATCGTTGGGGATGCTGTGTGGAGGGTCTTCCAAAATAAGGAAGGAGATGATGTTCTGGGAAGAAAAATGTATGGGTGGGTAGGCATCTGGAGTCAGTGTCTCCAAGAGTGACGTACGCATGAATCCATCCCTTCCACTGCGGTGCAAGGCGATGTTCCGAGAGAGTCCTGCTGGAGCGGTCAAAAAATCTCCCTCAACCAGTCTCTCACGATCCGACCTCACCTTGTGAACCCGGGCACCCCTGCTAAGTTATCACGAACTACTTGGAGTGACCTATGGCAGAGGTGTTGGTTATCCAAAAAAATTGTTTCCGGTGCAACGATTCTCATACCCTAATAAAAAAGCGGATATGTAATGAAAGTTATGCATTTTTGCTGCTTTTTTAAGTGAATACCTCGCAAGAGTCTCAGCTGCTCCCCTCTGGAGCTAGTGGGATTAAGGCATCCCCTATTAGGGTATGTATGAGGCTGAGGGTATTGGGGAGGTGAAGGATATGGGGGAGAAGAAGTTGGGGAAGTACCTGGCTATTGCGATCTGGTAACCAGACACGGCTAGAGCCGTTTCAATTCTGAATGGTGATCTTACACCAGGGCGATACTAAGAGTAGATTCCGCTCTGGAACGTGTAGCAAATAAACTACGTTTTATTTTTAAATAATTTAATTGTGAAATAGCACAAATTAATCAAATAATATTTATTTGCCATACGAGAAACATTTATTGAATAACCTACCCCTCTTGCGTAGATCACTCCAAGAGATTCGCTACGTTTAGTGATTTAGAAAGGGTGCCAAGTTGCATGGAGTAAGGCTGGTCAGGTATTAGCAGCGAATATATCAGTCCACAAACTGCATGGCGGGACGCATCGGAAGAGGTCGATTGAAGGACGCCCTTTGACCTCTCCAGCCAAACTCTTGCAATGCACTAAGTGGGAGGAATGGATTCAAATGTCACTCCTGGACATACTTACCCCCCAGATTTCTATTCATCCCTCATTCATTTTTCTTTTCCAGATTTTACTCTCCGTCATTTCTTTTTAAAAGAGATCCTCCACCCTGCATTCTCAAAGATAATATAGAATTATTTTCCTCTAAATCTCCCTCTGGAATTAATGTTTTTAGATCAAAAAATTACAAGTGTGCAGTTCACACGCGGTAGGAGTGAAACCTTCAGAAAACTTTCACAGAAATGCAGCAAAATTATTTACATTTCAATTTATCAGCAAGATATCAAAACAATATAAAAATCCCAAAATTTAAAACCAGGCACATTCAAAAAACCTATCTGTATCTAGATATAAATTATTTCAACAATCTCCCTTTGAAACTAAAAATTATTGAAAATAAACATAAATTCCAAATCAAATTGAAAAATTATCTGAAACTACTGTAAGAGTTCGTTTCTATTATTAATATTTCATTTAAATCTTGAAATCTATTTATTGATATATCTCGAGCTTTTCTTACATATTTTTTGTTATAAGTTGCAATTTTTTATTTTATTTTATTTTATTAATCTATAAACATAGGGTTTTACAAAGGGTTTAATTGATGCCTGTCTCACTAGGATTTAACTGTGTTGAGACAGGCTTAGAGGTACATATTTAAAATTACAGGAATATTTTAAGTTATATACAAATTTAATTGAATACTATAAAAATGGAAAGGTGATTGGAAGTGTGGGTAAATGCTTTAAAGAGAGTTATGTAAATGTAGGAAGAGATGATGTACAGTAAACGATGATGTATAGTAAATCCTGTCAAATCTATTTATGGGATTGATTAATTAATTTGACATGATTCTATTTTTAAATTATTTTACATGGATTAGGTCGTATGCAAATTGTTTACTGTCTATTAATGATTTACTTTACAGATGTTTGCCGTATTGTGGCGTCCAATACTAACAATCCATTTCTTTACGTCTTGTTTGAATTTTGTCAAGGATTCAGTTTGTCTGATTGTAGCTGGTAGTGTATTGTATAGTTTGCAAGCTATGTATTTGAAGTATCTTTGTCCAAAGGTAGTTTTGGAAAAAGGAGTTTGGAGAAGTACTTTGTTTTTGGCTCGGGTATTGTGCGTTGTTTGTGTTGTTTTGTATGATGTTTTGTTGTTTTTGTGTAAATTAACTAATATGGATCTTGCGTAGAGTTGTTTAATGTCCATGACGTTGAAAGTATTGAAGATCGTATCAGTGCTGGTAGTAAGAGGCAGTTTAAGAATAATTTTTATGATAAGTTTTTGTACTTTAATGATGGGGTCGAGGGCACTGGAATAAGCATTACCCCAAGCTAAAATTCCGTATTATTATTTACTAACTATTTATTACGCAATATTATTATTTATAAGAATGCAAGGCTGATTTAAGCGTAATGAATAAGATTAAGAAAGGGACGCTCAGATGGTTTGGGCATGTAGAGCGAATGAATGAGGAAAGGAGTGTAAGGAGAATATATGACGCAAATGTGAATGGTAGACGAAGTCGGGGACGCCCGAGGAAGACATGGCACGACCAAGTGAATCAGATACTTGAGTCGGGCGATGTCAAGAGTCAGAATAACAGAAGAGCATGTATGAGACGATGTATGAATGTGAACGAAGCAAGGAGTGTGTGCCAAGATCGAGTTGTTTGGCGGCCCGTCCTCTCTGCCTACCCCTGCGGGGAAACGGCGTGATGGTTAGTTAGTTAGTTAGTTAGTTATTATTTACTAACTCAAATGATTACATAAACTTGAGCATGAATTCCCTCACTAAACACGAGAACCTTGTCTCTTTATGGAGGAAAAGCTAACATTATATTAATTTTACCACTCTGTTTAGCATGTTAAAGAGTGTATACTTATTGTAAAAACTTAAAATATTAAGTAAATAAAATTTAAAAAAAACTAAATTAGACAAGAGTGGGGATACTACGATGCAACGCACAAAGAGGAGACTAAGAATTATATCTGATTCTACCGTAGGCTTAATTCTATAGATGTATGTTGTTGTCTCTTTTTAGTGTCGCTTTTTTGTTTCATCGAGTTTCAAATCACAACGGTGCTAAAGAAGTTTTCACTTAAAAAATGAACGTGGCTTCACTGCGTGTACGTGTGATTTGCAGTGACGTGGGTGTACGACGTTGGCGAAACGCGTTGTGCGCGCACATTCATCGTAATAATCATTTATGGCCGATCTCATTGTTTCCGTTATCTATCACCACCTTATTACCCCTATCCCTTTGTTCCCAGCATAGTGCTCTCAGCGCCCTTAGGGTATATGGCGCCCTCTCCGGGAATCACTAGAAATTTCTTTTAAAAATGTTTCTTCTTTGTGATCGCGTTCGAGCGAGATTTCCCACAAGAATTATTTTTGTCCTCAGTCCAAAAGAACCTAGTAGTTTTCTGAGTTTTTCAAAGATGATATTTTAAAAGTATGTGGGTCACGAACACTACAATCCATAGGAGTTTAATCTATACCCATTTAAAAAAACTTTTGACTCCTAAGATATAAGTGATTGCCAATGTTATTGATATTGTGCTCAAAAAAGAATTCAATATCTGAAGTTTTTTACCGATTCTCTGAGAAGTACACAAAAATTGAGCTAACTTAGGTCACACGCACACGCCCACGGCATACCTTTCGTTTTTTTTTATATATTAGCTCCACTCAGTAGGTCCTGAGGAAAATAATTCCCCAAAGGGCCGATGTCATCTTTGGGAATGCTGTGAGGAGGGTCTTTTTATGAAAGGAATGAGATAAAGTACCTACTGGGAAGAAAAAAGTAAGAGGGATGGGTAGGACTTCTGCATGAGAGGCCAAAAGATCTCCCTCAACCAGTCCTTCCCGATCCTTACCGCTTCGTAGTAAGTGAGGAGACGCATCCGCCGCCAATACCCACAAAAACCTCGTGAATTTGGACGCCCTTGCTAAGTCATCAAACTTCAGTTTAATACAATTTTTTTTGTAGAACAAGATAACACTTATAATCTAAACGAAAATATGAAAGAGAACAACACACAGAAAAATAAAATAAAACGATAATGATCGCAACTGCGACTCGAACCTCGAATCTCTCGTCTAATCGGGAGGTGCGCGTTAACCAATTCAGCCATTGCCACCTTCCATCAAACCGTCATAATTGTCAATCTCATATTTTCAAATTTTAGAAATAACAATTTATGTTCGACTAATTTTTTCATATCATAGGCGACTATCCTTTTCATTGAAAATAATCGTTTTAAGAGCTGCTTTGTAACCTAGATAGCGTCTCGGATAAATATTAATATCTTCTTCTTCAATGATTTATTACTTTGATGGGAATAAGATAAATTGAACAAGTCAGTGGATATCTTCAATTTATCTTTAAACATATATAATGGTTTCATCGTAAGAAATACAAAAGAATTCACAAACATTGTAATTATCAAGCAACTATACATTGCATATGTACGAAGCCATCTAGAGTTTGCGTCAACTGTGTGGTCCCCATTTTATGCATTACATATAAACAAAATAGAATCCATTCAGAAAAATTCATAAAATACATTTCTTTTAAATCACACAATCGATTTAATAATTATTTGGATGCAATAAAATTTTTCAAAATTGATACATTGAGTGTACGTAGACAATTCTCAGATGCAATGTTGCTATTTAAAATCGTAAACAATATTACAGACTGTCCTGAATTATTGAACAGAATTGATTTCAAAGTACCTACACGGCATACACGTTCATGTAATATTTTTAAAGAAAAACACTGCAATACAAATTCAATAAAAATGCTTGCCTTATAAGACTGTGTTCAACGTATAATAATATTTTCTCTGAAATAGATATCTTCAATTGTGATGAAAATAAATATAAAAAATCCATTAAAAATGTATTAAAAATGCATTAAATGAGTACAAAACTGTATGATATATTGTGGAACGACTTATATTATGCACTGCCTCTTGTTGTAATAATGTAATTTCTCTTAGTTATTGTAAGATTGAGGACATAACTACCATCTTTGAAGGAGTTATGATACTCTTATTTGCGGATGACCTTAAAATATATAAAACAATTACGAATCTTAACGACTGCTGTATATTACAATCAAATTTAGTGAGGTTACAAGAGTGGTGCGCCCTTAATGAACTGTTCCTCAATATTGAAAAATGCCAAACAATTACTTTTGCACGAATCAAAAATCCCATTAATTTTCAATATAGCATCAACAACATTTTCCTGAAAAGAGTAGATCAAATAAAGGACCTCGGTATTATATTTGATAGTAAATTAACTTTTGTTCCTCACATTAATGTAATAACTAACAAGGCCATGAAAAGTCTGGGGTTCATCCTGAGGATGGTTAAAGAATTTAAATCACTAAATTCGTTTAAATTGCTGTACACTGGGCTGGTGAGATCAAATTTAGAATACAATTCAACCATCTGGGCTCCATTATATAAGACACACCAACTAAGAATTGAAAGAGTACAGCATAAGTTCTTAAGATTTATTATAAACTCGGTAAACCTGTCGAAGATCTAAATTATGTATATTTAATGGAATTACTTAATATAAGCGATTTAGCGTCAAGGCGCGTAGCGAGCGATTTAGTTTGTCTTTTTAATATTTTGAATGGCAGACTGGACGCCCTTGATTTAAACAGTAAAATTCATTTGAGAATACCCACGCGCGATACTCGCTCTAATGCGATTTACCTTGTAACTAATTCTGCTAGTAATTATTTTGTTAACTGTCCTCTGCAAAGACTTCATATACTCGGAAATAAATATTCCTCTATAGACGTTTATCGTCATCAATCGATGTCAAAATTTAAACTCAGTGTATTAGAACAATTAAAATAAATCTATTAATATCATGCACTATATAGCACCTTAATCGAAATATTATAGTAGCTATGTTTCGATAAACACGTAATAAATACTTTAAAATAGTTTGCTAATTACAAACATAAATATTGACAATCCTATCGTATTTCCCTCTATAATTAAAATAACAATCTCACATTAATTTACTTACCATATATTTTGTGTTACCTGCTTTGTGTCAACTATTATATTTGGTGTTATCTGTATTTTGCATATCTTATATCTTATGATATCTTTATTTTGTTTCTTATATTTATATTATGTTTATATTATATTATGTTATTTCTTATATTTTTCCAAAAACATGTACTGCACTATATGTAAAAGCCCTATGGGCGTTTAAATAAATAAATATATATATATATTGTTACTGATTCAGTTCGGTTATATAAAATAAATACTGTATATTTCTAACTATTCATATGTAAAAGCTCAGAAAAAGGGCGTCAATAAATAAATAAACAACCTTCAAAAGTTATAAAAGGAGAGTCATTCTTATAAAAAACTTTTTTTTTAATTCACTTTCCACCATCATTATTTTGTTTTATCACTTACCAATATTCGCCAAGATGCTTTGCTGGTATTGCTGATTCAAGAAGTGAAAAGAAGTGTTAGGCTTACCTGAAAGCAAAGAAATATACAGATATATATGTATAGTTTCAAAAATTATCATCACTCCATGAATACATACATTTTGCTTGAAAATAAACGCAACAAACATAAACTAATTTTCAAATATATATCGCATTAAAAATGTTGGTTAATTTTGAAACAAAAATGTAGATACTATTTGAAAAAGTGTATCACAAATAAAGCTTTTAAAATGCTTGATTTTATATTGCAAGTGACTTCAAATAAACAAAATGTCTAAAAGTACGGTGTCCTTATTTAGTAAGAATTTTAATGGAATATAATTCGCATATTTGGTCTCCATTTTATAAAATGAATTCCGTTGTAGAATGTAGAACACGAACAGCATAAATTTTAACAGAATACTTCAAAAAAAATATTATCTCCCACTGATGCAATAATTAAAGTTAATACAGATAAGCGGATAATTTTTAACCTTGTTTTATTAAGCAAAAATATTAATTAAAAAGCAAGCAAAATAAAATTATATGTAACAACCAGAATAATAAAATTAAACGCTACCTTTTTTTGTGACATTTTCAACACAAATAATCAGGCTCGTACAAATTTAAATCGACTGCATAATTACAATACATTTGAAAATGTCGTAGACAAACGAAATTTACATTATAAACTTTGCTGAATTCCACAACGAATTCACCACTCCATAGTGAATTTTCATACTTTCTTTCAAAATTTCGATACTTTTATTTTTACATTTTATTTTATAATTTAGTTTTAAAATGTATTTTGTATTTTGTACAGGCATACATTTGGTACTTACATTAATTAATTTCTATCAAATTGGAGTCCATAATTTTTGTTCTTGAAAAAAAAACCTAAAATTATTTTTTTTTAAATGACTCATAAAGTATTCTATACCTTACGAGTAGGCGTGTTTTTTTTTTATTTTTGTGAAACATGTTTGTACCTACTACACATAAATATTTTTTTGTGCATATACAAACGTATTTACTTGCTTTTATAACATGTCATACGGTAATTGTGTTATAACTATTACTACCCATTATATACTTAATCTTGTATGTAAAAAAGCTAGGTATTTAAAACCACGATGGGCGTCTAAATAAACAAAAGAAAAATTTAGATTACATTACAGACACATGAATATTAGTAGACCTGCCCTAAATGATAAAAGCGTATTATTTCCCCCTCCCCATACCGGTTCCATTTGGAGCCGGCTGGGCTCGCATATGGTCTTGCGCAAATCTAAAAAATATGACGTCATCATTCTTGTGCGAACCAGCGTCGAGCTCTCAACGGTATATTTTACGAAATAACACGGCAAAAAAGGTGTCTTGTGCTATGAAAACGTACAAAAATAGAAGTGAAAAAGAGAATAAACCCAATTGTCGTATTAAATTTCATATGTAAGCATCCTTTTACTTTATTTCAAGCTTATTCAGATCAGATCAGATCAGATCAGATCAGATATAATATGATCAGTTTTACAGGACCCACAGCGACGTGATTTCGCACACTGACCGAAAAAGAGTTTACGAACAACAGCCGACCACACAAAACCCGTTCCTACTCCACTTCTCCCCTCTACCGTCTGAGTCACGTTACTTTTGAGTCCCCTTACGTATGGTTTTGAAGAAAGAATGATTTTTTACAATTGAAGAAGACATGGTCCACATCCAAACCACGCTGGCACTTTGGACTAATAATGTCAGGAATCACTGGTTTCAGTTAATCAATTTTGCGAAATATTCTGTTATTTCTACGTTACCACTATTTGGCCTCCCAGTTACGAGGTACGTAAATATTACAGGTTTAAATGGTTTATTAAATAAATTTGGAACCTGTTGCCTGTTTTATGTAATTAAAAAAATTATTACTCAATATATTAAGCATAGTAATACAAAATAATTTACGCATATTATCTGAGAAATCTCTCGTCCAGGCTGTAATCCAGCAGCACAGTGCGCCCCTACATCATAAACGGAAAGTTTCTCTCAAGCCACCTAAAAAAATTAATAAAAAACTTTCTTTACCAAAGAATTTAAATACTCTCTCCAGGACAGGCCAAGAGGGTCCAAGAAAATAAAAATAAAATAAAATTACTGGTATGTATTGTTTTTACCTGGCAGACGATGTAATTTTTCAATTTGTATTATATTACTAGTGAGTTTCCGGCATGCGTTGCAATGCCACATAATAAAGATTTTTTATCTCTATGTGTCCTTTCCCATTCGTCCCTTTCCCTTTCCGCCTCCCCTTCCTCTCCCGCGTTCCCACTCCGCCTTCTCCGCCTTCTCCGCTTTCCCTCTCCCTACTCCCCTTGCTCTCTCCCCTCATCCCGTGAACCCCCCCTCCCGAATTCCTTTCCCCCCTCCCCCCTCCCCCTTCCCCCCTTCTCCCCTCCCCTCAATCCCCCTCCCGTATTCCATACATTCATTCCCGGTACATTCATTTTTCAAACAGCTCGCGTGCCACCTATTACAATTTTTTTATACAAATTTCATAATGCTAGAGCTCACCAGTATATATAGAAATCATCGCTGGCAGGCACACACCAAATCCCCAAAAGGTTCATCGCAATCGGTTGAACTGTTAGCAACGCATAATTTCATGATGCCTGAACTCACTATTGTATATAGTAAGAATCGTGGGCATGCGCACATCAAATCCTCAAAGTTCAATCGCAATCGGATGAATGGTGTAGCAACGCATAGCATACATACATATTTAATTAGACAGCAGTAAACATATTTTTATATTATAATTGAGATTAAAACACTTTTGCACTTTTTTTCCACTAATTTATTTACACCAGGACCGGTTTCATCCTACTTCAGACCAGTCTGAAAATGTCCGTAGTAGGATGAAACCGGTCCTGGTGTAAATAAATTAGTGGAAAAAAAGTGCAAAAGTGTTTTAATCTCAATTATAATACAATGGAATTCCACCACGAATTAACAGTGCAAAAACTAGACTCATATTTTTATATATATAGATAAATCACTTTTTTTAATGTTAACACCGCAAGAATTCCAACTGTTCCCGTCTGAAGCCAGTGAGACTATGGCTTTGCCAATTGGGATTTGCTGTGAGGCTGAAGGCGAGAGAAGGGGAAGGAGATGAGGTTGAAGAAAGCCACCAAACACGGAAATTATCTAAAGCCATTTCAAGCAACGTTTCAATTCTGAATGGTGGTCTTACACCAGGGCAATACTGGGAATATCTTTCACTCTGGAACGTGCCGCAAATAAACACTATACATTATTTTAAATGAATTAATTGTGAAATTACACAAATTAATCAATTAAAATTTATTTGCGCATGGGATTCGATCACCTCTCGCCCACGTTGGCCGTCGAGTTAAGTGGTTTTAAAGCTATCAATTTATTTTCCCTAGTACATTATACCCATTTTTTGATTCGCTACAACCTCACTTCATCTTTCATTATCTCGGGGACATCTCATTACCATGATGATGTCAAATTTTTATTTTTTCGTTCCCTCTGGGGTGTTTTCCACCCCCCTTAATGGAGTTTGGACCGACTCTTGGCTCGTACGTAATTAGTTCGTTGGGGTCTGGCAAGGGTATGTGCGTTTTTTTGTAAAGCCAGCTGTTCAAATATAAAAATAAATGTTGAGGCTCTAACACACGAACTTTGACCGAAATACTTTAATTTCAACGCACTGGAATACATATTATTTTTAATTGATTTGATTTATCACTTTATTTACACCTCTTTTTAAAAACACTTTTATTGTTATTGTTTAATTAAATGAAATAATGTCATTTATCCAGTTCCTACCTCTCCTTTACCATCACCTTGATAGAAAAGTACTTGAAATTTGGAACGATGGCGATGGCAAGAAACATAGTGCAAATTCGAGTGCATTTTTTTTTTAAACAGAGAAAGTTTGGAGCTATCCTGGAAGCATGTTGCTGGTGTTTTTCGGGTACATAATCCCGTTTTATAAGTATAAAGAAGTAATTTCATCTTAGAAATACATAATAGCACTCATTCGTTTGTTTAAAGCGATAATTTTCTCGAGATTTTGCGGTGAAACTATTTGATTATATTATGTTTGTGTCGAGGGCTCTTTCGTAGACAAAGTGGTAAGTGATGGGTTATCCCTTTTCCTTGCATGCCTCATTTTTATACTCTCCCTCTACCTTCAGGGTAGCTATTCTCCAAGCCCTCGTCGCTCGCAATCGCCGTCGAAAGTACGTACATTGGTCGACGTGGTTATTCTTGAGCCTGGTCGACCGGAACATTCTTAGACGCCAAACGCCAAAAGTCATTCGACACAACAACGAGTGGGGTAGACCAGTCGTTGCTGGCGCATGGCGAGTAACGATTGATCGTTGCTCGGGAATAGCTACCCTGAAACGGTGAGAGCCCACGGCCTCCCCAATGGGGTATGTTGTGAAGCTGGACAGTTGTGTCGAGTGCTCTTTCATAGACAAAATGGTAAAGAATGGGTTATCCTTTTTCCTTGCACACCTTGTTTATATACTCTCACTCTACCTTCAGCTTCACAACATACCCCAATGGGGATGCCATAGGCTCTCACCGTATCAGGGCAGTTAGAACTCTTGTGTGGTGATCACATAAAAACACGTCGAATGTGTATTATGCATTTAAAAAGCTCACTTCGTCATCGTGTACTCATACTGACGATTATCCTAAGAGCATTACATGCAAAAGGTTGGAAGCTTTAAGGATAAAGCGATAAGTTTTGAGAAAAATAAATAATATATAATATAGAAGTTTAATTCCTTAATTAAACTGATAAATAAAACACTTGTGTTGCTAAGTTGTGTAACGAAGTAACGACATTTATGTTTATTATATCACTTTCTTTTATAGTTTCTTCTGACAAACTGACACTTTACAAATAAAATCATAGAATAACAAAACAAGTGATAATGCTCATTCTAACCGACACCACAACAATACTTTTTCTTTACAAATATATTCGATTTACAACAACTCTTATAAAACAGTTTATTTAAAAATATACATTATGCAGTTCTTCATTTATCAAATTATTCTCGAGGCATACACGCGACCGAATAAAGCCGAATTTTCAGCAAATCTTTGTCCAAAACTGGTTGACACCAAAACTTCGGCCGGTCACTAAAAAAAATTAAATCTCTCCGTATAAAGAAATCAAGAAATTGTAATTCTTTACTTTAAAGTCAATTTTGCTTTATTCAACGTTCAAAGGCAACGAAACAAAACAGCGCTGAAAATCTGGCTCTACAAACTTTGTAAAGGCTTCTTGTTCCCCTTTGATAATATTTGTTTTACCCTTGAAAAATAATGAATTTTCTTTTTACAAAGAAGTTAAGCAAAGTATGTAGTAGCTACCTAATTTAATAAAATTTATTTATTGGTCGACCTTTGAAAAGCAGATTTACTAAAAATTTGACACGTCGACAAATTTGTTATTTTTTTTTTACATCAGATCCACACAGGAGGCCCTGGGAAAAAACATTTTCCTCTATGGAGGATATTGGGTCTATGTCATCTTTAGGGATGCAGTTTGGGGTTTGTTTTACGGAAAGGAAGGAGAGAAAGTTCTGAAAAGGAAAAAAAGTATGATTACAAACTGATAACAGTGCTGTATAGCCAATGAATTCACATATCTTTTGTCGATTATCACATATACGTAAAATTTATAAAAAAAATAGTATAACATCTAAAACTTTGTTCTAAAGAAAAACCAATATTGGACCGCTGTCAATCGCAGAAAAATAAAAGCGGTCCATATTTTGACCTTAATCACTCCAGTGGATGCATCAATATGCAAAATCCTATGTTTATACGGAATGTGAATCTTTTTATGCAACCTATGATCCTCTGCACCATCAATGAAATTCACAAAAAAAATAATTGCGAAATCTGCGATTCAATCGAACATAATCAAACATACTAATTTAGGTTGTCTGTGATGTTTTGCGAAATGTGAAATGACCACTGGCCTAGGCTTATTTAAAATTAGAGAAAGAATTCCAAAGAAAATTGTATTTTTGATCAGAGCCATCATCCTTTTGTGGGAAAGTACTTTTTTATGATTCACGGGTTTAATCTTCGATCTAATCCTTGATTTTGCAAAACTTTTTCGTCGATTTGGTTGCTACTATAGAGGGCCATTAAACGCACGTTTTCACAAGGGTCAATGTTTTTATCTCCCTTCGGAAATCGGTGTAATAAAAAATATAAATGTTGATCCTAACCTCAATTCGAGAAACGCGTCCAAAAAAATTTTGATGGAGAAGATTTTAAAACTCAAGAAGTAGACAAAATGCTAAATAAACTAGTATCCGCTTCCTACAATCCTTTGAAATGGTGTTTGACCATTGTGTAACGATTTTTTTAATTCAATATTTTTAGGAATCTTGCATTATTTTTTAAGTGAAAACGTTTTTAGCACCGTTGTGATTTGAAACTCTATAAAATGACAAATAGTGACAATAAAAAGATTCAATCACTTACATCTAAAGGATTAAGCCTGCGAGAGAATGAGATAGTACAATCGGCCTCCTCTTTTGGCGGGGCTTCGTAGTCTCCCCACTCTTGTCTTCTTTAGTTTTTTGGGTTTCACTTCTACCACGTGTGAATTGCACACTCTTTTTTATTATATTAAAATGAACGTATTTTTAAATATGATAGATTTTTTTCTATTGATTCTCTAGACAAGTTTGAAAAAAGCTCAAGCAAGAAAAGCATTTTTTTTCTTTAAATTTTTGACAAATGTTATAAATTTCAAATTTTCTAATGGGGTTCGTTTGGAAGGTAAATTTGAAAATGTGTTTTGATCCTGAGGCAAGTAATGTTTTATAAATACCTTCTGTTTCACAACTCCTATAATTTTAATATCCCGTGATTTATCTGCGATGAGTCTGCGTTAGTAAAAATATTACATCAGATAAAGAATGTATGTAATTCGTTAGCGAATTGTTTAATTTATCTTTGAACCCTTTTCTATTGTTTGCTATTGTGCATCTTGTCAACTTTATTTGCCTCTGTAATAATAATATGTTTTCTTTCTAGTGTTGTCTCATTGGTAATTTTTCTTCTTCTTCCGTATGGTGGGGTCAGAGGGAGTCATCTAGGTCTGTCAGCCAGTCTAGGGCTTAAAACTTCTTTGTGCTTCTCATTAATCCCGCCATGGAATGAATATAGCGGGCGTTCGTTGACCACATGATCGGTTTTCTGCACCGCACCGCATTCACACATCGTCGACTCTTTAAGGCCCCGTCTGTGCGTCATGCGGGTCACCTTATCCTGTGGATGGCGGACCAGAGTTTACTAGGCAATCCATAATGTCTCACAGTGGAGTCTTTTATGAGATTGGCATTTTCCACGTTGGCCGACAGCCACCCAAGTTTCCATCTATCTTCTGGGGGTGAGAGGTAATTGTTGGAGCCCACCTCCTTCATCCAGGATGGTTTTCAGGACTTCAAGCGGCGTACTGGGTAAGAGACATTACCATCGTGCAAAGTTATTGCGCTTTTTTGCAGTGCCATCTTATATTCCCTCAGTGTTGCAATCTGTCGCCTGACATTTGACAGGGTTATGTTTGCAAGTACTGGGAGCCAAGAGGGAGAGGAGCAATTTTATAAACAATGTAACTGTTTATGATAAAAATTTTTTTTTTTTTTTTTAAATCAAAATTTGATCAAACATTTCAACAGATTACTGTAAACATTCAAAATGTACGAGATTCTTACCAAATAGAAATGCTACATGTCATCTGTAGTACCAGTAGGCACCGTGTATATTTTTTGTACGTGACGTGACTGCAAAAGAAAGATAGCGTAGGATCGAATATATATAATATAATTCCATGCGTAACGATTCGTCTTATATATCGTTATTTTATTCAGGCGAATTTCGGTGGAGGTTTTTCCAAAGGTAACTAAGATTATATTAGATGAAGAAATGAAATGTTCATTTACCATAAAGGCTGGGCTGAATCGACAATATTTTTGATCGGCCATCCTTGGAACGAATTGCAGTGTGATATGATTTTAGATTTTCACGGCCAAAAGTATTATCGTGATTTATTTTTGAGTTATTATGCCGTGTTGCGCTACCTCATTCTTTAGCCAACGTTTCGTTAATTTTTGCATAGCAAGATGGATGATAAGAATCAGGTTGAAAATATGAATACAGACTTCTCGGAGGCCTTTGATCGCGTAATACATTCAATTCTTTGAAAAAACTTATCCTATCCGGTATACACGGCGACCTGTTTAGATGGATTAAGTCCTACATTATTAATCGCAATCAGATAATATTAATCAAAGGTGTCTTCTTAAAATTTATATAGGTGTTATTTGGTGTCCCACAAGGTTTCCACCTTAGGTCCGCTCTTGTTCTACATTTATTTAAACGACATTGGAGCATGCTTTCAAAATTCCGATTGTATGCTTTACGCTGACGACTTGAAAATATTCAAAGTTGTGCATTCTCTCTCTGACTGTAAAGCGTTACAAAGTGAAATAGATAGGCTTTGCAAGTATTGCAAAGTTAACTGTTTAGATTTCAATGTTCAATGTTTCCAATTGTCACACTATGAAATTCACCTGAGGTAAACATATATTTTAGTACTCTTATTCACTCAATATTGAACCTGTCATCTCTAAAACGGAATTTAAAGATCTTGGCGTTTACCTTGATAGCAAACTTATATTTAATAAGCACAAGACTCAATCGTCCACAGGTCCACATAAGATTGATTTCTACAATAAAACTATTGATAGAAAAATTACCTTTCTCGTCGTAACAATGGTAGATTCTCTAAGTATCGCTACGGTGAAAGGTCGACATTTTGTATCGAAACGCTGCTTGCTTAAAATGGTTTTGTTTATATTGGTAAAACTGCTAGAAACTTTGAAATAAGGTTAAAGCACAATTGAAATGATTAAAAATAATAGTTTCTCGGGGTGTGCCAATCATTTGTTAGAGACTAGTCACACTTTTGAGTTTAATAGTGGAATCAAATTATTACATTGTTATTTTAATGGCATTCAGTTGGATAAATTGGAAATATTAGAAATTAGAAAGAGCGTAAATTTAAATCTAAATTTTATAAATAATCAGAAAATATTTTTAAATTACTAACTATTGAACCTTTTCCTTCGTTAATTGTGCCCTCATTTACCCCCCTTCCCACTCCTACCTATCCATTGACACCATTAAGTTTATTTATAATTAGTTTTGAATAAACCCTGAGGAAGAGAGCATCGCTCTCAAAACCTGTCGATTTTGTACACGTTAAAAGTGGTTAAAACAAAGAAATCTTTTAATTTTGAATTAAATTTGTTGCCAAAAAAATAAATTTGCTGTATTTGAAGAGTGAAATTGTTTTAGTTGATATAGCTAGATACTTCCAAACATTTTTCAATCCTCTGCACTGCTTTGAGCCTCACAACATACCCAATAATTGTTAGTATTGCCATATTTTTCACTACCTTATTATTGGTTGGTGTCAACATTATTTTATGTGAATACCTCACCAAAGTCCCAGCTGCGCCCATCTGGAGCCAGTGAGACTATGGCATCTCTAATTGGGATTCGTTGTGAGACTGAAGGCAGTGGCGAGGGGAAGGAGACGTTGAAGTGGAAAGTGGGGAAATAGTTGGCTATTCATATCTCGTCAGCAAACACGACTAAAACCACTTCAATTCAATTCAATTTCATTTCTGAAAGGTGGTCTTACACCAGGGCGATACTGAGAGTATCTTCCACTCTTCCACTCCACACTATTTTATTTGAAATGTCACACATCAAATAAAATTTATTTAAAATCATGTCACACATCAAATAATTTTATCTTTAAAACGCTTTGACGATACCATTAAATGCAGTTGATTGCGTCACCATTAAACGCGTTGTAACATTTATAATATTAATAGGTAAGTACTGCATATTTATTACGAAGTGTCAGAACGAATTGAATTTTTGCTTCGCAAAATAGTTCGCCCGGGAATTCACAGGGTATAGGGTGATATGACGAAGGATTGCGCCTAGACTACGTTCGTTCAATAAGGACGATTCTGAAATTTAAAAAAATATTCCAAAAGGAAGAATTCGATTTTTTTTTTTTTTTACATTAATTCCACACAGAAGATCCTTAGGAAAATGATTTTCTTCAGGGCCTATGTCATCTGAGATGCTGTGCGCTGGGGTCTTTTTGAGAATAGGAAGGTGAATGAACATTGTTCTTGAAGAGACCCATGTTGTACGAAGGAGGAAACACAGAGGCCGGCAAATCATTCCACAGCTGAGTTGCTGAACACAAGAACGAGTCGAAGAAGCGACCCGTTCTCATGTGACAAATTTCAACCGTGTAGATATGTTGGACACGCGTTTGGCGTGTTTCCCGACTATGCACCGGTGCCGAAGGGATCAATGACGCTAATTCCTTGGGGCATCTTCCATTGTAATACCGATAGAACAAGGATAGCATTCCCACCCAACGCCTGTGCTCTAAAGATTGCAGTCCGTTTGTTAAGTTAGGAGAATCTATCAAACGGACCGCCCGTTTCTGCACAGAGTCGAGGGTTTTTTTAGGTATTTTGGGCTGCCAAAGTCATCCGTGGAGCGCACTTGCGATTTGTACAGGGTTAGCAGTTGTGTACTAATAAAGAATCTACGGGCCCTGTACAGTATGCCCGGTTTCTGAGGCTAACTTAACTCTGGCTTAGATGGAGCCCCCGTACCTGAGCTGGTCACTTAGATTTACACCAAGCATATCAATGGAGGGCCTGTTCGGGAGATTGCTTCCGTTGAAGGAGAAATAGTAGTCATGGAGAGCTATCGACAGGGATGTTGGTGTCAATTGACATTCCATTTAAGTTGACAAAATTATCAGCTTTTCTTCGTGAAGTGTTTTACTTAAATATTTTATTTAATAAAATGAAGACAATTTTAGCGAACCTCAATCGAAAATCTGAAAACAGAAAAATCCGATAAAGATAAGCTCACTTCAAGAACTCGAACCCAGGACCTTTGCCTTGCCGGGAAGCAGCTCTATCAACTACTGAGCTAATGGGTACCTATCCTATATATTAATAAAATGAAGATAATGTAGGTAGTTAGTCGAATTATGATACAGCCAAATGTCACCGAATCGGATAGCGACATATAAGCTCAGTTGATAGAGCTGCGCCCCTGCAAAGCAAAGGTCCTGGGTTCGAGTTCTCTATGTAACCGTATCTTTTTCTGATTTTTCTGTTTTCAATTGTTCAGGTCCTGGGTTCGAGTCCTAGATGTGACCGTATTTCTTTCTGATTTTTCTGTTTTCGATTGAGTTTCGCTAATATTGTCTTCATTTAATTAAATGTTACAATCTGAGGTTTTACTCATAAGGTTAAAAAAAATAGTAAAAAATTAAATATTATATTTTATTTCTTCACTTTGCCACATTTTCAACGAACAGACCAATACGGGATAATATTTCAGGGTGAGTACCTATGTCACGACTCGCTAGTAAACAAGTAGACCCTTAGTATGAATTGGTATCCTCCCAACCAACCCCCCCCCCCCCCTCCCACCACCCCTTCACACATAACCCTATCAGTCATACGACATCCTACACACTACAGTCCTACCCAATTTACTCTTTGAACCATGGACAGTTTTAAATGTAATCGTAAACTATGATAAAAAATGTTCATCCATTAAAAATATCGAAAATTTCATAATCTGTTAAAATTATATTAACCAGTGAACGTATAGTCACTGGAAGTGCATAAAAACCGATCTGAAATAAAATTCTATCTAAAACCTGTCGCCAATTTGCATAAAACTCTTCGGCTCTTAGACCGCATACAGGCCAATGAAATTGATAATTTGTTCAACGAAGATTGACGATATTAGTAAATTAAGATCAATTTTCATCAGAAGGAAGGAAAAATGTTGATTATTTCTAATGGCCTGTTAAGACATCAAAAAGAATAATTAGGGTTAGTACACGAGAAGGGGGAAGGTTATAAAGCACTTTTTTTTCAGATATGGTCGTCAAATAAGCAATAAAGCCATATTACCGTGTTAGGAGGCACCCTAGGGAAATTTATTTCCCAATTTCAATTAATTTAAAATAATTTTTAAGATAATCGTCATCTTTTTGAAACTTTTGTACTGTTAATTTTCTATTTCGAATTATTTATAAACATTAAAATCAAAATATGTTTGCTTGGGAATGTATGAGTTTGGAAATGTATGAGTTTGGAAATGTATACGTATTGCTATATTAAGCATATGAAATGTTTGAAACTTTCAAAATACCTTCTTTCCGTCCTCGCTAAGGTTTCTTTATTATAACAACCAAATGACAATACAATGTCAAAAATGTAACAATTTGAGAATGACGTTTTGAAAACCATCAATTGTTAATTCAAAATTCAATTTTAGAAACGCTTTCAATAAATTCAAGCTATTATTTGAAGTAGTCATCTAATACTTTAAATGGAATTAAGAATTATAGATTTTAAAAAGGTTCCTATGTTAGGTACCAAATTCGATTGATTGTTCTTAGAATATACAAAAATGAATGTTTTTAATACATGAACAATGAGAATTTGAATTAAAAAATTGAAATAGGTGGCAAGCGAGCTGTTTGAAAACTGAATGTACCGGGATTGAATATATAGAACGCGGGAGGGAGATTGGTGGGACCGGGGAGCGGAAGAGGGGAAAGAGAAGGCGAGAAGGTGGAAGGGGAAAGCTAGAGGGGAAGGGGACTCCGGAGGGTAACGGAGATGCACGGGAAAGGACGTGCAGAGAGGAAAAAAATGTTCTTGGAATATTGCATCGCAAGCATGCCAGGAGCTAGCTAGTTAATAACAAAAACTTCTTTAAGGACTGGCAATATTGCATTTTGTATTTGGCCAATACTGACGCATGCGCCGTGTGCGTAATTTTGCCGGCAAAATTGTCAATTTTTGTTGTGTAATTCAGATCATGTTTTTGTTCATTATTTGGTACAGCATCTTTAGGTATTTTGGGGAGTGGAAGGAATCAACGTGGGTCTTGAAGAAACTCATTTCAAACCAAATCATTTAAGGACAAATAGTGGAAAAGACCCGTTCCCATGTGACAAATTTCAACCCATGAAAAAATAAACAAATGCTGTGCGCGTGTTCGGCGTGTTCAGCGTGTTTCCCAACTATGCGCTAAAGCTTATGGGATCAATAACGCCAGTTCTTTGGAGCATCTTCCTCTAAAATACCGGTAAAAACGGTCCCCAAACTGTGATCCATAAGTTTAGATAGGAGAATCTATCAAACGGACCGCGCTGTTTCTGCCTAGAGTTAAGTGGTCATTCTCCAGAGCGATTCTGAGAGCTTCCACCACTGATTAAAAATTCCAGAAACAATTTAGAAGCAATCTTAATTTATTTATTGTATTCTACCTAAATTTATATACACCGCCACAAATAGTTGCAAATTTCTCAAATACATCCAGATAATGCCATTGAACATGAAAGGTCGGGTAAACTAAATAGTATTGACTTAACCTAACCCTCAATTACACATCTTCGTCAGAGCCCAACCCCACAAATAATACAACCTTCGGCCTAGAAGCCTCCTAACCTCAACCCCCAAATCCCTACCCCTATTGTACGCGGGAAAAATATTCTTTTACGAGGTAAAGTAATGGAATCCGCAGTTCTTGATCAAGATTTTTTCTGCCAAATCAAATTTTCATTATTCGTATATCTTATTTCAGGGAATTACCTACTGAAAACACACATTTTTGGGTTTTTCACACAACTCTGAAATAACTAAAGCTATTGAAACTATGGCGTGCCTGTGTTGTGTGGCTGAAGATAAAGGAAAGGGGGAGGTGGAGATGTACCTGCTATTAAAATCTCATCAATGAACGTGGCTAAAATCATGATAACGTTTGATAAAATTAATTATGGTATTTGACTAATAAGATAAAGAGTGTGTCTACCAGTCTGGAACTTATTTTTATGGTGTTTTTTTTTTAAATAAAACTTTTTTACGCACGCTTGACTTGGGGAGTAAGCTGGTGAATGCGTGACGAGAGCGTTACGAAAAGTGTGACCGGGTAAGGCGAACGAAGCGTAAAGAAGTTTTACTTCAGTAGTGTGGTCTAAAGCACACTTGTATTTTTTTTATTTGAAAAGAGCACAAGAGTCTCGATTGCTCCCAACCGCTTGTAGCCATAAGACTACGGCATTCTCAATTGTGGCTACAGCCTCAGACTTCTAAAGCTGAAAGTAGTGGGGAAGGAAGGAGATAGGGAAAAGAAAGGTAAAGAAGTGCCTGGCTATTCAGATCTGGTCATCAAACCCGGATAAAGCCATTTCAAGCAACGTTTCAATTCTGAATGATGGTCTTACCAAGGCGAAATTGAGAGTATCTTTCACGCGCCGCAGATATGCCATAATTATAAAACCGGTTTACAGTTGAAAAAAAAATTGTTTATTTTCTAAGGCGTACATATTTTTTATTTCATTTCAAAAACCAACACATTGAATCACGCCTGACGTCATTCGATCCCGATCTCACCGCCATTGCGTTACATATGGAAAAGGTGTGTGACGTCATCAGGTTCAAAATTCCAAATGTTTAAATTACCATTTTTTTTACATTAGCTCAATACACGGGGCTCTAAAGAAGATAATTCCCATCAGGGCTTATGTCATTGTAGATGCTGTGTGGAGGGTCTTTTTAGGAAAAAAGGAGAGGAAGTTAGAAGGAAAAAGGTATGATGGGTGGTAGGAATTTGGGGGTCAATGTGTCCAGAAGTGACGGATATATGAATCTATCTATGTTCCGAGAGAGTTCAAAAAGTCTTTTTCAACCAATGTCAGTCAGGCAGACGCATCTGCCACCAAAATCCGGATAAACTTCATCCCTTAAACCCGGGCACCCCTGCTAAGTAACCAAACCTAGCGAACTACTTTGGGTGACCTATGGCAGAAGTGTAGGTTATCTAATAAATGGGAGGTGGTACCCATATTCATTTCCCAATTTGGCAAGTAACAAACAGAGCTCAAAATTTATTCCATTATAATACTTGTACTTATGTTTGAAGGTGATATAAATTTTTAGGAAAAAAAGAAAAACTAAAAATTTTTTTTAATGTTTTTGTATTACCAATATCACATTTTAATAGCTGTTCTTGTTCTTTTGTTACTTGTTTTCTTTTTATTTTAGCTTCTACTTTTCAGACAATATCTCTGAGTACTCCATCAATCATTTTGGGAAAAAGCCTTTGAGAATTTACGAGAAATTTCACGTGAAAAGGCGGAGATCATGACTGCTTGGCTTTCGTGTTCTAAATTGCATATTAAGGCTTCGAAAAAAGGTTTGAATTAATTATTTAGTTTGTATTTATTACAAAAAATCATGTTCTTAAATCAAAGATATTATTTATTTATTGTTTATTTACTCTTTTATTTATACTTAATAATTTTATAAATTTTAATAACTACTTGCTTTCTAATCTGTAACCACCCAAAACTTATTATAAATGGAACTTAACTGGTTTGTATTATATTCACTATTAAATGTAAAATGAAAAACATATTATATAACTGTATGTTTCCTTGATAAACAAAACTAAACAAAAAATAAACAAGTGCACATGGAAAAAATTCTGATTGATCTTTTTAAACAATGACAGGTTGATTTTTTCGTGCGAGTATCGTACAAGAGTCCCAACTGCTCTCCACCGTCCGGAGCTGAGTCTGAGGCTGTAACGTTCCCATTTGGGATATGTTGTGGGTCTGGAAATAGTGGGAGGGGACGGCAATGGGGTATGGAAGACGGCCTCCGTGGTCCCGAGGCAAGACTCTCGACTCACAATCCGAAGGTCGCGGGTTCGAACCCGGCGTGCGCAAATAAATTTTATTTGATTAATTTGTGTTATTTCACAATTTATTCATTTAAAATAATATATAGTATATTTGCGGCACGTTCCAGAGTGGAAGATACTATCAGTATCGCCCTGGTGTAAGACCACCATTCAGAATTGAAACGTTGCTTGAAATGGCTTTAGCCGTGTTTAGTGACCAGATCTTGAATAGCCAGGTACTTCCCCACCTTCCTCTTCCCTATCTCCTTCCCCTCCCCACTACCTTCAGCCTCACAACATACCCCGATTGGGGATGCCATAGTCGCACTGGCTCCAGACGGGAGCAGTTGGGACTCTTGTGCGGTATTAACTGTAAAAAAAAAAAAAAAAAAAGTAGGAAAGTACCTGGCTATCTAGATTTAGTTACCAAACATTTCGATTCTGATATCTTTCACCAGGGTGGCACTAAAAAATCTAAAACTGGAATGTGCCGCTAATATACTATAATGATGCATTATTTAAAAAAATAAATTAGGATAACACAAAATAATCAAATAAAATATACGTGCGCCGGGAACCGCTCTTTCAAACACTCGACCTTCGGATTCGTCTAAGGATCCCATCAACCACAGAGGTCACCAGAAAAAAAACAATAAAAAGTTTGAAACATGAAATTTCTACTCTCTACCTTATAAAGATATAAATAATCATCCATTGGATATACCAATGTGGTCTGTACATACGTTTCTATAGTGATCAATTTGCCTCACCCCCGTTCTTCCCAGAAGAAGGGCGTCCATTTCTCCTTCGGTCCCCGAAATGACAGCTACGGGGGCCACCGGCGCTCCCGCGTCCCGAATCATCCCGGAACTCATTGCGTTCTCTTATTGGCGAAGCGTTATTTTGGCGACACTTTAACGTTTTAGAAATGCGAAACGTTATTGCTAACACTTTAGTTAATTTAAAATCACTGTTTAGAATTTGTTTCTTGTTTTGTTTACAAAATGGCGACCGCTTTACGTTTAAGAAATGCGAAGCATTATATTGATGACACTCTGGTTAATTTAAAATCCCTGATTAGAATCTGTTTCTGGTTTTGTTTATAAATTGATTTAGCGAAGCGTTACTATGACGAGAGCTTCACGTTTAAGAAATGCAAAGCGTTATTTTGGTGACACTGTTTGTTATAAACTGATTTGGCTAAGCGTCATTATGGCGAGAGCTTCACGTTTAAGAAATGCGAAGCGTTATTTTGGTGACACTTTGGTTAATTTAAAACACTTTTTAGAATCTGTTTCTGGTTTTGTTTATAAATTGATTTAGCTAAGCGTTACTATGACGAGAGCTTCACGTTTAAGAAATGCAAAACGTTATTTTGGTGACACTTTGGTTAATTTAAAACACTTTTTAGAATCTGTTTCTGGTTTTGTTTATAAATTGATTTAGCTAAGCGTTACTATGACGAGAGCTTCACGTTTAAGAAATGCAAAGCGTTATTTTGGTGACACTTTGGTTAATTTAAAAATCACTATTTAGAATCTCTTTATTGTTTTGTTTACAAAATGATTTAACAAAAACGTTACTATGGTGACAGTTTAAGAATTGCGTTTTATGTCGACACTTTTATTAGTTGTAATTTATAATCATTTTTTAGGGTCTCTTTCTTATTATGGATATAAAATTATTTGGTAAAGCGATATAATGACGAGACTTCAAGTTTTGAGCTTTTCAATACATGAGTTATTTTTGCGACACTTTTAAATATTAGAAACACTTTTAAAAAAATTTAAATGCTTTGCAGAGACTGTTTTTGTTAATATTACGGTCACAGAGTTATAAAAGGATTCAGGGAAGCGTTTTTTCTCAGTTTCGATGTAAATTATTTCCAATTTTGTTTTTAGACAATTTCAACAAACACGTCTAAAGATCTTGTAAGCGTTACTTTTAGAACAGTTTTTTGTTTAGAAACACAAATCAATGCATTACAATTTGCGTCAATACGGCGAAAACATTTATACACGAAACGTTAGTTTAGCAACAGCACTTGGTAAATTTTTAAATCAGTTCAGTTTCCACTAATACTGTTTTGAGTTTATTTAAAATTATTTTGAAGTATAAGACTATGATATTCTTGATATTATTTTTGTTTTAACTTGATATTCATTTTGATATGGCATTACATTGATATTATTTTAATAAATATGGTTTACGGTTTGTTTGTTTTTGATACATTTGTATTACCGGTAATTTGGCGACACAGGATTTTAGCTCAAATAAATTTTGTGCTTGGAAGAATCATAAAAGCGTTAATTTGGCGACACACCAAACTGTTTACGAAATCGATGTAACATTTTATCCAGTTATTGGTTTGTATTTTTTTTATACATTTGTATTAACGGTTATTTGGCGACACTTGATTTTTGTTTTAGTTCAAGAAAAAAAAATTTGCTTGAAAGAATTTAAAAAAAGCGTTATTTTGGCTACACACCAGAATATTTCAGAAATCACTGTAATATTTTATTCAGTTTTTGATATTTTTTTATAAAACATATTTTTTCTATCGGCATTAAACAAAAATTTGTTTTCTATTAATTACGTGGTCACAATTTTTAGGCTGAATAATCATAAATAATTGTTATTTGAAAAAATATTCAGATTTTAACAAAGCATTTGGTACGAATAATTGGAAAATCGTGTTAAAATAAGTACTTATTCATGATTTATACGAAACTTTTGAGCTTAATTGGCCTAAATCACTGGCTGTCAGAAGTTAAGTAATGGATATTCAAATACGTGTTTTTTTCTCCTCGTAAAACTTTTTTTTTTATTATTTGGTCAGTCAATTCATTTATAAAATGTCGTTTTTCTCGAGGTTTGTGGTTTTAAAAAGTTTTGGCACGTATTTTGCTCACATGTTGTTTTAAAAGAAGAAATAGTTATATAGAGTTACTTAGGGGGGCATAAAACCCATTTCCTTCGCAATAAGCGAGTCGTTTATCACAATTAACACACAAGTCATGGACCGTTATGTCTACGTCCAAACCATTTCGCTAATAATTCAATCATCAATTTAATTAATATTTATTGCCTGGCCGTAAGGCTTCTTGTCCAATTCATTATTTCCGAGGAAGGAACAACGTCTGACA
Source organism: Glyphotaelius pellucidus (assembly GCA_936435175.1). Lineage (NCBI taxonomy): Eukaryota > Metazoa > Arthropoda > Insecta > Trichoptera > Limnephilidae > Glyphotaelius > Glyphotaelius pellucidus. The sequence goes on from OW386561.1 coordinate 12,920,253, forward strand.
CAATTATTGTTTTATTTATTACTGTATTACTGTTTATATTTTATGAAAGTCACTTTGTTATCATGTTTATTGATTTATTTTTTATTTTGATTACACTTGTATTTGTTGAACATGGTTTATTTGTCGCCAAATTACCACTCATATGTCGCGACAATACCGCTTAAAAATCACAGCAAAAATAAATTGTTATTCGATATATTCTGCATAAACTTTTCACTTCGTTGTATATGTGTTCAGTCAACAATACATAGATACTCGTAGATCACAACTTTTTTTGAAAACAATGATTTTAAAAACACTTTTGTTAATTAATTTGCTAAGTTTATTCTATTTTGATTAAATAATTGCCTAATAAAATAATTTTACTAAAGATGAGTGTTTCAATAAAAATAAAATTTCTTGTCTTTCACATATATTTTTAATTCACTTTTTTCATATAAAACTTGAAAATATAAAATTGATCCAGTTTTTCAGTCTATTGGGGTCTACTTAGAGTTCTAAGGTAATATGGTTTCCTTCATTTGATATGTAATCCTGATAAATATTTATAATATTAGCAGTTATTGTTTTAACTTTCAGCTGTTTTCATAAAACATTATTATTAAAAAATAAAATAAACAGCATTTGAGCAGTTGTGGAATATATTATGGTTTTTAGGTTAAACATCTGAAGTCATTTAGGAAAAATAAAAATTGTGGTTGTTTTAGTTGTGAAACATTATAATTAACATTTTATAAGATAATATTATGTAATATAAGGAGCCTGCGTGGGTTTTTTCAAGCTGAAAATTATTTTTAAAAATCAAAAGTTGTAGCAAATATCTTATTTATTTATTTTTTAAATTATAAAATGTAGGCCAATAAAGGATTTAATTTTTTGTGAGCTTAGAGGCAACTTTATCTCTTTTTTTTTAATTAATACTAATTATAAAAAAAATAATCTGGCCCATCATACGATATAAATATTTTGAAATATAAAATTTTAAAAATATAAAATTGTTAAAACAGCATTTTTGGGCCATAATTTTCAATTTATATGCGATAAATTTGTGAACCAACGTAAATCATTGGTTTTAAATTTTTAAATTATAACCATAAAAAAAAATATTTATTGTTGTACTTACTTTTCAAAACAATAAATATTATTTTAATATATTTTATTATATTTACCTCGTTAAAAAATTATCATCATCTCACACACATTTGCCAAATTTGCCTCTAAAATCATGAAAAATAGAATCCTTTAATGGCATATAATTTAATTTTAATTATAAATAAATAAAATAGAACAAATTCATACTAGATATTGCCTAATGCCTTTGGTCAAAAAAATTATTGTTCCAAAAAAATATTAAAAGACAAAAAAGGTTGTTGTATTTTGTAGCCTCATATACAAATTTAACTCTGGTAGGAAAAAGGCCGCGAAACCGATTCTCTTTATTTTTTTTTAATTGCCGGCAACCCGGGCGTTTATTAAAGGTATGCCTCGTTCCAAAGAAGGCGCCATTTTTTGGATTTGCAAGTTTGTCAATACTTTTTTTTTGTTTAATTATTATTAAGCTAACAAAGTAACATTCAAGGCAATACTCTGGAGTGGTCAGAGAGGATAAACCGCCGTACTATCTATCTTGATATACGTTTCGAACTTCATTATAGAATATATTATATTCTTCCACTTTTCGGATTCTTGAGATGACCTACTAAGGTATTTGATTCACGCAATCGTGTAAATAAACAAGATATTGGATAACCGACACTCCTGCCAAAGATCACCCCTAGTGGTTTGATATGTTTGGTGACTTAGCAGCAGTGCCCGGATTGAGGTGAGAAGTGTGAATGGTAGACCTCGTTTCGAAAAAGTTTATAATTTTCTCTTATTATATTATTATCATAGAAAGCCTCTATTTTGTCTCCCCTCCATTCAACATTTCATCTCTTCTAAGTCTGAACTCGATTCCAATCTTCACAAATAATTCTTGCATATTTAAATAAAATTAATATATAAGTCATTCACCTTTCCTTTTTCTGTAATTTTAAATGATGGCTTAGAACACCCTAGAAGTGTGAAAGCCACATTTTTTGTTTTTATATCATAGAGTAAAAAAATATCATGTGCGTTCCGTAGAAATATTAATGGAGAAAAAATTGTCAATGACTTAGTACCTTTTGGTTCTAGATCATTTAGCACGCGGTCTGTCTCTATTACACTTGCTTGAAATTGTATATCACTATCCCGTTTGAAATTCGTAAGCATGCCGAAACAAAGTTTTGTATGGAAATTTAGGCCTTAATTGGGCGTATAATTGGATCACAAAACACGCCAACAAGGCAATTCTTGTGTTATAGCCTTAACTTTTCTACCCGGGTTTTCTCGATCCATCGCCTTGCATCGCAATGGGTGAGATAAATTCATTCGTCTATCACTCCTGTACCAGATTCGTACCCACCCCTCATATCTTTTCCTTCCCAGAATTTCTTCTCCTTTTTTTCGCTAAAAAGACCATCTACACAGCATCCTGTAATATGACACAGCTTTTAAGGGATTTTTAAATTTCTTGGGACCTTCTGTGTGGGCCTATTGTACGAAAAATTCTTTAATCGATGTTTAATAAATCAAAACCAAAATTTCCCCTGAAAACCCAAAATCTTTCTAAGTATCTAGGTACTACTTTTTAATTAAAAACCATATAATTCAAATAAGTAAAATTTACAAAATTTTAAGAAACCCCGACACAAAAAAGGCTGATAACTTTTAAACGTCTGAACAAATTTTCATGAATTGTAGCTAAGAACCATCTCTATTACGTCAGCTTTCAAACAAAAAAAACTGCATCACAGTCGATTCATTCGTTTAGGAGTTACGATGCCACAGACAGACAGACAGTCAGACAGACACACAGACACGTCAAACTTATAACACCGCTCCTTGCGTCGGGGGTTAATGAGTAGTGATCAATTTGTTCAAAGAAATGTCACTACGTAAAAGAAAATTCCTTTTTCAAACTTTTTTTAAGCAGGTAGGTACTAATATTGAAAAAAAGCGAATAAAAAAATCCAAATAAACACGACGATTTCACAAGTGAAAAATAGACTTTACTGAACTATTCAAACTGCCACCATCTTGAAATGGAAACGAAATTGAAAAATAGACTTTACTGAACTATTCAAACTGCCACCATCTTGAAATGGAAACGTAACAAACAAAAATACAGACATACGAAATGTAAAATGATTAAAACAGGATTCGGATATATCAGTCAATAAATTTTGCAGAATAAGGTTTGGCCCGTATGTCAAAAATATGAACAGGTGGTATTTAAAGTGAAGTTTATTTCACGCTCTACAGAACCTAACTACATCGTCAGATTCTCTTGGGAAATCTTTGGGAAATTAACTAGGCTGTACAACTTGTTTATTGATCAGTAAATTCATGTTTGCGAAAATTCATAAAGGTTCAATCCATACATTGGGGTGAGGGGAACAGGTAATAAGGTTCACCAGGACGTTTTGGATTAGATATGAATCCTACTTTATTCACTTGACGACGGTCTCCGTAGTCGAGTGATTACAGAGACCACGGAGAGGTGGTTTCTAGTCAAATAATGCCAGGAATCACGAGTTGAAGTAAATCTCTTAACACGTTCAATCACAGGAGACCATATTTGTCCCAACTCAGGGTAGTTTTAACCATATTTGTCCCAGCCCAGCATAGTTCTCACAGAAATCGTTGTAGAAATCGTCTCCCTTGCCGTCATAGTGAGAAATATGGTCAAAATGGTATTGGAAATGGAAAACAATACACCATGTACGATATATTCAACAAATCTAAAAGTTAAATACGAAATAATTCAAATTTACACCTTTATGAAACCATGTTTCCGACCGCAATTTGAAAAAAGATGATTGCTGCAAGCTTTCGTTGCAATTTCATTCAAAGAAATAAATTGTTTTTCCCTGCATATCCTTTCCCAAGCGTCCCTTTTCCCCTCCCGCGTTTCCTTCCTCTCCCGCGTTTACCCTTCACCTTCCCCGCCTTCCCATCCCTCGTCACTCCTTCCGCCTTCTTCGTTACCTATTCTGCGCTAAAGTATATGAAATACTCACATTTTCAAACCACGCGCCCACCACCTATATTTTTTTTTTATACAATGCCAGAGTTTGCCATTATATATAGCCTATAACGTTCGCGGGCGTGCGCACAACAAATCGTCAAAGTTTCATCGCAATCGAATGAACGGTAAGGCAGTGCATGAAATACGAACAAACAAACGTTGATTTTTATATAAAAAAGAAGATTTGTCTAATTGTATATGCATTTGTTTGTATTTTGTTTCGTTATCGTTAAAAACTTAAGGTGAGCCATTTTCAAAACTTTTTAAAGTTTGCATGCAAAATTTTTATATTAAAAAAATTACAAGGTTTTTTTTATAATAAAATTAGAAATTGTATTTTGTCACCTTTCGAAAACAGTTTTTAATTTTCGGATACGTTCACAAATAGTTCAAAAATTTAGATTAAATTGCAAAGCGGAAACATTTTAACCTTCTCACAAAATTTTCCCGATTTTTGAAGGGTTTTCAGTACCCTGTATACTACGATTCGGTCAATCTAGACAAAAAAAAACGACCTTTACTGGAACAAATTAGGGGAAAGCTGAATTTTCGCAAGTGACAAGAAAAAACAATTACATTTCCTAAAAAAAACATTTGCTAGAATTTGAGAGCGATTCCATAAACGAACTTCTTATAAAACTACCTATAAACTATAGTACCTTTTTTTAAATATGCAATAGTTTGTTAAAATAAAATAAAACCTAATAAATTTTGTTGTTAAAAAAGAGTGCGTAAAATTTAAAACGCGTTTTTTTTTGTTAGTAACCCTTCTGTTCAGTGTCAAAACGTAAGAAAAACAAAAACACTAACTTAATAAACAAAACTTCTACATTGCATAATTGAATTTACCTAAGCCGTAATGAGAAGCACCCGTGATTAAGCCCCAAGTTGTACTTTATAATTTAATATTTGACTTCTTGAATAATTGCGTCACCCGTTCAGATTCCAGGCGAAGGCTTCGAGGCTAACGAAGTTCCGCAAAACGTCCCACTAACGAACTTCCACTGTTTCCTCTTCATTACGCGGAATTGAATGGAATTATTTCATAGTATAGACATAGAGCTGAAGAGGGCGCCTGGCGACAAGCTGAGAGCGAGGTGGGAGGGATCTTATAGAGCAGCGGTCGGCAATCAGTTTTGGTGACGGAAATATGAATATGTCAATTTTTTGGCGGGCCACCCGACTATCGACGTTACCCATACGAAATATACGGAAAAAGCGCCGTGGGCGGAAAAATATTAAGTGAATGTAACACGTTTTGAAAAATCACGTTCAATTGGGTGGTAGCGTGGTAATTGTGGTGGCGAACGATGCACGCCAATAGCGATCCCACAACATTTTTACCTAGTCACCGACTGCCAGTACAAAATATAAGGAATCATTCTGTTCCAGATTGCCGACGACGTAACAGCTTGTAAATCACTACTTGTTCGCTCCCACTTTTCATATGCGAATATACATATATATATATAAAAAATAAAATAAATATATATATTTTATTTTTTTTTATTTTTTTTTTATTTGAAAAAAAGTAAATATTTACAATAAATAATAATATATTACATTTCATATCAGACTTTTTTTGGTTACCCAATTAGTAGAGAAATATTCTCGGGTCTAACTGGGGAGCTAGTCTATGTAATTATATATATAGATAATAAATAATATGCATAGTTACTAAAATGGAAAAATAAGATTTTCAAAAATACTGTGAAATATTACAAAAATATTGTACAATAAGAAAATATCATATAATTAAAGAAACAGAATATCAACAAAAATCAACAAAAAATCAAAAAAAATAATAGCAACGTATCTGGATATATCTGAAAATCATCGATAAAAGCGAGTCAATCTTCTCTGTAAAAATACAACGAAAGTTTTTTTTTAATTTAGAAAAGTTAAAATTTTAAAATTTTATAAATATAAATTACTAGCTTTTCCCCGCGGCTTCGCTCGCATGGTATTACGGGAAATTACTGTAGCGCTTGCACATATCAATTATCTCCCCCCCCCACCCCACCCCCATCCCCTCCCGCATTCCATATATTCATTCCCTTACATTCAGTTTTCAAACATCTCGCCTACCATCTAAATTTCTTAAAGAAAAAAAGAATTACTTATCCAATTTTGTTCATTCGTTCGGAATTTATGCGCTTACAAACATTTCGGATGTTTATTTTTATTTAAATATTTGGAAGTTCGTTAATATAATAAAAAAATACTTTATCATTCAGTCTTTATAATCGTTACGAATTATATTTTTAATATAGGATCTCAAATCTGAAATTTATTCCAAGCTTGTCAAAAAAAAAAAAGAATTCTAATATTTGAATTTTCTGCAGTAGTAGCTGACCAGTAGACTGAGTACCTACCAGCATAGAGCCCAAAAATATATCAACATTGTTTCCATGGAAAAGATTTTTTTCCGACGTTAGCAAAAATTCGATTTTGTTAGCGACAGAAAACGTATAACAAATATAATATATTAATATTTATAATTTCACAACGCCAGAGCTTACCATCATATACAACCTGTAGTCTGCGCATATAATTTAGCTTTATATTGGTGAAAGAATTATTAAAGTCTTTATATTGTGTTATGCGTGAAAAGGTCATAAACAAACTCGAGCAGTTTCGCATTTATAATATTAGTATGGAAGTATGGATGAAACGGGTGTAAATTTTTATGATGTACCTGCAAGTACAGTGTTAAGTGTTTTTTTGATTTATACACAACCATATAATCATATCCTCATTTTATAATTGGACCCAGTTGCGGGATCAATCCTCTACTAACTAGTTTAGTACCTACCCATCACTGAACAAGCCACATTTTCTTCTTGCAATGATGGAAGTTGGTGGATTTTCAACATTTTGGGATTATTTGTTATTATAACTAAGGTAGCATATAAAAGTATAATAGTTAAATCCCACTTGGGGGTTAAGACGACACAATACCTTAAAATATATTCAGAATCTTAACGACGTAAGTAAAGTTGTATATACAATTTGCGACTCGCGACCAGTATTTTGGACGGACCTATTGTCGAATTCGTTCTATCAAAGAAAAGAAAAAGAAGAAAAATAATGTGGAAATCTTAACGACGTAAGTGAAGTAAGCGTGTTAACAAATGTAAGCCCACGGCATGGCGTTTTGGACGTACGTACGGTCGAATTCGCCCTAGCAGGCCAAGAGATTTGACCTTTCAGCCGGGTTCATTTTAATTAATTCTGAAGAACGTGTTACTAATATTTAATATGCTTCTAAATAAATCCCTCCCGAAGTGATTTATTCATCTTCTAAAAATATAAAATCTGGTGCTCACCGCTAAATTTATAGTTATATACTGGAAATAAAATTTTCAAACAGTTCTATGTAAAATAAATTAATGGTGAGGTATTGTTTTAATAATCTTAAATATAAATGACTTACATCCCCGGGTCGCGGTTTGAAAAAAAAAGAGTTATTGTATTTACGAATTCCTTGGAATTTATTTAAATGTGAGCCTTGAGCAAAACTTTAATATTAGGATATTATACCGCCTTAAAGGTACTTAAAAACTTACATTTGTGTTTTCTTCACAAGAATAAGATATGAAAAAAATATATAAATGTGGGCGATAGTGCGCCAAGTATGGTGGAACGGAATAACCGTCGTTAAGGTCTTTCCTTTCTGGCTCTGCGGGCTTCGCGATCTAAATCTGGCCCGCGAGCCGCCAATTGCCAATCGCTGGTACAGATAGTAGATGATGTTATAAGGAAATCGTTGATCAGTAATAGTAATATATCAAATGAATTTCAACAATATCAGCCTTATATTATAAACGTGGTGTGATTGGGGTTTGGAGATGTTCAACGTCATTTTTTTAAATGAATACCGCATAAGAGCCCTAACAGCTCCCAATCCACTGTAGGCAGTGAGACTATGGCATCACCAATTGGGGTATGTTGTGAAGCTAAGTGTAAGGAGGGAGGGGAATGAGATGGGAAAGAGAAAGGTGGGGAAGTTCTTTGATATTCAAATCTAGTAACAAGCCAAAAGTATTTTTGTTATTTGTTTTTGGGGTCTTATGCCGTGTTGCGCTACCTTCTTCTTTAGCCAACGTTTCGGACAGCGTTACATTGTCCGATAACACTCCAAAAACAAATAACGAAGATATTTTCCCTTTTATAAGCATACCATGGATCAGGTTGAGTTGACATTGCGTTTGGATGCCATCTGAACGTTGCGTGTTCGATTTCTCGGCTGGCTAAGTCCTCCATCACAACACAATCAACATTTTCGGCTTTCTGTGGTGGCAGTAGGAGATTTTCAAACATTGTTGGGTTATTCGTAACCCGGGAATGTTTATCTTTCTTTGTAAACAACAAATAACAGTCGGTAGGTATCCATTGTATTAATCATCTATTTGAACAAAATTTCGATCATTCGTTTATTTTTATACTCTCAATATCCATAAACATTCTCAAATATCAACAAATATCCACAAATGTCAACAAATATCCTATTAAAATTAAATCTTTGTCAAAGCAATTCTCCCCTCCCACCCTTGGCATAAAGGATGATCTTGTATTCTATGGGGCTCATTTGCAACCGCTGCAACTAGTCGAGTAATAATTGCAACTGGAAGGCAATCCCACTAATCATCCCGTTCTTTGTACTGGAAAGCCGAGGAAGATAATTTTTCTCTGATTGGATTTTTTCAGTTTTTTTTTTTATAACGTGTTTAGGCCAATTGTTCATTTCATTAAAGTTTCGAATAAATTCATTTAAGACAACAAGTTTAATGAATAAATAAGAAAAACTGTGGATCCGATCTGCTAAAACTCTTGAACCACTGGCATTATGAAATTTGCAAAGCTATTGGCAATTTCTAACTCTATTTCTTTCACTTTTTGATTTTTATTGTTCATACCATGCAGAAGTACTAATTAGTACCTACGTTGGATCATAACATCCCAAATTATGATAATTTAATTATTGATACGGAATAGAGTGGAAAATAAAAGGAGATTGGGAAGTACTTGACTATTCAGAGGCAGTCACTAAATACGCTTAAAGCTATTTTAAGCGACATTTCATTGGTTCAATGGTGATATTTATTTTAATAGTTATTTAATAAAATTAAAATCGATTATTCATTTGGCGGCCGGTGTTATTGATACGAACCTATGATCCTGTAATAGATTCTCAGTTTTGTTTGACTTTTCCAAATAGTAACAATTAAATAGTAATATTTCTTCTGGAATATGTTTGATACGCTGCGGATCATATTTTTTTATTTTTTTTGTTATAAAAATACAATAATAGTACAAGGAAGCTTTTGACTGTCCAACTAGGAAGGACTCCCGTTCTAGGACAGTCAAATAAGGGAAAGGAAATAACATTTGGGAAACAAAAGAAATATAAGGCGCTCGTAAGACATAATTATCTACTGAACCGGTAACAATGTTGATATTATACAAGTATACAAGAGAAATAGAAAAGGAAAATAAAATAAAAATTTTGGAAACAAAGAGATACATACCATTTTCCATTTCATTATTTTTGGATACAAAAAAAACAGCAAAGAGAATCAGCATGAAAACAGTAAAGAAAAGAAGAATAAAAATTTTAAATACGATAGACCATTTTATTTAAATTGGTCCAACAGATGATTGGAAAGATTCAAGAAACAAGCTTTCACAGAATTTTCGCCATTCCGATCACTTTTTATTTTTCGATAGAAAACGGTTAGTTTCTGCCTGCGTTTCACTGATAAGTAATTTTCATTAGACATACATTTGCGAAAATAGAAATGGTTTTTTTCCCAGAGTTGACAGAACGAGTGCATTCTTCGTCCCACCATGGAGTAGACATTTTTGATGTTAATAAAATGGATTTTTCTGCTGCTTTTATTGATATGCTATGAAATAATTCACAGTGTGTTCTAGGGTTTAATTGAGGTATTATAGGGTTTAATTAAAAAAAATATAAAAATAAAACCAGACCAAACCAACCGTTTTAATATTATGTCGAAACATGGCGTGAAAAAAGGACGTCAAATTATCCGATTTTTTAACGAAATATTACTTTTCTTTTCCGAGAACTGAAATACTTACTTCTCCCAATTATCTAACTGATAAAAAGTTTTCATTAAATAAAATGTGCTTATTAAGTATATCGCGGGCTGCAGTTAATGTGTTCTGCTTGTTTTTAAAGGATGCGAACATTATAATAGGATGCATTAAAATTAAAAGATTTATTATTCAAACAGCTTGTATTAAACACTCAAAGTCAGAAAACGATGTTATCAGAAATGTTGGAAACACGGAGTTTAGTATGAAGGAAGTACGATGCTATTACAAACGACACTCGCGACACATTGGCTTCATTTCAAAACCACTCCGTCATAAAACGCGCATGCGTTTCAGTGTCTAATCAAACTAATCGCAATATTGCCAACATTTAAATTCAAATTCCGAGTTTTTCCTTCAAAGAATCACTATTTTCTTTAAATACTGTTATGTTCATAAAAAAACCTGGTTTGTTTTGAACCTAGCGCTTAACAGTACTTCCTAAATTGACTTCCAAACTGTCACAATTCCCAATTTATATCGTACCAAGCATTTTTTGCGTATAAGCGTAAAGTTTTTGATCCAATTTATTCATACCATAGAGTTTCAGCACGTTCCTGTAAGCAGGAAATATTCCGACCCTATTTCGGGGATAGTTGTGAAAAACGCCGTACCCAGCGCGCCCGTTCGCCCGACTCTCATGAATACTGATGGAAAGTTACACCTCTGACCGGAGAATCATAAATCTGACAGCTGATTGCCACCCCTATTTACAGAAAACTGTTTTATCAACATTCACATGCATACGTACGTGCTTCTGGAAAATATCCTCATATTCCGCTGACGTATGTACTAGTTTTTCTCACGTGTTATGAAAATGCTGTTAGACTTTTCCGTTCATGTTTTTTATGGATCTGACGCAAATAAATACCTTTTAAAAATATCTGGAAAAATTTCGACTAGACTTGAATCCTGGTAAGTAATTGTGATTTTGAAACTCTGGAAAAATTCAGAAAAAATAGGCATTATCTGGCCCAAGGCGCACAGATACCTAATCCCGTCTGGGAGAAGCTTCCTTATATCTCAAATCGATAATTCGTTAAAATAAAATGGTTTAGAATTATATTTGCGAAAGCGAGGCGCAATTTGTTTGTGCTCTTATCAGTCTAATTTTCTTTTGCATACACTCTGTTTTAAAAATGGCTCGCCTTTAGTTGAATGTGTTACTTAAATTACTAACTTAATTTGTTACTAAATTTGTTACTTAAATGAATTGCATAAGTAAATAACTGTACACTGTACCTACCCAATCTGTAAACTTCATCCGCCATAACACAGGGACATCCCTAGCATGGCGGATGAATTAACACAATTTTTTTGTTCATTGTATAAACTTCTTTTAATAAATAAATAAATAAATTTTTTTCTAACTAAAATTAATGGTTACGAAAAAAAAGAAATAGACAAACAGTTTTACTATACCAATGCAAATAATTAATAATAAATTCACAAAGTTTCTTATTTTTTTTCAAACTGCGGTCGGAAACTTTGTTTTCATAAAGTTTTACATTTTAAACTTAAACTTTGTACTTAACTTTTGGGTATGAATATAAAAAAGAATGTTTTATTCTATCTATCATCATTTAGATCATATATCTAACCATGATAGTAATGGAGAGTCAACTCCACACGGGAGGCCCTGAGGGAAATAATTTCCTCATCACCAAAATAATCTGTCATTTTTGAGTTGCAAAATAATTTGTCGAGTGTGGGGGGTCTTTTTGAAGAGAGGAAGGAGTGGACGTGAATCTTGAAGAGATCCATGTTGTAGGAGGGAGGAAACACAGAGGCCGACAAATCGTTTCACGGCCGAGCTATTGAACTGAAGAACGAGTCATAGAAACGACCTGTTCTCAAGTAACAAATACCAACCGCGTACATTAATTTGTTGGGCGAGTGTTTGGCATATTTCCCAACTACGCACCGGATTCGAGGAGATCGATGACGCTAGTTCCTCGGAGCATCTTCCATTGTAATACCGGTAGAACAATGATAGCATTCCCACCTGATACCTGTATTTTAAAGATTGCAATCCGTTTGTTAAGATAGGAGAATCTATCAAACGGACCGCCCATTTCTGCGCAGAGTTGAAAGTTTTTTTCAGGTATTTTGAGGTTCCAGACCAGAGGTGCTTGGCAAATTCAACCATAAGGCGCACTTGATTGATTTGTACAGGGTTAGCAGTTGTGAACTATTGAAGTATTTGCGGGCCCCGTACAGTACACCCAGTTTTTGAGAGGCTAACTTTACTTCTGGCTTTGATGAAGCCCTCATATCTGAGCTGGTCACTTAGAGTTACACCAAGCATAACAATAGTCGGCCTGTTCGGAAGATTGCTTCTGTCGAAGGAGACTAGATTTTCATTTCGATCCTTTTAAGTCGTAATCAGACATGATTGGGTCTTTGAAACATTGAATTCAACAAGATTATTTTTACCCCAAGAGAAAATACTCTGGAGGTAACCTTCTACGTATTACATTTAATTATGTTTAGAAACAATGTGACTTTCTTTCCAACATTCATTAATTTCATAATAATAATAATAATGCTTTTATTCCAGGATGTGGGAATAAATAACTAAGTAGGTATATATAAAAGGAAAAAACAAAATTTAAAAAAATAAATTAAAAATAAATAAATAATCAATTCTATGTAGGGCGTGGTCTGGGGTGAGCTCGAGCCCAGCGCTCACTTTTCTATAAAAATCTTCTTGTTAATTTTTATCATTATCTGCTGAGCTTATATATTTGATTATATTCATATCGTCAGCAGGAATGAAATCAGAATGTAGGTAAGATTTTCTCAATATTTAATTTGCTAGTGTAATTCACACGCTCGTGTGATTTCTTCACTAAACTAATCAAAGTCAATCATAAATTGAGATATGTCTGGTTTCTTCGCCATAGAGAAGAATGAATAAATTAGACAACGAATAAAAACTATTAATATTGTTAAATTGTAGTTTTCGGTACAATTTAATGAAAGTGCTGTTAGCCATGTCAAAACGAACACCTTGGTTCTTGAGATTGATTCCATTAATTTGTTGTTTACAAAAGTAATATATAAGAAAGCTAAATTCAGATCGTTTATCACTATTGTCGTATAATTACGATCATTAATTACACAGCGTCAAGTTTTTTTCTTCGTCCTAAAAAAAATCCTCGTTCTAACGCTTATTTTATCGCTTACAATGCCATTGAAAATAGATAGCTCATTTTCACACCAATGTAGAAAAGAATTAATGAATACTTGGATGGTTAGTATTTTTTTTTTTAATCATTATTCAATATGAATTAGGGCTTATTTTAGGATATGTTTTTATAAAATATAAACGGTCACCCGGCTTGCGTTACAATGCCACTCGAAAAAGTGTTTGTTTTTTAATTCTGTTTATTGAAATGCATTTGTATATACAATTTTTTGCGTCTGATGCGTACACGAATAAATCAGAAGATTTTCCGACGCGTGAGCAGGTCTCAATATGGCTTTTCTGTGTGAGAAGCATGGATTTTCCAAATGTATCCCCTTCCATCCACTACCGCCCTTTTGCAATCTTTCCGTCTGCCCCTTCCTCATCCTCCACCCCTCCATCTTCCCTCTCTGCGTGTCCTTTCCTATGTGTCCCTGTTCCCGCCCCTTTTCCCCTCCCGCGATCAATCTCTCCCGCCGTGCGCCACAAATTGTATTTTTTTTACAAATTTCACAATGCCAGATATTTATAGAAACCTTTGCGGTCCTGCGCACAACAAATCTCCAAAGTTTCATCACAATGGGATTAATGGTAGGTGTAGCAACGAATTCGGAACAAACAAAGAAACTCCCATTTTTATAAATAAACTTAATAAACATTTTAATATTAGATTTTCACCACAAAACAAGAGCGCGGATCTTTTTTTTATGATTTTATTTGAACTAAAATGAAAATTCTGGAAAGAAGCTTTTCAAATATTTTATTGATTTATTTTACTGCATGATTATATGATCTGAAATGTATGTTGTATAATACAAAATTTTGTTTGAAAATTTAATAAATCTGCCAACGACCTATGGTAAAACTTAACTGTACTAAAAATAAACATATTTTCTCAAAATTAAAAAAAAAAACTTTACTAGATAAAAAAAACAGTCTTTTGAAATCAATTTATAATTTTTTGTGGAAAGGAGTGAATACGTCTAAAATTTTATTTAAAAATGACATATTTCCGGTTTTGTCTGGTTATTCCCTCTTAAAATAGTATAAGAGCGAATGCGAATGGCAGAAGAAGTTAGGCCGCCGAAGAAAGTCACGGCGCAATCAATACTTGAGTCGGGTCATGACAAGGTATTTTCTGCATGTGGAGAATATAAATAAAACAACGCAGCATCACTTTAATTGGTCAAATGCATCGAACTTACTTTTTTTTTTAAAGCATTAGTTCCACAATTTATCTTTTAGTCCAATTCTGGACATAATTCCAATAAACTTCTCGGAAATCCCGTAATTGCACTTTCTCCTTTGTTCAACTCCCACTCAAACACTTAAAATTTAAATATATCGGATGTCCGGGGGTAAAGTGCATTAACTTTGGGAGGTGATTCTATATTATGGTAGGAGTAAAAAAGATTTATAACTTTTTCCAAAATTCCAACTTTTTTTTTCCCGTACAGAAAGACATACCTACTAAAAATCCTTTGTGTAAGGTAAAACTTACGCGATTGGCCCGTATTGTAACAGCGGCATATAATAATGCTGGCCGCACACGCCGGACTAATTTTATTACCAAAACAGAACCCCTAAAAGTTGGAATTTCTAAAAAAGTTATGGCAAATATTTACCTAATAGGGATACGCTTAATAAGCACTTTTTTATTTCAAAAACACTTAATATCAGTTAGATAATAATGGGAAGTAAGTATTTCAGTTTCCGAAATTGAAAAATAATTAATTTTAATAGTTATTTCGTTAAAATTAAAATCGATTATTCACTTGGCAGCCATTGTCATTGTTGTCAAAGTTTTAAGGTTAATTTGTTTTCTTCTCTTATTTAATCCAAAATACTAACACATTACCCTAAAATAGGTTCCAAGTATGAGTTTAATTAAAAGAGGGAAAAAACTAGCCTTAAAAGTATTTAAATATTATTATGTCAAAACATGGCGTGAAGATAAAATGTTATTTTTTTATGAAATAGCTACTAAAATGCATTATTTTCCATTTTCGGAAACTGAAATACTTAATTCTCATTATTATCTAACTTATAAAGGGTTTTTGAAATAAAAAGTGCACATTAAGCTTGTCCCTATAAGGTAAATATTTACCAAAGTTATTTATCTTTTTTACTTATACTATCATGTAGAATCCTCTCCCGAAGTTAATGCACTTAACCCCCGGACACCCTGTATATACGTCTGTCAATATTCTGTATTGTAGGTTAGTTCTAATATTCTCTTGATGAAGGAAGGGATCTTCCTAAACCGGTAGTGTGAATATAATTGAATTAAAGTGGTCTACAACAAATTTATTTGTTTTTTTGTAAAAAATAACATTTATACAGCAATTAACAGATGTATATTATCATCAGATAAACTTCAGGCATTCTACGTCTAGACTCCAGACCCGCCAGAACTTCGCTAAGTATTCTGTGCCTTGCACAACGACAGTACATCGAGTGAACTATAAACTATACAGAGCTTCTTGAATTATTCAACGAAGTTCATGACGGTTGAGTTACTCGGAGCATTCTGAACCTTGGATCGGTTAAGTGAAATAATAGACTGTTCCCAAATGGGCGTTTATCGAAATCCAATGCAGCCTAGAAGCTTCGTTGCTTTGTGAAGATTTATTTGTCTGAACGGAGTTCTATGCCAAGACAAAATGAAACAGGGATAAAAACAGAACTTTCATTAGCCTTAGCTACGCACTTTCAGGAAAATAATTTTCCTGAGAAAAGTAATCTATATACCCGTAATTATGCCTTATAACCAAAAAATAATTGCAATTTCAGTATTTAAACGACGTAGCAGCTAAAATGAGAAAACCAATCCATGTTAACCTCCCCTCCTCTAATATTGTGTACATAAAACAAAGTTTAAGAAATATTTTTACCAGTCTGAAGATGGCCGTAATATGCTGAAACCGGTTACGGTTAAATAGCTTAAAGTGGAAATAAGTGACCGGTCGATGTTCGATTCCTCGGCTGGCTAAGTCCACCATCACGACTCAAGCAATATTTTCGGCTTACTGTGGTGGTAGTAGGAGATTTTCAAAAATTGTCCGTTTATTCGTAACCCGGGAATGTTTGTCTTTCTTAAAAAAAAAAGTAAGTCTCTTATTTGTTTTATTATATAATTCCCTGAGGGATTATATCATCTTTGATGAAGCTATGTGATGATGTGTGGAGGGTCTTTTTAGGAAAAAAAGGAGACGTTACCGGTACCCATACCGCCTCCCAAATTAACAACATTTTTTTAAATGAATACTTATTGTAAAAACATATAAATATTAAATAAATTAAAAAAAAAAAACAACAACAACGTTTCGATTCTCTCCGTTGGTATTTCGCCAGGGCGATACTGAGAGTATCTACTACTCTGTCTACAATCTACATCTTACTTTTAGGAGCTAGGCATGCTCTCTTGCCGTTATTGTATAATATTTATGGGATCGTGATAATGGTTTCACGAATATCACTCATCCATTTATTTGTTAAAATAAGGACAGTACTTATTTTATGACATTCGGAACCACTGAACAAATAATATCTCCAGAAATGTGATGCAAGCCAATTTCAAAAGGAAAATACAATTCGCCAATTTCGACTGCTACACCAACATAATCGATAATCTATTTAATTTATAACGTCGAAATGAAAATCTAGTCTCCTTCAACGGAAGCAATCTTTCGAACAGTACCTCCATCGATATGCTTGGTGTAACTATAAGTGACTAGCTCAGGTACGAGAGCTTCATCGCTGCCAGAGTTAAGCTGGCCTCTCGGAAACTGGGCGTACTGTGCAGGGCCCGCAGGTACTTTAATAGTACACAATTGCTGACCCCGTACAAATCGCAAGTGCGCCCTATGGTTGAATTTGGCAGCTATCTCTGGTCTTGAGCTCAACACCTAAGGACACTCTGTACAGAAACGGGCTGTTGGTTTGATAGATTCTCCTAAATTAACAAACGGATTACAATCTTTAGAGCACAGGCGTCAGGTGGGAATGCTAACCTTGTTCTACCGGTATTACAATGGAAGATGCTCGGAAGAACTAGCGTCATTGATCCCCTCGGCACCGGTGCATAGTCGGGAAACACGCCAAACACACGCCCGACAATTGTAGACGGCTGACATTAGTCACATGAGAACGAGTCGTTTCTACCCTCCTGTTTGTGTTTCCTCCCTCCTACAACATAGGTCTCTTCAAGACCCATGTTCACTCCTTCCTCCCTCAAAAAGACCCTCCACACAGCATCTTCAAAGATGACATAGGCCCTGAGGAAAATTATTTTTTGCCCCTTCTGTGTGGAGTTAATTTAAAAAAAAAGTCTCGTTAAAAAAAAGCACTTTGGTTCAAAATAAGTTTTCGAATTTTTGAAGTTTCGTTTAACATGAATTTGCACTTTTATAAAGCTACGCTGAGAATAATCTAAATGGCTCAGTCCCATCCTCTCTGCGGTACTGCTTAGATCGCTGGCTGATTAGGAAGAAGAGACCAGATCAAAGCATCCGATTGTATTTGTAAAGATGGTAAAAACACACAAATGTAAACAAAGCTGACATCTCAAAAATGACGATCTAGGTTAGAAATCTGTTTACCACATGATGATCAGTTCATAAAAACTGCACAAGGGGGCGTTTAGCTAAGTGCCAAACCAGATTATCTAACATTTTATTCCACAGAAGGCAATGGTAGCTAGTTATTGATTTTAACAAAACTCGATATTTACAATTTATTCAGAAGTTTGGAATCATTGAACCACTTCGGGTACACCGAAACACAACACAACTCATTTCTATTTGTATATCTGTTCGTTGGCCGTGACAGTCACGAGTGTCATAACGTCAAATGATAAGTTGTGTATTAAACTTCAGGTGACAGCAGAAAATGGCTGGCTTTTAGCTGTTTTTATAAAATATTGTTTCATTTCAACGGCAGACGAAAACGTTCGTTTTCATTTATTAGGTTCATTTACAATAAATCATATACAATTGGATACTAAATCAAATGCTTCAAACTCTGAAATTAAGTCTCGGAATTGAAAATTTAATGTTTTTATTTATTTATTTGAGACACAAATAGTACCATTACGGAACATGCTCGAATGCAATTAAAAAATATTGGTTTTCAGATACAAATGTCCCTAGACTAATGCGTTTGCAGCATTCACATTTGCATACTCACAAAAATAAACACATAAATTAAAACAGTTCTGTAACGACACGATAAACCCATATTTGTACCATTTTAATATTATTTTGTAACGATAACGATATAATGAAACAAAATGCACAATGTTAACGGTGATCATAATTAGTATTTATTTCGTGCATTTATAGCATTTCAACGATAGTCAGACAGTAAAATAAATTTTAATTACTTTAAGGGTTCATTCACAAAGGAAACATATTTCTTCCCTTAACCGTTCGATTTTTACCAAAAGGGTTTCAACGAGTATATTCACTCCAGGTTAGCTAAAATCCAAGGCGGCCGTTTACAACGCATTTCTTGATTCAGTCCTGCCTAAAGATGCGCAATGAGATCCGGGAAGCAACTTTTTCTCTAGAGTTCACACATGACCTTTTATCGGACATCTCAGCTGAGACATTCCTTCCAGGGATCGCATCTGTAAGCTTGAGCGGCGGGGTGAAAATTAACCAATTGCATCTCTCGCCCTAATTAGTTAGAAGCGATGCGGGAACGAGGTAGTATTAGAAAAAGAAACATAATTCTTCTCGTAAATGTTCGTTCAACCTTTTACCAAAAGGGTTTCAACGAGTTTTTTATTCTGGGTTAGCTGAAATCCGAAGCCGACAGTTTTCATTGCGTCTCTTGATTCACCTGAAGAGATTGCCTGAGATTTACCTGAAGATGTGCGGTAAGAACTGGGAAGCAACTTGCTCACTGGAATTAACACGGTCATCCCTGCTGAGACATCCCTTCCAGAGATCACATCTGTAAGTCTGAGTGTCAGGATGAAAATTAACCATTAGCATCCTTTGCCCTAATAACTAAGATACAAAGCGATGCAAAAATGAGATAGTATTGAAGATCAAAAACAAATCAATATATTATACGATCGGAAATTAAATGGATTATTACATTTTTTTATTAGCAAAACAGCCGTGTATTCAACGTTCGCCGCCACAATAATAAAATACATAAATGTTTACACAGAATATATACATGAAATATATGAGATGAAAATAATATCAGTGCTTTATCACTTCTTTTTTTTACATGAGCTCCACACAGGAGGCCCTCAGGAAAATAATTTCCCTCAGGGCCTATGTCATCTTTGGGGATGCTGTACGGAGGGTTTTTTTTTAAGGAAAAGGAGGAGAGGAGAGTTCTAGGAAGGAAAAGGATTTAAGGGGTGGGTAGGAATCTGGGGTTCAGTATGTCCTGGTCATCCGCCTACAAAACCTATACAAACATCACCCCATGAACCCGGGCACCCCTGCTAAATCACCAAACGTAGCGAACCACTTGGAGTGAAGAAAACAAAAAATAATACAAATAATTTCCAAAAAATCTAAAATGAAAAAAAAATATTTTTTTAAATAACAGTGTTATAATAAGTTAAAATTATTCAAAAAATAAAACAATAACTTTGTAAAAACCACTTTTGTTTTTTATATACTTAATGCCGTGTGTACAAAGTTATTGTTTTATTTTTAAATTATAATGTCACATCACAAAGTATCTGCTTCATATGAAAAAATAAAATTATTCAGTTGTTCGGGTTCAGAAATCATGGAAATACCTCTCGAAACAAACTATATTATTTGAAATGTATTTTTCAACTATTTTCATTATGTTTCTATTTTTGAAACTGACAATTCATGGTGGAATTCCATTATAATTTATTATAATAAAAACAAATATAAAACTTTTTTCCACTTTAATTTTACTGATCGTAACCGGTTTCAGCTCGTCAGAGCCATCTTCAGACCGGTACAAATTATTCTTAGTCTACGGTTTATATACATATGAGGGAGGGAAAGCGGGGTGGTCTAAAGGATTTTAATCAATTATATTAATTACATTCGTTACTTAGTTGTTTTAGACTGTTGAATTTATCAATATTTTGGTAATTCCAGTAGGCTAATTACCTTGAGTATGTAGCTCACTTCATAATTGTTCAGAGAAAAACCTTACAAGTAATATGAATTATTAATGACCTAATTTTATTGTCAAATCGTTATTATATTTATAAATTTATAATTAAATAAAAGTGGAAAAAAGTTAATATATGTTTAAAAAGTTAATATAGTTAATATTTATTTTTCTTATTTTATATTTCCATAATCAACTATATTCATCTAACTAACTAGCAACCCAACCATCACACCCTTTTTCTAGAAAGGCATAGGCCGAGAAGAAAGACCGCCATATAAATCTGTCTTGCTTTTATAACATCAACGCATCACTACATACCATATATTCTTCTGTTATTCTATCTGTTGACATGACATGACCTAAGAATTTAATTATTTTTGTCTGCCATGTCTTTCTCTCCTGACTCCTGACTCTTATCATCATGCAATGCAAAACAAACTATGAAAATTTTTTTTGCTAGAACAGACCACGTATAATAACCCGCTTCTGTGGGTTTTTTTGCTGCTAGACCAAGCAGAAAAAATGGGTTGGGATTTTTTTTTAAAAACAACTATCATCTTGATTTCATTATGCGAAGTTTTAAAATTTTTCATGTTTTAAATATTTCAAAATTTATTCTGGGAAAATTGAAAAAAAAAAATTGCTCGGAAAATGGGTAGAGAAATTGAATAAAGTTTTTGATACAGAGAAATTCCAAGTTTTGTTCATTTTCTTTTTGACATTGTCTCGTTGGGGATGCTATTTGAAACTTCAAGGGTTCTGTTTTAAAATAACAGAGGGCGCCATATTCGTCTACAATAATTCGGTTCCAATTCCGTCTTTAGTCATTAACATAATATTTCTACCAAAGTGAATTCCGATCTGAATAAATTAATACAAAAATTCATAACACAGTATTTTTCTAAAACGGCATGAATAATCTGCTGATTTGTTTTATATACACCCTGTCTTATTATTAAATTACAATATTTTAGTTTTTTTTTCTTAAGACAAGGACGAAATCTGTACTTGATTGTTTTGTTGAAGTTATCAAAAAAAATTTATATAATTCAACTGTTGATTTCGCAAAGCATAATAAATAAATCTGTGAAAGTGAATTCCGCACGAGAGTCCCAATTGTCCAATCGTCGCCTTAGTTCGTCTTTGTCCAACAGACCATTAGAAAATTTTACAGGAGGAGAAGGTTTTCTTTCATTATTTCAATGAAACATTATAAAAGGTGCATAAGTTAAAATTATTTTCATGAAGTTAAAAGTCTCATTAGTTGAATAATTCTTAGTTAAGTGATTAACTTTACTTTTTTATACTCTATTTTTAATTTTGAAGTGGAGATTGAACAAAAACTATAATGGTCTGTTGGACAAATGAGGCGACGCAGTGCCAATGTGTCTATGATGGCATCCCCAATATGGAATGAATTTAGAGGCTGAAGTGAGTGGGGAAGGATAGAAGACGAAGAAGAGTAAGGTTAGGTTAGGTTGTTACTATTCAGTTTAGGACAATAAACACGTCACCGTAGCATTGTGAGATAGGTTAAGATAGGGGCTGCAGAGAGGGATTTATTAATGCGGGTCTTGAAGAGGCTTGGATTATATTACTGTGACAAAATGCTGCCTTAAACCCTGCGACGGTTTTGTTATAGTAGTTGTAATTTGATCCAATTATGATTGTGTAGTTATTATAATCGTGTTCAATTTCAGCGACAACAGTTTGTGGTTGTCAATATATACAACACTCGGCATTATTAGTGGTGATTTCAACTATAAGCGAACTTTATTAAATAAAACATTATACACAGGTGATAAAGTACAGTTATTAGCAAATACAATTATCCGTACTTTAATTAAACAGAAATAATTATTGAAATTAATTTATTAAAAAATCATGACAATAAAGTGTTTCCCGATCATAATGAGAATGTGCCCCAATGATAATATTTAACAAAGATGAGAAGCACAATAATGCGTATTTATTATTATTTTATTATTTATTAGTTTTAACGCCCTTGTGAGCTTTTGTACGATTAGTGTATAAAACAGAGACAAAATTTTTAAATAAAAATAATGAACTTGAAGAAATAAACATCATATACATTAAAATATATTATATTTTGATGTGCGGTTACATCCCATGTATAAATTCATATATTCATTAGAATTACAAAATATTTTGATAAATAAAACACAATCGTTACGATCGTACGCACCAATCAAATTTCTAAATACGACCTGCCAATTATTAAAATGACAATATCTCACTGTCCATCTCCGATCTTATAATGGCGAAACGCCCGTCATCCAACACCTTGCTACCCATTTCACCTTTCTAACCCCACGATGTCAAAGATTTTGACCACTGACCCTTATCGGCAGGATTTATCGAGGACTCCCCCTATTATCCTGACAAATTTAGGTGTCCTTGTTAAACGCCGGGTTTACTTTCAGAAGCTATAAATCAGAGCTTACAGTATAGGTTAACGTATTTATTATTTTGAATGAAAACGACAATGAAGCTGTCCTAATAAAATATTTCAACTCTTGTAAGTGTTGACCACTTAAATAAAGGGTGTTTTTTTAGAGGTATATAAATTCAAAATGAAAAAAGACGCATAAAAATAATGTTAATTTCTATGATATTGGCTCTATTTAATAGATAATTTTATGCCATTATTGTTTAAATACGATTTTGGGCATACGAGTGCCCACGGCTGGCTCGAATGAAGCGCAATCGTGAAGTCCAATTTTCGCCAACTTTATCGAGGAACTGGTGCCATATAACGGCAACAACATGGCAAATGTTGACTTCCAAATGGTCCAACGTCTCTAATTTATCAGCATAGACTAGTGACTTCACATACCCCCAAAAAAGTACTAATGGTGTGAGATCACACGATCGTGAAGGCCTGTTGACAGGTCTATTACGTGAAATTATGCGCTCACCAAATGATTCACGCAGTTATTGCGGGCCTGTGTAACGTTGACCTGTGAACTGGCCTTCACGATCGTGTGATCTCACACTATTAGATTACTTTCTTTGGGGTATGTGAAGTCACTTGTCTATGCTGATAAACAGACGTTGGACAATTTGGAAGTCGACATTCGCCGTGTTGCCATTATATGGACCCAGTTCCTTGATAAAGTTGGCGAAAATTGGACTTCACGATTGCGCTTCATTCGAGCCAGCCGTGGGCGCTCATATGCCCAAAATCGTATTTAAACAATAATGGCATAACATGATCTATTAAATAAAGCCAATATCATAGACATTAACATTATTTTAATGCGTTTTTTTTCATTTTGAATTTGTATACCTCTAAAAAAAACACCCGATAGAATGGAACAATGGTGTTATAATTTAGTTTCCATATAATATACTAGCTTTTACCCGCGGCTTTGCTCGCATGGTATTTGGGGGAGATTACTGTAGCAATTAGCAATACATAATGTCCTTTCCCGTGCGTCCCCGTTCCCCTCCACCTTTTCCGCCTTCACACATTTTCATTTATACAAACTTCATAACGTCAGAACTTACCATTATTTACAGCCTATGTTACTTGCTGATAATGTAGCTTTCTATTGGTGAAATAATTTTTAAAATCGGTTTAGTTATTTAGGCGTGAAAGCGTTACATACTCACTTTCGCATTTATAATATTAGTATGGATGATCCCTTATCGCTGACCAATTTGTTGAAAAAATAACGAACTTTGATTCATTCTATATTTTTATGTATTGTGTACACGGTGTCTTGAAACTCGTTATACAAGCGCGTAACTGGTAAATCTACATCACATTTGGAGTTAATTTTGTGTAGTACCTTTTTTTATTCGAGCCCTCGTTTTCGAGTAAATTGTGTCTAAAATTGGAACGTTTTTGGTCAAATTTTTAAAAATTCGTTTGCTAGGAGGATAATCTCAACTGTTTCTCAAATACACCTAAGCGTAGACCTGATTTTAAAAGTTTTTAAGCCATACAGATGCCCAAAAAAGAAAAAAAATGTATATCCACATGCTAAGATTGAAAAATAAGTTTGTTGAGGATCTCCATTTAGAAAATTATTTTCCTTTGGGCCTATGAAATTACAGGGATGTTGTGTGGGCGGTCTTTACAAGGAAATGAAGGAGAAGAAGTTCTGAGAAACAAAAAGGTATAAGGGGTGAGTAGAAATCTGGGGTTCAGTGTGTCCAGAAGTGACTGACGTATGAATCCATCCCTCCAACTACGATGCAAGGCAATTTCCATCAATCCGGCCTTTCACCCGTACGCATTCGCTGCCAAAACCCACTTGTAGCTAATTCCGTGTGATTTTGCTTTACGAGTTTCCCGCTTGCACTACGAGTTTCCGATTACCATGTATTTGAAAGAATCGATAGTTTACATAAAATTGTTGGCCTAACAGACCTCAGACGAGCCTGAATTATTACTGAATATTTTACTGAATACTGAAATTATTACTGAATATTTTAGAAAGATTTTCGATATCTTGAAATGTTGGATTAATACTTCAAGGAAAAATTAGGTTTTCTGGGCTCACAGGTCGGCTCAAAACCAACTTTATCTATTTGTCCCTTAGTGGCTGAACTTATAAAACTTAAAAATGTTATTTTGTGAAACCATTCCTCTTGATGGCAAAATTAGATTGTTTATAATTTTCACCGAGAGATGACCAACATGGAAAATTAATCAAGTCAACCTGCTGCGATGTGGAATTACTGGCGCGTGTCTTGGAAACATTTTCCCCGGACCCAAACCACGATGGGCAAAACAGCTTCGTTGCACTTTTAGTACCGGTTGGTCACAAATACAATATTTTATTTTATTTTATTTTATTTTAAAAATAAAATTTTAAAAATATATTTTTAGTTTATTTAAAAAATCAGTTTACGCTAAATCATGTGAAAATTTAAATTGCAGAAGTTATGCTGGGGTCGTGCAGAACGATTTTTTGCCATTCGACATTTTGATGCTTTTTGTTGATTTATTTTGTAAAACACCTACATTTACACAATTTGTACAATTTCTACAATTTGTTTTTGAAATCTTAACAATATACCTACTCTCCAAATTTCTTTGAACCGCATCAATTTTTCTAAGTCTTTTTCTATCGTATTTTATTATAAAGATGCTTAAAATATTATATTAATTATAACTAAATGAAACAGTTTTTTTCTGTTAGAACCAATTATATGTTTTATTAACGCCGACCGGTTTCGGAAAAACCGTTCCTTCCTCAGAGCAAACAAATTATAATATTTCATATAAGGTCGGCGTTAATAAAATGTGTAAGTGGTTCTCACAAAGATTTATTGTTTCTTTCTTCAAAATTTGCAAATTCACTTTGTGGCGTCATTATTAATTTAATGAAAACAAATAACTTTGTGTACACCACTATTTAATTAACAATGTCAACATGTTTCGAAAACTATGTTTTCTTCGTCAGGATAATAAGTTAATTATCCTGACGAATTATTATTATTATTATTAATTATTAATTAACTTATTATCCTGACGAAGAAAACATAGTTTTCAAAACATGTTGATATTGTTAATTAAATAGTGGTGTACAAAAAGTTTTTTGTTTTCATTAAAAAATATATATATATATATATATATTGTTTCATTTAATTATAGTGGATAACCACAGAGTTAAAGCTACATTTAAAAGTATAATAATAATTTAAAATAAATATAATCGATTCTTCAAAAATAAAAAGAAGTTGAGGGGGAGGGAGGCGGGGGGGGGGGTGTTGCTAGAGAAATTCTGAGAAAAAAAGAAACAAGTTGCTCACAATTTTTAATATTTTGTGACTTTTCATATTTTTTTCATTTTTGATAAATATTTCAAAATAGTTCAGAGAAATAATATCTACAGTTACAGCGACAGTAAAGGAATCGGGCGAGAGTATCGACCATCTGTACATATATTATACAAAACACTTTTTCATTTAATTGACAAGGACATCAACATCACGAAAAATGTGAAGTTATTTACTAACAATAACTATTTAATTGAAACAACTTTTGTTTATCGACGAAATTGTGTATTCCAAGCATTCTGCAAGATATAACTTAATATTTATGTAAAGTACCAATAAAGAAAACGTAAAAGTCATGGTACAATATAGGAAAAAAAATATTATAAGATTTCGTAAGTGAATAAAACAAAACAGAAAAAAAAGAGTGTGCAATTCACACGAGGTAGAAGGGAGACTAAAACAGATAGAGTGGAGTGACTACGAAAGACCGCACAAAGACGAAACCGATTATACTATCTCATTCTCTCGCAGGCTAAATCCATGGATTTTTGTTTCTTTTTAGTGTTGCTATTTTTCATCGAGTTTCAAAAAGTTTTCACTTCAAAAATATGTAAAAAACCTTAGTTCAAAGTTTATTTAAGCAGAAAAGAATAAACAAAAACAAAAAACCTGCTATGCAGTTAAGACCTCGTTAAAACACGTACTGCTAAAATGTTTAATTAGTACAGCTTCGCACTTCATTGAGGCATATTAAAAATATCAGCAACATTAGCATAAAAGATAAAATAATTTCTTTTCAACGCAGATATCAAGAAGCAAATCCGTAGTTTAGGGGTTTTATTTTGTACGTGCATAAACTGATGAAGTATATTTTTTTATAAGAACAACTCTCTTTTTATAACTTTTGAAGGTTATTTTCTTCAATGTTATATATCATTGAAGAAGGAAATACAACAAATAATAATCTAAACGAAAATATGCAAGCGAACAAGACACAGAAAAATAGAAAAAGATAAAGGTCGCTACTGGGACAATAAAATCGGATATATTTATCCGAGACGCTGTCTAGGTTGCAAACCACTTCTTAGAACGATTGTTTTCAATGAAAAGAGGGTAGTTGCCTATGATGTGTTGCAGAAAAATTAGTCGAAGATAATATTGTTAATTTTAAAATTTGATAAAATGAGATTGACGATTTTTTTTTTTTTTTTAAAGAAAGACAAACATTCCCGGGTTACGAATAACCTAACAATGTTTGAAAATCTCCTACTACCACCACAGAAAGCCGAAAATATTGCTTGTGTTGTGATGGAGGACTTAGCCAGTCGAGGAATCGAACACGGGACGCCCGGGTGGGACCCAAACGCGATGCCCACTCAACCACTGACTGGTAGATATGACGGCAGTGGCTGAATTGGTAAAAGGGCACGTCTCTCTTAGACGAGAAGTTCTAGGTTCGTGTCCAAGTTGCAGCCATTATCTTTTCCTTTTTGTCTGTGTCTTGTTCTCTTTCATATTTTCGTTTAGATTAAGTGTTATCTTCTTCTTCAATGAAATATTAAATTTCAAATTGCCAAAAATCAATAAATAAAAAGTTAAAATAAAAAATACTTTGAAAAGGGGGTTTCGAAATTGAACTCTGATGTCTTGAAAGCATACAGAGCAAGTTAAATTAGTATTTGATTAAAGCGATTTGCTTATTTTCTTTAATGTGAATCTACACAAGAGTCTCTACTGCCCTGAGCCAGGGTAGGTAAAAAATGGATATATCGAGAGGCTGAACGGGAACAGTGCGAGAAAGAGAAGAAAGGAGGAAGGTTAGGTTATACAGGTCTGGCCACTGAATCGTGCATCGCTTCTGAACGAAATACTTATTATTAGATTATTCACCACTGTGGAACGTCCCACAAAATAAACTATAGGTATTATGCGTTATAATTTTATGGAAAATAACTTTTTGCTCCACGACCAAAGGCTCGGAAGCCGATGATCTAAAAAACCCGTTTTTCTAATAGAATTTGTGACGTACACAGAAAAATGAAGTATGTGGAAAATAAAAATATTTTTTTTCTTCAAACTTCACAAATATACTTTTTAGCATCATTATTGATTTAATGAAAACAAATAACTTTGTTTACACCACTATATAATGAACATTATCGACATGTTTCAAAAACTAGTTTCAAAAACAGTTGATACACCAAACATTTTACCACAAATTAACATCAACACACCATCAAGAAATTCAACAAGGAGGATGCAAGATATTTTCTATATATCTACCTACCACACAAATACAGGATATTTCTCCATTATATCACGAACATTAAGACATTATAACACTTTACACTGCTCCAATAATGAAATTGACATTTTTAATGACCCATTTAAACACTTCAAAAAATATATTCTACCATCAATCAATATTCAAAGACAAGCAAAGTTCATCTACTAAATCATTGTCCCACCAGCAGGGCGCCAATAATAAATTGTTGGCGATACTTTTGTGTTTTACCTTTAACTCATTCTTGTTTGCCATTCACTTTTGCATATTTAGCTAAATATTTTTGTTTTAATTTCTGTTATGTATTTAAATCATCCATGTATATAAATTTTTTGACAACATGCCTGTTTTAATAAATTAAACAAAATAAATAACTATGTTTTCTTCGTCAGATTCATATTTATTATCCTGACGAAGAAAACAAAATTTTTGAAACATGTCGATAATGTTTATTATACAGTGGTGTATATTTTGTTAATAGTTTTCATTAAATTAAATTTAAAAAAATAAATAAATAAATAAAAATCAATTTTTCTGTGTACCCTGTACTTCGTGTCCCTCTACGAAAGCAGATTGTAATTATCTCTCTTACGATGGGCAGCCAAACGAGAGTACAAACTTTGCCAATTAAAACATGGCCACGTAACCCGCAAATGGATGTTCATAACTAATAACACGTTTATGCAATGTTATAAATTACATTTCCACCATCGAAAAACAACATTTCCTCTGAAAGCATAATATTGTATTTAACTAGGTACTTTTTTATGTGAATACCGCACAAGTGCCAACTTCTTCCAACAACCTGGAGACAGTGAGACTATGGCATCCCCAATCGGAATACACTGTTAGGCTGAAGGAGTAAATTAGGGAAGGGAAAGAGATGGGAAAGAGATGGGAAAGAGGCAGGAGAGGATGTACCTACATGGATATTCAGATCTTGTTACCAAACAATATAGAGACATTTCAAGCAACGTTTCAATTCTGAATGTAAGGCCGGTGTAAGACTACCACCAGGGCGATTCAGATAGTATATTTCACTCTGCAACGTGCCGCTAATATACTTACCTTATATTATTTTAACCAGTACAGCGCTTTTTGCTACAATACGGCACTATTTAAAATACCTCGGATTGCTTTGCTGCCAATTTCGGCAAACTTTCCCTTATTTATAATTAAGTAGAGGTTTACGATTTTATAATATATTTTTTTATAAATCCTACGAATATGCGATAATATGTGATAGTAATCAAAAGATAAGTGTATTCATTGGCTATATAGAACTATTATCAGTTTTTTTGTCTCCATATTCGGAGACAAAAATCCATATTTATTTTCCATAAATTCGGAGGTATGATTTTTTTTTTTTTAATTCTGCGGAAAATATTCAAAATGATTACCAAAATATCTCGGGCAATCGGAGAAAAAAGTTTTAAATTGCGCTGACGCTCTAGTGGTTAAGTGATTAAATTGTAAACACAAAATAAGGCAAATAACGCCGGGATTTGAACCCGCGACCTCTAGATCGCTAGTCGAGAGACTTGTCTCTCGACCACGGAGGTCGTCAATCTTAAAATAAAATTAAATATATGTCTACAAATATCGAATACATTTATTTAAAAAAATATATATTTCTAACAAGGAGTTTTACAATTTGTCTGGAGAAACGTTACCAACTCAATGAAAATTATTTTTTCAAAATTTGTTCACGTAGGTAAGGTACCATAAGATTGAAAAAAAATGTGAATATGAAAGTTCAAATAAATACGATGTTTTCACACAGATAGACGAAACGATAAACGACCGATTTTAAACAGGACCTTGCTGCGCTCAATCAGTCAATTACACTCAAGAAAGAATTTATATATTGAATGAATTAATATAAAATTGATCGATTTCACCAAAAATAGACGCACAACAAACTTGTATATTCCTGTATCACTGTACAGGTAGATCATTTGGAATCGGCGCGGCGGTAGAATTTGGTACAGTATCAGTGGCGGTGTGTGGGGTTGAAAAGTGAGGAGGCAAAAACATTTTTAAAGTAAGAATTTTGTACACAATCTATCATCATCACTCTTGGCTCTATAACCCCTGGGGGTCTTGGCCTCATCAAGAGTCTTCCTCCATTCATTTCGGTTTTGTGCCAGCTCTCTCCAGTTCGAAAGCTCCAAGGTAAATATATCTTTGAAGACGTTGTCGCTCCACCTTAATCTTGGCATTCCCAAGCTCCTTGGCCCTATCAGTCTTGAGTTCAGCAGAGGCTTTGGTGCTTGATGCTCGGTCATTCTTTCCACGCACTGAAGTTTTCCCAGTTTTATTAATTTTGAGACGTTTAGATCCTTAAACAGAGTATATAGCACATTGTTGTAACGTGTGCGCCGAAATCCGAATCCGCGCCTCAAAATTTTCCTTTCAAAAACGTCCAGTGCTCGCTCATTCATCAGTACCCACGTCTCAGCTGCGTACGTGAGTACTAGCCTAATTATTGTTTTTACACTAATATCTTCGTGTTTCTGGACAACAGTCTTGCTTTTTTATTTGGTTTTATAGGCGGAAATAACAGCGATTTGCGTTCACTATGCGCTTCTAGATAGATCTCTTATGTAATATTATTATTATTTGTTATCAGGGAGCCTAGGTATGTGATTCTTGGTAGGGTTTCAAATTTTGGCTTCCACATGAGAGAGTTGGGGTTTTTGGGGTGCATCCTACAGCCATGTATTTGGTCTCTGCTGGCATACTACGAGACCCATGTTACAACCTATATCCAGGAAAAAACAATGGACTTACTACCATATAAAACTATAGTAATAATGTACAAACACAAGATAGACCATCAACTGCAAATTCGCCCTACTAAATTAATCAAAATAGTTTTATTCCGTAAGTACCTACTGCTGCGTAAAATTAAAAACAATCATAAAACTAAAATTTGGTCACTAGAGCACTAGAGCTAATCACAAATGTTGAGTTCTACTTTGGAAATGTTTGTTTTATGAGGTGCACCTCTAACCAAACGTGCAACGATAGTTCATTTCGATTCCACATGACTCCCACTCTCCTCCACCTTCGAAAAATAAGCGGCTCTTGGAGGCGGGCCCTATCTCAGCCTCCCTGCGTTTAAAAGTAGCTTGGCGAGGCAAGCAGAAATTCACATCTGGCTGGCCGCGTTGCATTGGTGATGAGACACATAAATTAAAGACAACTAATAATATTTAACTTGAAGTAACCTTAAGACTTATGTAATTTTAAATTGGTATCATTTCAATTAAAGTTTTACGTGTGTCTGGTATCTTTTTCCCCTTTTCTTCTCTAATTTTTAGGGAGGCAAAGCCTCCCCAGCCTCATAGCACGAACTGCCACTGAACAGTATCGAAAATTCAGTCGTAGAAATGCATCGGTAATGCAATTTTGTGATGCCGGCAAATCAATTATACGGGAGATATTTATAAATCAGAGCAGTCTATTAGAATATTCAAGAGTATATTGTGAATAATGCAATGTGACTGTCTCCCGCAACCAAGAGCCGTATATTTTTTTGATTTATCATTTTAATAAGGGCTAATGCTGAAGATTTAACTTTTAGAATTTTTGAAAAATACCAAATAGTACCAAAGATATAATCAGTCAAAAATGTTGATATTTTTGGCCGGCCGAAAAGCGTGTGACATCGCTATGCTGTACCGAATGGTGCCTTGTGTGACGTTACGAGACATAATTTTAACACGGTTTAAAATTTAATATTTTTTAATGTTTTTGAGATAATAAATTGAATTGAATTGAATTGAATTTATACTTTTCTCAAGTTCACTTTGAAAGCTCAGAATTTTGTCGTGTTCGAAGATAACAAACAACCAAACACCTCTGCCACAACACAACAAATCAACAACTACAAACCAACACCTCAGCCACAGGTCACCCCAAGTGTTTCGCTACATTTGGTGATCTAGCAGTGGTGCCCGGGTTCATGGGTGAGGTTTGTCTAGGTCTCGGAGACAGATGACCAGGACACACTGAACCCCAAATTCCTACCCACCCCTTAAACCCTTTTCCTTCCCAGAACTCCCTTCTCCTTCCTTTTCTTAAAAAAACCTCTCCACATAGCATCCCAAAGATGACATAGGCCCCTGAGGGAAATTATTTTCCTCAGGGCCTCCTATGTGGAGCTCATGTAAAAAAAAAAAACAATTTATCGTTGAAGAGAGAAATAATTCTAATGAATCGATGCGAAACACGAAACAAACAAGTCACATACAAATTAAAAGGTAACGGTCACGAATGGCATTCGAATCAAGTATCTCTTATCTCACCGGGGCCTTACCCAACTTGGCCATTGGATCTCGTATTTATTTATCATTTTTGTCGACCTCATGTTTCAAATTCAGAATTAACAATCACAAATGTGTTTTCTTTTAGTAAATTGCAGTATTGTTGTTTACGGCTAGAAAATAAAACCCCAAGCTTTTTTACTAGAAAACAAAGGGATGCGGCGCTTCTACCGCATGTACGGAGGGACCGCACCCGGTGTCTAGGAGTAACGGACGTATCAATCTATCCCTTCCAATATCATGCTAGGCAATGGGTTGAGAGAGTGCGGCTGAGATAGCTAGAATAGGTCTCACTCAACCAGTCTCCCTGAATCCGGTCCGCCATGCAGTGGTGATGAATTATGGCAGATGCGATGGTTATCCAATAAATGGTTCCAGGGACGGAGATACCCATACCCACCTCCCAAATTGACATTAAAAAAAAAAAAATCTATAGTGTCTCCTGTTCGGTTTTATATATTACCTCTTAATTTTGACCGTCATTACGTTAAATCCAAGCGTTTTCCCGTACAAGCTCGCATATTTACGTCAATTTGTGTTTTAGGTTCTATCTCAAAAGTTTCGGAACCAATAACCATTATCATTAAAGTTGAAACGTAAAGCAAGAAGAATATTTGCTATAAGAATAGAAAGGCGTGTTCAATCAACTAATTAAAACTCGTAGTGAACACGTGATAATGTATTTTAACTTGATCACGCCATCAAAAAGCACTTTTCTGAGGAAATATCGTTAAATTCAACGCCTGTTGATGGCCTAATGAAACATAAAGCATAGTGCGATAGTGACGGAGTTTCGTGTGGTTGACCCTTTCAGACCTGAATCAAAACATCGATCGTTCAGTTGATTAGTCAGACATCTCCAAGTATAAAATGTTTAAATAATGAGGAAAGCAAAATTTAAATGCTTACCGTCAATCAAATATTATTTATAACAGAAGAAAAAGATAACAATAATAATCTACTACTAATTTTTTGTGTCTTGTTCTCTTTCATATTTTTGTTTAGATTATTATATTTTTATTCAATGATATATTACATTGAGGGGAACAATCTTCAAAAGTTTTAAAAATAGAGTTTTTCTTATAAAAAATTGAATATTTAGACTTTTATGAAAAGTCAATAATTCCATGTAAAAATATGATTTATTTATTCGTGACGCTATCTAGGTTACAAACAAAATTCTTAGAATAATTGTTTTCAATAAAAAGGGTAGTTGCCTATAATATGGAAAAAAAAAATTGAAGATAATATTGTTAATTCCAAACTTTTAAATATAAGATGACTAATATGACGGTTTGACGGAAGGTGGCAATGGCGAAATTGGTAAACGCACGTCCCGGATAGATGAGAGGATTTGGGTTCGAGTCCCAGTTGCGACAATTATCTTTTTTTGTTTTTCTGTGTCTTGTTTTCCTTCATATTTTTCTTTTTCAATGATATATTTCATTGATCGGAGTAACTTTCAAAAGTTATAAAAAGAGAGTTTTTCTTATAAAAAAAATTAAATATTATTTACACTTGTCTGTGTTTTACATATTAAATATGCTATAAAATAACATCACGACGCTTACCGGTCCGGTACATTAGTATGACATTTTGAAATATCCTACTAGTGATCCAGAAAACACCAACATATTGTTTAATTCACAACAAGATTATGTGCATTTTAATTGATTTGGTGGTGTTTATGAGTAGTCTGAGTAATGTACCAATTAGAAATTAGAGAATGCACTTTATCATATAATTGCATACTCAACTCAAATTTCGATTTTTCGGAGATAACTGACTAATCAACTGAACGATCGGCATGTAGTGGTAGAAAATATTGGTGTTTTTTAAATTATTTGACCAATTTTCTTGTATTTAATTTTTTTTTAACTTTATGAGTAAAACCATAAATTGTTATATTTAATTAAATGAAGACAGTATAAGCGAAATCAATCGAAAATTTGGAAACAGAAAAATCACCTCTGGGACTCAAACCCAGGACCTATCGCTTTCTGGGCGAACGCGCTAACCACTGTAATATTTAATTAAATGAAGACATGATACAGTTAAAAATGACCGTACAGTTAGAATTGGCGCAGTGGTAAGCGCGTTCGCCGGAAAGCGAGAAGTCCTGGGTTCAAGTCCCAGAGGTGCCAATATCTTTTTCTGATTATTCTGTTTTCAAGTTTTGGATCGAGTTTCGCTTATATTGTCTTCATTTAATTAAATATTTCTATTTGAGGTTTTAATCATTAAGTTAAAATAACAATTAAATATTCATCCTAGACTTGCAGAAAAGTCAATAGTTGGATAAAGATTTATGGAATGGATAAAGATTTATCCAGACACTATCTAGATAGCATTTAGTTCGGGTGCGAATCTTGCAATCATACATAAAGAAAGCAGCCAATAAAATATGCGATAAGAAAAATGAAGATGGTTATACAGTTAAAAATGACGTGTAATAAAAAGTTTCGTGTTGATATATTAGTAAGATATTCTTTAATAATGAAAATGCTTTCAAAATTTATATTAAAAATAATAATTCAACAATTTATGACTCCATATACTAATATCTACAACCTGTATGTCGGACAAATATCTTCAGCTCATATGTTGGACAAATATCTATGAACTTCAGAGTGAAGAGTTATATCTACATTGCTAAGGTCGGATAAATATCTATGACGGTCCCAGTGGTGACGAATATCTATTAAGCGTAGGTGGGACTAATATCTACAGAGGGCAGCTGAACAAGAGGTTGTACGAAAAAGCATAAATTACTTCAATCACGTAATTAATAATTACGTAAAGGCATAAACAGTACGCCAATATGCTATACATAATTGCAAATCCAACCTGTAATCCAGCCTCCGCCAGGGCTGTAAATATTCGTCTACATCACCTGTTCCATAGATATTTGTCAGCAGTTTGAGCTGTAGATATTTGTCCTCACTTTGATTCCCATAGATATTGTTCCAACATACCTCGTATAGATATTAGTCAGAACATGGATTCTCATAGATATTAGTCCGATTCGTTCAGTTTTTGCAATTCCTGTAGATATTAATAGACGCCTCCCAATTTATGGGTGCGAAATCGAGGTCAAAAACAAAATTCATCACTTGTCAAATATAACATGGCTACCGCCTAAACGAATAATTAGAATACAACGAAAAAAATATCTGGCTAAAAATTCCAGAAATTGGAAAAAGAAAAGCTGCAATTCGTTTTATATTATTATTAATCTCAGTATTTTCAATTATACGTGCGGTCTGAAAGGGTTAAACGGATAAAATCTTTTATAACTCGTTAAGTTTAAGTGCGGAAAAATCAATTGGGAGAATGATGAGCCTTTTTATTAGTGCATTAATGATTTATTTAACGCTTATTGGCCTTTCATGTACATTAAAAATATTTACAGATGATAAAACGCTTGAGTACACATTAATGTAAATATTTGTTATTATGGGGTCATCGTGATTTTAATAAACAGACAAGGTTTGAAGCTACTTTAGTAAAGAATATGTGCGAATACACATCAATTAGTTGGTCTCTTAATAATCGCCACAGAGTCAGTCGTACAATTATAATAATCTATAAATATATTTGTTCATAAAACTAGTTCATAAGTTGAGTATCACAGTTATTTTAAATACTTCAAAGCAAAAGCATAAATATATATATATAAAAAACGAAATGCGTTTGGGGATTAGTGAGATGTCTATGTATTGCTATATTAAGCCTAGGAAATTTTTTAAACTTTCAAAATTTGACGGCCTCCGTGGTCCCGAGGCAAGACTCTCGACTCACAATCCGAAGGTCGCGGGTTCGAACCCGGCGTGCGCAAATAAATTTTGTTCGATTAATTTGTGTTATTTCACAATTTATTCATTTAAAATAATATATAGTATGTTTGCGGCACGCTCCAGAGTGGAAGATACTAATAGTATCGCCCTGGTGTAAGACCACCATTCAGAATTGAAACGTTGCTTGAAATGGCTTTAGCCGTGTTTAGTGACCAGATCTGAATAGCCAGGTACTTCCCCACCTACCTCTTCCCTATCTCCTTCCCCCCCCCACTACCTTCAGCCTCACAACATACCCCAATTGATGCCATAGTCTCACTGGCTCCAGACGGGAGCAGTTGGGACTCTTGTGCGGTATTTCATGTAAAAAAAAAAAAAAAAAAAATACCTTCTTTTAGCCCACACAGAGTTTTCTGGATTACTACAAACATATGAAAAAACACCTGAAAAGTTTCTTAGTCACCACAAAAATTCTTGCGAAACCGTAAAAAATTTGCGAATGACATTTTGCAAAACAATGATTGTTAAATTAAAATTCAATTTTCAAAACTTTTTAAATTAATTAATTAATTTGAAGCTATCTTAATAATTCGAATCGAACCAAGAATTGTAGATATTTTGAATAGGTACCTAAGTTATATACTAAAATTTATTGATTTATCTTATAATGTTTGATTGTTCTTATAATATTCAGAAATGAATATTTGTTTTTTATGAAAATTAAAATTTGAAAAAAAATCGTAACAGGTGGCACGCGAGCTGTTTGAAAACTGCATGTTGCGGGACGGGGAGCGGGAGAGGGGTGAGGGAAGGCGGGAAAGATGGAAGGGGAATACGGGAGGGGGAGGAGACGCGGGAGGGGAACGAGGACGTCGGGAAAGGATATGCGGGGAGAAACAATTTATTTCTTTGAATATGGCATTGCAACGCATGCTGGGAACCAGCTAGTATAAAATAAAATACATTAATAAAAACGATGAGAAGTCTCACGTTAATAGATATTCAATGTAAACAAAAATTGCAAAAATTATTCACGTATATTTGTGTCTACATATATAAAATAATTGGAATAAACAATGATTTTGTTTAAGGTGTTTAAGTTAATATTTATTTCCAAGACTGTAAAGTCTAGGAATCGGGGAATTTCGGTAGGATAGGGTTCTGGTGTTGTTAAAGTAAAAAGGTAGTAAATGTTGGCAAAATCTTTTGGCGATATGGATGTTGATTAATTGAAGCAATTCAAGACAGGTAATGGTTTTAAATCTGTGATTATTCTTCTTTCTGAAAGTTTTAAGTGGGACATTTTATCAAGTTGGTAATTATTATAATCAATGTTTTGTTCAGGAATATACAACATATAGCATACGGAATATGATATACGGCAAACGGCATACAGTATATAGCAAATAGCATACGGTATTTCTAACATACGGCAAAACGGCGGTGAATGATTGCATAATTTAAGCACCGGGAGGCCTAATGGGGAGCGCCATTACACTGATGACGGACGTTTTTGAACAGGGAAAACAATACCGCCAAACAATCAGCATTAACGATTATCATCCCTCACCCCTCCCCCCTCCTCCCCACCCTCACAGTGAACACTGGGCACTGAATACTGAATATCACAGCTTATTGCTGTGAATCGAGGGATTTTGAGAGCTAAACACTTTATTGATATCGTAATTCATCTCAGAATTTTCATCGTCGTTTTCCGTTGTCTTTGAAGTAGAAAGTTTGGGGCTTTCTTTTTCAGTTTCAGTAAAACAAATCAATCATTTTTTACTTTTAACGCTCAGTTCATTTAGGTATTTTTATGATTTTAAAGATATATGTTTGTATTGCACAAGAGGATATACTTAATATCTTTCAAGATAGGGAGGAGGGATAATTTAACTAAATTAACTATATGAAATATTTTTGAACATATCCAAATATTGAAAACTGTTTGGTTCGCTATCAAATTTTATAATTCGAAATAAACATATGAATTTTGAAAGCAAATATAATTTAAAAATGTCTCAACAATTTTATGAAAATTCATCTTTTTTACGGGCGTTTTGTAAGGCTTGGGTTGAACTTCAAATATCTTTTTTTCAAGCCCTATAGCACCGAACCGACCGAAATGTTTAATTCTCACTAAAAACCATTGTATGTACATGAATTAATCAAAAATCTCCGAAAAGAGCATTTTTTTAAATGCATAATTTTTGCGGGCATTTTGTAAGGCTTAGGGTTGAACTTCAAAGGCCTTTTTCTCGGGCCCTTTGCCACCCAGCCAACTGATATTCGGATTCTTACTTAAAACCGTTAAATAAAATTCGTACGTTTTTTTAAACTAAAATTACTGTTAAAAAAAAACATGCCTATTTTATTAGACAACTGTACTACAAACGTTATCGTTTTTGGTTGCTTCATGTAAAAATAATTAACTAAAAATTCTTAAGATTTAATTTTTTTTCTCAAATGGCATTCGGAAACTATATTTTTTATAAATGTGTTCAATTTAATTATTTTACTGTTAACTTTTAGACTTGAATATAAGGCGTGGTGTTTTCTCCTTCTAACGCCATTTAGATTATATTTCTCATCATAACAGTAAGTGAGACACAACGATTTCTGTGAGATCTATCGAATTGTTCCCAAAAGCAAACAATTTAGCCTAAGGGGTTAAACATTCTTCCACCGTGTTCTGGACCATTGCCCAGAAAGTAAGCAAAGTTTAAAAAATATAATTTAGACAGACGGTAACATTCTCTTGTTTTTTTTTACAATTCAATTCACTTCAGTTTATTATTTTTAAAACAAACCAAAATAGTTTATTTTAGTGTGTGCATTTGCATTTGTGAAGAAGAATTAGTAAATATAAACAGTGGTTGTACTCGTATCAACTAGTTTGTAACAAAGCTTGAGCTTAAAGGCAGCTTCATTGATGCTAAATACGTCGATTTCCGAATTGATTCAGTTCAAGAACAAGTTTGCTCTCCCCACAGACATGGCTATTAGCAAGTTAGTCTTGCAGGCTTGGAGATAGAACAAGAACAGGCCGTGCCGTCGGTGATGGAAATAACCATCGGGAACAAATAATGAAATCATCGACGATGATGGTTTGAAAACTCGAAAAAATTTGTCTCCAAAATAGTCGAAA
The DNA here is from genome assembly GCA_936435175.1 of Glyphotaelius pellucidus. Lineage (NCBI taxonomy): Eukaryota > Metazoa > Arthropoda > Insecta > Trichoptera > Limnephilidae > Glyphotaelius > Glyphotaelius pellucidus. The sequence continues at coordinate 12,960,113 of OW386561.1, forward strand.
TAAACTATTATTGAGAGGCATCGTGTACGTTTTTTTGCAAACACCTACGGCCACTGGATAAAATAAGGCTAAATTGAGGAATTATTTTAAGAGCGAATAACCAGACAAAACCGGAAATATGTCATTTTTAATTCAAATTTTAGATGTATTGACTCTTTTCCACAAAAAAATATAAATTGATTTCGAAAGACTGTTCTTTTTATCTAGTTAAGCTATTTTATAAATTTTGAGAAAGTATGTTTATTTTTAGTGCAATAGGGTTTTACCGTAGGTCGTTGGCAGATTTGTTAAATTTTCAAACAAATTTTGTATTGTACAACATACATTTCAAATCATAAATCATGCAGTAAAATAAATTATTTGGGAAAGCTACTCTTCAGATTTTTTTTATAGTTCAAATAAAATCATAAAAAAAAGATCCGCGTCCTTGTTTTGTGACGACAATACTTCAGTTTGTCTTTTTATTTACAGTCTTACAAACTAATATATTAAAAAATAATAAAAAAACATTCTAATTTTGCTTAGATATTATTAAAAAATTATAAATACTTATGATCAAAAAATAGTTACAAAAAGTACATAATTTTTATTGTTTTATCATCACGAGTTTGAGCATTTTTGAATATGGGTATTTATCACAGCAAATTTTGAATGAAATTAAATCGGTATTTAGTTATGATGTTAAAATGCTGGTACGGAGAATAATGAATCTTGCTCATCGGAACTGCCCTGTACCATTGCATGGATACGATCGCAAGATCATTGTACGACGAAATTTAAATTCTCGGTCGCTCTAATGGCTCTTAAAACATTTTTTGGATTTATTTTAAAGTTCCCGTGTGTTATTCGATAATCATAAGGCTATCTTATTCATTTCCCAGTCTAACGAGAGGTTTCGAAACTATTCTTAATTATTTGTTACTGCCATTTCGTGAACTGAAAAAATTTAAATAATTACTGTTACAAATCATTGATCATGTGTTTACATATTAAAAAAGGATGTTATGATGTAGACATAATGTAGATTTTAAATTTCTATCTGTGATTATCAACTAGGCCATAGAAAACATACAGTGATCATAATATTTTATATCGTTCCGAACAGTTACCACGAATGACCATTTTAATGTTAATACGCAGAATTCAAGCGTTCAGAAATTTAATGATTTTTTTATAAATCCGAAAAATATGAAATAGTCGGACAAATATAGGTGCATTCAATGGCTATCTAATGGTGAAAGCAATTTTTGTGTTTTAATATTAAAATTCGGGGGTATAATTTTTTTGAATGAGGGTTTGGAAAGGTGGTGAATTACGAGTATGTATTTTTATCCTGATTTGGATTTGCGGCTTACAGCCTTTCCGAGCACTGTAAACTGAGATGCGTGTGTAGGGGAATCTGCCAATAAGAACTCTTGACTACGCGGTTCAAATACATTTACAAGTAACGTTATATTTTATAATAAACTTGATACAAAATTAAGTTCGTAACAACTAGATGGTGACACGAGAGGGAATGTAAAACAGCCGAACTGAGCGGACGCGGGAACCGGAAAGAATTTGCATTATCATGCACTGAACCGGAGAGCAAGTCTCAGGGATACCAATCGGCAAAATTTAACTTTAGTAATGTTTTAAGGTTGTTCAGCCATAAGGGCGGGAACACGCCAGTGGTTGTCACTGCTATTTCAAAAAAAGAAAGTCATACTTTTCGGGGTCAAAAGGTTACAAATAACCTGACAATATTTGAATTTTTTATATTTCCATCAGTGTACAGCAGAGGTTCCCAAACTTTTTATCCCGTGGACCACTTTCAAAATTTTACTGGTTTCGGTGGACCCCCTGCTACAACATTTTTACCATATTCCCAAAACTCGACACGCATTGTACTTAATACTGAATATAATGCTGAAGTCGTGGTCTGTCACAACGGAGGGGAGGGGGGTAGTAATGTGTCATGAGACAGGGGGTGGGATGGGATATGGGCACGGGATGGGTCTCAATATGACCATTTTTTACCAAAATACTAGTAGATATGGGCAGATAGTACCTGCCTACATTGAAGGTAAAGCCAAGCCTGTACTGAATATCGAATATGCAAGTAACAGTCGCTGACCTTCTTAAAATACACTACTCAAAAAAATTAAGGGAAGTTTTAAAAAAAGAAAATTAATGCTAAAAAAACAATCTGATCCATATGCTGGCCTAGCTGAAAAAAAAATTTCAAGCCCGTGGGACTTAAAAATAAAAATTTTGCATAATTAATTTTCGCGCTACCTTAGGATTGCATGAGAATCGTATCACATAATTTTTTTTTGCCAAAAATCTGAAAATTAGAACCTTAAAGCTTCAAAATACTTTTTTTAAAGTCTCAATACGACCATTTTTCACCAAAATACAGCCTGTCAAAAATCACCAAAAAATTTGGAATTTTTTTTGCTCCCTTATTTTTTTTTATAGTTTATTTTATATGCCTTTATTGATACGTAAAGCCAAGCCAACATTTTTTTTCTTTACTATCGAAACCAGATTTTTTTTCGTGGACCCCCACTTACAATTTGTGGACCCCCATTTTTTAATCACGCCTTTGTGGACCCCCGTGGAGTCTCCTGTGGACCCCTCGGGGTTCACTTGGACCACTATGGGAATCACTGGTGTACAGTGTACACGGAAAATGTTGTTAGCGCAACCGATCAAATACATCGCATAAAAGCTGAAGATAATCATTTAATCGCAATTGGTTTGTAATTGCATTCAATCAGTGGCTAACGTCGTCATGTAAACATCTATTTTAGGGTTTTGAAGTTGACGAGAGTTTGACAGCCTCCGTAGTCAAAGGGCAAGGCTTTCGACCCGGAAGTCACGGGTTCAAATCCCGGCATGCGAATGCAAATTTTATTGGAATGATTTATGTCATTTAAGATTTAATAATTTAAAAATGTTTGCGACACGTTCCAGAGTGCAAGATACTCGCAGTATCGCCCTAGTGTAAACCACAATAATTCAGAATTGAAACGTCGACTGAAATGGCTTTAGCCGTATTTGGTGACTTGATATGAATACCCAGGTACTTCCGCCACCTTCCTCTTTCCCATCTCATTTTTCTCCCCACTGCTTTCAGCCTTACAAGATACCCCAATAGGAAATGCCATAGTCTCACTGGCTACAAGCGACTAGGAGCAGTAGGAACTCTTGTACGGTATTCACAATAAAAAAATGTGTGCGGTTCGCACGCGGTAGAAATGAATCCTCCAGAAAACTTAAGTAGTCAAGAGTGGAGAAGCACCGCACAAAGAGAAGACCGATTATTCTATATCATTCTTTCGCAGGCTAAATCCTATAGATATATGTGTTTGTCTGTTTTTAGTGCTGCATTTTGGTTTCATCGAGTTTCAAATCACAACGATGCTTAAGAAGTTTTCACTTCAAACATTAAAAAAAATGAGTTTTTGGCAACTAGTAACATTAATATTTTATTAAATTATGAATTGCAATAATTTTACATTTGTTTCACCGCTGATAAGAAAGGATGTAAAGACCATTGGCTCCGAATAAAATTCACACAAATTACAAAAATATAATTTTCGTGTTTTAAGTGTTTGTGTTTTTATTCCAAATAAATGCAACATTTTGTATTAGACACAAGAATACTTCTTAAGTCGTAACATATATTTGTTAAAGCGAACAGAAGATAAAGTCGAGATAAACAAACCGTACGCAATTAACTTCAGGAGGCGAGTGTTTGCGACAGCCAATTGATAGCATTTGGATATTCTCAAAGTCAGATTAGCGACGTTAACTTCTCGATTTCTCTACGAGTTCACAACTCTAATTGTTCACTGTCAGATGTGGGTGTTTATACCTGCGTCGATTCAACGAAAACAAATTTAAGCAACACGACGATAACAAATTTAAGCCACACAAATATAGCAAGAATAACATCGGGCTGAAAGCGTGTCTATTATAATACTGTACCTAATATATGCTTTGTAAATATATTTAAAGTGCGATAAGTTATTGGTTTATGAACAGTATAGAAAAGTCGCAATTTGGGTGACTTGGTCTAATGATATTACAATACGAATAGATACGTTATTGTCTCACAAAATCAACCAAGAATTTCCAGTAAATTCTTAAATCTATTCTCCTTTAATGGAAGCAATCTTCAGAACAGGACCTCCATCGATATGCTTGGTGTAACTCTAATTGACCAGCTCTGGTATGGGGGCTCCATCGAAGCCAGAGTTAAGTTAGCCTCTCAGAAACTGGGCGTACTGTACAGGGCCTGCAGATACTCTGCTAACCGTGTACAAATCGCAAGTGCACCCCACGGTTGAATTTGGCAGCCACCTCTAGTCTGGAGTCAAAAAATACCTAAAATAAAAAAAAAAACCATCGACTCTGTGCAGAAACGGGCGGTCCGTTTGATAGATTCTCCTAACTTAACAATTTTGCAATCTTTAGAGCACACGTCTGGTGAGAATGCTGTCCTTGTTCTACCGGTATTACGCTTGAAGATGCTCCGAGAAACTAGCATCATTGATCTCTTCGGCACCGGTGCATAATCGGGAAACACGCGCCCAACATTTGTACACAGTTGACATTAGTCACACGAGAACGGGTCATTTATACGGCTCGTTATTGAGTTCAACAGCTGTGGAACGATTTGCCGGCCTGTGTGTTTCCTCCCTCCTACAACATGGGTTTCTTCGAGACCCATGATAACTCCCTCCTCTCCTCCAAAACACCCTCCACACAGCATCTACAAAGATGACATAGTCCCTGAGGGCAATTATTTTCCACAAGGCCTCCTTCGTGGATTTAATGAAAAAAAAAATTCAAATTTTATTCATGTACCTACTATTTTTACGATATTAATACCATTTAAAGATCGTATTGAAAACATCTTAAATAAAGGCTAAAAACAAATTAGCTTCATTTAACACATCACAAAACTGTTCAATACACCTTTTATAATTGAACTTATTTATATATCATCTCGAATTCGCATCTGCCATTTGAAACCCTCAAAACCAAAGATATATTAACCGAATTAAAATATTTAAAAAAAAAAATTTTAAATACCTGTCCCATCGTTTTGAAAATCATCTGTAACTCTATTGCTTTTTACAAGAGGAGAAAAATGTTTGATGTACTATTTACTCCTTTTTAAGATTGTGAACTCTCTTATTGGCTCATAAGCCCTATTAGAAAATATTTCATTTTGTTTCCCCGAACGCAATAACAGATCAAATACCTTTATAATAATAATAGTTGAATAATTTGTAGAACGCCATTTTTGTGACAAACCACCTCATTTTAAATACTCGTACAACATTTCTAATCGAAATACGCACTCAGTCTTACAATGCCCTAAGGATATTTATATTTTCCATTGTACCCTTAAACTTTCCTGTTACAATATTCATTCCTACAACATTGAAAGGATTCAACATAAGTTCTTAAGATATATAAACTATAAATTGCATATTTCGGTACAACACATTGATTATAATTACCTATTGGATAAAATGTCCATATTAAAACTTTCAGAGAGAAGAATAAACACAGACTTAATACTATTAAACAAAATACTGCTTTACAAAATTGACTGTCCTGAATTGCTTCAATTAATCAACATCTATATTTCCAAAAGATCTGGCCGACATTTATTACCATTTTATTTTAACAACACCAGAACACTATCTTACCAAAATCCTCCAATCCCGAGACTTCACAGCCTTGAAAATAAATATTCTAATCTAAGAGATATATTTCACCTTACAAATAACCAATATAAATATTTAATTAAATGAAGACATTATGAGCGAAACTCAATCGAAAATCTGGAAACAGAAAAATCAGAAAAAGATATTGGCACCTCTGGGACTCGAACCCAGGACCTCCCTACTTTCCGGGTTGGGCGCTCTTATCCACTGAGCTAAGGTGTCGATATCCAATTCGGTCACTTTTAACTGTACCATACTTCGACTAAGAACCACCCATATTATCTTCATTTTTCTTAACGCATATTTTTATTGGCTGCCATCTTTATGAATGATTGCAAGATTCAACTCGAACTAAATGCAATCTAGATGGTGTCTGGATAAATTATTATCTATTTTATTTAATGTGCGACATCTATTGACTCTTCTGCAAGTCTGGGATGAATATTATTATTTTAACTTTATGAGTAAAACCTCAAACTGTAATATTTAATTAAATGAAGACATTATGAGCGAAACTCAATCGAAAATCTGGAAACAGAAAAATCAGAAAAAGATATTGGCACCTCTGGGACTCGAACCCAGGACCTCCCTACTTTCCGGGTTGGGCGCTCTTATCCACTGAGCTAAGGTGTCGATATCCAATTCGGTCACTTTTAACTGTACCATACTTCGACTAAAAAAAAAAAAAAAAAATGAAGATAATATGGGTGGTTCTTAGTCGAAGTATGGTACAGTTAAAAGTGACCGAATTGGATATCGACACCTTAGCTCAGTGGATAAGAGCGCCCAACCCGGAAAGTAGGGAGGTCCTGGGTTCGAGTCCCAGAGGTGCCAATATCTTTTTCTGATTTTTCTGTTTCCAGATTTTCGATTGAGTTTCGCTCATAATGTCTTCATTTAATTAAATATTACAGTTTGAGGTTTTACTCATAAAGTTAAAATAATAAATAATAATATAAATATTGTTTAATCCTTTTCTTTTATATATCTAGGCACAAATAGACGTGTATAACTTCTGCAATTTTTTTTTTGTTTATTTCATTATCTATTTATGTAAGTTTTAATATCATTTCTACAAATCTATGTTATTTTTATTATGTATACGTATGCTTTTGTTGTTTTTAGTCTTTTTTTTTTCATTAAATTATATTTTCTTTATTGTTCTAATTTTCATGTACTTAAAATAAATGTGTACTCAACTTATAAACTAGAATGTAAAAGCCCATAAGGGCGTGTAATAAATAAATAAACGTTTAAAATCAAATTATCCTGACAAAGTACTCAAATAAAAACTTTTTTTTCTTCATTATTTGTTTTCTATTCATTTTTTGCTTTTTAAACTGTAACCATAACAATGTAAACGTAAAATGAATGTATATGTACAACTGTATGTGTTCTAAGTAAACTTAAATATGTACACAGGACCGGGCAACGTTTACAGACTCAAAAGATGCGGTTAATACCTACTACATTCTACGTCACAAGTGTTAATGAGATAACAAGATACGCCTACTCGCTTGCACTAAGACGAATACCGAAGGCTGTATGAGACGACCACACACTTGACCTTGCGGTTTGAATTCAATTTTATACAAATCTACGGTTTTATTGCGAGATTTGTAAAATTTTGCACACTTGACCTTCAATAGAATGGTCATTGTCTGCAAGATATTTTGAAAAACGAACCTCATTCTCTTTTCCCATCCCTTGAAGCAGAATTTGTATACTTCTTGATGAAATTTTGCACACTCGATGTTCAAAATAAGAAGAAAGATACTATCTTCATCTGCATAAGGCCCGGGCAACACCCGGACTTCAGCCAATAAGGAACTCCAGTCCAATTTTTTTAAATTTTTTTAAATAAGTAATGGCCTTCTAACTTAAATAACTGCATATTTATTTTTATTTTTATAGTTAGTTTTAATAGTTAAAATAAATGTCAAAGTTTTAATTTTTCAAGATCCCCCAAAAACCACCGTATCTAGTGTGACGTCATCATGACCAAAAGCTTTGGTTATTTTCAACAGATGTTGTCATTTTGTATGGAAGAAGCTATGAAATTATTCAATAAGTAAAACGTTATTTAGGTGTAATTATTTATTTATTATATTATATTTATTAAATTATTATATTTTTCAATATATTATTACGGAAGAGTGGTATAAAAATTGTTTAAAATGATTATTTCTTTAGCTTTACAAATCGAAATCAATATTATGGAAACCGAAGCATGAATTTTGTAGGCAAATGGAATCAGCTGTTCATCGCCGGCCATTTTGAATTTCAGCATTGGAGCGTTTTAACAGACAATACTAGGCATTAGGATCGTTTTTTGTACAGTTAAAGTTTTTGAATATTTTAAATAATATAGATAAACTAATAGAGATACTTAATTTTGATACTGAATTATTTAGGCCAAAATAATGTTTCAATAAAAACAATAACTTTTATATGTCCAAATCTCTATAAACCAATAATACGGAATGCTGGATCAGCGTTCATTGTTCTATAAGAACATATTTTTTTTAAGCCATAATATTTTTCACTGGAGTTCCTTACTATCGATAAAACCTTATCGAGCGAACAAACGACAGTTCACAACAACGAAGGACGGGTTATTTCACAGAATTTTCAAAGTTAACATTAAAGTTCTGTAAAAGTTATATTTGTTATTATTTCATATGGGTCGGTTGTTTCACGGTACTTCGGTGATAACAGAACTTGAAAAGGACTTTCACAAAAATTCAAGTGAACTTTCTGATGAAATATTGTAATTCTGTAAAACAATCCATCCTGAGTGTTTTTAATTTATTCGACGTGAACTGGTTTTTGTGCGTTAGCGATCTGCAGTCATGCTCGGGAACGGTGCACGGTTTTACAACTATTGACGCAAATATACTTTCATTTCTTTATATATGTACCTTAACATTCCTACCTATTCTATCTACCATCATTAACCTTCCCGAGCTGGCGACAATACCCTGACTGGTGAAAAATGACAATAACAATTTACATCAAGTCTGAAGTCTGTTATGTGCTTGCAATGGTCTAAAGCTATCTCTCAGTACATTCAAGACTGTCCTGAATTAATAAATGTAAAATAAATCTGTTATGTGCTGTGCAATGGTCCATAGTAACCATTCAGTGCATTCAACATCAATTGTAAATTAAGTAATTTATTTGCGATCACGCCTTTATCCATTCACTACGCAAGAAACCCCGATACGAAAAGTATGTTTGGAGTGATTTGTCAAGTAGGGTATTTTAGTCTTAAGCCAAACCAGAAATTTGTACGAAACTGCACTGTTTAGTTTTTACGTCCCTCTTAATATTGTGGGTTTTTTTAAACAACCAACAATTTTTAAAAGGGTTTACACCAAGCCAGAAACATTGTTTCTACAATATATTGGTGGCATTGTTTAAGTAATATACGGCAAGGGCATTCCCAGAACCCCGAAGCCAGATACAATCTCCGGGGATGCTTGAAGGGTTACCACATTTTGCCAGTGGAGCGTAAAACGGGATTAAATTATTTGTAGGGGTGATGTTTGTTTTACATTGTTGACGCCGAGTTGCCAGGTAGGTACTTTAATTGGATTAGCGATGAATTTGACATGGCATGACAAAGTCAATTCAGAACAAAATATTTAGTTTGCAGATTAAAAAAATTTAACTTTTGAACAGCGAGTAAAATAGTTTCGTGTTACTAAGAGATAGGCCGACAGGTGTGCAATTACCTAAGCCCGAAGAAAACTCTCTTTTTTTTCAAGCTTTTGCAAAATTTTCAAATATAAAAATTCCGCCAAAATTGATCGGATAATCAATTTCGTTGGCCTGTCTGTAGCCTAGAAGTCAAAAGTGAGTCTTGTGTTTATTTGCGACAATTTCAAATCGGTTTTGATCACACTTATATGGTAAAAGTTGGTTCAATAATAAGAAGATAGTAGATTTATTTTTATTTTTTCAAATAATAACGTTTCTGGAATTGAGATGAAAGTGATCTTGTCTCGAAAAAATTGTATTTCGACTGTGCGAACACCACACACGTGTCCAACTTTTATATTCTATCTCCGTCTCCACTATTTTCACAATGTACTCCAATCAAGGACACCAGTTTCAATCGCTTTAGAGCAATTAGGAATACTGTGCGGGATTTCTATAAAAAATTCAATTATTACAGACAAAAATCTTTTCTCGGTGAAATTTGACGTAGTTTTTTTCAGTGAAGTTTATTAATTTGTCGAAAAAAAATTAGGGTTATGCTTTTTTAGTGCTACATATTCAAACATACTATTTTGTTTTTTTGTGCGCCGCGTCTATGTGATTCAAGGAACTCAAATTTTCATTGAATTTTAGAGTCGTTTTCAAAATTGGAACTGTTCGCCTGAAGGGTTCAGCCAAGCGATAAAGTATGCAGGTACGTACCTAAAATATAATAATTTGATTGAAAAATTAATCATTTTCAAAATTGGAATTTAAAAAAATACTAATTTATATTGCGTAACTCAGATTAATGTCAGAATTAATCAGATCTTATCAGATCTTTTACTTAATTGAAACGGAAGATTTCATATATTATTTGCGATAAAGTACCTACTCAAATTTGTCACTGATTTTTCAAGAATTAACACTATTCCGTGATTTATCACGTGTCTGCGCTAGTATGAAAATAATATCGTTAAATAATTTGAATCTATTCTTATGCTAAAACCACAGATAATACAAAACAAAGGTTGATATGACATTGAAGCCAGCGTATCGTCATTTACGAGTACAACAGCGCGGATATGCAATGACCGTTGTGCATTTGATGTATTGATAGAAACAAAGGCGGGGCACCGCTGTACGAAATTATGATTTGCAGTAGTTTGGGAAAAATTTCCCAATTTGGGAAGTTGGTGGGTGGGTACCGCCGCTCCAGAAACCATTTATTCGATAACCAACACATCTTTCATAGATCACTTTAAGTAGTTCGCTACGTTTAGTTACTTAGCAGGGGTGCCCGCGTTCATGGGGTGAGGTTTTCTAGGTCTTGGATGCAAATGCGTTTGTGACTTACTGTGTGGCGTGCCGGATCGGGATCCTGTTTGAGGGAGAACTAACCTAGACCTCTCCATCCAGACTCCCTGGACCCGTCACTTTGCACCGCAGTGGGAGGAATGGATCACCCGTCAATCTCTCTTGGACGTATTGAGCCACAAATTCCTATCCACCCCTCATACCTTTTTCCTTCTTAGGGGCCATCCATAAATTACGTCACACGAATTTCATGATTTTTTTACCCCCCCCCCGTCCCTGTCACACATCGTCACATTAGTGAGACCCCCTCCCCCCTAGTGTGATGTCACACATTTTGCGATTTTTCATTTTTTCGTTTACATTTAAGTTTTGCGTGTTAATAATTTAGATTTTTACATATGACGTCACACAGCTGATGACCCCCCCATACCCCTTGTCACACAATGTCACACTTCTCTACACCCCCCCCCCCTCCCCCCTTAAAGTGTGACGTAATTTATGGATGGCCTCTTAACTACTGTCACTCAATAAATAGCCTACAGACCCAGTCCAATTGAGTCAACCAGAACAACCCGTTCTTCTTAACTCTCCCTATCTTTATTCGTTTGATCTCGCTCCGACCGTCCTCTCTTCTTCTCGACTCGCCTATTTTCTTCGCTGACCATTGCCATACCCTGGACCAGACCCGGCTATATAAGGGAGCCACTGGGCAGGTCGGACCAGCTCTATAGCGTCAACGCAGACGACTTTCTCCCTCCACACATGGTAAAGGGAGCTAGCGATGGCGCCTCCGTGGATCGGGACCTCCGATTTATCAGTTAGTTCTTGTGTCTTTCACCTCGTCTGGCACACTAAAAATGGCTCACAGCGCCTTTAGAAAGACTTTCCACAAAAAACAGCACTATACAAAAAATCCAATTATTATTATTATGGCCTTAGGTCCATCACTCTAATTTCTACTATTCATATCTAAAACTAATAACAATGAAATAAAAAGCAGCTCATTTTCTCTAATATTGCCATCAAACGTAATGAGTTATATCTAACGGGGGTATATTGCCCTAATAGGGATGTTATTTGCAATTCTGGAAAATGATTATATTTTATTGATGCCGACGTAGCCTTAAAAGAGAACGAGGCGTAATAATCTAAATGGAAAAACTGTTTCATGTATTTTTACTAGACAGAAAATTTATTTTAAGCTCCAGTTTTATGTGGAATGGTTATTTTTTTGCTTTGAAACGTTAATTTTATTCTGTATCACGTAAATTTTCTACGTAGTGCTTTTTAAGCTCGTTTTTTGTAGTAGTTCTAACAGTAGATATCGCATTCAAAGTGTATGTTTTTAATTTTCTTTTATATAAATCAAACCAAAAATTTATTTTTAAATTATAAAATTTAAGTAGGTACTTAATACCCAACTACTTATTTATAAATCATAAATTAGAGTAGGTATATGTTACACTTTTTTTTTCAAATTAGTAATTGACGTCATCTGTGGTCCAGGTGTAAGACTCTCGACTAGCTAACGATCTTAAGATCACCGGTTCAAATCCCGGCGTTCGCAAATAAATTTTGTTTGTTTAACTTAACAATTAATTCATTCAAAATAATATATAATAGAGTAGAAGATACGCTCAATATCAAACTGGTGTAAGAACACTATTCATAAATGAAATGTTGCTTCAAATGGCTGTGCTTGGTGACCAGATCTGAATAGCAAGGTACTTCTCGATCTTACTATTCCTCACCTCCTTTCCCTCCCCATTATCTTCAGAAATATATATATATATGTAATAGGTTCAAAAATATGTCACTATATTAATGACAATTACTTTTTCAAACTTTCTTCAAGCAGGAAGGTAGGTACCATAATATTAAAAAAATACTAATAAGATGAATAAACACCACCATTAAAACGGCCGCCATCTTCAAACGGAAACGGAATGTACAAACCAATTTACGGACAGACGAAATGCAAATCAATCGACTTCAGCAAGATAAATTGATGAACCAGAATAATGTATGACATGTGTATGCATGACAGCCGGCCTAGTCCAGCGGTAAGGCTCTTGATTCACATTCCGAAGGTCGCGGGATCAAATCCCGGCATGGCAAATAAATTTTATTAAAATAATTGGTGTTATTTCACTATTTATTCATTTAAAATAATATATAGTATATTTGCGGCACGTTCCAGACTGGAAGATACTCTCAGAATCGTCCTGGTGTAAGACCACCGTTCAGAATCGAAACGTTGCTTGAAATGGCTTTGCCTTTGCCTTTATTGAATGACCAACACCTCTGCCATAGGTCACCTCATGTGGTTCGCTACGTTTGGCGATTTAACAGGGGTGCCCGGGTTGATGGGGTGAGGTTTATCTAAATCTTGGAGGCGGATGACCAGGACACACTGAACCCCAGATTCCTACCCACCCCTTAAACCCTTTTCCTTCCCAGAACTATCATCACATTCTTTTCCTTAAAAAACCCTCCACTCAGCAACCCCAAAGATGACATAGGCCCTGAGGGAAATTATTTTCCTCGGGGCCTCCTGTTTGGAGCTCATGTAAAAAAAAGCTGTGTTTGGTGACCAATTTGAATAGCCAGGTACCTCACCTTCCTCTTCCCCATCTCTTTCTCCTCCTCACTACCTTCAGCCTCACAACATACCCCAATTGGGGATGCCATAGTCTCACTGGTTCCAGACGGGAGCAGTTGGGACTCTTTTTTAAAAAGGGTTTTTTCGATACCATTTTTCACGAAAACCGCGATCTAAAAGTAATAAAAAATTTCTTATTTTGTTTTCGTCAAAACCGAACAAAGTACCCAAAATTTCCCATAATAACTCCATAATGTGGCGAATATTTCGTTTTTGGCAAAACAACACAAATTCACGGAATAAATTGGAGCCTGTAAACATCCCGCGTTATTTTTAATACGAAAATGTACGGGCCAGAAAGCCTTTGAAAAACACTTGTAATATTTTGAAAGCTTCTTTCAGGCACGTACTAGCACGTTTAAAAATACATTATTAAAACCCTGGTAAGAAGGCAGTATTTGTATTTTGTAAATGGTCACAATTTTTTTTTTTTTTAAATAATAGTTAACACCCGGCTTTTCCCGAGTTTTAACAGTGGTTTTTTTTAAATATCCGATCATTGCATAATAAACATTATGAAATATCAATTTATTGATAAACGTGCTGCAACAAGATGTTTTATAAGATTTTCACAGCCAAAAATATTTTTGTTATTTGTTTTTGGGGTGTTATGCCGTATTGCGCTACCTCCTTTTTTAGCTAACGTCTCGGACAGCGTTACAGTGTTCATCATCAGGTCAGATGGGAAGGAGGTAGCACAACACGGCATAACACCCCAAAAATAAATAACGAAAAAAAAACCTGTTGTAACAAGCTTATTTTCACACGTTTTTGTATACCGTTTTTTTTTTTCATTTTAATAACCAATTTGAGAGGCGGGTATGAGTACCGCCACCACGGGAACCATTTAGTGGATAACCGACACTCTGCCATAGGTCATCCCAAGTGGTTCGCTACGTTTGGTGACTTAGCTATTTTTTTAACAATATTAACTATTACTAACTATTTTTTTTACAATATTAACACCTTTCGGCTTTTACATAATATAACATAGTATCAGGTGTAAATTCTGCAACATGAAAAAGACAGCTCTAGTGAGCTTGTAAAACAGCAAGAAATAGAAAACAGAAGTTGAAAAAGACATATGTAGTTGTACAGATAACATATCAAACAATAAATACTACAATATTTAAATATTACCATATTGCAACAATGAAAAAATATATTTATATAATATTTATAAATAACTTCACTTAAAGAGGCACGTTAAAAAAATTTAAAGGTAAGTTAATACTAGGGTCAATCAAAATGCCTCCTATTTTTTTTTATTAAATAAAGTTAGTTAAATGAAAAAATTACTTCGGCGCTATTCCTCAAACCATCATTTACAATCTACTGCAATGGTAACTTTCTGTGTCAACGGGTGGCAACACTGCAGTTGCTTGCAAAAAGGCCGATATTAATGTTCGTATTAGTCAGCGTTCTGTGATTAAATTCTTGAATGCAGAAGGTGAAACACCTATTTGCATTCATGGAAGACTGAAAAATGTGTACGGTGATGCAACTGCACCGAATTGTGACCGGAGACGAAACATGGGTTTCATGAAACATGAATCAAAGTGGCAGTCAATGGAATGGCATCATACAAACTCACTGAGGACAAATAAAATTCAAAACTGTGCGATCAGCAGGGAAGGTTATGGCGACAGTGTTAAGGGATGCAGAGGGTTTGTTTATGATTATTTTTTGGAGAAGGAAAGTACAATAAATTCTGTTAAATACGACAAAACCCTCAAAAAGCTTAAAGCTTAAACCTTCGCTCAACAAAAGCTATGGCGGATGGCCTTAGGAAGGAGGACCGTGCTTTTCACCACTCTGGGATACACGCCCTTGTTAAAATATGGACCAAAACTTTAGAAATAGATGGAGGTTATATTAAGGCCGCACTCTTGAAACGCACAGCGCTGAAAAAGAAGAAGATGGAGAGATATGTAATTACGAGTGTTGGACAGAGCGCGCTAATATGTTTAGTCGTAGAATAGCAGCGAAAATTGCGAAAAAGCTTAATAAAACATGACTCGTTTAAAATAGAGCAAAAATCTCGTGGAACGTTTCTTAAGTATAATTTAAAAAACCTTGTGAATTTTTTCACAAATATAACTTGTAAAATAAAAGAAATAGACTTGTTTAAAATAATTTTCGGAGCATACTATGCGAGTTTTTTCTATCGAGGGAATTTCATATAATTTGCGTTTCGGCGTGGAACGTATCTAGATATTATCTTCAAAAATAACATATATTTTTTTAAGAGCTTAAAAACTTCAAATGTTTAAGGGAGATATGTAAGAAATCGGTCGAAATACGAATAGTAGACCCTTAAAAAGTGACGAATTAATCGTGAATAGTGAAGTTATCGACCTAGGTAATTGCATTTTTTATTTCTTGACAATTAAAGAAGAAAAAAATAGGAGGCATTACTTTTTGGCTGACCCTCGTAATAAATAAAATATATTATGTAATGAATGTGGATCGAAGTTTAAATAGGAACAAAAGAATAATGTTTCGGTTTCTTTGTTTGGACACGAATAAGGCTATAAAAGGAAAATGTCTTGTATGAAAGCCCTCTTCACCCGTTGACCATCACGCGATAACGTTACTTAAATATAGTCTAATATTATACAGGTATGTTTTTTAGGTTTTCACGGCCAAAAAGTATTTTTGTTATTGTTTTTGGGGTGTTATGCCGTGTTTCGCTACCTCTTTCTTTAGCCAACGTTTCGGACAGCGTTACAGTGTCCATCGTCTGCCCTGATGATGGACACTGTAACGCTGTCCGAAACGTTGGCTAAAGAAAGAGGTAGCGAAACACGGCATAACACCCCAAAAACAATAACAATAATATTATACAAGTTATATCTTTTTATTTAACGGTCCCGAATAAAGTAAAAGCACGACATCTTTTTTTTTAATTTATTTATTTCATTTTTATTTAGTAAAATATTTACACATTTATGTACATTATTTATAAAATGTTTTGACTGTCCACTGGGATTATTACTCTTATATTAGAAGTTGAGAAGATGTCTACATATTACAAGAAATAAACTTTATTTCCAATGAAATAATAAAATTAAGAAATTCTGTGAACAACAATCTACCAACAACAACAAATATGGTTTATAATTAAGTAACTATTTTTAAAATTCTACTTTACACAATTACTCACAACACAAATAAAGTATTTTTTAATGATTTATACGTATTGTACAGACGCTTCTGTAAGCTTAAATCTTTGTTTTTCTGAAATGTTGTTTACAGTGTTTTGGTTTATAAAGGCTGCGACGGCATTTTTAAAAGGTAAACCCTTAATAAATAGCCTTCTAAGCGCCCGCATCAAAACCCAAAATTTCACATAAATAACTAAATTAATGCCAAAATCTTGGGCGTAAATTGATTTATGTTGTCCCTGTGAGAACACAACCCGCTTTCTCCAAGTATATAAGCTTGTTCTTTATCGAAATACAGGTGAATTGTGTCAGAACTATACCTTTTATAAGAAACATATATTTTTGTCACATAGCAGGTGGATGGGTTTGTGTATCTGGGTACTATGTTTACGAGAGATGGGAAGGCTGATAGACATAGCGAAAGAAGGGTAAATGCCGGTAACTCCATTAATGGAGGACTGAATGCCATTGGCGCTAATAAAAAACTGTCAAAAGAAGCAAAGCTAGCAGTCCGCAATGGAGTTCTGGTACCTACCCTGATGTATGGCAGTGAGGCATGGAATTGGCAGAGGAAGGATGAAAGTAAACCGAATGCTGACACAACAATTTCACATCTAAAAAAATATATCTTAACTGTACCAAAAACGGAACAAAAGTAAATGAAACGTTCAAACAAATTTTCAGAAAGGCAAAAAGCAAAAGAAAAAAATAAAATATTTTAAAATTAATTGTTTCATTATGCTATTAATACTGCTACGTCAATTTTAACTGTGATTTGTCAAAGAATTGTAAGTGTTTTGTTCGGTAAATCCCAAATAATGGGAATGAGTGGACATTAATTTGGTATTGTGTGCTTTTAACATCCCATGGTACTCGCTTTCTGGAAAAACTTTCAACGGCTAATGTGAAATTCGTGTTCACTTTAAAATTTAAGTGCGCGGCCGAAAGAAACAGCCTTAATAATTAAAAGGCTTTGTTTCAAATGATTAGATATTTTAGATAAAATGGACCAGTCTATTTCAGCTTCGTGGACTTGAGTGACTTGTGTATTGTGTGACATAACCGCTGAACAGAATATTTAAAGAATTTTTTTGCATTAAGTCCACACAGGAGACCCATGGATCTTAAAAAGGGTTCCCCGACAATATCCACGACAAAATAAGCCCGACAAAATATCCCGGTCAAAATATCCCCGACAAAATATCCCGGTCAAAATATCCCCGACAAAATATCCCCGACAAAATATCGCCGACAAAATATCCCGGTCAAAATATCCCCGACAAAATATCCTACGAACAAAACATCCCCCAACAAAATATTCCGGTCAAAATATCCCCGACAAAATATATCTGACAAAATATTCCCGACAAAATATCATCGACAAAATATCCCCAACATAATATCCGCGACAAAATATCCCCGACAAAATATCCAACGGACAAAACATCCCGCAACAAAATATCTACTAAAACCTAACCTAACCTAACCTAACCTAACCTTACTTAACCTAACCTAACCTAACCTACCCTTACAAAAAAGAGATAAAAATAATAGAGACATCCTGTAAAGATGAAAATAATTGTTGTCTGTATTATTTTAGGCTTATTTTTGAACAATAATTTATTGTCTTTACAATGTCTGTATTATTTTAGTCCCATTTTTCGTTAGGTTAGATTACAGGCAGGTTAGATTAGACAGGTTAGGTTAGGTTAGGTTTTAGAAGATATTTTGTTGGAAGATGTTTTGTTCGTAGGATATTTTGTCGGGGGATATTTTGAAATTTGTGACACTTGAATTTTCAACAAAATTATCTATTCAAAACATATGGAATATTTAGTAATTTTATTCTCAAAAATAAATATTTCAGTATTGCGTGTGCTTTCAACATGGATCCTCATATTATTTGTTCATGATGAAATTGCCAACTTTGCACCATTTATCAAAATAAGGCAAAGTATCTTCTGTTCTTTCAAAATATTTTTCAGGATCTTGATAAATATTATATTCCGAAAGAAAAAGATATTACGGAACATTCATCATCATCTCATACGACAATGGAGCTGTTTAAAACAAGTACAAAGGAGTGAAGGAGATAATAATATAACTTATAAAAATAATAGAACAGGGCCACTGTAATGAGATTCCAAAAGTAATGGGGGGATAATAATTCCGGGGGGACTCTCACAGAAATTATTATCAAATGGCCAACCCAATGATATTGAAATATAAGAGATGTGCTATAGGCAGTTTTTTCTGGATGGGACTGCGCTTCCGGGTGTCGCCGATATTGTTAACCAATTAATGAATAAACTAAATGACGAATAAACTAAACGAACGTTAAACTAAATGAACAAATTCTTTCCGTATTCAAACTATATTGTTAACTAATACTAAGGCACACCTTTAAAAATCAACGAAATGAACAAAATATTTATGTATGCTAACTACTCCGATTAGGTAGTAGTTCGCCGGCAGTCGCGCGGACATCATAGCATATCTTTTTATTTCAATATATTTGGGACAACCATTTTGTTTTTGAAGTGAAACTGTGGTGAAGTGAAACTTTTTGAAGTGAAACTTATTTAGCACCGTAGTAATTTGAAACTCGATTAAAAAGAGACAAAAAAATACATCTGTAGGGTTTAGCCTGCGAGAGAATGAGAAATCAATAAAATATTTATTTAATTCACAGGTACTCGTTCCAATATAATAAAATAAATCCACAGTTCCACACAATTATTCTCCTTTCCATAACCTCCTTCTGCAGACGTTTAGCCGAATCCTACGAAATCCAAAAAAAAAAAAAGTGTTTTTTTGTAAAATCAATATCCAATCTTCAAACCATTTTAAAATGAACAGGCAAAAGAAAACACAAAAAGCGGTTGAAAGTTGAGGTAATGAAATTTATGACTGATTATTACTCCTTTATTACGCATTGCAATATGTTGCTTTGATTACCAATCTCCCTGTTTAATGCGTACCATAAAGAGAAACAAGTAAATAACATTACGGGAGACGTATTGTTTACCCAAAACGAGTGGATATTATTACATAATCTTATAAAGCAAACAATATAGTATCATCTACGATGAAAGATATTCAGAAGATGTGTGATCTGTATCCTTAGAAAGAAAACTGATGCAGCCGATATCACTAGACCCCAAACAGAACAAATAATGATAATGCGCGTTTTATAAAATATCCCCGACAAAATATCCTACTGACAAAACGTCCCCCAACAAAATATCTACTTAAACTTAACCTTACCGAATCTAACAAAACAATGGGACAAAAATAATACAGTCAACCTGTAAAGACAATAAACTATTGTTCAAAAATAGTGAAGTGTGACAAAAATAATGCAGATAACAATAATTAATCAAAAATGGGACAAAAATAATACAAACATCCCGTAAAGGCAATAAATTATTGTTCAAAAATGGTAAAATGGGACAAAAATAATACATATAACAATAATGTATTGTCTTTACAGGATGTCGGTATTATTTTTGTCCCATTTTTTTGTTAGTTTAGGTTGGGTTTGTTTTTAGTAAATATTTTGTTGGGGGATATTTTGTTGCGGGATGAAAAGTCACGGAACTCCAAATAATTTGTTCAACTGTTCGAGGAAAAAATTCGTTATTTGATAAATTTCAACAGAAAAAATGAACTCACTTTCGGTGCATAGAGACGCCCACGACACACTTATTTTGGTTTATCTCTTCATTGAAACCTACATAATATTTGCAAGCTAGTGTTGCATCAAAATATACTTTGGAATAATAGTTCGATTCAGTCACCATCATCATACAAGCAACATCTACTGTTTTTAATGCTGGTACGAGGAGATTTTCAAATGTTGTGAGGTTATTCGAAGCCAGGGAACTTTTGTCCCTGGCTTTCCTATTCCCAATGCAATTCCCCGACCAACAAGCAAATTGAGTGTTACTAAACAAATCACTTAGCTGATCGGAGACTCAGACTGATCGATCGAAAAGTTAAGAACAACGACTGATAGAGGACAGAGGCGCTATGAGCAAAGAACCGCGCGACGGTACGCGGCCCTCAAGCATTTCACGTGATCGCGGTGGCTCTAAACAATACATGAGGCATGATATCGAAAATATCGAAAAATATCACTTCTAATTTTTACGTGAGCATAGCGCGCTTTTTTACTGGATAAAATTCCCTAATTTTATTAGGATCGAATAGTATTAATAGGGTAACGTGTGTGGTTGAATTTTAGAACCCGGCTTCGAGTACATGTCTGACGCCACGCACGGCGCCGTGCCACCAAAACATCTATGTATGTGAGATTTCGAACAAAGCTACCGTTGTAATTCAGTTTCTAATTCAATATTTGGTCAAAAGATGTCGCCACTTCCGTTAGCACATCGGATGGGGAGTGTCCCAGGCAGGTATAAGTGCTACGAATTTGTCAATTTGTAGTATTTCTCCGGATATGGAAAGATTGACGGTTACACTCAGTTGTGAATAATAGTATCAAATGACTTTATATTACATATGACATCATTGCCCGTCCCGGATACTTTTTCCCGGTGACTAGCTATCACTGGATGACATTGGATCCTAAGAACGGGATATTTTTGGAACCGGTTCCATGCCTACTGAGAATAAAGTCAACCGAACGCCTCCTTGAAAAGTCATTAAAAGCTATGAAAAAAAAATTTAAATTAACCGATAACCGTAACCTAACGTAACCTATTTAACCAATTTTTGTATATATTTTTTATCACTCTAAATGACTTATCTGAGATGGTTCTGAGTTGGTTTCATTCCGAGTTGTCCGGCCACCGATCCAAATATTAAGGTCAACATTATTTTCAAAGGTTGGTATTCAGCAGTTGATCGCAAAAGATAGTGACATTAGAGTTTTTTAAAGATTGTCAACGCCCAGTACTATTTCATACCTCTTCTGTATCCATCACACTATCCATGTTATGCCAGTTCACATTATTAACCCACGACAAAAACCCATCCGTGTGAAATATCTACCACAGATAATACGCAAGCCGCCATTGTCTCATTATACACCCTCATCTACATCGTTGTCTTTATCTATGGCATTTGCTAACACTTCACTTAACACGAGATTGTACGAAACAATGCTATACTCTTTACTTTTTTCCATGGAAAACTTTTTATCTCTGCTTATACATCGGGGAAAGTGATCGTAGAAAAATCTCTGATATAAATTTCATTACTGTATTTTCTCGGCCATAGGGTCTTGTTTTTTTTTTAACGTAATTTTTTAAATTCTAAGATTGAAACATGAGATCAATAAAAATGACGTAAAAATATCTATCAGTTAGATATTTCAATTTGGGATGCGGGTATGGGTACCGCCGCCCCGGGAACCATTTTTGGACAATCATTAACTCTGTCGTAGTCACTCCGAGTGGTTTGCTACGTTTGGTGTCTTAGTAGGGGTACCCGGATTCATAGAGTGATGTTTGTCCGGGTCCTAGCGGAAGGTGCGTCTGTTTTTTTTTACAATAGCTCCACATAGAAAATATTTTCCCTACCGCCTATTTCATCTTTGGGGATGCTGTGGCGAGAGTCTTTTAAAGGAAATGAACGCGAGGAAGTTTTGGGAAGGACAAGGTATGAGGGGTGGGAGGAATTTGGGGATCAGTGGGTCCAGGAGCGAAGGACGTACAAACCCATCCCTCCCACTGCGATGCAGGGCGATATTCCAAAAAAATACTGCTTGAAAGGTCACAAAATTTCCCTCAACCAGTATCTCTCGATCCGGCCTGCCACGCAACTGGTGGGCAGACATATCCATTACCAAGATTCGGACAAACCTAACCCATGAACCCGGGCACCCCTGTTAAGTCACCAAACGTAGCGAACCACTTGGGCTGATCTATGACAGAGGTGTCGGTTATCCAATAAATAGTTCCCGGGGCGGCATTACCCATATCTGATCAAGCCGACAAGATCGAGAGAAACTGAGTTGAGGTTGAGGGAGGCCTTTTGACCCCTCGACCCATCCCCTTGCACCGCAGTTGGAGGGATGGATTCATACGTCCTTCTCTCCTGAATACTCCTGACCCACCAGATTCCCAGAACTTCCTTCCTTCCGTTTCTTAAAAAAAACATTCCGCACATAATCTCGTAAGATGACATAGGTCGCGATTGTAATTATTTTTCTCAGAGACTTTTGTAGTATAAAAGATTTTTTTTTTTTAAATAAATGTGTTTAGTACAGGCATTTAGATCTGAAGAGCCAGGTTTTTCCCAACCCTCCTCTTACCTACCTCCTTCACTACCCTTTAGCCTCACAACACACTCCAATTTAGGAACCAATAGTCCCACTGGACCCTGACATTTGGGAGCAATTGGAACTCTTATACCTTAGAGATTCAGAAGAAAAAAGTACAAAAAATGCTTGAAGCAGGTCTTACTTATGTAATTCTCGACGACTAGCCATCGAACCCTGACTTCTTCAGATGGATCCCATTTGTCATCAACCCAAGATCCAAGAATTTCGTATTCCATCCCGAAGAAGAATAATCATTACTTTGATTACGTCCAATTACTTGCTTCCAAGGAATAATGGTATTCCCTTTACGGAGATCTCAAAATATCACATCAAAGGAAATGAAATAATTCAAGGAATAAAATTGCCTCCAGCATCATAATGCGATTTATTCTAGCGAGGAACTTTAGATCTCCTATTATGAGACGTAATTCTCAGCTTATTTCGGAGATATTATTGTAAGAAATACACAATATTAATCAGTTGTGATCCTGAATCGACCTCAAATTTTATTAATTTAATTGTTTTCGGGACATATTTATTTATTTATTTATTTATAAATAAACGCCCTTTTTCGGGGCTTTTATTCAAAAGTACAGAGTGGGTAATAGTTATAAACATGGTTATATATTTTTTTAAATTGGCATTAAGAAGTGCGTACAGTTTGTCAAATAAGAGTATAAAATATAGCGAGGCGCCACTGTTCGATAAGTTTTTTAGATTTTCACGGCCAAAAGTATTTTCGTTATTTGTTTTTGGGGTGTTATGCCGTGTTGCGCTACTTCCTTCTTTGGCCAACGTTTCGGACAGCGTTACAGTGTCCATCATCAGGGCAGATGTAAAATTGTGGACGTCCGAAACGTTGGCTAAAGAAGGAGGTAGCGCAACACGGCATAACACCCCAAAAACAAATAACTAAAAGGCGCCACTGTTGTTCAAATGGCAAAACTAGTATGGAAAAATTAATATTGTTTGTAGGTATATTATTATTAAACCTTTGCAATTTAGTGTTAACATAATAAAGAAAAACGATATTGAAATAAATTATAAAGCAGTTTAGAAATTGCTCACATTATTTAATATCTACTAGCTTAAGTGCCATAGCGTTGCCCGGGCTTTAGATTACGTTTCTAATTTTAGATCTGAATTTATTTAACTCATTCCGATCTCGAAGTAGTGTAACTAAACTCACCATTAGTGATTCTTCCTCTCTATCTACTGTTAAATTATATTTTTTTGTTTTATTAAATGAAAGCAAATCACTTTTTAAAACACCATTAAATCAAATTTTTGTCATTAAGTATAAAGATACCTTAACAACAGTGCTTCTTCGATTCATTTTTTTTTCTTTAAAAACAAAAAAGTGTTTTTAAAGTGTGATTTACAGTGTAATACATATTTAGTGTCATTGCGCTTTAAAATAATATTTGACAATTAAATTTGTGTTGCTAGCCTACAAATTTTGTAGTTCCATTTTTTTTATATTTTCTACTCCTAATTGACAGACTATAACTATGTTAACAATTTAGCTTAAAATGTTCACGCATGCAAAGTTTATGAAAGAGAAATGTTTAGGCAATGAAATGCAATAAGAAAAATAAAACATAAAGCTTTATACAGCTAAGATATATGAAGAGAAGAAAAATAAATCAAATTCATGAATAGAAGCTTAAATTGAAAAATTATCTAAAACTGCTATAAGAGTCAATATCAGTTATTATTTGATATTTATATGCAGTTTTTTATTATTAGGTACTTACGTACATAATTTTGTGCATAGTTGAGGTAGAATTCCTTCACCAAACACAAGAACGTTGTCTCTTAATGGTGAGGAAAGGCTATTTTTGTTTTCCTCTATAATACTGTATAACAAGTAAAGATTGTATATTTATTGTAAAAAAATACAAATTTAAAATAAAATTACTAATTATTCTTTTCTTAAACATAAACAACATTTTTTCTTCAAAATAGGCAAATTTACTTTGTGGCGTCATCATTAATTTAATGAAAAACAATTACTTTGTGTAACAACCACTATTTAATTAACAATATCAACATGTTTCGAAAACTATGTTTTCTTCGTCAGGATAATGATAATAAAAAATAACAAAAGACAAACAAGTATAGACTAATTAGAACATATAATAATAAACTAATATTTTGTCCATGTTCTAATTAGTCTATACTTGTTTTTCTTTTGTTATTTTTTATTAACTTATTATCCTGACGAAGAAAACATAGTTTTCGAAACATGTTGATATTGTTTATTAAATAGTGGTTGTTACACAAAGTAATTGTTTTTCATTAAAATAAACAACATTATTTTTAAATACACCACTATTCTACACAACACATTAGTAAATGGCTAATTTTTTTTTTTCAATGTGCGAGACTGTTTGTATTGATGTATATAATATATTATAACTAGCAGATCCGGCCACACGTTGCTGTGGCTAACGAAATACAACACCATTACCCAATCTTTGAAACCCAACGTTGCCCGCCTCCTGAATTGAATCTTTGAATTTCTAGGTTTTTTCTACTAAAATATGCATGTTTTATACATATAAACCTTCCTCTTGAATTATTGTATCTATTAGTGAAAACCGCACGAAAATCCGTTGCGTAGTTTAAAAGATCTTAGCGTATAGACAGCAGAAGCGACTTCATTTTATACTAAGTAATGATGTTTACCTTCAAAAGTATCGTACAAACGACAGATTAGAGACAAATGCTGTTTTTACGTAATTCAAGATGGAACGTATTATGACTCCATAATTTATCACCATCTATTAGAAACTAATCTGAATATTGCTCAGACAATGGGTGATTTTAAGCTTACCTTGTAATTTCATTGACTTAAAGTATGTAAATTTTAGAAAATTATTATTTTATGCTAATTCGTTGACGTAATAGGTATAGTTAATTATGATTTATATTAAAATATAAATTTATCACTACGAATACCTAGGTCCAATGTAATTTAACGATTTACATTGATTTAACAAAAAGTCAGAAAAATTGTCACAAATTCAAAATAACTAGGTGCAATCTTACGTCAGTTCCCTACTGCGGTTTTTATATAAAAAAGCTGAGGATCTGGCATCGGAATGTTTCCAAGTCTTACGATGGATTAACTAACTAGTTAACCATCACGCCGTTTCCCGCAGGGGTAGGCAGAAAGGACGGACCGCCAAACGACTCGGTCTTGGCACACACTCTTTGCTTCACTCACATACATACATCGTCTCATACAAACTCTTCTATTATTCTGACTTTTGACATGGCCCGACCCAAGTATCTGCTGCACTTGATCGTGCCATGTCTTCCTCGGACGTCCCCGACTTCTTCTACCAATTCTACCATTCACATTTGCGTAATATATTCTTCTAAATAAAGCTAGTGGACCTGACGGAATACCTGCCCTGGTATTGCAGAGGTGCGCTACAGAAATAGCTCCAATTTTGACGAAGCTTTTTAAAATGTCCCTGAAGTCACTGGAAAAAAGCGGTCATATTTTAGGGAACTATCTTTTTCATCGGAAACAATCGTTTTATGAACTGGTTTCTAACCTAGATAGCGTCTCGGATAAATATATCCGATTTTATTTTTATACGGAACACATAATGACCTTTTTGTAAAAGTCTAAATGAATGTTAAATTTTTATAAGAACAACTCCCTTTATGTAGCTTTTGGTTATTCCTTTTAATGTAATGTATCATTGAAGAATATCAGTTGTAATCGTTATCTTTTTTATATTTCTGTGTGTCTTGTTCTCTTTTATATTTTCGTTTAGATTATTATTGTTATTTTCTTCTTAAATGATATATTACATTGATGGGAATAACCTTCAAACGTTATAAAAATAGAGCTCAGGTACGGGGGCTCCATCGAGGCCAGAGTTAAGTTAGCCTCTCAGAAACTGGGCATACTGTACAGGGCACGCAGATACTTTAATAGTACACAACTGCTAGCCCTGTACAAATCGCAAGTGCGCCCCACGGTTGAATTTGGCAGCCACCTCTGGTCTGGAGCCCCAAAATACCTGAAAAAAACCCTTGACTCTGTGCAGAAACGGGCGGTCCGTTTGATAGATTCTCCTAATTTAACAAACGGATTGCAATCTTTAGAGCACAGGCGCCAGGTGGGAATGCTGTCCTTGTTCTACCGGTATTACAATGGAAGATGCTCCGAGGAACTAGCGTCATTGATCCCCTCGGCACCGGTGCATAGTCGGGAAACACGCCAAACGCGCGCTCAACATTTGTACACGGTTGACATTAGTCACATGAGAACGGGTCGTTTCTACGACTCGTTCTTGAGTTCAACAGCTCGGCTGCGGAACGATTTGCCGGCCTCTGTGTTTCCTCCCTCCTACAATATGGGTCTCTTCAAGATCCATGTTCACTCCTTCCTCTCCTCAAAAACACCCTCCACACAGCATCCTCAAAGATGACATAGGCCCTGAGGGAAATTATTTTTTCCTCAGGGCCTCCTGTGTGGAGTTAATGTAAAAAAAAAAAAAAGTTGTTATAAAAATTAATAAAACTTTTGCTTGATATTCTATGCAAGTAGTTATAACTAATTACTTTATACGATTGCTTTAAAGTTAAGCATTTATGTTAGGATTATTTCGGTTGACTGTAAAGGCAAACTAATTTCAACTCAGAGTACATCTTGAATTATATACACGAAGAACAAACCTTAGAGTTATTCTCGAGTACTGCTCAAATACAACATAACTAATACATGTGTTTTCTGTTAGGTTAGTGACTCTGACAGAAACATTACTTAGAGTAAGAGATGTGAAGTGATGGAAAATGTATATTGCATTTTTAATGACATGAAAAAAAACGCTAAGAAAGTTATTGCGGTGTTTGAACTCTTTTTTGTTACTTTTTTTAGGTACATTTTTGCATGAATTTAATAAAGATTCTTTGAAAGTGATGTTTTTTAATATCATATATATTTTATGCATGTTTAAGTTAATATTAATCCTGGATATCAAATTTTATGTTACGCTTAGAATGAATCCAAAATGTAATTTATCTTTGGTAATTTTCTGGGAATCATTTTAATTTTTTTTATTGTGTAAGCGAAACAAGAAGTGGGGTGACCGTTTTCGAGCAGATTTCCGAATAAATAAAATGTGTAAGTTTTCAAAAATTGTTATTATATTTGAAGTAAAAATACACATGTTTTTTTTTCAACTTTTTCACATTCAACATAAAAATATTCCAATTAATAAATTTCGAAATATATTTCAAATAAAAAATCAAAAGGGTAATTTTATCTAGTTTCTAATAATGGTTTTTATTTTAACGACTCCTTCAAAAAGGCGAAATATATAGTTCATTTAAAATACCTCGGAAAAATTCCGAAAATCTACAAGAAATTTCAAGATTGAACTATAAATCTTATAATATTTACACCACGTTTATTAGTAAGGTCGCTAAACGATCGTACTCAATTGTCGCCGGAGACTTGGTCGCTGGCAAAGCCTTGTGTGCAAGGGGTAAAAAAAACTGGACAAATCAAATTCTTCATAATCTTCTTCCCCTTGTCCTATTCGGATTGCTCAGCCTCAGCGGGTGCCTTCATGCATCTCTGTCCTCAACTACATTAGTGGCATCCAACATTGCAAGCCCAGCCTCTCCTATCAAATCCTCTGGTATTGCTTTCCTTTACTTTGCCTGAGGCGGCCAACTGGACGTCGTAATAAAGCATCTCTTTTTCATCACTGTGTTTTGTTCATTGACCAAGCAAAATCTTTTAAAAACTTCGCGAAATTAATTGGAAATTCCTTGGGTTGGCTTTTCCTTGCAAGGCGTCACCTCGCGGCTTTGTTCCACGCGTTTTTTGTTCTTTTATGCATAATCTAGTTACGTATTCCCGGAAAATTGCATTTTCCGTTCCTGAATCGAAGCTGGCTTACCTAACCTCACTTTGCATCTTCGAAGATTCTTCGTTCGTGTTTGCTCTTCGAAGATCGCTTTTCAAGGACGCTCAACTAGACTTATTTACCTCGATGCTACGATGTTATTCAATTTTCATAACAAAGAGTTTCAGAATAAAACGTTTTAGAATATATATTGAAACGGCAAAAACTGCAGATTTGGAAGGCATGGGCGTGAAATATGCTTTTTTCAGTGATAACAAAAGGTTGAGGCATTGCAAATTTGTTGAAAAGAGTATCCTTAAAAATACACAAGGCGAAGTCATATATTAGATACGTATATCTACGCAATTTTTTTTTAAAGGGTGGTCGGCATTACACAAACTTCTAATACGGAATGAATAGTAAAAAAAATTATTGCATAAAGCCAGAGATATAAAAATATAAGTAGATGGGCGATCGGCAGTTTTTACTGGGTGGGACTGTGCTTCCTGGTGTCGCCGATATTTTTAACCAATACTACTGCCCAACTTCAAAAAGATCTACTAAATTCCGTATTCAAACTATTTCCGTTAGATATTAGTTCTGGCAACAGTCGGGCGGACATCATAGCAAATCTGCTTATATTTCAATATCTTTGCATATAGCATAATACTGACAAGCGCAAATGTTGTTTTCGAAGACAAGTTTTCAGTAATTTTAAATTTTGAGAAGCACAAAGCAAGGTTGTACAGCTTTTGATGCGTAAAACAATAAGCCCACCCTCAAAATATCCTGAACAAAAAAACGATCACAGAGATTCATTATCGAATGGTCCAGAGTTGCGAAAATATTTACCTTAGTCTCATCACAAAAATAAACAAATTCAAGAAAAAAAACATAATCCTGCTGAAGGCGTTGTAAACGAAGACTTCTCAATTCTTGTAGACTAAAAGTCATCGAAACCTATGTGGTTTGTATGTAGTTTTGAATTTTCGTGTCGTTTGATTGTATCTTGAAGATTTCCCTAACGATAACTGACCTGCCTTAGGAAAGGACACCAGAAGAGAAAGAAGACCTAGTCCAACCAAATAACATCTTTTGCGCACATTTAAGCACCCTGATGTATTAACTCGTTCTGATTTTCAGCGATTATGAGTGTAAGTGAATAAAGAAAGAAGTCGGGGACGACCGAGGTAGACATGGGTCGATCAAGTTAATTAAAGTTCTTGGGTCGAGTTACGTCAAAAGCAAACATAACAGAAGAGTAGATAAATTTAAGACTAAATCTTAA
Source organism: Glyphotaelius pellucidus (assembly GCA_936435175.1). NCBI lineage: Eukaryota > Metazoa > Arthropoda > Insecta > Trichoptera > Limnephilidae > Glyphotaelius > Glyphotaelius pellucidus. The sequence goes on from OW386561.1 coordinate 12,990,146, forward strand.
CTTACTAATATTTTAAAAGCGAAAGTTTGTATGTAAATATGTGTGTTTGTTACTCTTTAACGCAAAAACTACTGAATGAATTTTAATGAATTTTAATGAATAACATGTAGGCTATATATAATGGGGTTTTGAAATTTTTATAAATAAAAATGTGTGTATTTCATATATTTTAGCGGCAGGGAGGAAATGCATGGAGAAGGGGAACGGGAGAGGAGAGGTTCGCGAAGAAGAAAGATACGAGGGAGGGGGAAGGCAGGGAAGGTGGAAGGGAACGTTGACGCACTGGAAAGGACATGCAAGGAGAATCAATTTATTTCTTTGAATGGCATTGCAACGCATGCCGGGGACCAGCTAGTATGATTATAATTGAAGTAAGAATGTGTGCCAAAACAGTGTTTTGTAACGATCCGTCCCTTGATGACAATGGTTTGTTTATTTTTAATTTTAATTACAATTGCATTTCTAGTGGACTCCATGCACATAACGATATTGACATGGTCATCAATAAATGGACAAATTTAATACATTCGTCTTTGGGTATATTCCTGCGCTGTCAAAGTTCTTTGTCATTGCCGTAGGAGGGAGATTCAGAATATTGTTAGGTGATTTGTAACTCAGGTAAATTTGTCTTTCTTTAAAAAAATAAACTTTTTAAAATAATATGAAGCATTTTTCATCAATAGCACTTTAAGGTTTTTGAAATTTGAAAGTATCCACAGTAGAGTGGGGACATCAGTTAGGAGTTTATTATGCACGGGCGACTTGGAACTGAATACAAAAACATCCGGAGGGAATAATAAATACGAATGAGCGGACGTTACCTCCCAAGGGGGCTAAAACCATCCCCACCCCCTCCTTTCTTGCAAAATTATGTGTAGGGCCTGCAAACTCTGGCGTGTTGATTTTTTGCACAATGTTGTCTTAATTGGAGTTTTTATTTCATAGCTAAAAATTTATTTTAAAAAATTGGTTGTCTGTAAAGTCGGTTTACGGGCGATAATTTTACGTGATAACGTCATAAGAAAACTTCTACATAGAATTTTACAGTCACAAGCCAAACGGTTAGGCCGATCGTGCCTCTCTATCGCTTGTTCTGCGATCTCGCTTGCACGCGCGGCTCAGGCGGATCGTGACAATGAGTTATGCTTTTTCGTGAGTGCAGCCGGCGTTCATCGATTTATAAGACGTTATCACGTCAAAAACCTGATTCGGGTACGTCGTTTCAAAATTTGCTGTACGACGATGTGATTTATACTGATTTCTACCATGTCTACTAAGTCGATCTTGATATTTTATTTTTAAAAAATTGGTTGTCTTTAAAAACGGTTTACGGACGTTAATTTTACTGTTAACTTCATAAGAAAACTTTTACATAGAATTTTATAGTCACAAGTGTTAACGTCATAAGAAAACTTCTACATAGAATTTTACAGTCACAAGCCGAACGCTTAGGCCGATCGTGTCTCTCTATCACTTATTCCGCGCTCTTGCTTGCACGCTCGGCTCAAGCGGAGCGTGACAATGAGTCATGCTTTTTCGTGAGTGCAGGCGGCGTTCATCGATTCTCATCTCAACGAGGTTCATCTGCTTCTTTTAGAATTTTCTCGCCTTCATAGCTAGCTACTTACAAAATCGTCATTAGTATGTCAGTTACGGAAACCATCTTTGTCACAAATTTCAACTCCGGGATTCCTTAAGGATCAATCTTAGAACCCCTTCTCTTTCTTTTATTCATTAACGAAATTGGAACTGAACACTCAAAACATATCTTCTTCGCTGACGATATCAAACTTTTCAGAGCTTTGAAAAGTCACATTGACTCTATCCTTCTGCAGAATGATATTGATTAACTTGTCAAATGGTCGGATCTGAACAATTGACCCTTTAGAAATGCGATGTCGTTACTTTTACAAAATCCAAATAAGCATTACTATTCCCGTGCCACATACAAAAATAAGAAGAGGAACCTTGGCATGAATTTGTAGGCAATTCTACATTAATGTGACATGGTCTCCGGCGCACATTAATAATAATAATAATAATAATAATAAGGTCTTTATTCCAGGGTGTGGGGAGGGGAGTGCAATCCCACACATCCCATATAGGGTATAATTACATATGTTATTATGACTAAATAAAAAGATAAAAGTTAACAAAATAAATAAAAAATAAAAAAAGAGAAGCATCATTAGATACACTATTCACAAAAAATATAGTAAAGTCTTTAATCAGGTTCTTGTTGTTCCATCGGATCTCAGATTGTAGGAGCCAGTGTTTTTCTCCAATATTCATCTATGCTCGATCCTGGAATCAGACGGGCTTCCATGATGAGGATATTACTGGAGTGGCTTATCCTTCCCCTCAGTCCTGCAATCCTTGTTCTTAATAGAGCTTCGAATCCTGGAACTCTTCCTTCTGTGAACATTGAAGAGGCACTACAGTACCTGGGAAGTCCGAACATTAGACGGTATGCATTATTATATTGCACCCGAAGCCTTTCCATGGTCCTTTTTTTGAAATTTGCCCAGAGCTCGCACGTGTACAGGGTGGTACAAAAGGCTAGGAAGAGCGTCCTTTTTACCCGTGGGCTGCAAAGCCGAAATCTTCTGCTGAGCATATTGCATTTTATGCTAAGTACTCTCCTCTGCCTGTCGATGTCTTCATCATCCGTTAATTTGTTATTGATGACATGTCCTAGATACTTTGTAGATTCTATTATTTTCAGAAGCTCACCGTTCAAAAAGGCGGGTGGAATATTTTTTGGGCCTTTCCCGTGTTTTATGACCAACAGTGCTGTCTTTTTCGCATTATAAATCATGTTGGTTTCGTGTGCGAATTCTTCACAGATTTTCAGGAGGATTCGTAATCCCCTTATTGACGGTGCCATCAAAACCATATCGTCTGCGTAGCTCATATTGTTGACACATTCTCCTCCTATGTGGCAGCCCACTCCAGCATTGTTTAACCTGTGGGTTAGTTCATCCATGTATATGTTAAACAGTACTGGGGACATACATCCTCCCTGTCTGACCCCGCTTTTCAGGTAATAAGGTTCTGAAAATCCATCTTTTCACTTTACAAGGTTTTCCTGTTGACGATGCCAAGTTTCGAGAATTTTTACCACTTTCCATGGTATACCTCTTTCCTTTAGTTTTTTCCATAATAAGGGGTGGGAAACACGGTCGAAAGCCTTACTAAGGTCCAGAAAGCATGCATAGGTAGTTGTTTTCTTCTTCTTGTAGTATTCCAATGTCCGTTTTACGCAATATATAGCCGAGTCCGTAGAGCACTCTCTCTTGAAACCCATCTGATTGTCTTTAGTTTTCATGTGGGATCCGACTTGGTCCAAGAGTACTCGTTCAAATATTCTAGCGATGGCCGTGGCGATGGATATTGGTCTGTAGTTTTCCTGTAGAGTTATATCTGTCAGTTTCGATTTTATTATCGGTATGATAATTGTTTTTGTCATGTCTTTAGGTAGATAGCCACTCTTTATAATATCGGTGAACAGTGTTGCCAGTAGTTCGATAATCGCTGCCCCTGCATGTTTGACGTGTTCGATGCTTAAACTGTCGTGCCCCGCAGACGTTCCAGATTTCATGTTACTAATAGCCGATGTTATCATTAAAATGCGTGGATTTGTTCTCTGTAATACGGGATCATTTATTAATGGAATAGTGAAGTAAAGTTTTTTGGGCTTCTTCGTATAACCTCATTGACAATCAAATACAAACAGCTAGCATAACAGCTGTATATGAGATAAAATATGAATACATTGAAGTTAGAAATGTGTGAGTAGAAACATACATTGAAGTTAGAAATGTGTGAGTAGAAACATACATTGAAGTTAGAAATGTGTGAGTAGAAACATACATTGAAGTTAGAAATGTGTGAGTAGAAACATACATTGAAGTTAGAAATGTGTGAGTAGAAACATACATTGGAGTTAGAAATGTGTGAGTAGAAACATACATTGGAGTTAGAATGTTAGAAAGACAGTGTTTTTTTCACTCCCGATGAAAATGGTTTATTTTTCATTTTCATAAACATTCATTCTTTGGCACACACATTCTTACAAATTGTCTGACACTAGTGACGCCACGTTTGAAGTTTCGGCGGCTTTGGTCGGAAAAATATCGTTTGGCTTTGGTTACAGGAGACTGACGTTGCCGACGAGTTTAAAAAATGTTGGCAGCGTGTGCCTTTGAACAAACCTCCGCGCAAATGTATGGCGGTAGTCGTCAAGATGCTTGAAGCATCCGTATGGAGAAGGACGTTTTTTGGAAAAGTTTTACGGTGTGTTCTTTTATTATTTTTAATACAATTTTTATTTCATCTTAAGTGGAGCGTTCGCGCGGCCGTTTCACACCAATATTAATTTTGGATTTGCGATCAAAATACCCATCCAAATTGAAAAATTGTTTTTGTAATCAAAAGGTAGATATACCAAATGTCTTGTACGGGTACTTTAGTCAGGCCATGTCAAAAGTCAGTAGAAGAGTATGTATGAGACGATTTATGAATTTGAATGAGGTAAAGAGTGTGTGCCAAGACCGAGTTGTTTGGCGGTCCGTCCTCTCTGCCTATCCCAGCGGGGAAACGGCATGATGGTTAGTAAGTACGGATGTGAATTACTTTAATTATTTTTGTTTTAAATTATAAGATACAGGTCATTAAAAATTTAATGTTTCATGATTTTAGAGCAACTTGTGACTAAGTGGAAAATCATAAAAAATTATTTTACTTTATTTATTATTTATTACTACAAAAGTATGATGAAAAATAAAATAAAATATTGAAATTAATAATAAACATCATTTTGATGGGTGTAAATTTAAATAACAATTTGATGTTTATATATTAGAATTACTACACAAAAAACACATAATTTTTTTTTTTTTTATATTTCATCATATACTTATAATAAACATAGTAAAAAATTGTTTTAAATGTTTTTAATTTACTCACAAATAATTGTCTAAGTTGTCTCTAAAATCACGAAACATGAAAATCTTTAATAACCTGTATCTTATAATTTAAAGTAAAAATAAATAAAGTAATTCACATCCGTACTAAATATTAGGTATTCCTTTTGATAACAAAAATAATTTTTCATTTTGGTTTCGTATTTTGATCTCAAATCCAAAATTAAGGTTTGAATGAAACGGGCCGCACAAACATTCCTCTTTTTTTAATTTTTCTTTTTTAAAGCCGATTGAATTTTAAACATGCATGAAAAACTTATATGTTAATACCTACTGAGTTCGACTCAACTCCGATTTCGAATTTTGAACATGCTGTGCACGTGATAAACTTATATGTGAATACTTACTGAGTTCGACTCAATTCTGATTTCGAATTTTAAAATGCTGTGCGCTTGATAAACTTATAAATGAATACCTACTGAGGTATTCATTTATAAGTTTATCAAGTTCAATTCCAATTTCAAATTTTAAACATGCTGTGCCGTGATAAACTTATATGTGAATACCTACTGAGTTCGACTAAACTCCGATTTCGATGTCTGTATCTTAGTTTCGCTTATATGTAAAGCCACATAATTATAATAATTACTTCAAAACTTTCTTGGTCTTAATTCCCTTGATCTATTTACTGTGCGAAATAGGCACCACCCTTAATCTCAGCAAGTAATTATAAATAAATAGTCTGAAGCCAAACATGTTTCTAATTGCGTAGTTGTAGAACATGCGAAGCAAACTATATTACTTTCCCAAGGGTTAACATTAATTTCCGATAAATCGTATTACGAAGCTGAGAATTATAATCATATTTAAGAGGATTAAAATATTGGATGACATCTTTGTTATTATAGAAAAGAGTGGGTACAAACGAATTTGATTTTATAATACCTTGTAATTGTTGGCAAAAAATTTTAAAGAATTGGCTGCGCGGCCTTTTTCACATAAAACTTAATTTTGGATTTGAGGCCAAAATAGTAAGCCAAACTATTTTTTTTAAGGTCAAAGGTATAGCAAATGTCTTGTGTGGACATGAGCTGTTTTATTTATTCATTGTTTTCAATCATAAAATATGTTTTATGAACAGAGTCGATTTTTAATGATTTAGAAGCAATCTTCGAGTTAATTACAGTTTTTTTTTTTTTTTAATTGCCCTTTCCTATCTATTTTACACTTTGAGGAGTATCGCCGCACGTATGCGGCGGCACTCGGACGATCCAGAAAGAGTATCATCGCAATCGTGCGGCCATACATAAAAATATAACTCATGATGGTAATGTGAAGCTGTTACATTTTAATAAAAAATTAAAAAGGCGTAAAAGTGAAAAAAATATTTTTTCATTGCAATATAGATACCCACTGATCTCAAAATTAGAATTTCATATAAGTGTATTATAACTTTCCAATTTTGTATTAACATAATGAAGAATAACAATATTGTAATAAAATATAAAGCACAGTGTAGAAATTGCTCACAATTAAGTACCTAGTATTGCCCGGGCTTTAGATCTATTTATTTATTTCTATTCTTGTACATACACTTTACAAATAATTACATGGTTTACATCGATAATAGGTTAGTAATAAGAAAAAAATATGTTAAAGATCCGTAACTGTATGTAAATAGGTTAGTCGTAGTGTTTTGTGAACACCTCACTAGGCGAACCTGTGCTGAGGTGTTCCCATGTTTGGGATTAAGTGCTATTCTGTCGACCTAAGTAGAAACACTGTATCCTCCTTGATATTGTCAAGAAGGGCACTGTGGGTCGACCCATGGCGGCAGTATCCTACACATAAATTAAAAGATTAGTTTCGGTGGGGATCTATATATACAGTTGTTCTTAGAATCTAGATTATGAGTAAGATAAATAATTGTCTTGATAAACGATAGATATATTTTTCTATGGACCACGCGCCAACGGTATAATCACGGATATTGTGGTAATATTTTCTGTCTCGAAACAAATAATTATATTTTTTTTATATTTGGGATGGGTTATGTTAGGTTAGGTGTTATAATTTTTTGAGTAAATTGAATACCTTGTTGTTTGATCCAGTCTTTTATGTGTTTTTTGAGAACTATGGTAGATGAATTTGTAGTTAATAGTTTGTAGTTAATAGATCATGTCCCTAATTTTAGATCTGAGTATATTTAACTCATTCAGATCTGAAAGTAGTGTTTTAGGCATATCAGTGTAGTAGGTATATCACTTTTTAAAACACCACTTAATCAATTTTATGTCATTAAACAGGTACCTACCTAAACAACAGTGCTTCTTTGGTTTTAATTATTTTTCTTTAAATATTTAAAAAAAAAATGTTTTTTAAAGTGTGATTTACAGTGTTCTACATTTTTAGTGCCATTGCACTTTCAATGTTAAATGACAGTTAAATTTGTGTTGCCAGCCTACAAATTTTGTAGTTTAATTTTTAATATTTTCTTCTCTTAATTGACATACTATACCTATTGTTATATATTTTATTTCTGCATTATTTAAAATTTTGATTTGTTTTATGTTTGTAAAAGAGATACAAAGCATTCAATAAATAGATAAATTTAATAAAACAATCTATAAAAGGCGCAAGATTTTATGGACAGACAAGCGCACTAATTTATTCATTCTGGAAGAGCTAGGCATCCAAAATAGACTACCAACTGTTTTCCTACAATGAATCCCAAGACATTTTGAACACGTTGCTCGCCAAATTGAGAACTCCAACCTGGAGAAGCTTATGGTCACTGCCAAGGGGGTGGCAGGAAAAGCAGTGGAAATCACCGTTGCGTTATAGTGCCTTGTTTTTTAGGGGGTTTGGAATTTCGGTGTTCCCGGCTCTATGCCTAGTTTATGAGGGCAATGCCTCCTAAGTTGTAATTAACCTGATATTTTTTAAAACTCTTACTATTGTCATTTTAAGCGGAAAATATGTCTTGAACGATGATGGATGACTTGACTAGCAGGTTAATTGAACCTCCGACACCCGGCGCATTTTATCCTGCAAACGTTTCTAAAAAGGCTCCCTTCTAAAATCCCGTCAGATTTAGCGTAAGATTTAGCGACAAAAAACTTTTGTTGTCGCAAAATATTAAAACGTATGTGTTGGCCCAAGGGTTGTGGCGCCAAATAATGTATATATTTTAAGAAAAGTCCTTGTTGAAAAGTTGCGTGTTAGTCCCGCCAGAGCTAGCGATGACACGCTTATATTGTCGCCAAATATTTTAACACATCTTGTGGCCCAAGGGTTGTGGAAATTTTAATAATTGCTCGTTAGTACGCTAACGTCATCAAGCGGTGAGGGGATCTGAAAAGAGCATTTAAATTCAGTCTGCGCGACCAAAGAATCAATCAACTCAGCAACGGAATGGGTTTCATAAGTTATTCGTGCGTCGTCATGTAAATCTTGAGGTTCTTTAACAAAGCTGAGTAGAAAAACATAAATTATGTCCAGTGTCGAATGAAAAACGTTTTCCCTTTTTTTCTACTCAGTTACTCACCAACCGTATTTGAGAAGTATTTTTTTTTATATGAATACCGCACAAGAGTCCCAGCTGCTCCCGTCTAGAGCCAGTGAGACTACGGCATCCCCAATTGGGGTATGTTGTGAGGCTTAAAGTAGTAGGGAGGGGAAGGAGTTGGGGAAGAAGAAGGTGGGAAATACCAGGCAATTCAGATGTAGACACCAAACACGGCTAAAGCCATTTCAAGCAACGTTTCAATTCTGAATGATGGTGTTACACCAAGGCAATACTGAGATTATCTTCCACTCTGGAACGTGCCACAAATATACTATATATTATTTTAAATGAATAAATTGTGAACTAAGTCAAATTAATCAAATAAAATTTATTTGCCACGCCAAGGTTCGATCCCGCGACCTTCGGATTGCGAGTCAACAGCCTTCCCGCTGGACTACGCCGGCCGTCAAGCATCGCCGTGACTGTAATACGCAGTTACAGATTCTGTCATATTTACATGTCGTTTTTGTACATCCGATTGGTTTTCAGTTTATTTTTTACATCCGATAGAAATTTTTACCTGACCTCAGAGTATACCGATGTCATGGAGAGGCGCATGTTCAATTTAAACTGAACAGATAAAATAAAATACATTCGATAAATTCAACTCCAGGCCAATTTAAATCTAGTCAAAACAAAACGTTATGGTATAAATCCCGCAATAATAGGAGTTATATAAAAAATAAAAGAAGCGTATAAAAATTCAGAAATATTCATTTATTTCCTGCCATTTATTTTCATTTCAAAGCCTGAAAACCTTATTTTAGTAATCGTATTTGAAAGGGGTACAAAGTATTCAACTCCACATATCTCCCGTTTAACACACATTTCTTGCTTTATTCACAAGCATACATCGTCTCATGTTAGATACTATTTGTTATTCTGACTCTTGACGTAAACAACTCAAGTATTTGATTCACTCGAACGTGCTGTCTTGCAAGGGCATCCCCGAATTATTTTACCAAATATTCACTTCTTTGTCGTATATTTTCATGACTCTTTTTTCTAGATTCATTCCCTCTAAATATCCAAGTCACGTGCTAGAAATCGTGAGTACAATTCTCCCGTCTGGAATCCACATCATAATATTCATGTACAAGCTGTTGAAAGAATACAAAACAAATTCTTATGTTTTCTAAATTTCAAAATGGGTATTCCAGCAATAATGTTGTACTACAACACTTTGTTAAATGACATAAATATGCAGAAATTGTCAGACAGAAGAATTTTTACTGACTTGGTATTTCTATATAAAACTCTAAATGATTTAGTTGATAGTCCGGTATTACTTGAACTGATAAGCTTCCGGATACCACAACGTAATACCAAAAGTCAGGATTTATTTCAGTGCAGAAATTCTGCATACCGTTATGTATTCCTTTTTGCTCAGAATACTAATGGAGGGAAATAATTATACCAAGGCAGTGGACATCTTCAATTTATCTTTAAATGAATATAAAATATTTTTACTGGGGCAGTTTAATTATCTACAATAAATACTGTATATTTCTTATTATTTATATGTAAAAACCCCGAAAAATGGCGTTAAAAAATAAATAAACAAATAAAATAAGATAATATAATATCTTCGTATTTATATAAAGGCGAGTGCCTGTAGCGGATGGCTGACGCGGGGCGGACACCGGGCTGGTTTGATTTTTAAACAAATCTACAGCTTTATTCCAAGATTGATGAAATTTCACACGCTCAATTTTTTCAAAACGCGAAGAAGGTCACTGTCTACATGAAATTTTGAAAAACTCTGCGAAAAAACCTGGCAACGCCGGAGACTTCAGCTAGTGGTCTATCTATCTATTTATTTTTAAAAAATTCGGTTCCATGATAGCTGATCCCCGACATTTTGCCCCCCGGCATACTTACATACAATATGCAGTCAGTTTAGGGAAATATGGTGTACCTTCTTACACAAAATATAACTAAGTGACTCCAAATGGGTGTGCAGAGAGGATGTACAGTCGGAAAACAAAAGTATAAAAAATATTTTCTTTAATGACATGTTAGTTAATCTCCTTCAACATGGGCGAATTCAGTATAATGCCGGAGATTAGCTTTAAAACGCGTTTACCCAAAAATATTTTAAAATATCCACTAAAATATCCACTAAAATATCCACTAAAACCTAACCTAACCTATCCTAACTTAACCTAATCTAACCTGACCTTATTTTACATTTTACTATTTTGAACAAAACATTTATTGTCTTCACAGGATATCTGTAATGTTTTTGTCCCATTTTACTATTTTTGAACAATAATTTATTGTGAGATAAGTTTTTAGATTTTCACGGCCAAAAGTATTTTCGTTATTTGCTTTTGGATGTTATGCCGTATTGCGCTACCTCCTCCTTTAGCCAACGTTTCGGACAGCGTTACAGTGTCCATCATCAGGGCAAATGTGTAATTGTGGCATTGATGTCCGAAACGTTGGCCAAAGGAGGAGGTAGCGCAACACGGCATGACACCCCAAAAACAAAAACAGAAAATAATTTATTGTTTTTACAGGCTGTCTGTATTATTTTTGTCCCATTTTTTGTTAGGTTACTTCAGGTTAGGTTAGGTTAAGTAAGACTAGGTAAGGTTGGGTTAGTTTAGGTTTTAGTAGATATTTTGTCGAATAATGTTTTGTCCGTAAGATAGTTTGTGGGAGATATTTTGTGGGGTGAAAAGTCATAGAACCCTGATCAACTGTTGGTTCATCTACGGTTTCAGATAAATCTACGGGTTTATTCCGAGATCGATGAACTCTTTTACTTGAACGATGAACTTATCTACGGGTTTATTCCGAGATCGATGAACTCTTTTACTTGAACGATGAACTTATCTACGGGTTTATTCCGAGATCGATGAACTCTTTTACTTGAACGATGAACTTATCTACGGGTTTATTCCGAGATCGATGAACTATTCCACGCTTCACCTTCAAGTTAAGAAGAAAGTCACTATCTTAATCTGATTTTAAATGTATGCAAAACTCGAACATCTACGTGGGATTACAGCAAGTACGATATAATATTATTGCCGCACGTTGCCGAACTGCAGATTCTCTTAAAATCTTCCCGGTGAAAATCGCAGCGTTCGTTGCTTTGTGACCTTTATAAAATGTAATGAATTATGTATTCAAAGTGTATTGAAAAGTGGAATGACTATAATGCTAACGAATGAAAAAAAAAGAAGGTTGCTATTTCTACATATTATGAATTAAAGTCCTCCGCCGCGGCTGTCTGTCTGTTCGAGATAAATTCAAAAACTACAGAACGGATTTTCATGTGGTTTTCATGAGTGATTCATGAAGAAGGTTTAAATAAATAAATTGACAAGGTTTTATGTAAATTGTTGGAAATATATAATTAAAGGAGAATGTCTGTATGTGGTGGACGAGCGGGCTGGCAAGCGGGCGGTGTGGTTTAGATTTGTATGCAAAATAACAGATGCGGTGTGATTTTAAAGGTTGGGTAACCATCTGTAAGATGGCGTTGTCTTTCAGACCGATTTTAAAGTTGTTCCCCTTCTCCGTATGTAACACCCACCCTTCCCCTATCCCTCTATTTACCACTCCATCAACCACGGTCTGAACTACTCTCCGTCTCTGATATGCTTTCTCTTTCTCTTTTTTGTTTACCTTATAATCTTCTTCTCTTTTTCAATTTACGGGTAGTTATATATATATCTGTGTCCTGTTGAAGGTTGAGATCAACTGAAACCGGTCGACGTTTATAAATAAAATAAAGTGGTTTTAAACAAAGAACGCTCTTCATTCAATAATGTCAAGCCGCAAAGTGTTTGCGTTCTTCGATAATTAAGTATAATGATGTTGTTTACGTGTTCCGAGGTCCGCCATTGTTAGATTGATTTCTGGTAAAACCTTAAGTCCCAACCGATCTTGACCTCTCCTGGGACCTCTAGCAGAGTTTCTTCAGCCGTCAACCTGTAGTAGTGATGGCCTCTTGAGTATCAATATATTTAGTGGGATTAATTATTAGTAACACAAATTCAGGGTTCGTTGTTTTATACAAAGGCCAAGTTGTTTTACCGTTACAACCTGAAATGGCTGTGGTTGTATTTGGTGGCCAGAAACATTTCAACTACAAAGTTAGGTAGGCACTTCTCAACCTTCCCCTTCTTTGTATACTTTCCGACAAGAGGTGTATCCTACTCGGAGATTCCATAGTCCTGCTAGCTTTGGGTAGTTGGATTTCTCGTGGCGATCGTACATATAAATTAAATTTTGAAATGGAAAGGCTAAATGCCAAGTGTATTTTTTATCTATTTTTTTAAGAAAATCTCTATTTTTATAACTTTTGAAGGTTATTCCCATCAATGTTATAATATATCATTGAAGATGAAAATAAAAATGATAATCTTAACGAAAATATGAAAGAGAACAAGACAGAAAAAGATAATGGTCGCAACTGGGACTCGAACCCAGAACCTCTCGACTAACGCGTTTACCAATTCCGTCATTGCCACCTACTGTCAAACCTAGACAATTTTAGAATTAACAATATTATCTTCAACTATTTTTTTTCCGTATTATAGGCTACTATCCAATTTTTTTTAAACAATCATTCTAAGAATTGGTTTTTAACCTAGATAGCGTCTCGGATAAATATTCTTATGTGACTATTGATTTTTGTAAAAGTCCAAATGTATATTCTTTTTATAACTTTTGAAGGGTCTTCCCATCAATATAATTAATATATCATTTTAGAAAATAATGTTCATTATCTTTTTCTGTTTTTCTGTGTCTTGTTCTCTTTCATATTCTCGTTTAGATTATTATTGTTATCTCCTCCTTCAATGATATCTTTTATCCACTTATTTCTTAACATGTTTTATTCCCGTGTTACCTCTACAAATAATAGAAGAGATGACCTTCCCAAACAAGAATGGGAAAAGATAAAAATTCTCCATTTTGCCCTGGGATGGGATATTCGTTCGTGGGCGGGAAAAGGGTCTTAACTCGAAAAATAGCCCAAATGACGTAAATAGTAGTGAAGTCGACTTTAAACGCATCGCAATCATTTGATTTGGGTTTGAAAATTAGAATGCTTAGAAATATTCTAGATGCTTTAATACTTTGAAATAACGAATTATTTTTTTTATTGGTCTTTAAATAAGCCCAAAAATATATCAAGTCTATAGAAACTGCTTTAAAGTTCAAACTCTCCCACTTACAAACCCTTTTTCGGTTTATAGTATAATGATTAGTGATGATCGTAAAACATTTAAATAACCTGAGCTTCGCAAAATAAAATAAATCACGCTTTTTGGTAAAGTTTTTTCGTGAATAAATCCAAACAGAGGTCTGATGAGAAACAGGAATTTAAGACTTATCGCCATCTACCTATCGTGGTTTTTGTTTTGTAGACCACAAAATGTGTTTGTGATTTGTAGACTTCAAAATCTTTTTTGTGTTATGTAGACTACAAAATGTGTTTTGTGTTTTGTAGACTAAAAATTTGTTTTGTGTTTTGAAGACTACACAATGTGTTTTGTGTTTTGTATACCACAAAATGTGTTTTGTGCTATGTAGACCACAAAATGTGTTTTGTGCTATGTAGACCACAACATGTGTTTTGTGCTATGTAGACCACAAAATGTGTTTTGTGAGTGCTGATGATAAGAACGATAAGAATCCGGATACAAAAGCTTAAATTATATCGTTTTTTTTGTTTTGTTAGTGTAAAAATTTTTTCAAAAATTATTATTTGTTGAACCTAAAAAATGTCAAGTTGAAAATGTTGTAAATTTTTTCTGATAACAAAGGCAACTAAACAAAACTTTATTTTGCTCTGCTGAATATTTAACATTTTTGACTTGGAACATTTTTCCACCAGTGTTTGATATTACAACGTGATGCTAAGGAATTTTGAAGATAAGGAATGTTTGCAAGGGTCTCGGAAGGAAATTGCATTTGTTGAGTGTCTTTTAAAGTGCAGGGTGTTTGTTGAATATGTTTTAGTGAGGTGGGATGTCAGTATTCAGGACGAAATTACACGGTCGTGAATTTCACGAACGAAATTACATACAAACAAAATTACACATGAAGAGTATTACACCTACTGGAATAATAAATTTTAAATTTAATTTCAATAAGTGTGTGCTTTTCTCAATTTGGGAGGCGGGTATAGGTACTACCACCCGGGCACCATTTATTGGATAACCAACACCCTTGCCATAGGTCACCCCAAATGATTCGCTACGTTTGGTGACTAAACAGGGGTGTCCGGGTACCTGGTGTGAGGTTTGCCCACCTACGAGAGTTTGGTTGAGGGAGACATAACCTAGATCTCTCCAGCCGAACTCTTTCGACCCACCACCATGCATTGCAATGAGAGGGGTGAATTCATACGTCCGTCACTGACACATTGACCCCCAGATTCCTACCCACCTCTCATACATTTTTCCTTCCCACAACTACCTCTCCTGCCTTTGCCTAAAAAAACCTCCACACAGCATCCCCAAAGATGACATGAGCCCTGAGGGAAACGTTGTCCCCCAGGGCCTCCTGCGTGGAGCTGATGTAAAAAAAAGACCAATGAAAAACAAAACAAAAGTTAGGTTAGGTTTGTTTTTCTCATGTTTAAGAAGGTGTAATTTTCTTCCACGTCTGTGAAATTTCTTCCATTTTTTTTTTAATAATTTGTACATCTCAGTATTTCTCCCCTCCTTCAACATGTGCCTTTTCAAGACCCAGGCTCACTCCTTTCTTTCTACAAAATGACTCTCCACACAGCGTCCTCAAAGACGACATAGGCCATGAGGAAAATTGTTTTCCTCATGGCCTCCTGTGTGGAATTGACGTTAAAACAAAAAATTAAAAAAACCTTAAAGTTTACAAATTACTAATTATTATAACACGTAGGCATACCTATTTTAAGAGTGGCTCCTAAACACATCTTAAATCTATCAATTGACGCAAACTATTTACAAAATTTAAAAAAAAAAAAATTTTATTCATTAGGAATCCCATAACTTTCACGAATTATATTCACCTTGTATTTATGAAACTTTGCCCAGAACAAGTTTGTTTCTATGCGATCCAATATAAGGTGCAGCATTAGTCACCTGTCTGACATAGTTGTTCGGTAACTGGAGCATATTCACCGGGTTTCCCCGCGATCTCCCACCCTTCCCCTTTTCATCTCCCGATCACTAGAGATGGAAGTTTCGAGAATGCTGGAATAAGGCCGACGTTGTCAGTACTTAAGTTTTATAAAGAAAGTAATCAAATGTTTGTAATGGAGTTTAGTTTTACCAATGAACAGATGGTAATTTCTAGAATTGTATTAATTAAGTAATTTACATATTCTTCGACTCCTTAGCCCCAGACAGGCCAATGAAATTAATAATCTATTTAAGAACTTTGATATGTTTGTTATTTCCAGTAGTAAGGTACAAGGGAGCTTACTTCCTTCTCACCGCAAACTTCTGTTGATTTCTATAATCAGAAAGCTAGTTTGATAAACCAACAAAAAAATATTTAATAATGCAGGAAAAAGAAACCCGTGAGTTATCATTTGGGAATAATTCACTTTACGACCTTCAGTCCAATTTAAACAATGCAGTAAGTGGAGAAACTTAAAAAGGGTAATAAATTACTAATAACAATAATTGTTAGTAGTAATTTATTACCCTAACAACTCGGAAATCAAAAAGGGCATGGGTAATAAAAATAGAATTAATGAGTTTTTCATCATAAGAACCTTTCTAGAAATAATATAAATAAATCTTCTGTAAATGGCTTAATCACAGTTTGATATTACCTTCAGAAGGTGAAACAGCTGTCACTCATAATAATAATTACGTTGCAGAACTTGTTTATAAATAAACTGTTTTTATAAATTAAATCATAATATTATTGAATTTATAAAAAAAATCTGTTAATTTATCTGTGCAATTTTTTTTATTATTTTTTTATTAACTCCACACAGGAGGCCCTGAGGGAAATAATTTCTTTCAGAGCCTATGTCATCTTTGAAGATGCTGTGTGGAGGGTGTTTTTGAAGAGAGAAATGAGTGAGAAAGTGAGTGAGGAGTGAAGGAGGTCTTGAAGAGATCCATTTTGTAGGAGGGAGGAAACACAGAGGCCGCCAAATCGTTCCACAGCCAAGCTGTTGAACTCAAGAACGAGTCTTAGAAACGACCCATTCTCATGTGACAAATGTCAACCGTTTACAAAGCGGGTATGGGTACCGCCTCCCCGGAAACCATTTATTGGATGACCAACACCTCTTCCATAGGTCACCCCAAATGGTTTGCTACGTTTGGTGAATTAGCAAGGGATCCTGGGTTCATAAGGGCGAGGTTTGTCCGGGTCTTGGCGGAGGGTGCGCCCCTCCCACTGTGCACTTATACCTTTTCTTTCCCAGACTTTCTCTTCTTTCTTCCCTTAAAACCCTCCACACAGCATATTTTAAGATGAGTGATATTAAAAGGAATGGGGAAGGGATTGAGATAGAGAAAGGGAATGCTGGGAAATATATGGCTATTCATATCTGATCCCTAAACACGACTAAATCCTTCGCAGATTGCAACGTTTGGATTCCGACTTATAGTCTTTCACCAGGACAATACTGATAGAATCTTTAACTCTAGAACGTACCGTAAATATACCATTTTACGTTAATTAAAAGTTGGATAAAATTAAAAGAAACAGCCTCCATTGTTAACGGGTAAGGCTCTCGACTATCGATCTGGAAGACGCTGATGCAAATCCCAGCATGCACAAGAAAATTTTATTTGATCGGCACATTTTTTCAAAATATAATCACTTAAAAAATATAATTAGATATATGCAGCACGTTCCATAGTGGAAGATACTCTCAGTATTGCCGTGGTGTAAGACCACCATTCAGGATTGAAACTTGCTTTAGTCGTATTTGGTGACCAGGTCTGAATAGCCAGGTACTTTCCCATCTTCCTCTTCCCCGTCTCTTTCTCCTCCTGACTTATTTCAGCCTTCCGACATACTCCAATTGAAGATGCTATAGTCTCATTGGCCCCAGATGGTTGAGAGCAGTTCACATTAAAAAAAGATAAAACATGTGAATAACATACGCTGAGAATCGAATCCGCAATCTCTGGATTCGCAGGATCTTAACCATTTGTCCGCAAATGCCATCTATTACATTACGTGAATTAGATTACCTTTAAAAATATCACTGCTTCTCCTGGGAAACAATTTCCTATTCATGAATTCAGACGCGACCCGTAAATAACTCTGGTTCCGAATAAAAAAGGTCGAAAGGAGATAAAAGCGTGGGTGCTGCAGAAACAACGTATTCCACAAGTGGCACACTAGTGTGCCAGGCGAACAAGGCCGCCTGTTCAATGTTTGTACAAGGTTTGTACATCGTAAAATGTTTGACGTTGTACAAAGAACGCCTGGGAAATTTTATCCGGTAAGGCATTCGATAACGGTGGAAAGTAAATAAGGATAAAATTGTCCTACATATTTTATATTTTCCTACATGTTGACCTAAACACTGAAAATAAAATCAGAAGAAGTGTGATATTCCCGTTATATTCTCTCCAGAGAATATCTTCATATGATAAGTACTGGGAACTGTATTATACAGTAGGTACTTATTATCTTTATAAACTACTAGATTTCCCCGCGGCTTCGCTCGCATGGTTTTAGGGGAAATTACTGTAGCGCTTAGACTTATCAATTATCCTCCCTCTACCCCACCCCATCCCCTCCCCCATTCCATACATTCATTCCCGGTACATTCAGTTTTTAAACAGCTCGCTTTCCACCTAAATTTTATAATGCTAGGGCTCAAAGAAAAAAAGAATTATCCAATTTGGTGTAGTCGTATGGAATTTATGCGCTTACAAACCTTTCGGATATTTATTTTTATTTAAATATGTGGAAGTTTGTAAATATAATTAAAAATAACCCTATTTATAATCGTAACGAATTATATTTTTAATGTAGGAACTCTCATCTGACATTTATTCCAAAACATAAGCTTTTTCAAAAAAAACAAAACATATTCTGATATTTGAATATTCTGGAGCAGCAGCCGACCAGTAGGTAGGAGGCTGAGTACCTACCAGCATAGAGCCCACAAATATATCAACATCGTTTCCATGACGTTTTCTGACGTTAGAAATAACTCGCTTTTGTTAGCGACAGAAAACGTATAACAAATGTAATAAATTAATATTTATAATTTCATAACGCCAGAGCATACCATTATATACAGCCCATAGTCCTCGCATATTATTAAGCTTTCTATTGGTGAAAGAATCGATTTATTATTTTATGCCTGAAAGCGTAGCAAACAAACTCGAACAGTTTCGCATTTATAATATTATTAAATTAAATATTAAAATAAAGTATGGATGGATGTGGATTGGATGATGATTGAAAGACTTGGGTGAAACACGATGACTTTTTATTTTTGTTCCGTAATGATAATAATGCTTCTGAGTTCTGAAGTTAATAATAATAATACTTCAAAGGTTCTTCAAAAGATATTATTTTTAATTTTTACCGGTAATTCGATTTCCAAAATTGCTATTATTAAGAAACCACGATCTGCAATACTTGAAGACATAAACTGACTATCTTCCTTTGGAGCTATCTTAAACCACAGATATATGCAAATAAATTTCAAATTGGGAGGCGGGTATGGGTACCGCCGCCCCGGGAACCTTTCTTGGATAACCAACACCTCTGCCATAGGTCACCCCAAGTGGTTCGCTACGTTTGGCGATTTAGCAGGGGTGCCCGGGTTCGTGGGGTGAGGTGTGTCTAGGTCTTGGAGGCGGATGACCAGGACACACTGAACCCCAGATTCCTACCCACCCTTTAAACCCTTTTCCTTCCCAGAACTCTCCTCCCCTTCCTTTCTTTTCCTTTCCTTTAAAAAACCCTCCACACAGCATCCCCAAAGATGAAATAGGCCCTGAGGGAAATTATTTTCCTTAGGGCCTCCTATGTGGAGCTCATGTAAAAAAAAAAAACCGCAAACTATAGACGCCCTCAAAGTCAATATAAAGACCCGTCTCTTGCGACCTCCGCCATTAACTTTGACTTAAGCATCACCATTGATTGACATTGTCACATCACTATAAGCATTGACAATTCTTGCTGTATTTCGAGCTTTCCATTGGCAAAGGAAAACATCCCGGGCGAAGAAGGCAGGCGGTGCCGGCGGGGGAGGGGTTGGTTCATTGTTTTACACCTACCGCATAAATATAATGACATTTGGGGTTATATCAACCGCGCGAGCCTAATAATTATGACTTTAAATTGTAAATAAATACTGTCGTAGTAGACAATTATTTTTTTCCTGAACTCACTTGTAAATAAAGTCCATTAATTTATAAATCGGTTTCAGAGACACGGAAGAAATTGACTTATTAAAATCGGTATTCTATTAACAATTCCTGTTAAATAAATACCTAATAAAAATTTGAGGTAGGTATTAAGGTCTTGAATCTGCGTATTCTTCTTGATACTTTTTCTACAAATTTATCGCAAAATTTCACGTCTGACGTCTACGTAATTAATTACGCACTCGAATTTCTTAAATAGTATCTTTAGATCGTGCAAAAATCGATATTGTTCGAAAATCTTTCCTGATAAATAAATTTATATTAGAGTATCTGTGTTTTATCTCTTCTGTAGCATCTCTTCTTCGTAAGAACGCATTTTCACATTCATGTAAACGCCAAACATCAAAGTCGTGTTAGAGCGTACGCGTGGACAGGTCCTTACCACAGACCACTAATTGTGTGTGACCGCAAAATTGAAACTTCGCCCCAATCTTTCAACCATGTTTCATCAAACGGATAAGACGGAAAACAAAAAATATTTATAGTAATGTCAAAGCATTTGTTTAAGTTAACAGTCGGAAGAGATCCGCCTTAACAAACGCCACCCAGTAAATTCAGCCAGATTTTCGCTGAAGCCATTGAAAATTGGACCTCCCGAATAATTGCCACCAAGTAAAACCGCTGCAGACATTTGAACAACTTTATATTTCATACTTATTGTCATAATATATACTTCCAAATAAAAATAAAAATTAAGTGAATACCTCACACACAACTGTGTTATTTACATTTTAAAATCAAACATTCTTATTGAAAGTCCCTGTGTATAGTGTATAGTGTATAGTTTATGGAACTCTATTGGTTTATCTTTATATTCATTTAACAATGTTAATTTCTTAATATAATAATATAATAATATAATATAATAATACAATAGTGCGCCCCACGGTTGAATTTGGCAGCCACCTCTGGTCTGGAGCTCCAAAATACTTGAAAAATACCCTCGACCCTGTGCAGAAACGGGCGGTCCGTTTGATAGATTCTCCCATCTTAACGAACGGATTGCAATCTTTAGAGCACAGGCGTCTGGTGGGAATGCTATCCATGTTCTACCGGTATTTCAATGGAAGATGCTCTGAGGAACTAGCGTCATTGATCCCTTCGGCACCGGTGCATAGTCGGGAGACACGCCAAACGCGCGCCCAACATATGTACACGGTTGACATTTATCACATGAGAACGGGTCATTTTTTCGACTCGTTCTTGAGTTCAACAGCTCGGCTATGGAACGATTTGCCGGCATCTGTGTTTCCTCCCTCCTACAACATGGGTCTCTTCAAGACCAATGTTCATTCCTTCCTCTCCTCAAAAAGACCCTCCACACAGCATCCCAGATGACATAGCCCCTGAGGGAAATTATTTTCCTCAGGGCCTCCTATGTGGAGTTAATGTAAAAAAATAAATAAATAAAAAAAATAAATAAAAATACTGTTTGCAATAAAACAACTACTCATCAATTTGGGAGGCGGGCATGGATATCGCCACCCCGGGAACAATTTATTTGTTCGTTATGTTTAGTGACTTCATTAAATTTTAATTTTTACGTTGCATCGTGAATTGATTGTATTGAATTATTATATTGCTGCATTTGCAATTAACTGCATCGAATTGAATTAAATCGAATCTAATCGAATTGAATCGATACAAATTTAACTAAATTCAAATGAAATTAAATTAAATAAATCAAATAAGTCCTTAAGAGTACTCAAGCAAGAATTCCAATATTTCCAATTTTCGATAAAGTGAGGAAAAATGGGGCTTATTTCGGGGACGTCCACGACACACCTCTACCGGTTTATCTGTTCAGTGCTTCCACATAACTCAATTTATTTACAATGAGATTGAAAATACAGCACTACTTTTCCATGCTAAAAATGAAATTTTAAAACGCTTTTAGCACTAAAGTGCATCGATGGAAAATGAGTGCAGGAAATTCAATTAACCGAGAACTGAGTGCATTTGTCGCCAATAAAAAGTTTTCATTGGAAACGATGCTAAAATTCCATATTGATACCAATCCTGATATATAAAG
This sequence comes from Glyphotaelius pellucidus, assembly GCA_936435175.1. Classification (NCBI taxonomy): domain Eukaryota; kingdom Metazoa; phylum Arthropoda; class Insecta; order Trichoptera; family Limnephilidae; genus Glyphotaelius; species Glyphotaelius pellucidus. The sequence goes on from OW386561.1 coordinate 13,012,043, forward strand.
CATAGAATAAAGAAGAACAAAAGAAATGACATTTCATTTCATGATCCAAAACTCTGAGTAATTTAAATTTCATATGAAAAACTGTGTTTCACTCTTCTTAAGAAATTCAATTGGTATAGCGATTTACGATGTTAGACAAGTTTAAGGGAGACAGAGCGCGTGTTAATTAGGACCAAAAGTTACTTAGCCAGGGCGACTTAGGTATGCGTTCAAATCTTAATGGAAGACAATTCAAGTAATGAAATACCTTCCATTAAGAAAGTGTTCTTCTTTTTTCCATAATGTACAAGATGTTGTAAAGATGAAATGTTCTTATTTTATCTAAGATGTACAAGATGATGTATAGAAGAAGTGTTCTTCTTTTTTCTATAATGTGCAAGATGATCTAAAAAAGCAGTGTTCTTCTTTTTTCTATGACATACAGCCTTATTAGAAATGTGTTTCAAATTCAATGATGCTTTGTGCATCGCTTTGTATCGTAAAAAGTTCATCAAAAAAATTTAAAATATTCAACACTTAGGATGTTGTTTCAAAAAATTTGAAAAATCTATTAAAATTCTATTTTTATTTTTATTATTATTATTTATTTATTTTTTTTTTTTTTTCTTCAATGATATATTAAAATTCTATTCAAGTTCTGTGATTATTTCAGTTTTATGAAGCATACGGCCTAATATGATATAATAACAGAACTTTAATAGAACTTTTACAAAACGTGAAAATAAACTTAAAAAATTGGATGAATTCTTGAAAAATTTTTTAAACAAGCCATCCTTAGGGTCAGTTCTTTCAAAAAATGCGACCGTTTATTCTAGGCTAAATCCTGTAAATGTATATGTTTGTCTCTTTCAGTTTCGCGTTTTCATTTCATCGAGTTTCAATAATAACAGAACTTGAATTGAACTTTCGCAGAATTTGTAACGTAACTTTGAATTTTATGAATTGTTCAAATTCTGTGCATCGACTTGCCCTTAAATTTAAGCATTTTTTTTTAACAACTGACATCTTTAAGCAATGCTTACTTCTTCGGAATTTACCTAAAAAGTTAAGTTTTAAACTGAAGAAGTGGGCAATGCTTATGAACCATGTGGCTTTTTTTTTTAAAAACAAAGTGATAATTTTTTTAAATTAAATCTTATCTGATATATATTTCAATAAAATTTCAATATTTTCAAACTTTCTAGGGAGTAAGAAAAAGCTTACTAAGGATACAAAGAGCAACTCAGAACTCACTTCTTTTTTTTTTTCTTTTTTTATTCCGTGTAAAAAAGTTTGACAGTCCGAAAATGAAAATGATATTAGCGCCCCTTGCGTGCAAATTTATATAATTAATTATTGTTTATTATAATTTTCGTAGGTTATTATTTATAAGACGTTAATTAAATCGTAACTGAAACGTTAACAATTAATACTATGATCTGTCTAACTACGTGGTTACACGTTTATCCGCGACTAGACAGGGTAGGCTTAGAAAGTGATTTAGTGGCGTTAAACCGCGAATACGTTATTAACCTGCCAACTGGTTTATTTTGTCACGGAAAGTTACTAATAAATAATATTTTCTTTCCCTTAGATGTATTTTTTATTAAGAAACTGGAACTTGAAACCAGTGGGATTATGGAATCTCCATTTGGGGTATGTTTTAAGGCTGAGGAAATGGGGAAAAGAACGTGTTGGAGATTTGGAAGGTTGGATAGTGCCTTCTATTCAGATCTAATCATCAAACACAGCTAAAGCCATTTTAAGCAATGTATGGAGGGTACTCCATACTTACTCCATACACAGCAAAAGCCATTTTAAGCAATGTATTGAGGGTACCACTATACTCACTAAACAGATAAAGTCGAAGAAACTCGGCAGACGTACTATTTTTACAAAAAAATAGCTACCTCTAAGATAGATTGCCCGGAGTTACTAGAAAAGATTCAATTAAGAGTGCCCATCAGACAAACCAGACAAAACCACACATTAAAGATTCCTCACTGCAACACTAACTCTAAACAAAATACATTCATTCACCGCGCTTCACGTACCTTTAACAATTTATACAGTGAAGTTGACATATTTAACGCAGCACCTAACACTTTCAAACCTAAAATTAATAAATAACATTTACACACACACACCACTTTGTACACAGAATAGACCCTTTCCCCTCCCTCCCACCATCCTATACCCAGATGCTTTTTAACTCTGGTCTTTATGTTATTTTTCTTTCTCTTCTTTATTTTCACTAAATAATTTAATACACTTAAGTGAAAACCTGTTATTGGTTAAGTAATTTATACATGTTTTATCTTTCATTGTAACTATTATAACTGTTGGTTTTCCAATAAAATAAAAATAAAATAAAATAAAATACCGCCATTGGTTTTCTTTTGGCTGTGTTTTTCTCTCCGCCAATGGCAGAGCCAAGATTTAAATTTAAATTTCGAACCTGCACAGAGCGTGCCACCGCTCGCCGCTTGCAGCCGATAAGAAAGCACACACTGTTTTTTACGACGGATAGTCCGGAGAGCAAGTGAGCATTTTGAATGAATTTCTTTAAGTTATTTTTTTTTGGATTTTTTTTATGTTATATAAAAAATATGGGTAACATATATTTATACATATCATATATTTTACAAAATATTATATTTATGGTCGTTTTTGGTCATGTATACCTTATCAGAAAAGAGGAGCTCATCTGCCTGATATGGGAGTCACTCTTATTTAGGTTGTAAGTTATAATATGTTTTGCATAAAATATTTACTTTTTACTGAAAGTTTTGCTTAAAAAATTGTTTAATTATATTTATTTGTTCTGATTGGTTGTTGATGCGTTGTTTTTTTGTGAATTTTATATTTTTGTAAAATATGTGTGACTTTTCGAATATTTTTTTATTTATTTTTATTAACGTGTCTAGACGGATAAAAAATCGAAACAACAAAGGTTTGATGTAACCAAGACCACTGATTTGATTCCAACTTTTAAAGTCAGCAGCCCATTGTGGCGACGCGTATTACGCCCCTGTATTCGACGCCACGGAAAGATCATCTAGTACCTATATTGTACCATTTATAGCACAAGGTTGTGATAGTTCGACTAGTCGCGTAGAAATTATATGGCTATATAAGAAGTGCCGTTCGCCGGAAGATATTTGATTGTTGTAAAAGTGCTCGTGATATTCTCCTAACTTAAGTGTAAATCAATGCAGTGTGGTCTCACTGAAACATCATGAGATTACCTGCTGCCGTAAGTACGTAACTGTGATATACTTTGCTTTGGTGTGGGGCGTTTGGGGCTTTAGCGGGGCATTCAATTCTCAGGCATCTTAGGCAAAGAGGACATTCCGCTCATTTTCCAACCCGTTGCAGTTGAATGGAAATCAATTTCGCCACTGACTTAAGCCTAGTATTTACGGACGAGCATATCTGGGCGAGCATTACGACTTTGGCATTTCTGTATGCAAGTCTGCCGAACACATCCTTCAACACGTACACAAATGATCCTGTTACATTATGCTCGGCTGGACATGTCCGCACGTTAAAACTAGGCTTTAATATATTTTTATTCTAGTCCATTAAGGATGATAAAACACAGTTCTGTATTTCAAATTTAAGGCTCTATTGGACAGACTTTTGGATCACAAAATATTCCACATTTTCTTGTCTACTTCTTTATTCTGAGGTGGCAAGGGAAGGGAGAACGTGGAATGACCTTATATGACAAAACTTGTATCGGTTAACATTTTATCATTTACTCAGTTAAGGCCCGGTAATACCCGCTCACAAAGAAAAAGAAGGAGAGATATGTAAATACGAACCTCAGAGGGACCACGCTAATATTGAAAACGATAATATTTAAGCGAAAATTGTGAAAATGTTTCATAAAACACAACTCGTTTAAAATAGGACAAAACTCTCGTAGGGAATGTCTAAAATAGCATTTTAAGAAACACTGTAAATTTGTTCATCAATTTTTAAAATAACTAAAGAAACATGATGTTTGGAATATATATTTTGGAATATAACTTCCTACATACTCACCTACTCACTTATATACGTCCTTCTACTCGCTTGGTGAAATTGCAAACCAGTGCAGTAATAACTTTCAACAAGCGAGCAGTGTTTTTTCATGATAAAGTTTCTACGTTGTATTCTCGAATGCAAGAAATAATTACCGGTTTACTAACATCAAAATTATACTGTTGTTTTAATACCTACCTATCTGTGCACAGTTTTGAACATTGTTGTGAAATGTGAATCTTATATGGACATCATCAAATCAGCCAGCTTGCTACAACAATAGAGTGAGTTTTACGCCATTCCTAATTTCCCACCTTCTAAGAAAGTTCCTAACAGGTATTTATAATAATTTTCGGAGCATACTTTGCAATTTTTTTTCCATCAAATTAATTTCATATGATTGCTATTTTGGCGTGAGGAATGTATATATATTATTTTTAATTGTTTTATTTGTAGAACCCATCTTTTCAGGCCCATGATTTCTTTAGGTTATGAGTATTAATGTTGTCTGATGGTGACATTTCACCGGGGCGTTGCTGAGAATAACTATTTACCACTCTGAAACATTCAGAAAATATTATTCGTGGTGTCCGGAAACGGATGATACAAGCTGGACTGGTATATTCGCGTCACATATGGAGGCGATTTTGTGGTAAGACTTCTTTTCTTCGAGCTTTTAAGTAGCTAAATCGGCTCCGATATTGGAATTTTCACAGTCATGTTAGGTAATTTTTTTTAATATCAGTTATTTATTGTGTTTGAATTCCGAAAGGTAGAGCTGGCTCCAAAAGTGTTTGTAACCCTTTATCTGTCGAAAAATTAAAAATTTAAAAAAAAATCGAAATGGTAATATAGAAAAAAAAATCGATTTTGTTTTTACATTAGCTCCAGATAGGAGGCCCGAGGAAAAAAGATTCCCTCAGGGTCTGCAACATCTTTGGGGTCTTTATAGGGTCTTTAGGGAAAGGAAGGAGAGAAGGTTCTGGAAAGGAAAATTGTACGAGGAGTTTGTGGGAATCTGGTAATCAATGTGTCGAGGAGTGGCGGACGTATGAATCCATCCCTCCCATTGCGCTGCAAGGCGATGGGTCGAGAGATTCCAACTGGAGATATTTAGGTTTCTCAACCAGTCTCTACTGATCCGGCGTGCCACGAAGTAAGTGAGCAAACGCATTCGTCGTTAAGACCCAGACCAATCTCGTCCCGTGAATCCGGGCACCCCTGCTAAGTCAACAAACGTAGCGAACCACTTGGGGTGATCTATGGCAGGGATTCTCTATGGTTTGTAGATCCATCAGTTTTCTTATTTTACCACTTCTTTCTGGACACCGTGTACATTTCGTAGGAAGGTATTTTTTAATGTATTATTATTTATAATAATAACGATATTTTCAAAATATTTAAGATCTTCACAAAAAAACTTGATTGTGCAATGATGTACCGTACCTTGCTGAAAATTGAACCCATGAAACCTTGGCGGGAACCCGACGCTTTGGAACTCTCGGCTACAAATTGACTCCTCTCATTTGCGCCAAATCTATGTCGTTTGCTGTTCCTATTCTCTCTCACCTAATTTAAAAATACGTAATAATAATAAAAAAAATTTCACCCTCCTCTAACATTTTGAACTCCTTCACTTCCCGTAAACATCTCCACACAAAGAGGAGGTTCTAAGGTTTCCATTTCATGTTGACCGAGTGGTTGGGATCTTTAATTCCGGAACCGATCAAGTGTTCATGGGATGAGATGTCTAGGTCTTGGCGGCGGACGCCGCCCACTTACTAACTGCCTCCATACTTTTGGTTACTTCTTACTACTGTTTGCTCACTTACTGCCCACCTGTGGCGGCTGGATTGAATGAAACTGGTTGAATTGGACTGGACGACCTTTTGACCTCCAGTCAGACTTTCTCGATCCAGCGCCTTGCACCGCAGCAGAAGGCTCGGATTCATACGTCCACTACTCTTGGAAATATTGACTCCTACCCACTCGTCATTCATTTTTCCTTTCCCTACAAAAGACCCTCCACGCAGCATCTCCAAGAATGACAGGCCTTGAGATATAAATATATATATTTTTTTAAGTGAAACGGAGGTGCGTCACTGAAATTCATTAGGTCGTTGGTTTTAATATAGTGCGGTAAATTCGCACCTACCCTAGCGCAGCGGTTAAGGCGCTTGACAAATCTCAGCGGCCAGAGAGATAGATAGACCATCCAGCGAACAAAGGTTTGAATCCTACGAAATCCAAAAAAATAAACATTTTAATTTTTCATAAATATCCAATCTTCAAACCACTTTAAAATAAACAGGCAAAAAAAAAAGAAAGCGACATCTTGCGACTTTCTAGTTTTACATCTACCGCGTGTGAATTACCTGTTTGGAGCTACTGTTTCAAAAAGGGTTCAAAATACCATTTGTACAACTAAATGCTATTCAATCATAATATTTTATTTAACGAATACTAACTAGTTACTATTCAGAAAATTTAAATGAGCTTTTAATGGCTTTAATGGTTTGGTGACCAGATCTGAATAACCAGATACTTCCAAACCTTTCTTCAGACCCACACTGTATCAAAATTGTAAAAGTCCCAACAAGCTTCGTCCAGTTAAAACTATTTCGCAGTATTCACAATTATGAAGTCAGTAAACATAATCAGGGTCATCTCAAGAGTCCGACTGACGAATAATATATGAATGTGAATGAAGCAAGCGGGACGTTTGTCAAAATAGATTTGTGTGCCTCTGCGGAGACTATTGTCATGGTTAGTTAGTTGATCACACTAAAATATGTTATCAAATAAAATAAAATCGAAGATAAAATATTGATAAAAAAACAATGTCATTGATAGCGTCATACAGGTATTACTCATGTATCTAGAAAAACATGTTGTCATTATCATGATTATTGTTTGAGTTATTAAGCCGTGTTGTGCTTCCTCCTGCTTTAGCCAACGTTTCAGATAGCATTAAAGTGTCCATCGTCAGGATATATGCGTGTAGATTGTGGTGAAGTGTACATTTATGTACGTAGCAGTGTTTTTTTTAATGTGAATACCGCACATAAGATCAAACTGCCCCCACCCGCCTGAAACCAGGGAGATTATGGCATCCCCAATTGGGGTATGTTGTGAGACTTAAGGTAAGTGGGGAGGGGAAGGAGATGGAGAAGAGCAAAACCAAACACGACTAAAGCCATTCCAAGCAATGTTTCAATTCTGAAAGGTGGTCTTATACAAGTGAAATACTGAGAGTATCTTAAATTCTAGAACGTGCCGCAAATATACCATATATTATTATAAATTGTGAAATAACACAAATCAATCAAACAAAATTTATCAATCAAAGAAACTCGCAAAATTGCCCCGTCAAGAGCCCTACACCTCGACCACATGGGCCGTCGAGTTCCATGTTGCGCGCGTTATTTTCCACAACACAATAATCTCCATCAAACATATTTTATAAATAACTTTGAGATATGTTTGTATATTTGCCTTCCAGAGTGGAAGATACTCTCAAGATAGCCCTGGTGCAAGACCACCATTCGAATTGAAACGTTGCTTGAAATGGCTTTAGCCGTGTTTGTTGACCTGAATAACCAGGTGCTTTTCCACCTTCTTCTTTCCCAACTCTTTCACCACCATCAGCTTCACAACATACCCCTATTGTACATTCCATAGTTTCACTGGCTCCAAGCGGAAGCAGTTGAAACTCGGGAAAAAAAAATTAAAATCTAGAAAACGTGTTATCTTTTTCGGTATTAATGTTTGGCCTAATACTATGCCGTGTTGCGCCCCCTTCTTTTTAGCCAACTTTTCAAATAGCGTTACAGTGCCCAACATCAGGACAGATGTATAAACTGTGGCGAAGTGTATATTTATCAATGCAGAAGTGATACCATGTTGCGCGCGTAACTTTTCACGCACAGTTCATAATTTCTATCAAGCATGTTTATTAAATAACTTATTTGCTTGAGACTGAATCAACGCTTATTCAATATACTACCAACAAGTTGGACAACATGTTGTTGTTGACACTAAAATCAATGTTCTCTTACCATTTTCAATTGTTATCAATATCCAAATATGTAAAACAATTTGTTTTCTATCTTGCAATGTTTACATACCAATTTTCACAAACTAGAGATGTTTAACCAAAAAACCACATTATATTTAAACATCCACTTATAAATTGTTTGAACATAGATCAATCATTTTTTTTAAATTTTCAAACACAAAACTTTAAAAACCTTGTCCAATACAGTGTTATGTTTTGTTATGTACCTATTTTAAGGTTATGTTTTGATTGTGTGCACAAAACCCTTTCCTGTTAACTGTTTCTAAACATATGTTAACTTTATCACTATGTTTAATACAACTTTTTTTATTAGCTTAATTAAGCATTATTTTTAACAAAACTAAGCATAAAAAGCTAAAGCCCTAATTATTTTTTAATTATATTTTAATTTCATTAAAATATGGTTTTTAATTGTAAACAAGAATCGGAAACGCAGTCTAGCAACACAACAAACAACGGCTTTTGAACGTGGAACAAAACAAAAACAAATTAAAAATGGCGGAGCTGTCAAATAAAGAAATGTAAGGTTAGGTTTGCGCGATAGAAGCTTAGCGCGGCAAAGTGGTGTTGTTGTGTCGGACAACAGCTGACGACTGGTTTCTGTCCATGAATGTATGCTTCCATCCCCGCCTACAAGCAACCCTTAGCAAAACTGCGCCCATGAGCAAAAAAACGCAACAAAAATCTTGTAAATCTACCCCTTTCAAGCGAATAAAACGCGCCTTTCAATTCGGCATATAAAACTGTCCTTTCGATTCGGTCCGATCAAACCGCGTTGTATAGGTAAGTGTTGTCTGCATCACGACAAATTTTGCTTCAGTAACGTAAACCGGCGAGTTTTCAGGTCAAAAATCTCAACCATCTCAAATGAGCATTTAAAAATATCAACATTTTGAATAACCTTTTTACACAGTGTCTTTTTTTGTAATTTTCTTTAGATTTTCGCATGGAATGTACGTATGAGCACCACGCCTCCCAGCGTGGGATAATTTTCATGAAAATACAAGGGTTCGATTCAGAGCTAGCAATTTAAAGGCACTGCGTAAATATATTTAAACATTTAGAAATCACACCCTGGGAATGAATACATTTTTTCGTGAGTGTGCGTCATACTTATTGATTTTATATTTTGTTTCGGATGAAATTTAGTTAGTTCAGACGTCACCCTTTCAGAATAGCGCTAGTCTCAGGGGAAAAGCGCGCGCAAGGAAAGACATCTTCGATAAAATGGCGGCAATTTTCGGATACTTTTGTGGCGCGAAATTACATGGTAAATTGACGATAAATTTAATTTGATCGGTGATTTGAACCGCTATAAAAGTTTATGTACTTTGAAAGGATTTGCAATAGATTCGGAAGGTATCAGATTAGGCCTTGCAGAGTTACAATAATTATTTCAAAACAAATGACTGACTGGGGTAAATAGTATTTAAGATTAAGCATTCCACATTCTGAAAATGTTATGATGAACGACAAATTAATACTATGTAAAAAATAAGGGATACAAAAAATAACAGAAAAAACACTTTACGTACAAAAAATAAAGTATGGATTAAAGAAAAAAATAGGCAATATGTCAAACATTTTATTACAAAACTGTTTGACGTGGTAATGGAAAACGCCACACTTCGTAATCTCTACATTTTCGTAACTTGTATGATTGCAATTCCATGGTGGAGTCGAAATGCAGCCTGCTAAGTGCAGATTGTCCTAATGTTAGTAAACTTTAGATAGAAGGAGAAGAACATTTACTTTTATTTATTTATTTAAAACTAGTGGGTACCCGGCATGCGTTGCAAAGCCATTCAATACAATCAGAAATAAATTGTTTCTCCCTACATTTCCCATGCTTCCCCGCTCCCCTCCCGCGTCACCTTCCCTTCCCGCGTTCCCCTTTCACCTTCCCCGCTTTTTCTTCCCTCGTCACCCCTCCCGCGAGCCCCACCTCCTTCGTTACCCTCCGCCTTCCCTCCCTGCCACTAAAATATACAAAATTCATGCATTTTCAAACCACTCGCCCACCACCCGTAGTATTTTTTTCGTACAAATTTCATAACACCAGAGCTAACCATTACAGCTTGTAACCTTCGCGGGCATGCGCACAACAAATTTTCATAACAATCGGATGAACGGTATGGCAGCGCATAAAATACGAACAAACAAATATTGATTTTTGTATGAAGGATAACGGCACAAGTTCCATTTACATACGTGTTTTTTTAAATAGTCATAGTACAGTAAAGAAAGAAGAAAGAAAAAATAAAAATCAAATTGTGTCAAAAAATCAAATTCACAAGCGGTAGAAGTGAAACCTTCATAAAACTAAATTAGGCAAGAGTGGGGAGGCTACGAAGCACCGCACAAAGAGGAAACCGATAGCCTATGAAGCACCGCACAAAGAGCAGACCGATAGTACTATCTCATTCTTTTGCATGCTGAATACTATAGATGTACGAGTTTTTATCCTGCTAAAAAAGATTTCACTTAAAAATTAAAATATGACATAGGTTAAGTGAAGAAGAGATGAAAACAAAAAACTTGTTATTGACCTCGTTAAAATATGTATTGCTAAAGTGTTTAATTAGTGCAGCTTCATAATTCAGAAGAGGTTTATTAAAAATATCAGCGACATTGGCATAAAAGTAATCAATGGAGTGTAATCTAGTTAAAAGAATTGTAGCATGAGACCGTAATATTATTGTCACAATAATACATACTAAAGAATCTAATGGTAGAAACATGAAAGTCAATAAGCAATCATATATAGCGGCTATCCAACAACTGAAAATTTAACTTTACCATCTGCCATCCCTGCTAAGTCACCAAACATAGCGAACCATTTGATGTGACCTAAGGCAGGGTGTTTGTTATCCAATAAATGGTTTCCTGGCGGTGACACTCATTTTTCCTCCGAAGTTTATGCCACAGCTAAAAAGAGGGGTAAAGATATATTCCTTAGCTAAGGATAATTCATGGGAATTTGCCTCCTGGAATTCCAATTAACATTACCTAGTCGCGCCTAAATACTTTCAAATAAAATAAATGAAAATCTTTAAAAAAGGAACTTTAAAAACAACATTCTAAATTAAAAAAAAATAATATAAGGCTTCTATAAAACAACAAAATATAAATTTCTAAAATACTAATCAAGATTATCATAAATTATTAGGCACATGAATCACAAATTTTGTTTGAGGTGTTCATCACACATAAATTTGTTACATTTACATAATTTGGTTTTTGTTTTTCTATCGTTAGATCTCGTACTACACTATAAGTCGCACGGGGTCCATTGAAACCCAAGCACCTCCGTACTGCACGTGTGTTTAACGCTACCAATGGACCCCACGCGATTAATTAAAGGTTAATGTAATCTGTCATCCGAGAGAATTGGAATACCAATTAATGAAAAAATGATAATGTTTAGATGAAGGATAATTCCTTACCTTTAAGTAGATACGGAATCGTCCCCCTGGTTCGGAGACAGTTCGCAAAGTTAGTATTTCAATTTTACGGAGATTATAAATTTCATTTTCTCCTTTCTTTATTCTACAAGACAAAGAACTTTTCCTTTAAGTTGAAATATCGCCGAAAATTCTCTGTTTATGCATTTAGGTACTTTGTTAAAACTTCTAAGGCTTGAAATATTATCACAATCGTGAAATTTATGTTTAAGTTGGGAAATGAGACGATATTATCTTTTGCAAATTCTTAATAAAAATGATGATGACTTGTTTAAACAATGTAACTTATTGTTATAAATGTAAATTGTTGAAGATGTCAGAGGAAGACATGGTACGATCAAGTTAGTCGGACCACCCCAAGAGCCAGAATATAAGAATAGTGTGTATTGGACGATGTATGAATGTGAATGAAGCAAGAATTGATTACCAAGACAACGTTGTGTAGCAGTCTATACTCTCTGCATACCCCTGCAGAAACGACATACATTTTAGTTAGTTAGTTAATTTTGCGCATGCATGAGTTAGGTTTTGTTAAGGAGGCCCGAGAAAAATAATTCCGCTCAAGGCCTATGTCATCTTTGGGGATGCTGTGTGGAGGGTATTTTTAGGGAAAGAAAGAGGGAATATTTTGGAAAGGAAAAGGTATGAAGGGTGGGTAAGAATCTGGGGGTCAGTGTGTCCAGGAGTGACGGACGTATGAATCCATCCCTCCCAATCGGTGCAAGGCGTGTTCCGAGAGAGTCGTGCTGCAGAGGTCAGAGGATCTGTTCAACCTGTTTCTCCCGATCCGGCCTGCCTCGCAGTGATGGGCAGTTACATACGTCGCCAAGACCCGGACAAGCCTCACCCATGAACCCGGCCACCCTATGTTTTGTGACAATTATCACATCATAAAAATAAACTTTTTATATCCAAAACAACGAAAAAGCACTTACCTATAGTATATTTTACGAGACAATAATATTATTTCTATTGAAAATACTAATTTCGGTGTGAGTTTGTGAGTCTGTGATTGTAACTCTGGTTCAAAGAACTGTGATTACTTGTTTTGAATAAAGGTAATTTTCAAAATTGGAACTGATTGAACTGAAAAAGACAAGCGATAAAGTACCAACCTGCAATATAATATTTTATAACAGAAAATTATTTTAATTCTATATTTCAAATGTTTAACTCTTTTGTTAAAATTTCTTGGCGTAATCTAAACAGGAACGTTTGCTCGGCATATTTCTGCCCGTTTCATGCAAATCTTTATTTTGGATTTGAGATCAAAATACCCAACCTAACTGAAAAATTATTTTTGTAATCAAAATGTATATCAAATATCTAGTGCGGATGTGAGCTACTTTATTTATTATTGCTTTAAATTAAAAGATATAGGCCATTACAGATGTTTCACGATTTTAGAGGCAATTTGGGCAAATTCTTGTAAGTAAATGAAAAACATTAAAAAAAAAAATACTAATTTTATCATAAAAATATGATAAATATCAAATAAAAATTAGTAAAAGAAATCATTTTTTTGATTGTAAATTTAAAATACGAATTTCCTATTTACGGCGGAATAAAATTGTGTCGTTTAAATATTTAAATTACCATCCAAAATATGCATTTTTAAAAATGCTAAATTTCATCATGTTAAATCACAAATAATTGCCTCTAAAATCATGAAACACTAAAATCTTTAATGGACTATATCTTATTATTTAAAGCAAAAATAAATAAAGTAGGTAGCTCACATCCATACTAGATATTTAAAACACCTTTTGATTACAAAAATAATTTTTCAGTTTGGTTCGGTATTTTGATCTCAATTCCAAAATTAAGATTTAAACGGGCAGAAACGGGCCGCGCAAACGTTCCACTTTAGTCAAATTTTAAAGGTCCTGCGCTTTTGAGCCAACAATCCATCAATTATCAATCTTGCAATATCCTGTGATTTTTCACGGGTCTGCGTTAATTTTATATAATGTTTTTGAAATGTGAAATATCTTACGGTTCTGTTGAAGCTAAATTTCTTAGTTTTAATTTTGATTTACAATTTAAATTATTTTAAAAGAAATCTTATTCCAACTTTAGTTTTCCTCAAAAAATATTATCTCTTATAGTTGAAAGTTAAGAAATAAATTAACTGTTCCTCATTCAAGAAATTTATTCAATTTCAATTATTAACATTTACTTTATTTCCCTCTTTTTCAAGAATTACTTATTTGACAATACGCCTTAAATTCGTCTGTTCCAAATTATTTGTTTCTCTTTTCGTTTTAATTTTTTTTATTGCTTTTATTTAAAACCAATTTTGGTTTGAATAGATCTACAAAGTTACAAGTTTCTATGTATATAAAAATCAAAATTGATTGGGGATGTATATATGAGATGTCTATGTATTGCTACATTAAGCTTAGGAAATGTTTGAAACTTTCAAAATGCTTTCTTTAAGCCCACGCGAAGGTTTCTGGATTATTACAACCACATGAAAACACATCTGAAAAGTTTTACAAAAACTCTTGCGAAACTATCAAAAATGTTAAAATTTCAGAATGATATTGTGCAAAACAATGATTGTTACATCAAAATTCAATTTTTGAATCTCTTTAAATTAATGCATTTATTTGAAGTACTCGCCTAATACTTTGTATCGAATCAAGAATTATAGATATTTTGAATATGCACATATGTTATTAGGTATTATATGTTAGGTAGCAAATTTCAATTATTGTTCTTATAATATACAAAAAAAATATTTATTATACAAGGTGTCCGAAAACTTGTAGTACAAGCGGAAAACTGGTGAATCCACATCACTTAGAGAACCCAAATAAACATAAAGATTTTCAATTTAAGCATTTTTACATTAAAATTTTCAAAAAATTAAAAAATTAAAAATTTTCGGCTTTTTTGGGGTTAACGTGGAAATATTTTGACATTGGAGCGAAGACGCTACTCTAAAATTATTTATTTATGCTACTATTAATCTCTTTTCGTGTCCATATTTTATTTATTTTCATCTTACTAATTTATTCTTCCACCTCTTCTAAAACTTCACTTCTTTTAAGCATTACAATGGTTAATTAGCGTATTTACTTTGTTGTGTAGCAGCCCACTAATGGCGGCCATAATGTACTCTACTTGAAACTAATACGAACGATTTTCGGCAAATCAACTATACTCGCTACTGGACCTATTCGAACAAATCTTGTGAGATAAATTGATAGCACAGATGGTTACCTATTTACGTTATGAAGCAATGTTCCGTTTCAAATCCAAAATACACTGCAATGCAAAAACCCAAAAACTACATCACAAAAAACACATTTTACGTGTTATATATTCTGCGTTGGTATATTACACAATAATTAATCAAGCACTATTTTTTAAATATGAAAATAACACAAAAGTAGTTCACAAACACACACTATGTTTTAAAGTTTATAATTAACGAAAGGATTGTTGATAGATGTCAACGGTGAACCGGCGCGGTGTGAACTAAATTCTATACTGCGGTAATCCCGAATTCGGGGATTCCTACTGTATCATAACATTACAATCAGCTGTGATTTAACCTTTGAGCAGCCGACTATTTTATTTTTACATTGATTTAATGATAAAATAATGCTTTAAATCCGGATTTCTTTGTTGGTTTTCTTTTAAATAGTTTTTATTATTTAGGTACTGTGATCGTCACTAATAATTTGACCAAAAAAAACGAACTTCCGACTCGGTTTACTCAAAAACGGAAGCTTAAAACAAAAAAAGTTATACTACAAAATCGACTCCAAATGTGATGTAGATTCCCCAGTTTTCCGCTTGTACCACGAGTTTCCGGACACCGTGTATATGAAAAATTAAAATTTGAAAAACAAATGTAATAGGTGGCACGCGAACTGTTTTAAAACTGAATGTACTAGGACTGAATATATGGAACGCAGGAGGGAGGTTGGTGGAAAGGGAGAGCGGGAGAGGGTAGAAGGGAGAGGAAAGGCGGGGAAGTTGGAAGGGTAACGCGGAGGGGAAACGGAGTGCACGGGAAAGAACATGCAGGGAGAAGCAATTTATTTCTTTGAATTCTGGCATTGCAACGCATGCCGGGAACCAGCAAGTAGACAATAAAAAAAGTGACCATCATCAAGAATCGAAACGTTGCTTGAAATAGCTTTAGCCATGTTTAAAGTCCAGATCTGAAAGTCAGTAACTTTGCACATGCTAAAACATGCTCTTTACACGTCTTCTTCCTTTCTCACCTCTTTAGCCTCATCACGTACCCCTAATGGAGATGCCGTAGTCCGACTGACTCCGGACATTTAGAAGCTCGGTGCGGTATTCGCATAGAAAAGATTGTTTAAAGTTATTTAGGTATCCGGAAATTAGTTTTTCAGGGGGGAAATTGTTGAATCTACATCACATTGAGAACCAAAAAAATAGATTTAATTTATTTTTAAGCACTCGCGCTATGAGCATTTCCCTCACGGTGAATATAAAATTCTCGCCATTTATGCAACAATGAGCATACATACCTCGTTCGCCCATTAGCTGAGTTTTAGACTTACCCCGTCCCGTGCATAGCAGCTTTTTCATCTTAGGATGTACCAGTCGCTCAGTAGAGGTGGTTTGTTCAGTCATGTCCCGTCGCGCGGCATTTTGCTAAACGCGCGAAATACAACGTAAGTGTTATTTTTTAGTTTATTCCAGAACGTTTTAGTATTAGTTATGTACAGAACATGCTTTTACTTTGTGTGATATGTTAAGCTCATGCATATGATGAAAATTCATAATTTGTTATTCATTCCTTAATTTTTTTAAATTGAAGTTATTTTTTTTTTAGTTTATTCCAAAAGTACAGTGCCAATTAAGTCCCTATTTTATTTTATTTTATTTTATTTGGGAGACCAACAGTTTACATTAATATCAGAGTAATAGTAATTAAATCACAATAATTATACCATTTACAGGTTTCCACATGGGTATTATACAAGTGATATGACAGATAATAAAAATCATATTACAAGAAACAATTATTGAAAGTTATTTAGGTTGGAATAGGAAGGGGGTAGGATGGGGGGGGGGATCGGTTAAGTTGAGGTATAGTTATAAAAATATGCAAAGCAAAAAATAAGAATTTTGAATTTAAAAAAAAAAGAAGTTCATTAGGTGAAGGTTGCATTAGATGGGTATGTTGTTGTGAAGTATCGATAGACCGCCTGTGTGATTTAAAAGAGTGTGGTGCAGAGTTAAAAATGTCAAATTGTGTGTAGTGTGTGTTGAAAGTGTTGGATGCGCAATAAATGAAGTTCTGCTTAGAATTAGTGTTGCACCGAGGGAGGCTAAGTATCATGTCTGATCTGGTTCGTATGTTGGGAACTCGTATCTGGATCCGTTCTAGGAGTTCTGGACAATCTACGACGGATCTGGCTATTTTTTGTAGAAAGAGTACATCGGCCGAACAATATGTGTTATTAAAATATTATGGTAAAACAAATGTTATATAATTAAAAATAAATATTTGATTCGATTTTGCATGATTGTTTTATTATATATTAGTTATAATATAAATAAATAAACCGCAGTTTATGTATTTTTTGGCTATTTATAAAACGTGAGAAAAATGCTCTATGCGCGAGTGCTCGTGTGAGTTTTAAAAGCGCGAGTGCTCGCGGGTTCAACCTACTTTATCCTTTTTTTCGACACATTTTTGTTGCGTTTTTTTATGTTAATACCGCACAAAATTTCGAACATCTAAAAATTTTAAAAAAAATCACTTTAATCTTTAAATTGAGTTGTCTAATGAATTTTAGCCTATTTGTGTAAAAATGATAATGATTTTTAACTTACTGATTACTTACTGATTTTTTAACTTACTGATTGTTTACTTACTGATTTTGACGGCGTGTACATACAAAGTTTAAGGTTTTAATTTCTCTTCTCTACTACTACCCCTATTCGTCTTCCCAAAAACAATCTTTCAAACTGTCCAACTTTTATCATATTGATAACCAAGCAAACTTGTAACATTATAATCCTTCCCATCCATTTAAAACATTAGCACACTGAAGAAATAGTCCCAAGATATGTGATCTGTACCTTTTTGAAAGAAAACTGATCGTAATCAATAATTTGTATTATCTTTTGATGTCCAGGCCTCAGACAGACTAAAAAATCAGAGGTTGCAATTCACCCCGGTAGAAGCGAAACCTTCAGAAAACTTAAATAATACAAGAGTGGGGAGACTACGAAGCATATTTTTTATCAATGTTATGGATGATTTTTTCCATATTTTTGTGGTCGAATTTCAGTTCACCTTTTCCTGTACATTTGTTATCATATTAGTATTTCTGTTTTCTTCTTCGGAGTCGCTAGACGTCGCTTTCTTCTCATCGCGTTTGGTGGCTTAGCAGGGGGTTCATGGGGTGAGGTTTGACTGGATCTTGGCGGCGGATGCGTCTATCCACCAACTGTGTGACAAGCCGAATCGGGAGAGACTGGTTAAGGGAGATCTTTTGACCTCTCCAGCACGACACTCTGGGAACTTTGCCTTGGTAAAGGCGGATTCATACGTCCGTCACTCTTGGATACATTGACTCCAGATACCTACCTATCCCTCATACCTTTTTTCATTCAAAGACCCTCCACACAGCACCCTCAAAGATGACATAGGCCCTAAGGGGAATTATTTTCCTCAGAGCCTCCTGTGTAAAGCTATTGTAAAAAATAATAGTAATAATTGGGATTTCTATGGTTTAAATGCCCTAAGCAGAAAAATGCATGGGGTCGTCGACCGACCCAAATGGTTACGGACGTTATATTTGGCATCTTGGCCTGTCGAGAGTTAACAACTTATTTACAGCCCTGCCATCGTAGCTACTATTAAATTCCATGTACCGACGTGAAACACAAGGAAAAATGTAAAATTTTTATGCAGCGCGTACACAACCATTCATCAGAAACAGTCAGGATGCATGATCTGGGTGACAAGTTTGGGAATAACTATTGATACATTTACCGAGTCCATTTTTATACAACTAAACGTAATATATACCGGCCACTTTGCTGAACCTACAAAATTATTGTAACTTATATATATAATGTAGTTTTGGTAGTTTATCTTATCGTATGTGTTTAGTTTTTTTGTGTTACTGTTGCACGTTTTAATAACATTTTTTCATATTTATCAGTTTAACCCAGCACGCCGTAGGCATGCTGGGTTAAAACTCCTACTCATGCGGGACAAAATTTTATAGTTCCATCTCTCGACCGAGATCACTAGCGCTCCGCTACGACATCAAACGACTGGATGGCGCTCAGGTTAAAAAACGGAAGTTATGCAACCGCACCTTGTATATTCTGTTATTATAATATTTGCAAAAGCCCAGCCTGGCTTTAAAATCAAATAAAATAAAATAAAGAAAGTATTCCGATTAATGAAAATGTTTGAGATCAATTTCACAGGAATTAAGTAGATTTTTTACATTTACTCCACAAGGAGGCTTTGAGGAAAATAATTTCCCTCAGCGCCTATATCATATTTGCAGATACTGTGTGGAGGGTCTTTTTGATGAGAGGGAGGAGTGAACGTGAGTCTTGAAGAGACCTTTATTGTAGGAAGGGAGAAACACAGAGACCAGCAAATCATTCCACAGCCGGATGTTGAACTTAAGAACGAGTCGTAGAAGTAACCGTGTCGTAGTGTTTCCCGACTATGCACCAGTGCCAAAGAGATAATCAATGACACTGTTGTATTGTAATATGCGAGCCTGGGGCGTGTAAATAACCCCAAAACTCTTTGAGCGTAATACTCAAAAATTTTATTGTGAATTTACCTTGCACGGAAAATGTATTACAAAAAAATAGCGATCTGACAAAATCTCAAAGGGAAAAAACAGTTACACTAACCTTGATTGTCGACCTCTGCGACGTGAGAGGCCTCCCAATAATTTCAATCCACTTGAATTAAAATCAGTAAATTTTTTTGTAATTTTTAAATATGTACAAGTCAATTATCAACTTTACGCAATTAGAGTAGAAATCACAATGCATTGCAAGATTTTCAAACCACTAGATAATGTGATAGTTATTCAATAGTCACAACAATACTTTCAAATGAAAACATTTCAAAAACTGCATTATTTCTTCAAAAGGACAAGCGAGTGCCATCTCTCGTTAATTTGGTCGAGCATGATAATTTTAGAACAATACATTTTAGTGTCTCTGAAAATCCAAAGAGATCTTTTCCACTTTTGCAATATAAATATTTTAATTATTTTTCGAACAAACAAAACAAAAAAACATATTACAATGCTTAACCATTAGTTCCTCTGAATTCTTCGACAATCTAACCTCTACCATATACCATTATAGAATTTTGCATCAAGCCTACATTGCAATAGCAATCCGTTAAGTTAATAGAATTTTTCAAATGGACTGTCCGTTTCTGCACAGAGTTACGGTTTTTTTTTCAGATATTTTGCTGCCTTAATTTCAACAGTGAGGCACACTTGCAATTTATTCATTACGGAGTTAGCAGTTGTAAACTATTAAAGTACATGCGGGCCCTATACAGTAAACGCTTCTGAGGGGCTAACTTGACTCTGGCTAAAAGTAGGTACAAATGGAGCTTACTTATACGAATACACCCATTACACACATCCCTTAGTTTATAATACGTTCAGTGATTGAGCACCTAAGTTCTAAGGCACCCGCAGTGGCTCCTACCCTGGGGATGATTGATTAATATCAGCATCCGACTAATCAATTTTCAATTCCCTTTCAGACATGAAAATGGGGTTGCAATACTTGTAACTTGTAATTATGACGAATAACTTGTCAATTTCTTGAGCTTTTACATGTAAATTTTGCGACCACAGCTTTTTGGAATACTCATTAATTTGTTGATGCCGTCAGATTTCAATGCTTATAATGCCGGCAATTTAATGCTAGGTTATAGAATTTGAGTTAAATTTAAGTGGAACTTTACGCGGCCTTTTTCGTCCCGTTTCACACAAATCTTAAATTTGGATTTGAGATCAAAATACCAAACCAAACTAAAAATTTTTTTGAAATCAAAAGGTATTTCAAATATCTAGTACGAATGTGAGCTACTTTGTTTATTTTTGCTTTAAATCATAAGGTATGGTGAGGTGTATTCAGGTCTTGACGACCAGCTGCGTGGAGGACCGGATCAGGGAGATCCTTTGACCTGTCCTGCTGATTTCTCTCGACCCATTGTCTTGCACCGCAGTGAGAGGGTTGGATTCATACGTCCGTCACTCCTGGACAAACTGACCCCTAGATTTCTACACACCTCATACATTTTTCCTTCCCAGTTCCTCCATCATTTCCTTAACAAAATTCTCCTCCCAGCTTCCTTAAAGATGACATAGTCCCTAAGAGAAATTATTTACCTCAGAGCTTCCCATGTGGGGAAAAAAAATAAATACCAATGTTTATTCCACCAATGTAAAACCACCGTTCAGAATTGAAACGTTGCTTGAAATGTTTTTAGCCGTGTTTGGTGACCAGATCTGAATAGCCAGGTACTTCCCACCTACCTCTTCTTCATCTCCTTCCTCTTCCCTCTACCTTCAGCCTCACAACATACCCCAATTGGGGATGCCATAGTCTCACTGGCTCCAGACGGGAGCAGTTGGAACTCTTGTTCGGTATTCACGAAAAAAAACTCCGTCCTCTCCTCAAAAATACCCTAAACATAGCATTCCCAAAGATGACATTTGCCTGACGAAAATATTTTTTTTCAGGGCTTTCTGTGTGGAGTTCTGTAAAAAAAAATATTATTCTCTTTGACGAAAAATATTTCACCCTTACATAACTTTATTTAGTCATTTAAGATTTAGAGTGACGTAGAAATGAAACTACAGCCTACATTTAAGTTTTTCACGTACATAATATCATGGACAGTGAACATCCCATCATTCTAAGCAGAGGTTTCGTCCTTTGAGTCGAGTCGGATAGTGGCAGGAGGCAGATTTGATCCACAATTCCATTGAAATCCACCCGCCGTGCCTTGAATATTTTATAGAGATTTTCTCGCATCAGAACAGAATTGTCTGTGATATTCCTTGCCGAATTTGGGTTTAAATTTAAAATAGTTATACACGTATAAATACATTAAATATGGTTCTTAATGATAATTTTGTTGTTAAAATGTCTGTCACGATCGCAGTAAAGTAGGCACTGTTAAAGTTAATGATTTTAATATACCTAGCTCAGACCCACGAAATATCATGGAATAATACATGGAACAACAACAACATCTGTCATTGTGACTAGTTCGTAATATTTTTGCTCTGCTTTAAAGTGATTTCTAAGTGATAAAACACATAAATCGGATAGTTAAAGGGAGTGATTGCTGTTTGTGACACCAAGGTCTACATTCTACAAAATTTGTTTAATCGATTTACTGTCCCTACTGAGTTTAATCAGTGAAAGAAAAAATAAATTTTAATATTACTAAAGTGTTTAACGCGGGTAGCACATAAATTAGTTACAAAATGCACTGCCGTATTTGCCCGGACCCTGTGATTACAGAGGAGTCAATTTTTGTGTGCTCTGCGTGCAAAGGCACATTTCATCTAGCCTGTGGGGGCATCACTGAGAGTGGCTATCGTAGACTCACTCAGGAACGGCGTGCACTGCTGAAATGTAAACAATGCAAAAACACGAAGACAGCTACGACGGGCGCTTCGAGCCTACAGGAGTCAATCAGCGATAACGAACCTTTGGAGCCAGGAAAAAAAATGAACATCAAAAGACCGGCCACCACCGCTCAGGCCCAGTCAAACTTAGAAGATCTGCAAGAGTTAGTCTTGGATAAGACGTCGAATCTAGAAAGAAAACAAAATGACATCTTCGAACAAAATAATAAAATTCTAGAAAGCATTCAATTCATGAGTGCTCAATACGAGGACTTCCTAGGCAGGATCCGTGAAATTGAATCAAAGAATGAGGAGCTTACAAAAAAGAACATCACTTTGGAAACCAGGATTAATGTACTGGAGAACTGTCTCGAATTCCAGGAGCGGGCTCTAAAGGCCAACAACTTAGAAATCAGAGGCATCCCGGAAAATAAAGGAGAAATTCTACAAGACGTCATTTTTAACATATGCCAAAAAACTAAGTCTAACATCCAAATCAAAGATATTGACGCTATTCATCGCGCAGCAAAAAAAAAAAAAAATAATATTCATCCGAGAGAAATTATAATCAAACTAAAATCGAATATAGCTAAAGAACAGCTATTAGCGGATGTAAAATTATATAATAAAAACAACCCGAATGTGGAAGACAAATTAAATACCTCAAACATTGGAATTGCTGGACCAAGTTCGCGGATCTACGTTTCCGAGCATCTGACGTTTCGAGCCAAACAACTGTATTGGAAGGCGAGACAGGCAGCTATAACGAAAGGCTATAGATACACGTGGACGAGACAAGGACAGATATACGTCAGACGAGCTACGGGAACTAATGCTATTTGTATATCCGATGAAACAAGACTTGAATCTATGTGATACAATTGAACAAATTACACTACCTAGGTATGTACCGTCTCACTCGTTTTCAGGTATATGCATGAAATTGTTAACACGGCGAACCAGCGAATTTACCTGTCTTCATTGTACTATTTACCAAGGTTTAAATCGATTAGCGTTAATTTCATATTTCACTATATTAAGTAGGTATGAGTACACCCCGTCTCGCTCATTTATTTATGATACTTGGCTAACATTTATATATAAAAATTTATTATTATTTATATATAATATTTTGTTTACATTTACGTATAATAGTTTGTTATCATTCATTCCTTGAAACGAGTTCCGCAGATTGTTAGTGGATTTTCACTATGAATGTTTTTAATGGTTTCTGAAACTTATCTTAATCGTTCTAAAAGCACAACTTTAATAAAAATGATTACTGAGTTCTTTTAAATTACTAACTATGTTAGAGTGAATACTGCACAATCTCCACCGCCTGAGAAATTATGGATTCACAAATCAGGTTATATCGTAGTTGAGGGTAAGGGTAAGAATGTAGGAGATGAGGGAAAGGAAGATTGGTAAATACATTTTTGTTCAGATCTAATCATGTACGTGTTCATCAATTAAAACATTTTTGAAGATGTGTGTGAACACTCTCTTTCAGAAAGCCTTAAGAATTATTTTGTTTCAAAGGAATTCGAAAATTATTTTTCTCTTGTTTTTTTACGTATTCTTTAACACCGCTATCGCATTTGTATTACTTATATTAATCCTCTGTCTTGTGTACAATATGAAGAGAATAAAATTAAAGTAACAAACATAAAAACTATTACTGGCACATTGGCCCTCGAATCGTTAAGTTTAAAAATTGTCCTTCACATCCGAATTAATTTTGTACCAAAAATTTTAAATCTTTAGTGGTGTACTAAATCTAATATAACTTTAAAACTACATGTTAAATCGTAATAAATTTTTTTAATTCATTTGTGTATTTAATCAAGGTATGTAGAAAATGCATTTTGTATTTTAAAATAAAAATAACATATGATTTAATCTCGATTTAAAAATGACTTAAAAAAAAAGGTTTTTTTAAAATTATTATTTAACCAAAAACTAGAACTATTGATGTTTTTATATAATATTTCTCTGTTTTTATTTTGATTCTTGTAAAAAATTACTAGTCCTTTCAAAATCTGAGTTCTCAATGTTGCCTATTCAAATTTGATTGTAAGGCAGGTCTACTTAAACTGGTTTATTCTCTATATTAATTAAATAGTCATGAAGACATTGGGAATTCTTATGTCATAGTCAGATATTTTGGTTTATAAATGTGTAATTTCTAGTACTTTGTAAATATTTTAAAAATTATAGTGCATGCTATAATTTTAATTATGATATTATAATGTTCTCCAAAATGACCTTGAAAGCATCTCATCCGGCGATCTCTTGAAAAAAACCATTCCTTTGTCCAACTGCAAACATTAATGTTCTCCAAAATGACCTAGTAAGAATCACATCCTTGCGATGCTTTCAGGGACATAAAAAAACCATTCCTTTATTTAGAGTATTATGAACTAATTGTGCAATTTGGCTGTCCTAAAACGGGAAACCTTCCCAGTTGGACAGACAAAACATCATTATGTAAGGTTTTGTACTGAAATATATATATAAATAAATAAATAAAATAAATAAAATTTAAATTTATTGAAAGATTTGTGAAGCTGAAGGTGCTAAAAAAATATTTGCGTCAGGATCATTGCTTCTCAAAAACAAATATTGTCAATTGTTTTTCATTAAATTGGATCAGAAATTTACCTCTGGAATGAATTGATAAATCACGAAAATTGTCAAAAATTTCAAAAAAAGAAACCCAAAGAAATTAATAAAAAAAAAAAAAAATCTGATTTTAGGTACTTACTTTATTGCTTGTCTGAACGATCAATTCCAATTTTAAAAATGACGCTTCAAATCAAATTTTGAGTTCATTGAACTTAAAATAAAATTCACGCAGTCATAAAGTATGCCGTCTTTGGAAATGCTGTGTACAAGGTCTTTTAGGGAAAGGAAGGAGAGGGAGTTATGTGTAGGAAAAAAGTTTTTTTTTAATCTGAATACGTCACATGAGTCTCATTTGCTCCCGTCTGGAGCCAGTAGGACTATGTCATCCCCGATTGGGTATGCTGTGTGGCTGAAGGTAAGTGACTATAAGCAACGTTTCAATTCTGATTGGTGGTCTTATATCAGATATAACGTAACAGTCAGAATGTATTGATTTATTTCTTATTTTTATATTACTTAATTAATTGTGAAGTAAAACACATAAATCAAATAAAATTTATTTGCTCACGCCGGGATTCGATCCCGCGTTTGACCCCAATCTATCTGATTACGAGTCGAGAACTTTACCCCTCGACCATGGAGGCCATCAAGAGATGAGGTTTTGGTATGATTTTGGGGGGTCAGTGTGTCCAGGAGTGACGTTCTTACGAATCTACCTTCCAATTGCGATGCAAGGCAATGGATGGATTGAGACAGTTCGGCCGGAGAGGTCTAGGTTAGGCCAGGTTCAACTCCTTCAACCAGTCTCTCCCGATCCGGTCCTTTTAGTTGACAGACGCATCTGCAGCCAAGACCTAGGCATCCCTGCTAAGTAACAACCAACCGGTGACCAATGGCAAAGGTGTCCAATAAATAGTTCCCGGGGCAACGGTACCCACATTCGCCTACCAAATTGATCTCTTGTTAATGTACGAGTATAATAATATTAACTTCAGTTTTATCCATCGCGTTTTAATAAATGCATATTATAATATCTGCACAAACGTTTTCAATTTTGGTTCCATTTAGTTTTCATATCAATTCCTCTACTGGCTCGTACTTCCATTTCCGTCGTTCCAGAGAACTCTTCCGGATAACATAAACTGTAAAGCCTTTGAACAATACGTTGGGAAGACAGTTAATGTAGTGAAAAACTAATTTGAAAATACGGAGGCTGATATCATTGTGGAAAGTTCGCTTGATTTTTTAGTTTATTTAAGAGGTGGCTATTTATGATAATTAAAGAAAAAAATCCTCTTGGAGGATAAACAAAAAAATTGTAAATAAATTGTACATAAAATTGTTTAATGTAATAAGGGATCTGGTGGAGGGTCTTTTTACGGAAAAGAAGGAGAGAAATATGGGGGTCAAATAAGAGTGACGGACGTATGAATCCATCCTCCCACTGCGATGCAAGCTGATGGGTCGAGAGAGTCCGACTGAAGGTTTAGATTATGTCTTTCTCAATCAATCTTTCCCGATTTGCAGTAGGTGTGTAAACGCATTCGCCACCAAGAACTAGTCAAACCTCACCCCGTGAATCTAAATCACCAAACGTAATAAACCATTATGGCAGGTGTTGGTTATCCAATAAATGGTTCTCGGGGCGACTGTACCCATACCCGCCACCCAAATTGTAAGATCATGATATTCTGCTCAATCATAAGTTGACCTGGCAGCTCTCCAAGGGACTACGTTGACTTTTGCGACACCTGTATATATTTTACCAGGCTTTGCAATACGCCAGCGAATGATTTGAGATAGATGTACCCAGTGGGTAGATACTTAAAGTAGGAAATTTTTTTCTACACATATTTAATTCATGGAACCTTTCAGTACCCGAGATGGATATCGAATTAAGCGTCTCGACCTACACAATCCCAAGGGCTGAGTGAAAAAATTGGGCAGTAAACTCCTAAGGCCCTTTTGTGAGATAAAGCTCTGTTGGTTTTTCTAAATGTAATTAAATAAAATACTGAACGCTCTGAGTTAGGCGGCTCTATTGGTTCAGTAGCAGATGCACTGGATTGAGCGGTGAGCTCCCTGTGCCGTTTTAAACGTGTCGGCCAGTTACCTCCCAAGCTTCATATTGTGCATATTCTACCCCTCCCACTAGATTAAACTTCACAACATACCCCAATTAAAGATGGTGTAGTCCCATTGCCTTCGAGCAGTTGGTAAAAAAAGTCGTTAGAAACACACACGAGAAAAAAAACTTTTTGTTAGAAACAATAAATAGAAAATGAAACATTCTTGTTCATTTCGATTCCTGAGTCCACTGATTTCTTCAATTCACCTGCCAAATTTCTCCCCTCTCTCACTTCCTCGACCAGACGAGGGTACAAAGCACCGACCTTCCGACTAGAGTGGCAATTAGTTACCACCCCTTCACCTTTCTCTTCTCCGAATTCCAAAGCAACCGGATCTGCGGCCTGTGGCTTCATTAGACCCGATGAATATTCATGGTGGGCCTGTTTAAATGCCGTTTCCTGGCCTTACCGATTCTAGGGGATGATTTTTGCATTTTGTGGGGAAAAACCGATTAAAAGAGTGTGTACATTATCATAAAAATTCAGTCGTTATTCGAACTTAATGCCAATTTAGCATTATCAAACAGAACTCAATTAGAAAAAAAAATCAAAAAAATACATTGTTTGAAGTTTTAAAACTGCATGGTAAGGTTTTAAACGACCCCAATACTGTTAATTAACTTCTTTTTTTTATTTGAATTTTCACTAGTGTCCCATCAAAACCAGGGGGACTATAGACATTAGATTTTCATGGCCGAAAGTATTTTTGGTATTTGTTTTTGTGGGGTGTTATGCCGTGTTGCGCTACCTCCTTCTTTAACCAACGTTTCGGACAGCGTAACAGCGTCCAAACATCTACTCTGATGATGGACACTGTAACGCTTTCCAAAACTTTGGCGAAAGAAGGAGGTAGCGCAACACGGCATAACACCCCAAAAGTAAATAACGAAAAACAGATGGGCTTTTTACATCAACTCCAAACAGGAGGGCTTGAGGAAAATAATTTTCCTCGGGTTCTACGTCATCATTGGGAATGCTATTTGGAGTGTATTTTTGAGGAGAGGAAAGAGTGCACATAAGTCTTGAAGATACCCATGTTGCAGGAGGGAGGAAACATGAAGGCCGGCAAATTGTTACGCAGCCGAGTTGTTGAACTCAAGAACGAGTCGTAGAAACGACCTGTTCTCATATAAAAATATTCGCGCGCGTTTGCTGTGTTTCCCGAGAATGCACCGGTGCCGAAGGTATCAATGATGTTAACTCCTCGGAACTTCTTCCATTGAAATACCAGTAGAACAAGGACAGCATTCCCACCTGTGCTCTAAAGATAAATGTAACAATTTATCATTCGCAATCGACTGACATTGAATGTGAGTAAAAATAAATATTTTACACTTTCAAAAAACAAAATGGGACGACCAATGAATGACCGTAACGTACATTCAAATTACATGAATTTTAAAACAATTTTGCTCAGGGTACTTCACATATAACCCAAATTAAAAGCTTTAAATATCTTGAAATCGTAATTGACAACAAACGTCACTGGAATTCATGCATTGATGGAACCTCAAAAAGCTAATACATCTCAAGTACTTCTTCAAAAACGAAATACCTTTTAAACTAGGGATGTAAAGAGGGCGTATATACACTTTATGATACTCACTTAGAATATGGAATAATAGGATGAGGCTCTGCTGCATCAAATTATACCATAAAGACTATTTTAAAGGTCCCCGTTAGAACATTAACAGTAATTTTTACACATTTTGACGTTCCAAGTAATGAAAAATCTAGTCGAACTTTTTTCTGGTCCATCTCCCGAAAAATTACAAAGAAGCAAACACCCCACATATTCATAAAACCAGAAAATTTGCAAGCTAAACAGAGCTAAGTGTAATTCTGCTTTTAGACAAAAATCCTCTGAATTTTTAACAGTTAAGTTATGTAATAAACTCCCACCAACATCAAACAAATTAAAACAAAAAATAACTTCATCAAGTACATCAAATCTTAGCTTAAAGAATTATCTATAAAAATAACTGACCAGTATACATCATCAAAAAATTTACTGAAATTACCACACCCAAACCAATAAGTTCTTTCAATTATTGAAAACCCTCTAAACAAAACCTAGGAACCCCTCAGCACCGGGGATCTCTTAGTGAGAAGAACTAAGAAAATATTTTACATCTCCGTCGTATTTATATTTCATAATTATATTTCTTCTTGAATTGTACAAATTATAATGTGGTAATTAAATAAATATAATAAAAAAACTTCTTCAAACTTTGCAAATTCACTTTGTGGCGTCATTATTTGTTTACATTTAATAATAAAAAAAATTTGAGCTTCATAAAGGGGACAATAAATTTTCAAAAACTCAACCTTTTTTAGCCTCCGCTTTGGACAGAATCTTTTCATTCATATTTTTTTGGACTGCAACATCCCAAATTGAGGCATTTTGTACTATAAAGGGGGGAGAAGAAAAGGAAACGGCTAAGAATAAAGTTGGAAGTAAGTGATTTAAAATAGCGGATTAAACCAAATACAATCTCCCACATTCCTTCATTTGTTCCTTTTAAAACGTTGTTCATTACATAGGTATTTTATTTTATTTTTATTATTGGTGCAATAATATTATGCATTTTTAAAGATAGTATAATAATGTGGACCTTATTAGGTACTTTGATTGCGCTGAGACCCCCAAATAAAATAATAAGGCGGCTATTAAAAAAATAAAAAATCTGCAAATATTAAGTATGTAAATATATATATGTTTTGTTTTTCAATTACTTTTTTTTGTTAGTCTCAAAAGGAAACATAAATTACTAATAAATTTCACACCGTCATTAATTACGTAATGGTTGTATTTGACGTAACCCCATAATTAAGCAGGGTTGGTGTTTATTGGGGAGGAGGGTGTTATTTTATTGGTTTTATTTGACATGATTCTGTTCAAGTTTTCAGTATAATTTTTAAGATGAGTTTTAATTTTTTTTATATCGGAATCGATGTTTCTAATTTTTTCTTAAAAAGTTAACTCCAAGATATTAATGATTTAACTGTCCTATTGTTTTATTACATTTTGGAATAAGAAGTTTTATTGTTTGTCTAAGATTTCTGTTATTTTTAAAGGCTGCTACTATATTTTTAATATTATTTTTATAAATTTGTAATGTTGCATGATATAATATTCATTATTCAAATTGTTTATACCTGTACAAAACAATCTATCGAGAACCTTCGAAAATTAGTAAATTACGTTCATACCTTCAAATATATTGAAATAACAACAATGGCAAAGAAAAATAAATTAACTGTCGCATCCCAGACTGGATATTTTCCCACCCTGAGAGTAAGCAAGGAAATATTTAACCTTCAAAATAAACGATAATAAATTGTACTTATTTGTTTTGTTCAGATTCTTCGTTATCTTTTTAAAAATTTTATTTTCAAACAAAAACACATTTTTTCAAAAGCCTTAGGGCTCTAACGTAAACATTTGGAAGGATTTCCTAATCAGAAAATATGATCTTACGAAAGGCTAAAGTTGAAACAACGCCTTTAAAAAAGTATGAAATAATCATGTTTCTTTTTATTCGGAGAAATTTCATTATCACAAAATGAATGTTATTAGTTTTATACAAAAGAATACAAATTTACATAATTGAAAAAAAGGAAATCTTTTGAATTTCTTCTTAACAAAAAGATAATTCGTAAATACAACGTTTATTACGCTTTTTAAATTGTTTTTACAACAAGTTTCTTTATTAATAGGTGTTTTTAACACTCACCGTTTCCTTTTTCAAGTCGTAATAATTGTTTCATGAGGTTTATTTAGTATTTATTAAAAAAAAATTTTTCCAAAAATGTGTGTTTTTATGTAAACATATATATATAATGTAAAAATGTGTATATTTTATGAACCTGTTTCAATTTAAAAAAAAAATAAATGTCAAAAGAACCCGTTGACAAACTGATTTAAATCAGTTTAACGTGACTTAATTGAAAACATGTAAAAAATGTAAATAAAAAATAAAGGTGTTCATAAAATCTCGTTATTATTTTTACAATTTGGGAGGCGGGTATGAGGTAAATGATTATCAACGTTTGGTGACTTAGCAGGGGTGCCTGAGTTCATGGGGTAAGATTTAACTAGGTTTTGACAGTGGATGCGTCTGCCCAAAAATTTGTAACTTGGGAGGCGGGCGAGGGTACCATTTGTTGGATAACCAACAGCCCTGCCATGGACATCTCAAGTGGTACGTGTGGTGACTTAGCAGGGGTGCCCGGTTTCATGGGGTGAGTTTTGTCTAGGTCTTGGCGGTCAATGCTTTTGTCCACCTACTGCGTGGCGGGCAGGATCGGAAGAGATTGGTTGAGGGAGATCTAACCTGAACTTCTCCAGCCGGGCTCTCTCGATCCATCGCCTAGACGGATGGATCCATAGGTCCGTCACTCCTAGACACTTATCCCCAGATTCCTACCCACCCCTCATACCTTTTTCCTTCCCAGAACTTCCTCTTCTTTCTTTTGATAAAATCACCATCCACACAGCATATTTAAAAATCACATGATTTTTTTCCCAGGGCCTCCTGTATGGACCTAATGTATATAAATGAAAATAAAAAATTCGAAGCAAAGGATTCATTCGTCCGTCACTCCTGGACACACTGACTTCCAAAAACTTACCCAACCCCCACCCAACCCTCACCCAACCGCTTTCCTTTGAAATACAACCTTTTCTTCATTTCCTCCATTGGAAAATAATATCCCTCGGGACCTCCTGGAGAAAATGTAAAAAAATGTAAAATGCGTTTTTTTACATTATTTTTAAGCATTTCGATGTGTTTCTGAAAAATTACATTTTTTAACCATGATTGTATTAAGCTATCATTAAAAATGTTATATAAAATCATTTTTACCTTATACAATGCGGCTTTTCAATTGGTGTTCGTCTCTTCTTGAATCGTGTTAAAATAATATTAAATTAATAACAACAAACCTGCAACAAAGAAAAATACATATGAGTTGTAATTTTTGTTATTGTCAGACGACAGGTAAACAAAAATCATCACCAAATAAGGAAACGGAAATCGCCCTGATGAAATACCACAACTTAAAATCAAAGCGTTGCTTGAAATAAGTGTTTGGTGACCAGATCTGATTAGCCCCACCTGGCTAGTTTGTCAAGGTCGGAAGTATGTTGAATTTTGTTGTTTTTTTATTACATGAGCTCCACACGGGAGGCACTGAGGATAACAATTTCCTTCAGGGCCTATGTCATCTTTGGGGATGCTGAGTGCTGTGTATTTTTTAAGGAAAGGAAGGAGATGAGGGTTCTGGGAAGGAAAAGGGTTTAAGGGGTGGGTAGGAATCTGGGGTTCAGTGTGTCCTGGTCATCCGCCTCCAAGACCTAGACAAACCTCACCCCATGAACCCGGGCACCCCTGCTAAATCACCAACCGTAGCGAACCACTTGGGGCGACCTATGTCAGAGGTGTTGGTTATCCAATAAAGGTTCCCGGGGCGGCGGCACCCATTCCCGCCTCCCCAATTATGTTGTCCTATGTTTAATATTTAACTTCATTTATTACTTGGCATTTCAAATTTAATTCATTTTTTCTAGCTTCCATCCGTAGACTCTTCTACCCTAAATTCAACGTCTGTGTCACCTTTGGTCGCCATACAAAACAATACTTTTTTTGGGTTATGAAGTGAATGCATTATTGACAAGTTTGAACCCATATTTTTAACAGAAGAACATGGAAAGAAAGGTATAAGAATAATTACACATACTCGTTAGACAAACCCTGCTTTGCCAAACAAACCATTCAAAACCTGGGATGTATATCTAAATTTTGATGACATTCAGCTTTCGCAGCTTGAATCTCAACCCAAGAATAATTCGAAGTAGGTACTTTTCTGTTTTAATATTCACGAGAATTTATTTTATAACGTTGGTACTTCCGACAAATGTCATATTTGATTGTCTATTAGTTAAAAAAGGAATATTCCGTATTATCCGTGTATCGAACTTCAACAACACGAACGTTCCGTATTATCCGTGAGGTTGGCTTATACAAATTTATCTTAGAATCAAATCACTCTAAATTATTAACGCGATCACAACAATATCCAGTACAAACATAAGTGTTTTTACTCCTGAAACGGATAACCTCTAAAACCAGCTCAAATATCTGTGCGCGTATCCCTTGGATTAGATAACAGAGAAGTCATACAGCTGTTCAATTTACAACTGACGGCAGACTATCCGAAGACCACACCAAGGGACCGTACTTCTCAACCATTCACTTTCTATCTCCTCCCCCGCCCCGCTGAGTTCAGCCTCACAACATACCCTTTTCGGGACGCCATAGATTTACTGGCTTCGAGCAATTATTGGGCGTCTTGTGCCGTGTTCACATAAGAAAATATATATGTATCTATATATTATCTATGAAAAGTCTAGAATCGATCGTGTGTATATTTTTGACAACTTTAAAAATTGCTTTATAATATCTGCATTTACTAAGCGGAAGATGTTGCTTGTGTCGTGATGGAGAACTCAGCCAGCGGAAAAAATGAAACCACGGCGCTTGCGTGTGGAACCAGCGCATTCATCAGCTTAGCCACAATAATTATTACATTATAAGTTTTAATATTATTTGTTTTGCACTGGTAACGGTAATTTCAACGGTAGCAACGTCCCCAAATGTACAGAAAGAATCTTTGCGATTATTTCAAAACAGTTGCTTGATTTCCCAAGAGAGCCTCAACAAAAAAGACGTTACAATCTCTTTGTATAATGCCATTTTTGAAACTTTGATTTCTTCTTCAAAAACTTTTTCAATTAAATAAACCGATCATTCTGACATCTATCGATACTCCACGAAAACAAATATTTACAAGAACACAGTGGATTGGTAAAATATTAATATTAGGGTTTGGGTCTCAGCTGGGTAGTTTTTCACTCTAGCGGTGAAAATTGAAACGTTCAATAACATTTACTTACTTTGGGGAAATTGTGGTCTGAATTTGGTTTGATGATTGTTAATACGAAAATCAAATAGAATTATGGTAATGTTGGTAGACAGACCTTTGAATTGAAAATAATCTTATTAGAGGATTAGTGTAACTAAGGCAAAGTAAAGACGTAATTCAATATAAAATAAGAATTTCGTAAAATAATTTATTACTAAATTATTAAAATTCTGAACAACTAAACTACCGAAAACAGTTGGATTAAGGCATACCCAATATGAGTATTAAAGAAATTTAATGTTATGACGCTTAGAGTAGAGCAGTGCGAATGTATATGGAAAAGAGGAAGTTTTAAAAAAACTTTTATTAATTTTTACTAGATAAACTTCGCAGAAGAATCCCAACCCAATTGTCAGGCTTTGATCAAATTGTGATCAGCTGACAAACACAGCATGCATTATGGATAGTTGCAACTTGATCAAAAGCTGAAACGGGCCAAAAATCGGCGTTTAAAGAGGAAAAAATATACAAAATGTAATATTTTTTTAAATTATGTGATTCGAGTTCCCGCCCGGATTTCGCAAGTTCTTCATCACTAGATTCGAAAGGTAAGACACAAACGTCTTGGCTGCAAAATGTACGAGAGTGGATCGGTATTAGAAGTGTGGAGGAGCTATTCCGGGCAGCGCAAGATAGAGATACATTTTCCAGAGTGATCGCCAACTTCGGGGGGACCTGATAGGACACACGAAGAAGAAGAAGATAAGAAATATTTTCCGTTTTTTATGTTAGTTTTTATTTATTTATTAACTTTTTAGTGGTTTTAACATTTATGAATAGTAGAAATTATACAGTATTTATTGTCTATAACTGAACTGCCTCAGTAACAACATTGTGTATTTGTTTAGTTATAAATTAAAGATGTCCACTGACTTGGTATAATTATATCCTTCCTTTAGTATTCTAGGCAAAGAGGAATGCATATAATAGTTAGTTTCAGAATTTCTGCACTGAAATAAATTCCGACGTCTAGTATTACGTAGCCACTGGAACGACCACGAAATAAATAAATTTGCCTCGACTGCTCGAAATTTCCAGAAGATCATTTGTAAAATTTTTAGCCAACATTAAAAAAATCATACCTTCGAATTTTAACATCGAAATATAAAAACTTATAAAAGTGCTATATAGCCAATGAATTAACCTGTATTTAACCGTTTATCTCATATTTGTAGAATTTATAAAGAAATCGTAAAGTTTATAACGGCGCGAATTAAGCGTGTTTTTTTTACTTTGAAACTCTGTGAGAGTTGCTTATTCGAGTAAACATAGAATATTTTAGATTTTTGTATGTCGTCCGTGGTGTACTCGATAGTTAAAAGTCTATGGAAAAAGGACCTAATTTTAAAAAAATATACATATTTTTCTTTTTATTGTTCTAAAATAGTCTACGAAGTTCGGATTTGCAAACTCTATAATATCATACTAGATAAAGCATTTTAATAGCTTCGTTGTAAAATAAACGGCTGGCCACGAAAATGTTTTAAACAATCGCAATAAATATTTTACGAATGGTAGAAAAATGTGGTCCAATTTCGGACCGCTGTCAATCACAGAAAATTAAAATTGTCCATTTTTCGACCATAATCGCTCCAGCGGGTAGTGGAATCCGAAAGCTTACAATGCAAGCAATTCTAGACCATCAACTTCATTATTTAAAATGTTTTATAGAAATACAGATACTTTGACAAACTAAAAATATATTATCATGTTTATCATAACCATGGTTAGATAAAGAATACAAAAAGCTAGTAACTGTAATGTAAATAAATAAAAAAAATCAATAATTCATATAAAAAACAAAATTTGCTTATTTGGGGGTATATGAAAAAAGAATTGTCTATGTATTGCTATATTTCAAAACCTTTAAAAATACCTTATTTCTGCCCTCGCAAAGAATTCTAGATTATTGCAATCACATGACAAAACATCTGAAAAGTTGTTTTAATCATTACAAAAACTCTTACAAAACTGTCAAAAATTTCACAATTTGAGAATGACATTTTGCAAACCATCGATTGTTAAATCATAATTCAATTTTCGAAACTCTTTAAATTAATGAATTTATTTAAAGTACTCACCTGTGCAAAATCGAATACTTTGAATCTAAAAAAAATAAATTTATTTTAAATAGGTTCCGAATTTAATTGATTGTTTTAATAATACACAAAAATTATTGTTTGTAATAGAAAATTTGTAAAAAAAGTGCATTAGGCGGCACGCGAGCTGTTTGAAAATCTGAATATATTGAACGCGGGAGAGGGGAGGGGATCGCGGGATGGGGGTTTGCGAGAGAGAAGTGAGGGAAGGGGAAAGGGAACGGAACGAATGGGAAAAGACACGAAGGGAGAAAAAAATTATTTATTAGTGACATTGCAACGCTTGCCGGAAACTCGCTAGTATTTCAAAAAATACAGTCGACAATGTATTATTTGGTGTTTTGGTTCTTTATAGGTTTTTCAACATACCGAAACGCATAAAAACTGAATCATAAATTTTGTAAGTGTGACATTTCTTTATAAAGCATCGCAAAACGCTCAGTGCCTACAATCTAAATCAAAAGCACGTTCCGAAGATAAAAATCACTTCCAACTTCAACGGGAAAGTAATATATACCAGGCTATTGAAAGCACATTATCAGATTGCCATAAAACATAACGGCTAACATGGGCCTGTAAAAACAAGCATCATCCGTTGAGAGAACCTGCACGGATTATTATTTGGAAGTATGTTGCCCGGGGTTGCTAGGGTCGATTTTGGCAAACCTCTTAAGAGGGAATAACCAGACAAAACCGAAAATATGTCATTTTTAAATCAAATTTTAGACAAATTGACAACTTTTCTTAAAAAATTATAAATTGATTTCAAAAGACTGTTTTTTTATCTAGTGAAGCTATTTTTGAATTTTGAGAAAATATGTTTATTTTTAGTACAATAATGTTTTACCGTAGGTCGTTGGCAGATTTGTTAAAATTTTTAACAAAATTTTGTATTATACAACATACATTTCAAATCATATAATCATGCAGTAAAATAAATCGATAAATTATTTGGGAAAGCTTTTTCAGAATTTTAATTTTAGTTCAAATGAAATCACAAAATAAAATCTGCACCCTTGTTTTGTAATGATTAAAGTTAAATAAGGTTATTGAAAAAAAAATATTTAAATTGATATATATGATGTAAATTATAACTTCTAAAATGTAAATGTAACTAAATTATAAGCACTTGTTGACAAACCAATGCAATTGGCTTAGCAGGACTTGTTTGTTGATATGTACTAACTGTTTTTTCAATAAAAATTTAAAAAAAAAAAAACTTCAGTTTACCTATTTATTTGCGGTAATTAATATATTTTTAAATAAGTACAGTAATAAAGTAAGTAATTAAATAAGTACAGTAATTAAATAATTACAGTAAATAAGTACAGTAATTAAATAAGTACAGTAATTTAATATATTTTTAAAAAAATGACATTCTTATTTTGCTAAGACATTATTGAAAAATTATTGAATACTTAAAATAATTACAAAAAGTACATAATTTTCATTGTTTTATCGTCAAGAGTTTGAACATTTTTGAATGTGGGTATTTATCTTAGCAAATTTGGAATGAAATAAAATCGATATTGAGTTATTATGTTAAAAAGCTGACATGGAGAATAATTAATCTTTCTCGTCGGAATCGCCCTGTACTTGTAGTAAAGCCTTAAAAAAAGGCTTAACTAAATCTAACTACCATGTGACTTACTTCTCGTTGCCCTGAATACTAATAGAGGGAAACAATTAAGCTGAGTCAGTGGACATCGTCAATTTATCACTAAATAAATACATAAGATTGTTGCTGGGGTAGTTCAGTTATGTATAAAAAAAGAAGAAAAAAAAAACGAGTGTGCTTTACACCACATGACTGAAGTAAAACTTAAACTAAAGTATGCTTCTTTCGCCTCGCCCGATCACACTTTTCGTAACGCTCTCGTCACGCATTCACCAGCTTACTCCCCAAGTCTAGCGTGCATCGTTCGCCACGCCGATCACAATTTTCGTAACGCTCTCGTCACGTATTCACCAGCTTACTCCCCAAGTCAAGCGTGCGTAAAGAAGTTTTACTTCAAAAAAACTCCATAATTTTACTATTCCTGTCAAAATAATAAAAAAATGATAAAAATCAAAATAATTATGTACTGTAAATTCTAGAAGACTGACTTTTGCATAAAACACTGAGTGCAATTCAGAGGCAAGGCGTCCACTGGGTCGCCCAAGACAAGATAGTAGAAAAGAACTCAAGAGGCTGTGCGAGGAGAGGTTGGGCCTGGAATAGACGTAGGCCGCTGAATTAATGCAGGGCAGGAACGCCCGGAGGCATCTTTTTGCAGGGTTAACTCCTGAACCCTAATAGAGGATAAGGAAAAGAAGAGAAAAATAGACCTGTAGGTATCAATGATTGCCAAGGAAAACAATAAACACCATCTTTTGCAATTTTGATGTCGTCAGCTAGGTCATTGTTTTTTTTTTAATTCCGATGCCATTAAAAAACCCTGCACTTTTTCAGGAATGTGAAAAGCTTTCTCGGCTTACAACACTTGAAATGTTTTATTTTACGGTCTGCCAATCTATTACTGAGTACGGTATCATAGCATGGGGAGGCGGCACTTCATTTGCACTGGACCCAATCATAAAGACTTTAAAAACTATTTTTAAAATAATCCTTAGACTATCATCTATAACTTAATTATTTATGGTATTATGAGAGTATTTGACGTTTGACAAAAAAACATTAAAACAATCCTAACTCATATTTATACAAATTTATAAAAATACTGTCAAAAAAGATTAAACGCTCGCTTTTATCGAAGTGCTGTCAAATATTTACACCAAAATACTTACTAATTTTGATCAACGTAACTTTGTGTTTTGCGAAAGAATTTTCAACATTCTACCAGATAATATAAAAAGGGTTTCACAAAAAAAAACAAATGTCATAAAAAAAATTGGATCAATAATAAGTCTTTTATCAGTGCACTCGATTTTACCAAACCGTTTGATGAAACACATTTTTTTTAAGTTTACATTATTCCTAAGTATTATAAAACAATTTTTAAACTTACTGTCTCAACACTGGTCTCGTGAGGCTGGTTTTGAGACACTTCAAATTACATAACTGTGCAATTCTAATCTTAACGTATTACTTAGGAGGAATATAAACCCTAGAAATATTTCGATTCTCATGCCTACAAAATTTAAAATCGCCCGTCGTATTTGTTTGCACGAGACAAGTAAGCGAAAAAGTGGTTTTTATTTATTTTGTGCATAATTTTATGAGAATGAAAAAAGTTAGTATATACAAAACCTCAAAAATAGTCTTAGCCATAAAGGGGTATTTTAAAAAAATTGTTTCTTATATTTCTTCATAGTTAAGTCATGAAAAAAAATTTTTTTAGGGTTTTACGCTTATATTTTTTGTTAGGTAAAAAATAATTTTAATGTAAATCCAATCCATAAAAAAGTTAGTAAAAGCTTCAATTTATCCGTAGCATATTTTTTTATGTTCATACTATAAACCGATTCGTCGTAAAGATGAATCTAAATAGTATCTAAATAGGATTTCACGTATAGCTTCATCTTAACAATATTTGGCTGATTTATACAGCACCGTTTTTGTGAAAAAAACACTTCAAGGCGCTGGGCGGACCTAATGTCATATATTATTTTCATTTGTTCATTTTATAAACTACTCAACACTACATTTAAGGCACAACACCATTTAAAATTCTGGATCAGGCCGCTAACAGTAATGCTCCTTATGCAGATAGCGATAAGGTTTAAATTCCCTTGTTATACCAGACTCATTTTTGATAGGCCCGATACTTTTTTCTGGACTAAAATAATTTATCAAAAAAATACTTGATCATTTTAAAGTCAAATATATATTCTACTTGCAGTATTTAATTAAACTTATTGACATATTTCTAAATTATCCAATTTATAAACCAAAAACACGATTTTACATTAGGTACTTAGTAGTGATTCACTTTAACGTAGATTTTTAGATGAAGTTGCTAATTTATACCAATAAAGATTTTATACCTCTGAACATTACAGATGAACGTTATTCTATTACGATAAACAAAAGATATTCATAACTTTTAACGAAAAAAATTAAAATATTACATATTCTAGAGTTGTTGCCTAAAATTACTCTTGAAACCTTCAAGGTCAATGTTGAAAATGTCAAGGGACCTAGAGATATCATTTAGCAGCACCATACCATAAGATATAAATTTTATTATTTGTGGCCAAAATAGAGTCGATTCGTCCCCTTAGAACTCTTTCCTCAGTGATAAAAAACTTAAAAAAAATAGTATTTAAAACAAACAACCACACACACATTTTCTTGCTTGGTGTTTAATTCAAATCAGTGGTAAAAGTAGCGGGGACTTTGGAGATTCGGTGGTCCTCCCAGCACCCATTGTGAGAACGGAACAGTTTATAAATTACAAAATTATGCTAATACCACACTTTATCTGCAGGCGAGTTTGCCATTTTAATTTGGGATACTACTTACACCCTTGTGGTCCTGGTGATTCTGGAGGATGGTTGTGTCAGAGTATATAATCTTTTGAATGGATTGGTTTACAATAATGGGAAGATATGTATGTTAAACTAAATACATAGCTTTGTATACACAACTTGTTAACCCTGGATTACAAACCGTAGTCGAATCGACTACACCGAAACACAACTTTTAACAAAATTTATTTTTTAATAGCGAGTTCCCGGCATGCGTTGCAATGCGAATAATAACCCTGCGCGCCTTTTCTCATCCGTCCCGTTCTCCTTCCCTTCTCCTTTTCCATGTCCCCTTCCTTTCACGCGTTCCCAAATATTATTAGTCATGCGTACATATATCAAAAACAAACTGTTGGTAAAAATTCATTTACTACAAGAGTTTATTCGAAAATCGATCAATTAAATTTGGTACCTAACGTAGAGTACTTCATATAAATTAATTTATTTAAAGAGTTTCGAAAATTGAATTTTGATTGAACATCATTGTTTTGCAAAATTGTGTCATTTTTGACAATTTCGCAAGAATTTTTGCAATGATTATAAAAAATTCAAATTTGATGTCGCGTGGTTGTTATAATCCAGAAACCTTCGCAGGGGTAGAAAGAAGGTATTTTGGAAGTTTTTTGAAAGCATCCGCCACTAAGACCCGAATAAATCTCCTCCTTTGAACCCGGACTCCACTGCTAATTCACCATATAAAGTGAACCACTTAGGGTGACCTATGATAGAAGTGTTAGTAATCCAATAAATTGTTCCCGAGGCGAAGGCACCAATGCCCGCCACTCAAATTCTTTTATTCTTGTGACTTTTTTAACTTCATTGGACAATTTTTCATTGGTAGCAGTAATTATTATTTTCAAATGACAGGTACCTTCTAATTTTTCGAACATTTTTTTACACATAAATTATATGCAGTCAAGATAGCTTAACCCTACAAAGATAATCTACGTCTTTGCGACGTAAGCGATACACTTGCATTGGCTGTCTTTTTTAATTCGCAACGTAGCGCGTTGTCTATCTCAGTTAGCTCAATTGCCGAGCAACACCACGGTAAATACAATAATTACGGATAAAAAAACACTATAAGGGCAAAAGACTTATGTTTATCTTTTGTGTCATTTTCGGACATGTTCTTATAAATGGGATTTAGCGAACAAATTTTGTAAAATTATTTTTTTAAGTATAACGACTGATTAGTATTTAAAATTTCATAGTATAAAAAAATACGATTAAGACATAAAATGAAATATAGGTTTTCATTTTGAAAATAACCTAATGTTTAATAGTTGATTAGTATGAGGTTTACAGTATTTTGTTATTTTTTGTAATTATTTTGGTTTTATTTTAAGTAAAAAATCCTAAACTAATTATTAAACTACCTATAAACTGTTTAAGTATGATAATACGTCAAATATACACTTTAAGACGTATAATTATCCTTATTATAGATCAAAATAATGTTATCTTTCTAGGGTTAATTAAATACCAAAATTGAACATAAGTATAATTATTTTGCAATTACCAGTTCATTGCATCTATGTATCATTATTTTTGAATGCTTAGCATATTTAACAAATGTTTTTCAAATGAGTTTATAAAATGAGGCATTTAATTCAGGGTTAACTAATGACACTCAATTCTATGAAAATCATATTCAATTATAAAAAGAGTAATTATGTGTCTTTTCAAAATCAAGGCACAAAGTTAATTAATGTTTTGTGGAGCTATTGTTAAAGCTGAAAGCCAAAACTTGTTTGGATGCGGTTCTCTTACCACAATTTACTCCATTGTATGAAAATGATATTGTGTGGCTTTGTCAAATAATGGAGAAATTCACATGTGAAAGTGTCTTCTGTTGTTCTACGTAATCACATAATTTTAAAAATGAATTTAATTGAGATATCAACAGTTTTTTTATGTTGATTATTGAAAATTTGTTAATTGGCTACTATTTTGGTTTTGATGTACATTTTGCGAGTGATATACACACTATGTAAGTAGCGCCCTATTATGATAGTCAATCGGGATTTGTTATGGCAATGGCTGTATTTAGTGACCAAATCAGAATGGTCGGGAATTTACCCACCCCCGTCTTTCTCATCTTCTTCCCATTCCTCGGCCACATAACATACCCCAATTAGAGATGCCATAGTTCCCACCGGACAGTATATTGCTTGACAGAATTCTACCTTTTTTAAATACATCCATTTGAATTTCATTTTCGTTTGTTTGATGCGGAATCTCGGAAATTAAAATAGACCCACTTCCAGACATCTGATCGAGCTGGAATATGATAATGCATTCTATCAACTTTTGCTGGCAATCACGCCTAAACACGGGGAGATATATGTATTTTGCTGAATTTTCCTCAGGGCCTATGTCGTCATTTAAGATGCTGTGCGGAGAATCTACCTACCGCATCAACAAAATCATCTGCGAGAGTTTAATATCAACGTCAACTAATTTCAACTAATTATTTTATTGTGGAGGGCGTTTCTGCAGTGTAGGTTATCTTTCTAGGGTTGAAAAATATTATTATTTGAATTCTGGTGTGATAGTCACATTAAAAAATAAATAAAAAGTTGGGACTACGTCCAAACATTTTAATATTTGTGCATGAATTTCACAAAATAAAACTAAACATTGCAATTTGCAAAAATGGGCGGTGAAACAAATTTGGAATTGAGAATTAATTTAATGCCGTCCGCATAAAGACTATGTGCATTTTGTATCAGTTGTCAAAAGGGTGTCCTTAGGCTCTGCGTCGCTTGGTTTCATGAAATCGATTTTTAATTTCCTTGTTATTATAATAAATAATGAAAAAGAAAGGAGTTAATGTTTTTTTATGAGCCTTTACGAAATAAATCTATAAATGGCAATTCTCAAATACCTTCTCCAACCTTTCCAAAATAGTC
This sequence comes from Glyphotaelius pellucidus, assembly GCA_936435175.1. Lineage (NCBI taxonomy): Eukaryota > Metazoa > Arthropoda > Insecta > Trichoptera > Limnephilidae > Glyphotaelius > Glyphotaelius pellucidus. The sequence goes on from OW386561.1 coordinate 13,055,464, forward strand.
TTCTTGAGTATTTTTAAATCTCTTCCAAAAAGAGGCGGGGATTCCGATTTAGAATTTTTCAAGGAATAGTGGATCACCTTAACATATTCACTTTCACTGTCCGTCCAATCTCCTCCCCGCACTCTTCACTAAACCACACCCCCACCCCTACCACAACATTTAATAATGCATTGTGCTCACCCACTGGTTTATAATGTTAAGTTATTATGTTTGTCCTGAGGAAGGAACTGTCGTTCTGAAACGGGTATGTGTAAATAAAATAAATGGTTCAAACGGTAATGCGCGTTTTCATCCCCCGACAAAAAACCCCGACAAAACATTCTGCAACAAAATATCTACTAAAAGTTAACCTAACAAAAAAATGGGACCAAACACAGACATCTTGTAAAGACAATATATTTTTTTTCAAAAATAGTAAAATGGGACAAAAATTATACACATAACAATAATTTATTATATTTACAGGATCGAACGTTATTAATAAGCTTGCGTCTGCGTGGTTGAATTTCAGGACCCGGCTTCGAGTGCATGTCTGGCACCAAACAACACGCGCTGCGCCACAAATAACATCTTTGTACGTGGAATAACAAACAAAGCTAACGTTGTAATTCAAGAATTTTCGAATTCAAGAATTCGTCAAGAGATGTCGCCACTTCCGGTAGCATGTCGCACGGCGACGTGCCCCAGGCAAGTATGAGTGCTACGAGTTATTGAAGTTGTTGTATCTCTCTGAAAATGGAAATATTGACAGTTATACTCAGTTGTGATGTGATTGCTTGTCCCGGTTATTTTTTCCCGGTGACTAGCTATCACTGGATGACGGTGGATCCGAGGAACGGGCTATTTTTGGAACCAGTTCCTATAGAATTTATAAAATGGTCACCAACACAAACTGGGCGAAGCCGAACCAAAAGTCGCTCGCAGGGCCTAGCAGCAAAAACCTGCTGAGCGGGTTTTTAACTAGGTTAGGTTAAGTTTTAGTTGATATTTTGTCGGGGATATTTTGTTGCGGGATGAAAAGTCGCGGAACCGGTTCCAACAAAGATATATTGTTTCATTTAAAAAAAACTTTAGTTCAAAAAATTCATTCTGCTATCAATTCGTAAACGAGGATCCACTCGGCCACGGATGATTTTAGGTCATTTATTTGCCTGCTTATTTAATAATTATTGGTCACCAGAACATAAGTACCTAGTACCTAACTATCTAAATGAACTCTGGAAAATATTCCCAGCGCGAATTTATTTTATGTTTCGTCCAAAGAATGGATTTAACAATGGCGACAGAGTTGAAAATTTAGTTCAATTTAAGCTTGGTCCCATTCAGTCACTAAGTATGCAAAATTTTCGTATTTCTGTATTGTTCTTTGTTAAAATATAACCCAATAAACAAGATAAGAGCATTATGTTCTTAACTGTAGTTGAGGCGAACAACACAATACATGTACAAGCAAAACTGATTCTTTTCATTTCTTTCTTTCGTATTTTATTTTTCATGTTTTAACACGTATTTTTTTTTTATTTCACGTGAATATTATTTTATTTTAAAATATTATTATTACTCATTTATGATTATGTACAAACGTAGAAAGAAAAACCGATATTAAGTACCTGGATATAACAATAAACCAGCGTTTAAATAGTCCCCACATATAAATATTCTGAAAGACAGAGTAAGGAAACTAAAAAATATATTTAGATGTTTAAGAGATATTTTAAACGATAAATTACTTAGAATCACATATTTTGCCACCTCTCTATCAATTATACAATACGGCATTATAGGACGGGGCAGTACATATACAAATCAAACAAAAACAATTTACAGATCACAAAAACTAATTATAAAAACAATTTAAAAAAAACACTATTCAGATTTGTCGAAACTTTTATTCAAACAATTTAAGGTCAGAAAATTAAGAGCATTATACTTCTACCACGCAACATTACAAATTTTAAAGATAATATTCAAAATAAAGTTGCACCCTTTAAAAATAACAGAAATTTTAGACAAACATCAATACTTCATACTCCAAAATGTAAAAAACAATAGGCCAGTTAAATCATAAATATCTCGGAAATATTTTTTTTAATTCAATAGGTACTAGAAAAAAATTGAAACATGAATAGTCGTATAAAAGAATTTAAAACTCACCTTTTTTTTCTTTTTTTTAAATTTATTTATTTATTTTATAAATCAACAAATCAGTCCCGCTAAGCCAATTGCAATTGGCTTGACAGCAGGTGCTTATAATTACTTACAAATATATTTAAAGTTATAATTTACATCTTTTATCTACAGTTTAAACATTTTTTCATAAATTTTATCATAAGTATCAAAATAAATATTCTTTTTCCAATAACCAATTTTTCACCATATATTTAACCTTATTCATAGAATTATGTTGCCTTATATTGTCAGGTAATAAATTAAATATCTTCGGTATGTTGTATTCAAACGTTCTCTGTCCGTACTTATTATTAAATTTCGGAACTATTAACCCGTCGTTACGCGTGAATCTAGTGCTATATTTATGATCTAGTTTCTCTTTATGCTGCGGGGTAAATATATGCTGAATTATAATTTTATACCATAGTATTGCCTTCACAGGTAAAATTTTTGCACTCTGAAACAGCAACGGAGTATTGTGTCTTTGTTTGAAAATATTAGGGACAACTAATAATTTTACAATTGCGTTTTGTACAACTTGAACTTGTTTCAGGTTGGTTACAGTAGTATTTCCCCATATTGTTAACCCATATCTTATTATTGATTCTGCTAGTGACATATAAATTATTTTAAGTGTATCAATTGATAGGAAAAAATTTAATGTGTACATTCTGCTAGCAATTGATCTGAGTCTGTTACAGGTTTTTTTAATATGTTTGTCCCATTTAAAAAAACAATCTACTGTAACACCAAGATACACATATTCCGTAACTAATTCTAAGCTTTCACAATTACAGTTAATTTGAATATTTTTGTGGATGCAATTAAAGTTATGAGAAATAATATTAGGATTAAATTGAAATTTGGCATTGGGTGATCTTATATGCGTTACTTTAGTTTTTTTAGCATTTATTAAGAATTATACTGAAAACTTGAACTGAATCATGTCAAATAAAACCAATATAATAACACCCTCCATATACACAAACTCTGCTTATTTATGGGGATATATCAAATACATCTATTATGTAATTAATTAGCTCCAATTAATATTGAAAGGAAAAATAGAAGGTCGCCGAGGGCCTGGAAGGAGAAAAATGTCTTGGCTACGAAATATACGAGAGTGGACCGGCATTAGAAGTGCGGAGGAGCTATTCCGGGCAGCACAAGATAGAGAGATATTTTCCAGAGTGATCGCCAATGTCGGGGGACCTGATAGGGCACACGAAGAAGAAGATGTAATTAATTACTGTTAAAAATGTATTCATAATTTATGTAACAAATAAAAAGTGACTAATAAAAAATTAAATATGATTTCAATTTGGAAGGCGGATACGGGTACCGCCGTACCGGGAACCGTATTGGATAACCAACATCCCTTTCATAGGTCACCGAGTGATTCGCTTGACCGCAATGCATTTTTCCACCTACCGGGTAGCAGGCCGGATCGGAAAAGACTGCTTGAGACCTAACGTAGACCTCGCCAGATGGACTATCACGACTCTTCTACCGCAGTTGGATTCACATGTCCATCACTCGATGATGCGAAGTGAAAAGTTGCCAAATCTGTAGCGGTACTGTATATATATATATATATGTGTGTGTACATAAATACGTCAGTGTGTATGCATGTATTTACTAATATTTGATTTTAATCCCCCTTGTTTTATATTTATTATTTATAAATAAACGCCCTTTTTCGAGGCTTTTACATATTATATAGCATAGAAAAAATATTTTATTGTACATAACTGAACTGCCTCAATAACAATATTTTATATTTATTCAAAGATAAATTGAAGATGTCCACTGATTTGGTATAATTGTTTCCCTCCATTAGTATTCTGGGCAAAGAGGAATACATATGGTAGTTAGTCCCAGAATTTCTGCACTGAAATAAATCCTGACTTCTAGTATTACGAAGTGGAATTCGGAAGCTTATCAATTCAAGTAATACCGGACTATCAACTAAATCATTTAGAATTTTATATAAAAATACCAAGTCAGTGAAAATTCTTCTGTCTGACAATTTTAGCATATTCATATATTCATATTCATATTTATAGTTAAATCTTTCTACCTCCGAAGAACATGAAATCAAACAAAATAGTTCCTATCTATTTATTTTCTCACCGTATGTTTGTACTGTGTAAAATATTTTTACTACAACGCAATTCATAAACATTAAAACATTGAGATAATTAGTTTGTCGTAATAATTAGTATTTTAATATTAAGTATTATATTTAGTATATACTATGTAAAACTGAGAAGTATACTGTATTAAATAATTAGAAAAAAATGAGAGATTTCTTACAATCAGTTTGATTGATCAGTTTCGTAAGATTTGTAAAATAAAATATTGTAAAATTAAAACTGAATAAACATATTTAAAAAAAAAATATCGTTTAAAATTGTGTTGTAGTTTAACATATTTGCTGGAATACCCATTTTAAAATTTAGAAAACTTAAGAATTTGTTTTGTATTCTTTCAACAGCTTGTACGTGCATATTATAATGAGGATTCCAGACAGGAGAATTGTACTCAAGTTGGCTTCTAACATAAGCAAAATATAACATTTTAATACACTTTATATTGTTAAAGTTTCTAGTTAGCCTAGTTATAAACCCCAACATTTTTAAGCCCTTATTATATACCTACTTCTAATTTAATTTACTATTATGTATTGCAATATATTCAGAATGTTGAGATGAATGGTAATTAGAATCATCGCTAACCATATTCAGAATGTAAATTAATGTAATAATTGCAATGTGATGCATTTTGTTGGCGAACCAATAAACAGAAATAAAGTAAATAAATCACACATCACACAATTTTTGAAAAGTTAATTCTTCAAAAAATTTCTTCGTGTATAAAATTTAATATCTCATCATTTCAACATGGTTTTGTCTCTGGACGATCTACATTAACTAACCTTACATTGTACGAAAGTTTTATTTCAGGTGCCCTTGCTAATAGAGAACAAGTTGACTCAATATATACAGATTTTAGTAAGGCTTTTGATAAGATGTGCCATAAAATTCTTCTAAATAAATTGTCAAAACTTGGTATAAGTGGCAACTTATTATACTGGATTAAAGATTATTTATCAAAACGTTTACTAACTGTCTCTATCAAAGATCACTTGTCTTACAAATTTGAAGCCACTAGTGGCGTGCCTCAGGGTTCGCACCTTGGTCCAATATTGTTTATTCTATTTATAAACGATGTCACTTCCGTATTTTCTGATGTTAATGTATTATTATTTGCTGATGACATGAAAATATATAAAATCATAAAAAATATGTACGACTGCTTGTCCCTTCAATCCAATTTTTTAAAATTCGCAGAATGGTGTACCATAAACAAGCTTACACTTAATATTAAAAAATGTCAAATCATGAGTTTCTTTAGAATAAAAAACCCTATACAATACAGTTATTCACTCAACAACCAGAGTTTATTGTCAGTATCTGAAATAAGGGACCTCGGTATAATCTTTGATTCGAAACTATCATTTAATAATCACATTAATATTATAACTAGTAAAGCAATGAAAATGTTGGGCTTCATTATAAGAATATCTAAGGATTTCAAAAACATCAACACATTTAAAATACTTTAAACGACTCTAGTTAGAAGTCATTTGGAATATAATTCCCCCTTATGGAACCCTTTTTACAAAAGTCATGAAATGTCCATTGAAAGAATCCAACGCAAATTTCTTAGATCATTAAATTTTAAGTTAGGAATTCCCGCGGACGAAATAAACTATGATTCTCTACTACGAAAAATGCGACTGTTATCGTTAAAAGATAGAAGAATATTTAATGATCTAATTTTTTTATTTAAAATAAATAATAACTGGTTTGACTCCCCTGAACTAGTTTCGCTGGTGAATTATCACGTACCTGGTAGAATAACTCGACTCAAAACACCTTATTATTGCAACAATACTCTCAGTAATGCTGAACAAAATTCAATAATACATCGTCTACACTCTTTAGGTAATGAATTTGCTCATATCGATAATGCCGGTCTGCAAGTCTGTCATCATACAAAAGATGCATAAAACAGAATTTGTCTGCTATTACTACGACGTAATCATAATATAATCATTAATCATGTCCTACCAGTACGCACTCGCTATTATTAACTTTGTAAACAGATGTATGTATACGCAATTGTATGAGCGTTCCCAATATCTATGATTAGAAACATATCATAATCAGTGATACCTTTTATATTTGGTAAATTTATATTATCTTCAATTTTTGGCTCCTAAGAGCATTTCTTGCTCTTTACTTGTTACACTTTTTTTTTAATATTTATAACTTTACACTTTTTATTTCCTACCTTTTAACTTTCTGAATCAATCTGTAACTTTTCATTATACTTTATATTTTATAATTTTATGCTTTTACTTTATACTTTCATTTATCTATCTTACTTTTTACTTACTGCTTACTACCTCAACTCTTTTTTTTACCTTTTGTTTTTATATTTAACTTCAATTTATGTTGTTACTTTCGTTTTGTTATTGTTTTATAATACATATATAATATAATTTATGTTAATGGCACATGTTGTGCCGTATGTTTTTAAAATAAATAAATAAATCTAGAAATGTTCTGTTCAGTGATCATTAACTGACATGATCACTGAACATGACCCTTGCTATTTCTCTCTCTTCTGCTAGTGCATACTTCTGCCTAAGGCTTTATGTACGAAGCCTTAAAGGCCACAAAGCACTTGACACGAACAACCCTAAGTACGTGGCCACTTAATCATCTGATACGTGTGTTTCACAGACATGGCTAATCTTGCTTTGCATTGGGGTCAAAAAATTAAGCCTCCCTATTCCCATCTCGTAACGCTCAATTACAAGTATTAAAAATAGGGCAAAAAGCTCTCGACTGATAAGTTAAATGACATTTAAAGAAATTCTGTAATTTTTTCTTAGCTTTATTATTTATTTATTAATCTTTGTTAATATGCGCTAATGCTTTTACAAACATGTGACATACTTACATAATGATTTTGTGGAACGGTAATTGTGAAGTAAAATGGGTATTTTAAATAAATAATATGTGTTGAACCCTTGCAGAATAACAATAAGTATTATGCTAACATTGATTATTATTACTGAGGTTTGTTATTAGTCTTCTTATAACAATATACCGTGCAATTGAACACATCTACTACTTCTGAAAAAGTACTACTAACTGCGTGCAATCTAGGTACAAGCGAATATCTAAATGAATTCTTTATTTATTTATTTATAAATAAACGCCCTTTTTCGGGGCTTTTACATATATAGCATAGAAAAAACATTTTATTGTACATAACTGAACTGCCTCAATAACAATATTTTAAATTTATTCAAAGATAAATTGAAGATGTCCACTGACTTGGTATAATTGTTTCCCTCCATTAGTATTCTGGGCAAAGAGGAATACATATGGTAGTTAGTCCCAGAATTTCTGCACTGAAATAAATCCTGACTTCTAGTATTACGAAGTGGAATTCGGAAGCTTATCAATTCAAGTAATACCGGACTATCAACTAAATCATTTAGAATTTTATATAAAAATACCAAGTCAGTGAAAATTCTTCTGTCTGACAATTTAAGCATATTCATATCGTTTAAAAGTGTGTTGTAGTTTAACATATTTGCTGAAATACCCATTTTAAAATTTAGAAAACGTAAGAATTTGTTTTGTATTCTTTCAACAGCTTGTACGTGCATATTATAATGAGGATTCCAGACAGGAGAATTGTACTCAAGTTGGCTTCTAACATAAGCAAAATATAACATTTTAATACACTTTATATTGTTAAAGTTTCTAGTTAGCCTAGTTATAAACCCTAACATTTTTAAGCCCTTATTACAGATTTCTGTTATGTGGTTAACAAATGAAAGATTTGATTGAAAAGTGATGCCCAAGTCTTTAATTTGCATTAATGTCTGAAGAGCATTATTATCAATGTTGTAATTAAATATCACTGGATTTTTTATTCTAGAAAATCTAACAATTTGACATTTTGAGATATTTAAATAAAGTCTATTTTCCATACACCAAATTAACAATTTGTTGATATTATCTTGAAGAATGTTGCAATGATAAATATTTTCAATAATTTTAAAAATTTTGAGGTCATCAGCAAAAAGTAAGATAGATACATCATGAAATATTTTTGTAAGATCATTTATAAACAAGATAAATAAGATTGGGCCAAGGTGTGAACCCTGTGGAACTCCACTTGTTGCATTAATTTTTTCTGACAGGGAGGATTTAATTCTAACTATTTGTTGTCTTCCAGTGAGATAGCTTTTAAACCAGGCTAATATATTGCCGCGTATACCAAGCTTTCCTAATTTCCAAATTAAGATTTCATGGGAAACTGTATCAAATGCTTTACTGAAATCAGTATAAACAGTGTCCACTTGTTTTTTTTCTTTAAAAGCATTGTTTATAAAATTTTCATAAATAATTAAGTTGGAAAGAGTACTTCTACCTGGCATAAATCCAAACTGGTGAGGTGATATAACAGGTTTTATTTGTGTAAAAAGTTTGTCAAGTATTAGGCTTTCAAAGAGTTTCGGTATGGTGGATTGAATACATATAGGTCTCTAATTACAAACATCACTTTTATCACCCTTTTTGAAAATTGGAGACAAATAACTAATTTTCCACTTATCAGGAAAAATTCCACTAGATAAAGATAGATTAAAAAGTTTGGATAATGGAAGAGCAATTACTTTGATACATTCTTTGATAAATATTGTAGGGATATTATCCGGTCCAGCAGATTTGTGGATATCTAAGGATTTAACTTTAGTAATTACATCAGATATACTTATGGTACACTGTGAAATATCAAGAGTTTCGTCTAGAGTAGTTGTTGGAATAGGAGAATTATTTGAGTCTGTTGAATAAACACTTTTAAAAAATTTTGCAAACAAGTTAACAATACCATCAGTATTATTGCTATGGCTGCCATTTAGGTGCATAATGCTCGGAAAATCAGAATCATCTTCTTTAAGAGATTTCGAGTATTTCCAAAAATAACTAACATTATTTAGTATGGAGTTTTGAATATTATTTAAATAGTTACGGTAGCAGGTCATAGACATTTTTTTACACGAAGTTCTTAAATCTTTAAATTCAATATAATCAGAATTTTTTCGATATAATTTATATTCCTTATGTTTCAGTTTTTTGGTAATAAGAAGATTAATATAAGTTCATTGGAATACCATTTTGGATAGGTGCTTGGCTTATATTTCATGGTTGGAATATACATGCTAATAGCCTTTCCCAAAACAGAATAAAAATTATTGGTAGCTGTGTTGATGTCATCATATTGCATAGATGACCAATCAAAAGAGAGAAGATAATTACAAATTTCCTCGTAATCAGTTTTGAAAAAATTTTGGTAACTGTAAGACAGCTTACAAGTATTAACATGCACATGAGGAATAATAACTTCCAGTGGAGGATGATAAGCATCTATGGGAACCAGCGGTTCACTACATTCTTCAATTAAAAGTGACTTTAAGTTAGAAAAACATAAGTCTAGGGTACGATTATTTTCGTTTGGTATAGTATTTGCCTGATTCAGACCTAGGAATAACGCCATGTCTAGAATAATGCGTTCAGACTCACTAACACTGATATTATTGTCACTGTTCATCCAGTTCACATTTGGAAGGTTATAGTCACCAGCAAGCAAAAATATTGCACTAGGATTCCTCTTTAATATAGCTTCAACTTCCTCACTATGGCATCTGTATACTTCATTGCTTGAATTTGGTGGGATATAAATACAGCCCACGATAATCTTTTTATTCTTGGCAGCATTCACTTGCAGGAAGATTTGCTCAAGTTGTTTGTGTTTTGTTGTAATTAAGTTTGCTTTGTATTTCTTTTTGATAGCGATTAAAACCCCACCACCTCTGCTTTTAGTACTTGTCAATGAATTTCTGTCTAATCTATGCACATTATGATTTATGAATCCTAATTCACTAGAATGAATATTTGGCTCCAACCACGTTTCGGAAAGAACTACAAAGTCGTGCCCAAACATTGGTAGTGTAGACTGGATTAAACTTAATTTTGTTTTAAGGCCTCTGACATTTTGATAGTACATTTTCAATTCGTTTTGTTTTATTTAAGAGTTTTTTAGTGGCATAAAAAATCAATTTTCTTTTTTTCAGCTTCAATTTTTCTCAAATGTACCGAGCATTCATTACTCCAAGCATAATGGTCAGTTGGTAATTGTTATTTTAGTTTCTCATTAATTTTTTTACAGTTTATGCATTGAATATCGTTTTGACAGTTTTCATAGTCGTGTGCTTCAGAACATCGAGTGCAAGCTTTTTCACTTCTGCAGTCTTGTGCTTTGTGCATATAACCATTGCACTTGTAACATTTTAGAAGTGAGATGTTGTCGAAAACCCTACATCTATCCCATCCAATATTAACTTTACCATCATGTAACATTCTGTCGTATGTTTTTCCATCAACTTCCATGAAAATGGTGTAGTTAACATCCCCTCGTTTGGTTTTCACTTCTTTTATAAATTTTATCTCAATTTTAGATTCAACTGTTTCCAGGTAATCATTTTGCATCTTAATTTTTGAAACAATTTCTTCTGGCGTATATTTATCTGATAAACCAATAATTTTTTATTTGGGAAACTTAGGTTTTGGGGTATTCACATCGTATTTTTTTCCCATCTTTGAAATAATTTGTTCTTCCATTTTTTTCGTTGCAGCTACATTCTTGCATTCTACTATTACCGCCCCTTGTTTAAAGTTTCTAATTCCGGTAACACCAAAATTAACAGGATCTATATTTTGTTTTATTTCATCTTTTGTAACTGTGTTCTTTTGGTCCTTATCTTTAGGTTTTATGATGACGATAGGTTCATGTTTTTTAATTTTTATTATTTCTTCATTGATTTTACCAATTTTCGTAATTTCGGCATAAGATTTAGATTCAATATTTGTTTTTAGTAATTCAATATTTTTATCTATTTTAGATATCGATTGGTATAATCTGTCGAGTCCCTCATCTTCTTTGTTGGTTGGTGCCTTGTATTCTTGGACCATGGCCTCAATGTGGGCCATCATTTCGCACATTGCCTCAGTGAGGGAGCTCTTTTGATCTTTTGATAAAATGTTAGAGGTTAATGTTTTATTAAAAAACTTTACAAGGTTTTTTGCGCTTTCCAGCCTCTCTTCTGGTGACAGGGAAGGCATTTTGAACTATTAAATTTTATTCAAAAAAATGTATATTTTCTGTTGTTTGTAAAACTATTATAGTTTGTTTATAATTAAAAATTATAATTGTATTCACAAAGTATTTACTTTTGCAGTTTACACATGTATTGCCATCTGTTGAGCAGTAGCGAAACTAATTTTTATTTTTATTAATGCGTATCAGTATTTACTGCCATCTATTGAGAAGTGGCAAAAAAATATACCATCTGTAGGTAGAGTATTCAGATACGTCAAAAATAGCAGTAAATTGAGTTTTTAAAATACGTTTCTCGTATAATTATGGTTCAGTACATACGTAATAGTCGCTCCAGATTTACCACAGCACTGTAATGCCACTGTTACACTAGTTTTTATTGATCTAAGTAAACTTTAAGCACTTTATTTCACTATTATGTGTGGAGCAAAATTGTATTTGACATCTGTCACTGAATGTTGTTGTTCATTAATCTTATGATATTGTAGCAATTAGAAAGAATTTTAGATCAAGTAATTCTAATTGGTATATGGAAGGTTATTAAGTGTATTAAATTAGGGCTGTATGCATAATTTTGAAATATAAAAGTAAGCCCAATTACAAAAACATAAGCAAGCAAAAACCTAGCAGCTTCTGAGCACCACAATACAACTTGTTTTCTATTATTTACTGTCGTGGCATATTCACGATCGGACGAAATTCACTAAGACATCGTGCAATATTAGAAAATTCGTATTGAAAAAATATTATCGTCGTAAACACATGTATCATCGGACTGTTAAATTTGACAGCCACTTTTGGTCTGTAGCCCGTGAAAGAACCCTTGACACTGCAGAATCAGGCGTCAGGTGGTAACGCTGTATTTTTTCTGTTGACATTTTAACAACGATGCATTGTCGCTAAATGCGCGTCCAACGATAGTCTCATACGAATGGGTCGTTTTTACGACAAGTTCTTCATTTTTACAACTCGGCTGTGGAACAATTTTCCGGCTTCTGTGTTTTCTCCAAGCTTACTCCTTTTCTCTCATCCGAAACCCTCCATACATAAAAAAGTAAAAAATTGGTGTTCATAGTTTGAAATGAATAACAGAGATCGCCCATAGATGAGATTTGCTGAATATTTTAAAATAGTTGCAGTCTTCAATTGGGTTGTCACCAAGATTAGCAAATTTTGAAAAAATTATGTTAGGCTTATAGCCCACGAAGAAGAAGAAATACTTAAATTTAATTCTTAAGATGTTTAATTTAAATGAAAACATAATTACATCAGCAGAATTTTCGGGGCATAATTAAATTTCCGATAAAGCAAAACAAGTTGGTTCGAACAACAACTTCGAACTAAGGTTCGTCTCAATTTTCACAGAATTCCGTACATTACACTGGTTATAAGTTACAATGGTTTGTAAAGCAATTATGTGAAAGGAAGAACTTACATAAAGTGATTAATACAACGATCTATTTTCTGCGTTGCTTTCAGCCTTACTAATAAAAAAAACACCTAGCAACCGAAAAACGGTGTTTAGTGACCGTTAAGGGGATCCAATAGTCCAGGGAAAAATCGAAGTCGGAATTCACGCCCATTGTGGGAGGAGTTTAAAAATATTTGAGAAAAAGCTTTTGGAACGGTTGAAAAGGGTATTTGAGAATTTTTTTTACAGGTTGATTTCGTAAAGACCTAAAAAAAACATTAACTCCTTTTTTACACATTGTTTATTGTAACAACAAGGAAATTTAAAATTAATTTCACGGAACCGAGCGACATGGAGTCACACGTCTGTTCCCTGCTCCGGCCAGGGCGTTTCTGAATGGAAGTGGGGTGTGGAAAGCCAGTAGTCCTTCGGTGAACGACATAAAGGTCACTTTGAAAATCCACATTCGTCGGCTGCCAGCCGTATTGTGAAATAACAACGCAAATATGCATATTTTATTTTATTTTGTGAATATCGGGCGTAAATATCAAATTTTTTTTGCGATTATCATAAAAGAAACTAAATTTGCTACAATAAGCAATAAAATTATATCCGAAAAGATGTTCATAAGTAGGAGAGTTTGCACTTGAAAGTGTTTTTTTAAAGACCTGTTACTTTATTTTTTTCTAGGCTTATTAAAAGACTTATAAAAAAAATGACCGATTTTTTTAAGGGCCAAGATATGTTCTACACGCATTATTTAATTGAAGCATCTATAATATTTCTAAGCGATCAAATTTTCAAAACAAAAACACATGATTTTGTGTGATTTTGCATTATTTACTATGGCTTCATCTTAAACGGTGTTTCTGCACGTTTAACGTTTTACACGTTAACGTTTTACACGTTAACGTTTTACACGTTAACGTTTTACACGTTACTAATAACATAAAGACGTTTTTAGTAAGGATGGTAAAATTTAAAGGAATCATTGTTTGCAATATTAGGCTTTTTACACAATCCTTTTTTTGTCCAATTTTGTCTTTTCACGTGAAGTCAGGACGAAAAAAGTATTTGTTCTGTTTTGGTACCGATTTTCGTACAGTTTAAGATGAAAACCATTTTTTAACATCTGTCGTCTGTCATTGTTTTGCGTATTTATATTATGCCGATATGTTGCAAGTTATGAACATAAATTTTCAATTCAATTAAATGAAAAATTAACGATGTTTGATCGTGTGAGAAATTTGGAGTTACACTAATAATGCAAGGCTGATGTAAGCGAGTATTAAGAAAGGGACGCTCCGATGGTTTGGGCAGGTAAAGCAAAAGAACGAAGAAAAGAGTGTAAGGAGAATCTATGATGCAAATGTGAATGGTAGAAGACGTCGGGAACGCCCAAGGAAGACATGGCATGATCATGTAAATCAGATACTTGAGTCGGGCCATGTCAAGAGTCAGAATAATCCATACTAATATTGTAAATGCGAAACTGCTCGAGTTTGTTTATGACCTTTTCACGCATAACACAATATAAAGACTTTAATAATTCTTTCACCAATATAAAGCTAAATTATATGCGCAGACTACAGGTTGTATATGATGGTAAGCTCTGGCGTTGTGAAATTATAAATATTAATATATTATATTTGTTATACGTTTTCTGTCGCTAACAAAATCGAGTTTTTGCTAACGTCGGAAAAAAATCTTTTCCATGGAAACAATGTTGAAATATTTTTGGGCTCTATGCTGGTAGGTACTCAGTCTACTGGTCAGCTACTACTGCAGAAAATTCTAATATTAGAATTCGTTTTTTTTTTGGACAAGCTTGGAATAAATGTCAGATGAGAGTTCCCATATTAAAAATATAATTGGTAACGATTATAAAGACTGAATGAAATATAGTATTTTTTATTATATTTACGAACTTCCAAATATTTAAATAAAAATAAATATCCGAAATGTTTGTAAGCGCATAAATTCCGAACGAATGAACAAAATTGGATAAGTAATTCTTTTTTTCTTTGAAAACTGAATGTAAGGGAATGAATATATGGAATGCGGGAGGGGATGGGGGTGGGGGTGGGGGGGGGGGGAGATAATTTATAAGTGCAAGCGCTACAGTAATTTCCCGTAATACCATGCGAGCGAAGCCGCGGGGAAAAGCTAGTGGAAGAATAAAGTAAGGCTGGGGGTCGAACTTCAAAAGACGTTTTCTCAGGCACTATGACACCAATCAGGTTGAAATTTTGGACTCTTACTAAAAACTAAGGTCTTTATTGTAATCAATCAAAAAATTTCCCAAAAGTAGATGTTGATGAAAAATCATCTTTTTTACGGGCGGAGTAAACGATTTGTACTTCAAACGTTTTTGATACCTCGTAACTATAATATATTATCGTTTTTATTCATCCTCCCCATAATACTGTAACTACCATACATTATTCTTTTAAATCTGCAATGTTTTGTACTGCTACCATGCAATCTGCAATTGTACAAAGTTTTCTGAATTTGAAAGAAGTTCTGACGATAATATAATTGGTTTAGTAGAATTATTTTGAATATTAATTTTAGTGCTGTGCAAATCGGTGGTGTGTATTTTTGTTTTAAAATCTACTTCGTTATATATTTAGCACTTAAAAATTTTTTACTAAAAACCCACATATTATTATTTTTTCTTATATTTTATGCCATCTGTAGTTCAAAAACTGATTTTCTCTGCCTTTTTATCGTATAACTTATACTTTACGTTTAAACCTAGGTACCATGTGTCATACCCATTTATATCATTTTGTTACCTAAAATTTTAACACTGTTTTTGACATCTTTATGCAACAAACCATAAAAAATGTAAAAATATATAAAAGTCCTTATCCACTGAAGCGCTTTTTGCCACAATATGGCACTATTTAAGATGTCTGGGATTGCTTTATTGCCAATTTTGGCAATATTCCCTCGATCCTTTAAAAAAAATTATGAAATATTTTTTTTAATATTCTCGCAGTATAAACTTGAAGTTTTAAGAAAGCTTGAAGAGCCAACTTCTGATAATAATCAATGTTTTTACTCAGTTTTCTTACTCGTACATTATTTGTATACGTGATCATGTATTAGACCGTTTAAAAGAAACTTCATAGAAAATATTTAACGTGGTTGCAAAATTCAACTTCCTAAATAAGTTCATAGTTCAAAATTTTTTCTGTTTATTTATTTATTTACGGACAAAGAGTCCATTAATAACATAACAATAGCACGAATAAAAAAAAAGAGAACAATGAAAGAAAAGTACATATAAATGAAGAGCATTGACGAATTATAATATAAAGAGCATATAGAAGACTACAAGTCAAAGCTTGAAGATGGATTTAAAAGACTTTAAACATTACACATTTCGTATCGACTGCCGAAAGTCATTTAGGATAACACCAAAAAATGCTTTGACTTGCGTTAACAAGTCTAGACATTCTGGATAAAGGAGAATGATATATAAAAGCCCCGAAAAAGGGCGTTTATTTATAAATAAATAAATAAATAATTAGTAGAATGTTGATTGAGGAACAGCAATTCATTATTTCGGAGTCTACGGGAAGGAATGTTAAACTGGATGAGTTGTAACAAAGCAGGTGTGTCAATAATACTATTGATAATTTTGAATATTCAAATTAGATCAGTGTCCTTTCCTTACGTTTTTTTAAAGAAGAAATGTTTAAAGTTTATTCAATTTCATCATACGAGTACTATAATGTTTATGATTTGTTAACAATTTTTTCATAAATCATAAAAAATTGGTATGATTATTTAAATAAAGGTGAATTCATTTGCTATATAGCACTTTAATCGGTTAATGTTTCTGTATTAAAATTCAGAGGTATTTTTTTTTTTAATGTGAGCGGAAAATATTCAAAATGGTAACCAAAACATCACGAGCAATCCGGGGAAAAGTTTTAAATTGCGCTGTTGCTCCAATGGATAAGGGCGATGATCATTAATAAATTATTAAATGATTAAATAAATCAGAAAAATTAATGGCATAAAATTTTGTCCTTATTTTGGATAAATGCGATTAATTAATCTAGCTCCTTTGAGACTCAAACCTGTTATGTCTGCACCTACGTGGGTACATTAGATTTGGTGCTAATTTTCTTCAAAATAATTTGTTATCAACCTAAAAGCTTCAGTATAAGCGGCAAATTAATTTGACTTTGAAGTACGGAATTATTTCAAAGAGCTTCTGATATACCCACGCCATAAATTAATATGAACAAAATTATGTTGATTTTAATTCAAAAATATTAAATTCGACGTAATTTCGGCAAAAAAGTATCAGTAGGTAATTAATTATTCCTGAAAATATTTCTTTGAATTCAATAAAAACGTCTGCGGTGCTCTTTAAATACATTTATTAAATTTTGTTTTAAATTAATCCATTTTATTCATTATTTAATATGTACCTACCGATTATCCAGTTAATTACTTGAAATAAATATTTTCCACATAACGAATAATATTCCACGTCTGAAATGCCTACAAGTGGGATTTACACCAATACGAAGGAAGAATGATATAGCCAGAGGCGTGCCATCCATTTAGGCATATGAGCACTGTCTACTCAACATTATTAATTAAAAAAGTATTAAATAAATATTAAATAAATATAATAAATAAAATTATTGCGAGAAACCAATCTCGCTTAAAAAATACGCGCCGCTCCGACCGAACCACTATAAGGTATCAAATAAGGCAGGAAGTAGTTATGCAAAATGGACCCACACACTACTGCACGATTCTATTACCATATATTGTCAAATAACTTGTTGAGATTTATTATATGGTGTCATGATAACCGCTTGCAACTTAACATAAGCAAATGTCAAATTATGAGGTTTTATCGAATAAAGAATCCAATATTTTTCGATTTTTCCATTAACAATATGTCGTTAGTATCTGTCTCGGAAATTAATGACTTAAGTATTTGGTTTGACATGAAACTCAACTTTATCAAGCATATATAAATAATAACCAATAAAGCTTTGAAAATGTTGGAATTTATTTTAAAAGTATCTAGTGATTTCAATAATGTCAGTGCTGCATTATATAAGTTACTAGTAAGGAGTCAAATAGAATATAATTCCACGGTTTGGTCCCCAAATTATGAGGTTCATTCGTATGCGATTGAAAGAATCCAAAATATTTTTTTAAGATATGTATGTTTTAAAATGGGCATTCCTAGAGAATGCCTAAATTACGATAACGTACTTTGTTCATTAAATTTAATAAAATTATCTGATCATAGAATCTTTTCCGATTTAACCTGTTTATATAATATCGTAAATTCAATGTTTGATACCCCTGATTTATTGTATGTAATCTCTTGTCATACTCCAGGCAGGTCAGTTACAACACAGTACTTACTTTATTATTGTGACAATTCTACTTCAACATCGCAATATTACACTCCTATGCGACGGATTCAACAGCTAGGAAACAAATACTCTGATGTTGTTGATATATTTAGTACATCAATTTTAATATATAAGCATACCTTATTGAAGTTTTTTTATCAAGTAGGGGAACATTTTGATAAAGCTATTTAAATTGTATTTTGTCTGCTCAAAGGAAAAAGCTATTTTGGATTTTTATATTTTAAATATTTTGTACCTGCATACTGTGTGAATCTAATTCAATAATGTTTTTACTTTATAATTATTTTTGTGCAAGTGTCTTAAACAGTTGTTACCTGCACTTTTTACACGTATAATTTCATAAATATATATGTAAAAGCCTAAATAGGCGTAAATAAATAAATAAATAAAAATTTTAAAAAAATAAAAAATAAAATAAAAATTAATAAATAAATTTTCATTCAAATCTTGTCTTCATTCGACATGTATGCGCGATGTAGCGATGTATACGCGAGAAGAAGCCGTCTTTATTAGTGTCGACAAAGGCAGTGCTTTTCGGTACATATCGTAAATGCAACAATTAGTGCCTTCTGTTGGTACCTCTATTGATAAGAATAACTTTACTAATACCATATTATGTTGGCTTTATTCTACGCAATTATGCAGTCGAAAAAATAAGGAAAATGTATTCAGTATCTAAATGGCTAAAGTTAGCAATTTTATGGAATTATTTTTTTTTAATTAAATGGCGGTTTTCTACTGCCCACCCTGATTAAAGCTTTGCTCAAAGTAAAACTTTGGATGTTGCCAATTTTACTATAAAAACTTTCGATTCCTTAATCCTAGACTGAAGGGTGATTGATTGGAGGGCGATTTGTTAAGTCAGCGTTACGATACAATTAAGATAAAAAAGCGAAATCCGTTGGATTTCGGAAGGCGCCCTTCGTGTGTTATCGGCCGTCAAACTTCGTGAATTTTTATAGTAATTTAATGGCTCGTATCTTTCGTGTGTTGATGTCAGTTGGTGTGGATTAATAACCTACTTAAAAATACGAACTACTATTTATTATTGAAGAAGAAGGTAACACTAATAATCTAAACGTAAATATAAAAGAGAACAAGACATAGAAAAAATAAAAAAATAACGATCGCAACCGGGACAAGAATCCAGAAAACGATAATATATGAAAAGAGAACCTTCAAAAATTATAAAAAGAGAGTTGTTTTAAAAAAAAATTACTAATTATTAGTTATCATATAAGTGAAATTAAAACACTTTTGCACTTTTTTCCACTAATTTATTTACACCAAGACCGGTTTCATCCTACTACGAACATTTTCAGACTGGTCAAAATGTCCGTAATAGGATGAAACCGGTCCTGGTGTAAATAAATTAGTGGAATAAAGTGCAAAAGTGTTTTAATTAAAATTACAATACAATGGAATTCCACCACGAATTAATAGTGCAAAAACTAGACTCATTATCATATAAGACTAAAAAACGTTCATAAATGACTATCCATTTGCGTATTATTTTGATGTATGTAGGAATAAAATTCTATTCGCAAATTTTCCTGCAACTGACATCTCTTAACGAGGAATACGCGGCAAACGCGCCGTCACCTCTGCGTTAGCGTAACTATTTTTAAGAGTTGGTGTCAAGAGAAAACCGAGCGGTGCGTTGTCCCATTCCGTATTCCCCAATTTCCTCTCTGGATTTTGATACTTGTGCAAATATTTTTTAATATAATATGGATATCGACGACTAGCGTATATTTTGATAAGTTATTTCTTATAGGAGTTTTAGAATTTCTTATAGGAGGAGAATCCTCCAAAAATCGTTGAAATTGCCTGGTTTTAGCTCCATTAACAGACGTTCAGTTTAAAAATTGTAAAATTTATTTTTTAAAAAAACGTACAGACAAACGATATTTTCTTCTAGTACTGTTAGTAAAAAAATCTTAAAAGTCGGTCCAGTCTTAGAGGAGAAAAATGGGGAGTACAAAACCTCGATTTTTATGATTTTATTTAGGTATTAACAATCTAAGGTACAGTCGTCCCTTTCGTTCAGTATTTGGGGGATTAAGAGCAATATTTTAGTAAAATACCTATTTTTTAAATTTCCCGCGGGCGGTTTTCTTCTTAAGGCGCCGTATACTCGCTCAAAAAGAAGAAGATGTAGAGATATGTAATTACGAATATTGGAGAGAGCGCGCTAATATTTAAAATGATAAAGTTTAAACGAAAATTGTGAAAATATTTAATAAAACACGACTCTTTTAAAAAAGAGCAAAAATCTCATAAGGAACATCTAAAATAGCATTTGAAGAAACACTGTGAGTTTTTTCATGCATATATCTTCTAAAACAAGTGAAATGAACGTATTTATTATAAGTTTCGGAGCATATTTTGCGATTTTTTCTATCGACGGAAATTCATATAATTTTGGTTTCGGCTGTAGTGATCGTCTAGATCTAGATAGTATCTTCAAAATTAACATATATTTTTTTAAGAAATAAAAACTTCAAATGCTTAAGGGAGATGTGTAAGAAATGGGTAGAAATTCGACTAGCGCAATATTTAACTTAATGAAAACAAATAACGTTGTATACACCACTATTTAATTAACAATATCAACATGTTTCGAAAACTATGTTTTCTTCGTCAGGATAATAAGTTAATAATAATAAGTTAATTATTATCCTGACGAATAAAACATAGTTTTTGAAACATGTCGATATTGTTAATTAAATAGTGGTGTACAAAAAGTTATTTGTTTTCATTAAATTAATAATGACGCCACAAAGTGAATTTGCGAAGTTTGAAAAAACAATATTTAACTCTTAGCAATATTGAAATGCATGTAAGAAAACAGTCAAAATGTGTCTTACACGCCTAATAACATGCGTTACGCTGTGACAAAAGATACAGAATCATCCTTCAGGCCAGTGCAATCAATGCTTTTTTTAATTTTGAAATTTTGAAGTGATACTGGTCGAAGGAAGAATTTTGGTATTTTAAAAGTAATCTAAATATAGTCCGAGTTTAGGCACACAGACACGTTCAAAACACACGTATATCGGCTTATCTTTTCGGCTTATCTCTTCAATGTATTCCACTTACAATTATTCCTGGCAGCACGCACAGCTAATTTATAATTCTGTCAAAATCTCAACCGATAAACAGTGAGCTTAGTATGCAAAATCCAAAGTAACACTCTCGACTAATCAAAGAGATAATCTTTAGGGATGAACCAAAGAAGTCTACTCACCAACCCCCAGCCTCCAGCCACCTTCTAACCACCCTAATGAAGCCTTCGTGACTAAAGAGAGGTAACCATATTCTAATTTGACCTACTTCGCAACTACTTAAGTCAGTTTTATCACAGAGATAATAACACTTTTGAGAAGTTTAGATTAGGTAATTCGAAACAGTCTCTAGAGACGTTTTACAGTTTTGTTTCAGATGCCTGCCATGCTCCTCAGTTCCAAGGAATGTATCAACAATAACGAACTCAAGTGAAAAATAAACAAAACATTCATCGTATTTTTTTTAAGAAAGACAAATACTCCCGGGTTACGAACAACCCAACAATGTTTGAAAATCTCCTACTACCACCACAGTAAGCCGAAAATGTTGCGTGATGGAGGACCAGCCAGCCAAGTAATCGAACACGCGACGCCCGGTTGGGACCCAAACGCGATGCCCACTCAACCACCGACCGATCAAGATAGATGGATAGATAGATCAATAAATACTGATTCTGAATATAAACGTTTTATTATTCATAAATTACCCTGTAAAAGTGCATTAAAAAATATCACACAAGATATGTTGGCAAAACTGCAATGTCACGCCGAATTATTTGGCGGATTTTGTTGTGTGAAAAAATTAATGTTTTGTTATAATAAAATTGTGAATCTAATAGAATCGCTGTTTTTTTAATGTATACCAAAATGAATTACTGGTAATGGGCGATTGCATGAGTGTTACGTATGTAAATCTAATAAACAAGACTTAGTACCTACTTACAGATTTATTAAACAATATTGAACTCCATAATTTGTATTTGTAAAAGATTATTTATCATAGAATGGAAAGTGAGCATTGGATAAAATCGCGAACGTTGAATCAACGGCAATCGGAAACAGAATTGATTGAATTTTAGTTCGGCACCCGTCGCTGGTGCTAAAAAGGTCCGAATCATCTATTGGAGGACGCGTAGCCAATGGAAAGTAATCACATGGCGAATGTGCTGCGTTTTTCGTTTGTCACATTAGTTTTGAAAGCAGATTTTTGAACGCAGATTTCGGATTTTAATATAACAAACATATACGCAATAAAAATATAAAACATCCCATTTCAAAAGTGGAGGATTTTTTTACAATTTTTTTGTCGATTATCGAATGTTTTTTCTTGTAAACTGAATGATAATCACGTTGTACGAGTATAACTCACTAAGTGCAGATGAAACTTTAGCATTTGGAATTCCCCAGGGGACTGTTATTGGACCGATTTTATTTATAATTTACGTTAACCAAATGTTTAAATTAACACTTAATGGTAAACTTATATCTTTTGCTGACGACACTGCAATAATTATCGAAAAAAAGACGTGGAACGATATTACAAATGCAGCCAATCAGGACATGAAGGTTATAAAAAAATGGTTCGATAACAATTTATTATCACTCAACACAGAAAAAACATACTATATTCCATTTTCTCTTCAAGAAGATGTGCCAATTAATTTAATTAACATAATAATCTATTCCAAAAATTGTGCAAATGACGGTACATGTAATACGGACTGCGCTAAGCTAAATCATAAATCTAATGTAAAATATCTTGGAATCTTAATAGATAAAAATGTTAAATGGAAAGATCATATAGATCTCACTGTGGAAAGAATAAGAAAACTTATCTTTGTATTCTATGACATACGAAACATTTTAAACAAGAAAACTATCAAAATTGTCTATTATGCGCTAATTCAGTCCTTATTACAGTACGGCATTATTGGTTGGGGAGGGGCCTTTAAGATTTCCTTACAGCCCATAATTATAATACAAAGAATAATTATTAAAATCATCCTTAGGAAACCATATGACTTCCCTACTTTAGAGATATTTCGAGTATTTAATGTGCCAACTATCACAGAATTGTATAAGAGAAACGCATTATATCAAATCTACAAAGAATATTTCATCCAAAAAATTCATCCCTCAGATAGCATAAGCAATAGATTCAAAACTAATGGCTTAATAGCCATTCCTATGCTTAGAACGATCACGGCTCAACACCACTATTTATATTTAGGTGTGAGATGGTACAATATATTATTATCCAAAAACAAAATAAATGTAACAGAAACAATGAAATATGAACAATTTAAAAATCAAATTAAGTCCCTGAAATTGGATAATGATATAATGTACCCTTAACTAATTAACATCTAATTAAAAAAATGTATTATTGTTATTGTTTTTTTTTATTTTTATATCAATGTCAAAAAGTATTTGTATATTTATTTCATTCAAGACATTTAAGTCTTTGATCATTGTATTCACACTTTTCAGAACAATATGTTTTTTTTTATGCGTTTAAATACTCCTCCCATAAACACGAGCTCCTAGAGCTCAATTTATGGAGTAGTAGAACCATAAAATTAATTCTTATGTATACCTAGGTAATTATATTATAAATGTTATTATTATTGTTAAAAAAAATAAATAAATAAATAAAAATAAATAAAAATATACAAGACATATATTTAATAACACAGACGTAATATAAAGATTATCTTCAAAAATTTAGATAAATAAACGTCTTTTTTATGACGTTTCATTATTTTTTTTAATTGTATTTATTATTTTAACTATTACAATAAAAGAGTAAGATTATTTTTCAATAATTATAATCAAGGGGCCATCCATAAATAACGAATTTCATGATTTTTCGACTCCTCCCTCCCCCCCTCCCATCCCTGTTACAAATCATCACATTTGTGAGACCCCTACCCCCCAATGTGATGTCACATATTTTGCAATTTTACATCTAAAAATAATCAAAACATCAGTTCAAAATGTTATTTTTATTTTTATTAAGAATATTTAGATTTTTACATGTTGTTGTTGTTCAGAGCTGATGACCCACCCCCATATCCCTTGCAATTATTCAGTTTGCTTGAACATTTTCACCTCAAATCCCAATTCAAGTTTTAGATAAAAAGGGCAGCCAACCGTTATTTTTGAAGAAATAAAATTAACAAAACTAATAATATGTATGCAGCCACTGAGAAATGCAGAGAACTTTACTAGTCTTGATTAAAGGGAATTTCCCCTGAGATCACATCACCGTTAACTCACACAGCTATTCCTCATTGTTCAGTGCTATTCATTTGAATAATAATACGATGCACGGATTCATTGAGAACATACACCGATACAAATGTATTGTGAGCATGTCCCTGTGCCCGAAGTAAGCTATCAACTCCTCCCGAAATTGATCAATTTTTTAAAATTCGAAATTTTTTCACCGATTATTAATTGCATTGGCTACTGCTTGCAGTCTAGGTAACGTCTCTTTTGCATTGGCGACAAAAACTTCTAAGAATAATTTGTTCAGTGTTTAAACCCGCCTGGTAGTCATCATCAAGAGAACTCCATAATAAATAGAGACGAATGTAAATGGCTTTATAATTGAAAGGAAATGACACATGTTTGTAACTAATAAAACCTTCAACGGAACGGCTCATTTACAAAAATATCTCTCGGTTCATAAGGTGAGGATTGTCTAGATCTTGGCAGATGCGCCTGCATACCGTGTGGCGGGCCACATCTAGAGAAAATGGTTGTCGGAGACCTTTTTAACTATCCAGCAGGGCTCTCTCGATTCTCACCCAGAGGGACGGATGGATTCATACGATTTATGATTCCTGATCACACTGAGCCCCTGATTCCTAATCACCTTTCACGCTTTTTTCTCTATCTTCTCGTACCTTTCCATACCTTAACCCGGCCGCACAACGCTGCCAGACTTGGTGGCGATGTAGTTCTCTTGCCTTAATATTTACAGTAAGTGGCTCTCTTTTGATATAATTCAACAATTGAGGCGTGTAAAAGCAAAGGCAGCAATCTCTGAAAAGTTGTGAATTCAGTCTCAAAGATAATCAAATTGTGAACCTAATAAATACCATGGTTAGTTGCAAACTCAGTTTCCTTCCATCAAAACCTGAGTTTAAAAGTACGTATTAAAAGCATAGATAGCAATCTCCACATTTTTCTAAAAGCAAACAAAGCAATCACCATTTTGGCCAATCAAATCCATGGGAAGTATCAGTTGGTGACTAAAGTAGCAGTTGATGATGATTTTTTACGGTGTGTTTTTGGGTTCCATGCCAACTCAGAATCAAGTTAACTCAACACCTCTTTGAAAAATCATTAAAAGCTGTGAAAAAAATAAATGAAAAATGGCCTATAACCTAACCTAACGCAACCTGTTTAAAAAAAATTTACATATTTTTTCATCGCTTTTAATGACTTTTCAAAGAAGGTGTTGAGTTGGTCTCATTCAGAGTTGTCCGGACACCGTGTTTTTGGTGTTTTAAAGTATGTAAATAAAGAAGATTGTCGACGAACCGCGAGTCAGAATTTAAACGTGGCTATGCACCCAGTACATTTAGGCATTTGCGGGGTAAGAGCAGGGGTGCCGGGTTCATGGGGTGATGTTTGTCTAGGTCTTGGAGGCGGATGACCAGGACACACTGAACCCCAGATTCCTACCCACCCCTTAAACCCTTTTCCTTCCCAGAATTCTCCTCCATTTCCTTTCCTTAAAAAAATCCTCCGCACAGCATTCCCAAAGATGACATAGGCCCTGAGGGAGATTATTTTCCTCAGGGCCTCCTGTGTGGAGCTCATGCAAAAAAAAAAGAGGAGACTGCGGGCGAGTTTTTTTTCCTTTCGATACAATCAGTGTGCACAAATAAGTGTCCTCTTTAAAACGATTTTCCTGTATCTTAAGTCTTTTTAACATAATAAAGATAATTGCTGGTCATCTCATATTTCGAGACCAAAAATATGCAACAGTGAAGTATTACGCAATCTGCTAATCATCATTGTAAAAAAACATGTGATAATAATTAGCATTTTTTTTTATGCAGACATCCGCTATTGACACAGAATTTGCGATTGTATTATTATTAAAAATGAAGATATTTTCGTCGTATATTAATTTTAGAAAGACGTAATCAGAAAGTAGCTATAAAACCTGACTCCTGCTCGACCAAGACATCAGTTCCCCTTGAGAAGAATTGGGCTTATCACTTGAAAAAGTATTTCTTCACGATGAAGTTCTCCATCGCATTTTTGGTCTTTACAAGCGCAGTTGCTGTTGTACAGGTAAGCAATTACATGCACAATATTTTTTTTCAATTCTAAGAAAAGGCTTACATCCCTTGGTAGAAAAGTTTCACCATTATTAGATCATCAAGTATAGGATGGTTCATATTAATCTGGCTAGCGGCGCAAGACTAATAATGTGGGTTTGCTCGAGGCTGATATTTTTGTTAATTCCGACGAATTCTTAAATAAAATACCTTTTTTATTCAGACCGATAGCTACTAATGTAAGTTATTTATAATTAAAATTTATAAAAACAGTACTTTACCATAAAAATATTTTACATAAAACAGTTTGAAACATTTATAAAACGTTTTTCAACTATAAATTTAGCGGTAAGTACCAGATTTTATTTTTTCAGACGATGAATGAACTTTAGAAAAAATCCGTTTAGAAACATCTGCGATTTTAGTAATACTTTTATCAGAATGAATGAAAATAAACCCCGCACAAAAATCTAATTTCTAGGCCTGCTAGAACAAATTCAACCGCAGGTCCGTCCAATCTGCGCGCGCCGTATTTGTGTAGGTGTACGCTTTCTTCACTTACGTCGTCGTTAAGATTTCAACATTATTTTAGAGAATCTGATAGGACAAATTCGACAATAGATTCTTCCAGTGAATAACATGAATTGAGGATTTTTCGGCCACCATGCTAGGCACATGCCCGTGTTGTAGTGGTCTATTGGTCTATGGCAGAGGTTCCCAAACTTTTTTTTCTCGTGGACCAATTTCAAAATTTCGCTGGTTTCGGTGGACCCCCTGCTGCAACATTTCTCCCATATTCCCAAAACTCGACACGCGTTGTACTGATAATTGAATATAACGCTGGAGTTGTGGTCTGTCACAACGGGGGGGGGGGTAGGAAAGTGATTTGAGACAGGGGGCGGGATGGGATATGGGCATGGGATGGGTCTCAATATGACAATTTTTCACCGAAATACGAGTAGATTTAGGCAGATAGTACCTGCCTGTACTGAACATCGAATGTGCAAGTTCTTACAAGTTACAGTCGCTGACCTTCTTGAAATACACTACTCAAAAAAATTAAAGGAGGGTTTAAAAAAAGGAATTAAAAAAGAAATTATTGCTCAATCTATCTGATCCATACGCCGGCCTAACTGAATTTTTTTTATTTTCAAAATTATTTTTTCTAGCATTGCCTGAGAACCTTATCACCTAAAAAAATTTATCCAGAAATCTGAAAATTAGAATCTTAAAGCTTCAAAATGCTTTTCTTAAAGTCTCAATACGACCATTTTTCACCAAAATACGGCCTGTCAAAAATCACCGAAAAATTTGGATTTTTTTTTACTCCCTTAATTTTCCTTTTAGTAGTGTATTTTCTGCCTTTATTGATAGGTAAAGCCAAGCCAACATTTTTGTTCTTTACTATCGAAACCAATTTTTTTTCGTGGACCTCCACTTACAACTTGTGGACCCCCATTTTTCTCTACTTCCTCCGTGGACCCCCGTGGAGTCTCCCGTAGACCTCTGGGGGTCCACCTGGACCCATTTGGGAATCACTGGTCTATGGTCTATCGATTTTCTATACAATACTTTAACATATATGCATTATGAAGAATATGTGAGAATATAAAAAAAAAACAATGAAATTATATAATATTGAAGAATATTATAGAATACAAAAGAATGTAAATGGCTGTAGAGTAATATAAAAGAGTATGGAAGAATAAAGTAGAATATAAAATAATTTAATAGATGTTGATATGTTAAATCTTCTGCTATATCACAATGGCAGATAAAGTTGTATTTCCAAAGGAGTACCATCTATCGCCGCTTGTGTCTTGGGCACGAACAGTTACGATGAGGGCCGAAGGTTTCACCAGATAGAACGAGCCTACGCTGTTAGTCGGCGGCAACTTGAAAACTATATAGTACTTAGCCTAGTAAAGACGTCTGTATTATAATATAACATTGTAAATATTCAAGATAACCAATAAACAAATTAATAAACAATCGAACCTTAATCTCATTGAAAGAAACCCAACACTTATGAAGATGTGTATTGAAAATAACTGACACTACTATTTGTTATTCCTGTCAAATGTTCTATTTGTATATCTAAAGAGCTCTAAGTTCTGGCTCTCTCTACTTGGTACCCCTATACCTGTCTTGTGTTCTGTTCCAGCAGTTTATTTCGTGTATCTTAATCATCGTTTTTTTTATTTCTACTCAATCCAGCTGTTTTAGTGTAGGCCTCAATAGATAATGCTAAACAATAACTAACATCAGAATTATATTCCAGATATGTAGAACACCATTTAATTTTTTTTAAATATTCTTTTTAAAATATTCAATAAAATTATTATTTAAGCTTTAAAAAAAAATCTATCTTTAGGTCTATTGGTAGATTCAACCAGAACTAAATGCTATGTAGATAGTGTCTTGGATAAATTTAACAATTTTTGCGATATCTTCTGATTTTTCTGCAAATCTAGGATTAATATTTATTTTTATTTTTAACTTAACGGGTAAAATTTGAAATTGTAATATTTAACTAATGAAGACAATATTAGCGAAACTGAATCAAAAATCTGAACCGGAAAAATCAAAAAAAGAGGAAGATTATGTTAGTAGTTCTTGGTTGAAGGATGATGCAGTTAAATATGATCGAATCGTATAGGGACACATTAGCTCCGCAGATATGGCCGTATATTTTTCTGATTTTTCTGTTTCAGATTTTTGATTGAGTTTTGCTTATATTGTTTTCACTAATTAAATTTTACAATTTGAGATTTTACTCGTTAAGTTTAAAATAAAAAAAATCAAATTCAACCTACAGGTAGCTGCCCGATAAAACCCAAAAGAATCAAACTAGCAAACATCGACGCTTTTATGCAACAGAAAAAAGATATTTCTCCACAGCATTGGCGAAACTATCGTAGCTGATATGTTTTGTCAAGAAATCGATGAAAATGTACCAAAAACACCAACCATTGCGAGAAGTGCTCGCATCTGTGTACAAATTGTCCTTCACTCTTCAAAAGTTGAAAAGTTGGTCTATAAAATTTTGCTTCGTTCACCATACTCACCGGGCATCTCGCCAACAGATCATAAACTCATTTAACATTTCAACGACTTCTTATAATATCAGCTTATCTTCGACAAACAAGCTTCCGTTAATAGAGAACCTATTGTGACGTTTCGTTTGACAGAATTTGAACAAATCATCCAATTTTGAAGTTCTGTAAAATTTTTGATCAAGTACCTTTCTTACTTCAGTTTGTGAAGCTTCTGGCCCATAATGGCACAGTAACAAAACTTTAAAATGACTTTCACAGAACTTGAATTTAAACGTTGAAATTGAATGAATCGTTAAAATTATGTAAAGAAACAACCCGTCCTTAGATTATTTATCGATTGGCAAGACATTTGAAATGAAAGACAAGGCGATAAAATGTTATACAAATTTGGGCAGAATGACTTCAAGAATTTTTTATTGAAATGTAGATAAAAGAGTGAACAAATTATATAATAGATACTAAACAAATGAAGAAAAAATTTTTTAAAATTATTTGCTTGTTTTTTATGGGTGACAGCAATATCATAACATAGGTAAGAATTTGAAGGGTATGTATGGAATCGGACATTGACACCTTACAAGGCAACAATATCTCCAGGGTACGCTTTGCTGTAGCAGACTAGGAACTTCCAATTCTTGTCCTCAGGGGTGGTTCCAGCCTGGTTGTTACAGGCATCAAAGGCTGCTTCGAACCTGGCCGGTTCGGTCGGGGGGAAGATCAGTTTCAAGGCAGCAGCCTTGTCCCCATTGCCCTCAGCGGTGGCTATGCCCAGGGTCTTGTAAACGCAGAAAGCATAATTCTTTACTCTTTCGTCATCCACAGTGAAGTCTCCATCGCGTACCTTGAGGATCAGCATGGGGTTGGCTAATGTTGTGGCATCGCAGTAGGTTCGAATCACGGTGATGCCGATTGACTTGATTAAACTCTGACCCTGCGATAAAATAAATATATTTAAAAAAATATATTTTTCTTTATAAATGAGGTGGCTAAGGTCTTTTCTGAATGCCAGAAGATACCGGCACCAATTCTAGAGACATCCAATGGACTGCCCCAGGCAAAGAAATTGAAAACGATACGAAGGAGAGACTTGTCCTGCAATTAACGAAGGTCAGAATAAGGAAGCATGGAGACGCCTTGTCAAAGCAACGCACATAAAAATCAATATTTGTTTATTTGTTCTATTTTACGCACTGCCATAATGTTCATCCGATTGCGATGAAGCTTTGGTGATTTGTTATGCGCACGCCCGCAAAGGTTATAGGCTATTTATAATGGCAAGTTCTGGCGTTATGAAATTTTTATAAATGAAAATGTCTGTATTTCGTATATTTCACGGCAAGGGGGAAAGGCAGAAGGGGAAGAGAACGGGGGAGATTGGCTTCGCGGAATGAGAAGGGGACCCTGACAGGGACGCACGGGAAAGGAATGCGGGGAGAATCAATCATTTCTTTATTGCAACTCTTAGTGACCAGCTCAAATATGGGGGCTCCATCGAAGCCAGAGTAAAGAAAGCCTCCAAAAAACTGGGGTTACTGTACGGGGCCCGTAGATACTTTAATAGTACACAACCGCTAACCCTGTACAAATCACAAGTGCGCCCCATGGTTGAATTTGGCAGTCACCATCGGTTTGGAACTCCAAAATACCTGAAAAATACCCTCGACTGTGCAGAAACGGACGGTCCGTTTGATAGATTCTCCCATCTTAACAGACGGATTGCAATCTTTAGAGCACAGGCACCGTCTACCGGAATAACAACGGAAGATACTCCGAGGAACTTGCGTCATTGATCCCTTCGGCACCGGTGTATAGTCGGGAAACACGCCAAACGCATGCCCAACATATGTACACGGTTGACATTTGTCACATGAAAACGGGTCGCTTCTTCGACTCGTTATTCTGTTCAACAGCTCGACTGTGGAACGATTTGCCGGTGTGTTTCCTCCTTCCTACAACATGGGTCTCTTCAAGACCAATGTCCATTCCTTCCTCTCCTCCAAAAGACTCTCCACCCAGCTCTGGTGACATAGGCTTACCAGCTAGATATAAATATTTTTTTTTGTTATTTACCTGACTAAGTGCCACCAAACTGGCAAGAACCAACAAAGCACAAACAAGCTTCATTTTGAGAATGACTTATTCCTGGTTCTTTATACTGGGGCTCTACGGACTACCGAGTAACTGATGACTTCCTACTGGCCCAATCAAGTTTATAGGCCAATATTTAATAAGAGGAAGCCATAAATTATTTTGGCTTATTGTACAGATGATCACATAATTTTCATAATGATTCGATTATTCCTAACATTTGCCAAATTCCGGTATTAAAAGTAACATATTAATTTAAGGTCATGTGCAAATAACATATTTTTGCACATGCTTCTATTCAAAATGATAATCATTTAAAGGCAATTTTATTTTTTTAATACCTTTTTTCAATTGATTCAGGGTTTTGAGAGAATCACGTAAGGTTCTATACTTAATATTAATAATATAAATGCGAAACTGCGTGTGTTTGTTTGTTACGCTTTCACGCATAAACCACTAAACCGATTTAAAAAATTCTTTCCTCAATAGAAAGCTACATTATATGCAAGTAAAATAGGCTCGCCCGCAAAGGTTGTGAGCTATTTATAATTGCAAGCTCTGGCGTTATGAAATTATAAATATATTATATTTCTTATTCGTTTTCCGTCCCTAATAAAAGTGATTTATTGCTTACGTCAGAAGAAAAATAAAACAAATCGTTGCCGTGGAAACGATGTTGATATATTTGCAGGAAATTTTATTTCAGGCGTTGTGGTTAATATCTTAAAAAACAGAGCATAACATCCGAACGCCTGCACAAAATTGGATAATTCTTTTTGTGTTCGTTGTTTTGTATAAAACTAATGGTGAGCTCTGGCATTATGAAATTTACAATAGGTGGCACGCAAGCTGTTTGAAAACTGAAAGTACTGGGACTGAATAAATGGAATGTGAGAGGGGAAAGGGGAACTTGACGAATGGGAAATAACACGCAGGGAGAAACAATTTCTTTAATAAATTTCAGAGTAACGCATGCCGGGTCCAGAATGGTAGTTAGCCTCTCAGAAACTGGGCGTACTGTACAGGGCCCGCAGATACTTTAATAGTAACTACTAATCCTGTACAAATCGCAAGTGCGCCCCACGGTTGAATTTGGCAGCCACCTCTGGTCTGGAGCCCCAAAATACCTAAAAAAAAACCTCGAATCTGTGCAGAAACGGGCGGTCGTATTGATAGACTCTCCTGACTTAACAAACAGATTGCAATCTTTAGAGCATAGGCGTCAGGTGGGAATGCTGTATTTTTGTATGAGAAAAAAAAAGTTGGAATTTCAGAAAAAGTTATTCATCTTTTTTACCCTTACCATAATGTAGAATCACCTCCCGAAGTTAGTGCACTTTACCCCCGGACAACCTGTGCAGTAATATTTGCGGCACGTTCAAGAGTGGGAGATACTCTTGTATCTGGTGTAAGACCACCATTCAGAATTGAAACGTTGCTTGAAATGGCTTTGGCCTATTTTGGTGATCAGATCTGAATAGCCAGTTACTTCCTCATCTTCCTCTTCCCCATCTCATTCCCCTCCCCATTACCTTCAGCCTCCCAACATACCCCAATTGGGGATGCCATAGTCTCACTGGCTTCAGACGGGAGCAACTGAGGACTCTTGTGCGGTATTGTTATAAAAATATAAAAATAAAAAATCAATTTCAAATTTCTCTACAACCGCGTTTCCTCTTAATATTTCAAATCATAAAATTTGTTTTCTAGCAAAATGTTAAATATTTTGAATATTAAAATTTTTATCCACTCCTATTCGAATAAATAGCATTTGATAAAAAAAAAATATATTACGAAATGATTGGGCATTTCGAATTGTCAAGGGCACAGTAATTTGTTGAATTATTCACTTCAAAAAAACATCGCGTAACAAGGCAATTTATACTATGTAAATGTAATTGCAAAAAATAAGATGATTATTACAGTAAAGGTAGAAAAACACGTGTATCATTGTAATCCTTTACAACATAGCGACAATTATGTGAGTGCAAGATACTACCTGAATCACCCTGGTGAGAGATCACCGTTTAGAATCTAAAAGTCCGACGTCTTTGGCAATGGATTTTATAGTGTTTATTGGCCAAATCTGCTACGTCTGAAGAACAAGTAACCAGCGGCCGAGATTTTAAATTTAGTCGAACGATGATCTTGCGATTGTACCCTTTCAACGGTACAGGGCGGTTCCGATGAGAAAGATTAATTATTCTCCAAACCAGCATTTTAACATAATAACTCAATATCGATTTTATTTCATTCCAAATTTGCTTTGATCCACATTCAAAAATGATCACTTGTGATAATAAAACAATTAAAATTATGTACTTTTGGTAATTATTTTTTGATCGAAAGTATTTTTAATTTTTCAATAGTGTCTAAGCAAAATAGGAATGTAATTTTTTTTTAATATATTAGTTTAAAAGACCGTAAATAAATAGACAAACTGAAGTATTTTCGTAACAAAATAGGAACTAAAATTAAAATTCTGAAAAGTAGCTTTCCCAAATTATTTATTGATTTATTTTACTGCATTATTATATGATTTGAAATGCATGCAGTATAATATAAAAAATTGGTTTAAAAATTTAAAAAATCTGCCAACGACCTACGGTAAAACCTTATTGTACTAAAAATAAACATATTCTCTCAAAATTTAAAAAATAGCTTCACTAGATGAAAAAACAGTTGTTTGAAATCTATTTATAATTTTTTGAAATCAATTTATATTAACAATGGAGTGGAAGAGAGATAGATGCGTCACAAGCCGAACGCTTGTTTGGCGCTCTAGCTTGCACGCTCGGCTCAGGCGGAACGTGACAATGAGTCATGCTTTTTCGTGAATGCAGCCGGCGTTCATCGATTTATAAGACGTTATCACGTCGAAATGGTTTTTGGCGTTTTGTCACAAAGCCATCCAAAACATCAAATTATATAAACTGCCGTTCAATTACGTTTTTGACGTGATAACGTCTTATAAATCGATGAATGCCGGCTGCACTCACGAAAAAACATGACTTATTGTCACGTTCCGCTTGAGCCAAGCGAGAGCGCGGAACAAGCGTTCGGCTTGTGACGCATCTATCTCTCTTCCACTCCATCGTTATTATATGACGTTATCACGTACAATTATCGTCCGTAACCAACTTTACAGACAACAATTTTTTTTCACTACCCATTGACAGGTATAAAATGTATTTCTTTTAATAGACCGGTCAGTGGCTGAGTTGGCCGCATCTGGCTCCCACCCAGACGTCGTGATTCAATTCCTCAGCTGGTTAAGTCATCCACCACGGCACAAGCTTTTTCCACTTACTGTGGTGATTGTAGGAGAATTTTAAATTATTGTCAGATTATTTGTAACCAGAGAATATTTGTATTTCTCTAAAAAAAACTCGTAGTACGAAAGTACAAACCGTATCTGGAATTGGATTAAAATATTCATATGTCTTTCTAATTTCATTATTTTGATTGTCTGATTGAAACTGCCAACCACGACACACTTTGAGAATGACATTTTGCAAACCATCGATTCGATCAAAATTCAATTTTCCGCCTCCCAAATTGATTTTGAAGAACAAAATTTTAAAAAATAAGTACGTCTAAAAAGTCACCAAAACCAAAATTTTATTTGCATTTCTTACTTGAAATAATGTAAGGAATGACTGGTTAAAGCAAGTCAAGTACGTCTCTATACAAATAATCTGTAATCTATATTCTGTAGGAATAATGAAAACAATCAACAGGTAAGTAAAGGTTACAAGTTGAAGTCATTACAAGAATCTACTACTTGTTGGTCTAATTAACGTGACTACACCGCCTTTAACAGTCAAACATGAACTTTGGTAGAGTAATAATATTTCGCGTAGCAAAATTTGTGGAAATTTACTCAAATCTTTCACGAAATACCAAAAGTAAATAATTCACATTGCTGAAAATCTTGTACAAATATATTACGTTCGCTGTTTACATTATGGAAATACTTTAATGCTTTATCAAAGATATCATTGTTTACATTGAAACAAGGTAGATGAAATCATTTTGAAAATACGATTACCTTCTTTACCATCAAAATATTTGACTAATTTGAATATTTGTTTGTAAGATTTTATATTTTAATTTGAATAATGTATTAAATAATTTGAATCTGTTTTTTATAGTGTAAAATATAACGAAAATAATAAAAACATTTATTTGGCAATAGATTTGTAGCATTTTCGTTATTTGTTTTTGGGGTGTTATGCCGTGTTACGCTACCTCCTTCTTTAGCCAACGTTTCGGACAGCGTTACACATCTGCCCTGATGATGGACACTGTAACGCTGTCCGAAACGTTGGCTAAAGAAGGAGGTAGCGCAACACGGCATAACACCCCAAAAACAAATAACGAAAATTCTTTTGGCCGTGAAAATCTAAAAACTTATCAGAATTGTAGCAGTTTACTTTGACAATTACATCTACCTGCTAGGCGCGGTCCGTCCATACATACTGTAGATGCTGAGCTTCTCTTCTTTTCTAGGTTTAAAATTTAAATATAATTATTGTGTATTTATTCAGAAATAAAAAGCCTTAGGTTTATTTTTTCTAACCGTAAGCCGCACTAGATACTGCAATAACGATACAGCCACCGTCCCATCCTGAGATACCAACACTAACACAACACACGGAGCAGGTCAAAATACATATGTAATATGTAAACATTCTCAATGCTCGCACGTCGCGTAAACTCACCAACACCAGCAAAACAGTGGATGCTCCGTTCATTCCGCATCCACATAGCTGAAACAAGGGTAATATTTTTGATATCCGCGCGTGCGCTTTTAGTCAAGCCTTCGATGATTGAAGTAAGGCAGAATACGGATTACATAGGAGCATCCAACGCACACAAAACGACTTTAATGCTTTTAGGCATAGTGCACAGAATAGCTTATCCGAAGCGAGCAAACTTAGTACCATTAGAGATTTGTTTGCCTGACTACCTTTCGACAGTTATTTGTTGTCTTGAATAGACGAATTCGATTGATACGTTGAAAATCTTTCGGAATACTTATATAATTAATTTAATTAGGGAACTATAATATTTAATGTGAAGCATAAAGGTTGTATAGAGCTAATTTGACAAACTATTTTTGTCGATAATTGCATCTTGGGGGTAACATTGGGGGTCATTCTTTCGTTTACTGATTTCTAATTTTTGAAGCAAATTTAATCTAAGACCCTTTCTTTCTATATGTAATGGTTTAGGCTTATTGTTTTTCAGTGGAACGTGATTATTCATTAAGAGATGTTCTGCGAATTTTGAAGAAGTGTTTTTATTATTATAACATCGTATATGTTCTTTGAATCTAGTTGAGAATGCTCTACCTGTTTGTCCGATGTAAGTAGCATTACTTCTTCAAAATTTGCGGAACATCTCTTAATAAATAATCACGTTCCGCTCAAAAACAATAAGCCTAAATTACATATAGAAAGAAAGGGTCTTAGATTAAATTTGCTTGAACAATTAGAAATCGATAAACGAAAGAATGACCCCAATGCTACGCTAATTATTAAAGTAAGGGAAATTATTTATTCCCCACTACTTAATTTATTTACAAAACCCAAAAAATATAAAACAATAACGTCATTATAAAACCATTAAGAAAACCTAACACTTAGTTGGGGAAACAGATTCCGGAATTCCGAACCCTACATAATACACTATCAATTAGTGTGTATCAGCAAATTGGATTAACCGGTAATAAATCAATGTAGACATCTTCGAAAATTAACATTTCAAATCTTATAAATAAGTCGCCTATCAGTGGATCTGGCCACAGTATGAAAATGGTTTTAAAAACCGAAACAGCTGTAACTAAAATACATAATAAAATACTTGCAGAACTTGATAATAAAACTATCAAATTTAATTTTAATTAAATATAAAAAAAAAATTTAAAAATTCTCAATATTATTTATTATAGATTTATCTTGGTTTACCATTGGATTATTTATTTCATTTGTACGCTTGATTAAACGTTCTGTCGCCCTTGGCTAATTTACTTTTTACTAATCTATATAAGAGTTTATGAATCATTAATAATGTGACATTTATGAATTTAATCTCAAGGAAGTATCTTCGAGTTTCTTGCACACTGACATAGAATTAATTTTAAATATTGTCTTTGTC
This sequence comes from Glyphotaelius pellucidus, assembly GCA_936435175.1. NCBI lineage: Eukaryota > Metazoa > Arthropoda > Insecta > Trichoptera > Limnephilidae > Glyphotaelius > Glyphotaelius pellucidus. The sequence continues at coordinate 13,093,411 of OW386561.1, forward strand.
GATCTTTGTCAATTTTTATCTTCTTATATTTCTTCACCAAAAATGTCTTTAATAATTGCGTTGCAAGCAATATGATTATTTTGTTCTGTTAGGAAGGAACAGAATATTATATCGTTGAAACTATAGGGAACTGACGCTGTTTTGATTACTAGTTTTGTCTTGTAAAGGTTGCATTTTGGCCAAGAGTATGCTTTTAAATAGCGCGTTTGTTCAATTGTTTGCTTTGAACGCGTTATTTCATGAGTATTCTCAAAACAGACATGTCACAAACAAGCAAATGTGGACACCCGAAGAGCATGCTAGTTTTAAGCTTGCTCAAAAGCATCATAATTGTTGAACATGTGTGTCAGTACCTTTAACCGATAGAAGTGTGTGGTGGGCGTGTTGGTTTGCCCGAAATAAGCTTATTTTTATCTTACTTCTGGTGAAATTGATCAAATTTTTTTTAATATCTCTTCAGCGAGTCATGATATAAGTCACACGACACATTGTGTCATAGATATGGGAGGTGGGTACCGCCGCCCCAGGATATTATTGGATAACAAACCCCTCTGTCATAGGTCACTCCAAGTGGTTTGCTACGTTTGGTGACTTAGCAGGGGTGTCCGGGTTCATGGGGTGAAGTTTGTCCGGACCTTGACGGCAATGTATCTGCAACTAACTGCGTGGCAGGCCAGATCGAGAGAGACTGGTTGAGGAAGACTTTTGACTTCTTCAACAGGAATCTCTCGGAACATCGCCTCACATCGCAGTCGGAAGGATAGATTCATATATTCGTCACTTCTGGAAACACTGACCCACACTACCTACCCACTCACCCCTACCTATCCTTCTTACCCATCTCTCATACCTGTTTTCTTCCCAGTACTTCCTTTTTTTTATTTTTTTTATTTTTTATCAGGTTTGTCAACAGTCAATCACATCAAAGCGCTCATAAATTCAGTTACACTGAACATGGTTGATACCATCACCAATTACAGACAAATACACATTGGAAACATAATACTTACATTTACGAATGCGCAATATGTACGTAGGTAGGTGCGGTCCCTCGATGGCAACGACGGTCCTGCAACGGCGGATTCTCTGCTTCATTCCGCATCCACGATATTAGAAAAAAAATTATTTTCGCGCATGCGTATTTAGTTATGCCTGCCGAGATTTGTCTGAAGCCGGATACGCATTTGATTGAGCATCCAACGCGCAGAAAACGACTTTAATGCGCCTACCCATAGGGCACAGAATAGCATAATGGATTAAATCAATTAATTCGGTACGTATTAGATTTGTTCGCGCGACCATTTTGGCAGTTTGGCTTGAAACAAGAGCCGATTCATACATTTAATATCTTTCCCATATCTATTTAATTAATTTTAGAACTGTAATAATCGGTGTGAAGCATAAAGGATTTGTAGAGCTAATTTGACATACTATTTTTGTCAGTATTCGCATCTTATTCGTGGGCTAGTCTGTAGATTTTTATATTCGATATTAGGTAGGAATATACTTCAGCATCTCTTATTCAAAAAATCACCGACCGCCATGGTAGGGTCATCTCCTTACTCTCTTTAAAAAAACCTTCCACACAGCACCCCCAAATATGACGTAGGCCCTGATAGAAATTATTTTCCTCAGGGCCTTTTGTGTGGAGCTAATATATAAAAAAAAAAATAATAATTAAAAAAAAATAAAAAAAACTGCGTCACATCTTTATTTCGACATATCTCAATTTCGTCATATCCCATCATTTTCTAACAAGTTTTATAAATATTAGGAATTAACAAATAATTAGGAAAATTTTACAATTATGTATACTTGTACAATGGGGCAATATAATTTGTCGCTTCCTTTTATGAAAATGATCAGTTTATAAACCAGAAGGCCAGTATGAAATCATCAGTCACTCATTTGAAGTCATTTGGACCTACATAGGAATCAACTAATTTCTCTGTTTACGTTTAATCTGTCCATAAAGTCTTTTCAAAATGAAATCTGCCAGTATTTTGTTGGTCATCGCCAGTTTGGTTGCTCTTGGGCAGGTAAAGAAACAATGAAATTACTAGACATCGGATTTTATGCATTTGCATATTTGCATATGCAAATGCATATATCTTTCTAATTACGGCGTAATTGCATATTTTAGCCTTTTTCCCCAATCGTGCATATTTCGTTTAATAGCGTCGGGAGGTACATATTTTATTCTGATGCTGCGCCATACACGGTGAAAGCTGCCCAAGCCCTGCAAACTTTTATCTAAATTTACGGCACACCGGTTTCTCGCCTTGCAGAAGAGATAAGGCAAGAATATGGGAATGTTGACAAATTGATTTCCTCTACAAAAAAGTGTTTTTAAGCCGTCGCGTGTGCAGTCTTATAAAGAAGATCAATTGCCAAATCTAGCTTTGCCACCAGAACATATAATAACTTGATGGGATACTTGGCTTAAGACGATTTTATTCTATGCTGAAAATTTTTAGGCTGTAAAACAAGTAGTTGGTCGATTTGATAGTACTGGAACCATTGCAGTTCAGTCAAGCAAGCTAGTATTTGAAGACGCATCCATTAAACAAAATATTCCCTCATCTCAACACTTTTCCACAAGTTACCATAAAAAAAATTGTAAACAAAAAACCCTTTCTCTATTTAAATCAATAGAAATACTGAAAAACAATGACCGAATTCGCCAACGCCCTTCCTAATCCGATATCAGAAAAGATTCGTAAAAATTTAGACGCTATCTTAAATTATTATTACGTCAACGACACAGGTCATACCCTGCCTAAATAGATATCTCAAAAATGGCGCCAAATTTTAAATTTTGTCCAATGACGTCAGTTGACGTAGAGAGGTCGTTTACAGCGTACAAATTGATGTACTGGGTGACAAACGTCACAAATTTGGGCTCGAAAATCTGGAAAAATGCATTGTATATTGTCACCAAAACTATGCATAATTTTAAGAATATTTCGCTGTTTTTTTTACCGTCTTTCATTAAAATGTATAAAAATAAAAATGATTTTTTGATTTTGCATTGTGCATATTTTGGGCAAATTGCTGCTTTTTAAATGCAAATATTTTCAATTTTAGAGACGATCGGAACATTATCTTTTGAGAGGGAATAACCAAACACATCCAGAATTAAATATATCATTTTTAAATCAAATTCCAGACGTTTTGACTTTTTTCTACAAAAAATATAAATAGATTATTTCGAAAGATTTTTATTTTATCCAGTAAAGTTTTTCTTTAAATTTTGAAAAAAATATATTAGCTCTTGTTTTTATTATTATAATTTTATAGCATTGGCCGTTGGAAAATTTGTTAAATTTTCTAACAAAATGTTGTATTATAAAATTCAAATTTTAAATCATACAGTAAAATAAATCAATAAAATATCAAGGAAAACTACATTTCGAATCATTGAAAAATCCGCCCATATAACGAAAATACTCCAGTTTCTATATTTATTTACGGTCTTAAAAACTAATATATTTCAGATATTTTACACATTTGTTTTGGTTAAACATCATTTAAAAATTATAAATACTTATAATCAATAACTAATTGCAAAAAGGACATAATTTTAATAACTTTATCATCACATGTTAGCATTTTGTTTGCTAACTTGAATGCCAAATTTTGAATGAAATTCAATCGATATTACGTTATTAGTTAAAAATGTCGGTAAGGAAAATATTTGATTTTTTTATCGGAACTGCCCTGCAAAGATCGCAAGACCATCTTTCGACAAAATATGTATTCTCGGCCACTGGCTAATGGGCCTAAAAACATACTGCACTGCCCTGTACACCTCTGAGCCGTGGACATAATACCCAGTAGTGCAATAGGATAAACTGAGGGTGTTCTGTATACATTGAGGTGGGTCATTTAACAAAAAATGTTATTTTTAAATTCTAAGAGCTATAAAAGGGTGCCAAATGGGTTCAAAACGATGTGTTTAAAATTTTTCAAATTTCTGGTACGATCTTCTTCCTCCGGATTCACTTCAAAGTTTTGAAAATTTTAATGTTTTTTGAAAAAAAAAAAATTTTAATTAATTTTTTTTTTTACCAAACTATATTTTTTGTAATCTTCCATAGCAAATGTAGTATATTTTGACGAAATAATTTTTTCAAAAAGTCCCAAAATTGAGTCTCGCAAAATAATGCCGAAATTCGAGAATAAGAAGGATTTTGCTGGTATTTGAATACACTGCTTTGAGATAATTAGAATTATATTCAAATATATATTTTTAATGAATAAATGAAAATATTCCCTTTATTTCGTGTTTTATTAAAAATTGTTCATTTTTAATGGTTTATCTAACATTTTTTTAATTAATTTTACAAGGGTGGGTTTTTCTCTATTATGTGAAATTTCAAAGTCAATCCGGAGGAAGAAGATGATATCCAAATATTAAAAAAAAAAATTATGTGATTTTATATCTCCATTTAACTCCCTTTTATCACTTTTAGACAAATCAAAACAAGAAAAAAAAATTCCCCATACAATCGTGACCCACCCTAGTATACATACAGGCAACTTTTGCTCCTTCCAAGGTTCTGCAGTGCCTTCAAGATGTTCACAGACGGGAGAGTGCGCTCAATTCACAAGCCAGATTCTGGGGCAGGACATGGAAGGCAACCAACGTCATCGTCGGGATGACGTCGTCATCTAAATAGTTCAGTTCTCCACTCAATGAGTGATAGATGCAGATAATATTAATCCTCTTGGATGTTTATTCTTAATTTTACTTACTTATCTTTTATGGGTTTCATGCCAACATAGAATAAAGTCAACTTAACACCTCTTTGAAAAATCATTAAAAGCTATGAAAAAAATTATTTTAAAATAGCCTTTTAACGTAAGAAACCTATTTGACCATTTTTTTTTCATCACTCTTAATGACTTTTCTGAGGTGTTTCTGAGTTGGTTTCGTTCTGAGTTGTCCGGTCACGGTTTTATGTTATGTTATCATTTTTTTTTTAAGGCGGAGACGGTTTACAAGTAGTTCCCGTGAGCACTTAGGCCATAGGCCCATTGTGCTATCTCCTATTTTACATCAATCCTTTAGTAACAACCCAGTCACTTTAATAAAGTTCACCAGGGTTGTCACCGGATATGTGGCTATGACTTCTGGTTCTAGTGTGTCTCCCCAGGTATCTGAGCCTAGTTCCCACCAGGGCAGGACATTGGTACCATAAGTGAATTGGAGTCTCTTCATCCTCTTCACATTTCCTGCATCTATTGGTGTTTTCCACTCCCAATATCTGCGTGTGTCTCCTGAGATGGCAGTATCCCGTTAGTAGTCCTACCAGTTCCCTCAGCGAGTTTCTGTCCATATTGAGTAGTTTCCTATGTTATCATTAGTTTTACCTAATATATATTTTTTTTTTTTTCACATTTTTTCTGTGTAATTATAGGTAAATATATCAAATAATATGGCAGACTAAGAGGAAAGCGCCGTGTAAAATGGCACTACCTTCTTAGTCCTAGTCATGGTGGCCAATGCGTTTGCCTACCTACTGAGGGAGACCTAATCTAGACCTATCCAGCGCACTCTCTCTTCGAAGTGGAGAGGATGGATTCATACGTCCATCACTCTTGGAGTCATTGAACCCCAAATTCCTACCCACTCCTCATACCTTTTTCCTTCCTAGAACTTCCTATCCTTCCTTTCCTTAAAAAGACCCTCCACACAGCATCGACATAGGCCCTGAGGGATTTTTTTTACTCAGGGCCACATGTGGAGATATTATAAAAAATTTTAGTTTATTTTTTTCTACGAAGTTTTTTATAAGTTACCAATAGTTTTACGTGTTATTTTTTATTTTGATTAATTTTATATTTCTTTTTATGTGATGTTGTATTTATCTTATGTACATACGTTTTTAGATTTTCACGGCCAAAAGTATTTTCGTTATTTGTTTTTGGGCTAAAAGTAGATAGCGCGACAAGGCATAACACCCCAAAAACAAATAAGGAAAATATCTTATGTAATACGGCCGACAAGGAGGGTACCATCTTCCCAGTCCTGTTGGATTGAAAACTTAAATAATAAAATTACTGCATCTTTCATTTCAGAGTCAGAGTTTCGTCAAGACGATTGCCATCAACGTCATCCGAACCTACTGCGATGCCACCACTTTTGCCAGCCCCATGCTGATCCTCAAGGTACGCGGAGGAGACTTCACCGTGGACGACGAGAGGGTCAAGAAGTATGCTTTCTGCGTCTACAAGACCATCGGCATGGCCACCCCTGAGGGCAACGGTGACAAGGAAGCTGGTCTGAAGTTGATCTACCCCCCTACTGAACCGGCCAAGTTTGAAGAGTCTTTCGACGCTTGCAACAACCAGGAAGGTCCTACTCCAGAAACCAAACTATGGAAATTGTTGGTTTGCTATAATGACAAGTATCCAGGAGACATCTCAGCGTTGTAAATGGTAGTCAAGATAATTAAATAAAACAAATCATTTTGTATATACCACTTTTTTTAATGAAAATTTTTAACGAAACCAACATTTCGTCAGGATAAATTAAAAAATATAACAATAGACTTAGGGACAAAAAACAAAAAAAATATATTTGTGTGCGGTTTGCGTGCGGTAAAAGTGAAACCTTCAGAAAACTAAAGTAGACAAGAGTGGGGTGGATACGAAGCACCGCACAAAGAGCATACCGATTACCTTTTCTTATTCTCTTGCACGTTAAATCCTATAGATGTATGTGTTTAGATCTTTTTAGTGTCGCTTTATCGTTTCATCGAGATTCAAATCACAACGGTTCTAAAGAAGTTTTCACTTCAAAACATCTAAAATATTTTTTTTATTATTGTTTTAAGATAACTAATTAATCACTTTTTTTTGTAATGTTTTTTTTAATAAAAACTTTTTTTAGCACCGTTGTGATTTGAAAAATGAAAATGATTTGAAAATAAAAGAGACAAACTTAAATGAAATAGAAAACGGTCTCTTTTTTGTGTGGTGTTTCGTGACCTCCCCACTCTTGTCTGCCATAGTTTTCTGAAGGATTCACTTCTACCGCGAGTGAATTGCACACTCTAATTTTTTTGTCGTTAGGTACTTATTTTTCTATACTTGCTTTTCTATTGTTGTTTTTGTTAATTTTGAATTCATCCTGACGATGGATCCATTGATTTCGAAACTTTTATAGCTGATGGTATAGTATAACTTACCAGAAAATGCCATGCTATAAGTTCGCGGGAGTCTCTGAATAATAACACTTGGCGATGGTGATTTGCATTTATTTGTAACTTTAATATATTAGGAACAGATTAAATTATCGACCGCGACAATTATCAGAAGGATTTAGATTGACAAAATACATGTGTTATCGACCCCGATACAGAAACCGCAATGACGGCTTTGGTGTTTTCTCGAACATTCTCGGCGCTCCGGTGTAGCCAGCGTACGCGAAACAATGATACCACTACGAAAATATTCGGTTCGCCACATAATGAGTCGCCACACTGTTGATAATTTTAATTAAATAAGTGGTGTATACAAATTGACTCGTTTTCTTTTCATTAAAATGACTCCAGATAGTGAATTTGTGATTATTGAAGAAGAAATTCATTTTTTTCTGAAACACCCTCTTCCAAAAAACTAGTAAGGTTTTAGTTAAATCTTGGAAATTCATTTGATGTAGAACCTACTACTCCAGAAGGCTAGCCATGGAAATAGGTGACTTGCTATTCATTATAACATCTAACCAAGAGATTTATCTGCGCAATGCACTAGAGTCATCCAGTTTCCCTTTGGAAATACCTTTCTACTAAACCAGGAAAGTTTTAGTTCAAGTTCGGAGATTCATTTGACGTAGAACCTGTAACTCCAGAAGACTAGTCATGGAAATTAATGGTGTGCAATTTGTAATAACAAGTTCCCACTAATGTGTATATTTCGTATGCAAATAAATGGATTCTTATAAAAAAACAACTGTTCTTATTTATGTGATTTATTTATTAACGCCCTTTTTGTGGGCGTTTACACATGTAAAAAAAGAAGTATACGGTATTTATTGTTCATAATTGAATTGCCTCAGTAACAATATTTTATATTTGTTTAAAGATAAATTGAAGAAGTCCACTGACTTGGTATAATTATTTCCCTATTAGTATTCTGGGCAAAGAGATACATTTTTGGTAGTTAGTCCCAGAATTAACATTTTTGGTAGTTAGTCAGAAGCTTATCAGTTAAAGTTATACCGGACTATCGACTTAATCATTTAGAATTTTATATAGAAATAACAAGGCAGTGAAAATTCTTCTGTCAGACAATTTGCTGGGTATTCTATAAGACTTCAAAAAAGAGAAAATGAAAAGACCTCAGAGAAGCTGATTTAAATTTATTATCTCAACTTTTTTTATTCTGACGTGGACAAATGTGGGCAAATACGCCAATATAATAATTGCCATGTGAAAAATACAAATTATGTTAAAACGAGAAAGGAGTGGACAAGAGGTGGAGAAGGTTGGAAAATAACCAGTTCCGGTCATTAAACACGGATACAGTAATTTTATTCAATGGAACTCTGAAATTATTTAGTAAATACTGAATTATATTACTCACTTACACTAGCAATAATAAAACAGACGTATTTTTTTATTAATGTGGAGAGAAATGCAGTTACAAGTATGTTTTTAAAAATTATGCTTTTAGGAATTCAAATTAAAAAATTTTTAATAATTTTATAACGTTTAATACATTTTTTTTATATTAGCTCTACACTTTTCCTCAGGGCCTGTATCATTTTTGGGGTTGCTGTGTGGGGTTTTTTTACGGAAACGAAAGATAAAAAGTTCTGGGAAGGAAAAAGGTATGATGGGTATGTTGGAATCAGGGTGGGTGTATCCCGGAGGGGCTATATAGGGGATATATAAATCCATCCCTCTCACTGCGGCGCAAGAGAGAGGGAGAGTCCTGCTAGAGAGGTCAATGGATCTTCCACTACCACTCTCTCCCGATCCGGTCCGCCACGCACTATGTGGGCAGACGAATTCGCCACCTCAAACAAACCTCACACAAGAACCCGGGCACCTCTGCTAAGTCACCAAACATAGCAAACCACTTGGGATGATCTATGGCAGAGGAGCTGATATTGTATTTAATCCTCGTCTCAACACAGGATCCTCTGAGAAGGACTACGGCAAACCTTATAATTACTTTTTAAACTTTTAAATCGAATATTATAAAAAAGGCTTTTGAAATGTGGCTTCAACGGAGAATGCTCAAGGTTCTATGGACCGACATGAACACTAACATAGAAATTCTCAGGCGGGCTAGAGCAGATAGAGAATTGCTCACATTAATAAAAATCAGGAAAATTTCATATCTGGGTCATATACTTCAAGGGGAAAAGCATCACTTGCTCCAATTAATATTGAAAGGAAAAATAGAGGGTCGCCGAGGGCTTGGAAGGAGACAAATGTCTTGGCTGCGAAATATACGAGAGTGGACCAGCATTAGAAGTGCGGAGGAGCTATTCCGGGCAGCACAAGATAGAGAGACATTTTCCAGAGTGATCGCCAACGTCAAGAAGAAGAAGATTATAAAAAAGATATAGATTTAAATTTTTAACCATAATTTAATTTGCCCTGGGGAAGCACTGAGGAAATGGATTGGTTAGGTTAGGTTAGGGTACATGGCATAAGATATTACTTCGCTTCCAGAGCGTCACTTCATTTTTTATTTTTTTATTAATTTTTTTTTTTCATTCGAAAACATAATACATTTACAATGCAGAAATATCACCAGGATATTCGTTGTTGTAACACACCAAAAACTTCCAAATCTTTTCATTGGGAGAGTCCCCTGTTTGATTGTTGCATGCGTCAAAGGCAGCCCCAAACTTGGCAGGGTCTGTGGGGGACGAGATCAGCTTCAGGCCAGCCTCCTTGTCTCCCAGACCCTCGTCTGTAGCCATGCCCAGGGTTTTGTAGACACAGAAGGCGTACTTCTTCACTTTATCGTCGTCCACGGTGAAGTCTCCACGACGCACCTTGAGAATCAGCAGAGGGTTGGCGAAGGTTGTGGATTCACAGTAGAGACGGAGACGAATTAGCGCAGCCTTTTTCATGGCATATCTTGACTCTGAAATAAATCGATTATTTTTTTAATGAGGTCGACGCTGTTTACCTAACGTCATTGGCGACTTTTTTTATGTAAGCTTCACACAGGAGGCCCTGAGAAAAATCTTTCCCCTCATGTCGATGTCATCTATGGGGATGCTTTGTGGAGGGTATTTTAAGAAAAATAAAGAACGAAAAAAATTATTTCGCATGAATATGCGAAATTGAATAAAATATTGAATAATAATTTTTATTTATAAAAACAGTTCATAAATTATTGTTATCAATATTGTTGCGTGTCCTTTCCCGTTCGTCCCCCTTCACTCCCCGCATCCCCTTCACCTTCCGCGTTCCCCCTCCACCTTTCTTGCCTTCCTCCTACCATCTGGCGCTTTCTCCTATCCCGCAACCCCCCCTTCCCCCCCCCCCCCCCCTCCTGCCTATGCTAGGTACCAAATTTGATTGATTGTCCATATAATATACAAAAACGAATATTTGTAGTATATGAAAAATTTTAATTTTAATTAAAAAATTGTAATGAATGGCACGCGAGCTGTTAGAAAACTGAAGGTACTGAGACTGAATACATGGAACGCGGGAGGGTGGTTGGCGGAATGGGGGAGCGGGAGAATGGACTGGAAGGGGACGCGGGAGGGGAACGGGGACGCACGGGAAAGGACATGCAGGGACAAACAATTTATTTCTTTGAATATGGCATTGCAAAGTTTGCCGGGAACCAGCTAGTATGCTACAAAATAACAACGGCAAGCGTAATGGTCCGGTACATAATTATGACATTTTAAAATATATCTTACTAGTGACCCAGAAAACATCAACATTATTTTTAACCCGTTACAAGTGTTTTTGCATTTTAATTGATTTGTTGGTGTTTATGAGTAATCTGAATATCGTGCCAGATAGAGCGTACCTACACCTTTACATATAAATGCATACTCAACTCATCTTTTCGGAGATGTCTGACTAATCAACTGAACGAACGATATAAAAATATTTAAAAATCAAAATACAATAAAACAATATTATATAAAATCAATAATACAAAAACCTATGGTACAATACAGATTTAGATAGCTTAGAACGATTAATTAGAACTACGTCAACAAAGTTTAATTGCCATCATCCAAATTCAGCTATAGAACGAATTAATTTACCTAGAAATTTAGGAGATAGAGGTATAGTCAAAATAACTTCTTTGAAATACATTAAGATAGAAATGCTAAAAACTTTTTTTCCATAGGAAAGCTAATAGTTCGGAAATGCGGCTATTGGCATTATACCTAGCTCTCTCATGCAAAATTTAGGATCAGTAGGATTTATCGGTCCAGTTAGGAGTTCTATCGAGCCGAACCTCTGATATGAAAATATCTGGAGTCGGTGAATTATTTTCCCATTTGGTCTCTGGTAGGTTGACATGTTGTTCTTGTATAAATGTTTTGCATTTATTATACTTATATAGTGCAATTGCATAGCGTGGATTGACTAGATGATCATTTGTGGAAAAGTGTATGGAAGGGTCAAGTTTTTTCTGTGGGGAAGATTTAACCTGGACATAAAGTCAAAAGAACAATAATTAAAGTACGATAATATTCAGAAATAGAGACATTCAATCAAATTGATTAAATTTCCTTACCTGGGCAAGAGATATAATGCTCACAAATAACAAGAAAAGTATTAAAAACTTCATTTCGCTATTTATTATTATTTCACACAAGAAAAAAGTGCTACTTCAGACAAGTAATTTTTGATTAATATTTCCGAAAATATTGTTTCTGACCATTCGATGACACCACGAGATGAATTACTATTGACGCTAATGTTTGTTTCTGGTTTTATACCGCTGTCAATTACCGAAAATTGTACAAAACAAACGTTTTAAAATGTATGCAGGGTGACCAGACATTTTTTTTAAGTGGGATCAACATATTCGAAGTTTTATTAAATTTTTTTTTTCAAATAATCTTATTTTTCAATGTATTATTATTCTGTGAACATCGCATCGCATAGCATCGCATCCAAAAAAGCATATTTCTTATTTTCTCCCATTTAATAAATCAAAACCAAAATTTCCTTTGTAATCCTTAGATTTGTAAGTAGGTACTTTAATCCCTACCTACTTTTTTATAAACCATACATTTTATCTAGTTTTTTTTTAAAACTAACTGTCGAATTATAATATCTGTCCAAGCAAATGTCACTATCTCAATGACAATTAGTTTAGCAAAGTTTCTTCAGAAAGTTAGAAAAATTGCGAATAAAAAAAAACAAATAAACACATCGATTTCACATTTGAAAAAAGAATCTTACCGAATCATTAAAAGATTGACCATATTGAAACGGAAACGGAACGTACCAACAAATTTGCAGATAGACAAAGTGCTAAATACGCTAGGTTCCCTACGCTCAGTTTAAAAAAAAATAATAATTGTTATTATGCGTTATAGTTGTAAAAAAACATGATTTTTTTATGTGTCCACTATTGTTGAGTTCCAACTTCTCAGAGACGGTGGAACTAAAGCATCCCAAGTTGGTAATGTTATGAGGTTGAAGGGATGGTGGAAGGGAGGAGATGGAAAAGAGATAGATAGGAAAGAACATCTTCTGTCACTAAACAAGACTTAATAGATTGAGGCCAGCCCACCCAAGACCACCAATGCTTCGAAAACGGGACGGTGCGTGCCACGTGGCACAAGTACTTTCCTGTGGTAAGATGTGAAAGAACAATATCTATTTTAATGTTTTGATTTTTAAAAATTTCATCGTGAAGCAAAAAGTTCATTCACAATTTTTCCTCAAAATGTGCATAGGAATTGCTGATTAGTCTTTCGGAACGTCCTATAACAACCTGTATTTGCTAAAAAAATCATTAAAATAACAATGTTATTTCAATGATCTAAGTTGTAAGTAAACGCAAGTGTTTGAATAATGACTTTTTTGAGAGCCATTGTTTGTTCAGTGACAACGGAATAATATTTATTTGTCGACAATTACACAAAAAATATCGTTGAAGTGATTACAAGCAGTATTTTGTTTTATTACTATGCTAAGTATCTTCAATGGTTAAATAAATATTATCTGATATGGTATTAGCATTTAATTTGTACGAAATACGTAATTTTATGTATTTATTTGTTTTCCGATCAATTTCCAAAACAAAAACTCATTTACAAACAACAGAAATAATAGAAAAGGGATAATATATGCTTATGAATAAAACAATGACAATGGGGACAGGATGGTACATTACGAAGATAATAATATGAATTCAAAACCTGAACAAAGTTTTGGAGTACACGAATTATTAAACCATTTCCTTCAAAGGAAGCAATCTCCCGAACAGGCCTTCTATTGACATGCTTGGTGTTACTCTGTGACCAGCTCATTCGTGTCCTCGTAGCTTATTCAAAGCCAAAAGGCCTCTCAAAAACTGGGTGTACTGTGAAGAGGCCGCAGACACTTTAATAGTACACAGCTGCTAACCCTGTACAAATCAAAACCGTGTTAAGTAAATTTAACCGTACGTTCCATGGTTAAATTTGGCAGCAAACTCTGATCTAGAGCTCCAAAATATCTGAAAAACCCTCTATTCTGTTCAAAAACAGACGATCCGTTTGAAAGATCTTAACAAACGGATGCAATCTTTAGAGCACACGCCTCGAGTAGAATGATGTCCTTTTTCTCAAGGATTACAATGGAAGATGCTCCGAGGAACTAGCATGATTCCATTGGCATCGGTGCAGAGTAGGGAAACAAACACGCCAAACACGCGCCCAACATTAGTACGCAGTTGACATTTATCACATGAGAACGGGTCGTTTCAACGCCTGGTTCTTGATTTCAACAGCTTGACTTTGAAACGATAAGCCGTCCTCTATATTTCCCCTCTCCTACAACTTGAGAACCTAGGTTCATTCCTTCTTTTCCATCAAATAAACCTTCACACATCATCACCAAAGATGGCATAGGCCGTGAGGAAAATTATTTTCCTCAGGGCCTCATGTGTGGAATTTGCGAACAGTCTGCAAGTTTGTACTTAAAAATATTAGGCTTATTTGAATTTTGGAAGTGAAAACTTCTTTAGCACCGTTGTGATTTGAAACTCGATTAAACGAAAAACAGCGACACCAAAAAGATATTTACATCTTTAAAATTAACTTTGAAAACACTATTTTTATTCCGTTTTATAATTCTGAAAAGTCGTCCCCTAAAAATAATCTTACCTCGAAGTTCTATAATGTTAATTGTAACTTGGCGACATGCCGAAGCTGCAAAGACGTGAAATTAGGAAAATATATCAAGTGCTTAGGTGTAATAATAAACAGCCGACTAAAATGGACTTACCATATAGAAAAAAAACTGTTAATAAACTGAGATACCTAAATTACATATTCAAACGCATGAGCAATGGTGTAAATATAAAAACCAAGAAACTTGTTTATGACGCATTGGTACTTTCATCCATTCCCTATGGAATAATCGCCTGCAGAGGAACATACAATAACCATGTTAAACCATTTGAAATTGCTCAAAAGTCCGTCATTAAGGTAATGTGCCAGAAGGCCAAACGTATCCCACCAATCAGTTATTTCAAGAAACTAAAATTATGGAACTAAGGCGAATCTACTGTATCCAATGTTTCAAATTTATATTTACTCGTCCTAACAAATCGCTCTAGCCAAAGACATACCACGAGCGTGTACACATTGCCTCACTGCAAAACCATGCTGGCCCAAAGGCATATGTATTGCCCCAAAAAATTGATCAATTCCCTATCCAATTCTATCAGCACGTATCAAAATCTGAACGTATATAAAAAAAAAATTTAAATCTGGGTAAAATATTATTTGGAAGTGAGTAACTTTTTTCTATAATTCAAACTAACGGTTTCTAAATTACTAAAATATTATATTTATAAATTCTACGTACATTTGCATTTATGTAAAAGGGTGTAAATGTGTGTATACATATATATTTTTTAAATATTTTGGTTTAAAAAAAATAACTCTTGTAAAATCAATCATGATGATCTCTGTAGATACTATATATATACATGCTTTTTTTTGTATATATTTATTTTATTTATTTATTTATTTCTATATATTACAGTATTTACCTATAGATCAATTTCGAAAACATTTTAACATAATATATTTTGTAATTTTATTATGTTGGGTGTAAGGTAGGTTTGTGAAGGTGAAACTGTGGATAGGTATTGTTGTATGTTTCGTGAACACCTCACTAGGAGAACCTGTGCTGAGGTGTTTACGTGTTTATTTATGTTTATGTATGACAAGTATTTATGTGTTGTAATAGAAAGTTTTATATGTATTTTTTTTTCAAATTTTAAAAGTTATTGTACATTGGTTATTTAGAAGAGAAAAAAAAAGTATTTAAAGATATTAGAGGAATATAAAAAATATATACAAATATAAACATACACATACATACACATCCATATAAATACATGTACCTGCACACATGCATATAAATGTATATATACATACGTATACATCCGCATACACATTCACATACACATACATATATATAATGTTTTATTAAACACCACTGTTATCCACGTAATCCACTGTTATCCACACACAGGCTTCACCTTTGTGGGATTTTTTTTTGTTACTTATATTTTATGTTATTATGTACTTACCTGTTTGTAAATGTATCAAAAAAACTGTGCTAAAAAAAAAAATATATTTAGCCTGCGTGGGATCGAACTAATATAATTGGTATCCTCTTTGTGCGGTGCTTCGTAGACTCCCCACTCTTGTCTACTTTAGTTTTCGGAAGGTTTCTTGCACACTCTGATTCATTTCATTATATATTAGTCGGTACCGTGCACCTAAACAGTTGGTCACCTCAAAATTGGTCAAATTTTAATATTGTTAATCTAATATGTTTGTGCTGGGAAGAAATAATAGTCCATTTTTAACAAGGCACAACAACTTGTAAAGGTTCATTAAAATTAGATTGGTTTTAATCACATCGTTAGGATCACAAAATAATACAAGTTGGTATTTGAACAAATTATAACACAATAGCAATGTAACTACATTAAAAAGATAAAATTTTTCCTGTATGTAAGCGTAGATAATATTTTGTATTGTGAACTGATTGAAAACATCCTGTTAACGTATAATGGTGGCATGGAGTCGTACGTTGTCACTCCTGTGCGCAGGCCAAGATGGCTTCCATCTCAGCTTGAAACACAGTACAGTATGTTCCTAGAGGTATACTGAGTTCCTAGAGGTATACTGCACACCTTAAAAAATCAACTAAATGAACGAATTCTTTCCGTATTCAAACTATACCCCTTAGGTAGTAGTCCGCCGACAGTCGGGCGGCCATCATAGCATATCTTTGGAATTTCAATATCTTTTGTTCAAATCTTTCGGGTACGGGCTTTTACACCTTGTACCTAAATGCTCTTAAAATATTTGTGGTCTTTACATAATATTTTAATTTTAGAATTACTTTTGTTCACATTTTCGTACTCACAATCAAAATTATTTTGTTTATTAATTATTTTTATTTGTTTAAAAATTGGTATTTTAATGTGGTGTGGGTTTTGTTTTAATGTCATAAAAAAATCGATCATAATATTCAAAACCCTTTTGCAATATTTGTTTTGAAATAAAAAACCTATAGATATATTTTATTAGATTTGTCACGTCGCGTCGCGACATCGGTCGCGAAATTAACTCGTTTTCCTAGTGTGAAAATGTGAATATTTCAAATAATATCGACACAGAAAACACTAGAGGCGCCCTCGTCAATGAACCGACTTTTGAATGAAAATTTCACCAGGATTCTGAGATTATTTTTTTGTTATTCATCGTTATTAATTCCAGCGCTCACGTACGCAGCTGAGACGTGGATACTAACTAAGAGGAATGAGCGAGCCTGGACGTATTTGAAAGGAAACTTTTGGGGCGTATCTTTGGACTGTTTTTGGAAAACGGATTTTGGCGCAGACGTTTTAACAATAAGCTCTAAACTCTGTTTAAGTAGCTAAACGTCACAAAATTTATAAAACTTGGAAGACTTCAGTGGCTGGGTCGGGTGGAGAGAATGGCCGAACATCAAGCACCAAAGTCCTTGCTGAACTCAAGACCGACAGGGCGAAGAAACCTGGGAAGGCCAAGATTAAGATGGAACAATAACGTTCTCAAAGCCGTATATACCTCTGAGCTTCAAAACTGGAGAGAGCTAGCAAAAAACAGAGATGTGAAAGAAGATTCTTGAGGAGGCCAAGACCCACCAGGAGTTGTAGAGCCAAGAGGGATGATGATGATGATTAGTTTCATCACAATTGGGGGTGTCTTCTGCTTGTATCACTAGGAACTCTTGTGTTGAGATCAGGTGCAGTTTATAAGAAAAAACAAATAACAAAACGATAATACTTTTAACATAAAATACCATCAGCATCGTATATCGGAAATGCATTCTTATAGGGGGAGGCGGAATTCATAAAACAATCAGTTTATAACAAAAATACAGACAACAACACAATATTACGTTTGAAATAAAAGTGTATATCCCAATATTTACTCTCACTTAAATTATAATTTGTAATATGTAAGGATTTTTACGAATAACGTACCGTTTTATATGGATTGGATTTTATTAATAAAAACCAACAAATTACAACGCCTCTGACGTCATTCGACTCCGGTCGAAGCGGCGTCGTTGCGGATCATGTGTAGAGATTGACAATTATTACCTAAGTCATCTGGTTTGAAACGTATAAAGAGTTTTACCCTTTTCTCGGGGAAAATAAATAACAAATTCTAAAAATTTCATCTAAAAAACATGCTTTCAAGAAAAATACTAGAAGTTGAGATCACCACTTCATAAAAAATTCGGGAACAGGCCGCTAAAATAACACTCCTTACGTCCCGTTTAACACGGCCGCCTGTTTTGATTTATTCAGGTAGAAAATATCGCCAAAAAAGGGAATTTATTTTATTTTGCGAAGTTCAGGCATAAATATTTTACTGTTTTACTATCATTTTCTAAAAAAAATTATTTTTCACTTTCTATAATTAAAGCATAGAGGAGTTCGTAAAAAGTACACTTTAATTTTAAAGCAGTTTTTAGGCCTAATACTTTTTTCTGCGTTTATAAATAGACTAATCAAAAAAGGTTTCTTCAAAGGCAAAAGCATCAGAATCTAAAATATTTCTAAGCAATCTTATTTTCAAATCAAAACACACGATTTTGCAATAATTAATAGTGCATCACCTTAATTTTTAAAAAAAATATGTAAAAAATTAACTAGAGTTCATAATGGCCAACCTTTTGAATTTGTTTCAATGGCGAAATCAATATTCTTTGCATAATCATTGGAATATTGAATTTCATACGGTTCTTTATTTGAAATTTGAGAGCCTCTCACATCCATTCCATATTTGAATATATTTTTATTTTGTGTTTTTATTCACACTGTATTTTCGTTTGGTAAATTTACAAAAATCTCTTTTTTTATAAAGCGATAATTTTGCAAGAACCCCATACAGTGAGACGATAGCATACCCATATGAGGTATGTTGGGTGACTGAAGGGAAGGGAGGGGGAAATGAGATGAGAATAGTAAAGTTATGAAATATCTGAATATTCCAATGACTAAACAAATACCTAAGAGTAGGGCTTGGCATACCGACCCAAATGCATACCGAACATTCTGTCCAAATGATTAAACAAAAATGGCGTTACATTAAAATGGTTTCCATGGTTATTATTCAGTTTATATATTGTTGTTTATTATCCGTTGCTGTTTCAGAGTGCAAAAATTTTACCTGTGAAGGCAATACTATGGTATAAAATTATAATTCAGCATATATTTACCCCGCAGCATAAAGAGAAACTAGATCATATACATAGCACTAGATTAACGCGTAACGACGGGTTAATAGTTCCGAAATTTAATAATAAGTACGGACAGAGAACGTTTGAATACAACATACCGAAGATATTTAATTTATTACCTGACAATATAAAGCAACATAATTCTATGAATAAGGTTAAATATATGGTGAAAAATTGGTTATTGGAAAAAGAATATTTATTTTGATACTTGATACTTGATAAAATTTATGAAAAAATGTTTAAACTGTAGATAAAAGAAGTAAATTATAACTTTAAATATATTTGTAAGTAATTATAAGCACCTGCTGTCAAGCCAATTGCAATTGGCTTAGCGGGACTGGATTGTTGATTTATAAAATAAAAAAAAATAATAATAATAATAATAATAATAATAATAGCAACAAGCCTTTTATATCTTGCAAATGGGTGTGTTACAGAGTTATTAAAATTTATAATTAACGCTATTTACAATCTTGCTGAAAAATGTAACATAGGTATCTTAAATTCTTCACAAGCAAGAACCCCTCTCTCAGGCGAAGGTGAAGGCCTCCTCTAAAGAAAACGTTCGTGAGTAGTTAAAGATCTGACATTATAGGTTACTATGTAAAGCTCATCTTTGTTTTGTTCGTAGGGTTAAGTATTTCTTGTGTTTATATTATTCAGTTTATATAATAAGTAATAAATACTGGCCGCCACTTTTATATAACCATTTGGACAGAATGTTTTATTGCTACGCCTAGTCCCCTTTAAGGATATTTAAATTTAGTCATTGTATTCAGATCTGGCCCCCTAACACAGTCGATTATCGGTAACTTCTCATCGTTCCCTAGCATGATTGCAGATTGCCAACGATTAAGTAACAGTTAATAATGACTAAGTGTTCTTAATATATTCGACTTCAGCTGTTTTTTGTACGTTAGCTATCTGCAGTTGTTGTTCTAGGGAACGATGAGAAGTTACGAAAGTTATCCTATGAATCCTTATCGATCGACTGTAAGTATGGTTATTGTCATTTTCAGCAACTCTTGCTGGTTTTCGCCAGAGCGATACTGAGAGTATTTATAACTCGAGAATTCTTTTCCTATAGTATGTTTACAAACCAGAAAATTTTAAGTTAGAATTTTTATGATTCTTAAAAACGGACCCGACTTAAAAAAAATTAATTTACACGATTTTGAAATAGATGACGTCACAAAAGTTGTCAATATCTCCACATTGCAACACAATAGCGCTGCAAAAGGTTAGGATGACGTCAGTTTCGTTTTGAATTGTTGATTTTATTATCATTTATAAAATCGATTTATTTTACCGAGCTGATAGACAGTCGTTTACAATACATAAAAGGTACATAAAAGTTGTGTATATGTCTACATGAAATGATACAATGAACGCGCGAGTGAAGTCGTGTGAGAGAGATGGAATGATGGAGACATCTTTACAGTAGCTATATAAACAGTCTGTTTATTTTTCTGGTTTCTCTTCATAAACATCTGTCATCTGAGATAGTGCATATTACGGTTCATTGCCTGTTATTCCGCTTTCCCAATATTGCGTTAAAATTTTCAGGTAAAAGATACCACCGCCCCGGAAACCATTTATTGGATAACCAACACCCCTGCCATAGAATCCGGATAAAGTGGTTTGCTATACCCGGGTTCATGGATGAGGTTTGTCTAGGTCTTAGTAAGGAAGATGTTTTCCCACCAACTGCGTGGCAGGCCGGATCGGGAGAGATTGTTTAAGTGAGACCTTACCTAGACCTTTCCGGCTGGACTCTTTTGACCAATCACCTTGCACCGCAGTGGGAAGGATGGATACATACGTCCGTCACACTTGGACACTTTGACCCTCAGATTCCTACCCACCCCTCATACCTTTCTCCTTCTCTAAACTTCCTCCCTTTCCATTTCTTTCCCTAAAAATTTCCTCCACACAACCTCTCCACAGATGACCCAAGGAAAAACTTTTGTTTTTCAATTCACACACGGTAGAAGTGAAACCTTCAGAAAACTAAACTTCGACAGAATGAGACGAATGCAGAGTATCAGGAGCAGGATAATTGTAGGGTTTATTTATTATAATTTTGTAACCAAGCTTAAAAATTATTTCAAATTTTATTCTACGAAGCTCTGTACAAAGAGGACACCGATTAGTCTATCTCATTCTCTTGCAGGCTAAATCCTATAAATGTATGTTTGTGTTGCTCGTTGTTTCATCGAGTCACAAAAAATTTCACTTTCCATAAAACCACGTACGAAAAAATTTATATCACTATTCAGACTGGGCTTTTATTTGAAGAATTTATTTTAAGTTTTAGTATTTTTAATTCGACTTCCTTAATGAAATTATGGCGGAACAACCTTAAAATTATTAAAAACAAAATATTACCGACTGGTATCCCCGGGAGTCGCTCCCTGGCCGAGTGGATGAGATAGCAAAATCATTCCATTTCTCGCGTTCTTCAGCTTCGGCTGTTATATACATTCCCTCCAGTGTTACTCTAGTCACGACAAATTTAATTTTGAGCCAAGTTTTATTGTAAATAAATTTTACCGCATAATCACGAATTATTATTGGCAATTTCTCCCTACAAGCGCTTCGCAGCCTACAAAGTTTTCCCGAATTTCATGATAATTAACTCCCCAATGTATTTAGATAATACAGGACATAATAACAACAAAGACAAAATGTGAAAAACGTCAAATAACTACGGTTATTAAATAATATTTTCATAAAGCCAGAGTTTTAATAGCATTTTACCATATTTTCTATACCCATTTTTCAAGGCTTTGTCAGATTTTTTCGTAATAAACTACCATTCTTTATTCCATTGTTCTTTCTTTGCGGTAATTTTCAGAACATTTAATCTTAAACCGCATCACGTGGTAGAGGAAATACGTAATTTTAACCTATTTTCCATCGTAATAACATTTTTTCTTTGGAACGTAAGCAATTCTGCTGATTTAGTATTTTAAAGCCTATTAGAAATAATAATATATTTTCCGTATTTTTTTCAAAAAATAATATTAAATACTTCAGTGTTTTTTTTTTAAGGTCCAAACAGAGTAACTAGAACTTGGTGCGTTTAAACGAACTTCTTTTTTATTTTTGTTATTGTTTTTGGGGTGTTATGCCGTGTTTCGCTATCTCCTTCTTTAGCCAACGTTTCGGACAGCGTTACAGTGTCCATCATCAGGGCAGATGAGTAAATGATATTGGTGAGAGTGTTTACTTATGTGTGTCGAATAATTAATTAATATTAACAGAGACGACGGAGCTAAGCTCAATAGTTCTTGGTATCCAGTAATTGACGGCTACACCAAAGCTAAACGCAAAAAACCATGCTGAATTGTTTCTAACACCAGCTCGTAGAGAAATGGAGCTGGCAGCACGGTATCGCTTCGACACACATAAGTAAACACTCTCACCAATATCATTTACTCATCTGCCCTGATGATGGACACTGTAACGCTGTCCGAAACGTTGGCTAAAGAAGGAGATAGCGAAACACGGCATAACACCCCAAAAACAATAACAAAAATACTTTTTGGCCGTGAAAACCTTAAAACATACCTTCTTTTTTATTTATCGGAAAATTTCTCAACAGCCTTTTTTTGTCAATTTACAATTTGAATTTAGACTTATCGATTAATATGGCTCACTCAATTTGTATAAATTCAAGAAAAATGTAATGCTCAAATATAAAGGTAATTAACTTTAATAAAGGTAATTGCTTATTACATACTTCGTAATAAATACCACGATTAAATATTGATTAGATACCATGATTTAGCGGCAAATGTAAGACATAAATACCACATCAGGGCATCAAATGTAAGACATTTGTTTTGTTTTAACTTTAAAAGAGATCAATTAAATACTTGAAGTTATATAAAATCTCTAATTAGTAATGTTGATATATAAAAGAAATATCACAAAACCAAGTTAATACTCAATAAAAAAATCAGAACGTGCGTTTAGTCTAAAAGAAACTAAATGATTTTATTACTTGAAACAAATAAAATATGTCAGATAACATGTAATAAATATGAATTACAGATGTGTAGTTCACACGCGTTAAAAGTGAAATCTTCAGGAAACTAAAGTAGACAAGAGTTGGAACGCTACGAAGCGCCGCACAAAGAGGAGACCGACTATTCTATTTCATTCTCTCGTAGGCTAAATTCTATAGACGCATGTTGTCTCTTTTCGTTTTATCGAGTTTCAAATCACAACGGTGATAAAAAAGTTATCACCATCGAAATTGATAATCGAATGTTTCGAATAAAGATCATGTTATGAAACCCAATACCCGGACGCAAGTTCATATTTTTAAATAAATGAACCGAATAGACGCATGAATAAAATATGATTTTTAATTTATATAGAACCCATGCAGAAGAATGGGATTATGCTAGAATTGATCATTATTATTGAGATATGTTATTATAACCTTCTTATAACTTCATATATTCCGTGCGGTTGAACACATCTACTACTACTGAGAAAGTGAAATCAAATACCTAAATGAATTAGTCCTGATATTCTTGTTGCAATTTAAAATAAATTTTGACCAAGTAATTATTGTTGGTATAACATATAAGGAAATTAGGCTTAATAAATTCTGTAATACAATTATTTTGGTGTAATAATACAACCTATAAACCACCACAAAAAAAATGTTTTTTTTTAAACTTTATTGAATAAAATAAAATTAAAAAATAAATTGTATAAACTTCTGTTTCAAATACCAGTCACCCTTTAAATGTAGGTATATAATAGAAATTTACAAAACACAAAATGATTTCGTAAATATCATAACGCTTCCTCGAAAATACAAATAATATGTTAATGTGTTTTCTTGGTAAAAGTAAGCTGGGGTAAACCAGCATGTACAAAGAAAATATACATCTTCATTGGTCTTAAACACTGAATAGATAATTCCTAGAAGTGTGATCTGTACCGATTTGAAAAAAAAATACCGCCAATTTACACAAGACAGGCCGGTGAAATTGGTTTTTTGCTCAAAAAAGAATTTTATTATTGAAAATGTTTCATTAATTTTACAAAAAGGGATAATTGAGCTTACTTGAAACTCGTTGAATCGTTGGCGACAGACAGGCCAATAAAGAAAACTTTTCTTTAAAGAAAATATTTCGGAAAATAAAAATTTAGGTACGGTCAATTTCAGCAAAAGTACGGAATTATTGGGCTTAATTAGATGCCTTACGGATCCCAGGCCCGATATAG
Source organism: Glyphotaelius pellucidus (assembly GCA_936435175.1). Classification (NCBI taxonomy): domain Eukaryota; kingdom Metazoa; phylum Arthropoda; class Insecta; order Trichoptera; family Limnephilidae; genus Glyphotaelius; species Glyphotaelius pellucidus. The sequence goes on from OW386561.1 coordinate 13,117,647, forward strand.
TCAAATAAAATTGATTTTGCTACTCAATTTTTTTTTTTTTTTGAATTCTTTTATAAATTTCTTCAAAAATTCCTGCAAATTAACCTTAGAAAGATAATTTATGTCTAAGAGACGTAAGCGATACACAAAAATTGCTGTCTTTTCTATTTCGCAACGTAGCGCGCTATCTATCTCATTTAGCTCAGTTGCCGAGCAGAGCTTGGCTTTTTAACTATGTAAGTATGTTAATATGATATACACTTTTAAACTTCAGTACGTCTCTAAGACGTATCATTATCTGTAACGTAGGTAAAAATAAGATTATCTTTCTAGGGGATCTGGACACCAAACACGGCTAATGTAATTTCAAGTAATTTGAGAGGTGGGGAAGGGTACTGCAGCCCCGGGAATTTATTGGATAACCAACACCCTGCCATAGGTCACCCCTAGTGGTTCACTGAATTTGGTGACTAGTGCAGGACTCTTTCGACCCATCGCCTTGGACTGTAGTGAGAGGGTTGAATTCATACTCCTGGACGCATTGACCCCCAGATATCTACCCACTTCTCATACATTTTTCTTACCTAAAACTTCCTCTTCTTTTTTTCCCTAAAAAGACCTTCCGCACAGCTCCTCAAAGATGACGCATAGCCTGGGATTTTTTTCCTCAGGGCCTTCTGTGTGGAGCTAATTTAAAAAAAAAAACGATAAAGAGAGATCCTCTCGACGATCCGAGACGATTTGAACATTGAACCACTGCTACACTTCATAGAAAAATCGCAACTGAGGTGGCTTGGGCAGGTACTAAGAATGCCTGATGACCGAATTCCGAGCAAGATACTAAGTGCTCCAGAGGGTAGACGTCAGGTGGGCCGCCCCAGACACAGCTGGTTGAGGCAACTCCAGAAACTGTGTGAGGAGAGGATGGGCCTGCCATGGACGGAGGCCGAACAGTCAGCACAAGACAGGGACGTATGGAGGAGCCTTGTCGATGCAATGGGTCCCCGACCCGAATAGGATAAGGGGACGAAGATGATGATGATGATTAAGAAAGATTCTTCGTCTTTCGGTCGCGCGAACACGCCCATAGCACACGTTCATCGGTTTGCATTTTCAGTGTCGGTCCAAATAATATATCGAAGGAAATGGCTAGAAATATGGGTTTTGCGTGGTCATAAATCTGGCTGGTATACTTTTTAAACAGTGGCGCAAACTGCGTATTTCGAAACGCAGTTTCTTTCATAAACAGGCCCGTTGCCCGTAGCCCGTTAAATCCAATCTTCTCTTTTTTGTTGGCCGGAAGTTTCCTTTATGTACAGGGTGTTAAGGGGTGTACTTACTTTAAAGGGGAGCATGAATTATGGTAGTTTTGGTAGGTATTTTTTCATGTGCAATAAAAAAATAAATATATTTTTTTACCAGCTTTTTCTTTACCAAATGTTTATTAAACACTGCATAAAAAGAATACTTTAAAAAAATCAAACGAAAAAATTTATAAATTCAAAAAGTTACGGGGTGTTGAAGTGGGGGGGTCTCAAAAAATGGCGCGCCCTGGTTGACACGATTGCAACCCTCCTAGTAATCAGAAAAAAAATTAATTCTTAATCCAGACAAATGTTGCTCGGAACAGTAAAACAAAAATTCTTCGCACAATGGCGGCTGTCTGAAAAAAAAGACAATTTTTTAACAATTTTTTTGACTTTTCGGAATTTTTTAAAAATAGTAAAAATGTTTATTATGTTATAGTTCTAATAGGAGCGATAGAGTAAAGTGTAAAGAAAGCTCACACCAAATTTCAACCGTCTCAAAAAATGCAGTTTTGAGAAAAATGCGTTTACAATTTTCTGCAATTTAGATTCCGGTTAGATTCCCTAATCTAACCAGACTGCGACTTTAAAATAGTTATAAGTTTTAAAATAGTGCGAATTTCGAAAAATCCTTTTAAGGAGATAATTTTGAATATTTAAACTTTGAAAATATGAAGGGAAAAAATGTTTTTTTTTTTCTAGACTAGAATACTGCTTTAACCAACGATTCCTGAAATGGAGTCAAAAATGTTAATGAAATTTTGGTCTCCGGTGATGTTTTTAATGTTGGCGAAACAGCTGTCACGCGTAATAATAATTACATTGCTGAACTTGTTTATAAATACACAATTTTTTTTATAAATTGAATAATAATATCGTTGAAAATATAAAAGAAATTTTAAAAAAATAAAATGGTATTCTACAAATAAAATTTGTTAACAATAAATAAATTAAAAATTAAAAAAAACCTTAAGTTTAAATAGTTGTTTAGAAACCCTGAATTAAGTTTTTTGCTCCACCCACCCTGAGTTTTCCTTTTTCTTATTTTACGATGTTTTCGATTAGATTCTGACCTTCTCCGCAACGACAAAAAAATATATCACAGAATAAAACTTGATTACGAGAAAACTTCACAAAAAGATCTGATTTTGACGTTTCATCGATTTTCACAAATTATAGAGGCTAAATTCAACGCGAAATTAATTGAAAAATTCTTAGCAACCACCGCTAGTTTTTAAACACTTGTCAACACCAGATATTTATCGCTCTTATATCGGGTCTTCGTATTTCTAGATTAAATTAAATAATTAATAATGTTGGCGTATCTACACTTTGTGATTTAAATTGAGTTATAAGCAGGAAAATCTTTGAAGCCATTTACCAGCGGCCGAGAATTTAAATTTCGTCGAACGCTGATCTTGCGATCGTATCATACCATACCATACCAGCATTTTAACATAATAACTCCGTATCGATTTTATTTCATTCAAAATTTGTTTTTTTTTTTTTACATTAACTCCACACAGGAGGCCCTGAGGAAAAAATAATTTCCCTCAGGGCCTTTGTCATCTTTGAGGATGCTGTGTGGATGGTGTTTTTGAGGAGAGGAAGGAGTGAACATGGGTCTTGAAGAGACCCATATTGTAGGAGGGAGGAAACAGAGAGGCCGGCAAATCGTTCCACAGCCGAGCTGTTGAACTCAAGAACGAGTCGTAGAAACGACCCGTTCTCATGTGACTAATGTCAACCGTGTACAAATGTTGAGTTAAATAACTATATTCAAAAATGCTCAAACTCGTGATGGTAAATCAATTAAAACTATGTACTTTTGTTATTATTTTTTTTATTATAGATTTTTATGATTTTTCAATAATGTCTAAGCAAAATATAAATTCTTTTTTTTAATATATTAGTTTGTAAGGCCGTAAATAATTAGACAAACTGAAGTATTTTCGTCACAAAACCATGGCGCGGATCTTTTTTTTATGATTTTATTTGAACTAAAATTAAAATTCTGAAAAGTAGCTTTTCCAGATAATTTATTGATTTATTTTATTGCATGCTTATATGATTTGAAATATATATAATACAAAATTTTGTTTGAAAATTTAACAAATCTGCCAACGACGGTAAAACATTATTGTGCTTGAGAAAACATATTTTCTCAAAATTTAAAAAGTAATTTTACGAGATAAAAGAACACTCTTTTGAAATCAATTTATAATTCTTGTGAAAAGAGTCAGTACGTCTAAAATTTGATTTAAAAATGACATATTTTCGGTTTTTTCTGGTTCCCTCTTAAGTAATCCGCTGTTTTCGCAGTTTCGTCCAACACACTCCAGAAAAAGATCATTTTAATATTAATTTACATTATTTATATAATTTTATACTATGGAAATTTGGGTTGGCTAAGCTACTGGCAATGTATATTTCATCTTTTCGTAATAGGTACATAGACTTTATGTGTAATGTCTTCGGAAGGCAAAACAGCGGCTACGCCTAGTAAGGGGCCATCCATACATTACGTCACGCCAAGGGGGGGGAGAGGAGTAGAGAGGTGTGACATTGTGTGACAAGATTTATGGGGGGTCATCAGCTCTGTGACATCACTAAAATCTAAATTTTTATTATTTTTAGATGTAAAAATTGCAAAATATGTGACGTCACACTAGGGGGGAGGGGTCTCACAAATGTTACGATGTGTGACAGGAACGGGGGGGTTAAAAAAATCATGAAATTCGTGTGACGTAATTTGTGGATGGCCCCTTATAATAAATTAACAGAATTATTTCAATGTATTTTTTATTTAGGTAATAACCACAAAAACAGTTTCATTCTAAATAACGGTGACCGAACAACTCAGAATGAAATCAACACAGAACCACCTTTAAAAGGGCATAAGAATTGATAAAAAAAACTATTTTTAAACGTGGTTAAATAGGTTACGTTAGGTTAGGGTTATGGGCTATTTTCAATGAATTTTTTTCAAAGCTTTTAATGACTTTTCAGAGAGGTGATTTTTTTATATGAATACCGCACAAGAGTCTCAACTGCTCCCGTCTGGAGCCAGTGAAACTATGGCATCCCCAATTAGGGTGTGTTGTGAGGCTGAAGGTAGTGGAGAGGGAAAGGATATAGGGAAGAGGAAGGTGGGGAAGTACCTAGCTATTCAGATCTGGTCACCATTCCACAGCTAAAGCAATTTCAAGCAACCTTTCAATTCTGAATGGTGGTCTTATACCAGGGCGATACTGATAGTGTCTTCCACTCTGGAACGTGCCTCAAATATACTATATATTATTATGAATGAAGAAATTGTAAAAAAACACAAATTTATCAAATAAAATTTATTTGCCACGCTGGAATTTGATCCCGCGACCTTCTGATTGCGAGTAAAGAGCCTTACCGCAGGACAATGCCGACCGTCAATTTAGCCAGGTACTTTCCCACATTCCTATTTCCCATCACTTCCCCTTCCCACGTACCTTCAGCCCCACAACATTGAGGATTGCTCAATTGGGGATGCCATGGTCTCACTGGCTCCAGGCGGTTACAACCAATTGGGATTCTTTTGCTGTATTAACAATTTAAAAAATGTGAAATCCCTTAACCCTTCCAATGCGGGAGGGTTAAGTGATCATTCACCGGGGCGTTACTGAGAGTATTTAAGTATCTACAACTATTTTTATTTCACGTTTAAACCACTTTATTAAATTTACTCTCAAGAAATCGTGTAAGAAAATGTCTACAATTTTTTGTGACTTAATTTAAGTGTCTCCTTTTTGATATTGCATAAAAACCAGCGGTCGTAAAGCGACGGTTGGCGAGCCCTTCAAGGCTTTTTTTATGATCAGGGTTGGCAGACCGGTGAAATAGGCTACAAACATTAGGAAGGGGTAGAAAAGGGTCTCAAACTTTCATAGGTTTGACATAAAAGAGTAAAAAGCGTTATATAGTTATCTGTTCTTTTTTCCACATGAGTAAACTGTCTTAAAAAACATAAAATTTTATGTTTTCCGATAGAGCGTGTTTTAATTACGACAAAAAAATTTTAAATATCTTTTTTTAAACATTTTTAATTAAATAGGCGGGTATGGGTACCGTCGCCTCGGAAACCATACATTTAATAATCAACGCCTCTGCCTAATGTCACCCTGTATTTAGCTACGTTTGGTGACTTAGCAGGGGTGACCGCATTCATGAGGTTAGGTTTGTCTAAATTTAGGTGGCAGACGCATTCGCTCATCCACAAAGTGGCAGGCCGGATTGGAAGAGATTGGTTAAAGGAGACCTGATTCATACGTCCATCACTCCTGGACACATTGACTCCCAGATTCCTACCCAAACCTCATATTTTTTTTCCTTTCCAGAACTTCTTCTCCTTACTTTTCCTTGAAAAGACTCTTTACACAGCTTCCCAAAAGATGTCAGTCCCTGGGTGATTGTTTTCCTTAGGTAAAAAAAAAATTTTAAAAATCGGAGTGTGCCATTCTCACGTGGTAGAAGTGAAACCTTCAGAAAACTTAAGTAGGCAAGAGTGGGGAGGCTACTAAGCACCGCAGAAAGATGAGACCAATAGGCTACGAAGCACCGCACAATGAGGACACCGATTACACTATCTCATTCTCTCGCAGGCTAAATCCTAAAGATGTATTACTGCTCCCGCCTGGAGCCAGTGAGACTATGGCATCACCAATGTATGTTGTGAGGCTGAAGGTAGTAGGGAGGGGAAGAAGATGGGAAAGAGGAAGAAAGGAAGTACCTGGCTATTCAGAACTGGTCACCAAACATGGCTAAAGCCATTTCAAGCAACGATTCAGTTCTAAATTTTGGTCTTACACCAGGGCGATACTAGAGTATCTTCCACTCTGGAATGTGCTACAAATATACTATTTATAATTTTAAATAAATAAATTATGAAATAACACAAATTGATCAAATAAATTTTATTTGCCACGCCAGGATTCGATCCCGCGACCTTCGGAATGCGAGTCAAGAGCCGTCAGGCGTATGGGTTTATCTCTTTTAGTGTCGCTATTTTTGTTTCATCGAGTTGCAAATCACAACGGTGCTAAAAAAAATTTCACTTAAAAAATTGGACGCTGTTGTGCCTCTGGCAAAGTACTAGTACGCGATATTAATATATTTACAAATCTGATATTTTTACAACTTTTTATCATTATATCTCTAGGCCGGCTTATTAAAAAATTAGTTAATGTTTAATCTTAACGAAAAGAGCAGAAATGTTTCAATTTACGCTAAAATCGGGAAAATTTATGCAGTCCGTTATTCATTTTCTTCGAGAAAAGTTTGAAATAATTCGTAAAAGAAAAATAACTCTGAAACTATAAAACTGAACTCAATATTATCCTCTCGAAGTCAAAGAAGGATTGGAGTGCCATTAGCTGAGAAATTTGTGGGGGAAATAATTATTTTCTTTACAAATATAAACAAGAATATTGTAATGAACAATGATTGGACCATGGAGAGAAAAATGGTAATTTTATTTGACCACATAATGAACAGAATATAGGAAAGGGCACGCAGCAACGAAAAGAGTTCAGAAGGAAAAAGACTAGCGGCGTACTTTGCACAAACATAAAACATTGATTTTTTTTTATTTAATTAAAATTAAAATCGATAGTTTTATTATCAAGTTTTGCAAGTGTTTTAGTACGTATTTTTGTTACAGCTGTTTCGGTTTACAAGACAATTTTCAAACTGTGGTTAATTCACCAATAGACGACTTATATATAAGATTTTAAATGTCAATTTTTTTAAGGTGTCCATACTGATTTATTACCGGTCAAACCAACTTTCTGATGTAAACATTGGCCTCCTGTGTTTCTAAATAAAAATCAAAATATACTTGCTCGTGGATATATGAGTAATGAGTTGTCTATGTATTGCTATATTAAGCATAGAAAATGTTGGAAATTTTCAAAATACTTTCATACTATCCTCGCGAAGGTTTCTGAATTACTATAACCACATGACAATACATCTGAAAAGTTTTTTTAATCATTGCAAAAACTCTTACGAAACTATCAAAAATGTCACAATTTGAGAATGACATTTTGCAAAACATCAAAACTCAATTTTTGAAACTCTTTAAATTATTGAATTTATTAGTCTTACCTACGGCACTAACCAAAATCGAGTACTTTGAATCTAATCAAAAAAATTATTTATTTTAAATAAGTGCCTGTGTTAGGTACCAAATTTTATTGATCGTTTTCAAAATACATTTGTTTACAAAAATGAATGTTTGTAATAGAAAATTTGTAAAAAAAAATTCTATGGGTGTGACGCGAGCTGTTTGAAAATCTGAATGTACCGGGACTAAATATATTGAACGTCGGAGAGCGGAGGGGATCGCGGGAGGGGATTCGTGGAAAAGGAGAAAGGGAAGGCGGGGAAGGTGGAAAGGGAACGCTTGAGGACACGGGAGAGGAAGGGGAGGCGGAACGGGAACGGAACGAATGGGAAAAGACACGCAGGGAGATACAATTTCTTTATTAGTGGCCTGGCAACGCATGCCGGGAACTCTCTAGTATCGTACAAAATACGAGAATACAATACGACAAGTAACTCCCTTCACATCTGTTGGTATAAATACAGTTGTTTGGACTTGACCTGTTGATTGGAGTGAAGTATGGGGAAATGGATAAGAAGAACCAATTTATTTTTTGATCTCAAGGGACTTCAAGAAATAAGGAACCTTTCCAACTGTTCAAACGTTTTATCATTTCTAAGGTGAAACATAATAAAATGTGGAAATACGTCTTGTATCTGTTTTCTTTATTTATTTTATTTTTGATAAATCAACAGTTTAACACGTAGAATACACAAAACACAAAACCAAAAGACACATACGTGTCGTTTTGATAAAAACTCATATATCGCTTATATTATATTATTAATTTTTCGATTGTAGCACATATTTATAATAATAAGAATAAAATAACTTTGTTTGAATACCGCTTTATTGCGTTCAAAAGGAAGAAGATCCGTAATGTTAGAGGGAGCAGGCTTATATTAAAAAAAGATTAAGATTAATCAAAAAAGTATTAAGTAAAACTTGACTTGTTTAAAATATAGCAAAAATCTGTTGGCAATAATTGTCTAAAGTGGCAATAAATACGTTGTGGCAATGGCAATAATATGCTGTGATTTTTTTCATACCTATAACATGTTAATTAACGGAACGAAATGTGTTTCGGAGCATGCTTTCCGATTTTTTTTCTGTCGAGGTAATTTCATATAATTACCGTTTCGGCTGAACAATTTTTTTTTTTTAATATGAATACTGCACAAGAGTCCCAACTGCTCCTGTCTGGAGACAATGAGACCCCAATTGGGGTATGTTGTGAGACTGAAGGTAGTGGGGAGGGGAAGTAGATGGGGAAGAGGATGCATATAAACAAATTATATTTAGGTAAACAACGATATTTGTTCGATGAATGTACTAAAATGTGAAAAAAAGATAAAATAAACAAAAGAACAAATTAATAAAAAATAAAATATGTAAAAAAATTATATCTTTTTTTTTTATCAAGAGATAGATATATTCAGTTAGATTTTATTAGTGACCGACCGAAGGTTCGGTTTCGGTTTCAGTTTTGGCAAGTTTCGGTAAAAAATATAGTTTTGGCATCAGTTTCCGGCATAAAATCTGCCGAACTTTCGGCCGCACCAAAACTCTGAGTTCGTGAATTATCGCACGTCGTTCGGCAGTCTTTCGGTGAGCTTGTCGCTCGTGTGTCACCCGCCATCATCATCATCAAGAAGTAGATAACATGTTTGTTAATTTTTATAATTTTCGTTTGTTTTATAGCAGTCAAATCAAAAAATAAATAATTATTTGTTCACACACTTCAATTATTGTTTTTGTATGAAAAACAATAATTGAGATTGTTGATAATGTTAATGATTGTTGTTAATAAGAATGTTGTGATTGTAAACGCAATTAAAATGAAAATACTCAATTAATGTGGTCCTTCCTTTATATTTCTTCCTTCCGTTTTGTGGCAATAATATTAAAAAAAAAAAAAATTTACGAACTTCAATTATTGTTTTTTTTTTTTTAATTTCATTTAACACGTATCAACTGTATAAGTGTAAAAAATAAGCCAAATTTCAGTAAACAATAGATTTTTAACATGTCTAAAAAGTTTCGGTTTCAACCAGATATCGAAAATTCGGTTTCGGTTTCAGTGGAAAGTCTTGTTTCGATCAGACACTAGATTTTATATGCATGTTTTCAAAGAACACTTTAAAATGTTAACAACTCGTAGAGTATATTTGACTCCTATTCAAATCTTTGGTTTTATTCCGAAGTCGATGTAATTTTACACACTTAACGTTCAAAATAAGAGAGAATTTTCTGTCTAAATTAGATTTCGAAAAATTCTTCATAAAGCCCGGTCAACACCAGTGACTTAAGCTATGAAATAATGTACAAAAACGAGAGTCTTGGCTTGTCTTTGTTTTTTATCTATAGATTTATTGCACGTTTGATGAAACTTTGTACAATTGACTTTCAAAATAAGAGAAAGGTCAGTGTTTATAGGTTATTTCACGAACTTCAAAAATTTTTTTTGCGAGAAAATCGATTTAAAGTTTTTTATACTCGAAATATACTCTAATCGGGCATGGGGGCCGGTCGCTTTAAACGCTGTATCTTCGTTAGTTTTGCTCCGATTTACTTGAAATTTCGGCACAATACTCTCAATAAGTTTGTACATTCAGAACAAAAAAAATTAAAATGAAAAAAAGTTTTAAAACCTTACCCCCCCTTAACACTTTTTTCTGCTATTTTACAAGTTGTACGTATGAAAAAAAAATACACTGTTAATTTAAATGCTATTAGAAGCCCGGGCAATGCCGGACGGTCTTATTAGTTATTTATTTAATAAGATAGTATCATATTTTTCAAGAGAAGGGGATTCCCAGATTACGAATAACCTGACAATATTTGATTCTACATATAATCATCAAGATAGCTTGAAAATGTTGCTTATAATAAATTATAATGAAGAACTTTAGCTGGCAGAGGATTGAACAATGAACCTGCGTGGGAACCGACGCTTTGGCCCACTAAACCATCACAATTTATTATTCCACACATGTTAAATCCACATACCCTTTGACCAATCAGACTAATTCATCTGGACTACGATCGAAACGGGACTTTCTGATTGGTGAACCATTCTCTGATAGAATCCTCTCGACCGTGAAGAGAATTTACGACTTTTTCCGCATCATTTCCCGATAATGTCGCTCCGTCTTAATACTTTGTGAAATTCCCCGGGCCTCGGGGCGAATGGGTTAAGTTTTGATTGGTATCGTTGGAGCTAATTGTTTTCAGTTTAACTGTTATTAACCCATCCAGGAACCAATTAAAGACACTAATGTTGCCAATCTCCTGGAATGTATTTAAATAAAATTCTCAAGGAATTACCAGAAAGTAGGTTTTTCGGCTATATTGCTATTATTTTTATTTTATTTGGAAGACCGACAGTTTACTTAACCTCCATACAGGAGACTGAGTAAAAATATCCTTCTGGGCCTATCATCTTTGGGGTTGCTGTGTGGAGTGTCTTTTTATGGAAAAAAGGGAGATGATGTTTTTGGAAGGAAAAGAGTTTGAGGGGTGGGTAGGAATCTGGGGGTCAATGTGTCCAGGAGTGACGGACATATGAATCCATCTCTCCCACTGTAGTGCAATGCTATGAGTCGAGAAAGTCCGGCTGGAGGTGTATATATTAACCTATTTTTTTAACCATTTTTATTTTTTATTTTATCATATTTCTTCTCTAGCTAGGAAAGTAAATTTTATTCTTTTATATGTATCATTTACTCACAAATGATTGCCCTAGTTGCATTTAAAATCATGAAAAATTTAAATCTTTTTTTATTTTTTTATTTATCAACAATTTTTTTGGTACACTTGGTAAAATTTTGTAATACAAACTTTTTATATTAACAGTTTTAAAAAAGTAGAGAAAAACATAAATAGATTAGCAGATTAACCAAAAAAATCCCACATAGGCATCGCCAGTTTGTGGGTATTCTTGAGTGTTTTTAAGACAGATAATTATTACTCATAAACATACAATATCTTGTAGAAGTTTAAAAAAATAAATTAAATTAAATACATAAAAAATAGATTCAGTGCTTACTGAAATACATATTCAAAAGACATAAAGATTAATAAAAATGTTGTTAAGTTACAGCAGGTCAGATGTTACAGCAAGTAAATGTTTGTGTCGATGGTATTTATCCAAGACTTTAATACATTTTTATACTTGCTGTAGGTGGATATATTTTTACAATCAATTTCTGTAGCCTTATAGAAAGCATTATATATTTTTGGTGTAATAAAATATGCATGTCTTTGCGCAAGCCTAGTGTTACACCAACTGTGGAACTTCAAATACATTATTTAACCTATTACTAAAACGCTTTTCATTTTTTGTAAAAATAACATTTCGTGTAAATATATATTTTAAACATTTTTTACAGTAAATTTTTCTTATATCTAACAATTCAGCCTCATGGAACAATTGCACGGAGGGGTAGTTTATATCTTTATGCAACATTATTTTTAGTATTAATTTTTTAGTTATTTCTAGTGGCTTAATGTGTGTATTATACACAACTCCCCATCTAATTATTCCATAAGATACTGATGATTGCACCAATGCATGATACACCAATTTTATTCTTTTAATGTCAACTATGTATTTTAAACGTTTAAAAATATAAGTTAAATACCTAAGTTTATTAACTAGTTTTTGTATGTGATCTGTCCATTTGAGTTGGCTGTCTATTATAATTCCTAAGTATTTAACTGTATTTCCCGTATTCATTTCTGTACGGCTAGAGCATAATACCTATATTTTATATTTTAGAACACAGAAGAAATAACTAACAAAACATCACGCCGTTTCCGCAGGGGTAAGCAGAGAGGACGGACCACCAAACAACTTGGTCTTGGCACACACTCTTTGCCTCACTCACATTCATATATCGTCTCAAAAAATACTCTTCTATTATTCTGACTATTGACGTGGCCCGACTCAAGGATCTGATTCACTTGATCGTGCCATGTCTTCCTCGGGCATCCCCGACTTCTTCTATCATTCATATATTCTTGCGTACACATACATTTGTGTCATATATTCTTACACTAATTCCTTCGTTCATTTGCTCTACATGTCCAAATCATCTTAGATTCCCTTTGTTAATCTTACACATTATGCTTACATGAGCATTGTATTATTTGCGAATCTCCACATTTCTCACATGATCATACATAGTTTTACCACACAAATCTCTCAGGGCTCTTATTGCAACAGCATTCAGTTTACTTTCATCCTTCCTCTGCCAGTTCCATTTCTCACTGCCATACATCAGGATAGGTACCAGCACTCCATTGTGGACTGCTAGCTTCGCTTCTTTTGACAGTTTTTTTTTTATTAAAGCCAACGACATTCAGTCCTCTATTAATGGAGTTACCTGCATTTACCATTTTTTTCAATATCAGCCTTCCCGTTTCTCGTAAACATACTACTCCGAAACAAACTCATCCACCTGCTTCATTGCACACTGTTTTACTACTCTCTCTTTTAAACACCTCGATTTTAGATTTACTTACATTCATCATTAACTCATTCTTCATAACTTCGTTCATCCTAGACACTGTAGATCTTCCACACTGTTAGAAATCAGCACCGCATCATCAGTATCATCAAATAAGAAATAAAGTCATATTAATCCGTAACAGATATTTGATGACGCTTATGTTTACAAAAATAAATTTTCAGTTTGGTTGGGTATTTTGGCCTAAAATCCAAATTTATGATTCATAGGAAGAGGATCACGGAGCTTTTCCCCAAATATTCGAAAATTTAAAACTATCAAAGCATGTTTTTAGACGTCTGTTATATCAGAAATTAAATATGTGTAAATTTTCTTCATTTGCAAATTCTCTCTCCGTGTAATTACGTCCAGATGTAAATTAAATATTAATGAAATTCTCGAGAATAATATTGGCAGGTGAAATTCACGCCTGAGTAATTTCATCATGTAACCTTAACTGAACAAATCAATGTTCAGATGGACGTAATTGAAAACTTTCGGTTGCTTCACTTTTATTTCGATGAAAAGAACAATTGTAATTAAACTTTATTAACGTTTTAAAAATACAAAACAAAAAATCCTATTGGACAAACAAAGGCGCGTTGAAAACTTTCGATAGTTTCAGATTTTTTCAAACTAATCTTTAGAAATAACACACGTTTAAAACTCTTCTTTAATTTTCACAATTTTTTCGAATAATCAAAATTCAAATGCAAAGACAGATGCATATATTACTTTTTGTTCCTTTAACGCTAATATCAATAAGACAGTATAAGCACGACTGGTTGATACTCAGTGTTTTTTCTCAATTACGTAGCTGTCTGAAGTGAATGCATATTCAACAAAAGGGTTTTTTGTTGGTCGCATCCATTCTTATTGGGCGACGCATTGATTGCTTCGAAAAAGAGTTCAAAGTGCCCCTTTCTTTATCTATTTCGGAATTCTCGGCACATTGCATTACGCAGTGACTCAAACATCCTTCGCGTCTGTTTTTCTCAGTCAAGTGCCATGTGACTATCGCAATAAAAATATTTTAATTACCATTTTCATATGAATTTTATCCGACAGTCTCGGGATCACCGTGATAAACCGAAAAGAAGTGTCTTGTGGGCGTATCCGTGTGCCTCAAATAATCGCAATTTTCCATAATTCCGATGAAATAAATCAAACCTGTTCAAATATTGTATTTTTTTCTTGAATATAAAGTAATTTCATCGGCTTATCTGTAGTCTAGGATTTGACAGATCTTAAGCGCGCTGGAGATGATCTAGTCAACAAATAGTTATGTCAATTGAAGTGATTCGAAATGATACCGAAAAGTTAAAATTTAAAAATCAAAAGTTAAAAGTTCAAAAATAAAAGGTTAAAGTTCAAAGTTCAAAGTTCAAAGTCAAAAGTTCAAAGTCAAAAGTTCAAGGTTAAAAGTACAGAGTACAAAGTTGTTGAAAGTACAAAGTAAAACTCCCGTTACCGCCTAAGGTACCGCCTCCCCGGGAACCATAACCATTGTTGGATAACCAACACCCCTGCCCTAAGTCGCCTCGGGCATGGCAATGGTTGGCTCTGATTGGTAATTTAGTAGAGGTTCTCGGATTCGTAGGTATTTTGGCACACTTACTACGAGGTGGGCCGGATCGGGAGACACTGGTTGAGGAAGACCTATCGACCCAATGTCTTGCTCAGCAGTGGGAATGTTGGGTTCATATGTTCGTCACTCCTGAACACATTGACCCCCAGATTTCTACCCACCCCTCATTCCTTTTTCCTTCCCGGAACTTCCTCTCCTACCTTTCCCTTAAATGACCCTTCACACAGAATCCCCAAAGAAGATATAGGACATTTTTTCCTCAGAGACTCCTGTGTGGAGATAATATAAAAAAAAAAATTGTGAAAAGTGAAAAGTTAAAATTTAAAAAATATTGGCAAAATAGTTTTGTTTGATATCGATACAAATCACTCTTCCACAAATTTTCTATGCAGTGCCCGAGATACATTTCATATTAATTAGGCGCCGAACAAACTGTTGGTCGTAAAGATGGGTATCTTTTTTCGATAGACATCGTCATGATGCGAGTTACTTATATTAATATGGTTTTATGGGGCACTTACTCCGATCATTACTTCCAAGATGGTTTCAGAGGCTTATATTTCAGAGACTGGGTCAAAAAACAACGTACTTCAGAATATAAGTTTTATGGTATACCAGCGCAGACCTGTGAAGAATCACGGGATAATAAAATTTAGAGATTGATTTATAAACAATGATGAATGTATAAACCTATCATAAAAAATCACGAAACTCCAATGTATCCACTAATCAAAATTAACCCCTAAGAAATTTAAACAAAAGATGATAAACATTTCAAATAAAGATTTTTTTTTTTACATGAGCTTCACACAGGAGGCCCTGAGAAAAATAATCTGCCTCAGGGCCTATGTCATCTTTGAAGATGCTGTGTGGAGGGTTTTTTTTTAAGAAAAGGAAGTGGAGGAGAATTCTGGGAAGGAAAAGGGTTTAAGGGGTAGGTAGGAATCTGGGGTTCAGTTTGTCCTGGTCTTCCGCCTCCAAGACCTAGACAAATCTCACCCCATGAACCCGGGCATCCCTGCTAAATCACCAAACGTAGCGAAACACTAGGGGTGATTTATGGCAGAGGTGTTGGTTATCCAATAAAGGTTACCGGGATGGCGGTACCCATTCCCGCCTCCCAAATTGAGGCGGTAATGGGTACCGCCGTAAATTCCATTTTTATAAGAAAAACTTTATTTTCATAACTTTTGAAGATTATTCCATCAATGTAATATATCATTTAAAAAAGGTAACGATAATAACTAAATGAAAATATGAAAGAGAACAAGACACGGAAAAATAGAAAAAGATAATGGTCCTGGTTAGACGAGAGTTTCGAAGTTCGAGTTGCGACCATTATTTATTTATTTATTTATTTATTTATTTATGAAAAGTATACAATACAGAATATAGTAAATTATATAAAGCATTGTACTCCCAGGAGTTAATAAACTCATTGCGGGAATGATACGCATTACATGAAACATATAGCTGTATGTATTAAATGGACATATGATGGGGACATACACAACATTATTATTTCAGATAGTCATTAATAAGATGAAGTTTGAGCATGTTAGTTTGGGTCTTTTTACATTGACTTGCACGTTTGATCTCGTTGGGTAGTTGATTATATTTTGTGTGAGCTATGTATTCTAGGGATCTTAGTCCATATTTTGTTGATTTGATTTTTGATATAAGAAGTTTGTTGTGATTTCTTGTGTTGTGTTGGTGTACGTCGCAATTGTAATAGAGTGTAGTGTTGGAATGTGCCGAGTGTTGAATTACTTGTAATATAGTTTTAGTTATTTCAAAAGTGGGAATGGTATTAAAATGAAAGTATTTGGGTGTTTCTGTAGATATCTTTGACATGTGTGTCCCAAGGTAGACTGAAAATATTTCGCAGGGCTCTATTTTGAACGACTTGGACTTCTGAAATCATTTTTTTTGTAGCAAATCCCCAAATTCCGGCGAGATATATTAGATGTGAGTGAATCATAGCATGGTAAATCGATTTTAATAGAGAGGGAGGAAGTAACCCGCGAAGTCTATATAAAACACCAGTTATAGGAGTAATTTTGGATAGAACATGTTTAAATTGGTGATCCCATGTGAGTTGTGAATCAATGAAAAGGCCAAGATATTTTGTAACATCAGCCCTTTCAAGGCGGTTATTATCAAGACTTTTATTAAGACTTACATTTTTTTTATTTGCAAACAGTATGTAATGTGTTTTTTTTATGTTTAGGCTAAGTTTGTTTAGTCGCAGCCAGTTTGCCAGGCAAGCTATATCCCTTTCCATTTCCTTTTCAAGTTCGTTTAAATCATTATTGTGATAAAGAATCACTGTATCATCTGCATAGAGTTGTATTGTACCCTATTATTATTATGTACCTTATTATCTTTCTCTATTTTTCTGTGTCTTCTTCTCTTTCACATTTTCATTTATTTATTATCGTTATCTTTTTTTCAATGATATACATTGATGGAAAATATTTAGTATTTTCGTTTAGATTATTATTATTATCTTCTTCTCCAGTGATATATATATATATATATATTTTTTTTTTTTTTTTTTTAATCATTTATTCCAGATCTCGGGGAGGGTGGTGCAATCCCACGAGTTCCATATTATACATATATAATAATCAAGAAATGATGACAAGATATAAAAAGGATACATAAAAAAAATATTTACATGGTTAAAGAAATTTAAAAGAAAATAATAATAATAATAAAAAAAAAATAAACTTTTTGTTTTAATCTATGTCCTCAGGAAGTGGATCCATCGCTTGTAGATGGGACCCTGCAAGAAGTGGAATGCTGCCATCACAATACTATTTTCGCTCGAGGCTAGTCGCGTTCTGTAGTTATTATTATTATTATTATTATTAAAGAATTAATTATTTAAATAATGTTCTGTTAATAAAATATTATATTATTAAAGGTAGATAGTTACTTTAAGTACTAAAAAAATCTATAGAAACAAAATCACGTGAAAAAGTAATAATTATAACAGTGTAGGTACTTGATTTATTGCTTTATTCCAAAAAAGTCCTTTTTAAAAATTGGAACACATTAAACCAGAGTTACAGCCAGACACACAACCTAAAATACTATTTTTGATGTTGAAATTTGGAATCTTAACCACACTTTTTTTCTTTTAAAATGAATAGGTACAATTTGATTTTGAAAAGAATCAAAGAAAAAAGATTTATTAAATTATTGGCTTTTTGATAGCATACTTTTTGTCAAAGAATTTGAGGTGGGCAACATCAAAAAGGTTCAAGCCTAGGAGTCGAAATTGTAGGGATTATCTCTGCTTAGTGTATTCGATCATCGCAGTGATTCACAACCGGTGGCTCGCGGGTTTTATTGCATCACTTAAGGGGCCAATAAAATATCAAAAAGTTTTGCGGCATTTTTTTGAAAAATTAACAACATTTTTTGAGTCGTTTAATTTATATATCCGCTATATCAACTTTCACTGATTCGGAGAAAACCGCAAAAAGCTGTCACATCTCTAGCGTAAATTAACAATTGCATTTTAACTTTTTAAATAATGAATTGGAGTAACATAAAATCGAAAATTGTTCATTTTTCAATATATGTCTAGCAATATTTAAGTAATTTCAACAAATAAAATGGATATAGCGGATTTTGATACTCACTTCGTGATTTACTCACGATATAGAGGCTTTTGAAATTCAACCGACCTGATGTTTAGAGTTTCTAAACCTGCCATCTTGGCAAAATAACTGCTCGTGATTGGTTGAATTCCGATATAGCGGTTTGATAGCAACTTCTTGAATGATATAGCGGGTTTTGTTTCTCACTCGTAGTTTTAACGTGGTTTTTGGTCATGAAAAGGGAGGTTTTGAAACTCAATTTTAGGTTCATCTTGTTCCTCGCAAAAATGTGAACAAGATGTTATACTCAGATCAATTTGGCGAAAAATCGGATATAGCGGGTATTGAAATTATAGACTCATTTATTAGTTTGGTATTTTGTAATTGGTTTGGTATGACCAGAAGTTTTATCTTGACGTTTTTTTTGTTGTTTATTTGCCATCACTGCTCTGATGATAGACACTGTGAAACGTTGACTAACAAAGGAAGAAGCGCAAAACGGCACAATACCCCAAAAATAAATCCTGATAAAACGTCGTTTGTCAGTATAACCTCAAACCTAGCAAAATTTTCTCTTGAGTTTTATTTTGTGCCAATATTTTAATGGGTACCAACGCGACCAAATGTTATTTTATAAAAACCGTTTTAATTGTTTATTTTTGTCCTCAATTTTTCCAATCAGCTACTTAAAACACAAGGTTATTATTTACGCTGGACGACGCCGGAAAGGAAAAATGGCTAAAGCTCCATACAGCTGTGACATTAAAGATGAACCTTCACAATACCTTACGTTGTTTGTTTGAACTTGTATTCGTCAAATCAAGTACGAACAAAGAATACAGCTTATCGTGTAAGTTCATTTACAATGTCACAGCGTGGCGCTTTAGCCATTTTTCCTTTTCTGCGTCGATATGTAATTTATTATTTCAGAGTGATAAACTCGACAACTTTATTTGTTTCACCTTAAAGAGAGACAAATTTACGCCTGCGGCGCTTTTTGGCTACTCCCTGCGACTGAATTATTATTATTTTTTGTTTTTTGGTAGAAAGCAGTAACTTTTTGATTTGACATATTATTAACTGAAATAACACAATAATTTAGTTTGTAACCATGATTTATTTATTTAATTTTTTCACTACCGACCGGGTTTCGCTTAACACAAGCATCTTTTTTTACATTAATTTCACACAGGAGGCCCTGAGGAAAATAACTTCCCTCAGGGCCTATGTCATCTGGAATGCTGTGTAGAGGGTCTTTTTGAGGAGAAGAAGGAATGAACATTGGTCTTGAAGAGACCCATGTTGTAGGAGGGAGGAAACACAGAAGCCGGCAAATCTTTCCATAGCCGAGCTGTTGAACTCGAGAACGAGTCGAAAAAACGACCCGTTCACATACCCGATTTATACCCTGAAGAATAATAATAAATCCGGGTTACAAACTAAGTTATTGTGTTATTTCAATTAAGAATTATTAAATGTTTACCATTTTACAAAACACAGAAAGGTAAATATTTAAAAAAAATCAACAATAATGACGTCACCGAATACAAAGTTCACGATTTCAAGCTATAGGTACCCGCAAATTTTTTGTTTGATAGGTTGGCCTTCCAGCTACAAAGGTTGAGAATCACAGGATTAACATGACTCGTTCTGCTGCAAACATTAGACCGCATTACATCAATCATAGATTAAATGAACCAAAAGTGGGTGGTAAGAAAAGTCTCTGGCATCTATAATAACTCGTTTCATATATATTTCAAGATGATGTTAATGGAATCAATGATCCGTATGTGCTTAAATCTCTGGAAGATAGTAAAAATAAAAATGGTTTATGATCCTTTTGTCCTTTGATGAAATATCACGAAAGTTTCTTCATGACGAAAAAACTAAAAGGGTCGTAATCTTAAGGCTGTTTTTGAATGGGTGGTTTTTAGTAAATGGCTGAAAAAAAATTATTGTTTTATTTTAACGTGCTGAACCTTCTCATTTTTTAATTTAATTCCCTTCTGATTTGCTAAACAAAATAAATTTCCACACGTCCATTCGATATAGTAGACAAAATACCCTGTTCTATATTGATAGATGTAACACCAATTCCAATCAAAATGAATTTATATAAAGGACATGTAACTACTATAACAACAAATTTGCAAATATAGACACACGTGCTGACGTATTTACTGCTACTTACTGTCGCTACAGAACTTCACTGTATAACATTCTAGGTGCGAATAACACATGAATTAATTGTATCTAATATTTTTATATTACTTGCGTGGCAACTTTCCCTTATCCCTCTCCTCCCCTTACCCTTCCCAACCCAAATCCCTATTTTGCAGTCTATTTCAGTTATAATCACACTTATTTTAATGTTGTGTATTAGTTTACCATTTGTTGAATTCACATTTGTACTCTTATTATTTTTTTAAATATTCTAGTTTATATTCAGTTAGTCTTGTTTCTAAATACCTATCTGTGAACATTAATAATTGGTCTGTTTTTTTATCATCCTCTTATGTTTATTGTATTACTAAGGACGGGTTGTTGTTTCAAAAAATTTGATGGATTCATCAAATATTTGAAGTTAATTTTCACGTTCTATTCAAGTTCTGTGATTATTTCAGTTTTGTGAAGCAACTGTCCTATAACGATGTAATAACAGAACTTGGATAGAACTTACACAGAACGTGAAAATCAACTTCAAATATTTGATGAATCCATCAAATTTTTTGAAACAACCCATCCTAAGACTGTTAATTTTCCTTAAATAAATAAATAAATAAATAAATTACCATTTTCGAAATTGATCCTTCCAATCTCATGAAGATTCGCCAATACCCTGAAATTAGAGTTAGCAGATCCGCACTTTCAATTTATTTGCAATTTCTGCATAAAATAAAAGACACACGAGAAATGCGATGTGGAAAATGTTTTGTTATCCGGTTGGTCTTAAATTTCTAATACGAAACTATGTTTTATCATCATCTAATTTAATTGGGAAGCAATGAATTATTTTATTCAAAGCGCTCTTGGGGTGATTTTCTCGCGAAAACGGCTTAATAGAAATATCCCAATCAGACGTTATTAATAGCCTTGCATCTGTACGGTTGAAATTTAAGAACCCGACTTTGAATACATCTCTGATGTCGAGCCTAATACAAAACCATCTTCGTCCTTGAAGTTCGTTAAAAAGCTACTTTTGTAATAGAACCGAATTAAATTAATACCAAAAGATGGCGCCACTTACGTTACGTTAACAGATAACGTGAGGAGAGTCGGCTGGCAGGCGTAAGTACTATTGGATTCGTACTTTCGTCGATCTCTCTTGGTATGGAGAGGTGGATGGTATGATTTCTATTGTAACTGGCAGCTATTAATAATAATGTGATTTCTACCACGCGTCTATATATTATGTATGACGCCAATGCCTACCGCGGATACTTTGTCCCGGTGACTAGCTGTCACTCAATCCAAGGAACCAGCGATTTTTGGAACCACTTCCTAGTTCCTATCGGATTTATAAAATGGTCCCTTACACTAAAACTAGGCGAAGCCGGACTAAAAGCCGCCCGCAGGGCCTAAACTCCAAATAATAGACGTTCGTCGAGGTTACAAGGCTTTATTTACGTTATCGTAAGGTTTAAATTCAATATTTAACTGAACCAGATGTCCGTACTAATCTTAGGTTATTCTGAAACTAGGCGCGCAAGCCCTTTGGAGCTCTGCGGTCTATCATATGCCTTCGGCTATTTCCATAATCGTTCGTGCATTAGACATGAAAGCCGATGGATGATACTCTTCTATTACTTAACTTAACCATTACTTAACTGACATCTGTTGAGACTCATGTTGAATGTTGAAACTACATGTCTAATCCTATGTACGACAATCATCGTTATGAAATTCAAATGGGAATGCAAAATGCGTTGTATGAGGGCGGCAGGAGCGCGTCCTAAGTGGTCTAAAACGAAAAGGTATGAAGTCAGTGACGACTTTGTTTTCGATTCAAATATACATGGAAATTTATATGGAAAGCATGTCTAGTGAGTTTTTTTTTTTTTTTTTACAGTTAATACCGCACAAGAGTCCCAACTGCTCCCATCTGGAGCCAGTGAGACTATGGCATCCCCATTCGGGGTATGTTGTGAGGCTAAAGGTAGTGGGGAGGGGAAGGAGATAGGGAAGAGGAAGGTGGGGGAAGTACCTGGCTAAAGTAGAGTAGAGTATTACCGATTCGATGTAAATGGGCTAGGACCAATAGGTACTAAGTCAGTAACGACATTGGTATCCTTATAGTCTACATGGGAGCCATTTCTAGTGTGTATCTTTTGCCAATTCTGAGAATTTCTGGTTTAAGTCTTTAATTGAATCATAGAGTTTTTTTTACAAGAATTCGTCGGCTGCTGGTGTGGAAGGCCCATAAATAAATTAAGAATAATAATTATACCGTCTAGAGCTCAAGACCACTTCTATATCTACAAATCATTGGAAATATCTCACTGTCATGGTGCGGGCGGATCCACAGGAATAATTTGCAAAACCAATTCAATAAATCTCAATTCCATTCTTGTGGGGGTCTGATAAGTGAAATTCACGATTATGTCGTCATTCGGACCGGGGCTGTCAAAAGCAAGGCCCGCGAATGGAGGGTTTCCATATTATATACAGTAGAATTCGATTATTATTTCTCCACCTACATAGACCAATTGCTTAAAATGACGTAATTACACAGCAAAGTTTGGTTTTCATATAAAATTCTTTATAACAAAGTCGGATACAATGACTTCGCTTATAGTGACATGTCGCTTATTATGACCTATTTTTAATAAATGGTGTCCTAATTTCATGGAAAATTATGTCGGTTATAGTGACCGACATGATTCCTAACACCTTCGGCAGTGTTCGGGAGGGTCACGTGACGCCCGTCGATGTTAATATGCTGTTTTTCTCTTGTAACGAGAATTAATATGCTCTTTTCTCACGTCACGAGTCTTAATATGCTGTGTTTCTCTCTTTTAAAATAAAAACATACATTTATACCTAACAAAAACAGGAGGTTGTTTATTTTCTATAAAATGCTTTGTATGACGTCCGCTTAGTATGGCGTGTCATTTCCCTTCGATGTCATTTTAAATGGATTCCACCGTATTATATCAGTCATTAATCAGTGTCGTAAATACCCTCACCCTAAAAATGACAGAAGAAATATTTTTTACCTTAGCTTCACACGGGAGGCCCTGACGATAATAATTTCCCTCGGGGCCTGTGTCATCTTTGGAGATGCTGTGTGGAGGATATTTTAAAGGAAAGGAAAGATTGAAAGTTCTGGAAAGG
This sequence comes from Glyphotaelius pellucidus, assembly GCA_936435175.1. NCBI lineage: Eukaryota > Metazoa > Arthropoda > Insecta > Trichoptera > Limnephilidae > Glyphotaelius > Glyphotaelius pellucidus. Next base: position 13,141,112 of record OW386561.1, read on the forward strand.
ATTAGGCATGAAGGTTGGATAGGAATCTTGGGAATCAGTGGATCGGACGTATGAATCCACCCCTACTGTGGTGCAAGGCAATATTCCAAAAAAATTCTGCTTGAGAGATCACCAGTCCGTGAGAGATCCGGTCAGTGAGAGATCCGGCCTGCCACGCAGCTGGTGTGCAGAGACATCCGCCACCAAGGCCCGGACAAATCTCACCCCTTGAGCCCGAGCATCTATGCAATACAACTTAAAATAGACCTGAAACTTTCAGTTTCAAACAAAAAAACATTGGCAAAGGCTCTAAAAGGATATTTTCTCAGCAGCTTTATTAAACGGTGACGAATTTAGCTGTCTTTCTTTGTAACTCTTGTATATTCTCCAACTAACTGTATTAAGTGTGTCTAGTCCGTTTTAAAATCTATACACTGTTGATAAAACTCCCATTTTAATTCGTGTTCTTGTGTAAAAATAATTTATTTTTGTTTTCTTTTGCTTTTTCTTAAATTTCTTTAATTTTCTTTTATTTGTATAATGTTGTCCTTCCCGAAATGAGTTTTATTAAACTCATTGGGAGTAGTGTATTTTAAATGTTATGTAATATATTATTACTAATAAATAAATAAATCTCTCTTAAGTCACTTGGCAGACCTATGGCAGAGGTGTTGGTTATCCAATAAATGATTCCTGAGGCGGCGTATCCATACCTACCTCCCAAATAGTATTTACAATATTACATAATATGTAACGAATTTAATATAATCGACACGGCTCTTGTGGAAGTATTCTAATTTTTTTTATTTCGGCCCTTGGTTATTTACATTTATGGACAGCCCTGAATTGGACGATAAATTACTTTTTTGTCGATCCGCTCATTTTATCGAGTCAGCGCAAACTCGTTACCAAACCATTAGTTTGAGTAATTATTCGCGAGAAATTTCTTAACGATTTTGAACAATTTAAAAAACGAACTTTTTTGAGTTGCGACGTTCTGAGTACGACTTTATTGGACGTGGAATTGTTCAATGTTTTTTTTTTTGCGTGAACCCCACACAGGAGGCCCTGAGGAAAATAATTTCCCTCGGGGCCTATGTCATCTTAGGAGATGCTGTGTGGAGGGTCTTTTAAGGAAAGGAAGGGGAGGAGTTCTCGGAAGGAAAAGGGTTTAAGGAGTCGGTAGCAATCTGAGGTTCAGTATGTCCTGGTCATCCGCCTCCAAGACCTAGACAAACCTCACCCCATGAACCCGGGCACCCCTGCTAAATCACCAAACGTAGCGAACCACTTGGGGTGACCTATGGCAGAAGTGTTGGTTATCCAATAAAGGTTCCCGGGGCGGTCTTGGTATTGCAAGGTTGAAAGCTGTATTTTGATTATACTTTATCCTTCCAGACAACCAAATTCAAGTTTGTTTAGGTACTGAATGGCGGGCCAGATCGGTAGAGATGGGTGGAAGAAGCCTGACTCAGCTGAGCTCTCTCGACCCATCCGATTACACTGCAATTGGAGGGATTTATTCATACATACGTCCGTCGCACTCAGACCCCCAGATTCCTATCCACCCCTCATACCTTTTTCTTTTCTAAAACTTTCTCTTCTTTCTTTCACTAAAAAGACCCTCCACCCAGCATCCCCAAAGATGTCATTGACTCTGAGGATTTTTTTCCTCGGGGCCTCCTAAGCTTTCATATATATATATTTTTTTAATTATCTTCATTTTTGTTCTAATTGTATTAGTGTTCTAAACGTTTTATTTTTTTTTTATGTGTATACCTCACAAGAGTCCTAACTTCTCCCGTATGGAGTCAATGAGACTATGGCATCGCCAATTGGGGTATGTTGTGAGGCTGTAGGTAGTGGGGAGGGGAAGGAGATGGAAAAAATGAAAGTGGGGAAGTACCTGGCTATTCAGATCTGATCACCAAACACAGCTAAAGCCATTTCAAACAAAGTTTCAATTCTGAATGGTGGTCTTTCACCAGAGCAATACTTAGAGTATCTTCCACTCTGGAACGTGCCGCAAATATACTGTATATTATTTTAAATGAATAAATTGTAAAATAACACAAATTAATCAAATAAAATTTATTTGCCACGCCGGGATTCGATCCCACGACCTTCGGATTGCGAGTCAAGAGCCTTACCGCTGAACTACGCCGGCCGTCATAAAAATAACAGTGTACAATTCAAACGCGGTAGAAGTGAAACCTTCAGGTAACTAAAGTGAACAAGAGGGCACAGGCTACGAAGCACCGCGCAAAGATGAGACATTCTCTCACAGGATAAATCCTATAGACGTATGTTTCATCGAGTTTCAAAATAAATAAATTTTAGCTTCAATAATAACTCAAAAACGGTTCGCGCAAATCTTTACACTTGGTTTTATTGCATACTAGCTTTTCCCCGCGGCTTCGCTCGCATGGTATTACGGGAAATTACTGTAGCGCTTGCACTTATCAATTATCTCCCCCCCCCCCCACCCCACCCCCATCCCCTCCCGCATTTCTCATATTCATTCCCTTACATTCAGTTTTCAAACATCTCGCCTACCACCTAAATTTCATAATGCTATAGCTCAAAGAAAAAAAGAATTACTTATCCAATTTTGTTAATTCGTTCGGAATTTATGCGCTTACAAACATTTCGGATGTTTATTTTTATTTAAATATTTGGAAGTTCGTTAATATAATAAAAAAATACTCTATTTATCTTTCAGTCTTTGTAGACGGCCTCCGTGGTCCCGAGGCAAGACTCTCGACTCACAATCCGAAGGTCGCGGGTTCGAACCCGGCGTGCGCAAATAAATTTTATTTGATTAATTTGTGTTATTTCACAATTTATTCATTTAAAATAATATAAAGTATATTTGCGGCACGTTCCAGAGTGGAAGATACTATCAGTATCGCCCTGGTGTAAGACCACCATTCAGAATTGAAACGTTGCTTGAAATGGCTTTAGCCGTGTTTAGTGACCAGATCTGAATAGCCAGGTACTTCCCCACCTTCCTCTTCCCTATCTCCTTCCCTCCCCACTACCTTCAGCCTCACAACATGGCCCGATTGGGGATGCCATAGTCTCACTGGCTCCAGACGGGAGCAGTTGGGACTCTTGTGCGGTATTAACTGTAAAAAAAAAAAAAAAAAATCGTTACGAATTATATTTTTAATATAGGAACTCTCATCTGACATTTATTCCAAGCTTGTCCAAAAAAAAAAACGAATTCTAATATTTGAATTTCCTGCAGTAGTAGCTGACCAGTAGACTGACCAGCATAGAGCCCAAAAATATATCCACATTGTTTCCATGGAAAAGATTTTTTTCTGACGTTAGCAAAAACTCGCTTTTGTTAGCGACAGAAAACGTATAACAAATATAATATATTAATATTTATAATTTCATAACGCCAGAGCTTACCGTCATATACAACCTGTAGTCTGCGCATATAATTTAGCTTTATATTGGTGAAAGAATTATTAAAGTCTTTATATTGTGTTATGCGTGAAAAGTTCATAAACAAACTCGAGCAGTTTCGCATTTATAATATTAGAATGGATTACTGTTGGATCAGCGCGTTCTTCTTCTTGCGAGTTTTTTACTTTTGCCTCCCCAGTGTCCATTCCCATATGTTGGGTTTTTCATAAATAATAATAATAATCACTAATAAATAAAAGTATCATAAATACGATACGAATTCTTTCGCTGTCCTCTGTAAATTTGTCCAGCAGCAGTTTGTTAACAGAAACAAGGGAAAGAGACGGCGGGAAACTTTTATATTAAAGTTTTTCAAGTCAAATAAAGTAGACAAAGCTGTATGACTTGAAGCTTCCATGTAATCTGAGTTATTTGCAAAATAAAAAGAGTTCCCTTTTTCGTATTATTAAAGAACGCTGCTCTCAATTCTTTCGTTATTAGAACTGTAAAGGATTGAGAACATTTTATACTCCTTTGCCTCTAATTTCTTCCTCCATATCGACTTTTGATATGAACTTTTGCCTCGAACTAGCTTTATTATTTTATTTTTAGGAAATATTTCTTAATAAACTAGGGCTTATTTAATATTTGAAGAAAAAATTATGTTATTGCTTTATTATTATTTTTCTCTCTTTATTTCTTCTCTTTCTCAGTTCCGTATACTTACTTTGCTTACTATTTTTTCTGTTATTTCACTAGAAACCATTAAACCGTCAGGTTTATATTATAGTCTCGTGTCGCAGCAGATGCCACGACACGAGAATGTGGACTGTAAATCCTTTTTGACGACGAATAGACCATGTATTGTGTTTTAAAGTAAGATCGAAGGAGAATCGGTTTTGAAAGGAAGTCTCCTACCTTTGACGGCTTCTTAAGGCTGTTCAGGGTCGTTTCTGGTTTCACACTATATTTGCACAACACAGGTTTTAAGCACGACACTTTTATTTAATAAAAAAACGAAACTTTGCGATTATTTGCGATATTTTGACGAGAGCTAGTTGTGACCCATGTCACTATCAAAATGCAACTGTTACAAGTAGGTAATGCACACTTGGGTGGCAATATTGTTCAACATGTAGGTTAGAACATCTTCTTCTTTTCCTGGTGGAGACTTTGAGGAAAGGAGGAAGAGAATGGATTACATGATGGAAGGACTAGGGGAATATGGATTAAGTTTTTTTTTAAAACTGTTTCAGAACCAAACATCTCGTATACTCACATTTAAATTATTTGATTGAAATTTGGGGAAACGCATGTGAAATATACATAAATGAATTACAGATAATACAAAACAAGGTAATCAAAAAAACTATTTCACGAGAAGCCCAGAACATTCACAAAAAAATTATATATGGAAATAAAACTATTAACATTAAGAAAACTATATGAATACAATATATGTCTCTTGTATACAAAATAAACTGTAAACTCGTACATACAAACACAAAATTCATGAAAACATTCAAAGTACACAAACACTCAACACGACAATACGATAACATATATTTAAACAGCTTTCACACTAACTTTGGTAAACAATCCATTATATAGTTGCCTCTTATATAGTGGGACAACATATATAGTTGCCACCCAAACAACTAAATTAAAAAGTAAATTTAAAAAAAAATTATTCATTTTTATTCTTGAAAAACAAAATAATGAAATAAAATAGCGCTGTGTTGTAATTTTTATTTTAGTACAAAGTGTTTAATTATTTCTAGTTATGTTGCACAGGTTACAAAAAGCTTTCCACCAGCTTTCCTCAACGGTGAGTTCCTGAAAGTCGTAGAAGAAACAAAGTATCTGAAGCACACCGACAACAATATATTGATGTACAACGTTGACATTGACAGGCTAAGAAGAGCGCTCAATATAAAGTCGAATATGATCGGTTGAAAGTTCCGGCTTTGCAGTTCACGAGTAAATTTTTATTTTGTGAACATTATTTTATAAGCGCAAGCTTTTGGCCAACTTTAAGAAGAGCAGAGTGGAAAGGTTACGCGTGCGGTATAACAACGCTTACCGCACGATGTTCGGTCTTCCCAGAAACTACAGTGCTTTTAACATGCTCACGGAGGGGCGAGTATCAGGTTTTGTAGCCCTCATAAGAGCCCGAATTGTAGGTTTAATGGAGAGGATGAACAACTCTAAAAATGTCATTTTCGTGGAATCCCACCAGGCTCTTGAATCGTAATTAACCCCGTCAATCTCAAATTCTATATTTACTTATTAACGCCCTTTTTCGGGGCTTTTACATATGAATAGTAAGAAATATACAGTATTTATTGTACATAATTGAAATCCCTGAGTAACAATATTTTATATTTGTTTAAAGATACATTGAAGATGTCCACTGACTTATATAATTATTTCCCTCCATTGGTATTCTGGGCAAAGAGGAATAAATACGGTCGTTAGTTCCAGAATTTCTGCACTGAAATAAATCCTGACTTGAATGGTATTACGTTGTGGTATAAAGTAAATGGAAACTTGTCAGTTAAAGCAATACCGGACTATCAACTAATCATTTAGAATTTTATTTAGAATACTAAGTCAGTGAAAATTCTTCTGTCTGACAATTTGAGCATATTTATATCATTTAACAGAGTGTTGTGGTTCAACATAATTGCTGGAATACCAATTTTAAAATTTAGAAAACGTAAGAATTTGTTTAGTACTCTTTCAACAGCTTGTAAATGAATATTATAATGTGGATTCCAGACGGGAGAATCGTACTCAAGCTGACTTCTAACATAGGCAAAATATAACAATTTAATACACTTTATATTTTTAAAAATTCTAGTTGGCCTAGTTATAAATCCCAACAATTGACGATCCCAACAACCCAAAATATAAATCCCACTGTGGATGTGTATGTGTATAAGTATTATATGCATATATATATATATTTTTTTTTTTTTATATTTCTTTGCTTGTATCGCCCTATGAGATGTGTGGGATCGCAAAAAAAACCTCCCCACGCCAACGGTCCAAAAGGTCCGCCAACGTTTGTATCAAACCATGTTAAAAATCGGACTACTTCATATGGAGTCCTTTTCATTGCAACTGAACTTCCCTTTTCACTCCATTTCGTTTGATCCAAAGCTTACGGGACACCAGTATAGTGGAACAGTAATCAAAAAGTAAAATTTTCTATTGAAATTATGCAGGGTGTCCCGTAAGCTTTGGATCAAACGAAGTGGAGTGAAAGGGAAGTTCAGTTGCAATTAAAAGGACTCCATATGAAGTAGTCCGATTTTTAACATTGTTTGATACAAACGTTGGCGGACCTTATGGACCTTCCACTATACTATTATATATTTCACATGTTTGTAATAAATTAGTATTCTTCTTCAATCTTCAAAACAATCAAAGTGTGTTCAAAGTGATATGTTTTCATAATGAAAAACAATTACTTTGTGTAACAACCACTATTTAATTAACAATATCAACATGTTTCGAAAACTATGTTTTCTTCGTCAGGATAATAAGTTAACTTATAATAAGTTTACTTATTATCCTGACGAAGAAAACATAGTTTTCGAAACATGTTGATATTGTTAATTAAATAGTGGTTGTTACACAAAGTAATTGTTTTTCATTATTAAATGATGACGCCACAAAGTAAATTTGCCTATTTTGAAGAAATGATATGTTTTCATTTGAATTAGATTGTTTAAAAACGTGGGTAATTATGAAAATGGTCCATCAAATTTTTATCAACTTCCAAAGATATCATAAATTCATATCATCTACCGCCTGTCAAAAAAACTGAACTTTATTGAACATCCACACCATTTTTACGGTATGGGCATTATTTATCCATTCATCTTATTTATTGGGATGTCGTCTGCCGTACGCATATAAACGCAGCGTATAAAAGACGCCGCGCGTCGCATAGAAAAGTGTACGTCTGAAGTATCTTTATTCTGTGTTCCCCATCCCGAGACGAGTTGGCTGAGTGATGGATGATGGTTTTCTTTGGGAATCCTTTCTTATCCCAACGTTATCTTCTCCTGTGTTGGCATTTTTATTGCTTTATCCATAAATGATTTGGATTCTCTTCTGTGATGGAAATGGGTAAAAAACGGTTGTTTACAATTTGGCTGACTATATAAAATGTAAATAAAAGCATTTTATTGTTTTCTTGTTACAAAAAAGGGTGGTATCTTTGGATTATTTTATTTAATTTATTTATTAATAACTATTAAACAGATTCAGAATAAAATAGTATTTTCACGGTTTTCCTCGCTTGGAATTTCTGTTACTAACTTTGGGTAGTTGTTGGTGTTAAATCATGATTTCCACATCTGCATTTCCTTATCTTCATATTTGTTGATCTCTACAATTTGCGTTTTTGTTGAATCTAGCAATATAAATAATGGTTACTTAGATCGCGTATTATTTATTTATTTATTTATTTAGACGCCCTTTGGGCTTTTACATACATAGTTTATAAAAAATATTGTGGAAGATTATAAGTACACAATAGATAGTAACAGCAATAATTTAACCATTTGACATATAAAAGCAAGTTAATACATACATTCATACAACAGTTATTTGTAGGTACAAACCTGTTGTACAAAAAATAAGAATATGCCTACTCATAAGATTAATATTTACAATACATATTAAACTGGACGCCTTCGGCCATCATCGTATTTATTCGTATCTAAGACACGAACGGTAATATTTATTTTATTTATACATTACAGTATTTACCTTTATAATTTTATTATGTTGGGTGTAAGGTAGGTTTGTGAAGGTGAAACTGTGGATCGGTATTGTTGTATGTTTCGTGAACACCTCACTAGGAGAACCTGTGCTGAGGTGTTTACGTGTTTATTTATGTTTATGTGTGACAAGTATTTATGTGTTGTAATATAAAGTTTTATATGTATTTTTTTTCAAATTTTAACAGTTATTGTACATTGATTATATAGAAGAGAAAAAAAAAGTATTTAAATATATTAGAGGAATATAAAAAAAAATTATATATATATAAACATACACATACATACATACACATCCATATAAATACATGTACCTGCACACATGCATATGAATATATATATACATACGTATACATCCGCATACACATTCATATACACATATATATATGTACACACATATATAAATTGTAAGTGTATGTATAGTTATTGGATACTTGAAAAACTACTTAATTTTTAGGTTTATTTAATTTTATACTTTTTATAGTTTTGTTATGTTTGGTTGGGAATAATAATGTTTTGTATAAAGTTAATATCTTGATTTTTAATCCAGTCAGTGATATGTTTTTTATGAATGTTTGTAGATGTATTTGCAGATAGTATTTGTTTCAAAGTAATGGGCATGCAATTAAAAAGTTTGGTTGCATAATACTGAAAGTGTCTTTGTCCATGTGTGGTGTGGGTTATCGGTATGTTCAGTGTTTTATTTGTTGAGGACCTGGTTTTTGTTATGGTTTTTTGTTGAATTGGAATGTGTTGTTTGTTTTGGACAAGGTATATTATAGCAGATTTGGCATAAAGTTGTCTTATTGACATGACTTCTAATGCTTTGTAGATTTCGCTAGAATCTGTGTGAAATGGTACTTGCAGGATGAGTTTAATTATTGCTTTTTGTATTTTTTGAATTGGGTCAATTGCTATGTTTGTAGCACTTCCCCAAGCTAGTATTCCATATGTGGCAATGGATTGACAAAGTGCAAAATAGATCGATCTTAGTATTATTAGTGGGAAGATGTTTTTAACGTACTTTATTAGGTGCATTACTCGTTTCAGTTTATTTGTGATGAAATTAATGTGGTCAGTCCAGCGTAAGTGTGAATCAATAATAACCCCCAGGTATTTTGTATGTTTTACCCTTTCTATATGTTCGCACTGGCAGTTGGATAAAGTACAGTCATGTAGAATCAAGCCTATGTTTGATGGAGGTTGACCTCTTTGTGTAATACTATGAGTTATATATTTTGTTTTGATTGTATTAACTGTAAGAGTATTACTGTTTAGCCATTTTTTGACGATTGATAAACTTTTTTCGGCTATTATAAATACATCTTTCCATGTGGCTGCTTGACAGAGAAGAACTGTATCGTCAGCGAAGGTCACGATTTTACCTTCAATTTTAATGTCGCACAGTTCATTTATATAAATGAGGAATAATAAAGGGCCAAGTACACTCCCCTGTGGGACTCCGTACGTAATTGAAAGTGGTTCACTTGTCTTGTTGTCAATTTTAACTTGTTGCGTTCTGTCAGACATGAAGCTTTTAATTAAATTGAATTCTACTCCATTAATGCCAATGTTTTTTAACTTCTTGAAAAGTTTTTTATGTGAAATTGTGTCGAAAGCTTTACATAGAACTAAATAAATAGAGATAACTTTTTTTTAGCGTCTAGATTATGTGTAATGAAGTCCGTTACGGTAGCTATTGCATGTTCTGTGCTCCTGTTTTTCCTGAAGCCATGTTGGTTTACCGAGAGTATTTGTTTTGCTTCTAAATAGTGTTGGAGCTGTTTTTTAATAGTTTTTTCCAGGATTTTCGAAATGGTATTTAGTAGCGTAATGGGTCTGTAGTTGTTAACATTATTTTTTTGTCCTGATTTGAAAATTGGAATAATAAGGCCTTTTTTTAGTAAGCTAGGAAAAATTCCTTCTTTTAGACTACGATTAATTAAATATGTGAGTGGTATAAGTAGTTGTTGGCTTAATGTTAAGATAGTTTTAGAGTCTATACCATCAGGACCCGCAGTATTGTTAATCTTTAGTGAATGAATTATTTTATTGGTATCTTCTTCTGTAATATTTTGTAATTTGAAGTGTCTGTTAAAATTTTCATTGCTTATGTTAGATGTATTGTTTTGAGGTTCCTGAATATCTTGGGGAGGCTGGGTAATTTTGATATTTTCAGCTAGGCTAGCTCCAATATTTGTGTAGTGTTTGTTGATGTAATTAAGGATACGTGTAGGGTTGTCATGAAAGTGGAGTTCTTTATCATCAATGAGTAGATTTTTTATGGTATCGTCTTTTTTCTTCTAGTAATAGAAGGTACTCTTCTGATATCCTACTCAACTGCCATTTGTTGGGATATTGCACAACTTCGTTTTACAAACTAAGCTATCGACATCTATCTACACTAAATGAATAATCAATACTATAAAATATATTTAATCTTCAAATGTGCCGTAGAAGGGGTCGGGATGCTCTTGAAAAACATGACTTGATCAAATATTTTTTAAATATTATAACCGGTCGTCGTGATTTCAATTCCTCGACAGGTTAATTCATCCATCGAGACCCAAGCAATATTTCCGCTTACTGTAATGGTGGCAGGAGACTTTATAATATTGTCAGGTTATTCGAAACCCAGGAAGGTTTGTCTTATTTAATTTCAAGACGTTATCGGAAATACACCTTGTTTCATAAAAACGGGAGAGACGACTTGGAGAAATTGAGTTTGCTTCTACAATTTCAGCTTAAGGTCCACTCCACTCAAAGTAAACAAAACCTTTAATAACGTCAAACATTCGGTGAAGAAAGAATATAAGTGTAAAGGGTTTGAATTGCCACATCGGGCGAGAAAAAAATATGTCAACGACCTCCTAACCAGAACCAATAAAAACCTTTTTTTTCAGGCCAAGGGGTTTGGAAAAGAAAAAGGCTACCTACCAATTATTAAAATGGATAAAAAATCTACTTTATCTACCAAATCAAACAGTAAAGTGGGGTGGGGTCTAACTAGATTTTAACCCGTGAGCGCTCGCGCTACGAGCATTTCCCTCACGGTGAATTTAAAATTCACGTTATTTATGCAACAATGTTCATACGTACCTCGTTCACCCAATAGCTGAGTTTTATACTGCCCCGTCCCGCGAATAGCGTCTTTTTCGTCTTAGCCAGAGGTGGTTTGTTCAGCCGGGTCTCGTCGCGCGGCATTTTGCTTATCGCGCGGCATTTTGCACATCGCGCGGCATTTTGCTCATCGCGCGAGTGACAACATAAGAATTATTTTTTTGTTTATTAGCTTCCGAAAATGGAAAGCAATGAATTTGGTAACAATGTTATTAAAAAAGACAAAATAATAATAGTTTTAAATCTTGTTTTTTTTTCATTTACTTCTAAAATTTAACCCAAACTAAGAACCGATTTTGATATCAAGGGTTAATATTTTGTATTAAACTAATCTAGTATTTTTTCTTCTCTTAAGACAAGCCCCCAAAGGGCACAAAAACTCCAACGGCTCGGATGGCTTTGAAGCAAAGAATGGATGGTTATGGATGGTTATGGATGGATGGACCCAATCATGTTACCTCGAGAGTGTTTTCTCTTGGGGTAAGAATAACCTCGTCGAATTCAATGTTTCAAAGACCCAATCATGTCTGATTACGTCTAAAAGGGATCGAAATGAAAATCTAGTCCCTTCAACGGAAGCAATCTTCCGAACAGACCTTCCATTGATATGCTTGGTGTAACTATAAGTGACCAGCTCAGATATGGGGGCTCCATCGAAGCCAGAGTAAAGTTAGCTTCTCAAAACTGGGCGTACTGTACAGGGCCCGCAGATACTTTAATAGTACACAAATGCTTACCCTGTACAAATCGCAAGTGCGCCCCACGGTTGAATTTGGCAGCCACCTCTGGTCTGGAGCTCCAAAATACTTGAAAAATACCCTCGATTCTGTGTTGAAACGGGCGGTCCGTTTGATAGATTCTCCCATCTTAACGAACGGGTTGCAATCTTTAGAGCACAGGCGTCGGGTGGGAATGCTATCCATGTTCTACCGGTATTTCAATGGAAGATGCTCTGAGGAACTAGCGTCATTGATCCCTTCGGCACCGGTGCATAGTCGGGAGACACGCCAAACGCGCGCCCAACATATGTACACGGTTGACATTTGTCCCATGAGAACGGGTCGTTTTTTCGACTCGTTCTTGAGTTCAACAGCTCGGCTATGGAATGATTTGCCGGCATCTGTGTTTCCTCCCTCCTTCAACATGGGTCTCTTCAAGACCAATGTTCATTCCTTCCTCTCCTCAAAAAGACCCTCCACACAGCATCCCAGATGACATAGGCCCTGAGGGGAATTATTTTCCTCAGGGCCTCCTGTGTGGAGTTAATGTAAAAAAAAAAAAAAAAGAAGAAAAAAACTTAACTTTTAACCCATCCCCCCCCCCCCCCCCCCCTTCCCTCCACCTATATAGGTATTTCGAATTTTGCCGCCCCCCTATAAAGGTATTTCGAATTTCGCCGCCCCCCTTTATAGGTATTTCAAACGAAGATTACCTTTTTTTATAACGACCGCATTTTTTATACGACGGTTTTTATATCACATTAATCGACTTTCTTCCAAAAAAATCCTGTTTTAAATTCTGCTACAAATTTATAATTGGTCTCGAAAATCGATAATGGTATACATGTAATAGGATTTCGCATCTCGAATTTTTACAATGTGTTTATAACACAAGGCAGGTTTCAACTTAAGATAGATTTTGCGTTAGAGAACCAAAATAATAGTGACACATGGAACAGTCAATTGTAAAAGTTTTGCAGCGTATGGCATGCAACTCGAATGTAAATCTTGACTAGGTCCTCTATGAATCTGCAACTTGTTATTTAATTTATCGTTAAATCTCTATGGGGTGAATTAAGACTACACTCAGTACATGAAAATGGTTTATCTTTGATTTTGGCAGCACATTCACATTAGTCTGCAATTAGAATTTTATCACTGCACTTCAAATAAAAGAATGTTTTCCTTCAAAATGTGTTGGGAGATGATTCCACAACTGAAATTTTACATTCTGAATACAAAACTGGTTTAAAGTAAATATGTATGCGGTGAATTGAAACTACACTCAGAATATGAAAATGGTTTCTCTTTGATTCTGGCAGAACACATATAGTCCGCAACTTGAATTTTATAACTGCACATCGAATTATTTTATTTTATTATCTTAAAATGAAACAATTCGTCGTATTTTTACTATGAATTTTTCTTTGATAAACCTATATTCATTTATACCCTCTCCCGTTAAATGGGTAAGTTTCCAGTTCAGTTGAACAGTTCGATCAAGGTGGGTAACATAAGAATATAAAGTGCAGGTAGTTTATTTAAACACCACTCGAGTTGATGAAATAGACATCTTGGAAGTTTTAGACTGATGAAAAGTGGGGACGTTTGAGGTAGGATCTATCTGCATAATTCCGAGGTTCTACATATAAGTCGATGGATTGATCATATATCTACGTACACTCATTCTCACCAGACATAAAACTGTTGTATTTGAGGAGAGTTTCAGATATTAATTATCAAAACTTTGAATTGAAATACCACCGTCTATTCGAACGTCGACATCGTTGAAGTGCTTTTTGAAAAAGGTTGTGAACTATGTATTTTTATCCTGATTTAGATTTGCAGCTTACAGCTTTTTCGAGCACTTTAAACTGAGATGCGTGTGTAGGGGAAATTTGCCAATTTCTCTCAATGCTCTTGATTATGCGGGTCAAGTATTTTTTTTTTTTACATTAACTCCACACAGAAGGCCATGAGGAAAATAATTTTCCTCAGGGCCTATGTCATCTGGGATGCTGTGTGGGGGGTCTTTTTGAGGAGAGAAAGGAATGAACATTGGTCTTGAAGAGACCCGTGTTGTAGGAGGGAGGAAACACAGAAACCGGCAAATTGTTCCACAGCCGAGCTGTTGAACTCAAGAACGAGTCGAAAAAACGACCCGTTCTCGTGTAACAAATGTCAACCGTGTACATATGTTGGGCGTCTCTCCCGGCTATGCACCGGTGACGAAGGGATCAATGACGCTAGTTCCTCAGAGCATCTTCCATTGAAATACCCGTAGAACATGGATAGCATTCCCACCCGACGCCTGTGCTCTAAAGATTGCAATCCGTTCGTTAAGGTGGGAGAATCTATCAAACGGACCGCCCGTTTCTACACAGAGTCGAGGGTATTTTTCAAGTATTTTAGAGCTCCATACCAGAGGTGGCTGCCAAATTCAACCAACGTGGGGCGCACTTGTGATTTGTACAGGGTTAGCAGTTGTGCACTACTATACTAAGTATCTACTACCTGTACAGTACGCCGAGTTTTTGAGAGGCTAACTTTACTCTGGCTTTGATGGAGCCCCCATACCTGAGCTGATCACTTATAGTTACACCAAGCATATCAATGTTGGGTCTGTTCGGAAGATTGCTTGGAAGTATATTTACAAGTAACGTTATATTTTATAATAAACTGGACACAAAATAAAAAATCGTAACAACTGGAGGGTGACACGAGAGGGAATGTAAAACAGCCGAACTGAGCGGACGCGGGAACCGGAATATTTGCAATCTCATGCACGATATTGATAAGAGCGGTTCTCAGTGGCGCTAATCGGTAAAATTGCTGACTACACAGTCAACCGCATAACAAATTAATTGATAAAATTTTCAATACTTACTTACAGGAATACTTACTTTTGTTATTATTTTTTTTTATTAGGATTATGTTTGAATTTTAATATTAATATTATTTAATTAATTGAAGACATCATAGTAAACGGAAAATGTTGCTTGTGTCATGATGGAGGACTCAGCCAGCCGAGGAAATGAACAGACCCCGCCTGGATGGAACCCAAACGCGATGCCAACACAGCCGTTGACCGGACGTCGTTAAAAGTGCGGTGGTTAAAACAAAGTTTCATTATGTCAGTTAATTGAAATAAGGATAGCCACAAGGGACACTTACATTCGATAGTATAAAATATAGTGTGTTTAAAGAAGAGTTAACTATATTACAATATTTTTATTTAAGTTGCGTGCCTACTTTCCACTCACAAACAACAGTAAAATCGGAATAATAAAAGGCTAACTTTAATGGGTTTTGGCGTATTCTGTAAAACAGAAAGTGGGCGATGGCGAAAGTGTTAAATGATTGAGTTTTGAATATAGTCGATTTCGCTTAATTGGAACATCGGTTTATCGGGACGGCCGATTATTTGGGACAAAACCCAAGGATAAGAAACTAAATAAAGAAACTAGTAATATTTTATTTGGGTTATACTGCAAGGCGGATCGGATGGGGAGAGACTGGTTGAGTAAGATCTTATGACCTCTCCTCCCGGCCTCTCTCCTCCCTTGCATTGTAGTAGTGGAATGGATTCATACATCCGTCACTCCTGGACACATTGTCCCCCAGATTCCTTATCATCCCTCACACATGTTTCTTTCCCAGAACTTCCTCCTCTTGATTTCCCTAAAAAGACCCTCCATCCAGCATCCTCATAGATGACGTAGACCTAATGGTTTTTTTTTATTTTATTTTCGGGGCCTCTTGTGTAGAGATAATGTTAAAATAATGCAAAAGGTGCCTCAGTAAACGAATTTTAGTTAAAAAGGGTGGCTGTGCGATATGTGGAGCGGGTGGGAGGGGATGCCTAATTTTTCGAGATTGGTTTACGAATATTTAATAATGTAAGAAAATAATATTTTAGAGGAGAATGAAAAAATCAATACTGAAGCAGCAAAATGAATATGAACCCCTTAATAATATTTATTTATATTAATAATGAGTATTAATGTACGCAATGAATAAAACTAAATGGAATTAAAAAATTGAATAAAGTTTAAAAATACGTTCGAGAGTACTCGAAAAATGTAATATATCTACATTTAAAAAAATATCTATAATTTTTTTTCTCCTTACACTTCGCTTACTCGGGACAATCGCGTATTGGGACAAAATGTTTGGAGTCCAGATGTGACCCAATTAAGCGCAATTGACGCATATTGAAATTTCTCTTCCAAAAAAGATGTACAAGCATTCAAAAAAGAAAAATTAATAAATCCTATTTTTAATGTGAATACCGCACATGAGCTACCAACTGCTCCCATCCGGAGCTAGTGAGACTCAACATCCCCAATTCCCAAAAATAAATAACAAAAATAATATATTATTATTTATAATTACATAACCACACATAGCCACAGCTTACCATTATATACAATTTTTATTACTTGCATATAATGTAGCTTTCTATTGGTGAAAGAATTTTTAAAATCGGTTCATTTGTTAATGCGTGAAAACGTAAGAAACAAACACACACTGTTTCGCGTTTATAATATTATGTTTCGAAGTAAAGATGTAGTATCGGGTAAAAACATCTCCCACAATTCACTGTGGAACATTCACGCCAATTCACACTATCAACCGCGAAGTAATTAATACGCCAGTATTTGTAAGCGTGTTTTTTATAAATAAATAAATAAACCATTCTGGACAGTTTCATTGTGGTTTAAAGAATGGTCTTCCTTAACTTGTGAATTTCCTAAGCCGTGTTTCTCCGCTAGGAAAATATTCAAGACAAGCACTCGTGAAATAAACTCAATTATTTATGAGCGGGTTTTATTTCCCACGTCTTCCTCTTTCGTTTACGGCCAAACCTTGGCACTGTGGAAAAAATAATAAAAGCATTAAACTATTTATTTCAAAAACAAGAGAACAATAAAATATGCATCAATCTGAACAATTTGCACGTGGTTCAGGAAATTATTTGTGCTGGCTTTTACAAACATGTTTTAGATAAACATATGAACAGTAGTAATCCATGACGTAAAATATGCCATTTAAATTATATATGAGGTCTTTCATTAAGCGCTTCATATCTCTAAATTTAAATAAAATAAATTGTGTGTGAGATATCATCGAATTTTTTTATTCGTTTGAAAGGCCTATCGATGCCATTATGCATGGAATATAAATCATTCAGATGTCCACAACGGCATTTCTGGGTGGCGCGCATCCGAAATGATTTTCTGATCAAGCTGAGATTATATTTTTATTTTTAAAACAATAAGGTTTTACCGTAGGTCGTTGGAATATTTTTCAAAAAAAAATTGTATTATACAACGTACATTTCAAATCATATAATCATGCAGAAAAATAAATCAATACATTATTTGGGAAAGCTACTTTTCAGAATCTTAATTTTAGTTCGAATAAAATCATTTAAAAAAAAGATCCAAGCCCTGGTTTTGTGACGAAAATATTTCAGTTTGTCTATTTATTTACGGTCTTACAAACTAATATATTTTTAAAAAAATTAAATTTTTGTTTTACTTAGACATTATTGAAAAATTATAAATTCTCACGATCAAAAAATAATTACAAATAGTACATAATTAATGGTTTTATCATCACGGGTTTGAGAATTTTTGAATTATGTATATTAGAGTGAGTAATTTATCGAAGCAAATTTGGAATGAAATAAATCCATATTTTTTTTATTTAAGGAACATTAACAGTCTTAGTAATACAATAAACATAAAAGGATGATAAAAAAAAAAAAAACAAATTATAAATGTTCACAGATAGGTATTTAGAAACAAGACTAAATGAACGTAAACTAGAATATTTAAGAAATATGAAAGAAAAACAGAACTAAGCAGCAAATAAAAAAAAATAATAATGGTACAAATCTGAATTCAACAAATGATAAACTAATACACAACAATAAAATAATGTGCTTATAACTGAAATAGACTGCAAAATAGGGATTTGGGTTGGGAGGGGTAAGGGGAGGAGAGGGATAAGGGAAAGTTGTCACGCAAGTAATATAAAAATATTAGATACAATTAATTCATGTGTTATTCGCACCTAGAATGTTATACAATGTAGTTCTGTAGTGACAGTAACTAGCAGTAAATACGTCAGCACGTGTGTCTATATTTGCAAATTTATTGTTATAGTAGTTACATGTCCTTTGCATAAATTCATTTTGATTGGAATTGGTGTTGCATCTATCAATATAGAAAAGGGTATTTTGTCTACTATATCGAATGGACGTGTGGAAATTTATTTTGTTCAGCAACTCCGGGCAGTCAACTTTTGAGTTAATAATTTTGTACAGGAGCATCTGATCAGCGACAAGCCTATTGAGTTATTATGTTAAATTGCTGGTATGAAGAATAATTAATCTTTTTCATCGGAACCGCCCTGTACCGTTGCAAGGGTACGATCGCAAGATCATCGTTCAACGAAATTTAAATTCTCGGCCGTTGGTTAATGGCTCTTAACATTTTATAGTATACATTTTATTTTACGCTTTTGTTGTTACATTTTTTATCGTGTTATATTTTCTTTGTTGTTTTAATTTTTAAGTATTTACAAAAACAATGATGCAAACAACTTATAAAAAATAATGTAAAAGCCTATTAGGACGTGTCGTAAATAAATATATAAATAAAGTTCGCATGGTATGTTTTTAGGTTTTCACGGCCAAAAAGTATTTTTGTTATTGTTTTTGGGGTGTTGTGCCGTGTTTCGCTACCTCCTTCTTTAGCCAACGTTTTGGACAGCGTCACAGTGTCCATCATCAGGGCAGATGAGTAAATGATATAAAAAAATAAAAAAATAAATTTAAAAAAAAAATAAAAATAAATAAAAAAAAAAAGTTCGCATGATCAATTTTGCTTTCGAATCAGTGAACCATTAAAATCTGATAAATACATAAAAAGATATAAGCCTGCCGTTCGTATTTTTCAACTCTCTCATATCAGCATTTTCCAATATGAAAAATAGAATCAACATGAAGCTGTGCTTTCATATTCAAAAATGTCATGAACGCAGACTCAACATAATAATTTCTGTACGAAGATTTCCATACAAAGTTTCGCCTGTAAAATATGCTTAAAGCGAACACATATTTCACAATTTATTCGCAAGATGGCGTGAAATACCCATTGCATGCAGAACGTAAATAGCGGAGGGAAAATATTGTATAAATTTACCAAAATACAGAATTTCAAAGCAAATCTTGCATAAAGTTTGCATCGAAATTGCGCGAGAAAACAAGAAGAATATCGTCCTATTATAAACATGTTGTGTATTTTTAGTACAATAACTAAGTTTTTGCTTTATTAAAAATATAATTCAAATACAAGCTAGTGTTTAAATCAAACTACGAATATTATTTTACAAATTTTTATTTTATTTATGAATTACTTATTTTATTATAATTTATTTTATAGTTTTTTTTAAATAAATTAGGTGCGCATGCATCGAGCAATAAGAGTTGATGCGAAGATGACCCAACAGTCGATCCATCGACAATTGGCCCCCCAAAAATTATATTTACAATAAATTTTTTTTTTTTTTTGCATTATTTTACAATTTCAAACGCAAAATCGACTTCAAAAATATCTTTTATAATAAGTTGGTATGAACATCGAACTAATTTATATATAGTGCCGTTTTTTTTTACTTATGCGCTGGTACACATAGTATTTAGACAATAAATTAAGACACAGTATTTAAACAAGTAAATTGTTTAATGATGCATTTGAATGAAAATATGTAACCTTCGGGTTGCTAGTCGATAGCCTTATCACTTTAATAATTAGTTGTATCAAATTCATTTTCATTGGAATATAGAGATTGAAACATAGTGCGTGCAGGTAAATGAACAAACATTTAATACAAAACCTATTTTAATATACAACCTAAGTAAGAATCGTGGAATAGCGTATGGAATATGGCTAGCCCATCGCTCAGGGAGAGGAAACACAATCTGCAATAGCCATCCCAAGCCAAGGCGTGAGCTCAGGCTGAATGACCTGGGGAACAATGTCACGAACGGTGCCTCCGAGAAACAGGGTCACATCAAGAAACAGGATCGCGGCACCCTGGGCTCTGCTGGTACAATCGCAAATAAATAATGTAATCTAGATATACTGCAATTCAAAGAGTGGACTGTATATAAAATTGTTTTGTGGACTTTGATACTGACACAAATATATGGAATAGTAAATTTGAAACTGGACAGGATCCGACTCACTCATAAATTCTTCGTCTTGGTCGATCTCACGGTCCTGAGGGACACCATTAGCGGTTATCACTGCACAAGTACTTGAGAAAACAAGAAAAAAGCTTCCTACGATGGTTGATAAATTTAGAACTGAGGGAGCAAGGTCACAGCACGGTAATTAACAATAGACTGAAATAAATTATTTTTCGCTGGTCCGGGTATTGTCGTCAGCTCGGGAAAGATTTTTGTGGGTAGATAGGATAGGTAGGAATTTAAAAGGTTAAAATATATATGTGTGTATATTTGCGTCAACAGCTGGATTGGATCTTCTATTTTCCTAGTCCCTCGTGGGACAAAAATCAGATCATTCAAAAACTAGGAGTCTTTGGGAAACCTAGAAGAGCTAAGGCCTTCATGGACTTCTTTTGTGAGGCCTGCAGAAGAAACCAAGAGGAAGAACCATGAAGAGGAAAGCTGAGGCCACCTTCATGAAACCTTCCCTTGTGGAGCCTTCAGGGAACTAAGAAGAGGAAAGGAGAGATGAGTCCTTCCTCCCTCGTGGGGTCTTTAGGGAACTAAGAAGGAGTGAAAAGGAGAGATGAAGCCTTTTTCTCTCGTAGGGCTTTCAGGTAACCATGTTTACTAATAAAGGAATGATGTAAAATAGGAGGTGGCACAATGGGCCTATGGCCTAAGTGCTCACGGGAACTACATATAAATAAAACATCTCCGCTCTTACAAAAAAAAAATTTAAAAAATAAGATATAAGAATCTTTACTCCCTTATCAGGCTTAAGAGCTTCTTTTTTCTGATATGGTGACCAATGACCAATGATGACCTTGAATATAATGTTTTGTAAAATATGTATGTTTAAATATAACCTGTATTCTTTATTACAATAAAAAAAATGTGATCACTGTTCAAAACTTCACCTGCCAAAATAACAAAAGGACATCCCTGGTAACACCAAAAAGTGTAAAAATGTGCAAAAAAAATGTTGCATGAAATAAAAATAAAAAAATTAAAAAAACTCTATCATAAATATTACAACATTTTTTAACAAATTTAAGCTACCTGGTTTCATTTTAAAACCTCCATAAACCATCTCCCCTTTGAGGAATCTCGTAATCTTTTACCTTGTCTGTTTGTCTGTCTTGTAATCACTATTTTTCTCCTTTTCATTTATTTAGGAACATGTCAATGGAAAGTACCTACACGGTTTGGGCGGCAACCGTAGGCTTTTAATCTGCATTCATTACGTGGTCCCGAGTCCCGAGTCCCGAGTCCCGGACCGCAGGCGGGTCTAGAACACCGTAAAGTGAATTAATTAAATTAGTGCAAAGGTACAACTATCTTGTAGTGGGATCGATCGTGTCCGAACTAGATTACTTAGCCAAACTTTTAATTTATCTTGACTAAATTCTTTGGGGTTTTACACTCAAAGCAAAGCACTATGAAGTTGTGCAAAATTATGTGTTTTCTGTTTTTTTTATATATATTAGCTCAACATAGCGGGCAGGCGAAATATTTTTCTCAAGGCCTGTGTCATCTTGGTCTTTTTAGAAAATGAAGTAGAGGAAGTTCTGGGTAGGAAAAAAGTGTGAGGGATGGGTAGGACTCTGGTGGTCAGCGTTCCGTTCAACCCTCCCAATATTTTTGATTTCTTCGTCTTCAAGTTTGACTTCATATGCATGTTTATTGACTTTCTGAGCTTTAAGTTCAACCCTCCCAATGTTTTTGATTTCTTCGTTTTCAAGTTTGTAAACCTCATTAGCATGTTTGTTGATTTTCTGAGCTTTAAGTTCAACCCTCCTAATGTTTTTGATTTCTTCGTTTTCAAGTTTGTAAACCTCATATGTATGTTTGTTGACTTCCTCATCTTTAAGTTCAACCTTCCCAATGTTTTTGATTTCTTCGTTTTCAAGTTTGTAAACCACGTATGCATGTTTGTTGACTTCCTCATCATTAAGTTTGTATTTGAATTGTTATGTTTTCTGAATCCTACTTCGTGACATTGAAGCCTGGACACTAAACCAAACTTTAACTTGGAAGATCAAAAGTTTTTGAATAAGTAAATTGATCACTTACCAATTATCGCGTTGATCTTCTCAGGCGTTCCTCAAATTCAGCAAAAAAATAGTGTTTGGCTTACCTGTAACCAAAGAAATACATTGGTTAAAATTTTAATGCCTAATAACACGCAATATAATTTCAATGTCTTTGTAAATGGAATGAAATATATAATATAGCGGAATTAGGAATCACACGAGTGAAAACATGATTAGACACAGAGATACATACACTAAACATATCGAAAGCAAATTTTTAAATAGCACGATACAGTCAAAAACAATACAAATACCATAAAAATACACGAATGTATAAACATCAATATCTACGATTGCCCTACTGTAGAAAAAAGAGACCAAATAAAATATCATATTTGACCATAACCCCAGACGGACCCATTTTCTAAACATAAGAAACTTGCACAAACTAAAACAAACGGAACAATTTATTTTGTGCTTTGTCAATCCATAATAAATATGGAATCACTGTTTGAGGAGGAGCAACAAACTCAGCTATCGGTCATGTGGATATTGCACAGAAACTATTTTAAAAGTAATACTTAAAAAAACAGAATGATTGACACAGATCAAATATTTAACAGAATTCACATAATAGACATAGGCCAATTAAACATAAAAACACTTTTTAAGTACATTTTTGACCAAAAAAGCAAATTTCAACAAAAACTATCAGTAATAGACCAGTTAACAAGCGAACATAATTTGGTAAACTCAAGCTTTGGACAAAGACACCAAAAATAACACGTAATAAAAGCATTCCTTGTGTAAGAACACCATTCAGAATTGAAACGTTGCTTGAAATGGCTTTAGCCGTGTTTAGTGACCAGATCTGAATAGCCAGCTACTTCCCCATCTTCCTCTTCCCTATCTCCTTCCTCTCCCCACTACCTTCAACCTCACAACATACCCCAATTGGGGATGCCATAGTCTCACTGGCTCCAGACGGGAGCAGTTGGGACTCTTGTGCGGTATTAACTGTAAAAAAAAAAAAAAAATTCAATAATCTTTCACTCGTTACATAAAATGAGGAAAACCTAAAATTATTTCAGATTCAAAATTAAAAGATGGATTGATGAACAAAACAGAAAATATTACAAGAATTTATAGATTGAAAGAATAAAAAACATAAATTATATACAAAACTCAATCATTATAAACAAATATTCATTTGAGATTTGCCGGTTTTTCTTTTCATTACAGCTTTTGTGTATTTTATTTTGTGTCTTAGTTTTTTTTTTTTTTATTAAATTTTTTTATTTCAAAATTTATTAAATTTTATTTATTTGTGAAATGGGGGCCTCATCACGGTTAAAGCAGTTAAATCACCATTATAACAAAAGTTAATATCTTCAATTGCGAGCTGATCAAATACAAAAAGTCCATAAAATACCGTTTTCCTAATATGTCATGAGTAACTTTTCTATTTTTGCTTATATCATTTGTTATGAATTTAATTGGTTTTAAAGTATGTCTTCTCATTACATAAAGAGCTGCGCTCCGGCAAGGCGAAGATCCTTGGTTCGTGTCCTAGATGTGATCGTAACCTTTTTCTGATTTTCTGTTTTCAGAATTTTGATTATCTTTCGCTAATATGGTCTTCATTTAATTTAATATTATAAGGACCGTTCAGAAGATCGTATCCAATGTATGTTTTACATACGAGTACAATGTGCTTGTGAGTGTTTTCCAATACGCCTGTATTAGGGAAGTACCCGTGACAGGTTTCCCCAAGTATCTCGTTTCATGCCCTCATGCGCCCAGACGCGCTGTTTACCGACTAATGTGGACCCTGGGATATCGACTACAAATCGGCAGGATATGGGAAGGATTTAAGATAAGTGAAATGTATTACTTAAATAGATGGTTGCTTGTAATATATTTGCTTTCCCTCTAACAATTTTGACGAGGGTTTCTTGCCGGGTTATTCGTTGAAGATTACAATTATTCAATAATTAACAGCGTTTAGAAGAAGTTATAAAAGAGCGAAAACATAAAGAGAATTACACTTACGATTAAATTATAGTGCGTGTTTCTTTTTAATTAACTACTCACAAGAGGCCCTGAGGAAAATAATTTCGTATTTATGAGCTTACGTCATCTTTGAAGATTTGTTTGGAGGGTCTTTTTGATGGAAGGAAGGAGTGAACATGGGTCTTGAAGAGACCTATTTTGTAGGAGAGAGGAATCACAGATGACGGCGAATAATTCCACAGACGAGCTGTTGAACTCAAGAACGAGTGTAGAAGCGAGTGTAATTTAAATGGATGTACATAATTCTTTTGTGTTCGATATATTCCACGTATAATTCTGGCAGGCATATTGGAATGAGAAATTCACGATTGTTTACTTTCGTCTACAGTTACTGACACTGTTATTCATTTATTTATTTAGTGAAATCAATTGTTTACAGCACGTTTGGTGTACACGTGTTTAATGTATTTAAGAGGAACGGTCGCGCGACCTTTTTCATAAAAAAAACTTAAACTGGTATTTGAGGCCAAAATATTTAATAAAAATAAATTATTATTTTTTTAATCAACGGATTTGGCAATTATCTAGTATAACGGATATATGTTTTTTTTTATTTTTTTGTTATTGAAAAACTTTTTTAGCACCGTTGTGATTTGAAACTCGATGAACCAAAAAATAGCGACATTAAAAAGAAACAAACACATACATCTCGGTCTCCTTTTTGTGCGGTGCTTCGTAGCCTCCCCACTCTTGTCTACTTTAGTTTTCTGAAGGTTCACTTCTAACGCGTGTGAATTGCACACCCTAATTTTTTATTATAAAATATTGACTATTAAGGATTTCAATTTTCCATCAGTTTAGAGACAACTTCACCAATTTTTGTGAGTTTATGGTAATTATCAAAAAGTAATATTACCCATCCTACTACGTTAATATACAGAAATGTTAAATTAATTAATCATATGGTAATTTATGTGGTAAAATAAATTTACATTCGACAATTTTTTGTTTTTGCGAAAATCGGTCATTTGCAAGTTAAAATTAACCCTTTAAAATGCTTTTTTCAATAATTTTTACTTTTAATTTTATATTTCATCATATTTACAAAAAAGTTGGGGTAAATAATATTTTTCATTAATTAGCATGAACTCACAATAATTGTCAAAATTGACTCTAAAATGATAAAATTTTTCTTTAGTGTTTCAAAAACATTGACGTATCTGCTAAAAATTAAAAATCAAATGTTGGCTTATTTTATTACTTTAAAAGTCTGTATTTTCTGATTTTTTAATGAAAAGAAATGAAATGCAAAATATCAAAACAATAAAATTATTCTTGATCTCAAAAACAGTAAGAATACAGAAACGAAACTTTAAACAGCTCTACTGCAAAACTACAAAATCGCACATCCGATATCTTTCTTCGGGGTAATGCGTGTTTTCATCCCGCCACAAAATATCCTACGGACAGAAAAAAACATCTTCCAACAAAATATCTACTAAACGAAACTAAAAATATCTAACTCAACATAACCTAACTTTACAGCATGTGAAGGAACTTTCTTTGAAGGTGGAAAATTATGAAGCGTAAAACTCGCTGTATTGTTAATGTAGCAGGCTGGATTGATGGTGTCCACATAAGAATTTACATTCCACATAAAATGTTCCAAACTGTTCACAGATTGCATGATTCCCAAAAGTTATAATTTTAAATCTTTAAGTAAACAGGTAATACTCACATGCATTCGAAAATACGAACATAATAGACCTTAATCATAATAATACACTGCTTGCCTGTTGAAGGTTGCCACTGCACTGGTTTGCAATTTCACCAAGTAGGTAGAAGGAAGTATGTAGGTATGGACGTATGTAGGTGGGTAGGAATGTAGGACAAAAGACAGGAATATTCCTTATAATATAAATTATTGTTTTTGAACAATAATTTATTGTCTTTAAAGGATGTCTGTATTATTTTTGTCCTATTTTTTGTTATATTAAGTTAGGTTACGTTTTAGTAGATATTTTGTCGGGGATATTTTGTCGTGATATTTTTTCCGCGGGATGAAAATGCGCGGAACTATTCTTCGGAACCGTCAATTTTATTTGTGCTAGAAACTATGCATAAAAAATCTTTGCATAAAAATAAACTGTTTGTTTAAGAATTATGGCCACAAATCCGAATTTTAGTTTTATATGAAAAAGGCACGCTGCCGTTCCCCTTAACTGAGAATCCAATTACAGATTTCATCACTACACTAATACAATTATGTATTTAACAATTAAACAGTAGTTATGGCGTCATGTTGGATTAAAACTCATATATCCTAGTAATATTC
This sequence comes from Glyphotaelius pellucidus, assembly GCA_936435175.1. Classification (NCBI taxonomy): domain Eukaryota; kingdom Metazoa; phylum Arthropoda; class Insecta; order Trichoptera; family Limnephilidae; genus Glyphotaelius; species Glyphotaelius pellucidus. Next base: position 13,167,769 of record OW386561.1, read on the forward strand.
CAATCAATTTTGATTGTGGAGAGGGGACATTTATTTGTTCTACATTGGACGCAAAATATTACAGCAGCTATTCTGTTTGCTAGTTACCTTATTATTGCAGCTATGGAGATTCAACTCATGTAGTATTTTCAGATTATGGAGATAATCAAGTTTTGGTGAAATTTCAACATTTTATAAGTGTTTATATATATAAATATTTTTTATTGCACGACATAATAATCTTCTAATTATAGTACATTTTTTTTTCTTTATTCATTGCTTCGGTGGTTACATTATTAATTTGTGGATTTTTCGACCGCCATGCTAGGCACATGTCCGTGTTATGGTGGTCGTGATCTCATTTTGATACTCTTAACACCTGGAAAGGTAATTTTTTTTTTACATTAACTCCAAACAGGAGGCCCTGAGGAAAATAATTTCCCTCAGGGCCTATGATGCTTCCCTAAGATGCTGTGTAGAGGGTGTTTTTGTGGAGAGGAAGGAGTGAAAATGGGTCTTGAAGAGACCCATGTTGTAGGAGGGAGGAAACACAGAGGCCGGCAAATCGTTCCACAGCCGAGCTGTTGAACTCAAGAACGTGTCGAAAAAACGACCCGTTCTCATGTGACAAATGTCAACCGTGTACATATGTTGGGCGCGCGTTTGGCGTCTCTCCCGACTATGCACCGGTGCCGAAGGGATCAATGACGCTAGTTCCTCAGAGCATCTTCCATTGAAATACTGGTAGAACATGGATAGCATTCTCACCCGACGCCTGTGATCTAAAGATTGCAATCCGTTCGTTAAGATGGGAGAATCTATCAAACGGACCGCCCGTTTCTGCACAGAGTCGAGGGTATTTTTCAAGTATTTTGGAGCTTCAGACCAGAGGTGGCTGCCAAATTCAACCGTGGGGCGCACTTGCGATTTGTACAGGGTTAGCAGTTTTTTTTTTTTTTTTACAGTTAATACCGCACAAGAGTCCCAACTGCTCCCGTCTGGAGCCAGTGAGACTATGGCATCCCCAATTGGGATATGTTGTGTGGCTGAAGGTAGTGGGGAGGGGAAGGAGATAGGAGAGAGGAAGGTGGGGAAGTACCTGGCTATTCAGATCTGGTCACTAAACACGGCTAATGCCATTTCAAGCAACGTTTCAATTCTGAATGGTGGTCTTACACCAGGGCGATACTGATAGTATCTTCCACTCTGAAGTTGTGTACTATTGAAGTGTCTGCGGGCCCTGTACAGTACGCCCAGTTTCTGAGAGGCTAACTTAACTCTTACTTCGATGGAGCCCCCATACCCAAGCTGTTATTTACAAAAATTGAATTATTATACAAAAAAAATTAGATTTTACAATTCACAAGCGGTAGAAGTGAAACTTTCAGAAATTTAAAGTAGGCCACGGGGAGACCAAGAAGCACTTTTTTTAACAATTTGTAGGATGATTTTTTTCATATTTTTGTCATCGAATTGCAAGTGCTCCCTTTCTAGAATTTGTGTATTCTTCTTCGGAGTCGCAAGACGTGTGACGTGTGACGTGTGACCTTCTATTGTGTTGTCCTTGCTTGTTCATTTCTGAGTGGTTTGAAGATTAGATATTGATTTAAAAAAAAATTATTTTGAATTTCGTAGGATTCAATCCTTGGTCCGCTGAATTCCAATAAATACACATTTTATTTCTATCTCATTCTCTTGCAGGCTAAATCCTATAGTTTTATGTGTTTGTCTCTTTTTAGTGTCGCTTGCTTCCGTTTCATCGAGTTTCAAATCAAGAAGGTGATGAAGAAGTTTTCACTTCAAAAATTTTATGGCAATTTAGAGAGAAATTAAATATATCTAGCGTTTCCGGTATGGCATTCAATAGCATCACTCTTGACATGCTATGCTGTGCTAGAACATCTGTTCTGCCATATGATATTTTAAACAAGTTGAGTCGACGGCTATGACTAAATTTTTCAAGCACTCCAAGCATCCCAAGAGGAGTGGGAAGAATGAGTATCAATACAGTTATGAATTATGTTAAAATTATGAGTCGGCGTATAGACATACCTTTTCTGGATTTTTTCTGGATTTGTTCCAGCTTATTAACATATTTAGTTTGGTGCAGAGTCCACACACAGTCCAGCATACTCCAGCTTACTTCTTACTACGCCATCAAACATGGCTATCATTCCATCTGGGTCTTTAAATTATTCAGATGTTCTGATGATAAAACCCAGGAGTTTGTAGCATGCCGAAATACAAATATAAATCTCCCTGGAGTATCGAAATAGCCTGTTTAATCCAGCAATCGTCCTAACTCCTCTCAACCATTCATTTCCAATATTGCTGTGGTCTAACTATCCTTTTGTGATTTTCCGGTTACGGGAACGGGGCGCTTTTGTTTCCTAGTTTTGTACCAAATGATGAAAAGAAAACCTTTAATTTAAAACAATACAAGGTGTTATATTAAGGTAGATATTTAACATACATCCCTGATAAAGGGTAAAGGGATCTAGGATTTCATGCATTTGATAACAATGGTGAAAGCTAAATAAATATTAGAACAGGATGGTAAAAGTGATATGTGTGTTTTCTGCTTTATAATGAATCGAATTTGAATTAAAACAAGTACTTTGTTTTAACAGCCCTTAATCCTAGAAACTAAAGTAATTCACGACTAGCGATTCGGGGGTCGTGGGTTCAAATCCCGGCAAGCGCAGTTTGTATTATTTCACAATTTAAGCATTTAAAAATAGCGTAAGGTTTATTTGCGGAACAGTCCAGATACTCTTAGTATTGCCCTGGTATAAGACCACAATTCAAAATAAAAGGTTGCTTGAAATAGCTTCAGCCATTTGGTGACTAGATCTGAATAGCCAGTTACTTCCCCACCTTCCTCTTTTCCAACTCCTTCCCTTCCCCACTATCTTCAGCCTTACAACATACCCCACTTGGGGATGACATAGTATTACTGGCCTCAGGCGGTTTGGATTGTAGTTAAAGTAAAGTAATGTTTTTTGTAAATTTTATCGTCTTACTCGGGGATGTGTTTATAATATATATTTATAACAATTATAAATATTTAACCAATGTAATTTGTCCAAGATAGCTATTTATATGCCTATATTTTTTTTATAATATAATAAAGATATACAGGGTGTTAAAGAACTTACTTGACTTACTTTAAACAGTGATTCCTGATATCATTTGAAGTAAAAAATGTGGATGAAATTTTGGTCTCCATTGACTTCTTGATTTTTCTTTTTTTTTCAATAAAAACATTAAAAAAAATGTTGTTTTCTGTAAAGTCGATTCATGGACGATAATTTTACGTGATAACTTCATATAATTACTATGGAGTGGAAGAGAGATAGATGCGTCATAAGCCGAACGCTTGTTCCGCGTTCTCGCTTGTACGCTCGGCTCAGTCGGAACGTGACAATGAGTGATGCTTTTTCGTGCATGCAGCCGGCCTGCTTCGATTTATAAGACGTTATCACGTCAAAAATTTGTAGTTTCTTCAAACACAGCAAACTTATTTGTGGCACCATTTTAATTCAAAATTAATAATATATAATATATAATAAAAGTGGTAAAAACTAAGTTTACTATTAATTTTTAAATTTGTTGTTGTTGGACAGTTGGGGGCGGGGTAACAGGTTGGGCGGTTACTCGGCTGAGTGAATGGAGACAACACGCAAAGACTTTTTTTGTTTGTTTGTCATATCATACTTCCAAACTTAATAAGCGTTTTTCACAATAAAAATAAGTCATAATGGGGCTTTTCTGTAAATAAATCCACTATTTTGACTTTTGAAAATCTTGCAATGTGCTTTTTCATTGATAAAATAGACACGACAAAATACAATATTCGAGTTTGGTGGATCATCTAAATCATTTATTTCGACACTATTATTAAACACATCTTGTAAACCTATAAAATAGCTGTATTTTTCTATTTTTATTTATGTGTTTGTATGACTTGTTGTATGACTTTTATCTAATGTAGTTTTATTTTTATTATTCCCTTAGTTTCAATGTATCTGTCAAACTAAAATTACACTACAAACCATGTAAAAACCCTCTGGGCGTTAAATAAATAAATAAATATTTGCAAAAGACGAAATGACATGCTAAAATGTGTTAGGATGCATTTTTTCTTTGTCAAGCGATTAAAATATATTTTAGTACGCTGAGAGCATTTTTTAAGATTCAAAATACAATAAAATCAAGGCAAGTACGGTGAATTACTAGCAAATCCACGCGTGGTTTCTCCAGTACATGACGGATACAAACTTCATAAATCCGCGGTGGATTTCTTGGCACACGGGAGGTTAAGGAGAGCTTTAATATTTACAAAACAATCAGGTAAATCATTAAAATGGTTCGAGGAAAGCAGAAGGAATTCGCAAAATGAAAAGGAATGAGTTCGCGCAATCTCACGTACGGCTGTCTATTGGAATTTATGCATAATAAATTTCAGGTATTTCATTAAGGAGGGGTCAGTTCGAACATTGCAGTCAGTAATGTAAACAGACAGTGGGGACAGAATGTTAATTGAAATGTTCAGAGGGAGGGTGTACCATTCCGTGTATGGGACATGCCGACTGAGTGCCATTTACAATTTACACGGACAAATGAAAAATGCGTTGTTCAGTTAATGGCGTAGGTAAGTAAAAAAAGTTATAGGTAGGCTGTGTAGTTTTTTTGCAGTTAATTTCTTGTACAGATAATGTTAAAAGTTATGAGTAAGTACATTCATCTTGCATCTCACAATGCAGGAAAAGATTGCCGGAACACGGGGCCCTGGAAGAAGGAGAACATCATGGCTGAAAAACCTGAGACAGTGGTTTGGCCAGTCTACTGTAGAGCTGTTCCGGGTCGCAGTGAGCTAAGTCCGCATAGCCAACATCCGTTGAACGGACAGGGCACGAGAAGAAGAAAAGTACATTCATGTTATGGTGCTTAGTAGTCAATTTCTGGTGTAGATAACTTAAAAATTTGTCTTTAGGAATTTTGAAAATGGCACCGTTTTTGAAAAATACGAAAGTAATTGTGAATTTTTTTTTTATATATTTATAATTAAAATTAAATTTGATATTTTTATTATCAAGTTCTGCAATTATTTAAATATGTATTTTTGTTACAGCTGTTTCGGTTTACAAGACCATTTTCAAACTCTGGTAAATCCACTGTCAGGCGACTTATTTATAAGGTTTTTGATGTTAATTTTTGAAGGTGTCTAAATTGATATATTACAGGTTAAACCAATTTGCTGATACACTAATTGAGAGTGAATTATGTGGAATCTGTTAATAATAATGCATTAGAAAATTATTTGAACCTGTAATAGATCAATATAGACACCTTAAAATATTACCATCTAAAATCTTATAAATAAGTCGCCTGACAGTGGATTTACCACAGTTTGAAAATGGTCTTGTAAACCAAAATAGCTGTAACAAAAATGCATACTAAAATACTTGCAGAACTTGATAATAAAACTGTGAAATTTAATTTTAACACAAAAACCATTTAATTGGGAAAACATGTTTTTAATAATTTTAATCCTAAATTATATTTTTGTTAGTTCACTAGCATAGCAAAGTCCTGTTGTAACTTGAACATTTGGCATTTCATCTGCCTGTAAATTTGTTTGTGTGTTTCCGTTTCAAGGTGGTGGCCGTGTTGGATACTACCATTATATTCCGCCAGAGTTCGCATGAACATTGTTCTACTACAAATTTGAATAATCAATATAACGATATCTACCTGCAAGAACAAAGATTGAAAAAAAAATTAAATTCAGTTGTGACATTTCTTTGGACAAATTGAGTAATTCATATAACAAAAAATACATAATGTTCACAATAAAATACGTAGGTTGTTAAGAATTTACTTATAAATCTTATGATTTCAAAGGAAATTTAGGTTTTCAAATCAATTCAATTTTATTATTTACTTATTACAAAATTTAACATTTTACTGCGGTTTTAAAATACATTTGTAACAGTGCTACATTGAACAGGTAGGCATACACACTAAGCAAGTATTAATAGAGCTTGCCTTTTAAAGGCAGCTTCACTGACGCTAGATATGTCGATATTCGAATTAATTCTGTTTAACAGCAAAATTGCACTCCCGACCACCATGACTATTGGCAAATTAGTCCTGCAGGCCGAATAATATAACAGTCTATGTTGTCGGTGGCGAAAATACCCATAGGGAACATAGAAATGAAAGCTCTCCTTGATATCTGAGTTTTCAAACCATCTGTGGATCAATCTGAAGAAATGCGAAGCAATGTGTACATCCCTTCTTATCCGTATATGGTTCGTTCCGAGCCTACCCAAAAAAAAGTCGGTAGGATAGAACCACGGGTAATGGCCATACTCCCTCATGTATAGAAATCTCAGAAATTTCTGCTGAACTCTCTCCAACATGAGCGAATATTTTACTTGGTGTGAACTCCAAATTACCGACCCATTTTCAAGTCAACTCCTTACTAACGAATTGAATAAAGTTATGAGAACCCGGGTATCTCTAAAGTTTCTTGCAGTAGCAGAACAAAGCCCAGCATTCTCAATGAAGTGCTACAAGTCATCTGAATATGAGTATGAAATGTCAGCCTACTATCAAACATGATTCCAAGATCCTTCATGATGGAGACATGTTTTAGATATCGGGCGTTCATCTTATACGTTAATACTAGGTATGACATCCTTTTTAAATGACAAAACTAAACCTTTATATATATATTGATTTCTTTTACTCCAGTCAATAATTCTATCAATATCTGACTGGAATTGATTGCTGTCTTGAGGGGTTTTGATAAACATTATATACATATTTTCCACGGTTCACAGAATCACTGATCAGGATATTTGATGCAAAAGGGGAAGGTTGCGCAGAAATTGGCTATTCAGAAATGTTAATTGAACACAGTCATTATTAACAAACTTATTCGAAGTCAAATAATCTATATACTCAATGAAGAGCAGGAGAGAGATTTGAAGCTTTAATATACCTATGTACAAGGCTTCGACTGTATTTTTACTATTTCCTTCACACTCCACGGAAAACTTTCGAAAGTGATTGGAAAGTTCCAGACTTGGAATTGTCTAATATTTTCCACAAAAGTTGGAAACCGAATGCGTTTGACAGCTCTGGCATCAAATGGACTCTATCGACAATTCTTTTTAAACTCGCATCCATTGTTATTGATAATAGAAGTTAATTAATAATACTGGAAATGAGGCCAAGCATTCAACGCCAAATCTGTCACGTTCAAAATTGTGCAAAAAAACCTGCCACCGTCTCTAAAGGAGAGCCGTGAGAAATTAAAGATCGTATTTAAAATTACTTAAAATATTCCTTAATAAATCATTTTAAAAATTGCCTTTAACACAGGATAACTATTATGCGCTAGAAACACTAATGTTTAAATTTTTCTCCTGGAACCAGTGTTGCCTTGGTTTGCAGCATGTTTTCATATTTTTTTGTGTCACTTGTGCCTTCAATTTTTTTTTCAAAAAACCATGTTGAACCTCGCATGATTTTTTAGCGTAAGTTGGTCAACAAAAGTGTGTGCTTTTGAGTGAGATACGCTTTTTAGCGTGGGAAATCTTAAATGCAGTAAACTTGAACTTTTGATGAAGTAATGCGAAATAATGCAAAATCATTTGTTTTTGTTTTAAAAATTTGTTCGCTTAGAAATATTAAAGATGCTTCAATTAAATACTGCAAATAGGACACATCTTTAAAGTTTTGGACGTAATCGAGTCTTTTTGCAAGTATGGAAAAAAATAAAATATCAGGCCTATAAAAAATACTTTCAAGTGCTTAATATCCTACCAATGAATCCATTTTCCGATAAATTTTTATTATATAAGTTATTTAGAAAATAACCTAATTTTTTTAAATATTTGTGCCTGAATTTTACAAAACAAAACCAAACAATACAATCTCGAGGTGTTGCTTTAGACAAGAATCAAAATGGACGGCATTCAACTTGTATTTGAGAATAAAATCTTATACCGTCCGTGTAGACTACATGTACATTTTGTATTAGTTAACGCCCCGCCACGGTAGCGTATAGACATCCCTGGACTCAATGTCGCTTGGTTTCGATTTTAAATTTCCGTGAAATCGATTTTAAATTTCCTTATTATTATAATAAACAATGCGTAAAATAATAGATAATGTTTTTTTACAGACCTTTACGAAATCAATCTGTAAAAAGCAAATCTCATTTACCTTCTCCAATCTTTCCAAAAGCATTTTCTCAAGTTTTGTCAAGTATTTTTAAATCCCTACAAAAAAAGAGGCGGGGATTCCGAATTTAGAATTTCCCAGGACTAGTGGATCACCTTAAGCGCTGGTTCACAATGTCTTTTTATGTGATTTAACTTTGTCTAAAATTAAAATTAATTCATTAATTAAAAGAAATGAATACACATTTCATGTAGGTAACTTTAATTAGGTACCTAAATTAGCAATATGTGTAATATTGTAATATGTAGAAAAAAATATTGTTTTTTTAGCACAGCAAATTTTTAATAAGTAGAAAATATGTAGAAAATAATATGTAGAAAAAATATGTAGAAAATATATTATTTTTGTTATATGTAAAAAAAAAATATTTTTTTAGCACAGCGAATTCTTTTGTGGCACCATTTTAAATCAAAATTAATAGATTTATTTGTTTTAACCACGTTCGGTTTATAAAAAACCGACATGTTTTGTCTGCGGGACCTTGACGATGTGATCATCACTCACGAAATACGTCGGTTTTTTTTTATAAACGACAAACGTGGTTAAGACATAGAAATCTATTGATTTGAAGAAAAATATTAATGTAATATTGGGGCAATTTTTTCCGATATCTTATCAACCTGAAAAAGTTATTTTTTAAATCTGAAAAGCTATTTATATACACGAATAATACAATTTAAATCGGATAATGCTAAAAAAATTATATTTAAAGAAAAAAATCTTTCGTAAGCAAATTTATTTTTATTTTTACGGTGTTTATTTTTCAAAAACATTTTTTATCCTTTTATTAAAAAAAAAATTTAAAAATGAATTTTTCAATAAAAAATTGTGGATTTTTTACTTAGGTACCGTTATTTTTTTTAATTTATATTCTCAACAAAAAGCTTACGAAAAACAAAGTTTTTTTATTTTTAGAATATAGTAAAGAATGGATATTTTATCTCTGAAACACGGTTTTTCACTGTTAGGACATCGCATCACTCATCATAGACATGCTCGGAACGGCCTGCGTGCGCGTTATCCTCATTTGACCGTTTCACATTCATGTTTAAATTTACAATTTTTCACGGATTTTTTAAATAAATTTCATTATTTTTATTCGAAATAAAATCTATATTTCTATATTGATAATGTTGCCAATATTGTTAGGGAGATTTTTTACAAACGTTATAACTGCTACTCTGACTAAGAGCATATAATTCTTTCGTCGGCAAAGTGCAGCTCTGGTACAAATGTCCACGCACAGGCTGTTTCACTTTCCAAGTCTGCTGAAGCATTGCCTAGACAATAATTCCTCCATTGACAAACACTCTTTCAAAATTACCATTTTAAATATGAGGGAAGCATTTTTTAGCAGATTCCAGGAATTTAAAAACAGCAGAACGACCTTAACATTCGACAAACACCCTCTTAATGCTTCGATAACATATTTGAAAATTTGTTTTGGCAGTGACATCGGAACCTTTGAAACACAATTGCTGGATTTAAAAAATAATAAAATATGGAGCTCTAAATTTGAAATTTTTTTTGTTGATTGGAGAAAAACAAATGTGAGCTTAGTTCACAAGTGGTCTGCTTTCAAAGATCTGGAGAAAAAAGACATGATCATCTTCAACGTCTGGAATAGTATTCCTGGCTCAATCAGTTGAAAAAACTCGCATTTGTTCTTATTTTTCTTTTCGGTTCTACATATTCATGTGAACAATCTTTTCCAAGTATGCACTTTATCAAGATAAATTTGAGAAGTCGTCTTATTGGTGAGAACCTGGAATCGTACCTAAGAATAACAACATACAAACCTGACTTACTCAAACTTTCCAAGGAGATGCAAGGACATTGTTCGCATTAAGTGTTTTTCAGTCATTTTCATAATTTAAATTTATGGATTCCTTTATTACATAATATTTTTTTATCACTGAATTAAACCTTTATTTATTGTGAAATTAAATTTTATTATCAGCGTACCCGTAAATTAATGAAGTGACAGATTATTTGGTTCTCAAATTTTTTTTTCAATCTTTGAAATGTATGTATTGGTTCATAAGTTTTTCGTCCAATATTCTAGACTAATCGATGATTCAACACCTGTTGTTATCGCAAACCGCCACCGTAGCGCTAGCGTACATAAACCTTAAGGACAGAGCATTAGTGCAATTTTGTGTGAACGACATTCAGGCTAAATCTAGGGTGAGGAGAAATCGCTTGGAAATCCGCATGCAAAGTGGTATACAACGAACTAATTTTATTTTTATATTGTTTATGCAATCATAATGGCTTATGATGTTTTTAGGTATTTGCTGAGACAGGGAATTGTACATGTCGATCGTCCAGTTGATTAGTCAAACATCTCCAAACACTAAGTTTTGAGCTTGTTTCGCTTTAAAACAATATTCAAATTCTCACCATTAATCAAATGTTGCTTGCCCATGTCTTAGTTTTACATGTTATATATGCTGTAAAATAACACCGGGAGCCATAATGGTCCGGTACATTAGTATGACATTTTGAAATATCCTAATAGTGACCCAGAAAACATAAAATTTTTGTTTTATTCGCTATAGGTTTTTTTTTGCATTATAATTGATTTGGTGTTATTTATGGGTAATCTGAGTATTGTACCAGATAGAGTATACTCAACTCAAATTTCGATTTTTGGGAGATATCTGACTAATCAACTGGATGAACGAATTGTCCTCAAAAGATTAAAGTAGGTAAAATCATTTTACATACATTTTCCCCTCACCCTGCGTCTCTCCTAACCATGTCAAGCCCCGGCGTGTGCAGGTAAATTTTATTTATTAATTTGTGTAAAATATTGTTTATTTTGCGCTCTTCCCCGTCTCTTTCCCTTCCCGCTTCCTTCAGCCTTACCAAACATACCCCAATTAGGGATGCCATAGTCTCACTGCCTCCAAGCTTCTTGATTGAAGTTATTTCAAGTCATCTACAACTTTTCACTAAGGAAGGTTTTTTGATAATCTATTAGACCAAAATGCAATTGACAATTTATTTTTTTTTTAGTTTGATTTTCTTCAATAAATAAAATAATGCAGAGATATGGGGGCCATCGGTACTATCTCGGCAGGGCACCGTTTTCCCTTTACTTTTTAAATGTGTCCTTGGTTTGACACATCTGGTCACACATGAGATTATCAAAACGGGGCCGCCCATTAAACAGCGGTACTACACTCTTCAGCTCGGCAAAAACAACTTGAGACAGAATTGGACGAGTTGTTTCAGCTAGGAGTGGTCCTTCCTTCGCGCTCTCCTTGGTCTAGCCAGTATTAATAGTTTCATAAAAGGAGTTAATCTGTCGGAGTTTTAACGATAATTTTCAAGGTCCTTTACTTTTCATAATATTATTAAATTTATATGTTCTCTCTAATTTTGTCAACAAACATATAATTTCTTCATAAAAAATGGCGTTTGAAAGGCAATTAGATTCCAAAATCCCACAATCTTAATATAACGTGATTTTTTACGAGTCTGCGCTAGTGTAGATTTAAATAAAATAAAAATGATAAATTTAGATTGGCGTGATTCGGGGATAAGGCTCTTAACTCGCAATCCAAAGGTTGCGGGGTCGAATCCCAGCTTGAACAAATTAATTTAAATAATTAATTTCACAATTAATTCATTAAAAATAATATATAGTATATTTGCGGCACCTTCCAGAGTCAAAGGCCCAGGTATAAGACCACCATTCATAATTGAAAGGTTGCTTGAGATGGCTTTAGCCGTGTTTGGTGACAAGATCTGAATAGCCAGGGACTTTTCCATCTTCCTCTTTCACACCTCATTCCCCTCTCTACTACCTTTAACCTAACAACATACCCGAATCAGGGATGCCATAGTCTCACTGGTTTCGGACGGGAGCAACTGAGACTCTGATCTATCACACAAAAAAATCAGTCGTTTCACAGAATTTGAACAATTCATCGAATTTCAAAGTTGATTTTTAAATTTTGTAAAGATTTTATTCAAGTTCTGTTATTATATCATTATTAGCAAATTGTTTCACAAAACTGAAGTAATAACAGAACACAATAACAGAACTCTCACAGATCTTTAAAATTAACTTTGAAATTTGATGTATTGTTAAAATGTAAAACAAATGGCCCTTTGTGTCTCAAGTTTTTCTGTTTTTTCAAGTTCTGCATTTAAAGACAAATACAGAAACTTCCTCTACTTTTGAATATGTTTATTTTACCAGGATCACAGAGGGGGGTCAAATGGCCAAAGCAAGGATAAAAACTGTCAGGAGAATAGAAATTTAGTGGAAAAAATACTCGGTCCAACGCATGTTCAATAATAAAATACAAAAGTTTAACTTGTTTTGGAATGGGGTCAAAATGTAGGCTCTGGAATTGAACCGAAACAAAAACCTTCATAAATAAAGGTCAAACTTGTATCCGTTAAAAAACATCAACATGACTGTAACATTTTTTTTACATTAGCTTCTCACTGGAGGCCAGAAGAAAAATAATTCCCCTCGAAGCCTACTGTGCGGATATTTTTAGGAAAGGAAGTTCTGGCATGGAAAAGAGTGTGAAGGATGGGTAGGAATCAGGAATCGGTGTGTGCAGGAGTGACGAACGTATGAATTCACCCCTCCACCGCGTTTCACAGCGATGCACTATGGAACGAGACCATCTCATAAATCGAAATACTGTACATTTTTTTTCAGTTATATCTATAGTGGTGTTAATAATATAAATGATTGATAAATTTTACGTAAAAAGTAAAAAGTACGGGTTCAGGCTGAGATATTTAATTGAATCAAAATGTGAAATATTTCGTAGTACAAATTTAAGACATTTGAGCAAGTTTATATACAGCCTTTTATATACCACTGAAAAGGTTGTTTTTCAAGCTTTAATAATGTGTATTTTTTATATTTGAGTTTAAAATAGTAGTGATTTAATTGCTTAAAGGGAAGCAAATGATACCTTAACCATATTTCGAAAAAAATCATGTAAAATTTCAATTAGTCGCAAGGTTTGCCTCTATGGATATTAAAACACCATTTTATTAAAAAAAATACATTTTTTCAATGTACTAATTAAAAAAAAATTGCAGATGTTTTGCGCAATTGCGTCAAAAAACCGTTTTTCCGCTGCTCTTTTTATCGGAAAATTAACTTGTCGCAATAGTAAAAAAGGAAAAGTTGTTTTTGAAATGACATGTTAAATACCAACATAACAATTCACTTAATTAAAATAAGAAACATAAATGTGGTTCAATTTCAATCAGCACGCCAAATTTTTTTTTTATAATATAATTAGAAACAAAGAAGTTACAGATTTATGAGACGATAATGAGCATTTGCAACCACTGGTTGCAAATAAATAGGTAAATAAATAAGAGAAAATTATTTTTCTTGGTGCCTATGTCATTTTTGGGGATGCTGTGTGGAGAGATGTAAGAAGAAGTTAATCTTTAAAAATATTTACGTAAAGGAAAACATCGGGAAGCAAAATTTTCCAGTTTTCAGAATGCGGACTACTCGCGTCATTAAATTCAGATTAAAAGATTATCTTTCTGTTAGTTATCGTGGAGATGGTCAATATTCCTAGGTTGATGTCCCTGTGAATGTAGAAATCGGGGGGAGCGTGTAAAACAAAATGAAGATTACAACATTGAAGGTTTAAAAAAATTTATCTCAAAATCTTGAGCATATTTTAGTTACATAATCTATTGCATTACTTGACGCTCGACGGTGTACGGTTTAACTACACGGGGCCCCATTTCTCCTGCGCTTCACACCTACTTTGGACTTTTTTTACGTTTCACAGAATATAATATTCTCTTCTATCGCGCATATATTTATTTAATTTGGTTCCATGCAAATTAAAAAAAACTTTAAGAAATACGGGAGGACCGCGAGTCAACAACTAATAAAGAAGTCCACAAGCCTTGAAGTTCCACTGATTTATGGTACTATTTTTCCCCTTTTCCGTCCATTCCTTTGTGGAACTTACCCATTCTACTGTCTCAAATACGAAAAGAGTAAAGCAGAGGAAAATTTAGATGATGTAACTGTTAAGATAGTAGAAATAGATTGAATTTAATTCACTATATTTATAATGTTACTGCAAAAGAGCGTCATGCCGGATGGAGTATGGCATCTCTATTTGGAGAATTTGTGAAGCTAAAGGAAGCAGGGAGTGAAAGGAAAGGGGGAGAGGGAAGTGGTCAAAAACCCGACGTTTAACCTAGATTGTGGTATAAAATGTCATTAATAGCCTTGCGATTGCGTGGTTGAATTTCAGAACCCGGCTTTGAGTGCATTGGCTTTGTTTGAAATTTCAAACAAAGCTACCATTGTAATTCAGTTTCGAATTCAAGATTTCGTCAAATGATGTCGGCACTTCCGTTATCAGGTCACATGGAGACGTACCCCAGGCAGGTATAAGTACTACGAGTTTGTGAATTTGTAGTATCTCTCCGGATATGGAAAGATTGACGGAAATTCTCCGTTGTGAATACCCAATTGTGAATTATAGTATGAAGCGACTATTTATTACATATGACGTCATTGCCCGTCCCGGTGTCTAGCTATCACTGGATGACAGTGAATCCGAGGATTGGTCTATTTTTGGAACCAGTTCCTATTGGATTTATAAAACAGTCACCAACACTAACTGGGCGAAGCCGAACCAAAAGCCGCCCGCAGGACCTGGCAGCAAAAACCTGCGGAGTGGGTTTTTACCGGCTAGTTACTTCAAATTCCCTAGCAGGGCCATATCGACAACTTAGCAGAATCAATATACAAACTAAGCTGTCGACGTTATTTTTTCAGCATCACTAACTTTTTTATTAAAATTATTAACTCTAAATTCGATTGTTGTGAACTCCTGCGATTTATCAATTTTCATGTACCTACACGAACGATTAGACAAATATTAACATTTCATATACATGTAGCTCATTCCAACTATAGTTTGCATTCTCCAATACAGCGTTTACACAGTCCTGGTAACAAATATTTAAATAATATGGATGAATTTGATAATAATTTGAATGTGTCAACTTCAAAGGACGTACTCGTATGTGCCAACTATTTCTTACTACTTCATAATCCATCTTTATCTCTATTTTTACTTATCATATATTCTATGTTACCTACTTAGTGTCAACTCTTATATTCTATGTTACCTATATTTTGTTTCTTGTATTTTATGTTATTTCCTGTATTTTGTCAAAAACACGTATTGCACTGTATGTAAAAGCCCTGCGGGCGTTTAAATAAATAAATAAATCACTTAGATGCTCGGCGCTGCTCAATATATTGATAATTTTAACAATATTGATAGATAAATAGTCTAACGATAGCAATACAGTTACATTTTATCGATTATGGATTAATTGGTTATTTATTGTTAAGAAATTGTTTTAGATGACGACCTCCGTGGTCCCGAGGCAAGACTCTCGACTCACAATCCGAAGGTCGCGGGTTCGAACCCGGCGTGCGCAAATAAATTTTATTTGATTAATTTGTGTTATTTCACAATTTATTCATTTAAAATAATATATAGTATATTTGCGGCACGTTCCAGAGTGGAAGATACTATCAGTATCGCCCTGGTGTAAGACCACCATTCAGAATTGAAACGTTGCTTGAAATGGCTTTAGCCTTGCTTAGTGACCAGATCTGAATAGCCAGGTACTTTCCCACTTTCCTCTTCCCTATCTCCTTCCCCTCCCCACTACCTTCAGCCTCACAACATACCCCGATTGGGGATGCCATAGTCTTACTGGCTCCAGACGGGAGCAGTTGGGACTCTTGTGCGGTATTAACTGTAAAAAAAAAAAAAAAGACATTTGCATTTTTTTTTACCTACGTTAAAATAATCCTGAATAACTCTGGAAATTGCGTTTCCTCTAGTTCAAAAATCTGTACATTTGAAATAAGTCATTTTTTTTTAATTTCTCTCGAAATTTGTGATAACGGTGTTTATCGATTTAAAGATAATTTTATGTGAAATGGAAAGCCTCTCAATCCTAGCACATTTCAATCGATGTCATCGTTCGTTTTCTATTGTGGACGTGCTAGCAAAAGTCGGTAAACTTTCAATAATATTGGTTAAAAAAAGCCTAATCGTGGCAATGTTGACAATTTAAAGGCACGTATAAAGTTAACTGCAGGACGATTGATTGCATGTCCTCTATTCAAAAAATTCATTCATCATTTTGTGGAAGCTCATTTTTATGTTAATCCGGTTTAAGTTCGCTCCCTCTCTCAGAGATGGCGCCTGTTGCATACAAATAACCAAGTCATCTTCTTCTTTATTCGTTTCTTTCGTAGCAAGGGACTTCTTATGTCCTAATGCACGAAATAAATTATTCTTAGGAAGGAATACTTTATTTTCATGTGAAACTTGTGGAGTCTGTTAACTTTTGTACCGAACTTGTTTGAGTGTTTTGATGAGAACTGTTACCAAACAAGCATTTTAAAAAGAACATCAGATTAAATTGTAAAAATGGAAAGAAAAGTGGAATCAGTTTTGATTTTTCTTTTGTGATTACTCACAAGATCTGTATAGTTTAAAGACAATGGAACTATGTCATCACCCAATTTGGCAACTTTATTAGGCGGGTTAATATGGGGATTATAGTAAGGAATTTATTAAAGCATGTTATAGAGGTCCGGATTATATGAAGAAGGAAAAACAGATGCCGGTAGATCGTTCCAAATACGCGCCCAAACAGAAATGAAGCACGGACTGGTAAATACTCTTAGTGTCACCATGGCGAATGACCATCATTCATAATCCATTATTAAATATCCTAAATAGTTCAGGGGTACCCAGGGATAGATTCGTACGTCCATCACTCCTGGACTTCTAGATTCTTACCCACCTCATTTACCTTTTTTCTACCCAGAATTTTCTCTCCTCCTTTTCCTGACAAAGATTCACCACATAACATCCCCAAATATGACATTAGGCGCTGAGAGAAATTAATTTACACGTGGGCGTCCTGTGCGAGGTTTACGTAAAAGAAAAAAAAAACAAAATATTTAAATAAATGCAATTGCCAAAAATAATTAATAATATATTACAAGTGAAAAATATAAAATAACTAAAAAAAAATAAGTATAAAGAGTATTAAATTCTATATGGAGGTGGGAATAAAAAGTTACAAGTAAGTATGAAGTGTAAAAAAGTACAAAGTTTAAAATAACTAAAAGATGCATAAGTACCTAAAACGTATTAAGTAACATATAAAGATGGGTATAAAAGATAAGAAAAATTAGAAAGGTACTTAACAATAAAGTATCAATTATTAATAAAATTAAAAAAATTAAGGTGTTTAACATTAATTAGTAATTAACAATAAGTAGGTAATAGTAATAATATTTATTATTGTATACGCTGTTGTCCCATTGTCTCTCGACAGTTGGGAGTGGTTGGAACTCTTGTGCGGTGATTCACATAAAAATAATAATGCCTCTCCAAACTAATGCGCAAATTCACAAAAAAAATTTTGCAAAATTCATTGTTCAAATAAAGATTTAATCCATAAGTCGCCATTATTCGAGCGATAATTAATTATTCCAAACCACAGCAAAAATACTATTTAACAATTGCAGAAAAAAATATATATTTCATCATAATATCTAGGTTCTTTGTTCTTTGTCCTTTCTCTCGCAGTAAACCCAGTTTTATTTTAATTTACAGAAATATAAAAGCTTCCGCACTTCAAGTAAAGTAGTCTCTTGGTTACGTGCCGTCATTCAGGTGTCTCTCTACTATAAGCCAAAGCCGTGAAGTTCTCTGTACTCCACTTCGTTTAGTTCGTGTCTAAAATATGTTATGACCAGAAGTGAAAATTGTGTGCATTGTGGAATGTGTGTAATGTTTGCTGGCTCATACGTATACCTAGGTAAATTATTTAGCACATCAATAGACTCCTGTGTATAGGCAAATTACTTAGCACGTTTATAACTGGCTCCTGTGCATAGGCAAATTACTTACACGTTAATATATGGCTCCTATGTATAGGCAAATTACTTAGCACGTTAATATATGGCTCCTATATATAGCCAAATTACTTAGCACGTTAATATATGGCTCCTATATATAGGCAAATTTCTTAGCACGTTAAAATATGGCTCCTATATATAGGCAAATTTCTTAGCACGTTAAAATATGGCTCCTATATATAGGCAAATTACTGTAATATTCTCGCTTTTCCCCTCTTTCATGCTTGATAGCTAAAGAGTTGGAGCTTTCCTAAACCCTTCTTCTGACTGTGATCAAATAATTTACTCTTTTAAGGCTTTCTATATGCGGAGTATGGGGATGGAAAATTCCTCCCCTAATCCACATAAGCCTTCATGAAATTTTCTCCCGACCCCTCCGATAACTATAGGATGCTCCTTTTAATCCCCCAGTACTTTACATTTGAATAAAATGTGTACTTAACTTTGTATACGTCTTTTATGACATGAACATAAAATTACACGTATAAATTTTTATAAGTAGACTTCATCATACGTTGTGATTGATTTTTGTTTCATGATATAGAAATCTAATTATTTTATTGTTTGTGGTAACCCTGGTTCTAGTGAAGCGTTGAATCGAGAGAGACTGAATTGATTATTTAATTACGAAACTAATTTATTTTTATTTTCCTTTTCCAAACGCGATTGAATGACCTAAACCCCAATATGGAGTCCCTACCCATTTTGTATGGCCTACATATTACCTGCCAGTACCCCAAATTACAAGCAATTTCAAAACACTTATACAAGACAATGAATCAGTTAGTGATGGTTAGTACAATGTTTACTCCGATCATTTAGTCCACATCCTTCGACTCCAAGTTCATAAGCTGTAAGGTTATAAAATACAATCATGATTTAGTTGGTTAGTACCCTAGTTATTGTACAGTGGACGAATCAGGAACAAACCCTTTTCTGGCATAATCTGGCTCCGTTTCCTCCAACAAGTACACCAGGTGATCCCAGTTCAACAAGAATATCCCACATGTCACAGATGCCATCACTAATTGATACCTACAGTTATCGCGTTTTAGTGACTCCTCACCCTCGTGCGGTACTTTCAAGTCTCACCAAGAGCCCGATGACCCCCAGATTCCGACTCCTCCTTGGATTTAATTTTTACTGAAGGCGAACCGGTTTCAACCTCTGTACAATCATATACTTACGGTTTTTTGTGATAACGAGGTTTCCTAGGCCTTTTATCACGTCCAGAAAAAGGTGCAACATGACCTCCAGGCCTTAGGCGTTTAGCTTTAAAACGAATTTGCACTATTCAATGGACAGTACATAGAAAGATATATATGTAAACATACTTTGGGTGAGGTTTATAATCCACAATGCGACATTATGTACACCGCATTGGGGACCTGAATTTCGTGAAGGAAGTTGTGAGTTTCCAGCCAATGATCAGATATATACTTAATAATATTGGAGTATAACAATAAATAACCAATAAATTAAGATCTTATACTGGTAGTTTGATTTTGGAGAGCTACCGAACTCCAGGATTGATTTGTTTTGTTTTAATGATTTTATTTTAGAGTTCATTAACTCTGTTTCATTTTTCTTTTGAGACCCTTATCATGAAAGGTCAACTCCCATGTTTGACTCGACTTGCAATTACCCCAAAGATTTTAAAATTTTCTTCGACAAAGTTGCTTTCCCGTGATTTTTCAACCGTCTAATAGTAAAGTATAGAATATGCTTGAAAACTAACAACATGATTGTTTTTTTTTTTTCATATAAGGTTTTGAATGTAATTTAATTGGGTACATAAAAGAATTAATCAATCATTCAATTGATTGACTTCATTAATCGACTGACCCTACATTTGGTCATCCCTGACACTTGTCACATCCATTGTCTAATATAATGAATAACCGCCCTTCTTTAAATAATCTAAAACACATACAATGTTAAAATATCATTGGTAAAACGTCACCACCTATGACACCACTAACCCACTAAGCAACGGGTACTTCTCAGTTATGTAACACGACCTTGTATTTATAGTTGACCCAGTGACATAGTTAATTGTTTGTTTATATAACACTTCGACCTGGTGAATGAGCATCGGTATGCACTTTTATTTCAACAAGTATGTACTCTCAGTTAAGTAAACACGACCTTGTATTTATAGCTGACCCAGTGACACAGTTAATTGTTTGTTTATATAACCTTTGACCTACTAACATAGTGGATAGGCATCGGTAGGCATTTTTATCCCAACAGGTACATACTCCCAGTTATGTAAACACGACCCTGTAATTAGAGTTAACCCAGTGACATAGTTAATCGTTTGTTTTTATCCCCATTCAACATATGATTGCTATAGTTAGGTATTTTATATACCTTCTAAAAATGCCTAAGTTACTTGATTTTGGTTCAACTTACGAACATTATAGATAAGTAGTTTAATTATCTGTTCGGTGGTTCCCGAGCGACCTGATTTCAGTTATTTATTCCCCCAAACACGCTAAAATATACACGAGCACGACTTTCCATTCGCGATCTAAGTTGAAAGTAAACTACATCTTGATTATACCATTCCCTCCTGTAAAATTAAGTGTAATAATATTAGATATACATAGATATTAGTTCATAAATACGGTCACATATACACACAAACAAGTAGTCTGTTTTATCCAGAGACGAGCTCTGAAAATCGAGTTGGCACCACCCTGCTCACCGTCTCTCGCTGATCATGCTCCTGGAAAATCTTAAAAGAAAACTGACTCACATTTTTTTTTCGACTTGCTATTCAAAGCTCCACAGGGTATAACACTGCTCTTTGAAAAATCGGAATCCAACCTGAAACTTTCATTATTAAAACAACAATCTCACATTATTTCGGACGATACAAGGTTTTACCTATCTCAAAACGTGATTAATTTGGTCATTCAATCTTTACATTTATTTATTATTATTAAATTATTTAACTGAATTTATTATATCCGACGAAGTTATTATTTTAAGCTATATTAAACGTGATTAATTTGATCGTCCAATTTTTATTATTTATTATTACTTTAAACATTTCAAAATTTTTAATAACTTATATAAACACTTCACGCCACAATTTATTTTATGATATTAATTCTGACGACGTTATTATTTTCTTTTAAACTATATCAAACGTGATTAACTTGATCATTCGATTTTTATTTTTTTATTATTACTTAAACATTTCAAAATTTTTAATAACTTTTTATAAACACCTCTGATGTATAATATTTATAACCCGATAAAAGTATAGTTGATTACGTTATCTAAGGTGCCGTATATTAATTTAGTAATATATAAATTATTCCAATAACGGTTAACTTGATAAATTGAATTTAACGATGTTGTTATTTAGCACTGAATTTAACACGGATAAGTTACTACAATAAACCACCATTGTTTAAACCGGATTGATAAAGAAGGTAAATTTTTATTTTAAATTTTTACGCCAAGTTTTAGATCTAAATTTATTTATTCACTGAATTTAAATTTAAATTTTTATAGAATTTCACTGCTTTAAGATAGAGATATTTCAAAGTAAATGAAGCACTTCTTTGAAATTTTTTTCTTTGAAAAGTCCTGAAGACACTGAAGTTAATAGTAAGTATCTTTTCAGATATTTTCTAAGTCCTGGAAAATTAACTGATAAACTCAAAAAATACTAACAAAGACAATTCTCGCGACACACTAGGACACTTCAGGATACTTCCCGCGCTCGAAAACCGACCGACTAAACAGCTCCTGCAAGGCTTTAAATAGGTCCCTCAGCTCCAAAAGAGCTTAATCGTAATTTCAATGATCTGAGATAATAAGCTATATCAACTCGAGAATCGGAACATTCAATTCACTACAATGCTAAATCAATAATTAGCCACCACCCATCGGACGCACTCTTCCTAAGATAGTTACCAGATCCGAACTTAGAGATTGTACTATAGTTCGCCCACTTCTTCCCTTTGTTTCAGAATACAAAATTATTATTCATATGAGACAGTTTTTTTTTCCGTTTTCCTTCAATTTGGAAAGTGTCCGTCCGTGACGTACTGAATCTAGATCTCGAATTTGAACAGGCGTTTGCAAAACGCAAATACCGCTACTTTTCCGACTTGATTATGGGATTTCTACAATTATCTCTTTCTCTGGGCACCTACGTTCTCCTTGAATGTATATCCATTACATTTCTAGACCGTATTTACGCTTTTTTTTGTCGTTTACACCCACTTCTTTTACTTTTCCACCCAATCTTCACAATTTTCTGTTCCCCAAAGTTTCCTTATTACTATCTTTGTCTGCTCTCCCCTTCCCAGAGTATTCCTCTTTCCTTTATAACTTTATGATTAGTCAAAGCCTGATCCGAGATGGTATCTTCCTCGCAACGCTCTGATGACACCCCTGATTGCGCAATTTCGCTTTTAACACTCGCAATTTTGTTTTCTCTACACATGTTTTCCCAACAAGCCTTTCAACATAAAATCTATCTTACCAGCTACTCGAATTTTATATATAATCTCCGTTTTTCTTTTGCTCACTACCAAAGTCCGACCCTGGAATATCCGTCAATTTTATTGCATCCTCGGGGCCCCGCCTAAAATGCATCTCATTCTTGCAGGAAAAGCCATCAATTTCGTCTAATCGTTATTTACATTTCGAAAATTAAATAAGTCCAAGCAATTAATCATGTTTTATATCTCGGTCGTTAGTTTTAATTGTTTTTTTCTTAAAGTAAATAATCCATAAGCCACATGTATTTCTTGATCACCCTTTAAAGCAATAAAATCTCTTAATTACCTAAAAACCATGTCAGAAAAATTGTTATTATAACACAATAAAGTGCAAGAGCTCGACAACCATTTATCTAAGCTCATTTCAACGTGATCGTTCCTCTGTCCCACTGTATTTTCCTAGTCTAATGTTGCGCAAAATACCCTTTTTTTTCTCTCGCTAATAAGTTGCTACGTGACATATGATCCCTTGGCCCCAGACGTGGCTGTTAATCCCCTTTTTTTTGTCTCTAAATGTTTCCGAGATGCTAGATTCTAGACCCTCCTCTCCGAGCAACGATATATTAATTTTAATAGAATTTTATTTTGAAATTCGCCCCTTTTTCTTTTCCTTTTTTTCACCAGCCTTGTTTTCACAGCTTAAATAATTATGGTCAACTTGCACCCACGCCCCTTCTCGTTCATTTCCTTCAGATCAGCGACTGTTAGTCACCACGCACAATATGCTTTGTCTGAAGTTCCTACGGTATAAAGTCATTTTGTTACTAAACGCCCCCTTCCTGGGCTTTTACAAATAGTGCATGGTTATTATTTCGTATTTATTGCACATAACCGAACTGCCTTAATAAAATAATCTATATTTATTCAAAGATAAATTGAAGATATCCACCGACTTGGTATAATCGTTTCCATCCATTAGTATTCTGGGCAATGAGGAATACATATGGTAGTTAGTCCCAAGACTCCTGCACTAATATAAATCCTGACTTTTAGTATTACTAAGTGGAATTCGGAAGCTTATCAATCCAAATAATACCGGACTATCAATTAAATCATTTGTAATTTTATATAAACACTAATTCAGTGAAATTCTTCCGTCATAACTTTTTTTTGTGTTCCCTACCCTCATTTCTAATTATATAATTCTTT
The DNA here is from genome assembly GCA_936435175.1 of Glyphotaelius pellucidus. NCBI lineage: Eukaryota > Metazoa > Arthropoda > Insecta > Trichoptera > Limnephilidae > Glyphotaelius > Glyphotaelius pellucidus. The sequence goes on from OW386561.1 coordinate 13,191,670, forward strand.
CATTTACGTAAGTTTGCATTTTTTCCATATTTAAAGTTAACATTTCCACTCGTTTTCTATGGTTGTCAACTCCGTAATGCACTGAATGTTTACATCCAAATTCGAGTCAATGGCCGCAATGTACCGGTTGTTTATATAAAGTTCATTGCTCCCTATACTTCGTGAGAATATCAGGATCATTAATAATACGTTTTATTGCCCAGTCCAAAGTCCGAAATTCCTTTGTTCCGGTCCTCGAGTCTGTCATTGGCGTTACCATCTCCCTGATGGGCGTAACCCTATGCCCTATCTCTATCGTCTAATAACTCTTCTTTTGTTTTAAGCAGTCTACATTGCAAGCTTCAAATTTAAACGACAGGTGTCAATATCATACTGATTCCCACTCGAAACGTTCCAAAGTTTTTCTCTTCGTCTGTTAGGACGACACCTATGAATATTCAAATATAACGCAATCACGTCTTTGACCCCTTAAAAGAAAACATAGAACCCACGTGACCAACGCAGCACTGATGATTTCTTCATTACATCACATTACTTAGCACGTTTTTAACTGGCTCCTATGTATAGACAAATTACTTAGCACGTTAACAACTGACTCTTATGCATAAGCAAATTACTTAGCACATCAATAAAAGGCTCCTGTGTATAGGCAAATAACTTAACACAATATTAAGCTCTTTGGTATAGGCAAATTACTTAGCACATCATTAACTAACTTCTATGTATAGCAAATTTCTACGTATGGTACTAAGCACATTATTAATTAGCTTCTATTGAAAGGCAAATTGTGGAAAATTACTTAGAACATTATTTATTTATTTATTTATTTGAACAAAAATACATACACATTATAAGAAAACTTTGACTGTCCAACTAAGAGATTTCCCGTTTTAGGACAGTCGAATTGCCTGGTTTAGTTCACATTAGGTAGTTACGTTGTTTTTTGTAGAACTTAAATACTAGTAAATGAATGAGGGCATAAGTGCTGATTACATTTGTATTTGTTAAATCTACAGTCAAGTGCAGTCAAGGCAAGTTATTAATTGGCTTCTATGTATAGGCAAATTATTTACCAAATTAATAACTGGCTGCTGTGTATAGGAAAATTACTCAGCACAACATTAACTGACTTCCATATGTAGGCAAATCTTTATGAGTTGGAAATTACTTACACATTATTATTTGGCTTCTATGTTTGGACAAATTACTTAGCATACTATGTCTTTTTTGCTATTTCATATTTTGTTGAGAATTGTTAATGTTGATCGTCATCGTTGATTAATAATATGAATGAAAACATGCCGATTGACGGAAAATGCACGTGTAATGGCGTCGAAGATGTGCGTTACTTATTATTTGTGATTTTTTGCTCTTAGCATTGCATGAATCTTAGAGTACGAACAATTCTCACAAAAATTTGGTGAGTAAGGAGGTCTCTTAAAACTCTGGTGGATATAACATTTTACTTAGATATGTTGTTGTCTGTATTATTTGGTCGCTTTTCAGTGCCGTTAACCTCTTTATGTTGTAGCCACTGCAAGAAAACGGCAAAATTTAACCACAGATGATAGTAATAAAGGCAATATTGGCAGTTAAAAGATGCCACTTGCTTATTTTATGGCCAAATAAGCAAGACGTTTCATTTTATCGCCATTTTAAATTGACTTTGCAGCCAGCTCATACGGCATCGGTGGCTTTCGAGATACAAAACACGTTCTTAATTATAACCGTGTGACGTGCAGTGCAACTGGGATACCGTGGAATTAGTATTCTCTCATTTTGCAATTATTAAGCAATTTATTTATTGTCAGCAATATTTCTTCTACATATGGCGGGGGATAGTTGGTAGAGGTCAAAGTGAGATGCTTAAATTACTCAGCCAGTTATCGGGAGTCATTTGGTTCAGCACAGATGTGCCTCCGAGTAACTGATGAAGGGTATTTTCTTCCACAATGGGTTTTGTTGTTTAAAAATTTCCGTTTATATACAAATCAGATTAATGCGTCACACGCGCACAACGATTGAGATTGCATCGGATATGGTTTACAGAGATCCTCGTATTCCGGGGGGGAGATAACACTGTTAGTTAATTAATATAAATATTCCAATCATTAAAGTTAATATTAAATAAATTAAGTAAAAAATTTATCATCCGAGAGAGGACAGACTGAATTTTTCAGGGATCAGGAAGTTTTCGTGCAAAAAAAAGTTGAAGTAAATTCGTTTTTTAGTATTATTTCATCAGTCACGCAAGGATGACCCTGTTTATGGCGGGTGAAGCTTACAGATTGAATTTATTTGTAATAATGTGATTAATAATTATTTTTATTAAATTATAGAACTCAGTTTGATTTATCAATATTTGATATGATTGTGAAGGACGAACAAGCCATTGGTCTGCAGTCTGTAATGGTTCAGTGTTGTTTGAACAAGTAGACGAGGAAATTTTTTTTTAAATATTTAAATTCGATCATATTACTGACCTCTGTTGGGTGTGTTTGAAAACGAAATTGAAGGAGTCTGTAATAAAATACGGGTTAATTATCGCGTGGGAGGTGCTAGACTATCGGAGATGTAAAACGTTGGACAAATTGGAAATGATAAATCAACAATTATTTTGAACACAACGAATAGCGAGAGAGAGGCGGGGTTAACGTTTATCTGGTTCAAGGAGCGGAGAGAGTTCTCACGAAATCCATGGTATGGAATGCGGACCCTTATGAATTTGATCATAACTCACTTCATGATGACCAAAAATAAGAAATTGATAACTGTTGAAATTCGAGACCGAGGCCCCAAGGAGATTTTGAAAAGGGTCGTTCAGGAAGTAGATTTTGGGTTAATTATGAACTTTTGCGTTTCAGTTATTAGGAGCGACATGTGGAATGTCTAAGTGACTTTCTAAGAGATTGACAGGTAACACGATTTTGGCTCTTTGAAGAGGTCATTAAGCCGGAATCACCACTCTAGGTTACGTACAAAATAGTGGAAAAAGTAATTAGCCAAATGCATAAAATTTAACGGCCTGTCTAATTCTAAATTTATTTACAAATTCGAGTGTGATTTTTGGAGAGATCAACAAATCATTTTGACAGTTATCACCTTTTTCGGGAGAACAGGACGATGAGATGTGGGAGGTTACTTAGTAGAGATGCAAAGAACAGGGACAGATTAGGCCATGGTGGTGATAAATGGCCATAAATGGAAATCGAAATCAATAAAAATGTGAGTTTAATACTAGGAAAAGCCTTACGGGCGTTGCTATTTGTTTAAAGAGAGAGTTGTCAGTATATAATGCCTAAACACTCACAAATACGGAAAACACAAGGGAGAATACATATTGTTCGTAGAATAATGCGTAGAATAAAATTCCTCCGCGTTAGGTTATAAAATAATGATAATAATAATAAATTATTCCAGAATGTATGCAGGGGTAGTGCGGTGTAATACATTTATTTTGAGTGGGAGAAAATGTCCTATGACAAGAGTAAGTCGAGCGCGTGGTCCATCCCTGTTTTATTTTGCTAGACCGAGATAGTTGGGACTCCGGATTTCAAGGGTTGGTACGGTGACAAACGCAGAAGGCAGGAAAGGACAGTAAGCGAGAATGGTGGGTGGCGAGCGGGTAAATACGACTCAAAATTGCATGAACTTATTTTGATTGATGGGAGATTTTCGTTTTAAATAGGCAGTTTTTTTTATAACGACGGTCAGTGAAAGACGGTCAGTGAGGGGAATTCGGCGGAAGAATACGGTTAAGTCTGGAAGTTTTGGTTCTAACCAGCTCGTAGCAACGGTTAATTAACCTCAGTGAAAACAGATAGTGGTAATTTTATTAAAAGGGAGTCCGAAGTTCGAAGATCGGTGCGACCCGTTGAGTTCAAAATTCGTAAATTATAGAAATAATACAAGTTCGTGAATTATTGCAACGCTACGTAATAAGGAAAGACGGTCAGTGAGTGGAACTCGGCGGAAGAATACAATTAAGTCTGGAGGTTTTTGGTTCTAAACCTCTAGCAGAAAGAGTGAATTAACCTAAGTGAAAATAGATAGTGGTAAGTTTTGTTAAAAGGAAGTTCGATCCATCAATCAGAAGTTGGTGAATTATAAAAATAAAACAAGTTCGCGAATTATTGCAACGCTACGTAATAAGGAAAAAGCGCATAGTTGAAGTTGCCGTAAATAAAAATAAAGTTAGTTTATCGGATTAAATTCAGTGTTAAAATCGCTTAGTAAAATTATATTTTATAAAAATTCGTGATTTATTCCAATAAAATAAGCTTAGAGTGTAGGAGTTGGTTAATAATATTACACTATTGTCCAAGGTGCGGAAAAAAAATGAATAGATAAAATTAATTTAATAATAGACAAACAGCTATAAACTTTACGTAGATTAATTTGGGTTTTAATAATAAATATGCCGCTTGACTGAAGCTTTAACTTAAAATGATAACTACAGATGACCGAACAGAGTATAGATTTCAGGACATTACATAACAGGTGTGGGGGGGAATGGGCGTAGGGAGGGGGAGAGGGTTTTCTTTGTTTTCCTACAGGTTATAACAGGTGCAGATCCAAAATCACAACGAGCGTGTATTCCCGCTAGGATAAAGGGTACAGTTATCAATCACTCTCGGTAAGTCGAATTACAACTCCATAATTTAAATTACAGGACATGCTGACCGCAAGAATGAAGCAGCCTATTGAACTATTGTTTACTATAAGTGTGCGTGTCGGTCAGGGTTTTTTTCTCTTCGCCGTTATCACCCGGGCTCAACCCCGAACCGTCGCTTAACAGCTGGATGCTAGAAGCGGAGCAGAAAAAATGGTTCTTATAGGTACATACGAATGCAGAGGCGATAAGGCTACGAGCTCAACAAATTGTCCAATTATTATTATTACCCAATTGCAGTTGTTGGCTGACAGTTTGGCGCAGACTTCGACAGGAGGAGGGCGTGAGAACCAGATTCACGATTCTATGCATGTAAAACATTATATCAACCTGTTTACCTGCGAAATTTCTACCTGTTGTATTGCGTGAATTAAATTTTCACGTTTGTGGAATGTGTACGATGGTACCGAGACTATACATAAGTGAGATACGTATGTCGAATGGTAAGAATTTCCCCCACCTTACCATGTTACGAAGAGGGAGAGGTACCAGCCACAGACTGGGCGGGTCACGCGCTATGTCGGAGGTCATTCCCTTTCGCGGGATCGTGTCGAACGAACGGGCGCGAAAGGTTATGTACCAGGGATGCCGAATTGTATGTCATGGGCACGATTCGCTGACGGAGGCGTTTGACCTTAGACATCACGGGAAGCCTGCAAGGTTGTATGGAGGGGCCGGTTAGCAGGGTATCTTGCGGGAAAATTCTGTAACGTTGTTGTATTCTCTCATCTGTGTCAACCCAAAAGTAAACGTAATGCCCACAAAGTGCGCCTTATGTCAACTATTGGAGGTGGAAAGACGAAGACGGTCGGCTTTAACGGTCTGCCTCACAGCTTCGCGCCACTCGCCCGCGAATAGAGCCATGACAAGGGACGAAATGGAAATACCCCTTTTAGAGCCAGTAACGTAGTCTCTGGAGGCGTTATGAGTATTGGAGTTGACTGGGAAAGGTTTGAAAGCCTGCTGTTCTTCCTCTGGCATGAGTGAGTCCGGGTATGTCAGGGTGATCGTCCAAGAGATCCGCCAGATACCGGGGTATAGCTCAGACATGCATTGGCGGGATAGTTGTGTCCGGAGAACTGCCCACTCGGTCAACTTGGTTAGCGGAGGAGCCAATACTAGTTTGCAAAGAAATTCTCCTTCCTTTCCTTTTATCACTTCCTTAAAATTCCCTAGTTCTGCCGTAAATTGGTGCTACTAACAATAACAATATTTCTAACGGTTATGCATAGGATAGGTATTTCAGATTGGGAGTCGCGGGAGCAGCCTACTCGGCCATAGAGAGGCACCTCTAGGTACGTACATTTAAATTAAAGTAAATAATGAACTTGTATTGCCATTTAATTGATCTAGGTGCAAAAGGGATCACTATAGCGGGGAACGGGGACTCTACAGGTAGTATACAGTTAGGGCCATAGGCATCGGTAGTGTAGGGCAGTTAGACAGGGCGTATCCTTCATGCGTTTGAGAAGACAACAGAAAAAATTCTTCCACGCCTTTTAAAGAGTCGAAAGTTACCACGAAAAAGAGTAGATACATTAAATGCCTACTCCAGATAATCTGGGGGCTCCGAAATGACAAATAACACAACGTGGAGTAAAGGGTTTATTGTAAGATTTCCCAGAACAACCTTGTTTTACTGTGTTTCGCATCACAGGGGTTGGGAAAAATGAGACCAGGAAAACAGCGTAGCTGAACCTTCCGATCGGAGATCTCAACGACGAAGAGAGAAAAGGGAGGGGGGGTGAAAAAACCGCGCAACTGGGTGGGACCATCACAAGTCGCACAGTAGTCCTATTGGACCCCCACCACTAATACCTTTACACCAATATACCCTTCACACGATAATTAAATTTATTAAATTGAATAGAAAATGTGAGATCTGTATGTGGGGTATTTAAGTGGTTGGAATGTATAATGTATAGGTTTTATGATTGATATGTATTGTAGATGAAAGGATCCGTAGTGTTCTTTGTGTTTTGAAAGGACTTTGATTGCAACGTTGATGATTTTAGGAGGTAGCTTTGTGCTGATGTAGTTTAGGTTCTTTGTAATGTCATTTGATTATAATTCTGTTGATGTGATTGTGTTGTAAGAGAGCTTTTTGTTGTATTTGTATGTTGAATAAGAAATGTATTAGTGTAACTTTTGGATGGAGTTGACGTAAGACATTTTACTCGATGAAGAGTCGAATGGAAGTATATCTCATCGGTCACTTGCTGACAATTCGTATTATCATTTTTTGGACTTTATATAGATAAAACCTACCTACACTCTTTGTTTTATTCACAATTTTGTCTCATACGTACTCTTCTGTTTTCTAAATATCACATAAGAGTTTTAATAACCTGAAAACCACCGAAAATATTACGCTCGTCTTTTGATAATATTGTGAAGCTGAAGAAAACGTGGTAAAGAAAATAAACTTGGTAATTTTGATGATATTTTTTATGTGTTTGTTTATTTTTATTGTTTTTTTGCTAAAACGTATTTAATTTAGAAAGAACATGAATATTCAGAAATTTTAGTAAGCGCGATGTAATAAATGAAAAATATATCACTGCGAGAGCGAGATTAGAGCATATTCACGGATATATACGTTGAAAAAAAAATAGCAATGCGATGAAAAACCAGGATTCTTTTACCAGCATTTGGAAGGTTGTTCCGCTCCATTACACCTCAAACCCATAAACACACTCGAATAAAGCCTTTCTTGTCGACAATGAATGTCCACACTGCAGGTTTCATGCCAACGTTTATTTTTTCGCATGAGTAAATTCCCATTTAATATTTCTTTAGTACTTAACTGCTATCCAGATGCAAAAGACAATCGAAAATATATTGCAAGCATTTTCGTGATTGTATCAACATATTGATACAATCACGAAAATGCTAATAATTGCTTACTATGCAATACTTTCTTAACCTAACTTAACCCCTGTAATGTACAGACTTTTCGGTTTGATTGTGTCGTGCCTTTATAGTGGCGTGTCAGGTAGTACACAGTAAAGGAATGTAAGTAATATTGTACTGGTATTTATTGGAGAGCTGCTTGTAGCAAAAGGGGCAATTCGGGAGGCGGGAATGGGTACCGCCGCCCCGGGAACCTTTGTTGGATAACCAACACCTCTGCCATAGGTCATTTCAAGTGGTTCACTATGTTTGGTGATTTAGCAGGGGTGCCCGGGTTCATGGGGTGAGGTTTGTCTGGGTCTTGGAGGCGGATGACCAGGACACACTGAACCCCAGATTCCTACCCACCCTTTAAACCCTTTTCCTCCCCAGAACTCTTCTCCCCTTCCTTTCCTTAAAAAACCCCTCCACACAGCATCCCTTAAAATGACATAGGCTCTGAGAGAAATTATTTTCCTCAGGGCCTCCTGTGTGGAGCTCATGTAAAAAAAGGCACATAATATGCATGCAATCCCTTTTATAGCACCTCGCAAGCATACTATCTCGCTTACTCTCATACACATTCACACATACGTGGTGTATGTGTGAATGTGTACGCGTGTAGAGTAAACATGGAGGGATCGGATTAATAGGACATAAAAAAGAAAAGGAACGGTTGGATTTAGTTGAGTTGATTGGGTTGGGTTGGATTGGGTCGGATTAGGTTGGGTCAAGTCGGATTGAGTCGAGTCGCTTCGGATTGGGTCGGGTCGAGTCGAGTTGGGTTGAATTATAATTTTGTTACTGTTCATGTGTACAGTAAATGGACGCAGTAGTACACCGTAAAAATAGTAATGATTAGAAAAAATGTGCCTTTCTGAGCATGTTCAATACCACCATTCAAAATCAAAAAGTTGCCCAAAATGGCTTTAGCTTTGTTTTGTCACCAGAACCAAAAGCCCACTTCCCAACCTTCCTCTTAGTAATTTCCTCTCGTCCCTACTACCAACTGCTCCACAATATACCACATGGGCATAGTTTCACTGGCTCCAGACAGTAACAGGTCCATTGCCGGGTGTGCGCCGGCGCACACGTCAAAATTAAAAAAATATATATTTTGGAATGCGATTTTAACCCTTATGTATAAATAAAACGTATGGAGGGCAAGGTCAGAATCGTTTGCGGCATTCTTGTTCTTGACATATGAGGTATCTTAAATACACCTAGTCACTCGGAATAATTTTTATAAAATTTCTCTATGACATTGACCCATCATTTTTCCCGAGATTTGAGCTGTCAAACTAAGAGCGTCGTAGGTCGTGAAAAAGATCGATAAATTTATCAAATAAACGCAAGTAATTTTATTTTTATGCATAGTTTAGTGTTCAAGGAATGTATTTCAGTAAATATAATATACGATAACACAAAATAAACCCACAAAATATTACGTCAAAGTCAAAACTTTGCGAATTTTACGTCGTTTTCTCCTTGGCATTTGGGAGGAAACAAACTGCACGTAATAAAGTTACAAACATTCTATAATAACATACCTCAATAAATCAATGTTAACATAAAACTTAATATTCTTCTGGGTGTAATCTCTACAATTTATGTTTTCAGTTCCACTATTATGTATATCACATTTTTTTAAATGTCCGAATGTGCATTTATTAAAATAAATAAATAAAAAGATTCAAAAGCAAATCTCCGGAAAATTTCATTAATTGACAAACGGGTTGTCGAAACGACCGAATGAAACCGCTCCTAATTTAGAAATGCATTCATAGGAGCGGAACGTTTATGAGGCTCACATGTTGCAACTGGGGATGGACCATTACACCAAACATGTGCAGAATGCGAAAACCACTACAACATTAATATACGGATGGTGAAATGGCAAAAGGCAGAAACCCTCTCTGTTCGGCCAATTTAGGTACTGTCTGTGGTCAAAACACTGAAGGCCTAGAAATAAAAATGCCTAGAAATATCATCTATATCGACTTGAAATTTAATTGCTATCACCAATTATGTATAAATAATAACCTTTCAATTCCTAGGCCCCAGACAAGGTAATGAAATTTAATGCAAGATTTTTTTTGCTTGTTTTTTGACGTCTTATAAATCGATGAACGCCGGCTGCATGCACGAAAAAGCATGACTCATTTTCACATTCCGCTTGAGCCGAGCGTGCGAACAAGCGATAGAGAGGCACGATCGGCCTAAGCGTTTGGCTTGTGACGCATCTATCTCTCTCCCACTCCATCATTATTATATGACGTTATCACGTAAAATTATCGTCCGTAAACCGATTTTACAGAAAACGAATTTTTTTATATATGAATCCGTACCTGCTCTCATCTGGAGCCAGTGTTGTGAGGCTGGTGGTAGTGGTAAGGGGAAGAAGATGAAGAAAAGGAAGGTGGAAAACACTTGGCTATTCAGATCTGGTCACAAAACACGGCTACAGCCATTTTTTTTTTTTTTTTTTTTTTTTTTTTTTATTAATCTATAAACATAGGGTTATACATAGGGTTTAATTGATGCCTGTCTCACTAGGATTGACCTGTGTTGAGACAGGCTTTGACGTACATATTTAAAATTACAAGAATATTTTAAGTAACATACAAATTCAATTGAATACTATAAAAATGGAAAGGTGATTGGAAGTGTGGGTTCACTTTAAAGAGAGTTATGTAAATGTAGGAAGAGATGATGTACAGTAAATGATGATGTATAGTAAATTCTGTCAAATCTATTTATGGGATTGATTAATTAATTTGACATGATTCTATTTTTAAGTTATTTTACATGGATTAGGTCGTATGTAAATTGTTCACTGTCTATTAATGATTTACTTTACAGATGTTTGCAGTAGTGTGGCGTCCAATACTAACAATCCATTTCTTTACGTCTTGTTTGAATTTTGTCAAGGATTCAGTATGTCTGATTGTAGCTGGTAGTGTATTGTATAGTTTGCAAGCTATGTATTTGAAGTGTCTTTGTCCAAAGGTAGTTTTGGAAAAAGGAGTTTGGAGAAGTTCTTTGTTTTTGGCTCGGGTATTGTGCATTGTTTGTGTTGTTTTGTATGATGTTTTGTTGTTTTTGTGTAAATTAACTAATATGGATCTTGCGTAGAGTTGTTTAATGTCCATAACGTTGAAAGTATTGAAGATCGTATCAGTGCTGGTAGTAAGAGGCAGTTTAAGAATAATTTTTATGATAAGTTTTTGTGCTTTAATGATGGGATCGAGGGCACTGGAATAAGCATTACCCCAAGCTAAAATTCCGTATTCGATGTGAGATTGGCATAGTGAGAAGTACACTGTTTTTAAAAGTTTTAAGTCAAGGAAGTTGCGTGTTTGTTTGAAAAAGTATATAGATTTGCGGATTTTGTTTGTAGTGTTATGTATATGTTGCTTCCAATTTAGGTGTGTATCAAAGGTTAATCCTAAATATTTGATAATGTTTACTTGTTCTAGGCATGGGCAGTCACAATTCCGGTTTAAAGATGTATTTTTACATTTGTGTATTTTTAATGGAGGGATTAGGTTTGACTTAGGAATATTGGAGAGACTAGACAGTAAGTATTTTGTTTTCTGTACATTTAGTGTTAATGTGTTCGAGTCAAGCCAAAATTTTACCTTTTGAATTCCTTCCTCTGCTTTGGAATATGCGGTAGGCCAGTCTTTCGCCTGGAAGAGGAGGACAGTGTCATCGGCGAAACTGACAATAGTGGCATCGATGTCTAGGTTACACAACTCGTTAATGTATATAAGGAAGAGCGTTGGACCTATGACACTGCCTTGAGGGACCCCGTAACTAATAGGCAAAAATTGACTCTTTGTTGATCTGAGTTTAACGCATTGGGATCTGTTAGATAAAAAGCTGGAGAGGAGGCCTAATTCCTTATTCCTAATACCTATATTGAACATTTTGCGTTCTAATTTGATGTGTGAAATTGTATCAAATGCTTTGCATAGGTCGAGAAATACCGATAAACATTTCAAACCATTGTCCAGGTGGCCAGAGATATGGTCAATGACCGTGGCTATGGCATCGTTGGTGCTTTTATGGTTTCTGAATCCAAATTGCCGCGGCGATAGTAGGTTGTTGGTTTCCAGGTATTCCATCAGATTATTATTGACGATCTTTTCAAATACTTTGGACAGGGAATTAAGCAACGTAATAGGACGATAATTACTAATATCAAGTTTGGAGCCTGTTTTGAAAATAGGGATAATGAGACCTTGTTTTAGAATGGTGGGAAATATGCCTTGGCGGATGCTAGTATTAAGCAAATGAGTTAATGGTTTAATTATATCAGGGGCAATTTTTTTAAGAACACTGTTAGGTATTTCATCAATACCGGTGGAAGAAGAGTTTTTGAGCGAGTTTATTACTAAAGAAACTTCTTTCTCTGTAATCGTTTTAAGAATAAAGCGGGTTGGGAAATCATCATTGATTGTGCGGTCACTAGGGCCACGCGTATCGTTATTTACTTGAATTTTTTTTGCTAGTTCTGGACCTATATTTGCAAAGTAATTGTTTATATAATTGACTATTGTATTGGGGTTTGATGTGAAGTCTACGGTGGTATCATTGATATTGAGAGAGTTTAAGGTGTCAGTGGCTGTATTTGAATTGGTAGCTTCCTTGAGAACTTTCCATATTTTTTTAGGATCATTGCTACATTCGGAAATTTTTTTGTTGTAGTATAGATTTTTGGCTTTCCTAATGACTTGTGTGCAAATATTTCGGTATCTTTTATAGAAATTATGGAGTGTGATATCATATGGATTTGTGGCACATTTTTTATGTATGGAGTTGCGTTTCCGAATGCAGTTGATAATAGTGTGGTTTATCCATGGTTTGAGAGGTTTGATTGCTCTAGGAATGGTTTTTGTGGTGATTTTGGTGTTTTGGACAAGGGTGTCTTGTAGGTAGGTAGAGAAGTAGTTCCAGGCCTCCTCTATGTTTTCTATATTATAGAGTACGTCCCAGGATTTGGAATTAATCGTTTTGTTGAGGTTGTCATAGTTAATTGTTTTCTTCGTTATTTTAGTTGAAGCTTTGCTTTGTACATTGTGTTTGGAACTCATTGTGAATGAGGTGGCGTAGTGATCTGTAATAGATGACGTGTGGATTTCGGAGGTGTATTGGTTGGTTGATTTAACCATAATATGGTCGATGCAGGAGGAGGAGTATGGCGTACATCTTGTTGGGGAATTTATTGTGCTTTCCATTCCGTGGAACATGATTGTATTTAAGTAATCTTGGCACTGGGGATGTTCATTGTTTTTTAAAATGTTAATGTTAAGGTCTCCCATCAATATTAAGTTTTTTGTATTGTTTAGTTCCGTTAGATAGCAGTTCAAGTCATGTAGAAAGGAGGAGATATTAGGTTTCGAAGGAGAGCGGTAAAGTGCAATGATACAGGTGTTGACGTTGTATGTTATTTGCAGACAGTTTGAGTTTGAAATGTGAATTTCTTTAACGTTAAATGTGTTGTGAGTGTCGTTTAGTGTATATGCTACTATGCCATCGTTTTGTCTGCAGTGGTTGGAGGTTTGATGATGGGTATAATTGGGGATGTTTTTTGGATTATAGTAAGGTGTTAGCCAACATTCTGTCAGGATAATTAGGTCATATTTAGTTTTAGTAAGGTCGAGTTGGATGAGAAACTGGTCAAAGTTTTTATTTATCGATCTAATATTTTGATGGTAGATTGATAGGTTTGATTTGTTAGACGTTATATTGGTAGTTACAGAATCCATTTTTGTGTGATGTGTACATTGAAAAGGACAATTTCGTGACATTTTAAGTTATTTTTTTTAAATCATCTACATGTTTGATATAGAAAATTTTTTCGTTGGTGAGGCGCCTCATCATGATTCTACCTTCCTTGTACCAGACATAGGTATAATTTTTTTCTTTGGCAAATTTTTTTGTTTGCCATAAAAGTTCTTTATGATATGGGGTGAGTTCTTCTCCAATGAAAATCTTGTCTTGGGCAAGTCCTTTGATAGCAGCGTAGTTTATGTTTCTTCTTACGGCGATGAAGTTGTCTCTTGTGGTTTTATTTTTGAAGTGAACTAGCAGTTTGGGGGGAGCATCGATACGTCTGTCCGGTATTCTTTTTACATCGTTTATTTCGCTATTTTTGATTTCTAAGCCAGCCGCTGCAGCCACTCTTTTAACTATTTCGGTAGCCTCTTCGTCACTTGTTTGTTTAATGCCGGCTATTTCCAAGTAATTTGAGCGAAATTTTGATTCAAGTTCCGATAGTTTGATTTCAAGATGTTTTATGATGGTATTTTTGTCTTGTTGATCCTTTTTGATGATTTCTATTTCACCTTCAATTTTTTTGTTTTGTATGAGAGTTAGGTCTATCTTTTTTATAATTTCGTCATACTGATTACTTATAAATTCTATGCTTTTTTGGGTTTCTGCTGTGATCTTTTCCATTTTGGTGATTATTTCTTTTTTAATATTTTCCATATTTTTATTAATGTGGAGAATAATTTTTTCCATATTTTTATCATCGATTTCAAGTGCACTATTTCCTATACTTTTGGTTGTTTTATTAGTATTGGTGTTGTCTTCTTCCGAATCGCTAGATGTCACTTTTTTTTGGGGTTTTTTCTGCCTATTCATTATGAAAAGGTTTGAAGATCGGATAATTATTTGATATAAATAAAAATAAAATTTTATTTTTCTGGATTTGATAGGATTCGATCGTTGTCCGCTAGGTCCGCTCAGTATATTTTCAGCGAGCGCGCTAGCCACTACGCTATGGGCCGACTGTGACGCACTGTGAAGATAGTGCAATATTAATTGACTTAGGCGCAGTTACGTTTATAATAATCAGATGTTTGTTTTGTCAACAATACTCGATGTCACTTTTGCCGGTTTATAAAGACTTAATTACGATATTTAAGATAGTTCAGAAATCACTAGCTTAGATATTTCACTGAACTGATATTAACGAAAACAATTGCCGCTAAAATGATTGCTATAACCGTACTATGGGTTATAAATTTCTATGATTTTTGGGAGCGTTTTTTTTTAGCGTGCACTCTGTATGAATTGTATGAAACTAACTGAAGATTTCTAACTAACTAACATTTCTAACTAACTAACATTTCAAATGAAGTTACAATTCTGATTGGTGGTCTTACACCAGGACGATACTAAGAGTATCTTCCATTATAGATCGGGAGTCAAACATATTATGTATTATTTTTAATTAATTAATTGTGAAATACCACAAATTATTCAAATAAAATATTTTTGCGCACGCCGGGTTCGAACTCGCGACCTTCGGATTATGAGTCGAGAGCCCTACCTCGGGACCACGGAGTTCGAGTGAAAATATGTAATCAATTTCATCAGAAGAATTAGCTTACATCAGGTGCAAAAACACACACTTTACAATTTTGTCGTTCCATAATAATAATATTTTCAAGATTTGTAAAGAACCATTTTGTGGAAAATCACCTCAAAAGCAATGTAAATACAATTTGTGATATATTTCAATAATGCTATACCTTACTACTAACTACAGACTAAACAAACTATTAAAACAACTTATGGCTAACAGATTGCATCCACCGGTTCATCAATTACTAATACAAAACCATATGTACAATGTATCTCACTAATGAACGTGATGCAGCCTTAAAACACGGAAGAATAGGAGGTCACTTGAGATTAGTACTTTATTGTATATTAGAGAAATTTAGATACAATTTGCACGCAGAGAACATAATTGGGAGCACGTGTTATTGGGAATGCTATTAATTAATCCGAGTAAATATTTTAATAATAATACCTAGAGTGTTCTGGAATGAACATGTTTGGGAAAACAAATGCAAAATTTTGTGATATGCGGTACATTAAAAGAATTATTTTGGAATATTTATCTTTCTTTATGTAATTGGTCTCTCGGCAAAAACAGATTGAGGTGCTACCTCTTCAATGTCTCAAACACACTATCTGTCGTTTGAAATTAAAAGTTCAGCTTCCTCCTAAACAGAGTGTAAATTGAAGGTGAAAATCTTAGGAAGATTTTTTTTTCTATATGGCCTTAATAAAAAAGAAATTACAACGTTCATTATTAAAAACTTAAAATAAATACCTACTCAGAAACGACGCGATGTTTTTTGTTCCATAAAAACTTTTCTTTTTTAACTGACAACCGACGTGGTCAAAGGGTAAGGCTCTTGACTCGCAATCCGAAGGTCGCGGGATCGATTTCCGGCGAGGAAAAATAAATTTCAATTGATTCATTTGTGTAATTAATTTATTTAAAATAATATATAGTACGTGTATTTGCCGCACGTTCCTGAGTGGAAGTTACTCTCAGTATCGCCCTGGTGTAAGACCGCCATTCAGAATTTAAACTTTGCTTGAAATGGCTTTAGTCGTGTTTGGTGAATTTGGGCTCTTCCCCATCTCCTGCTCCTCCCCACTATCTTTGGCCTCACAACATACTCCAAATTGGGGATGCCATAGTCTCACTGGTTTCAGACGGAAGCAGCTGGAACTCTTGTATTCAAGAACTGTGTTGTTTTTCGGTGTGTTTTTCTTACAATATACTGCTAATTGTATTTTGTTAGTGACTCTCGTACTATTTAACAGAATACTCTCATCAAAAGCACTAACACGAACTTTGATTATTATTATAAAAATCTCTAAAGTGCGTATTAGCCGTAAATCTTCATGAAAAAGATGAGAAAATCTGATAAACTTGCATTATGTTAGTGCTGTTGTAACCAAAACTGCCCACGAATTACAGCACGCACTTGTAAATAAACTGTAAATACTAACAATGAAACAAGACATGGTTTGCCGAAATTGGATGAATATGTGTAGGAAAAACTAGGGAAGAAAGTAAAAAGGATAACCAATCACTTACGTCTGTACCTCTGCAAAGGAACACACAAAACAATCACAATACAGTTTAAAGTTCCACCGCGATACCTCGGGGTAATTATCGCCACAACAAAACGAGTCAGTGCAAAACGATATTGTTTACTTTCGAGATGGTCATTTAATTGAAAAAACTAGAAACACAAACAACTTGCTTCCAAATTGATTCTAAATCTTCTTCGGTTTTAAAACCGAAGTGGCATCCCCAGTCGGGGTATGTTGTGAGGCTGAAGGTAGTGAGGAAGGGTAGGTGATGGGGAAGAGGAAGGTAAGAAAATACCTGGCTATTCACATCTGGTCACCAAACACGGCTTAAGTCATTTCAAGCAACATTTCTATTCTGAATGGTGGTCTTACACCAGGGCAGTACTGAGAATATCTTCCACTCTGGAACATGCCGCATAATTAATTAATTCTTAAATAACGAATTAATTTTTAAATAACACAAATAAATCATTTAAATAAAATCGTATAAATTTATCCGAGACGCTATCTAGGTTACAAACCAGTTCTTAGATCGATTGTTTCCAATGTGGTAGTTGCCTATAATATGGAAAAAAAATTAAAGGAGGGTAAATTTTAAATACGAGATTGACGAATATGACGGTTTGATGGAAGGTGGCAATGGTGGAATTGGTAATCACACACGTCCCGGTTAGACTACAGAATCTGAGTTCGAGTTCCAGTTTCGACCGTTATCTTTTTCTATTTTTCTGTGTGTTGTTCTTTTTCATATTTTCGTTTTTAGATTATTATTGTTATCTTCTTCTTCAATGTTAAAATAAAATTTATTTGCCCACTCCGGAATTCGATCCCGCGACCTTAATTTGCCAATGTTCCAAATCTCAAATGCTTTTTAGCAATGTGATGTGGTTAGTAACAATTGGGTTCTAGAAAAGTGACATTCCGTTAGGAACCATGCATATTCCCATTTCAAAACCAAACAAGCACAATACATTATAAACAGCACGCCAATAAAATTCCGCCTTTAAAATACACCGACAAAAATACGCTCAAAAAGCAACTCGACATTCCCACGTTGTGCGTTTTAGAATCAGCACAAAATACCTCACATCAAAAAGATACAAAACAACACAAACCCCCCCTGACGGTGAAATCTAATAAACTTCGCCAAAACAAGACGATATTTGTGCGCTGCGATAGAGAATGTTTGACGCCACTTGAGCTTCGCCAGATTGGCCAAGCCATCACCGTCCGCACTGGCAGCTGAACTTTACACTACACAAATGCAAGATAAATGTTATTTTTTTTATTTTGTACATGGTAGTAAATTTTTATTTTATTATTCCTGCATTTTCCCACCCATTGCTTTTAATGGCATTTGTAAATATACTAGAAAAACAGATCTACTAGAAAGACAGTCGCTTATTCTGCAATATTGTGTTGCGCTTTTTCTAGTTTGGTTTCGTCATTCATCTTTTTATTTACGTTAACTCCACACTGGAGGCCCTAATGAAAAAAAGAAAATGTGCAATTCACAAGCGGTAGAAGTGAAACATTCAGAAAACTTAAGTGGATAATAGTGGGAAGGCTACGAAGCACCGTACAAAGAGGAGACCGATTATACTATCTCATTATCTTGCAGGCTTAATCCTATAGATGTATGTGTTTGTTTCTTTTTAGTGTCGCTATTTTTCATTTCATCGAGTTTCAAATTGTAACCCCTTATTAACCCTATGCACCTGTCCTTCTATAAGTAGAGTTGATAGTATTAAATATCTTGGTATTCAACTCTGGGACGAAATAAATAACCTAATAGGAAAACCTAAACAAAATCTAGATAAAATAATCCTTCAACATATGGGAGGTCAAGGAGACACAAAATTTTTATGCGATAAATTTGCTACAACATTTGTAAATGAAATAAAAGACATAAGACATAACTGTACTACAAAATTCCTAGATCGTAACACGTATACAACTCCTGCTAGTATGTCAATGAGATTTAGACCTGTATCACAAAAAGATGTTAAAAAAATAATTAATGATATGGATGTTAAAAAATCAGAAGGCAATGATCAAATAAGAATTAAAAACCTGAAGTTAATTGCTGATAATATAATCCCAATATTGACTAAATTAATTAACCTCTGTGTAAGTAAAAGTATTATGCCTGACGAACTTAAAACATCCATTATCAGACCTATATATAAATCAGGAAACCACAAAGATTTCACAAACTATCGACCAATATCGATTCTCTCATGTATTGATAAAATTATTGAAAGAGCTATCTTTAACCAAATACAACTTTTTATAGAAAAAAATAAAATCATAAATCCCATACAATACGGATTTCAAAAGGAAAAAAGTACTACCCAATTACTATCTAAATTCACTGACCATATAAATTGTCATTTAAATGAAAAATATTATGTTGGTATAATTTTTATAGACTTTAAAAAGGCCTTTGACACATTGGACCACGAAACATTATTAAAGGCAATGGAGGAATGTGGTATTAGAGGTCCTTTAAAAAAATTTATTAAAAATTATCTATTAAATAGAAAAATTAAAGTTAAAATTGACGGAATTTTTAGTGATGAAATGTTAACAAATACCGGAGTAGCAACAGGGTCGATATCGGGGCCTACATGTTATATAATGCAAGTAAACAGTCTACCAAACGTAATAAAACGTTGTAAATGCTACATGTTTGCAGACGATACTTGCATTATATGTGCTGACAAAGATCCACTAAAAATTGAGGAAATTTTACAAACAGACCTAAATAACATAATTAAATGGTCCCACGACAATGGCATTATTATTAACGCAAAAAAAAACAAATATATGCTTATACACTCACCATATGCAAATTGTCAGGAAAAGGAATTACATATAAAAAGTCATTCATATGATTGTTTGCACACAAAAAACCAATTTCAGCAGTGTAATTGCCCGAATATAGAAAAAGTGTACCAATATACATACCTTGGTCTTACAATAGATGTCAACTTTAACTGGTCAAATCATATTGAAAATGTATGTAATAGATTAAGATCCATATTAGGAAAATTTTACCACCTAAAAAATTTTGTAAATAAAAATATATTATACTGTATATACAACGCATTAGCAGAATCAATTATAGGATACGGAATAAATAGTTACGGATTAACGTACAAAACATACTTAAATAAAATAGAACAATTACAAATCCGTTTCCTAAAATTGATATCAGGCAAAAAAAAGGTCCAGTTATGTGAAGGTGATTATAAAAAAATGTTCTCCTTGTGTAATGTCCTCTCTATACACAGTAAGGTAAATTACCAATTAACACTAGATGAATTCTGGAATACAGAATTCAAAAAACCTGTAAACCACAACTACCCTACTAGGCATAGAGAAGCACAAATGTTTATTGTCAATAAATCTCAAAATGTATACGGAGATAGAACAAAAAGTCATAAAATTCCGGAAATATTTAACACATTACCTGAAAATATCAAAAATGAGACATCTTATTCAAAAATCAAAACAAAAGTTAAATCTTTCTACCTCCGAAGAACGTGAAATCAAATAAAATAATTCCTATCTATTTATTTTCTCACCGTATGTTTGTACTGTGTAAAATATTTTTACTACAACGCAATTCATAAACATTAAAACATTGAGATAATTAGTTTGTCGTAATAATTAGTATTTTAATATTAAGTATTATATTTAGTATATACTATGTTAAACTGAAAAGTATACTGTATTAAATAATTATTAAAAAATGAGAGATTTCTTACAATCAAACTGATTGATTAGTTTCGTAAGATTTGTAAAATAAAATATTGTAAAATTAAAACTGAATAAACATATTTAAAAAAAAAAAAAAAAAAAAAAAGATGATCTTCTTAAATGTTGCAAACGTACACGTTGTACACGTTACAAACCTAACAACAAAACTGAGGAAACTCATATTTTTCTTTAAAAATGTTAGGGATATAGTAAATAGAAAACAACTAAAACAAGTTTACTGTGCACTTATACAATCATCAATGGAATATGGTATTATTAGCTGGGGAAGTGCCACAAATACTTGCCTGGAGCCTTTAGAAAAAATTCAAAAACTAATTCTGAAGGTAATTCTTAAAGTCCCGTTGAGGACGAGTGCTGATTTTATTTTTAAGAAACTAACACCCGTATTCAGAGTCGCTCCTTACCTTTTGTCTAAGTAAAGGCTCGACCTTACCTTAGTAAAGGAAGGAACCGTCCTTACCTTTAACGCCTCTATGCAGAGTCCACACTTTGAGCTTCCTTTCCTAAGGTAGAGACCTATGTCTACGCCGAAAAAAGTTGTGACGTCATCCGAAAATTGTCGATGTAGCGCTTCTATTGGAACAATGTACCCCGTTTTGTGACAAGCTGTATGTTTAAAATTCAAAATTCAAAAACTCAAAAGTTAAAAATAACACCGGCCTGTCAAAAGTCTGTGTATTGGTTTATTTATGCTTCGCATCGCATTTCGACAATAAATTCGAGATTGTGAATTGCTTAATGATAAACAATGTATATTAATTAGACTTATAAACAAATATCCCGCCATATTATTTATTAAAGCGTAATATGGAAATAAGAGAGGAATTACAAGATGCATCACTGTTATCTTTTCTTGCTGATATCGTTCTTTAAATTGGCTGTCACCAAGCTTCGTAGAAAATGCATGTTAAAACATTTTCTACGAACCCTGGGCTCGAAAAATCGTGTGCTATGAGCGGCGAAATTCAAAAACTCATTAATCATTTCCACAATAATATCCATCTCCGTTGTTTTATGTCTTTAACAGCAATGATTGGGAACAAATCACCGACTTTGAAAAGCAAAGGTACCCTTCTGACCAACCTTGAGTTTTGACAGTTAAAAGTCAAGGTATGCAAGAATGCGCGTGCGCAGTGTCGTAGAGACCTTCGTAGAGATGTCTCTGAATACAAATATTTTAGAAATCTTAAGGAAGGTAGCTTCCTTATAAAGTGACGTCACACCGACCTTAGTAGCGTCTCTGAATACAAAACTACGTTTTTTAAAGGAAAGGAAGACTCCTTGAACTAAAGTATCGACTCTGAATACGGGTGTAAATGTTCTCAACTTAAAAAAAATGTATAAAAAAAATATCCTGATCCATCAATTTAAAAATTCACATATGTTTGAAGAACGAATAAGTAGTAGACCCTTAAGAGAGTCACATGTTAAATCTTTTAACATCCCAGTTTGTCAAACCTCTTATGGGCAAAGAAGTTTTAAATATAATGCAACTAAGCTATTCAATTCTCTACCCACGGATATTAGAAAAACACAATCTATAAATTTATTTGAAAGTAAAATCATTGACTACCTCCAATAAATATATCCAAAAGGAGCATTTAATAACATATTCATACGTGAACTGCACAACGCAAAAAAAAATTATAAAAATTTTTACTGTTATTATTAACTATTACTTTAAATTATCGTACTATGTAAACAAAAAAAACCTGGATAACAGCCACTATGTAAATTGCCATCTCAACACAGGTGTTTCACACCTAGTAAGATGGGCAATTTGTCATTAATGTAACCAATGTAATATTAAAATAATGCAAAAATAAAATCACAACGCTGCTAAAGAAGTTTTCACTTCAAAAAACCCCTCACAGCTTGTGTTGTGCTTGGCTTTGGGAATGCTGTGTGTAGGGTCCTTTAGGAATAGAAAGGAGAGGAAGTTCTGGTTAGTAAAAAGATATGAGATATAGGTAAGAATCTAAGGGGTGCAAGGCGATGGGTCACCTCTTAAATTGTAACTTATAAAACGTTCACAGTTAAAAGAAAAGGGTCTCGATATTAAAAATGTAGGAACTCTTTATATAAGAGGAAATATGTACACAAATATAATATTTTCTCTTGATATTCTGAACTCCCGGTGAAAAATACCACGACCCGCCATCCTGTTGACCTTGAGAAATATGACCCGACGAAAAGTAGATAATTTATTCCGGAACTATCTGAAAAGCTGCATACATCAAATAAGAAGTCTTTCTGGTGCAATATTTTGCGCAAGCGATTCTGACCTTATTCTTCATATGGTTCCTTCGTACCTTTTACGCGGGTTAAAATCGCTAAAATACTTTGATTTTAGTATTCAGAACGCCGGGGGCTCCAATCACAATCGACAGGAAATAGCGCAGACTTGTGAAAAATCATAAGAAGTTCTGGTTAGTAAAAAGATATGAGATATAGGTAAGAATCTAAGGGGTGCAAGGCGATGGGTCACCTCTTAAATTGTAACTTATAAAACGTTCACAGTTAAAAGAAAAGGGTCTCGATATTAAAAATGTAGGAACTCTTTATATAAGAGGAAATATGTACACAAATATAATATTTTCTCTTGATATTCTGAACTCCCGGTGAAAAATACCACGACCCGCCATCCTGTTGACCTTGACAAATATGACCCGACGAAAAGTAGATAATTTATTCCGGAACTATCTGAAAAGCTGCATACATCAAATAAGAAGTCTTTCTGGTGCAATATTTTGCGCAAGCGATTCTGACCTTATTCTTCATATGGTTCCTTCGTACCTTTTACGCGGGTTAAAATCGCTAAAATACTTTGATTTTAGTATTCAGAACGCCGGGGGCTCCAATCACAGTCGACAGGAAATAGCGCAGACTTGTGAAAAATCATAAGATAGTCAAAGACGCGCTATTACAAACTTATATCTTGTCAAAATGTGTTCCACTATTAACATGCAAGTAGCAGTGCGTGGGAACCGGATTCGATAGTTTACAGAGGTTTCCAGTGTTAGACCGGTGGTAAAAAACTGTCTGTACAATAGTCTGAAGTCTCAACAAATCAGTTCCAATTTTGAAAATGACACTTAAAATAGTTTCATGATAAAAATATTATAGAAGGTAGGTTCTTAATCGCTTATCTGCATTCTCCAAACTGACACTTCCAGTTTTGAAAATTTAACTTAATTCAATGCAAAAGTTCTAGAGTTCATTCAACCGGAGTTACAGACAGTCACAAATGAAATTAATGTTTTCATGTATATGCAAAACAAGAAAAAAATCAGTACATTGATTGAACAGTTAGAGTTAAGATGGGGGCTAGGCGGTAACTCGGCGGAGTGACTAGTGACGATATGTGAAATAATTTTTTTGTAAGCGTTTGAAAATAAATTCACAAGACAAAAATTCCATTAATTTTTTTAACTCTCCAGTTTTGTCCTCCAAAACTGGACCAATTTTTAAGACTTTTTTACCAACTGTATTAAAAGAAATTATTCAACATTTGTAAGTTTTTTTTTAATATTTTGTCTAGTTTTTATACTGAATGTCTGTCTATTCACGCCGTTGAAAACAGGTAATTTTAACGATTTTTATGGGTCGTATCTCCTGTAAGAAGTAACTTATCAAAAAACGCAATACATACCTTAACGCTAGTGCTGATTTTATATTATACTAGCGAGTTCCCGGCATGCGTTGCAATGTCACTAATAAAGGAATTGTTTCTCACTGCGTGTCTTTTCCCATTCGTCCCTATCCCCTTCCCCTTCCATGTCCCCTTCCTCTCACGCGTTCCCTCTCCATTTTCCACGCCTTCCTTCTCCCCTCTTCCGCGAACCCCCCTCCCGAGATCTCCTCCCCTCTCCGCGTTCAATATATTCAGTCCCGATACATTCAGATTTTCAAACAGCTCGCGCGCCACCTATTGCATTTTTTTACAAACTTTCATTCTTCATAAATTACAAACATTCATTTTTTGTATATAATAAGAACAATTAATCAAATTTGCTGCCTTACATAGGTACCTATTTAAAATAAATATAATTTTTTATTAGATTCAAAGTATGTATTCGATTTTGTTAAGTACCACAGGTGAGTACTTCGATTAGATTCATTATTTTAAAGAGTTTATTCGAAAATTCAATTTTGATTAAACAATTCATGATTTTCAAAATTCATTCTCAAATTGTGACATTTTTGACAGTTTCGTAAGAGTTTTTGTAATGATTGAAAATATTTTCAGATGTATTGTCGTATGGTTGTAATAATCCAAAAATCTACGCGAGGGTGAAAAGAAGGTATTTTTAAAGTTTCAAACATTTCCTATGCATAGAAAACTCACATACATAGAAGCAAATGTATTTTGATTTTTATGAATATAGATTTAAAAAATATTTGCACTAGTGTTGCAATCCAAGGAGGAATATGGGGAATGCGTTTTTTTGAACAAAACACCGCTGGTTTCCTCTTAATACCCTCTGTATTTTTACTTGAAAGGCTTTTTGCTTGGTTTTGTTTTCAGGTTTCAATGGCGTGCAGAAAAAAAATAGAAAAGACAATTAAAAAAGAATAAGCAAAAAGCACAAACACGTGGAACAATTAAACCCAATTAAAATCACATTCCGTTCATACTGTTTTTGCAGTTTCTTTGAAATTCAGATGCGGGTATCAGTAGTAAGAGAAATACAAAGCGGCCATAATTAATTGCATGTTCTTTAGAGAGATTTTTATTTTATTTTTTATGTGAATATCTTACAAGAGTCCCAGTTGCTCTCCTTCTGGAGCCAGTGAGACTATAGCATCCCCAATTATATGTTGTGAGGCGAAGGTAGTGAGAAGGTGGGAAAGAAGAAGGTGGGGAAGCACCTGCCTGTTCAGATTTGGTCACAAACACGGCTAAAGCTATTTCAAGCAACGTTTCAATTCTGAATGGTGGTCTTACTCAAAGACGATACTGATAATATCTTTCAGTACGGAACGTGCCGCAAATCTTATATATAAAAATCAATTTTTGTTTGTTTGTTTATTTTTTGTTTGTTTGTTCGTGTGCTATGCGCTGCCGTGCCGATTTCAATGAAACTTTGGTGATTTGTTGTGCGCACGCCCACAAAGGTTATAGGCTTTATATACTGGTAAGCTCTTGCGTTGTGAAATTTGTATAAATGAAAATTAGTGTATTTTATATGTTTTTGCGGCAGGGTGGGGAGGGTAATGAAGGAGGTGGGGTTAGCGGGAGGGATGACTAGGGAGGGCAAGGCGTGAAAGGTGGAAGGGGAACGCGGGGCGAAGGGGACGCACGGGAAAGGAATGCAGGGAGAAACAATTTATTTCTTTGAATTGCAACGCATTTCGGATACCAGTCAGTTACTATATAATATTTTTAATGAATTAATTGTGAAATAACACAAATTATTCAAAAAATAATATTTGCGCAAGGATTGTGAGTCAAGAGCCTCACCCCTTGACCAAGGAGGCTATCATCGACCACGGAGACCGTCATTATTATCACAGAATTTATTTTATTCATGTGTTAATTCCATACAAGAATCACAACTATCTGGAGCCAGTCTGACCATATTGTCATCTCCTATTTGGGTATGTTGTGAAGCTCAAAAGAGATGAGAGAGAAGAAGGTAGGGATAGTATGCCAGAGGCGTTTTATATTTTATGTGTCCATAGTGAAAAATCGTGGGACATTATATTTGTAGGATTCAATAAAGCGTTTAATCGAGTCGTTTAATTTCTATATCCGCTATATAATTTTCATTGATTCGGAGAAAACCGCAAAAAACGTAAATAAATAATAGTATTTTAATTTTTTATTTAATGAAATAGAGTAATATATATTCGAAAAGTGTTCATTTTTCAATGAATGTCTAGCAATATTTAAGTTATTTCGATAAATAAAATTGATGTAGGGGATTTTGATACTCACCTCGTGATTGGTATAGGCTTTTGAAACTCAGCTGACCTGGCGCGCGAATTTCTAAACCCGCCTTTTTGGTAAAACAACTGCTTGTGATTGGTTGAATTCCGATATAGCGGGTTTCGATAGTAACTTATTGAATGATATAGCGGGTTTTGTTTCTCACTCGCAGTTTTAACATGGTTTTTGGTCATGATAAGGGAGGTTTTGAAACTCAGGTTCATCTTGTTCCTCGCAAAAATGTGAACAAGATATCATACTCAGATCAATTTGACAAAAAATTGGATACAGCGGGTATTGAAATTATAGGACTCTTATGAAACTTTTTTTTCAAAAATAAATGTGGTCATTTTTCTTTATATTAAACTTACTGATTTTTTTACTTACGATTTAGAGAGATCTAATTAATTTAATGATATCTAAAGCAAAGACTCCATTGAAATGCTTGGAGTAAGTATATCTTACCGTCTCAAGTATCGGGGATCCATAGAAGTCCTAGTAAATCTGGTTTCCAAGAAGCTCATCGTCTTGTATTACAGGGCTAGCAGAGCCTCTAATGGTGACCAGCTACTAACCTTAAACAAATCTCAAGTATACCAAACAATTGAATTTGTGAGCCACCAAAATACTTGATAAATCTACTTGATTGTGTGCAAAGAAGGGCGGTCCATCTGATAGACAATCCGTTGTTAACAGTCCGATTGCCATCTCTAATATACAAACGCATTTTAGGCACGCCGAATCTGTTATACGGGTATTTTAATGTAGTCTGCTTTAATGAGCTAGCTGCATTGATCCCCGGTGCAACGGTATACGTGCATGAAACCCGACGGACACGAGAGGAACACCCGTTCACAGTTGTTGTTGGCTTCAAAATAACAGGAGTTTTCTTCGACTCATTTTCGTGGAACGAACTACCGGCGTCTGTTTATCCTCCTTCATTTAATCCCTACTTACAGCTCCTAATTAGCCCGCCTCTCAACGCTGCCCAACCGGGTGGCGACATAATGCCCCTGATTTTACATTTGAGTTATGAGTCAGCTGTCAAAAAAATTTGTGATAAAATAGCAACCGTAAATCATGCAATGCACAAAGCTTTTAATATAGTGTCCTCTGCGTGCGAAGTCGTATCTTCTACAAACATAAACTTTCTAATAAAAATGTGTTTGGGTTGTTCTTCTTTTTAATCTCCATAACTTTTACCACTCTGTCACATTTCCACCACTCCGTCACATTTTGTTTTTACTATAAATGGATCTCTCTGGAACTCAGAGGGGAAATTGTAGCAAGGGGGGAAAGAGGCCAAAAATGTCTATTGGAGGTGACAAACACGAGCTGCTTGTATATCTATTTCAATTGAAAACCCACGTGACAGATGTGTCATACGACATAAAAATTGTAGGAGACTTTGAGTTTTTTTTTAAATTTTATTAAACATAATTAAAAATTGCTGTTACTTGATAGGTTATACCTTCTTGAGTTTAAAAATAGTTTTATATTTTATGTCGACATATCATTTTTTCGTAACATTATATACACGCAATACAATACACGCAAGTCAAGGTGGCAACAGACAGCTATGATTTGACACTTCTATCATTGGGAGTTACACCTCTGTCACGTAATTTTTACTTCAAAAATATAAACACATATTTTTAAAACGCACACAGTCATTGCGTCTTTAGTACAGTAGATTTTAAAGTAATTATAAATAATAATATTTGTAATTCTGGTGAATTTTTCTCCACCAACTGGTGGAGACAACTTTATCTAGGTTAAAAAGAAGAACGACCCGTTTATCTGAAGTGACTTTTTAGTTAAGTACGTTTTCTGCATCCATTTGTAAGTAATTAGATAAAAACTAAGAAGTTGTATGGTTGGGCGTATACACAATACAGCTACACGTACCTACATACATACATCATGACCCTGTACTTGTAGTTAGTATTGTTACAATCCATCCTACCCTTCCTTTTATTTCCTGTCATTTTGCTCTTTCCAAGCCAGTCATAAATTGACCATCTCCGCATCAATTTCCCCGCACACCGCAAAGAATTTAACCGTTAAGTATATCTGCCGCGTCGCTTCTATAAAACGACTATTATACAAATTCCGCGACTAAATGAAGTGCAAGTTAAATCAGCAATATAGAGGAATGTGCCACAAGTTTCCGCAGTAAGTCCTTTCTCAATCCTTTCCTTGTGCAATATTACCTACTTTTGCAATGGTCAGAACATATTACGCAACACGCAAGGTCCTTCGACAAACACACAATCACACCGCACACACAAAAAAAAACGCATCATAATATTTACACAACGCCCTTGAGGTAATTTTTTACAAAAACGGCGCGTTACCATAGAAGTTCAATAAAAGCGCGAATTCGGTAATTTTTTATTAATCTTAGTGGACTGAAAGATAACCTTTTTTCCTCATTAGCCGTTGAAAATCATTCAATGTTCACTTAATTCACGACGCAGAACTTAATCGGGTTTAATTCCCGGCGGTCCCCATTATCCTTAGTGGATTACGGAATGAGAAAAAAATGTAAGAAGATATACAGTATTCTTCTTACGTTATTAATTGGCTCTTACTAAGTAACGCAGGTGGCTCTAGATACTTTAAAGGATTCCGAGATTATTATCTTACAGGTAAAGTGTTGCCAAGCTCCTTAGGAATTTCAATGAGACTCGAGAAAGACAAAAAATATGCAAACACCCTGAATTTTCAAGATTTAAGGTAGTTGTTTTTTTTTCTTTATAAAAGAAATAACCGAGACAAAATGTTTTTAGTAAAGTTAAAAAT
Organism: Glyphotaelius pellucidus; assembly: GCA_936435175.1. Taxonomy (NCBI): domain Eukaryota; kingdom Metazoa; phylum Arthropoda; class Insecta; order Trichoptera; family Limnephilidae; genus Glyphotaelius; species Glyphotaelius pellucidus. The sequence continues at coordinate 13,220,673 of OW386561.1, forward strand.
CTCTTGGAAGAAAGTTTGAACGACAAATTAATACAGTGCCTAGTTATAGAACAACATTTTTATTAAAATTTTATTACGTGAAGGATGACAGTAGACTGAATGCTGTAGAATTGAAATCACTGCGGCGTATGTGCGGTTAAACCATGTATGATCTGATATATTAACGTGCGGTTAAACCATATATGATCTGATATATTAACGTGAATGTATGTTGGATATACGAAAGTCAAAGATATTTACACAAAGTTTACATGGAACTTAAAAACCACGTTAAAAAAAACTTGGTATACATTTGGGATGACTGGACACGCGTAATACGAATATATTTTTTTTTCTTCAAAATTAAAAGGAGTTTGCCCATCAGTTGTTCGCAATTGTAATGGCGTTCAGTTGGATAAATTGAAAATATTTGAAATGAGAAATAGCGTAAATTCAAATCTAAATATTATAAATAATCAGAAAATGTTTTTAATGACTCACTGTTGAACCTGTTTCCTTTGTCAATTGTGCTATCAATTACTCCCCTTCCCCCTTTCCATTCCTACCTTTCCATTGACAACGTTAAGTTTATTGTAATAAATAGTTTTTAGTAAACCCTGAGAAAGAGAGCATCGCTCTCGCAACATGTCGATGGATAGACATTAGACGTGGTTAAAACAAAGAAATCTTTTAATTTTGAAATAAAATGATGCCTTAAAATAAATTTGCTGCATTTGAAGAAAAAATTTTTTTCACCTTTATTGCTATTAAAGACAATCATTTACATTCGGGGCCATGGAACACACTGCATTCAACATTTCTATAGAAAATGTCAAATAATACGAACATAAATTATTGTAAATGGTTTTGAGCTGTTACCACATACGACGAAAACTAATAATTTTTAATTTTTATTTTAAATTTATGAGTAAAACCTCAAATTGTAATATTTAATTAAATGAAGACAATATAAGCGAAACTCAATTGAAAATCTGAAAACAGAAAAATCAGGAAAAGATATTGACACCTCTGGGACTCGAACCCAGGACCTCTCGCTTTCCGGGTGAACGCGCTAACCACTGCGCCACGGTGTTGATATCCAATTCGGTCATTTTTAACTGATAAATATATATTATTTAACTTTATTATTTAGTGGTAATTAAGTAAAAAGGGTTACATTAAACTATATGGATAGGATGGGGGGAGGAAGGGGAAAGGGTGGATCTATTCTATGTAATAAGTAGCAGGTACGTGTAAATATATTTATTGATTTAGGTTCTGGTTAAATTGAATTCACTATATGAAATGCTAAAGACGTATGAGGCGCAATAAATGAATGTATTTTGTTTCTTCAAAATAGGCATATTTACTTTGTGGCGTCATCATTAATTTAATGACAAACAAATACCTTTGTGTAACACCACTATTTTATTAACAATATCAACATGTTTCGAAAACTATGTTTTCTTCGTCAGGATAATAAGTCAATAAAAAATAACAAAAGACAAACAAGTATAGACTAATTAGAACATAGACAAAATATTAGATAGGAGAGGTGATTAATTACCTAAAATATATCATAAAAAACAATTATATAAAATAAAATATAAAAATTATTTTAGAATGGGTAAAAATTACATTAACATAATAAAAAATCTTTTAAAAAGAAAACAAGAAGTCTAAATAACAAAATAAATTATTATAAATATAAGTATTAATACGAAAATAAATTTAAAAGATTGCTATTTTTAAAATAGTGGTGTTACACAAAGGTATTTGTTTGTCATTAAAATAAATGAATGTATTTTGTTTTGAGTTAGTTTTGCATTGAGGGACGTTTAATGTGTGGTTAAATGAATTATGGTTAGCTAGGAGACTATTTTTTATAAAATAGTATGTCTGCCAAATTTTCACGACTTTTCGGTGACAAAATCCTCACAAATACGTGAGACTCCTCATGACTCAGATGAGAACATTAGCTCCGTTAATCTAGGTGTCATAGATTACGATTTTGCACTTTCTCAATTCTTTATATGTGTGATATGTTCCTGGGTTTCCAGATTTGCGAGACGTACTCCAGAGAACTGCGTACATACGCAAAGTATAGCATTTTCAAGGTACTTACTTTTTTAAATCTTTGCAGGTTCTGAATACAAAGTCAAGTATCTTAGAAGCTACCCAAGTCCTTGGCCTCCGTCGTTTTTATCAGTAATTATTATATTTACATATATATATTTTTTTTGTATTTTATTTAACTTACAAAAAAAATTGAATGCATGATTTCCCATTGACTCGAGTGTAAATAGTAGTCTTTTATATAAATTAAGATAAATTAAAGACTTTTTTATAAAAAATATTCTTGTTAAGTCATCCCCAAAGTTTACAAACTTTTTGTTTGCCCTGAATATTTAAAAATTTCCATAGATTTTTTTTAATAATAAAGTAAGTAAAGCACAAATTAACAAAGAAAAAAATAGTAATTTTTTTATGTGTAAAACAAAGATAGGTATTTAACAGTGAAACAGAAAAAAATCATATATTTAAATATTCACATACCCGCACGTAGATATACACACATACCTACATATATACACATATATATTTGCACATACTTTGTTTACATTTTATTTTGTTTTGCATCTTTATTTTTTCAAATGATAAAATTATTTTGCGTGTCTGAATAACTGATGAATAATAAATATCAAATAACATCTAATATCCAGTCAGAAAAAATATTTTTTCTAAAAACTGGTTCAGGTCTCCCAGACTTCACATACTATGTTCTTTTAAGCTTTGGTTGCGATCCTAAACGTGGTGAGTATTCCGACGAGCAGCGGACCAAGGCGACTCTTCTCAAAGTCGTCTTTTGCAAGGAGTAAATAAGATTTCCGATTGAGCATACCCCGGCATACGTGAGTGCTATTACTAACTCCAAACCAAGGGCTTGACTCCAATGGACAAATGTTTCCACATCACGAGAGACCTGAAAAATTCGAAAAGAATTTTTGAGAAAATCGACGTAATTTTTTAGCAAAGGAGAATTATTTTGCAACTATTTTTTTTTACTCCCCACAGGAGGCTCTGAGGAAAATAATTTCCTTTAGGGCCTATGTAGTCTTTGTAGATGTGAGATTTGAGATCATTGAGATCATCATCTTGCTGTGTGAAGGGTTGTTTGGGGAGAGAAAGGAGTGAAAATGGAATTTGAATAGCCCCAAATTGTAGGAGGGAGGAAATACAGAGGCCTGAAATACAAAAAGATATTATGTTACTTTTTGGTAATTTACAACAAAAAATGAGGTGGAACTGTTTTTTTTAATTACATCTGCAGTCTCTGAGGTCGAGGGGTAAGAATTAAGCAACGCAACACGCGAAAATAAATTTAAAATGAATAATTGCGTTATTTCACAATTCTGCTTATTTAAAATAAGATTTGCGGAATGTTCCAGAGTGGAAGATACTCAAGTATTGCCCTAGTGTAAAGACCACCATTCAGAATTGAAAAGTTGCTTGGAAACTACCTTCAGCCTCATAACCTACTTGGGGATACCATAGTACCACTGGTTCCAGAAGGGAGCAGTTGGGACCCTTTCGAGGTTGTCACAAGGGTTCCAACTTGTCAAAATTATAGAGAAAGAAATATTTGGAACCAGCTGAAGGACCCGGCGTTGCCCCGGCTTTACGCAGAGTTTTTTTTAATCATTTTTAGACACTCATTTTACTCGTATTTTGAAGACAAATGTGCAAAAGGTCATCAAAATTTTCAAAATTTTGCTTTATATGTAATGACTCCCATGTTAAATCACCAAACGTAACGAGCCGTTTGGGGGTAACCTATAGCAGAAATATAGGTTATGCAATGAATGGTTCCTCTTACCAGCCTCCTTCGTGAACTGTTTATCATGTCATACAAGGGTTGAAGTAGGTACCAAAGCTATTTTTTTAAATAATTAGTCTTTTTAGAAATGTTAATTTATTTTATTTTTTTGTTCAAATCCTTGACAGATGTTTAATAAGTTTATAGTGAAGAAACGTCACTGAGACAAGTCGCTTGGTTCATTCCTACTCCAATGTAAACATGTATCCTTTCAAAAATCAATCGAAAAAAAAATTCCGTACATCAAAATAACAATTTGACAATAAAATTAGGTCATTAATAATTCATATTACTTGTAAAGTTTTTCCCCAAGCAATACTGAAGTGAGCTACAAACCCAATTTTTAGCCTACTGGGATTACCAAAATAATTAGAAATTTGACAGTCTGAAACGACTTTATGAAAAATGTAATTAATATAATTAATTAAAATCCCAATCACAAAAAAATATTATTTAAACCGTAGAAAAAGAATAATTTGTACCAGTCTGAATATGGCTTTGACGAGGTTAAACCGGTAACGGTCAATAAAATTAAAGTGGAAAAAAGTTTTATATTTGTTTTATTATAGTATATTACTAGTTTCCCATTATTTTTCAAGGATCCTCACTAGTTTTCCATAAATGAATATAAATCCATTCTCAATCACAATTCTTGACCGCGAGCGCATTTGATCTGTCTGGTTTGTTATTTCGATCACGGATCGCCTCCCATTTCTCCTACCTCCCATCTGGTATGCCGCCCTGGTACGTTCGGTGGCGTCGTAACCACGGCAACGTGCGCCCGTCGCGTCGTTGCCATGGCGACGTCGCGATGCCCGGAGAGCGGAGAGGAAGGGTGGGGTCGGGTGAATCGGGTGAATTGGAACGGGGGTAAATTGTTTCTAGTTCATTATAATTGGGGGGGTAGATTTTTAATACCGTGCTTTTATTAAATACCCAAGATCACGCTGGTTAAAGAAATTTTTATTGCTTCTATTGTTGAAATTTTTAACGCTTCTATTTTATTTATTGATTCTATTGGGTCAACTTTTTAAAAGCTTTGCAAACCGGTTTCGCGTGAATTTGGAATTGAAAGTTATGAAACGAACAACGTACTGACTTTGAAAGTAAATTGGATGTTTGAAGCTGCTTCATTGGATGTTTCAAGATGTTTCATGATAGTTCAAGAAGAAAATGAGGTGAGATGCTTTGTGTGCTTATCGCACAAGAGTCCCAACTGTATGGAGTCAGTAAGCTTATGGAATCCCGATTTGGGATAAATTTTGAAGCTGATGAGAGTGGGAAGGAGAATAGGACGTTGGTAAGTAACTGGCAATTCAGATCTGGTACACTTCAGATCAGACACACGGCTAGTACCACTTCAAGCAGAGTTCCGTTTATGAATGGTCGTTTTTCACCAGAGCGATGCCAGATGAGTATCTACCACTAACTATTACTAAAATTTTGCAAATAGATAAAATAATTTTAGTTTACAACGACATCTACCCGTTGCAATAAATAATCTGGGTCTCAATGGATTGATCATGTTAGATAAATAGGCATCTTTATTTGTTGACCTCAATGTAAACTGTATATCAGTTCGGTCTTACAGGTTCGAAGATCTATTTGTGTCACTATTACTAATGTGTAAATAACCAAAAGTTAAAAATTTGATTTCTCGAATATTCAATGAGTACGGTCCAGACGCAAAAAAGGCAACTTTTTAACACATACTCTCCCAGCCTATATACCTTAGGAGATGTGGACCAACTTCAACAAAGCATCTCTAAAAAGGACGAAAGTAAATACAACAAACAAGTCGTCCCGAATGCTTTTAGAGTTGTCCTGATATTGCAGTGCTACTGAGATGTTTGAAGAAGAGCACGTCCCGGATTCCGAGAACTAATCATAAAATTCATCACCAGCTAGAGAACACGACTAGCCATGAGAGAAAACGCTCTTGTGATGACAGCACTGCTGTACTTCTAGTAAGGTCACATTGACAAGAGATGAAGTCAATTCCGAATGTCTTATATTTTCAAAACTTTTTAGTTTATTTTTGTTTTTTCTATTTTCTCTATTATTACAATTTTGTTTTGTTTTTTTTTCTGAATATTATCTTACAATGTTTTTATTTGTATTTTTATAAATTCTGCGTGTTATATGAAAATTGTGTTTTTACAACCGAGATCTGGAATAACAAGAAAAAATTAATAAAACATATTAATAAATGTGCTGACGTGGGAATTTCAGCATTTACCAAAATGGCCGAAAAAAAATCAAAATGGAAGCGTATATAATCCTGTACAATAATTTTTGTTTAATGAAAAATGCTACTATTTATCAAATTTGGTAGAGTTTTATTGTGTTAGGTTAGGATGGGTTATGCCAGGTTAGGTTGAATTTGTTTAGGTTAGGTTCGATTATATTAAGTTATCTCTATTCGGTACAAAAAAGAAAAATGATAAATATTTATTGATTTGATTATATTATTGATATGATGATAAAATATTTATTGATTTGATTACATTATTGATATGATGATAAAATATTTATTGATTTGATTACATTATTGATATGATGATAAAATATTTATTGATTTGATTAAATTATTGATATGATGATAAAATATTTATTGATTTGATTACATTATTGATATGATGATAAAATATTTATTGATTTGATTACATTATTGATATGATGATAAAATATTTATTGATTTGATTACATTATTGATATGATGATAAAATATTTATTGATTTGATTACATTATTGATATGATGATAAAATATTTATTGATTTGATTATATTATTGATATGATTATAAAATATTTATTGATTTGACCATCGCCTTGAAATGCAGTTGGATTGTATTTCATACATCCGCCGCTTCTTTACACACTGACCCCAGATTCACAACCACCCCTCATACCTTGCTCCTTCCCAGAACTTTCTCTCCTTCCTTTCCTTAAAGAGACCCTCCACACAGCATCCTTTAAGGTAAACTATTTTCTTCAGGGTCTGCTTAGTGGAGATAATGTAAAAAAAAAATTAAATTGTGTTTTTATTGTACTTGTCACACAGCCACAAAGAAGATTCTTTCTTCGATTGCAAAATATTTAACGCTGTTTCGTATGTGGTCCGTTGGAGACCTTCAATGATTTTTTTTTGCCGACGAACATAATATAATTCCACGCGACAGGGTTACTAAATGGTGTCTGGGAATTTACTCACCATGTTGTTCCAGACATACAGACACGCCATGGCTATTATCAAAAATTAAAACATTATTTATTACCCAATTATTCCCACTGCACAGCATAAAAATGGCCGTAAAATCATTGATTCAACGTACATTTTGGTAATTAAAAATGTTATAACATGTTGAAAATACATTCCCACAGGAGCCAGAGAAAACAAAATGCCAAGCGTGGATAAAAAGATATTTGTTAAGTTACTTATTGAATTAAATAAATAACTATTTATTTCATTGAAGTAGGAAATACAATAATAAATTGTAGCGTTTAGGTTAATCGTTTAGTTACAGCTTCCATAAATAGATGTCGATAGCATAGTTAGTAATACGAAGTTTTGCTATATACCAACAGATGGCAGTTAATTATGACCTCAGAAGCGAACCATCTATCACCGTTTGAGTCTTAAATACGAACAGTTACGAAGATTGCCGAAGGCATCGGAGAGTTGGGCAAGCACCTTCAGTCCCCCAGTGAGGAGATGTAGAACTACTTAGAGCCTAGTCTAGTAAGGACGTCGAGTCCAATTCAATATTCATTTTAATATATACGATAGTTTAATAAATCAACTGGAAATCGAACCAACCTTAAACTTATTTGGAAGTTGCCTAACAAACCTAAAGTCGTATTAATCATTGGAAATTTACCGACATAAAATAAATCTAAACGAAACGTGAAACAGAACAAAACACAGAAAAATTAAATTTTGGAATTGAAATTTAATGTTCATTTAGACTTTTCGAAAAAGTCAACAGGTGTTTCTTATAAATAAAATCCGCTGTGTTTATCCGAGAAACAGCTATGTTTATCCAGGTTACAAATAAAATCGTTTAAAAACTTTGTTATCATTCAAAAATAAAACTGCAAAAATGTGGGTAAAATTTAAAATAAAGCTATAAATATCATGCACTATATAGCACCTTTATCGAAATATTATTGTAGCTATGATTCGATAAACACGTAACAAATACCACGTGTAATAAAGATTGCTAATTATAAACATAAATAATGACAATCTTATCGTATTTCTCTTTATAATTAAAATAACTATCTCTCATTAATTTACTTACCATATATTCTATGTTACCTGCTTGGTGTCAACTCTCATATTTGATGTTATCTATATTTTGTTTTTTATATCGTGTGTTATCTTTATTTTGTTTCTTATATTTTATGTTATTTCCTATATTTTATCAAAAACATGTACTGCACTATATGTAAAAGCCCTATGGGCGTGTAAATAAATAAATAAATAAATATAAAAAATAAAAATAAATTATTTAGAATAATATTGGTAATTTTGAGTTTGAAAGTAGTAGAAAATTATAGAAAAAAAAAATCTCAATGGCCGAGTTGGTTAAAGCGATGTGTCCCGGTAAGAAAAGAGATTCTGGATTCGAGTCCCAATTGCGACTGTCACCTTTTTTTATTTTTCTGTGTCTTGTTCAATTTTATGTTTTGTTTAGATTTATTAGTATTACTTTCTTCCTCAATGATATATTACGTTGATGGAAATAACCTTCATTCATACGTCCGTCACTCCTGGACAAACTCACCCCCAGATTCCTACCCACTTCCTGTACCATTTTCCTTCCCAGAATTTCCTATCCTTTCTTTTCTCAAAACGACCCTCCATACAGCATCCCCACAGATGACATACACCCTGAGGGAAATTATTTTCCTCAAGGCCTCCGGGGTGGAGTTAAGGTAAAAAAATTATTCAAATGAAAATAACAAATTTTGTGTAACACCACTTGTTTTGCTTTGGAGGAAGGAACTTTGTAAATAATAACGCATCTTCAGGAAACTTTAAAGGACTCGTGACTTTTATTTTGCTCTATTCCCAATTACATTGCGAATGTTCAGGAGCTCCAAACTACCCAACCCAAACCAGGGAGTTTACGTTTTACTTGTTAAGAAGGTATGGTGATGAGACGAGAAGAGAGTGAAAAAACCTAAACATAGGCTTTTTATAATGCTTCCTCAGTAGGGGGGAGTTTGCATCTCCTGACATCTATGGATAATTCCTTCTATTAATTAATCAACTTTACATAAACCAAAAAATCGAATTATCTGGAAAGGTGTGAGTCCTAGCTAATTAGGTTAAATTTTATACACCACTATTGAATCAAAAGTATCAATATATTTCAAAATCAATGTTTTTTTTTCAGGATACAAAGTACACTAAAAACAAGAGAAAACATTCAAGAAATTATGTTAAGTTCTGGGGGCCATCGCTAAATATGTCTGGAATCTTGTCACCACGATGATGTTAAGTATTCAACAACAAATTCGAACAAAAGTTTGAGAGAAAGGTAAGTAGGTTTGGAAAGGATTCTGGAAAGTTTCTGGGTTTTTTTAGTAGAAGATGATTGAAATTTATTTTGATTGTGGCCGACAGCTAATGTGAAAAAAAGAGTAGATAATTCGATGACCCAATATTAAACGGAAACAAGACCGAAAACCATTAAATAGATAAGGGTATCAAAAAATTCGACAAAAGGGGCTCTTTCCAGTTTAAAATAAAAAAATTAATGAAAATGTTTGGCTCCTTAGTCGAAAAACCTGTTTCAAAAATATCCAAATAACAAAATGATATTGGGAATGGGGTGGAGGACAAAATGGGGGTGTGGGGCAAGATGGAGTTGTTGCTGCATTGCTTTGTCCGAATCCTCTACGATCCTAATAATTCGTTCATGCGCGCCCCCCCCCCCCCCCCCCCCCTTACCCTCCCTTGCACTCCTTGCTTTTGGTACTGCGACGGCAGTCACACCGTGTTGATATCGTAAACGCTTTTAGGAAAGTGTTTGTATTGGTGAATTGTACATTAACCTTGTGTGGATTGACAGCTATCCCTTTCCAATCACTGTAGTTGCAATCGTGTTCAAGGAGAATTTTTGCCAATAATAATTCGAGTTTATTCATTCACATTTATTTACAATAAACTTCGTACAAAATTAAAATTGTCGCAGTTAAAGTATACTGGAGGAAATTTATAACGGCCGAAGCCAAAGGACGTAAGCAATGGAATGAATTTTCTTTTTTTTATGTTTTTGATATTATATTGCAATTGTACATTGAGCGTAATATTTTTTTTATTTTTTTTTATTTTATTTATTTTTTTTTTTTTTAACAATAATAATTACATTTATAATATAATTACCTAGGTATACATAAGAATTGATTTTATGGTTCTACTACTCCATAAATTGAGCTCTAGGAGCTCGTGTTTATGGGAGGAGTATTTAAACGCATAAAAAAAAAACATATTGTTCTGAAAAGTGTGAATACAATGATCAAAGACTTAAATGTCTTGAATGAAATAAATATACAAATATTTTTTGACATAGATATAAAAATAAAAAAAAACAATAACAATAATACATTTTTTTAATTAGATGTTAATTAGTTAAGGGTACAATATATCATTATCCAATTTCAGGGACTTAATTTGATTTTTAAATTGTTCATATTTCATTGTTTCTGTTACATTTATTTTGTTTTTGGATAATAATATATTGTACCATCTCACACCTAAATATAAATAGTGGTGTTGAGCCGTGGTCGTTCTAAGCATAGGAATGGCTATTAAGCCATTAGTTTTGAATCTATTGCTTATGCTATCTGAGGGATGAATTTTTTGGATGAAATATTCTTTGTAGATTTGATATAATGCGTTTCTCTTATACAATTCTGTGATAGTTGGCACATTAAATTCTCGAAATATCTCTAAAGTAGGGAAGTCATATGGTTTCCTAAGGATGATTTTAATAATTATTCTTTGTATTATAATTATGGGCTGTAAGGAAATCTTAAAGGCCCCTCCCCAACCAATAATGCCGTACTGTAATAAGGACTGAATTAGCGCATAATAGACAATTTTGATAGTTTTCTTGTTTAAAATGTTTCGTATGTTATAGAATACATAGATAAGTTTTCTTATTCTTTCCACAGTGAGATCTATATGATCTTTCCATTTAACATTTTTATCTATTAAGATTCCAAGATATTTTACATTAGATTTATGATTTAGCTTAGCGCAGTCCGTATTACATGTACCGTCATTTGCACAATTTTTGGAATGGATTATTATGTTAATTAAATTAATTGGCACATCTTCTTGAAGAGAAAATGGAATATAGTATGTTTTTTCTGTGTTGAGTGATAATAAATTGTTATCGAACCATTTTTTTATAACCTTCATGTCCTGATTGGCTGCATTTGTAATATCGTTCCACGTCTTTTTTTCGATAATTATTGCAGTGTCGTCAGCAAAAGATATAAGTTTACCATTTAGTGTTAATTTAAACATTTGGTTAACGTAAATTATAAATAAAATCGGTCCAATAACAGTCCCCTGGGGAATTCCAAATGCTAAAGTTTCATCTGCACTTAGTGAGTTATTTAATTTTACTTTTTGACTTCTTTGAGTTAGGTAGCTTTGTAGCCAATACCTAACCTTACCAATAATACCGATATCATTTAATTTATTAATTAGTTTTGTATGGGAGATACTATCAAAAGCCTTGCGTAAATCAATGAAAATGCCCAGGCATTTCTTTTTTTTATCCAATGCATTGTATATAGTTGAGGTTAGTTCAGCAATGGCATCATGAGTGCCTAGTTTCTCTCTAAATCCAAATTGACTAGGACTAAGTATTTTATTATTTTCAATATAGTACATGAGTTGCTTTTTTACGATCTTTTCAAAAATTTTTGCAATGTTTGAGACGAGAGATATAGGTCGATAATTTGATATTTCTTCAGAGCTGCTCGCTTTAAAAACGGGTGTTACGATGGATTTTTTATAAATGGAAGGGAATATTCCACTATTCAAACTAATATTTATAATGTGTGTAATAGGAAAGCTTAATAAGTTGTTGTATTTTTTCAATATTTCCACTGTGACTCCATCAAATCCTGGTGCAGATCCACCTTTTAATTCGTTTATAATATTTTTTATGTCATTTGTTGTTACCGGTTGGAAAACTGATAGATTATTTTGTGTAAGACAGTCCTTTTCGAAATTATCTACTTTATAATTTTCATCAATCCGTGTAGCTAGATTTTGACCGACATTAGCGAAATATTTATTAAAGGCATTAGCACATTTTGTCGGTTCTCTTATGGCATCAACAGAGTTTTTTTCCATATAAATTTTTTTAATTAGAGTTTTTTTGTTTTTTCTACTATTAATTTCATTTATTGTTTTCCAAATGTGCTTAACATTTTGTTTAGCCAGGTCAATTTCATTTTTGTAATAGTTTTCTTTAGTAATTTTTATTAAAGAGGTTAATTTGTTCCTATATTTTTTGTAAAATGTAAATATTTTTTTATCTAAGGGAAATTTCTTTGTCAGGCGATAAAACTCTTCTTTTTTTCTAATAGACACGACTAAGCCATGTGAGATCCATGGTTTTATTTTTTTGAATTTTGGTTTAATATGTATAGTTTTAATATCAGTCGATGCTGTAATATAATTGCAGAGAATATTATCAAATATATTTGCGCATGTTTCAGCACATGTTGATTCTAATACGGGTCGCCACGTTTCCGTACTTATTTTTATACTTAATTTATTATGGTTTAGTGTCTTTTTTATAAAAGCATTGTTTTCTGAGATTTTGTGATTATTAATATTAAGTTGTTGTATAGAGATGCAGGTGTGATGGTCAGTAATATTATTTTTTAATATTATCGTAAGTAATTTATCGGTACATTTAGAGTTGCACCATATGTGATCAATACATGATGGGCGTTGACCAGTAATTTCTCTAGTATAATTTTTTATACATAAAATAAAATTCATTTCTGACATAAGAAGATTATTGTATATTGTATTATATACATATATTGAAGATTATTTGATTGATTAGACTGGTTGACGGGTATCCGACATTCTATCTATTGTCCCTAATGTAAGAGTTTTATATCTGGCTGAAATCATAAACTTGCATATATATTAATTACGATGTTTAAAGAAAAACATGCATGATGGGGTATTGGTCACGCCCCCTCCTCCCTTGGAATTATTTTATTTATTTGTTAGGTCATGGAATCTTACAGTTTTTTCGGGCGATGACTTTATAGCTACTGAAGCTACAAATATAAAATATATTTCAGAAATAGCAACACCTGCTACCGAATTAGATAAACAGCAGCCTATAAAAGTATGCCAAATAGGATCTGAATCAGACCAACAATTGCATGGTGCTCTACATGGTCACCAAGATATCAAATTATACCAAGTTCTTCGGCGCAACCTCAGCTTTCAGTAAAACCAGTCCAAAGCAGCTTTTACCGATTCCAAAATGGACAAAAAGGTAAATCGAAAAAATGGGCACGAAACAAGACAGTCGTTTTTTCTTAATCTTTATTTGTAAACAAGGATTGGAGACAGCAGTTAGACAGAAAATACTTAAGTCAAGAGGTCAAAAAAAATGTCTTCTAAAGGCACTAAAGATGCACGTTACCTTATATTTGTAATGGGAGAAAGCTGCAGTCAGGTAAAGTATGGAAAACCTGCCAGATTTGTCAAGAATGGGCTCACTGTTCATGTGCAGCTATCAAAGACAAAGACTAGAAGTCAATACTTGTTTTCCCCAAGTGGGAAACTTAACCCCATCTTGCCCGGCGGGCTATCCCGTCTTACCCCGCTGGTGGGGCAAGATGGTGCAAATGCTAGTTTTATTTAATTACACTTTTTACAGGTTTTTTAAATATCTTTTAGCATTTTATTCGGTGAAATGTCACAGCTACATGACCAAAGTGATTGCATTCGAGGTAATGTAGACGTTTCAGTGAAAACTTTTTTTTTTTTTATTTTTTTTTTTATTTATTTTATAAATCAACAATCCAGTCCCGCTAAGCCAATTTCAATTGGCTTGACAGCAGGTGCTTATAATTACCTACAAATACATTTAAAGTTATAATTTACATCTTTTATCTACAGTTTAAACATTTTTTCATAAATTTTATCATATTTATGAATCAAAATAAATATTCTTTTTCCAATAACCAATTTTTCACCATATATTAAACCTTATTCATAGAATTATGTTGCTTTATATTGTCAGGTAATAAATTAAATATCTTCGGTATGTTGTATTGTATTGTTGTAACTATTGAAATTTGTCATTTTACACGCGTATGCAGATATGCGCAAAAACCAAATATTGATAATCTCAAAACAACTAACTGATTTGGACTTCTTGCAGCTTAATACTGGGAGATCGATACGAAGGTAAGATTTTTTACATTAACTCCACATAGGAGACCTTACAGAAAATAATTCCCTTCGATGCCTACGTCATCGAAGGAGAGGTAATTCTGGAAAGGAAAAAGGAGTGAGAGATGGAAGGAATCTAGGGGTCAGTGTGTCCAGGAGTAACAGACTTCTAATCCATCCCTCCCACTGCGGTGCAAGGCGAACTTCCGAGTCCTGCTGGAGAGATTAAAAGGTCTCTTTCAACAAGTCTCTCCCGATGCAACACAATTGGTTGGCAGATGCATCCGCTGCCAAGACTCGGAAAAACCTTACCCCATGCACCCGGGCTCCCCTGCAGAGTCACCAAATGTAGCGAACCACTTGGGGTGATCTACGACAGGGGTGCTGGCAATCCCATACTCTCCTCCCAAAATGAAAATGTTTATATTTTGAAATATTCTGTTACAAAAAGTCTAGCAAAAGTATCGACACTTTCAAAAGAACCTGTAAATACATGTTTTGTCGACATTAATAATTGTTGTGGTATGCGTGACTATGGCCATTGTTCAAGTAATTAACGATATGCGTGATTATATGTGACAGATCATTAATTTGGCAAAGATTAGAAATACGTAATTTTTTTGTATAAGTCAACCATAAAAATATGTATTTTTGATGCAAAACGAATAATGATTTGATATTTGCAATGTCAAAAAACAAGCATGCGAAGAAGCAATAATATTGTACACTTCAGAAAATATTAAAAAAGCTTCTGAACCAGAAAAATTCTCGAAATATTTGTGGACGCGACTTTTTTCAGCTCAAAACGTAATTTCCATCATTAGTTTGAAGCTTTGAAATACGATTTTATCCCTGGCATAATATTATTTTATCTAGTAGCTCTAACTTTCTGGTTGTGCATTATTAATAAATGAAGCAATATTTCTTTGTTTGAACCACTATGTATTTTTTTGTATACGCCGACCGATTTTGAAACAACATTTTGAAACTACTATTAAACTATATTGTAGTTGTGTCATGTGCTCCTTTGCAAAGTTACAGTGGTAATTAGTGGTAGAGATTGGTTATCCCTTTTCCTTGCATCCCTTGTTTTCCCTACATACATAAATTATCACTCAATTCCAGCAAACATCATTATGTTCCGTTCCGTTTTTAGTATTTACACTGCATCTGAAGCTGTGATTCGTATGCAGTTTTGGATGTAACAGGAATGAAGAAGTAAAAGATTAGCAAATACATGGCTGCTAGAATTTGGTCACTATGTAGGTAAACGAATTTCAAGTAATGGTTTCCTGGGGGCAAACAATACTAACACGACATTACATAACAATGGGTGAACATAATACGTTTTACCTCCTCCCTCTATTTTTCACTAATCCCTAGTTACGCTTCCTATCCCGACTTAAATACTTAGTAATATACTACGTTCAGAAAATCAATATCTTCATCTGATTCTTATCTGAGAGAGGGGTATGGGTACCGCCCCCCCGGGAAACATTTATTGGATAACTGACACCTTTGCCATAGGTCACCCCAAACGGTTCGCTACGTTGCGCGTTGGGTGACTTAGCAGGGTTGCCCGGGTTCATGGGGTGAGGTTTGTCTAGGTATTTTTGTCGGATGCATTTTCCCACCTACTGCGTGGCGGGCCGGGGCGCAAAAGACTGGTTGAGGGTGACCTTTTGACCTCTTCAGCCGGTCTCTCTCAAACCATCGCCTTGTACTGCAATGAGGAATGGATTCCCACGTCCGTCATTCCTGGTCACATTGATCCACAGATTCCTACTCACCTCTCATACCTTTTTCCTGCGCATATCTTCCTCTCCTTTCTTTCCATAAAAATACCCTTCACACAGCATCCCCAAAGATGACATGGGCCCTGAAAGATTTTTCCTCGTGTGTGGATCAAAAAAGTATATTAAAAAAGGTAGAGGCTGTAGGAAGTGATTTATGAATGCCGGTCTTGAAGAGACCCGAATTATATGAAGGAGGAAAAACAGATGCCGGTAGCTCGTTCCACATACCAGCTGACTTACACAAAAACGAGTCGAAGAAACGACCCGTTCTCATGAACAAAATTTTCTAATGATATCATATGTTTTTAGTCTTGAGCTGCACTGGAATCATGTTTTGAGTAGTATTGTGACAATAATTGCTGAATCGTATACTGTATTTCTGAGCCCAAACACGAATCTGCTTGTCGAACTCATTTGTTCCACTTACTTATCGAATACTTATACCTACTTGTGCCTGCATATATATTTCATGGTCAGTTTATCATTTATGTTTATAACTTACTAATATTACTTTTTTTTTATTTCTTTTATATATTTAATAATATTATTATTCAATTTATAAAAACAGTTTATTTATAAACAAGTTCTGCTAGGTAATTATTTTTACACGTGACAGCTGTTTCGCCTTCTGAAGGCATTATCAAACTGTGGTCTTGCCACATACAGACGAGGTATTTATGTTATTTCTAGATAGGATTTTGATGACTAATTTTAATTATGAGTAAACTGACTAAAATTATTAATGGTTATTACCCTTTTAAAAGATACCCAATTACTTCTATTGTTTAAATTCGACTGAAGGTCGTTAAGTGCACTAATCGTTATTTACCGATGGGGTCGCCTCTGAGTCCCCTTCTTGCTGAAATATTCATGGACTACATTGAAAATCAAATTTTAAACTCAGTCTTTAGTAAACACATAATCTACTATGTACGTTATGTGGACGATATTTTGATCTGTTGGAAAGGTACCAACAGACAACTAGACCTTTTTGTTACATTTGCTAACTCCATTAACCGTAAAATCTGCTTTACGGTTGAAAGAGAATGGAATAATAAAATTAATTTTTTAGACTTAACAATCAGTAGAGAAAATAATAAACACGCATTTGAAATTTATCGTAAACCTACGTTTACAGACACGACCATCAATTCTAAATCTTTGCACCCATGGTCACATAAATTGTCTGCTTATCACTCAATGATACACAGACTTACTAATATTCCACTAGACAATAAAGCATTCGAGAAAGAAAAAAGTACAATTTTATCCATTGCAAAAAAATAACGGCTTCAAGAGTAGAGACATTGATAAAATAATTAGTCATAAAAAACATAAAAATAACCTTAACTTAATTTACCCAGCAATTAATAATAAAACGGAAAATAAATTTGGATGTTTAGAATTTGTCGGACCGACATCCAATAAAATTGCTAAAGTTCTCAAAAATTGTGGATTAGATATTGCCTTCCGCACTAATAATAATTTGGGATCATCTCTCAAAAATTCAAAAAATAAAATACCCAAACTAAAAAATAGCGGCATTTATAAACTCCAGTGTGACGAATGTAACGCTGTTTATATTGGACAAACTGGCCGGTCCTTTAATACTAGGTTCAAAGAACATATGCGATCATTTAAAAATAATAATAAAATGCAATCACAATTTGCCAAACATCTCCTAGATGATAATCACTCACTTAGCGGCGAAAATAAGCCAACTCCCTTACATATACAAAATAAAGGACATAAACTAAATCTTTTAGAACAACTAGAAATTAACAAGCACTTTAATAATCCTAAAGCTATTTTAATAAATGAACAGACCAATATAATTCACTCACCGTTGTTAGATATGTTCAAACCAATTTTAAAACAATAATAATAATAATTTTACTAGAAAATAAAACCACGAGTCATCATTTGGGAATAATTCACATTAGGAATAAGTTTAGAGTATTAACGACCTTAAACTTAATTATACAGAAAATAAAACCATGAGTCATCATTTGGAAATGATTCATATTAGAAATAACGATTAATGCACTTAACGACCTTCAGTCGAATTTAAACAATAGAAGTAATTGGGTATCTTTTAAAAGGGTAATAACCATTAATAATTTTAGTCAGTTTACTCATAATTAAAATTAGTCATCAAAATCCTATCTAGAAATAACATAAATACCTCGTCTGTATGTGGCAAGACCACAGTTTGATAATGCCTTCAGAAGGCGAAACAGCTGTCACGTGTAAAAATAATTACCTAGCAGAACTTGTTTATAAATAAACTGTTTTTATAAATTGAATAATAATATTATTAAATATATAAAAGAAATAAAAAAAATTAAAATGGAGTTCTACAAATTAAACTTGATAACAATAAATAATATTACATGTAAAAGCCATCAAGGCGTAAATAAATAAAACAATCAACAGTAAATTAATCAAAATAATGTGTTTAGAAACTCCAAAATAATTATTATATGTCCCCGATTTCAGTACTCTAACTCACTTGTAAAATAATTTGCAGACAAAATCTTCTGTTTATTCTGCAATTTAAATGAAATACTGAGTTACAAACATCCTTATGTTTATTCTACAATCCAAATGAAATACTGTGAAAACACTCCAAACAAATTTATTAATTAACAAAACTATCGCGGAATTAAACCAGTGTTGTTAACTTGATACAATTCAGTTAAGTACAGAAATTAATTACGGTCCTGATTGCGCGAAGGTAGCGGGAACCGTTAACGTTTACATCGGTTTAACTATTTTCCCCATAAAACTAAATAATTGCTTTCTGATGAAATTTTGTCTAGAACACCTCAAGGGCTTTCGCAAATAAAACTAGATGTCGTGCAAGGTTGTTTAGGCACCGAAATATTTTTGAAGTGAAAACTTTTTAAGCACCGTCGTGATTTGAAACTCGATAAAACGGAAGCGGGCGACACTAAAAAGTGACAAACACATCTATAAAAATAATAATATATCTTTATTAAACGAAAATTTGCAAGATTTAAAACAAAAAAAGTACATGTCACAATTTTTTTTTTTTTACATTAACTCCACAGGAGGCCTTGAGGAAAATAATTCCCCTCAGGGCCTATGTCATCTGGGATGCTGTGTGGAGGATCTTTTTGAGGAGAGGAAGGAATGAACATTGGTCTTGAAGAGACCCATGTTGTAGGAGGGAGGAAACACAGATGCCGGCAAATCGTTCCATAGCCGAGCTGTTGAACTCAAGAACGAGTCGAAAAAACGACCCGTTCTCATGTGACAAATGTCAACCGTGTACATATGTTGAGCGCGCGTTTGGCGTGTCTCCCGACTATGCACCGGTGCCGAAGGGATCAATGACGCTAGTTCCTCAGAGCATCTTCCATTGAAATACCGGTAGAACATGGATAGCATTCCCACCGGACGCCTGTGCTCTAAAGATTGCAACCCGTTCGTTAAGATGGGAGAATCTATCAAACGGACCGCCCGTTTCTGCACAGAGTCGAGGGTATTTTTCAAGTATTTTGGAGCTCCAGACCAGAGGTGGCTGCCAAATTCAACCGTGGGGCGCACTTGCGATTTGTACAGGGTAAGCAGTTGTGTACTATTAAAGTATCTGCGGGCCCTGTACAGTACGCCCAGTTTTTGAGAAGCTAACTTTACTCTGGCTTCGATGGAGCCCCCATACCTGAGCTGGTCACTTATAGTTACACCAAGCATATCAATGGAAGGTCTGTTCGGAAGATTGCTTCCGTTGAGGGAGACTAGATTTTCATTTCGATCCCTTTTAGACGTAATCAGACATGATTTGGTCTTTGAAACATTGAATTCGACGAATGGTTTATAAGTTACGTAAGTACAAAAGTTAACAACAAAAAAAAATAATTTAATAAGAATATTTGAGAATAGAAATTTATAATTATATATTTAGGCTTCTTGTAACCTGCCTCACTAGGCTAGCCTGTGTTGAGACAGTCATTTTAAGTCAATTTATAATACTTGTAAATATATCTACACTTATATCACACAATAGATTGGTTGTATTAATAATAACAAATCACATTGATACAATAATAACAACTACATTGGTTTCATTACTAATTTCGAATTTGGGTGAGTGCACCGGTAAAGGCCCTTTCATTATTTTGTATCCAAATTTTTATGTTATTTTTGAATTTTTTTGTGAATCACCTTCTTTTATTCTAATTGGAAGAACGTTGTTAAGTCTTGTTGCAAAGTATCTAAAAGATTTAGCCTGCGAGAGAATGAGAGAGAAATAAAATATTTATTTATTTCTCGGTTTCAATATAACACGAAAAATCCACGACCCCACGCAAGTACTTTTTGGTCTAGTGGTATGAAGCGCCTGACGAACCTTAGCGACCAGACATTCAGGAGACCAAGAATCGAATCCTATGAAATCCAAAAATAAATAAATATTTTTATTTTTATAAAATCAATATTCAATCTTCAAACCACTCCAAAATGAACAGGCAAAGAAAACACCATCATAATTTTTTTTTAAATACATATTTTTATTTTTGTAAAATCAATATTTAATCTTCAAACCACTTCAAAATGAACAGGCAAAGAAAACACCATCATAATTTTTTAAAAATACATATTTTTATTTTTGTAAAATCAATATCCAATCTTCAAACCACTCCAAAATGAACAGGCAAAGAAAACATAAAAAGCGACATCTAGCGACTTCGAAGAAGAAAACATAAATATTAACAAGATGACCAAATGTATAGGAAAAGGTGCACTGGAATTCGACATCAAAAATATGGAAACAAATCATCCCTCACATTGATTAAAAAATGCTTCGTCGCCTCCCCACTCTTGTTTACTTTAGTTTTCTGAAGGTTTCTCTTCCACCGCGTGTGAATTGCACAATTGAACACTACTATATTTGTTCTTAAAACATTAGTCAATATTTTTATTTAGCGAGAATAACAAAGAAAACATTGAAGACGTCACTTTTTTTATTCAAAAATTTAATAGTTTCTTCTGTTAATTGTATTTCTTTTACAAATTTAAAAATTGTTTTTATAACTTATGTCATTATATTATTTAGCCACAAACCTTTTAATGAATCGCCGAATTGTACATTGTTGCTACCATGCTAATCTTTGGTGCATTAAAGTGAAGAGATTTCTCTAGATCTAGGAAAAATATATATTTATAACAACGAAAAGACCGACATAGAATTTTTTCATTTTTCTGAGGAAATTTTTATCTCCCTTTTTATTGAACTCCCAATGAGTTAGGCCGTGAAATTTTCTTTGAATGTAAGTGCCGTTAATAATTTAGTGAAGAATTCACAGAAGCGATAAAGCATCTACCCATAATATAATAAATAAAAAGAAAAGAAAATTTGAGCCATTTTCAAAATTAGATCTAGTTCGTCAGAAATTGATACTATCCCGTGATTTTAACGGGTTTGCGCTAGTTTAAATAAAATTTAAAGCTTTGACCCAGATCATCCATTTATTTTCTTTCTTCCTTTTGACAAATCAGCTTTACAAGGGAAAAACTCCCTGAAAACTTTATTTTTCCTCCACAAAGACCATTTCCCTCATAACACCGGATTTATTGAGAGAGGAAAAATATACTTCCCGCTTAAAAATATCCTTATTCAAGAGACTTTTATTATGTATTTATGAAAAATAAAGCAAATGAAAATAAGTGTGAATTAGGAGTTCCAGTTATTTTTTTATAGTACTCATCGTCACACTTTTTGTGGCAGTTTTTTTAAAAGGATGGGAAAATAACATTTTCTTTTGAATTTTTTCACTATCTTTTTTAGATCTTCGCATTTTTAAGTGATTTTTCGACACACATGCTTCAAGGATCTCTTTTCACGGAACTAACTCTACTTTGTTGTCATCCAATTTAATTTTTATTTCTTTTATATATTCAATAATATTATTATTCAATTTATAAAAACAGTTTAATAATAAAAAAAGTTCTGCTATGTAATTGTAATTACGCGTGACGGCTGTTTCGCCTTCTGGGAGCCTTATCAAACGGTCCTTACAGACGAGGAATTTATATTATTTCAAGATAATTAGTTAATGGAACACTTGACGCACCTGACTTAACAAAACTAATAACATTCCGAGTACCAAATCGTGACACGAGACTTCCAGAACTATTCTTTGTTTATCCGCCAAAAACTAACTTGTTCATTAACTCCCTAATCCGAAGACTACATAGGCTTGGTAATAAAGTCAGTTCCGTTGATATTTTCATTTATTCTTTACCAAAATTTATATCAGAAATTTTTAAAATTCTGACAAAAATTTTATAATTATTATGCTAATATTTTTATTTCTTTTTAATTCTACTAATAATTTTTAATACAATGTTAAATAACTTATGTAATTATAATAACTTATGTAACTATAAAACATGTAAAAGCTTTCAAGGCGCAAATAAATAAAATAAAATAAGATAGGCATTTACGATGACTAATTTCTAATTTATGAGTAAACTGACTGAAATTATTGATGGTTATTACCCATCGACCAAGTATAAGATAGACGCGCCCTGTGAAATTCAAAATGACCCCAGAAACCAAATAAAATTGGCTCACGGCCCATTTATAAAAAAGTGCGTGCATTTTTTTGCACCGTTTAAATCGCATGGTCCTTTGTGTTGTACCTTTTATTGGTCTATAATGAAACTAATTTGTGACCCAGTCGTCCGGACCGATTTAATTTTTTCAAACACAAAAATATCCCACTTCCGAATATTATACAAGGTACACGCCGCGGACTTTAATTTTGAAAATGTATTTAGCTATTTGAATACAAAAGAAAATATATGGCTTGCCGATAGCTTTTGGACACCGCATTCATTAACGTGAAAAAAGTAAGGTTTTTAAATAGTGTCAGGCAAAGTTTCTGACGTCATTTCACTTCGCCCGGTCCGTTCACTAATACATTGAAGAGGCTCAAAACATAACGGCTTCTCGTTTCTTGTGTGTTGGTCTTTACACACTTTAAAATGCCTAAATGTATAATTAATAGTTGCTACAATTCGTTGGACATCAAAAGTAACAATAGCGTATTACCTTTCCATCGGTAAGTTATTACAAATCTTATTAATTTTGATATAATTATCAAGTCGACGCGACGCATTCATTCATCGCGTGATAAATTGTCGATGTGTTAGTTCACAATATTGAAACACGCGTTGGAACGCGTCACAAACTGTACAAGTGTGCGTAATGTCCGGCTGACTGCTAAACAGGGTTGTATTATGTCGATATTGCCCAGTTGGAATCGTTTCGGAATGTGTGGTTTTAGATAAAAAAAAATAAAATTTATTTGTAAAATAATTTACCTACAAATATAACCACGCACAGATAGATTTCCACTGAAATGAAAAACCTTTTATTATGTGCTTACTATATAGCACTTACTTTACCGTATATACTTTATCTTATATATTTTATAATAACATGCTTTTTATTTTCTTTCATGTATACCTATGCTTTCTTTTCTTTACACTTTTAGTATTCTTTACTTTACACTTTTAGTATTCCTGTGTTCTATGAACTCCCATGTTCTTCCTATGTTCTACACTTTTAGTACTACATTATTTTTTTTCTATATTCTACTTTATTTTTCTTTACTTTTTCATATTACTCCATAGCCATTTACATTATTGTATATTCTTTTGTATTCAATAATATTCTTTCTTATTATATTATTTTATATTTTTTTTTATATTCTCGCACATTTTTTATATTGCATATATGTTAAAGTACTGTATAGAAAATCGACCACCACAACACAGGCATGTGCCTAGCATGGTGGTCGAAAAATCATCAAATTCATGTAACAAACATTTAAATGAATAAAGAAAACTTTAAAAAAAAAAATCATTTTTTGAAATCAATAATTATGAATGAAAATATTAAAATTACGTATAAGTACGATAATCAAAATCAGAATAATAATCTTTAAATCTTCTACACGTTTTAACGATTTTCATAGTTTGCGAAAATCCCCATTGTGATTTCTTTACACGTGATAGGAATAAATAGAGGGTATGGGGTACAATAGGTAAGGGGTACACAAGATAGAAAGAGGGTACAACAAATTTGTAGTAAGAGTTAAGGGGTATGCAGGTAAAAGGTTGACAACCGCTGCTTTGACCCATCTCCTTCCCCTCCCCACTACAATCAGCCTCACATCCCCAATTGGGGATGCCATAGTCTAACTGGTTCCAGGTGGTTGGGAGAAACCCATAACCGCCGCCCCGCTGACCATTTATTGGATAACTAACACCCCTGCAATGGGTCTTTCCAAGTGGTTAACTACGTTCGGTGACTTAGCAGAGGTGCCTGCGTTCAAGGGGTGATGTTTGTCGAGGTCTTGGCGGCGAATGTGTTTGTTCACCTACTTCGTGGCGGGACGGATCGTGGTTGGGGGAGTGGGAGAAAGTGGTTGGCGGAGACGTAACTTAGACCTCTCCAGCCGGGCCCTGTCGACCCATCGGCACCGCGGTTGGAGGAATAAATTCATAAGTCCAATACTCCAGGACAATCTGGACGTTGATTCCCAGATTCCTACCCGCCCTCATACCTTTTTTCCTTCCCGGAGCTTCCTCTCCTTTCTTTCCATCAAGGCCCTTCACACAGCATCTTTCCAATTTTTTTCCTCAGGGCCTATTAATTTAATGTACCTACTATCTGTATTTAGGTTAGTGTACAATAAAGCTGTCCTGAAGAATTAAAAATAATAGTTGATACAATAATAAATAAATAGCTCCATTTAATTATAATGTCAAGCCACAAACTTTTTTTGATGATTATCTACTAACTATTTTATAAAAATATTTTTTACTAAAAAAAAAAACCTTTGTTTAATAATAAAAACGTACACGTTTCTTGTTTTGGTTCTACAGGTACATTGAACATCTGAACACATTCAGAATGTAAAAACTAAAAATGAAAGCTTAAATGTTTCTTGTTATTTATTTATCCTTTACCTGATTCAGCCCTTTGCTTTGGTTTCGTGACGTATTTGTTGACGTTTGTATACAAACTAAAACAACACTTCTTGTCACACAATGAACGCTCTCAGGTTCTTTCTTCAAGCGACTTTACGAACTTGTACGGCTAGTTTATACCAAGTAGGATTGTTAAATTCATTTTCATAACATGTGACGTATGATATTTGAGGCATCTTATTGGTTGATAAATGAATAAACTACAGAATGGGATTTGAGAACGAACTTTGTGATCTGTTTTATACTGTAGGGAACTTGCAAATATTATCGAGGCTTTCTAAGCGAGGCGATGGAATACGAAGAAGAGTTGTATTGTGAAATTAATGTTACATGGGGTCATTTTTCAAAGGCGAGTTAGTAAGGTATGGCCTATCTAGCCATTATTGATCGAAGTTATTACCCTATTTAAAGTTTCCCTAATTCCTTGCATTGTTTAAATTCGACTGCACTGTTGAAAGTCGTTTTGTACTCTAATCATAATGTGAATTATTCTCAAATGACACGTGGTTTTATTTTCTAGCATAATTGTTTTTGAAATTGGCTTGAATATATGTAACAACGCAGAACTTGTTTATTGATAAACTGTTTTTTTTATAAATTGAATAATAATATTCCTTTCAAGAGAGAAGTGGCAGGGGTTACGAAATGGGATCATATAAGAAACTCGACATTGAACCACTGCTACTCTTCATAGAAAAATCACAACTGAGGTGACTTGGGCGTGCACTAAAAATGCCTGATGATCGAATTCCGAGGAAGATACTAAGTGCGATTCCGGAGGGTAGACGTCCAGTGAGCCGCCCCAGACACAGCTGGGCGAGGCAACTCCAGAAACTGTGTGAGAAGAGGATGGGACTGCCATGGACGGAGGCTGAACAGTCAGCACAAGACAGGGACGTGTGGAGGAGCCTTAAGGGGATAAGGGGATGAAGATGATGATAATGATGATGAATAATAATGTTATTGATTATATAAAATAATTTAAAAATAAAAAAAACTCTACTTTATTCTTTCCTTTGCCAGTTGCATGTCAAACATCAGGTTTGGAATCAGCACTCCATTTTAGAAAGAATTCAAGGCTGGTGTAATTGTCATGAGCAAAATTAAGAAAAGGGGACTTAGGCGGTTTGGACAAACACAGCAAATTAATAGTGAAAAGAATCCCAGGGGAATTATATGAAGCGGAAAAGAATGGTAGAAGAATACGGAGAATGGGTTCGAGAATCATGACAGGAATAAATGAATTATATTCAGGGTTTAAGGTCATGTTGAGAGTCAAAATAATAGATAAGTCTGTATTAGACGATGCGTTAAATGAACGAAACACAGCCTGATGACCTCCGTAAGGCTCTTGACTAGCAATCCGGAGATCGCTAGTTCAAATTCCAGCGAGCGCAATTTTATAATTTAAAATAATATATTATAGATTATTTGTTCAAGAGTGGAAGATACTCTCAACATGGCTTTGCCGTAAGACCACCATTCAGAATTGAAACGTTGGTTGAAATGTTTTAGCTGTGTTTGGTGACCAGATCTTAATAGCAAGATACTTCTCCACTTTCCTCTTCCGCATTTCCTTCCCACTACTTTCAACCGCGGCATATCCCATTTCTGCCGATTTACTACATGTGTACCTTCAACACTTTAAGTTTTAAAGCTCTTAAAAAATATATATGTTATTCTTGAAGATAATATGTGTACATTCTTTACGTCAAAACACAAATTATGTGAAACTCCCTCGATAGAAAAAAATCGCAAATTATGCTCCGAAAATTATTATAAACACGTTTATTTCAGTTATTTTACAAGTTATATGTATAAAACAATTCAAATTGTTTCTTTAAATGTTGTTTTAGACAACCCCCGCAAGATTTTTGCTCTATTTTAAATGAGTCGTGTTTTATTAAACATTTTCACAATTTTCGCTTATATATTATCAATTTTTACATAAGCGCGCTCTCTCTAACATTCGTAATTATATATAGCTCTATATCTTCTTCTTTTTGAGCGGAGATACGGTGCCTTCAGCCTCACAACATATCCCGATTGAGCCATGGCTTCACTGGCTCAATATGATTGAGAGCAATTGGGTCTTTTGTACGGTAAGAAGAGTTAAGAAGAGTTATTAAGAAGATAATAAAAAAGGAGGATCTACCAAGATTTAGTTGTTTAACGGTTTGTCCCCTTTGCCTACCCCATGAGAGAGATAGTTACTTTAAAATCCTAAAATATCTCACCTAACCTAACCTAAACGGCGAGAATACCTATCAAGATAAGGCCTTTATCGTGTGCGGTGGCACGTTTGGTGTTTGGCGTTACCCGGAGGTATAAATTTAACATGTTATTAGGGTCGGGTGTTAAAAAAGGTTGTGATTTTAACATTTTAATGTGTCGCTTAAGCGTTTTTAACCCTTTTCAAATCGGGTGACGGCTTGATGGTTAAGGACTAATGTGTATGAAGCGGACAAGATATAGATATGTAAATAATTTTGTTTGCATTATGTAATAAGTGCCACAATTTGGGAGATGGGTGTGGGTACCGTAGTAATTTCGTCGAAAGATGTTCTTGCAATCGTACCCTTGGAACTGTACAGGGTGGTTCCGATGAGAAAGATTGATTATTCTCATATATTCTGTAACTCAATATCGATTTTATTTCATTCAAAATTTGCTTTATTATATACATACCAAGTTAACAATAAGTATACTCAAACGCGTGATGACTAAATTATTTTGTTTTATTTGTAATTATTTTTTTATCATAGGTATACATAATTTTTCAAAAATGTCTAAGCAAAATGAGTGTGTAAAATAAAAATCTGAAATACATCAGTTTTCAAGGCCGTCAATAAAAGATTTTTCGATAAAAAATTTTCGTAAATGAAGTATTTTCGATATTTTCATAAATGATTTTCTCAATGATTTTACTTAAACGAAAATTAAAATTTCCTAGATAATTAATTTTTCTGTATGGTTATATGATTTGAAATTTGTGGTCTCTAAAAATAACATTTTGTATGAAAATTTAACAAATATGCCAACAACCAACGTTATAACCTTATTATTATAAAAATAGACATTTTTTTATTTTAAAACATAATTTACTACATAAAATAATAATCTTTCGAAACCAATTTATATTTTTTTGCTGAAAAGAGTCAGCACGTCTGGAGTTTTCTTCAAAACTAACATATTTCCGGTTGTGTCTGATTGTCATTGCAGATGAACCCTCCTAAGATTATATCCTGTTTGCCAACGACCTCAAGTTGTACAAAAAAATTAGATCCTTAGAAGATTGTACCGTTTTGTAAAAAATTAAGAACAGAAAACAGTTAAAGAGTAAATTCCTTCATAAAGAAAAGAAATAATTTTTCAAACACGTATCGCATTAACACTGTCGCTTTATTAAACATAACTTCAATTAAAGACCTAGACGTAACATATGATTCGTCAATTGGCTTCAATAAACATGTCGATACAATTTCAAAAAGTACATCAAAATATTAGGATTAACGCTAAGTATCACAAATTGTTTTAAAAGTGCACAAATAACTTTTACATTATATAAATCAAATATGCGAAGTATTCTCGAATACGCAACCACCATTTGGTCTCTCAATTATGAGATTCATAATTGTAGGATCGAATCCATACACAGAAAATTAACCCGTGTAATTGCTTATCTCGAAGGTTTATTTGATTAATTTGGAACATTTAATGATCGAATTTCGCACTGTTAACTACACTCTGACAGCCAGACGTAAACTTCCTGATTACCCAAAATAATACATGCATCAGTAGATACACCAAACATTTTATCCCAAATTAATCAAGATCAAGAAAATCAACAAGGAGGATGAAAGACATATTTCTGCCTTGTACCGCAACATAAATAATTTATTACACAATACACTTCTCTAATATAGAAATAGACATTTTTAATTACCCATTATAAACACTTGTTTATAATGAAAGATGTTTTACCATCAATCATCTTTTTTTTTGGACATTAACTCCACACAGGAGGACAATAATTCTCCTCGGTCCTATATCATCTTGGGTGTGCTGTGTAGAGGGTCTTTTGAGGAAAGGAAGGAGATGAAGTTCCGAGAAAGAAAAGGTATGGGAAGTAGTGGATCTGGAGGTCATTGTCTCCAGGAGTGACGGACAAATGAATCTATTCCTCCCACAGCTGAAGAGGTCAATATTTCTCCCTCAACCAGTCTCTCTTGACCTGGTCTGCCACGCAGCTTGCGGGCAGATGCATCCACCGCCAAAACCCAGACAAACCTCATCGTTGAACTTAAATACAGACAAAATTGTACCTACCCCATCAGTATTTCATTAGCACAGGTGCCAAATATAAATTGTTTATGAACCTTTTCTTTTTTTTACATTAACTCCACACAGGAGGCCCTGAGGAAAATAATTTCCCTCAGGGCCTATGTCATCTGGGATGCTGTGTGGAGAGTCTTTTTGAGGAGAGGAAGGAATGAACATTGGTCTTGAAGAGACCTATGTTGAAGGAGGGAGAAAACACAGAGGTCGGCATATCATTCCATAGCCGAGCTGTTGAACTCAAGAACGAGTCGAAAATACAACCCGTTCTCATGTGACAAATGTCAACCGTATACATACGTTGGACGCGTGTATGGGGTGTCTCCCGACTACGCACCGGTGCCGAAGGGATCAATGACGCTAGTTCCTCAGAGCATCTTCCATTGAAATACCGGTAGAACGGGTATAGCATTCCCACCCGACGCCTGTGCTCTAAAGATTGAAATCCAATCGTTAAGGTGGGAGAATCTATCAAACTGACCGCCCGTTTCTGCCCAGAGTCGAGGGTATTTTTCAAGTATTTTGGAGCTCCAGACCAGAGGTGGCTGCCAAATTCAACCGTGGGGTGCAGTTTCCATTTATTAATCATATCGACCATCATAGGAAACTTGTGCAGGGATTTTCTCATTTTCTCGAGTGCTTTGCAGTGATAACCGCTAGTGGTGTCCCTCAGGACCGTGAAATTGGCCCAAACGAAAGATTTATCGTCCCAGCTTGTCAACATCAAAGTTCATGAAACAAATTTAAATACAGTCCACTCTTTGAATCGCAGTAAATCTAGATTACATTATTTATTTGCTATTATATGCTTATTTTATGAAGTACTAAAATTAAAGTAAATTAAAAAGAATAATAATAAAAGTAATAAAATTCATCAAAAAGGTTACATATCTTCTAATAAACATGCAGCTGACTGAATGAATAAATTTCAATTAATAACACCAACCAATTACCTTTAATTTAATCCTCTTTATTTTGGTTAATTTTCAAGAAAAATTTAATTTGAGCCCTGTCAACCTGTCATTTCTACTAAAATTCATCTAAAATATTGTATCAACATAAATTTAATCATCACAAGATGACGAGATTTCACTTTTCAAATATTTATTCTGACAAAAACTCAAAATGCGAAAGTACCTACTGACAAAATGTCGAAAAGTTCAAAGTTGAGCAAAACAAACTCAATCTTGACAAATAATGACAAAATAATATTTACGAGATTTGGTTAATTAGTGCTGCGAACTTTTTGAGAAAGATCAACTACTCAATGGCGTTTTCCCGGCAAACATTAATAAAATAATTATTTTTGTTCTGATAAATCGGCATAACGCAAAACTAAAATAAAAGTGGACATAACCTGACACCTTTTGCTTTCTAATAAAAAATTTCAAACATATTCATGTAATTCCAGCAAAAAAAAAACTTTTTTATTAAATATACAATGTATATAATAGGAAGGCGTTATTGTAAAAACTTATTCAAAGACTTTATGGTAAGAATTCTCAAGAAGGCTAAGAAGGCTTCATATTCTTTTGTTGGTTCCGAAGTTGCCACGGAACCTAAAAAACACTAAATTTCTTACCGAAACAATAAATAAAGTAGAAATAATATTTATAAGAACTTTAGTAGGTACTATGTAACCACTTTTCTAAATAAAATATGGATAGTTTCTCCTTGAAACCTTCCAAGTTTCCTATTTAGTTCGGATCGAATCTTGGCTCACAATTTTTTTTTATCGAAAGTTGTTAATACATTACCAGTTTTTTTTTTCAATTTTTTCTGGTTTTCACCCTTCAAGGGTGTTTGTTCTACGCCATTATTTCAAATTGTGAAGGAGAGAAAGGTGAATTTATGCATTCATTTATTTAAATGTGCAAATGTCAAAATTATATGGAAGATTGAAGTCGAGTTCAGACTTGGAAGAGATGAGAAGTTGAATGGAGTGGAGGCAATTTTAGATAAGGCTTGATAGGAGAGAGGATATTTGTTTAGAGAGGGACAACCAAAAATATGTTACCTTAAGTTCACACTACTAGACCACAGATTATGTTATATTCTGGAGAGTCAAGAAAGTGAATTTTAAAAAGGTGAAAAGGAACGGAACATTTTCCAGGATCAATATTAGAAAAGTTAAAAAATAAAAGTTAATATATCATCATCATCTCATCCTCTTATCCTATTCGGGTCGGGGACCCATTGCATCGACAAGGCTCCTCCATACGTCCCTGTCTTGTGCTGACTCTTCGGCCTCCGTCCATGGCAGTCCCATCCTCTCCTCACACAGATTCTGGAGTTGCCTCGTCCAGCTGTGTCTGGGGCGGTCCACTGGACGTCTACCCTCTGGAATCGCACTTAGTATCTTCCTCGGAATTCGGTCATCAGGCATTCTTAGTACATGCCCAAGCCACCTCAGTTGCGATTTTTCTATGAAGAGTGGCAGTGGTTCAGTGTTTAGATCGTCTCGGATCGTCAAGTTTCTTATTTATTTATTTGACCGCTGGACTACGCTGGAAATCGACAGTTTACATTTTTTCAGTTTGTACATGTTTGTTTAGCCAAAATAAAACCAATTATGGATTTCCTCCTTGTGACTTTAAATGAAATTAGAAATAATAAAATTTATAATAAAATATGAAACCAAAAATTATATAAAACAAAAGACAAAAGACTTATATGATCCCATTTCGTAACCCTTGCCACTCCTCTCAAGTACCTAATTTCGGCAGCTTGGACTCTGGAGCGCGCTCTTTCGCTTAGCATATAAATTAATATATAAAGTTAATATATAAATATTTAAACAAAAAATCACAAAAAGCAAAGCCTGTGCTTAGGTATTATTACAACTATTTATTTTTATCATATTTCAATGATTCAACGCTTAAAATGTTCAAAATTATTGATTTAAAGTCCACTCGATCCAGATTTATAAAAATATTCCTGTTATTAATAATGCTGTTTTTAAAAAAGTGTCTCCCAAAAGAGACCTATTAATCACTCCTGATTCGTATTGAATGTATAAACATTGACGGCATTAAGTGCAAATCAATTAAAATGATATTCGCAGAATATGTAAACCATTCGAAGACCCTCAATAAATCTAGCCCTGTATATGACTTAATTAGAAGTAAACTAGAATATGGAAGAACTAATTGGAATCCACATTAATGCAAATATGGTTCCATGCCAACTGGGAATAATGTCAACTCAACACCTCCTTGAAAAGTCATTAAAATGTATGAAAAAATTAATTTTAATTTAGCCGATAACCCTAACCTAACATAGCCTATTTAATCCATTTTTTATAAATATTTTTTTATCACTCCAAATGACTTATCTGAGATGGTTCTGAGTTGATTTCATTCCGAGTTGGCCGGTCACCGCAAATATATAAACATCATTGAATTGATTCAAAGAAAATACTAAGACCAAACTTTCAAACGTGGTCTTTCAAACGTGGTCTACATCACCATCTTAGATCATAAGACGCGCGTCTTGATTACTTCAAAATTATTAGTTTTACTGTTTTAATTGTTGTTATGTCGGCATTATAGTGTGCTCTTATATTGAAACAAATTTAGCCGACAAGGACCAGTAAATCTTGAAAAATTCGAGAGAGGCCTTATATATCCAAAGCTAGTGGCCAGTTGGCTCATGGAGAAGATATTGATTTATTTATGTAATTTCCATGGTTTAAATATACCATACAAATAATATTTGCTCATCACAAGCTAAATACAAGATTAGCTAATACTACAAATAAATATATTTTTAAATATCAATTAAGTTTTTTTTTATATGAATACCGCACAAGAAACCCAACTGCTCCCGTCTGGACCCAGTGAGACTACGGCATCCCCTATTGGGGTAATGTGTGAGGCTGAAGGTAGTGGGGAGGGGAAGGAGATGGGGAAAGGAAAGCGGGGAAGTACTTGGCTAATCAAATCTGGTCAATGAACACGGCTAAATCCATTTCAAGCAACGTTTCAATTCTGAATGGTGGTCTTTCACCAGGTCGATACTTAAAGTATCTTCCACTCTGGAACGTGCCGCAAATATACTGTATATTATTTAAATGAATAAATTGTGAAATAACACAAATTAATCAAATAAAAGTTATTTGCCACGCCGGGATTCGATCCCGCGAACTTCGGATTGCGAGTCGAGAGCCTTACCGCTGGACTACGCCGGCCGTCGAAAGTGTGGCATTTGATCGTAAAATGACATCAAAAAGTATAAAATTAATACCACCCCTTAAGAATACAAAAGTAGGAGATATAATTACGTTCAAAATACAACATAAGTAGACTTAAGTTAAATTAATTCTCATTGAAAATATATGACAATATAGCCTTCTTGTACCTACTTTCCTTACAGTTATCCACCACATCAACGTATCTGTTACTAACTACATGTAATAATAATGGTACAAGTGAGTATTTAAAATGCTCATTCCTGGTAATGTTAAATTTCAACAGGAGTTTGGACCGAGGGTATATGAAATTCAATGTGGTTAATTAAATCATAGAAATGTAATTAGTAGAGTCAATCAACATCACTTACCTCTTCTTTAGCTCTGGAGCCCTTTCCCCCTCGAGGCCTGTGCTCCGGAGAGGGCCGGAGGTTCTTGGAGTCGATCTGGACGTTGGTCTGCATTTTCCCACTGCTTTTCCTTCAGCACCACACTCAGTAACACATTTTTACACAATACTTATATTGAAACATCTTAATCACTGTCTTTTATTACACTTAAACACTGATTTAATGTTTTACTACATCTCTGATTAATGGTTATTAAAATGTATGTATTTTTTAACTACCTGAATTCAACACCTTTGGGTTAAATTTAAAAATTATATTTTTTTTTACATTAACTCCACACAGGAGGCCTTGAGGAAAATAATTTCCCTCAGGGTCTATGTCATCTTTGAAGATGTTTGGAGGGTGTTTTTGAGGAGAGGAAGGAGTGAACAAGGGTCTTGAAGAGACCCATGTTGTAGGAGGGAGGAAACCCAGAGGCTGGCAAATTGTTCTACAGCCGAGCTGTTGAACTCAAGAACGAGTCGTAGAAACGACCCGTTCTCATGTGACTATATGTTATAACATAAAGGTTGTGTTGTTTGAAACGTCAACCAGCACCATTTTGATTTTTTTTTACATTATCTCCCCACAGGAGGCCCTGAAGAAAAAAATTCCCTCGGGACATAAGTCATATTTGGGGATGCTCTGTGGAAAGTCCATTTAGGGAAAGGAAGGAGAGGATGTTTTGGGAAGGAAAAGGGTATGAGGGGTGAGTGACGAACGTATGAATCCATCTCTCTCATTGCGTTGCAAGGCGATGGGTCGAGAAACAATAACTGGTAAAAATAAATGTTCGTTTTGAATAAACGATATTGAGTGGCCCCTTTCAGCATTCTCGGTCCTTTTCAGTCTTTGATCAAATGTTATCACAACAAACACAACAACATTAACGCTATGCTAATTTGTAAAGCTAATACATTTTAACAACTGACATCAACATTTTGTTCAAATGCTGGAGGGGTCGCGAGTCAATATTTTACGGGGACCGTCATAAATATAAACATACATAAAGTAGACGCTAAACGGTGAATTTATGGTGATCAAATGTGATGAGAGATTGAAACATCCGAATATAAAAAAGCAACAGAAAATGTATAAAATATTTGTAGGTTTGTATTTCTTTTTCATAGCGATAAATATCTATAAAACAAAAAGGCAATATTTAATTAATTCTCTTCATTTTGCGCGGTGATCGCAACTTTGTTGATATTGGCCATAAGAGTTGTGTATGTAAATGCATTGACACTAGAACTTACCGTTCGTAATTCGTCTGCCTAATACGCAAACAATTTCCTGCTTTGAGGTTGAGATGTCACATTTTTTATGCTATCTCCTTACAGAAAGCTCCTGAGAAAAAAATCTCTCAGTGCCTGTGTCATCTTTCGGGATGTTGCATGAAGGGTCTTTTTACTGAAAGGAAGGAAAGAAAGTTCTAGGAAGGAAAAGGGTGTGAGTGTGGGTAGGAAATCGGGGGTCAATGTAGGTGCAGCAGTGACGGACGCATGAATCCATCCCTCCCATTTCAGTGCAACGTGTGGGTCAAAAGAGTCCCGTTGGAGAGGTAAAAAGGTCTCCATCAACCAGTCTCTCCCGATCCGACCCGCCACGCAGTAGGTTGGCAAATGCGTGTGTTGCAAAATCTAGACAGACCTCACACCACGAATCCGGGCATCCTTGCTAAGTGACCAAACGTAGCGAACTACTTGGGATGACCTATAGCAGGATTATGCAGGCCATATATTTTTTTATTATTATTTTTAACAAAACACTTAATTTAGACAATAGATAGGTGGTCCCGCGAAGCTGCCACATGGCTGCTTCTCTGCAGGTTCTACATCAATATATATTCATTAATATTAGTAGTAAAACTTATTTATAATATATTATTTTTGATTTAATAATATAAAATTAATCGATAATATAACCAACTAGAAATTTTCTTTTCCTGAAAATTTTTCGCCACCGACAGCAGGATAACATTTAATACATTAAAAAGAATATCACGTTTTAGCTGCATTTTTCTTTTGGATACAAAACCTGGTGGGATAGAAACCTAATTAAGTCTCTATCTACTAAATTAAGGCTAATTCCTAATCCTAACCTCATTTTTGTAATGAAAACTTAACGATTCAAAACACAAACAATAACCCGTTGAAACTGTTCTTGTTGGCGTTAAATTTGCTCTTGTAGATAATAAGCTATTCCGGGCAGCACAAGATAGAGAGACATTTTCCAGAGTGATCGCCAACGTCGGGGGGACCTGATAGGGCACACGAAGAAGAAGAAGATAATAATTTATAATTTTGACTTCACTTGAAAAATTTCAGTGAATCTGCTCTAGCGAAATGATTTGATTTATAGAAGGTTTTGTTCAGCGCATGTATTTTGAGGGTACAGTGCATTTTTCATTAAATTATTATTTGAAGTTTCCATTAATATTTTTCCAGTTATATTTTGTTTGCATTAGCCCCACACAGGAGGCCCTGGGGAAAAAAAATCCCTCGAGGCCTATGTCAGATGCTATGTGGTGGATATTTTTAGGGTTAGGAAGGAAAGAAAGTCCAGGGAATGAAATGGGTATGTGAGGTGAGAAATCTGGCTGTCAATATGTTCAGGAGTGATGAACTCAAGAATCCATCGTTCTCACTGCCGTGCAAGGTGATGGGTCGAGAGAGAGAGTCCGGCTGGAGCAATAATTAATATCAAATTGATGGGAATAACTTTCACAAATTATTAAAAAAAATATATTTCATTAAAATTGATTATACGATATTGTTTTTTACAAATGATGTTATGTTGAAATTACGACTATACAAATGGATGAAAAATTTTAGCTTTCATTTTAAAAAATACATTTGTAACATCTTCAGCGAGCTTTTTCATTGTCCAATTTGATTTATATAATAGACAAGGTAAGCTTTCCTGAATCAACTCAACTCAACCAAGTGAAAGGCTTCGAAATAAGGCTAGGGATGGTGAAAAGACCCTTACTTGTATTACGTACTCCTGATCTTTTCATAAATCTAAGCAATGAACAATATCCTATTATTTTTACAGCATAGTTTGGTCAAGTTATGACTAGAAAATTAAAAAAAATATATCTTCTGTTGAAATTTATTATTAAATTAGAGGGGACATTTTAGTATTTGTGAAAAACATATTTTTATTCAAGGATCATTGCCTTTTTATAAAAACTAGCAAACCCGACCACACGTTGCTGTGGCCAACGAAACACAACGCCGTTACCCAACCTTTGTAACCAACGCCTTCTGTTAACTTGCATACATATTAAATCCGCACCGCACGCTTGCCAGCCCGCTGCCCGCTGCCTGAATTGAATCTTTGAATTTCTTGACTTTTCTCTACTATAATATGCATGTATTTTACATATAAACTTTTTTCCTGAATCGCTACATCTATTGGTGAAAACCGCATACAAATCCGTTGCGTAGATAAAAGATCTAAGCGTACAGGCTGCGGGAGCGACTTCATTTTATACTATGTATTAGATTTATTTAGTTAGTCTATACTACATTTGTTCATCCACTGGAGCGACAGCGCAATTTTAAACTTTTTTCTCCGATTGCTCGACATATTTTGGTGATCATTTTGAATATTTTCCGCCCAAATTAAAAAAAAAATCATACCTCCCAATCTTAATATGAAGACATACAAACCGATTAAAGTTTTGTATAGTCAATGAATTCACCTTTTTTTGTTGATTATCACATATTCGTAGAATTTATAAAAAAAATATTATGAAATCGTAAACTTCTACTTAATTTCTTACAAATAAGGGAAAATTTGCCAAAATTGGCAGCAAAGCAATCCGAGGTATTTTAAATAGTGCCATATTGTGGCTAAATTCACGTTCCAGTGAATGAACTAATAAGCACAAGATTTTTCATTTTATAAAGTTTATTTTTACAATACCTAAGCATAATACCTAAGTTTTAAATACATTCATTCTTCAGACTTTCAATAATTTCATCAAACTTAATGATATCTATTGTCTTCTATTCATTAAGCAGTTCTGTGATTTTCTCACGTGAAAGAATCTTTCTTTAAACTCCATTTTTTTTTTAAACTAACTCCACACAGGAGGCCCTGAGGAAAATAATTTCCCTCAGGGCCTATGTCATCTTTGAGGATGCTGTGTGGAGGGTGTTTTTGAGGAGAGGAAGGAGTGAACATGGGTCTTGAAGATACCCATGTTGTAGGGGGGAGGAAACACAGAGGCCGGCAAATCGTTCCACAGCCAAGCTGTTGAACTCAAGAACGAGTCGTAGAAACGACCCGTTCTCATGTGACTAATGTCAACCGTGTACAAATGTAGAGCGCGCGTTTGGCGTGTTTCCCGACTATGCACCGGTGCCCAGGGGATCAATGATGCTAGTTCCTCGGAGCATCTTCCTTTATAATACCAGTAGAATAAAGACAGCATTCCCACCTGGCGCCTGTGCTCTAAAGATTGCAATCCGTTTGTTAAATTAGGAGAATCTATCAAACGGATCGCCCGTTTCTGCACAGAGTCAAGGGTTTTTTTCAGGTATTTTAGGGCTCCAGACCAGAGGTGGCTGCCAAATTCAACCAATTTAATTTATACAGAGTGTTAAGGGACGTACTTAACTTCCCTTAACCAGTGATCCTGACATTATTTGGAGTAAAAATGAAAACGGTTTTGCCTAAGGCGTGGCGTCAGAGTTGCATTCTTAGCCGGATTCTTAAATTTCAACCGTACAGTCGCAAGCCTATTAATACTGCTTGATAATGATGATACAGAAAAACGGATCGTTTTCGATCGATTTCAGTAAAAGTAAGGAAAAAAAATTGGCATAACAACCCACAAGATACTTCTATGGTTTTATCTCTTCAGTGGTTTGAGTCATGAACGTAGGGCTAAATCCGACACCCTAAAGTGCACTTGTGGTCTGGAACAGACCTAGACCCTTGGGAAACATTCTGAACTTCACAATCATGCTTCATGGTCATATATCTCCTGACCTAAAGGGCCGCAAGAGGAAACGTTTTAGTGTCGTTTTGAGCCTCACAAAATATAACTAGTGGCACATACGATGATGGTTAGATTTTTGAAGTGCAAACTTCTTTAGCACTGCTTTTTGAAACTCGATGAAACGAAAAATAGCGACACTAAAAAGAGACAAACACCTATAGGATTTAGCCTGCAAGAGAATGAGATAGTATAATCAGTCTCATCTTTGTGCGGTGCTTTGTAGTATATTGGTCTCCTCTTCGTGCGATGCTTTGTAACCTCCTCACTCTTGTCTACTTTAGTTTTCTGGAGATTTCACTTCTACCGCGTGTAAATTACACACACTGATTTTTGAAGTGAAAACTTCTTTAGCACCGTTGTGATTTGAAACTCGAAACGAAAAAGCGTCACTAAAAAGAAACAAACAAATAAATTTTTAGGAGAGAATGAGAGAGTCTCCCCACTTATCTACTTTACTTTTCCGAAGGTTTCACTTCTACCGCGTGTGAACTACACACTTGTATTTTTTACATTAGCTGCACACAGGAGGCAGTGAGGAAAATAATTCGCTTCAGGGATCTGTGACAACTTTGGGGATGCTGTGGAGAGGGTCTTCTTAGGAAAAGGAAGGAGAGAAAGTTCTGGGAAGGAAAAAGGTATAAGATATGGATAGGAATCTGGCAGTTAATGGGTCCGGACGTATGAATCTCTCCCTCCCACTGCGGTACAAGGCAATGTTCCAAGAGAGCCCTGCTGGAGAGGTCAAAAAATTTCCCTCAGCCACGCAGTTGGTAGGCAGACGTATCCGCCACCAAGATCCGGACAAACCTCACCCCATTGGACCCCGGACAAATCATCTAGCATTTCAGAATTAGTCACCAAACAAGGCTAGAGCCATTTTAAGCAACTTGAATCAAATCTGAAAGGTGGTCTTCTACCACTCTGTAATGTGGCGCAAATATACTATGATATATAACACAAGTTAAACAAATATAATTTACTTGGGCTTATCGGGATTTGAACCCACGACATCCAGAATCGTAAACAAGGATCGTAGACATTCAACCACGGAGGCTATTGAAGGTATTATCAAACTGCCTTCAGAAGGCGAAACAGCTACCACATGAGGTTAATAGATGGTACTTTTGTAGCTCATCTGACCTTTTCGTCCACTAAGAAGAAAGATAATTGTACATTGTTCGGAATCCTATAAATGTTAGTAGATATAATAAGTAGACAGGAGAAAATAAAAGGCAGAAAAATATAATTATATCATTGCTTTGGGACATTGCGTGTTCCCTGGACGATAAAAAATACGAATCCAATGTTGTTTGGCTCGTGGGACTTAGAAATGTGTTCTTATTTAATATGGCAAATACTAATTGGAATGTTTCATGGAAAAAATTCATGTGTTCTTTGCACAGTAAAGATAAACTGAAATAAATGAGCTGTGAGGGTTTCCGTGTGCCCGTACCGTAAGGATGGACATTTAAAATATACATCGATGTTTTTTTCCGATGTAATGGCACTGACAAACTGGCTCATTAACCGGCATTAACCGGCTTATGAGCATGCTCATTAATGATAGATGATGACAACTGTCCACATTTGCTTATAAATGAGAAGGCTTGGTTTGAGCTTTTTCGTGAATGAATGTTCTCAATGCCAACATTTGAACACATATGCTCTTTAATGAGCATGCTCATGTCAAATAAATGTCAAATGGAGTCAGTTCCATTCTTTCAGAACTGAACAAAATAATAATATTGCTTTCAATGCAATTATTTAAGAATCTTCTGACGTAAAAAAATTAGACGGTTGATTTGGGTCCAAATGTCAACAAATCCGAAAATGATGAATACATATATTATATAATGATTTCAATAGAATGTGGTTTCATTTTGGAGGTAAGTGAGCTTTTGCGGATTTGGAAATCTATTGTAGGTATTTTAGTGACACACATGCTTGGAGGCTTCCTTTTATTTATTATATTATATTTATTAATTCATTTTATCTTGTCACTTTTATCTTATCACTTCCATCCGATAATCCAATGAGCATGCTCATAAATCAAACGGCTTTTGATTTGTTAGCATACTCATTTGGCTTCAAATGAGCATGCTCATTACTAGCGACGTCACTGACACACATGCTACTAGGTAGCATGCTCTTTGGCTTCAAATGAACAAGTGTGACCGTAGCATAATGCATCGATTGCTTTCATCGATTTTAATACGATGTGTTGAGAAATACATCGATGTTTCCAAAACATGGACAATGGCAATGGACATATTTAGGCATTAAAGAAAATTAGGTAATGTAAGTACAAGGAAAAATATTTATTGAAATTCACAATCACACAGCAAACACAGTTTTATTTTATTTACAAATTCCTATTTTTGTTAAATGCTATGTAAAAACAAAAGTTTTCTTAATCTTTTTCTCTTCAATCGGTTTCTTTGCTCAATTAAAACTAGCCCTATCTGTGAAAAGAGTGTTTCTGACGAGACAGATGTGCCAACAATTGTTAAATATTTAAAAGCTATTTTGAACAGCCTTGGAAATTGTAATTTATAATCCGTCCAGATTTCTAACGGATTTTCGTTCAGTCTTCCAACTCGAATATAATCTGAAATAAACTGAAAGTTCATCAGGTAAAACATCTTCAGATTTGTTATTTTTCCAGTTATGATGCACCAACTTATGCTGATCACTCCATAACGAAAAGGTACTCATAAAAGACACTCATCTCATAGATTGCATCGAATAAAAACATCGATATATTTGTTATTTATTTTTGTAACGTAACGCTGTCCGAAACGTTGGCTAAAGACGGAGGTATCCCTACCTTACCCTTATTTTTCTTTACTTGTGATGAAATTCATCAAACATGTTCAAATATAGAAAATCTTTCTTGAATAGAAAATCAATTTTATAGGCATGTTTTGGGACTAGCAATCGAAAGATTTTGTGAAAATTTAAGATATCTTTCAAATCGATATTTTATCTTAGTATCAGGTCTATAAGGAATGATAGGAAAGTTGGAATATTTTTCCTATTTTTGGCGTCTCCAGTTTTTGCGTGTTTACGTTCTAGGTAAACATAAAAGTTTATTTGAGGTCATATTCTTGTCGTAAAATGTGTTTGATTATTTTTCATGAAGTTTCTACGTGAATTTAGTAATAAGAAACAAGTTAAAACAAAAATATTTTAATAATTTTCAATCAAAGTAAATAATTATTTATTTTTTACTCACTTTGTGGTTTGACAAAATATATTTTTTTATAAAGAAAGACAAACATTCTCGGGTTACAAATAATCCAACAATGTTTAAAAATCTCCTACTACCACCACAGAAAGCCGAAAATGTTGCTTGTGTTGTGATGGAGGACTTAGCCAGCTGAGGAATCGAACACGGGACGCCCGGGTGGGACCCAAACGCGATGCCCACTCAACCGCTGACCGGTCAATTAGTTGAAATAAAACAATAACTTGTTTATAACCACGATTTATTTATTTAATTTTTTAATACGGACCGGTTTCGCTTAACACAAGCATCTTCAGGTTATAAAATTACCAAAGAAAACAATACTATAGGAAATAATTTCATAACTGCATTATTTATAGAAACCTTTGCTGGCAAGCGCACGTCAAATCACCAAAGTTAAATCGCAATCAGATGAATACTTAAGGTACCGCACTTGGGACAAACAAAGAAACATTCATTTTTATATATTTAAGATTGATCTTAAGTTAACTCACATCGGCGTGATATATTTATACTAGCTGGCTCCGGGCATGCGTTGCAATGACATATTCAAAGAAATAAATTGTTTCTCCCTGCATGTCCTTTCCCGTGCGTCCCAATCCCCTCCCGCGTCCTCTTCCCCTCCCGCGTTCCCATTCTACCTTCCTTGCCTTCACTCTCCCTCTCCCGCTTCCCGTTTTCTGTTTTTAAACATCTCGCGTGCCACCTATTATAATTTTGTATTAAAATTTTCTTTTTTCATATGAAACAAATATTTATTTGAATATTATAAGAACAATCAACTAAATTTGGTACCTAACATAGGTACCTATTTAAAATATCTATCATTTTTGATTCGATTCAAAATATTAGGCTATAACGGCAAATAAATTCATTAATTGAAAGAGTTTCGAAAATTGAATTTTGATTTAACAATCATTGTTTTGCAAAATTCATTCTCCAATTTTGACAGTTTTGCAAGAGTTTTTGTAATGGTTAAAAAAACTTTGACAAGTTTTAATAATCTAAAAACCTTCTAAAAACCTAATTATCTAAAAACGTACTTTTTTTAGTTTCTTTTTAAATTTATTTAAACATGTTTTCAATCTTAGTAATTTCAATCGGCTTGTACTTGGACGTAAGTGATTTCTGGATGCTTGCTTTTTTTCTTGCTAGCAATCCAATTTGTTTGCATTTGTCGTCCCGTATCCGTGTATCTCGTGTTTGTAATTAGATAAACAGAAAGAACAATAATGTGGGTCTCTTAGGAAACTAGCCTCACTACATCACCCAACAAAAAAATCATCCGCACAGCTTCCCTAAAGATGAGAGAAGTCCCGAAGAAAACCTCAGAACCCTTGCGTTAAATTTTTTACTGAAACTGTTCGGCGTAATATTATTATAATATTAAACCTTAACGCTATGGTGGAAAATAACGTCTTCCGTGTTTGAGATTATCACTTTTTTTATTTTATTTTTTAATGCGTTAATATAAACAGAAAGCTTGCTTTCACGGTGCGCCTTTTTACCTAATTAACTTCAAGAAACATTTTCCTTTGATATTTGAATTTCATGCAATAGCAACGGAAGGAAAATTTTATTTTAAAAAGTGTAAAATAAAAAATTATTTTTTTTACCGTATTTTTTCCAGCAATGCAGACGGAATAAGCTCTTCGGAATATAATGAGCTCAGTGGCAGTGGGGTATGCTCTGGTTAGGCATCATTATATATTTTAGCTTTATCACAAATTGGTTGTTTGGCGGTCTCTATGTGCTTTCAGGGATACTAAATTGTTTTGCGCTCGTGAACCGCCGAAAGATGACCACTGGGTCATAGATATCGCTGAAGTGTCCTTTTGAATTTATTTATTTATTTGGCACTTATATACAATATATACAATACAATATATATACAATACAATACTTAATTAATTAATTAATTAAGTAATTAATTAAGTAATCAATTAATTAATCAAATTAATTAATTTAGTTATGAATCAATTTTTTTTTTTTTTTTTTTTACTTTATTTATTCTCATTTCTTTGTACATATAATGTAAAATAGCACATATAATAACATAATATATAATAACAAATAGTATGAACAAGAAATGAAAACCCACTAAGGCACTGCCTGAGTGTGGGTAATATTAAAACAAAATACTATATTTCCAGGTACCCAAAGTATAAAATAGACTTAAAAAACATATAAAATATCAAGTTAGTATAAAAAGTTAG
The DNA here is from genome assembly GCA_936435175.1 of Glyphotaelius pellucidus. Classification (NCBI taxonomy): domain Eukaryota; kingdom Metazoa; phylum Arthropoda; class Insecta; order Trichoptera; family Limnephilidae; genus Glyphotaelius; species Glyphotaelius pellucidus. The sequence goes on from OW386561.1 coordinate 13,265,206, forward strand.
TAATACATTGGTAGAATAAGTGAAAAAGGTTTTTTTTTCAGCTATTATAAAAATAACATAAAAATATGGAAAAAAACATAATGATTTTAAATTTTTTTAATTATTTTTTTTTTTTAGTTATTTAATTCAATAAATTTAGTTAGTTATTTAATGCTTCAAAGACCCAATCGTGTCTGATTAAGTCTAGAAGGGGTCGAAATGACAATCTTACCTACTTCAACAGAAGCAATCTTCTCAACAACCCTTCCGTTGATATTCTTGGTGTACCTCAGGCTCCATCGAAGCCAGACAAGTAAGCCTCTCGGAAGCTGAGCATACTGTACAGGGCCCGCAAGTAAAACACAATTGCTAACCTTTTACAAATCGCAAATGCCACCTCTGGGCTGGAACCCCAAAATACCTGAAAAAACCTTTGACTCGATACTGAAACGGGCAGTCCGATTGATAGATTCGGAAGGCGGGTATGGGTACTGCCGCCCCGGGAACCATTTATTGGATAACCAACACATCGGCCATAGGCCACCTCAAGTGGTTCGCTACGTTTGGTGACTTAGCAGGGGTGACCGGATTCATATGGTGATGTTTGTCCGGGTCTTGGCGCCATCAAAGCCATCTGTGTGGAGCTAATATTTAAAAAATATATTTAATAAAACTAAGTGCTAAGCACTGATACTGAAAATCTTTTTTATTGAAATCAAAACTTCTTTAGCACCGTTGTTATTTGAAACTCGATGAAACGAAAAAGCGACACTAAAAAGAGACAAACACACAAAATAGAGAGAATAAGATAGAATAATTGGTCCCTTCTTTGGAACTTTTACAAAGTGTTAAGGGGAACTGCTGCGCGACCTTTTTCATAAAAAACAATTTCGAATTTCAGGCAATAATAATGGCAATGTTTATTTTATACAAATTACTTAACAGTCTTTGAAGAAGAATATTACACTAATAATCTAAACGAAAAAATGAAAGAGAACAAGCTTTTTTTGTGTGTTGTTCTCTTTCATATTTACGTTTAGAATTTTAGTGTTATCTTATTCCTTAATGATATATAGCATTGATGAAAACAACCTTCAAAAGTTATAAAAGTATTTATCTAATAAAATTGAATATTCATTTAGACTTTTACAAAAACATCAATAGGTATTCCATTTGATAAAATCGGATATTTTTATCCAAGACACTATCTAGGTTACAAGCCAGTTCCATGTATGTATTTACATACACATATACATAAACACACATACATACATATACACATATACATACTTGGATACATACATTTACGCACACATACACATACATACAATTACATGTAATAACATATACATGTAATGTAACAAAATATTATCAGGTTAATCTTAATCCGTCTTTTCTTTGACAGAAATTAAATAAAAGGGTATAAAATCATATCATTTTGACTGCGTGCGAAATAAAAAGCTCCCCGGAGACGCGCCTACGTTTTACAGTGGCAATATAAAGGGGCGGAATAAAAGAAAAACCTTTGTTTGCGAATACAATGAAGGTTGTATCGTGGTGTGAGGCCAGTGGCGTACCAAACTAATGAAGAGGTGCCGATGCTGGTTTGGGGCAAGATAAGATGTTTATGTTTTAGGGAGGCCCAACTTTACGAAGTTCTAAAAAGGATCGGTTCTTAAAATAAATAAAAGTAATAAATTTTAAATATAGCTTTGTATGTTTAAAAACTTGTTCATATTTTATTTTTTCCTGCATATTATAAGGGATGCTGTGTGGAGGGTCTTTTAATGAAAAGGAAGGCGTGAACCTGGGTCTTGAAGAGATTCATGTTTTAGGAAGGAGGAAATACAGAGGCCGGCAAATCGTTAAAAAGCCGAGCTGTTGAACTCAAGATGAGTTCAACAGCTCGGCTGTGAACTCATCTTGAGTTCAACAGCTCAAGATGAGTTCACAGCCGAGTGAACACACGGTTACACATCTGCCCTGATGATGGACACTGTAACGCTGTCCGAAACGTTGGCTAAAGAATGAGGTAGCGCAACACGGCATAACACCCCAAAAACAAATAACACAAAAGGGTTCAAAATTAGTCAATAAGTGGGTAAGTAAGCAAAAGGGCGATTTCTCAGTGCAGTTTGGCGAGGACATCACTGTCGAAAGTGTAAACATATACACCAATAAACACAATTCTTATTTCGTATTTTGGTCAACTTTTATTGCGTTACCTTTGAAAACATTTTTTGACTGGAGTTTTTCATTCTTATGGTTTGTAATGGCTTTGCATGGAACGCAAGCGCACGCCCCTGTCTACAAGTCCTAAGAAAATACACGAGTTCTTCTCAAAACAAGATAATTTATCTCTAAGTTAAAAGGCTTTCTCGATCGTGGCCCCGGAAGGGTAGAAAATGATTTAGCGGTTTGGCTACCACCAATAAATCTCGTGGCTAAGTGCGACTCGAACTGTTGAAGCGTCCACTTTGAATGACTTGAGTCCGGTTGATTATCTGAACTAGGGAACTACTGTACTTAGAATCTATTTTCAGTTATAACCCTTAACATCACTTGCGGGGGAGTAGAGTCCCCCACCAAGCAGGTTATCGCAATATTTCTTTTATTTTAAGCCTTACGTGCTTGCGGCTCCGTGTATTCTTAGTATCGCCCGAGAGGTTGATCACTGGGTCAAGTCACCGGGCTGGCATTTTGGTTGATGAGGTACGAGATACAGAGACCTAGGTCCCCCACGAGTGTAGTTACGTAAGTAAAATTTCTTTATTACATTTTTATGAATTGGTGACTTGGAATCTGATAACTTGAATAATTAAATGATAGCCAAATACGCAAAAATTGACGTGTTTGTTTAAAAATGTAATGAACTAGTTTTTTTTGGATTTATCATATGTTTTTCATTAATTTTAAATAAGTAAATCCCTAAAAGGTCTTATTTCTATTTTTATGAAGCATAAATTCATAGGGGAGCTAGGTCCCTTAAAAGTGATTTTGTGTAGGTTGAAAATAGCAAGTGTTGCTAAGGGGTAAGTTTGTTAAGCTTATTTGATAAGCTTATTTCTATCTTTATGAAGCATAAATTCATGGGAGGGCTAGGTCCCCCACAAGTGAATCTGTGTGGGTTGAAAATAGCGAGTGTTGCTAAGGGATAAGTTTGTAAGCTTATTTCTATTTTTATGAAGCATAAATTCATGGGGAGCTAGGTCCCCCACAAGTGAATTTGTGTAGGTTGAAAATAACGAGTGTGATAAGTGATAAGTTTGTTAGCTTATTTCTATTTTTATGAAGCATAAATTCGTGGGGGAACTAGGTCCCCCACAAGTGAATTTGTGTAGGTTGAAAATAACGAGTGTGATAAGTGATAAGTTTGTTAACTTATTTCTATTTTTATGAAGCATAAATTCATGGGGGAACTAGGTCCCCCACAAGTGAATTTGTGTAGGTTGAAAATAACGAGTGTGATAAGTGATAAGTTTGTTAGCTTATTTCTATTTTTATGAAGCATAAATTCATGGGGGAGCTAGGTCCCCCACAAGTGAATTTGTGTAGGTTGAAAATAGCGAGTGTTGCTAAGGGATAAGTTTGTTAGTTACAGCTTTGTTTGACGTCGTGAGTTGGCACTTAACGGACCTTCACACCAACAATCAGTTTCTTGTAAAAGGATTTTTATCCATTGTTTTTCTTTCATTTTGGCATCCTATTTTGGGGTATGTTGTGAGGCTGAAGGTAGCGGAGAAGCAAAAGATACCGGGAGAAGGAAGGTGGCAAAGTGCCGGGCTATTCAAATCTGGTCTCCAAACACGGCTAAAGCCATTTCAAGCAACGTTTTAATGTTTTATGATGGTTTTACACAGGGACAAACTGAGAGCATCTTCCTCTCTGAAACTCGCCGCAAATACACCATATATTTTTTTATATTTAAATTGTGAAATAACACAATTCAATCAACTAAAACTTACTTGCGCACTCCGAGATTATCTTAACCCACGACCTACGGATTGCTAGTAAAAAGCCTTACCCTTCGACCACCGAGGCCGTCTGCCTGTTTTTATCTATGTTTTAATTTCGCTAAATTACAAAAAACCATTCAACTGGTTGCACCCATAAATACCAACGATTTGAGTATCTGCACAAAAAAAAAACCTATTTTAAAATTTATGATTTAAATTTCATGCAATTTTAATTTTTTTTTTTTTTTATTAAGTTAAAAGAAATATAATATTTCGCTTTCTTAACTTAAATACAGAGCATATATATTATAGTAGTAAGAAGTAATATTTTTAATTTTGTTCCAACATCTTAAGTTTAAATAGTTTTTTATTTCCGTTTTTAGGTTATCTGGAAGGAGATTATATATGTGAACCCCCTCGTGGCCAATACTTCTCTTGCCACTTTCAGTCTTGACTGTATTTGTGTACAATTTATTGTGTTGTCTAGTATAATGTTCGTGTACTTGTGATGTTTTTATAAATGTTGTGTTTGTGTGTATAAGTCCAAATCTACTTCAAGCGTTTTTTAAATATTTGATCTATTTCACATGATTTTAAAATGCTTGAATTGAACGATTTCGAAATGTTTGAATGAAAAAAAATGTGAAATAGATTTCACGCGATTTTAAAATGTTTTATTTATTTCAAGCGATTTTAAAATGTTTGATTTATTTCACCCGATTTTAAAGTGTTCGATCTATTTCACGCGGTTTTAAAATATTTGTTCTATTTTACGCGACGTAAGATAAGTTTACTCTGGCACACAGGCACGCCAGCGACACACTTATTTCTGTTTATCTCTTCAGTGTATCACTCTAATGGAGGCAATAAACGTGTATTTGAGCAAATATTGAAGTCATCTTTCTTCTCTGTATTCTGTTCTATTGGGAGTCTGTGGGAAGTGTCGACGCCTGAGAGTCTGCGAAAATACTTTCAAATATTGATTTTAAATTGTTTTTTATTTGGTCTCGCCTTCATTGTGAGGAGTCAACAAGTATTTTTAAACAAAAAGCTTTCAATTTACGGCTGAAATTTTGTATGTTAGCTTAACCCTTAGTGCGCCGAGAAATCCACCGTAGATTTCCTATTAACTCACTAACTGCACTTGTACCGATTTTATGCTATTTTTAACCTAAACCTCTCATGCCAATTTGTTTGCTTTTCTTTACAACTTGTTTAGGTCTGATAGCAATCTTTATGTCTCCCTTACTATCATAGTGAGAAATATGATATAAACGGTGTTAGAAAGAGAAAAGACCACTACTAGATTATTGCAACGGAATATATGCCAGTCTTCCGAAATATCAAATCAATAAACTACAATCCGTTTTCAACGCTGCGGCAAGACTTATCACCGGCGTATCTAAATATTCCCACATTTCAGAGCATCTCAAAAATCTTCATTGGCTCAAATGTCCTGAAAGAATCCAGTTTAAGCTCTGTTGGATGGTATTTAAGTCCCTCAACGGAATGGCCCCGACTTACTTATCGGAATTGTGTATTCCAGAAAATTCCAATTCTCGACAGTTAACCCTGAGATCAGCAGCGTCATCAGCTTTCGGAAGGTTAAAGGAACCAAAGCGTGCACCAGATACTAAGTTCGGTGAGCGCGCTTTCGGAGTGTCAGGACCCAAAGCCTGGAATGGACTGCCACACGACTTAAGGATGATCACAAATTCAGCGGAATTTAGAACTAAACTTAAAACCCACCTTTTCAAACAGTCGTACCCTTAAATACAAAAACCTTTCACCTTAACCTTCAATGCCCGCGACATTGTAAAAATAACTCATTTGTTAAAAAAAAAAAAAAAAAAAAATAAATAAATAAATAAAAAAATAAATAAATAAAAAAAATAAAAAATAAAAAAATCAGTTATAAGCTTTATGTAAGGGTCATTTCATGAAGATTCCCTAAAGACTCCTAAATTCTCCAGTCTCTCAAAATAAATACAACTATACTTTTGCCACTAATCTTTTAATGTAAATTCATGCAAAGTCCAGTGTTTTAAATATAATGCCCTCCGCGTGCAAGACCGTATCTTCTGCAACTATCTTAACGTATCTATTAACTTTCTAATTTCTCGGAAGTGACCTGCCAGGTAAGTATGTTTCTGTATCTGTTTGTAAATAGTTAAATTAGATAGAACCTAGGAATTAATAATAAGCTGTACAGCGCCCTTGAGGTGATTTTTCACAAAAACGGCGCTCTACAAATTATCCAATTATTATTATTATTATTACTTATATTCAAATATGAAATATTGGGAATTTTTAATTTATATTTTTACATGGAACAATAAAAAAGTGAGGTGACAATAACATCTGTAATACATTTGTTTAATAAAATATGTGGGTGTTTTTATTTTTCGTTATTAGTAATTTTACTTTGAAAAAACGTAAGGTGACCCATTTTTTAATTTTTTCATGTTTAATTCCATTTATAAAATTTGAAAGTGTATTTTATCACCTTTCAAAAACAGTTTTTAGTTTTTGGATGTGTTCAGAAATTTTCCATATATTTGGATTTTATTGCAAAGCGGAAATATTTTGACCTTCCGACAAAATGCGGTCAAGGCCTGAGAGGTTAAAAAAATACTTTTAACTTGAAAAATGTTTTTTATTCGCTTTGCAAGGAAATAATGTAACTCTACATTATTGTCGTTTCATCACTTGCTTTATTTATTTTATCTATGAAAAAGTGCGACGGAAAATTCAATGCCGTAAATCATAATTTTTCATTTTTTTCTAGGGAAATTTATTATTTATTTTTATTCATTTTTATTAATTTCTTTCATTGCTATGGTTCCCTAAAAATAATTTCCTTGATGTTCTGGGAAGGTAAACTTAGTGGGTTCCCATTACCTACTGTTATCTTATATAGATTTACTTATTGCTAACTTTTACATTATTTGTTTCTTATATTTGTATTTTACTGTGTTATGAAATTATGTAAAAATTAATTTTGAAATGTTAATTGATATATTGGGAAAAAAAGTATGAGTTGTGGGTAGGAATCTGGAGGTCAGTGGGTCCAGAAATGACGGACATGAGATTCCATCCATCCAACCGCAGAGTAAGCCGATGGGTCAACAGAGTCCGGCTGGAGAGGTCTAAATGTCTCCATCGATCAGTCTCGACTGGGCCCGCCACGCAGGGATATGGGCAGATGCATCCATCGCCAAGACTCGGACAAACATTGTCCCATGAAACAGGGAACCTTTGCTAAGTCACCAACCACTTAGGATGACTGATGGTATTAAATCAAAGTTTCGATTATTGTTGTATATCTAAAAGCTTCTGAGCTTGTCACATAGAGGGCAGTGCTAAGAGCTGCTCCCAAAAGTCCGCTAGATGGCGGTTAGATTAGTTCAGAGTTTGTGCACCAGAGGTCTCGGAGTGTGTGCAGTAGTTCACTCAATTCAGATCTCATTTAGCCAGCTTCCAGTTAGGCCGACTGTCGTAGTCACCACTTGTAATACGCCAAGTATTAAATAAATCCCAGATTAACATAAAAGAACCCTATTCTTTCACAAGAAGTAATCTCCTCCCAAGACGAGTTGGAGAACTGTTTGTGTGAACACAACAATTATGAATGGTACTTCACCGGTGTGATATCGAGAGTATAATCTACCCTCTGCAACCATTCCCATAATTTTTGACAAAGCAAAAAGTTTATTTAGTAAATTTCTACAGCCCATATTTTAAAACGTAAGATAAAGTTTTAAAAAGCAGAGGTTTTTTAATTGAAAAGGCTTTTAAAAAACAAACCTTTCTGGTCGAGATTCTACGGATTCGTTGTTATTTATTTTTAAATCCACTAAAGTTTTTTATGAAAATGTATAGACATCGTTTAATATTTTTTCAAATAGAATGGCCCAGGAATATATATTTTCATCAAGTTTTACCGCCGATTTGGGCGGTAACCGGTGAGGTACAGATTTTATAGTATCGACCAAGGAATATACATGAACTATGATTAAATTGCTGAGAAACATGATATTTCTCGACACTTCGATACACAGCGTTATAATACTGATATTGGTTTACTGGGAATTCTAAACCCAAGCGAGTACTTGGAACAAGTGGATGGAATTGTTTATTTGGGAAGTATAGTCACGAGAAATTGAAAGGTTGATAAAGATATTGAAATAAGGGTAAATATTAGGAAATATTTGTCATTAATGAAGGACTGGACGGTGGATGGCCGGAGGCGGCAGACGCATAAAATTTGTCCAAGCGAGTGAGGCTAATATTCCAAAATGGGGTGCACGGCTTAAATTAATACATCGTCATTAGTGAATAATTTAAATATTCCAACTTTAGATAACAGACGAAAAATAAATGACCTTACCTTAAAATTGAACTCTCAATTTGAATTTTGGTATTTTTTTTTAATGTTTTATTCCAGGATGTGGGGAGGATAGTGCAATCCCACACGTCCCATATAATTGTACATATTTATATAATTATACATATTTTAATAAAACAGTTTTTTTTAATAATGAACTAAATAGGTACATAGAATAGAAAAAAATAATAATAAAAAATAAAAAATTTTAAATAAATAAATTATCAATTCTGTGTAGGGCGTGGTCTGGGGTGAGCTCGGGCCCAGTGAGCTCAGGAGTGGGGTTTAGTGCTGGAACGCTGCGGTCACCACTGTATGATCCGATGTCTTATTAGACCGGCGAATCCGTGCAATCCTAGTTCAGTGAACATTGTCGATGCACTGCTATATCTTCTGAATCCAAACATAATTCTACATGCATCATTATATTGGACCCGGAGTCGTTCCATCGAGGTGGTTCGGTAGTTACACCATGTTTCACATGTATATATATTAGTGCAAAATGCATTGAACAATGTTTTTTTTACATGGTTACTGCATTGGAAAAATCTTCTTGCAATCATATTGGACAATACACTGATACTTCCCCTCTGTCGTTCAATATCACCCTCATCCAAGAGGTCTTCAGTGATGATGTGACCCAAGTATTTTACATTCTTAGATTTGCTTATCTTCCTCGTTGAGTATCCTCGGGGAGCATCTTCTCGAGATTTTTCCATTTGAATTCAGAATTGGACAATTCATAAAGTTTCAATGTTAATTTTCATCTTCTGTAAAGGATTTATTTATTAATTCTGTTATTTTATTTGGGTAATTGTTTAACGAAACTGAAATAATAACAGAACTTGAAAATAATAATCTAACCTTTACAGATTTATCAGTCCAGTTAGGAGTTCTACCGATCCGAACCATATGATACGAAAACATCTTGAGTCGGTGAATTATTTTCCTATTTGGTCTCTGGTAGGTTGACATGTTGTTCTTGTATTGTTTTGTATTTATTATATAATACTAGCTTTTCCCCGCGGCTTTGCTCGCATGGTATTACGGGAAATTACTGTAGCGCTTGCACTTATCAATTATCTCCCCCCCCACCCCACCCCCATCCCCTCCCTCATTCCATATATTCATTCCCTTACAATCAGTTTTCAAACATCTCGCCTACCACCTAAATTTCATAATGCTATAGCTCAAAGAAAAAAAGAATTACTTATCCAATTTTGTTCATTCGTTCGGAATTTATGCGCTTACAAACATTTCAGATTTCTATTTTTATTTAAATATTTGGAAGTTCGTTAATATAATAAAAAAATACTCTATTTATCATTCAGTCTTTATAATCGTTACGAATTATATTTTTTATACAGGAACTCTCATCTGACATTTATTCCAAGCTTGTCCAAAAAAAAAAACTAATTCTAATATTTGAATTTTCTGCAGTAGTAGCTGACCAGTAGACTGAGTACCTACCAGCATAGAGCCCGAAAATATATCAACATTGTTTCCATAGAAAAGATTTTTTTCTGACGTTAGCAAAAACTCGCTTTTGTTAGCGACAGAAAACGTATAACAAATATAATATATTAATATTTATAATTTCATAACGCCAGAGCTTACTATAATATACAACCTGTAGTCTGCGCATATAATTTAGCTTTATATTGGTGAAAGAATTATTAAAGTCTTTATATTGTGTTATGCGTGAAAAGGTCATAAACAAACTCGAGCAGTACACGGATACTTGCATAGCGTGGATTGACTAGATGATCATTTGTGGAAAAGTGTGTGGAAGGGTTTAGTTTTCCTGTGTGGAAGATTTAACTTTATTTAATTTTATTTAAAGTCGAAAAACAGAACTAGAAAATTAACTTTGAATTTTTAAGAATTTTTCAAATTCGGTGAAATAGCTGGTACTTTGGAATCTTGTTGTAATGCGTGTAAATGTTTTATTTTATTTTATACTAGCTTTTCCCCGCGACTTCGCTCGCATGGTATTACGGGAAATTACTGTAGCGGTTGAACTTATCAATTATCCCCCTCATCCTCACCCCACCCCCTCACGCATTCCATACATTCATTCCCTTACATTCAGTTTTCAAACATCTAGCTTGCCACCTAAATTTCACAAAGAAAAAAAGAATTATCCAATTTTTTTCATTCGTTCGGAATTTATGCGCTTACAAACATTTCGGATGTTTATTTTTAATTAAATATTTGGAAGTTTGTTAATATAATACAAAATTACACATTTATTATTCAGTCTTTATAATCGTTACGAATTATATTTTTAATATAGGAACTCTTATCTGACATTTATTCCAGCTTGTCCAATAAAAACAAAACATATTCTAATATTTGAATTTTCTGGGGCAGTAGCTGACCAGGGGGCTGAGTACCTACCAGCTTAGAGCCCACAAATATATCAACATCGTTTCCATGGGAATGATTTTTTTCTGACATTTGCAATTAACTCGCTTTTGTTAGCGACAGTAAACGTATAACAAATATAATATATTAATATTTATAATTTCATAACGCCAGAGCTCACCATCATATACAACATATAGTCTGCGCATATAATTTAGCTTTCTATTGGTGAATGAATTTTTGAAGTCTTTTTATTGGTTAATGCCTGAAAAGGTCATAAACAAACTCGAGCAGTTTCGCATTTATAATATTAGAATGGATTTTTGCCATTTTATTGAAATTTTGCTATTTTATTCAATTGTTGAATTTAGAGTTTACATCATAGATAGATCGTGAATGATCGTGAATTTATCATTGGGTTTCATAGCCGTGCAATCCGGCGTAAAATGGTTCTTCAAGTGATTTAATCAATTTCTTTGTCATGCGAATGTTTATATCTTTTAAACCTGATCCAAGAAAGGGTATTCAACGTTAATAGAATTGTTTCGCAAGGATTGTAAGAGTTTTGCGTTTGATTTCGCGATTTTCTCAAAATAGGTGCCGCAAATGAAAAACTTTTTCTGATAGTAATCTTGTAAAGGAGTATTTTAATGTCTGTAGATAATTTATTATCTCAAAAATATGCCTGTAAATTTTTAGAATGAAATTCACATTATTTATTGAATAAAAACTCATTGAATTGCTCCGCCTTAACTCAAAGACAAAGTCGATGACCAAAGAGTGAGTGATCTTAGACGACCAAAAAAGCTCGTCAAGCATGTCAAGAAGAACTTAAGAAAAAGAACGAGTACTACGAACGCACCGAAGGACTTCTGTGTGGCCCTGGAATCCCTGACTAGTTGGTAAGTCGTTGTAATCATGGTGTGTGTCAAAACTTTACACGCGTTTCTCTTCAAACTACTTTTTTTTAAATTGGCGGGCAAGATAACATAAAGTTCTCAACCGGTTCTTTTGAAATTTGGCACAAGTCTTCTATATAGTATTACCTTCTAGTTGAACTTCAAAACTGTAACAAAAGATAAAAATCCCGCCCATTGATGCCTTTCGCCGCGAGGGTCTCAGGAAATTAGTTACTACGGTGGACATTTTGAAAAAAAAAAGAATCTGATTCTTGTATTTTAATATCTAATGAATAAACATACTGAATTTAAAAAATATTAATGTATTCCTTTCCTTTTAAATAAGCTTCTGAAAAACGGTCAAAATTCATGCGGTTACATGTATCGCCCCCCTTAATGCCGCGATCTGTGGATTTAGATTTTGCTAAATCCACAGATACTAAGTGTACATCTCGTTCCAACCATAGTTTGCATTCCCCAATAGAACGTGTACACAGTGATGGTAACAAATATTTAAACGATGTGGTTGAATGTTTAACAATAATTTGAATATGGCAAACTTCCAAGGCCGTTAGCGCGAACTATTTCTAGCTAGATATGATTTATGATTTTCAAGGTCAAAAGTATTGTTGTTATTTATTTTTAGGACATTATGCCGTGTAGCGCTACCTTCTTTTTAGCCAACGTTTGGTACAGCGTTGCAGTGTCTAGCTTCAGGGCTTAGATTACATTTCTGCCTTGATGATGGACACTGTAACGCTGTCTGAAACGTTGTTCAAAGAAAAAGGTAGCGCAACACGACATAATGTCCCAAAAATAAATTATGGTATTTCTTTGTAGTTTATAAATTATCGTTAACTACAATTTTATAGGTTTTTGTTAATATTATCGTGAATTTTGTGGATATTGGTAGATTATCTATTTTTCTTGGTACTTAAAAAACACGCCGAAAATTTACATTGCGTATTAAAACAAATGAAAAAACAAATGAGTATAATCTGATAATAACACTTCTCAGTACTAACTGCTACCGTTTAGAGTCAGTGAAACTATGGCATCTCCAATTAAGAATGTTGTGATGTTGTGAATTACATAATATTATTGAAGCGAAAACTTATTTAGAACCGTTGTGATTTGAAACTCGATGAAACAGGAACTTGTGATACTAAAAAGAGACAAACACGTACATCTATAGGGTTTAGCCTGAGAGAGAATGAGATAGCAATGAAATATTTATTTATTCACGGGTACTCGGTTCCAATATAATACGATAAATCCACAGTCTCACGCTAGCCTCTTTTGGTATAGTGATAAAGGGCCTGACAAACCCTACTGGCCGGACCGAGGATCGAATGGCGAACCGAGGTTCGAATCCTAGGAAAATCAAAAAAAATATAGATTTTCATTTTTGTAAAATCAATATCCAATCTTCAAACCTTTCCAAAATGAACAGGCAAAATAATACATAAAAGAAATCGACATCTAGCGATTCCGAAGAACAAATACTAATTTGTTTTAAAAAATTGAGGATTTAAAAAAAAATTAGAATCTCGAAAAAAGTTTGAAGAAGAAAATCTCTAATTTTAAATGTACTTATTATTAATCGAAATACTCCTTTGTTTTGACAGATGATATTTGGGTGAGGGGTTGGGGGAAAAATCAGTAGACAGTGGATTTGATAAGGGTTTGAAATGGTCGGAGGTTAAAAAAAGTGTTGTGGAAATCACCTAAGTATTATTCGAGATTAATAAACATCAGAGGAAGATAAATGTGGTGGATTTTAGTTAATTATGATAATCGTTTACATATCTATTCTAATAATATTATAAATGCGAAACTGTGTGTTTGTTTGTTACGCTTTCACGCATAAACCACTAAACCGATGTTCAAAATTCTCTCACCAATAGGAAGCTACATTATATGCGAGTAATATAGGCTTTTTATAATAATAATCTAAGCCAGTAAGCTCTGGCCTTATGAAATTATAAATATTAATATATTTTATTTATTACACGTTTTCTGTCCCTAACAAAAGCGAGTTATTGCTAACGTCAGAAAAAAAGCAAAACAAATCGTTGCCATGGAAACGATGTTGATATATTTGCGGGAAATTCTATTTCAGGCGTCGTAGTTAATACCTATCTCTAAAAATGAATCGCCGAAATGTATGTACGCGCATACCTTACGAACGAATGCACCAAATTGGATTATTCTTTTTTTACTACTGGTGAGCTCTGACATTATGAAATTTGTATAAAAATTTACAATAGGTGGCACGGGAGTTGTTTTAAAACTGAATGTACAAAGGGGTTACTTCTGGCGTTACGGCGGATACGTCTGCCCACTTGCTGCTTGGCGGGCCGGACCGAGAGAGACTAGTTGAGGGAGATCATTTAGCCACTTCAGCAGGACCCTCTCGACCCATCACCTTGCACCGCAGCGGCAGGGATAGATTCATACGTCATCACTCTTGAACCCACTGACCTCAAAGATTACTACCCACTCCTTACCTTCCGACCCTCGACCTTTGGATTGCTAGTCGAAGCCTTACTCCTCGATCACGGAGACCATCAGAAAAACTTAATTATTGATTTTTTTTACTCACGTGTGAACAATCTTTAAAAGACCCAGTAAAACCATAAACAAATAAATTCAGAAATGGGACACGCCAAAACGTCAAGTTTATGAAAAGTGGTCAAAAGAAACGAGAAATTTCAGGCGAATTCTTGTTAGAAATACGAGAGAAATGTTGGTCGGTAAAACCCCGTCTCGTACACGCTAGACTCGTAAATAACTTTGTCAGCTTTATATTTTGTACCAAGTAGACTGGTCTGGTGGACCCCCTCAGGGAGTCAACTCCTGAGAGGGACGTGTCTGAGAGACACAGCTGTAAATTAACAGTGGAGTTACGTTATATTTTATAATAGGGTGTGGTAACGCTTCATGTTTGGCTAGTTCTATTGGTACAACTTGAAATATAATAGTGAGGACACTGTTAGGAATTGTGTTAGAGTCCTTTCTTCAATTTAAAACACTTTGATAGATTTCACCGAGTTAATTTATTTACAAACTTTCAGGTTAAAAAACATGATTAAGAAACTTCGACTGCTATAATTATTCGTACAACTTGTAAAACTACATCCGAGACCGGTTCCCTGTTTATTAACTAAAAGGCTAAATAAGTCTTGTTTATATATAATAAAAAAACATTGATTTCATGACAAATGCACTATCATTTGAAAGAACTGACATTAGCGCCTTCTGGAGTACAACAGAAACCGGTATTATCGACATGCAACCTACCGGTAATTAAACTAGATAAAAACTTACAGAGGGCAGTGACTGCACTAATTCAAATTATAATCTCAACAAACTCTGTAATCATTCAAATTGCAACGCCGAGATGGTTCAAAACTTAAAGGCGTAAAGTTAACATGGTGTCGCTTTCAGAAGGCACTATAGGTCCAAGAATGCTTTTTCATTTTAAATAGGAATGAAATGAATAAGACTTTTAACGTAATTTTATATTTATTGGTAAGTATAAATCAAATACACTGATTGCGGTTGTTGGTGAGTGAAATGTGAAATAGTCTGTGAAACACGGAGTAACTGTGGCGGATGGCGAGGAGAAATCGAAAAATATATATACTAGCAATTTGGGAGGCGGGAATGGGTACCGCCGCCCCGGGAACCTTTATTGGATAACCAACACATCTGCCATAGGTCACCCCAAGTGGTCCGCTACGTTTGGTGATTTAGCAGGGGTGACCGGGTTCATGGGGTGAGGTTTTTTTAGGTCTTGGAGGCGGATGACCAGGACACACTGAATCCCAGATTCCTACCTACCCTTTTAACCCTTTTCCTTCCCAGAATTCTTCTCCCTTTCCTTTTCTTAAAAATACCCTCCACACAGCATCCCCAAAGATGACATAGGCCCTAAGGGAGATTATTTTCCTCAGCACCTCCTGTGTGGAGGTCATTTAAAAAAAAAAACTTCTTGATGAATATTTGCTATAAAAATAAGAAAAAAATTACTCTCTACATCTAATTTCGAAAACTCTGTTTAAAGCCTGGGTACCGCCGGAGACTTCAGCCAGAAGGTATTTTATAAAAACACTTCCAGCTTAATAAATCCTTCATCAACAACAAAATTCAGATTTTGGCTAATTTAAACATTTACGAATTTATTAAAATAATTATAAACATAATAATAAGCTCTCGTAGGTCGCAATAGAAGTATTTTATTCGGAATAAATTCACCAATTAAATTATTTTCAATAAAACGATTCCTCTTGCATTTGGGCAAGCGGAATATAAGAACGGTGATTCGCGTCGTACAATTATAATATCCCGTGATTTTCACGGGCGTTAGTAATATAATAATTACTTTTATAGAAGAAGAAGGTAATACTAATATATCTAAACGAAAATATTAAAACGACAAGACACACAAAAATAAAATGTAACAGTCACAACTGGGAGTCCAACCCATGATTATTTGTCGCCTTACCGGGACAAGCGCCTTAACCAACTCATTTATTTCAATCCCACACTTCGAAATGAGAATTAACAATATTATTTTCGACAATTTTTTTCAATATTTTTGGCGGCCACCTTTTTTTTAATGATTACAATGTTAAAAGAACTGGTTTGTAACTTAGATAGTGTCTCGGATGAACATATCCCATTTTATTTATATGGGATATCTATGACCTTTTTCTAAAAGTCTATAAATACTTATTCAGTTTTTATTATTCATAAGAATAACTGTCACTATCGTTCGAATAAGTTATAGAGTTATATAAAAAAGGGAATTTTGTAATACTGTAGGCAGTAGGCATCTAGTGTAATTTTTATTCCAAATTTAAAATTCTAAGCTAAAGATCTGTATATATGCTAGTAGCTAATTTTAAACCACGGTTCTATCATACGCCAATAAATTTGCGATGGGATTTTCTGGGTTACATGCCAAGGTCACCTAACTGCATTCCTTCACATAGTTCTTACTTCGCCTTGCTCCATTTATTAAAGATGCTGCGGTGCAGAATTTCATTAAATCTAATACAAAATAATTTTACGCACAAGAAAGACATAGCCACCATCAAATGAATCAAATAAAAGATAGTTAACAATTAGGTAGAATAGTTAGAAAACAAGTTTAAAAACAACATCTAATTATTGCTAAGTTAACATGAAGATGAGGTAATCATAATGATTGTAAAGTAAAACCAAACCAACCTAAAGTCAACAAACATGAAGATCTGGAAATCAACAAATATAAAGATTAAGAAATCGTCATAGTCAACAAACATGGGGAAGAGGAAATAATTCAGAATTTACAGGAATTCATTTCTTTAATTCTATGATTTTTTTTTATTTTATTTAAACGTCTAGAGGGTTTTTATGTTATTGTTATTTTGGAAAAATTACAGTGAAAATAAAAATAAAAATGCACAATATTTAATATCGTACAGGGGACAGAAAATAATTTTTTTTTTTTTTATGTATTTTTTCAAAAAAGTAATGTTAATTCATTTACAAAATATAAAAATATGTTTAAATATTGTAATAATAAGATGTGCCCCCAAAATTGAGGGCCTCCATAGTTGAGGTGTAAGGCTCTCGCTAGCAATCCGAAGGTCGGTACGGTTTCAAATCCGACGTGCGCAAGTAATTTTAATTTAATAAATTTGTCCTTTTTCACAATCAATTAAATTAAAATAATATGTAGAATATTGGCGGCACGCCCAATTTCGAAGATTAAGTAAGAACACCTTTCATAATTGAAACGTTGCATGAAATGACTTTAGCCGTGTTTGGTGACCGGATTTGATTAGCCAGGTAGAGTAGGCATTAATTTTGTCATGGTATATAGGGCTGTAGGGCCTAGAGGAAACCCGGTTGTCGAAAAATTTGAAGAATAGGTATTTTACCAAACTGTTGCTTTCACTATCGCTCTTACTCCCCCAATACTGAGCGAAAGGGATAACTGCACTGATAATACCTAAATTAAGTCTTCAAAAATCGAGGTTTTGTATTCCCTATGTTGCTCCTACAAAATTGGGCCGATTTTAAAGATTATTTTACTAATTGTTTTAAAAGAAAATACTCAGTATGTCTGTATGTTTTGCCTTTTTAAAATATACGTTTACTGAACGTCTGTTAATGGCGTTTAAACCAGGCTATTTTAACAATTTTTGGAGGGTCCTAACTTCTATAAGAAGTAACTTATCAAAAAAAGAAAAACGTACCGGCACGCTAATGGTCGATATCTATATTATATTAAAAAATATTTGCAGTTTTGTCAAATTCCAGAGAGGAAATTGTGAAATACGTTTGTACGGACAAAACACCACCCGGTTCCGTCTTAAAAATGGCGATGATTTAATATTTTAATGGGATACGCTTTGTAAAATATTTTCATTATCTCATGTTACATCTCCGAAGCTTTTTCTCGCTATATTTCCTTATGAAAGAGCTTTCCCCATCTCGTTATCGTAATTACTAATGGCCATGAGTTTCCTAGCTTCATTAGAGCTTATGATACCTGATTAGAGGCATGGATTACAATACAATGTTTAAAATAAAGAGAAGATTATATTCTTTTCTTGCGGGGAGATTTTAATATAAGACAAATCCTTGGTTATGCGTAGTGAGACAGCCGAAAAAATACCTTTTTTGTAACTTTTTTTATAAAAAGGTATTTTATTTTACAAAAACCAAAAGTATAGATACATTTAGTGGCAAGATATAAATTTATAATGCCACTAATGATTTGTAAAAATGTTGATCTGGTGTGCTCCTGCAGACGATCTCCTGAAGGTCTTTCAAAAAAAGGTGTTCGGCAGTGACCACGATTTCTCCAGTATAGTTCATTTGAAATCAAAAAAATCTAAAAGATTCTTTTAGTGAATAGATAAAAATAGGTATTGGCAGAAGGAATAATCGAAATTTTGATTTTTGACCAAATGACGGCTTCGTAAAAAAAATCGAATTTTCGACCGAAATTGCCACGTAAAATTTAAAATATAAATAGAAATTTAAAATCTTTTTCCTTCGATTAATATCTGAGGAATATATCTGAAAAGGTTGTGTCAAAATTTCAAATCGATCGGTGGAGCCGTTTTTTAGAAATCTTGGTCACCGACTTATAAAACATTGTTTTCGGAAAAACGCGTTTAAAGTTTCGGAAGAAGTTTACACATTACTATTTGAAATAATGTTCACTTATTTCCTACAAGAAATAACTCGATTAAGTCTTCAGATAAAATGAACCCTTCATAATGTCATTTATACCTTGGAATAAAAGAAAAAAGAGCAACTGCTACTCCGGTCTGTATTCGCCTTCTTTCTAACAGTCCGAGACTCCTTTACAAATATGTGTATATCTCGGAAAATATTTATCGGATCGATTTGAAGTTTTCAGATAATATTAGCAGTTAAATATACATTTTGGAAATGCAAAAAAAACTTCTTTTTTTAATTCTTACTGTGTATTACTCTTAAACATTTGATTATAAGCGTGATGAACAATAAGGATTTCAGAAGAGTACGCATGAGATGATGTGTGAACATGAATGAAGTGAAGAATCTGTGCCAGGATAGATTCGTTTGGCAGTCTATCTTCACGGCCTACTCCTGCAGAAAAACGGTGTGATAGTAATACATAGAAAGCTTCAAATAAGTTAATTGTGATTATACCACTAATGTACACCTTTGTTATTTTGAAATCACTTCGTATTTACTTATATCGGCCTCCGTGGTAGAGCGGTATGTCTTTAGACTAAAGCTCCGAAGACCGCGGGTTCACATCTCGGCGTATGCAAGTAAATTTTATTTCATTGATTTTTCACAATTTAAAAATTTTGAAATAATATCAGGTATATCTGCGGCAAGTTCTAGAGTGGAAGATACTCTCAGTATCGCCCTGGTGGAAGACAAACATTCAGAACTGATATGTTGCTTGAAATGGCTTTAGCCATGTTTGGTGACTAGATCTGATTAGCCAGGCATTTCCCCACCTTCCTCTTTGCCATCTTCTTACCCTCCTCACTTATCTTCAGCCTCATAACATACCCCAATTGGGATTGTCATAGTCTCACTGGCTCCAGGTGGTTTGGGAGCAGTTGGGACTCTTGTGCGGAATGCACACTAAAACATGTATTCTCTTCAACAATTTTTTTTGTATTCTCTCTTTTTTTCTTTTTTAGATATTATTCATACACTAGCGCAGACCTGTGAAAAATCACGGGATAATATAATTGTAAGATTTCTGAAGCTGAAAGTATTTATAAAACAAATATCTGCCTCGGGACCTTTCAAAATACATTCAGAAATATATCTTTCAAATAAACAAAATTAACGCATCTCCCAAAAATGTTTACGAAAGAAATATCCATTTCAGACCCTCCACATAGCATCCCCAAAGATTACATAGACCCTGAGGTATTTTTTTTCCTCAGGGCCTTTTTTGCGGACTTAATGTATAATGAAATATATTTTTGAAGTGAAAACTTCTTTATCACTGTTGTGATTTGAAACTCGATGAAACGAAAAAGCGACACTAAAAAGAGACTGACACATACTATATCTAAAAATAATTTACCTCAGAATTTAGACTGTGAGAGAGTGAGATAGAATAATCGGTCTCCTCTTTGTGCAGTTCTTCGTAGCCTCCCCACTCTTGTCTATTTTAGTTTTCTACCGCGTGTGAACTGCACACTTATATTTTTTTTATATAAATATTTAAACCCAATAACTTACATGGTTCAATTTACAAAAACATAATTTTGCTTAAAAACAAATATATTACGAAAATAGTGTCAGCTGGCGTGCTTGCATTTTACCCTTGGCATTTCATTGGCAATAAAATGAGCTTACACAACGGACACGCCCACAACCCAATTCTACCGGTTCATCTCATAGATTCAATAAAATTTAACAGAAAATTAACAAAATCGAGGTTTGTAAAAGGTGTTAAAATTTCGGGCGTTGCCCCAGAATAAATCTTGTGGTAATCTAGCTTTTTCACTTTTTTTTAAATTCCCTCGGGGTCGAAGTCATCTTTAAGGATCCCTTGGGGAAGGTTTATTTGTGGAACAAAAATTAACCTGAGTCTTAAAGAGTCTAATGTTATACGAGACAGGAAACACAAAAGCTCGCAAATCATTCGACAGTCAAACTGCACAATAACGACAACGAATACAACTAAATATTTGGCGTGAAAAATGTCAGACATTTGCGTTTTTTTATTAAATATTTTTTCTACAACACCCAACAATTTTCAACTTGTAAATAATATTGCGACAACAACACAACATACACAAAAATGATTAATTCGTTGATTTCTAATACAAAAAAAAGATCTGTTTACCTCAGAGATTTTCAAAACAATTGTAGCATTTGACCTGTTGCTACGTCAAAACAACTAGAAAAAAACTCACAAAAAACGCATAATCACACTGTTTTTTTAAACATTTGAGTTAAATGCACATTTTATCACGTGTCACGAATATTTTCACATTAAATATCGCTTAAAATCACTGGAAAACCTACGTTTTATCACGAACTACGTCGCAACGTCCGACCCCCTTCACTAATATTTGACAACTGAATTTGTGAGGTCGAATTCGCGCCATTCTCAATGATAAGAAGATTCTCAATTTTCAAGAAGCTTACAAACAACGGTTCGTAATTTCACACCACCGCCGCAAAATGCGCTTTCATACATAAAATTGTATTCCAACTGCTGATACAAACTCTTTGACATTTTTATAAAACTGAACTAATCAAAATGTCTGTACTATTCTGGCACGGATGAATTTTCTTGGCTTGGTGAAATGTGTGTTTTAAGGGTGAGAAAATCATGGCTCTTTGTAAAATGTTCTGGATATTTATGTAGTTTGGTATTATAGGTTTTGTTTGTTTTATATTATATTGATTTTAGTACCATTTTTTTCGTCCTTATCATTTTTCTCCTGGCTCATAATAGAAACAAAGAAAGATGTGTCATGGAAGAGTGTCGATTGTCACCAAAGTAAAATCATACTGCAGTGATTGCATGGACTATCGTGGCGGCTGCGCAATGAAAGTTATGCGTTTGATGTGTAGGTTGAAACAAAGGCGAGGCGCCGCTGTGAATAAAGGCACACAGAAAACATAATATTATTGTAACTATGATCCATATAGGTCCCTACATAGCAATCTCCGGCACTCAGATATTTTTGTAATATATCATTGAAGAAGAAGATAACAATAATAATCTAATAGAAAGTATGAAAGAGAACAAGACACAGAAAATTAGAAAAAGACAATGGTTGCAACTGGGACTCGAACCCAAACCTCTCGTCTAACCGGGAGGTGCGCGTTAACCAATTTCCCTATTGCCACCTTCTGTCAAACCTTCATATTTGTCAATCTCATATTTCAAATTTTAGAATTAACAATATTATCTTCAAATAATTATTTTTTCCATATTATGGGCAACTACCCGTTTTATTGGAAACAATCATTCAAAGAATCGGTTTGTGACCTGGATAGCGTCTCGGATAAATATATCCGAATTTATTCGTATGGAACTATTGACGAGAGGTCTGGGTTCGAGCCCCAGTTGCGACCATTATCTTTTTCTATTTTTCTGTGTCTTGATCTCTTTCATATTTTCGTTTAGATTATTATTGTTATCTTATTTTTCAATGATTGATGGGAATAACTTTCAAAAGTTATAAAAAGAGAGTTTTTCTTATAAAAGCTTAGATTTTTTTATTTTAATTGTAATAAATAATCGTTCGTTTAAGCAAAACTAAAAATTTGATTGATGTATGAACTATATCGGCCTCCGTGGTCGAGGGATAAAGCTCTCGGCTAGCGATCCGGGGTCGATTCAAATCCCGGCGTTCGCAAATAAATTTTATTGAACTGATTTATGTTATTTCACAATTCAATCGATTAAATATAATATGAGGCATATTTTCGACACTTTCCATAGTGTAAGATACTCTCAGTTTCGCCCTGGTAAGAACACCATTCTAAATTGAAGCATTGCTTGAAATGTTTGGTGACCAGATCTAAATAGCCAGGCGCTTCCCGACTTCCTCTACCCCATTCTCATCCCCTCCCCTTTACTTTCAACCTCGCAACACACCCCATTTGGGGTTGCTGTAGTCTCACTGGCTCCAGGCGGTTGGGAGCATTTTTTTTTTAAAGACAATAAATTATTATTTATTTATTTATTACGTACACATATTATGCGTAGAATACTAATTGCCGTATAACTTAATATAATCTCGAACTAATCTCGAATATAATAATATGTTCTTATATAAATATAAAAAAATTACTAATAACCGTAATACAATTTTTCAAATAAGAATAGAAAACACGGGAGGGCGCCACTGTTGTTCAAATGGCCATACTAAAAAAAATATTTATATTGTACATTATGTAAAGCTGTGTAACCCACATTTTTATAAAGAATTAAAAAGGTATAAATATGATAAAAAAAACATTTCATTGCATTATAGATACCCACTGATCTCAAAACTAGAATTGCATATAGGAAAATTATTATTTTATCTTTCCAATTTTGTGTTAATATGATGAAAAATAACGATATTGTAATAAAATATAAAGCATAGTTTAGAAATTGCTCTCATTTATTTAATACTAGCTTAAATACCTAGCGTTGCCCGGGCTTTAGATCGTGTCTCTAATTTAAGATCTGAATATATTTAACTTATTCAGATCTAAAAGTAGTATAACTAAACTCACTCCAGAAGGGAGCTGCTGAGACTCTTGTGAGACATAAAAAAAACGACGAGATGTTCTAGGTTCGTGTCCCAGTTGCAACCATTATCTTTTTCTATTTTTCTGTGTCTTGTTTCCTTTCATATATTGGTTTAGATTATTTTTGTTGTCTTCTTTTTCAATTATAAAAAATTAAATAATTGTTTTATTTTTATTTATTTACTTTTTTTTAACAAATTTATAAAACTTGAAAATTCTCAGTTTTAAAAACTTGCATTTTTTTTTTTTTACAGTTAATACCGCACAAGAGTCCCAACTGCTCCCGTCTGGAGCCAGTGAGACTGTGGCATCCCCAATCGGGGTATGTTGTGAGGCTGAAGGTAGTGGGGAAGGGAAGGAGATAGGGAAGAGGAATGTGGGGAAGTACCTGGCTATTCAGATCTGGTCACTAAACACGGCTAAAGCCATTTTCAAGCAACGTTTCAATTCTGAATGGTGGTCTTACACCAGGGCGATACTGAGAGTATCTTCCACTCTGGAACGTGCCGCAAATATACTATATATTATTTTAAATAAATAAATTGTGAAATAACACAAATATCAAATAAAATTTATTTGCGCACGCCGGGTTCGAACCCGCGACCTTCGGATTGTGAGTCCAGAGTCTTACCTCGGGACCACGGAGGCCGTCGTGCATGCAATGAAAAAATAAATAAAGCGTTATTGAGGTGACAATAAAGAAAATAAATAAAATCAAAAACGTATTAAAATTTATTAGTGGTAAAATTAACGGTAATACAGAGTAATATATTGAAAATAAAAATAAAAAACAATTTAAATCTTTAACCCATATGCTGTGAGGGTTAATTTTTAAAAAATGGATAATATTACACAAAATTTGACACATTATTATTTATAACTAACAACCTAATTTAAAAACACCTTCTCCAAAATAATTATGTACCTACTAACATTTTGACAAAGTTTATCACAAACGTTCCTTGCTACATTACCCACCAAACTTTAATACTGACCTGTCGTTTATACAGAAATCGTCGCAATAGGCGAGTTTACGGTCAGAAAAGCGGGATGCATCCCCGCCCTCTCCCTGTCGCACATATGTTTTATGCGTCTTTCTCGCTTACGGTCATTGAAAAATCATGAAACATTAAAATCTTTAATGGACTCGTTCTGATAATTTAAAGCAAAAATAAATAAAGTAGCTCACATCGTTACTAGATATTTAATATACCTTTTGATTTCAAAAATAATTTTTCAGTTTGGTTGGGTATTGTGATCTCAAATCAAGATTTGTATTTTAAATAAATTCTGTACCGATATGTATTTTATATAACACCACTGTACACTTATATATCTATATTAAATTTAAAAAATAAAAATAAAAGTATGAAACCGGCCGCTCAAATGTTCCTCTTAATATAGCAAAACATAGACATCTCATTCATCGCTTACGGTTATTGAAAAATCATGAAACATTAAAATCTTTAATGGGCTCTGTCTTATAATTTAAAGCAAAAGTAAATAAAGTAGCTCACATCGTTACTAGATATTTAATATACCTTTTGATTTCAAAAATAATTTCTCGGTTTGGTGGGGAACCAAACATATTTTAATTTTTATTCACGTATATATTACATAGATAGGTTAGACTTCTAAACTACAATTTTGACTCAATTCAATTAGAATTTTTTACAAAGTTAATCACAATCGTAGCTACCTTATTCATACCTACGATTAAAGAATGACAAATATTACAATATACATACACATAAAAATACTGCAATATAATATAATACCTACATATTGTAAAACATAATATAATACCTACATATTGTAAAACATAATATAATACCTACATATTGTAAAACATAATATAATACCTACATATTGTAAAACATAATATAATACCTACATATTGTAAAACATAATATAATACCTACATATTGTAAAACATAATATAATACCTACATATTGTAAAACATAATATAATACCTACATATTGTAAAACGTAATATAATACCTACATATTGGAAAACATAATAAAATCCCTACATATTGTAAAACATAATATAATACCTACATATTGTAAAACATAATAAAATCCCTACATATTGTAAAACATAATATAATACCTACATATTGTAAAACATAATATAATACCTACATATTGTAAAACATAATATAATACCTACATATTGTAAAACGTAATATAATACCTACATATTGGAAAACATAATAAAATCCCTACATATTGTAAAACATAATATAATACCTACATATTGGAAAACATAATAAAATCCCTACATATTGTAAAACATAATATAATACCTACATATTGTAAAACATAATATAATACCTACATATTGTAAAACATAATATAATACCTACATATTGTAAAACATAATATAATACCTACATATTGTAAAACATAATATAATACCTACATATTGTAAAACATAATATAATACCTACATATTGGAAAACATAATATAATACCTACATATTGGAAAACATAATATAATACCTACATATTGTAAAACATAATATAATACCTACATATTGTAAAACGTAATATAATACCTACATATTGTAAAACATAATATAATACCTACATATTGGAAAACATAATATAATACCTACATATTGGAAAACATAATATAATACCTACATATTGTAAAACATAATATAATACCTACATATTGTAAAACGTAATATAATACCTACATATTGGAAAACATAATATAATACCTACATATTGGAAAACATAATAAAATCCCTACATATTGGAAAACATAATATAATACCTACATATTGTAAAACATAATATAATACCTACATATTGGAAAACATAATAAAATCCCTACATATTGTAAAACATAATATAATACCTACATATTGTAAAACATAATATAATACCTACATATTGTAAAACATAATATTATACCTACATATTGTAAAACATAATATAATGCCTACATATTGTAAAACATAATATAATACCTACATATTGTAAAACATAATATAATACCTACATATTGGAAAACATAATATAATACCTACATATTGGAAAACATAATATAATACCTACATATAGTAAAACATAATATAATACCTACATATTGTAAAACGTAATATAATACCTACATATTGGAAAACATAATAAAATCCCTACATATTGTAAAACATAATATAATACCTACATATTGTAAAACATAATATAATACCTACATATTGTAAAACGTAATATAATACCTACATATTGGAAAACATAATAAAATCCCTACATATTGTAAAACATAATATAATACCTACATATTGTAAAACATAATATAATACCTACATATTGGAAAACATAATATAATACCTACATATTGTAAAACATAATATAATACCTACATATTGTAAAACATAATATAATACCTACATATTGTAAAACATAATATAATACCTACATATTGTAAAACGTAATATAATACCTACATATTGGAAAACATAATAAAATCCCTACATATTGTAAAACATAATATAATACCTACATATTGTAAAACATAATATAATACCTACATATTGGAAAACATAATAAAATCCCTACATATTGTTAAACATAATATAATACCTACATATTTTAAAACACAATATAATACCTATAAATTGTAAAAAATAATAATATACCTACATATTATATTACACATCTGCCCTGATGATGGACACTGTAACGCTTTCCGAAACGTTGGCTAAACAAGGAGGTAACGCAACACGGCATAACACCCCAAAAACAAATAACGAAAATACCTACATATTGTATGTTTTACAATATGTAGGTATTTTCGTTTATCCAAATAAATACATGGATTATTTTCAAGTAGGCAATGTATTATATTACATACTATAATACCTACAAATTGTAAAAAATAACCTACAAATTGTAATTTATTTTTTAAAATAACCTACAATTTGTAGGTTATTTTTTACAATTTGTAGGTATTATATTATATAATATAATACATTGCCTACTTGAAAATAATCCATGTATTTATTTGGATTTTACTTCCAGCTGGGCTTTTACATAAATAATTACAAAAGCAGCATACCTAACGAGAAATAGTTCACCTGACATATGAAAAAATAGCTAAAAAAAAATACTATAGAAAATTAAATAAAATTTTAAAAGGCACACAGTAATGTAAAATTGAAAATACGTAATATTTTTTTAACATTTTTTATATTTTTTACAACACATAAGATTAAATAGAAACTAAAACAAAATTTTATGTAACACAAATCACTCAAACTACATTAAATATATAAAAGTAAATATATAATAATATCCCCAAAAATAATTAACTAATTACTAATAAATTCAAAATCACAATATAACGAAAAAGTGAAAAAAATATATAAAAAATTGATTAAATAAGTTACTTTAGGTTAGGTTGTAGGCTATCTTATATTTTTCTTCTTTTTTATATCTTTTAATGATTTTTCAGAGTTTTTAGTTGAATTGTTTCCGAGTTGTTATGGAATTATATTATACAGAGTAAATCACATTTATTGCTAAAAATTACAAATACAGTGTTGCTGTAGCCAGTGAAGATTCCACCGAATATGGTACACCGAAGAACTGCAATCACAATACTGTACCAATAAGGAAGTATTAGATAATTTCTACACCTGTCGACGACTCCGAGGCAGAGTTAGTTAAACGTCGATTAATTCAGTGTTTTTAAAAGCCCAGCAAGAAGTCTGGCAGTGCCAGTGTGGCCGTTAGCCAAAGCCTGCCGCATGGGAGTTCTGTGTTCCGTATTTCTCGAGTTCAACACCGCCGCCAAATGCCTCTCGTCTCCCTGAGGAAGCACAGTGCCGCCCCGCTCCGCCATATCAAACACTTCTTCGGTGAAACGCAACAGTCGAGTGATAGAGGGACTGCGAGAACATTGTAGAGGCGTGCGGTTGTCGCTTCTATCTCGGTTATTGTAGCACGCACCGTGCTCCAACAGGCAACTCACTATATGAGCGGCTCCCATCTTAGCGGCAATGTGTATAGCTGTGGAACCTTCTACTGCAGTTTTAGCATTGATAAACTTATGGTAAGCCTTGGGTTTGGTTCTCTTTACGTTCTGTAACAAGAGATGAACTGTTTGTGCGCAAACTCGGGACGTGGCGAGGTGCAAGGGGGTGTTCCCGTTCTGTGATATGGCAGTAGCGTCGGCTCCGCTGTCCAGCATCAGCTCTATAACATCCACCGTGGCGGCAAAGTGCAACGCCGTTCTACCCTCGTCATCCGCAGTATTCACGTCCGATCCATTTTCTATCAAATTACAAACCACACCCCTATCTCCAACACTTGCAGCATTTAATAAATTAAAATCGCAAGGAGGAACATAGCCAATATCTACATTAAATGTTGATTTTAAAGATTTACCCAGATTATCTAGACGTTCATCCAGATCTGTAAAATCTGGGTGATTGGGACCAAAGACGGTAATCCTCTCATTTAACCCAGCCTTGTGAATTCTCAGAGCATCCGGCACATTATGCTGACGGAGATAAAGACGCGTAATAAGACTTTGAGTACGAACAGTGTCCTCGTGAGTGTGCCCCAACACATTCTTCTGAATAGCTAATGTTTCATGGAAGATTTGCAAAGCTTCATCAAGTTTGTGTTGGTCCACAAGAAGAGTTGCTATATTGCGTCTGACTATAAGAGTATCGGAATGATTCAAACCTTTTTCGTTTTTCCTGGCTTCATAAACGGTTTGATACAAAGCTAAGGCTTCGTGGAGCTTACCTTGATCATGTAACACATCAGCAATATTATTTTGTACATCAAGAGTATTAGGGTGATAGGCTCCTCGTGTCTTTTTATATCTTCTGTAGACTCGCGTGTACAAGCTTAAAGCCTCTTCGTGTTTCCCCAAGGCACAAAGCGTGACCCCAGCATTGATTTTAGTTTCTAAAAGCATCTCGTGACCCTCGTCCAGCGCTTCCTGTTGCCTCAGCATAACTTCCTGGAATATATCCCAAGACTCTTTGTTCTTTCCCAACCGGTGTAGTAATATAGCCAGCCTACTCCTGGTCTCCAGAGAGATTGGGTGGTGAGGACCAAATGCTTCCACTCTCTTCCGATAAATATGTTCCAACATGGGCAAAGCTTCAAAATATTTAGACTGTTCGTATAATACTCGCGCTATATCATATTGCACGTCCAGCGTTCCTGGATTATCTTCTCCCAGTATTTCTATTCTATCATTTAGCAGCTGTTTTAAAATATCTAAGGCCTCTGTGAATCTTTCTCTCATTAACATTAAGTCAAACTTGAATAAAATGTCATGAACATTTGCCTGTGAAACCTGCTTTAACTGGTCTATTTCGGGGAAATCATATTTCATAGCAACAACCACAAGCGTGTTGCCATCAGTGTCGCGAGCCCTCATCACCGCCTTTATGATTTCTATTTCTCTTATTTTGTTTATATCTTTAATTACCTTAACATCTCGGGTTCGTACTTTCCTGAAACAGAGTGCAACAAATTGCAGTAAATATTTTATGTCTTTTTGTGTAGCAAAATCCAAAGGAGTCTTCATATTGTCAGTCTTGAGGTTGTGTGCTGCGCCATATTTCAACAAAGATTCAACTATTCCTGGATAAGAGTATTTGGATGCGTAATGCAGAGGAGAAAATCCGCCTTTCCCAACAGCATTAGGATTGGCTTTACTCTCTAACAAAATATCACATACCTTCTGAAAGCCCCCCCGGGAGGCGATATTTAATAGTGTTGAATTTTCAGAACTCTTCACATTTACGTATTTGGTCAAGTCTTCAACCATAATGTCAAGCGATAAAACATTTTTTTCTACAGCCTTAAATAGTTTTCCAATGGACTCTAAAACTTGTTTAATATCTTGACTTTTAGTCAAAGCTGTAGGGGTTCTTCCAAAGTTGTCCATGGCGTCATAAACTGCACCGCTATATAATAACAACTTGACCATCTCTGTGTGTCCCACTTCGGCAGAACAGTGAATAGGCATGGAGCCATTTAAATTAGTGGAATTAATATCGATTTGTTTGTCTACCAAGAATTGGGCCACAGCTAGTTGCTTTCCAATGGCGGCGCAATGCAACAGACTAGAATCAGCGCATCCCAGATCATGAATGCTCATCCCAAGCTCCAGAAAGAAGGCCAAGATGTTGTGGCTGCCATGCATAGCGGCTAAGTGGATTGGTTTATAATCTTGTTTGTTTCTGACATTTATATCTGCGCCTTGGTCTACCAAGAGTTTTGTTATTTCAAGATTACCCGCTTCAGCCGCGATATGAAGTAAAGTCCGGTTATCAGTGCCTCTCTCGTTAATCCTAACACCCTCTTGTTGTAACAGTATTAAGGTATTTGGAATTTGGGCATTACCAACTGCCAGCTCTAACGGTGTTCTATTCTTCGAATCTCTGATATTAGAGTTTGCTCCCCAGTGGAGTAACCTTTCCATGACATCTGGCTTATTCAAGAGGATTGCGTAATATAGTGGAGATAAATTAGGATCTGCGGGATTGACATTGGCTCCATTTTCTAGTAAAACTTCGACAAATTCTGTATGTCCGTACGCCATTGCTTTGGATAAAGGTGAAGGGTCTTGTATGCAATCTGCAATTTTAATACCTCTCTTAATCAGCGCCCTGGCTATTAACGTATCACCACTTAAAGCAGCCGTGTATAAGAGGTTTGTTCCATCACAATCTGTAATATTGATGTCAACATCTTTATTCTTCAACAAAGCTTCAACTACAAGTCTATGTCCTACTTTAATTGCAGTTAACAGAAGTTGACCTCCGCCAACATTAACATCCGCTCCTTTAGCAATCAAGATGTCCAACAGCTCCTTATTGTTATTCCTCGCTGCAAAGCATAATGCTGAAAAATTTGCAGAATCCAAGTGGTTAACATTTGCTCCGTACTTTAACAAGATCTCAACAGTTGCCTTGTGATTCCCACTGACAGCCATAAGCAACGCGGTGCCACCGCCAATGACCTCGGCGTTAACGTCAGCTTTAGCCTGGAGCAATGCTTTTACTGTTAGACTTTCTCCACCAAACGATGCAAAATGCAACGCTGTGTTACCAAGCTCCCCTTTCTCGTCAACTCTGGCTCCATACTTTAACAACATCTGTACAGTTTTGTGGTTACAAGGTCTAGTAGCAGCTACATGCAATGGTGTTATATTACTGCTGTCTATACAGTTTACTTCTGCTCCATTTTTTATCAAAGCTCTTGAAACTGCTTCATGACCATTCAAGGCACTGATATGCAGAGCAGTCAAAACTTTATCATTTACAGAATTCACATTAGCTCCTGCAGCTAGCAAAATGTCTACCACTTGTTGGTGACCTTCTTGTGCAGCCAGATGCAATGCCGTTGCTTGACATGTAGTTTGGGTTTGGGTGTTAACTCCTCTTTGTATAAAAGTCTTTACAACAGAAGCATGGCCAAGATGAGCAGCAATATGAAATGCCGTTAAGCCGGTAACTTCTTTGATATCCGTCAGAGCGCCATTCTGCAACAGGAGGTCAACTATATCTGCATGTCCACCCTCCGCCGCAAGGAAAAGCGGGGTGCGGTCATCATTTCTTCTAGCATTGACATTGGCATTCCGTTGCAAGAGTAGACCAATGATGACTGCGTTGCCATTTAAAACAGCTAAATGGAAGGGAGTGCTATTGCATGATACATCTCCGTTGTTAACAAAAGCACCCTTTTCCAAGAGGATCTTGACGATTTCTTCGTGGTTCATTTCCACTGCTTCGTGTAATGGGGACCTACCTTTGGAGTCACTGAGGTTCACATACGCCCCCTTCTCTACCAGAATGTTGACAATTTCCTGATGACCATTTGATGCTGCCAGATACAATGGATAGGTTCCTAGGATAGTCTTAGCATTGACATCGGCTTCATGTAGCAGCAAATACTGAACCATTTCTGTATGACCGAGTTCTGAGGCTGCGTGAAGGAAAGTATAACCCCCGATAAGAGTGTTTTCATCCAGAGTAATATATTTTCCCAAGAGAATTTTGCCGACATCTAAGTGATTGTTCCTCACTGCATAAAATAAAGGAGAATTTCCGCTAGTGTCTTTGATAGTTGTTTTGGCACCCAGTGAAAGCAAAGTCACGACAGTTTTTTTGTGACCATTTTGAGAAGCCAGGTGTAAAGGTGTTTTTCCAGAATGATCAGTTTGATTAATTGCATTTCCCATTTCTGTTATCAGGAATTTCACAGTGACATCTTTTCCAAAGGTTGCGGCTACGTGCAAGGCAGTTTGACCATTGACGTCTCTCAATTCAGTGTTAATCATTTTTTTTTTAGTCAAAAACTTGATAGTTTCAATATTGGGTCCTCGCACAGCACAGTGCAGCGTAGTTGACAAATCTTCCTTTCTTGAACATATGTCAGCTCCACCCGCGACTCCTTGTGTGAATTTGTCAAAGTTCCCATCAAGCAGAGACTTCCACATTTCCTCCTGTTTATCAAGAATAGATAAGCCCCGTTTGTATCTCTGTCTCAATTGTTTAATATTGTGTTTTATAACATTCCCTATTTTACACTTCAGTAAAAGTTGTTTGCTTTCAGTAAGCTTCATGGCATTTAGGAGTACAGCGGACCAAGCATCAGTTGGCAGAATATCTACCAGGGCGTTTCCGTGAGCCAAGTGATTGCGCAAGCTCTTGCCGCTCAATAGAGGCATGTTTCCATCTAGAAACTGCCCGTGGTTGGGAACATATTTGGAGCTATCTAAAAGAGACATGATATCCAGCAGGAGGGCTTCTACCATAAATCTATTCGAAGTTTCATCTTTATAGAGTAATGAAAGATGCTCATATAACTGACCACACATTCGGTCAGTCCCTATGGTATTCCCCAGTTCAGTTAATAAAAGAGAGAGCTGTTCATCAATTATCTCGCTGCTGTTTTTAACACTTTTGCACATTTCCTGTCGGCTATCATTCTTAGTGGTTTTATCCCATAATAATTGTCTACTATATTCATCAATACATTTTATATTACCCTTGTCAATTGTTCCAGTATAACAAATTCTGTCTATTGCATATAAAATTTGAACAGCAATCTCTGGTTTAATTCTAGAAGATACGCTGTTGTAAATTTTGGATAATAGACTACCTAGCAAAAAACATCTTTCATCTGAAGAATTTTCATTACATGATGGAAGGTTTGTTAAGGCTCTTTTAACTTGAAAATTCTTGGCCTTTATTGTGTCGCAAACGGTTTTAGTGCTTTGCTCAAACAATAAATGGGAAGATATAAGAACTAGTGTTTTTAACGAGTAATAATCTTCCTTTGTTAAATCATTATGTCTTTTAGAAGTGTGGAGGATATCCTTTATTTCAGCAAATAGTTTTTTCTCATATGGAGTTTGATCTTTTATGTTTCCAAAAAGATCTAAAAGGTTTTGGTGGCTTTTTGTAACTGTATCTGTTTCACGGACTTTTGCAACGCAAACATTACGAAAGATGTTTGCAATTTCATGAAATTCATCTACGCTGTCACTGTTTTTAAGCGTGGTCAGCATACACTTTAATTTTTCAATTTTGTTGGCGTTTTTAATGTCAGCAATTAGAGATGCAATCTTTTTAATGTCATTTTGAATGTTAGAATATAATACAGAGTCTTTTAAATCGAGATGTGGATGAGATAGAGAGTCGCGCAAGTCTTTCAGGACTTTTCTGGTTTCTTTGGGTGCAGAGAGGAGGAGAAGATCACTCACGGCTGGCGAGAGCTTAGGGCTGTCCAATGTGTTCTTCAGATGCTCTCCTGTTACCTGGAGGGCTCTTTTAATAGTCAACTGACCAAGTCTAGAAGCAGAATCTGCTAGCAAGGCTGTGTCTAGGTATGTCTTCATGATGTGGAGCGAGGTAACGTCTCTCACCTCTTTATAGTCAGCGTACAAGTGTGGGTATCCGTTGATGATGGCAGCGACAACATCCTCGCGTCTTAATCTCACCGTTTTCCGAAGTTCCCGGACATCTATAGACCCGATGTTTTGCTTCAAGTCTTGCAGAGCAAAGGCAAACTTATCCAATTCCTTCAATAACCTTTCTTTCCTCAGTATAGACAGATAGAATAAATTCAATTCTTGTTGCTGAATGTGGGCGGACACGAAGCTCACCAAGCAGAACTCCATTTCTTCCCAGGGCAAAATATTGTACGTCGACTTCAATTGTTGTTTCAATATGTGAATGTTCTGTGCTATAAACTTGGCCGTGTATAAAAAACGACTGTCCACTTTCGTATAGGTATTAACTTGCACTATATTTTCCAGAAGCATTTGAATGCGTTCTTGGATATCAGCTAGGGAAATTTCAGGAAACGCTCTGTCGCCTTTGGAGAAGAAACGTAGATCGAGCAACCTGTATTGTACAAACAGATGCATTTCCTGTGACAAGAGGACGTTGATTAAGAGTAATTCCTCGTATGACTCGGAGACGAGTCGTTCCGAGAGTTCAGGAGTTACTGACCCGAGGAGTGTGCGGAGGAGCTCCACATTGCTGGAGCGGATGGCATAATAGACGGCGCCATGACCTTCATCTTCCAGCTCCACTGAACACCACCGGTGGAAAACAACTGCAGGATCATCCTTCAATAACAATTTCAATAAGTCAGCCCTGTTGTGCTTGCAAACCAAAGTGATGAAGGGGAAGGAGGGAGAGTCTATCCCCTGGAGCCGTCTCAGGTCTGCGCGGGACCGGCAGGCCAGGAGAGCTGACACTTGATGACTCTTATCTGCTTCCATTATCAGTCACACTACGAACACACTTTAACACAATCACACAAAGCTCTACAGCCTAGTATGTAACCACCAACAAACACTGCACACCATTTCGTATGAATCTTCAATGTTTTTCCTCTTATTGATTCAACTTTGTGGCGAATACAAAATAATATTAAACAATAATGAATTGTTATTGAACTCAACAGAATCTAAATTAGGTTCACCGAGATAATAATAACGGTATAATCTATGATTAGATTATGAAATATAATACGTCGAAAACTTCACAGATAAGATTGTACAGAATTGTGCCAATTCATTATCTCAGTTCTGATTCAGAAACGACGCATGAACTCGACAAGTATGAACATAGATCAAGCAATAGTTGAACATAAATGAAAATACCCGAATTTTTACATTTACATTTAATACCGCACAAGAGTTCCAACTGCTCTCGTCTGGATCCAGTGAGACTATGGCATCCCCAATCGGGGTATGTTGTGAGGCTGAAGGTAGTGGGGAGGGGAAGGAGATAGGGAAGAGGAAGGTGGGGAAGTACCTGGCTATTCAGATCTGGTCACTAAACACGGCTAAAGCCATTTCAAGCAACGTTTCAATTCTGAATGGTGGTCTTACACCAGGGCGATACTGATAGTATCTTCCACTCTGGAACGTGCCGCAAATATACTATTTATTATTTTAAATGAATAAATTGGGAAATAACACAAATTAATCAAATAAAATTTATTTGCGCACGCCGGGTTTGAACCCGAGACCTTCGGATTGTGAGTCAAGTCTACGGAGGCCGTATATTATTATAGCCATAAGTGTATTCATTCATTCCATTCAGCCTTTTTGAGGACTTAATTATTTTTATTTTTCGAATAACTTAATGAATAAAACCTCAAATTGTAATATTTAATCATTAAAGACAATCTCAAACGAAAATTTGAAACAAAAAAATCAGAAAAAGATATGGTAGCATCCACGAATTCAAACCAGGATGTTAGCCTTGCAGGGGCTCTGCTCTAACCACTGAGCTAATTCGACCCAATTATTCAATCATTTGAAAATCACTAATATTGTCTTCAATGATTAAATATTGTAGCGGACGTGTTATCGGGGAAATAGAAGAAGAGGAGCGTTTTGCTAAAACTTCCTCGTTTTCTATTTTCCCGTGGCTCTGTGGGCGCTCTCCCCCTTTGTTGCGCGTTTAGTGTATGATAGTGACGGCAACCGATGCCGTAACTATATACGCTAGACCCCAAAACCGTTCCCCTCGACTCACCGCGAGTAGGGACCGAACGGGTCAACGAAGAAAAAGAAGAAGAAGAAAAGAGCTTCTTCTTTTTCTTTACTTTACTTAATATAAAACTACTGATTTGTTTATGTAAAGTAAAGTTCTTGCATCTTTGTATATTTTCCGATAATAAAGATTAATATGTTGTTATTTGTATGGGCTGTCGGGGAGATCGAAGGCGAGTTTGGTTTTTGCTAGTCCAAAGCTCGTTTCGGTTTCTCCGCACGCCACTGTGCAAGCTTGGCCTTGCAAAATGACTGACGGGGAGCGGGAGGCACCCGCTCCCCCGTCCTTCCCCGCGTCCTACCCGGAGCGCCGCTCTTGAGGAAGTAGGTATTTTGAACATGTAATCGAGTAATAGGCCTTTGGATGTTTAATTAATTCACGGGAGTTTGGACTAATCATTCACAAAATAAATGATATGAATTGATAGGCCAGACTCCCCTTACCATTTCAACATATGATAACCTGCAAAGTGTTTAGTTTTAAGTTCAATAATTAAGAATTCCCCCAATCATGACGATCCGGGGGGTCGATGCTCTTTTTTGTAACTGACCTAAAAAATCGAAATAAATTGGAAGGAGAGAGGTCGGGAGGTTCAGATGAAAGCACGGAGAGAGACGGACGATTGCTGTTATAGTGACCTCGGCTATGATGATCATAGCAGAGGTCACGACCCGCGAAAGCCCGGCTAGCACAAAAAGAGGGTTGCTAGTCGTGCCCATTCTCACCAGATATGAGAGTGGGGGGTCTCCCTATATATGCGGGGGTGCATCTCCTACAACGCTCGCTCGCACACGCACTTGTATCATCACAGCAATCTTCGCCTCTTCTGCCTGACCCCGACTGGCGACTTCTCTCCGGACTGCTTGGAAAATCTGCATTTGATTTCTACACCCCCGGACCCTACATCTACCCCGAAGGACTCAGCGGCTACAAGGACTTCCCGGCGCTCCTATTTTACAGTCTTTGTGGAGGGACGGCCAGGACGTTCCCTACAAATATTATAATTTGAGGTTTTACTCATTAACCCGTTGTTTGTCTCGATTCCGCCCGAGGGCTCGAAAAACATTTTTGCTTTTTTTTAATGCGATTTTAACCCTTATGTATAAAAAAATCTTTATAAAGGACGTCAGAATCGCTTGCGCTAATATCATTATTGAGATAACCGTTAATTTCATTAATCTAGCTTCTCGAAATATTTTTTTTTTTTTTTTTTTTTAATTTGTTTATCTCAAAAATGGTACATATAAAGTAGTACTGGTCTTCCATTAAAAGCATTTGCTTGTGGATGGAAGAAGAGTTTACATTCTATATATATTTATACATTTAAACAGTCACGTGCGTTACATAATTAATTAGTGCAGTTAATACAAACACATCGCAATTTTTAACTAAAAGACACCCATGCATTCCATAAGAGTAAAAACAAGTATATTTTTTAGTGTTACATTCATGTGGAAATAGGGGAAGCAGTCTTCCCGTTGCTGATTTCTTTAAAATGATTTTTGATAGAGTTCGATAATTTTATTTTGTTATTAATGATTCTGATTTCTATGGGTAGGTTGTTAAAAAAGTATTTTCCTTGGTATGAAAAATGATGTTGAGCAAAAGAAGTTTTTAGTTTCGGGCATACAAATACATGTTTGAGTCTGGTACGATTTTCCGTTACGAATGAGTGTTTTTCTTTTTCTTTTACAATTTGTAAGATTGAATTTTTTATAAATAGATTTTTGAATGTTGGGACTTTAAATTCTTCGAATATTCGTTCAGAAGGGAAGTCTGGAGGTTTTTTTAAAATAATTTTTATTATGAGTTTTTGAACAATTTCTATGGGGGTCAAACTAGTTTTGTAAGCTGCTCCCCAACTGGTAACGGCATACTGAAGAATAGACTGTACTAATGCGTAGTATATTGAGTATAGATTTTTCGTTGATAAGAAGTTTCTAATTCGTAAGAATATATAAATTAATTTCCTAATTCTTTTTATAGTATGGCCGATGTGATCTTTCCATTTGAGGTTTTTATCTACGATTATTCCAAGATATGTTATTTTATCCGCTATTTTCAGAAGTGAACATTTTTGTCGACAGTGATTAGTGTCGTGTTGTTCGAGAGAATGATCATGTAAGATTATTTGTAGATTTGGAGGTATATTGTTTGTGTTAATTTCGAAAGGGATGACATATGTTTTATCACTATTTAACGACAGGAGGTTATTGTCAAACCATATTTTTAGAGTGTTTATGTCTTCCGTGGCTTTTAAATTAATTTTTTCCCATGTTTTTTCTTTTACTATAAGCACTGTATCATCGGCGTAAGAGATAATTTGTCCATGTAATGGTTGAATAAATATGTCGTTTACATACAAAATGAACAATATTGGTCCCAGCACGGTGCCCTGTGGGATACCAAAACTTGGTGTTTCTTTGTCGCTTGTTTGGTCATTTATTTTAACAAATTGTGCACGATTGTTCAAGTAACTTTCTATCCATTGGACGGCTTTATCATTGATGTTATTTGATTTCAGTTTTTTAATAAGCTTTACGTGTGAGATACTATCAAATGCTTTTCTTAGGTCAATGAATATTCCTGCGCATTTATTGCCTTCATCAAGTGCCGAGTATATAAGTGATGTTACATTTGCTATTGCGTCTTGCGTGCTTTTTGTTTTTACGAACCCGAATTGATTGCAGTGTAATATTTTATTGTTCTCCAGAAAATCTACAACCCGTTTTTTCACAATCTTTTCAAATATTTTTGCAATATTTGATATTAAGGATATCGGTCGATAATTTGAAATGTTTTGTGGGTCACCGGTTTTAAAGATAGGGGATATTATAGATTGTTTATAATTAGTAGGGAATATGCCTTTAGTCAGACTGAGATTAATAAGATGGTTAAGAGGTTTCAGTAGATACATTTTCATTGTTTTAAGAATTTTCACGGTAATGTGATCAAAACCTGGAGAGGATCCGTCTCTCATGTTTTCTATTATAAGTTGTATTTCAGTTTCAGTAGTTTTTTTAAAAGTGGATAGTGTATTGCGTCTTTGTATATTGCTAGTTATAGGTTTTGGCGTGTGTAAAGGTTTAGAGATTTTTTCAGCGAGATTATTTCCTACTTTAGAGAAATAAGAATTAAAAATGTTTGCTGTCAGTTTTGGGTCTTTGGATACATCTATGATATTATTTTCATGTTGTATGTATTTTATAGAATTATTTTTTTTCTTATTTTCAATTGCATAATTTACCGTTTTCCAAATAACCTTCGAATTGTTTTCTGAAGTAGAGATTATATTTTTAAAGTAGTCGTCTTTACTTTTTTTAATTAAAGTTGTTAATTTATTTCTATATTTTTTTAAAACAATCTTAGCCTTTTCATCGTGCGGATTTTTTATTGTAGTTTTATACAGTTTTTCTTTTTCCCTAATAGATTTTATTAGACCACAAGTGATCCAAGGTTTTATACGTCTGAACTTTGAATTTGTGTACAGTGAAACCTCTGTTGTGGAGGTTTCAATATGATTCATAAGTATTTTTTCAAACATACTGGAGCATTTTTCAACGTCGTTAGATTCTAAAATTGTATACCAAGTTTCTGCTTTCAATTTTTTCTCTAACATGGCAATATTTGTGGTTTTTTTAATCGTAATTGGAGCTTTTATTTCTGATTTAATTTCGTTATCATATAATAATAAGCACGTATGGTGGTCAGTAATATTCGTTTGCCAAACGATTGTTTTGATTTTATAAAGGTTTTGTAATTTTATGTTTACCCAAATATGATCTAAGCATGACGATTGTTGTCCATGCATTTCTCGAGTATTTTTGTTTACACATGATTTAAAATCTAATTCAGACATACAATTTAGATACTCATTTTTGAAAATATTTTCAGATTTTTCTTTAATATTAATATTAAAATCCCCCGCAATAAAGCAGGTTTTATTTTTAAGGGTTAGTAAAATAGTTTTCAGTTGATTTATAAAATGTGAAATATTTGATTCGTGTGTTCTGTAAATTGCAATAATGTGATAAATATATTTGTCGAGTTTTATTTCGATTTGAATACAATTAGTCAGTAATATTGGGTGTTCTAAAATCGTGACAATACTGAATTTGGTGTGAACGAATATTGCGATTCCACTATTTTTATTAATATTTATTTTTGTCGGAATGTATGTGTAGTTGGGTAGATGATAAGCTGGTGACTCATCATTTGTAAATGTCTCTGTTAATATAATGCAGTCTGGTTGAATTATTAAGTTATTGATTTTAATAATAAATTCGTCGAAATTTTGGAAAATACTACGAATATTTTGGTGTAATATAAATAAACCTTTAAAGTTGTGGGGGAAAAATTCATTACAGGTGTCTGTGCTTGCACATTTGTATTCATGGATTTTGTAGATATTTTCTATTTGACTAGATATGAAATCATCCATTTAAAATTAATTGAGTTGAAAGTTTCTTTATGGATGTTACAATTTTATACAGTGTCGTAATAGTTTTTTGTTTAACAATCTTTAACATATAATTTTTCCAGTTGTACAATGTATTATTTGGTAGATGATCGGTGTGGAGATTTTTCAGTTTTTTTTTATTAGAATTTGAGCGGTTTGTACATTCGTAAGGCCGCGGCCGGTTTGGAGATTTACATTTCCAATATGTAATACATATCCCCAAATATCCCATGTTAATCTGATATTGATTTATAATTATTACACATAAAATAATAATACAAGTAATTATGTTATAAGTAATAATATAAGGATACAAGAAATTTATTTGTTGTTTATGAGACATATTTTTTTTTTGTATTTTATTATGTTGATATTCGTGATGTGACATTTTAGTTTGGTTTAGAGTGGTAATATCGAGGGAAAGAGTAATGAAAATGATAGGTAGTCATAGTTTTGATAGAGCCAATTCGGAATCTATTAGAAACGGTCGTGATTTGTCATCCTTTTTAATAAAGATCTGACAGGCTTTAGTCCAAACGTATTTGTACTTAAAATCAGCTGCGAACTGACGCGCCAGGTACCATAGATGTTTGGCGCGTGGGGTAAGGAGTTCACAAACATAGATTGGCGAACGCGGACCCGGTAATCCAATAACAACATTATTTAGTTTATCACTGTTTTGTTCACAAGATCTATTGTATGTTTTTATAGCGTTATGTAATTGTTCTTTTAAAGCCGTTGAATTAAAACGAATGATCACTGTTCTGGATTTCACGGTCGGAGAAATATTTTTATTTCGTGGAGTGACTCTATATATATTCTCTATGTCGTTGGTGTTGAGCTGGCAGTTCACTATTTTGCTGGCGTTGAAGATGATGTCTTTCAGGGATTGGGTCGTTTCTTCTTTAAATTCCGGAATACCCCGAAATTCTAGACAAGCGTTATTTGATTCTCGGTTTCTTCTTTCTTGGTCTCTCTCGATTTCGGTGATTCTTTTTTCTAAGTCTTCATTTTGCAATCTCATCCGTTGTTCCATTTTATTGGAATCATCTTGAATTGATTTGATCGTTGATTGTAGGGAGGATACTTCTTGTTCTAGTCGATCGACTTTGCTCATCGTCTGTTCAATTGCTTCGAATCTTTTTGTGAATTCACTTAGTTTTGAATTGTTGAAATCGACTGATTTTTTTATTTCTGACATATCTTCCTTCACTTGACTGTTGAGAGTTTTAAGGGAGGCGAGTTCAGAGGAAATTTTTTTAATTTCAATCATCACGTCCTCTATGGAGTTGGTTGAAGTAGCGGTTGATTGAGGTGAGGTTTTGCATGTTGAGCAGCGCCAGGATCTTCTTTTTTCATTATTTGCTTTGCGAAACGTGGTTTCTGTTGTCCCCCCGCATTCATAGTGGAACTGTTTACTGCAGGACTGACATGTGACGCCATCGCTAATAGTCAGTTGGCATTTGGAGCAAAGCATATTGAGAAAGGTTGGTCGCCTCTGGATTAGTAAGCGCTTCGACGAGTATAGAGGTACGTACAGGCAAGAATTGTCTTTCGGCTAGAGCGGCAACGCAGAGCACTGTATTTGTAGGTAGCACTGAAATAATGATAACTCAGGATTGCACTTTTTGCTATTTTAAAAGTTGATTTTGAGAATAACGCACTTTTAATATTTTAGAGCAAATATGACACTTATTCTCGAATAAATTTACTGAAGAGTTTCGTAAAGTTTAATGACATGAACTGTAGTTTTAAACTGCTAAAATGTTATGAATTTTTTAATGAATTTTCAAAAACTTTGCAGGTCACTTTTGGCAACTGTCAACAGCGAAAAAATCGATTTTTTACATGAATTTTTAAATGAGTATAAAGGTCTTTATTTATATCAAAACTACTTTGAATTGTGTTTTTTCATGTTGGGTAGTATTCAAATTTGTGGAAAATAATTTCCCTCAGGGCCTATGACATTTTAGGTGATGCTGTTTGGAGTGTTTTTTAAGGAAAGGAAGGAGAGAAAGTTCTGGGGGGGAAATAAGTATGAAGGGTGAGTAGAAATCTGGGGGGTTAGTGTGTCCAGGAGTGGCGGACGTAAGAATCCATCTCTCCAACCGCGGTGCAACCCCAGAAAACAGCGAAACTACAAGGACGCAGACTGGGAAGGATTCAAGAAAGAGATTAACGAACGAATTCACCTAACATCGGGAACTCTGCGCTCTACAGATGAAATCGACGAGGCCGCAAGCACTCTCACGGAAATCATACAACATGCACAAGACACACACATACCTCTCAAAGAAGTACACACACACACGATCAAGCTTCCCGAGCATGTCTTATCGCTCATCAAGGAGAAAAATCGCTTGCGACGCATCTACCATCGTACGCGCGACGGCTACTTCAAAACGGCCTACAACACTACAGCGGGAAATCAAGCAGGAAATAACGGACCTCAGACGCCAACTTTGGACGAAGAAAGTTACATCACTCACGCCAAAGGATAACAGCCTATGGAAAATGGCAAAAGCGCTGAAACATCAAGACCACACGATTCCCCCGCTAGAGAAGCTAGACGGCTCAGGATTGGCGCTATCACTAGAAGAGAAGGCGAACGCGCTCGCCGACGGATTCGAGAGAGCCTACGCAGCCACGGACGGCCTATCTGATCCGGAAACGGATCGACTAGTAGAAGAATCTCTACGACATCTCGAACAAGCGGAGCAGACGAACGTCGAAGACATCCACTTCAGCACGCCGAGCGAAGTTGCCGTCATTATCAAGCGATTGAAGACCAATAAGGCACCGGGGAGCGATCAAATACACAACATTTTACTCAAACATCTACCTCAGAAAGCCATCATATACATTACAAAGCTGTTCAATGCCTGTCTCATCACCGGACATTTCCCACAGATCTGGAAGACGGCGACCGTGCTGCCCTTCTCGAAGCCAAACAAGGACAAGAGGCAGCCGACAAGCTACCGGCCGATAAGCCTACTCTCCACGCTGAGCAAGGTATTTGAACAGGTTATACTCAACAGGCTACTTCCACGCCACGAAGAAAACAACACTTTGCCAGACGAGCAGTTCGGATTCAGAAAGAGGCATTCCACCACCCATCAACTCACCCGAGTAGCGGAATTCATCACCAGAAGATTTAACGAACATCGCTACATCGCCGCTGCACTGCTAGACTTGGAGAAGGCATTTGACACCGTTTGGATCAGAGGGCTACTGCACAAGCTACACAGAACTAACACACCTATATACCTAACGAGAGTGATACAAGAATACCTCAAGAACAGATCCTTCCGAGTCTTCATCAGGAACGCGCTGTCGTCACTACGTGAGATTCCAAAAGGCGTGCCACAAGGAAGTCTACTGGGACCTCATCTCTTCAACATCTTTACACATGACATCCCCCGAGACGAGAGATGCAACCTGTCTATCTATGCTGACGACGTCAAGCTGTACGTTTCCTCGCTGAAAGCCGAGATGGCGGCCATATACCTACAGAGACCGCTCGACGCTCTCGTAGAGTTCTACAAGATGTGGCGCCTCAAACTGAACGAGGCCAAAACCGAAGTCATCATGTACACGAGGAAACGCGTCAGAAGGACACCAGACGTCAACATCGAAATGGGCGGACACGTCTTAGAATGGAAGGATGAAGTCGTTTACCTGGGCCTGACTATGGACTCACGACTCAACTGGAAATCTCACCTAGCCAATATGCACGCAAGAGCCAGAATGGCACTCGGCATGATGAAGCCCATCTTCAATAGAAAAAGTCCGCTACTTC
Source organism: Glyphotaelius pellucidus (assembly GCA_936435175.1). Lineage (NCBI taxonomy): Eukaryota > Metazoa > Arthropoda > Insecta > Trichoptera > Limnephilidae > Glyphotaelius > Glyphotaelius pellucidus. The sequence continues at coordinate 13,309,901 of OW386561.1, forward strand.
CCAGAACCAAACTCCTGACTTACTATTCGCTCATTCGACCGGTGCTGACCTATGCTATTCCCGTGTGGAGTAGCATCTCACAATCTAACTTTACAAAACTACAGACACTACAGAATCTCTGCATTAAAATCACATACAACACTAGAATCAGAACAAATTTGAAAAGACTACATGCAAGAGAAGACATTCCGACCTTATTTGAATACACTCACAGACTGACAGACCGATTTTACAAATCTTTAAGACACAATAAAAATAAACTCATACAGGAAATCGGTCAATACAATTCTCCCAGCGACTTCACATTCAAATACGTACACAGACTACCCAAACACATTCTGATGGACCTTGACCACATCTGGCATGAACCAGATTCAGACGCCGACGAGTGAGCGAGCAGTAGGTATTCCCAAACTCCAGACCCTTCCCCCGTAACTTATGTTTATATATCTATGTATATATTTATATAATATCGTATAGTATGTATGTATATGTATGTTTATCCCCTATAGTCCCATAAAGTATATATCTACATAAAAACAGACATACACCCCACACACACACAATGCAGGATATCGTACACCGATATCACTGAAGGCCGACCGGGTTCATGTTGACCGCCGGCCGAATCTTCCTGGATGAGGTTTTTCATGGTTTCCTCATTCCCGAAGGCAAATGCGGAAGAACTCCAAATAAAAGGACATGACCGCCTCCTTCCCACTCCCAACATAACACAAACACACACGTATGTATTTATGCTTGCGGGCGATCAAGATTAAATGATGAGCAAAAAAGATGCAATTTTTGTAGTGTTTTTAGGTAACAATTTTTCCCTACCGATTAAATTCAGGACCTTAAGTCTAATAAACAAGTAAAAATTTGAAATACCCACATGAGGTAAAGATTGCGAGGCGCAAATGACGCCGTTCTATTTGTATAAAGAACATTAACTTTAAATTCAGTAAATTTAAATGATTCACCTCTTCAAGGAATATAAGAATCTAGTAAATAAAAAAAATAAAAAAAGACCGGCCAGCAAGTCCCCTGGGACCACCCAGAGAGTTCTTTTTCGTTTAGATAATTGGCGCTACGCCGTCCGGCCCGTAAATGCTTTCACAAAAATCAAGTTACACCGTCCGATTTCAAATAAACAAGTCAGTGATTTCAAACCTCATCAAAACCACATCACTCTCACAAGTCCTGCACCCCACGCGAACCTCACCACACCACTCCCACAACTCCTGCATCCCGCTCCCAACATGAACTTCATAGACGAACTGACGAAACTAGACCCTCCCATCGAAATCATCCAACAGTACCTCCAACAACTCAATAACTCAAGGACCTCCAAGACAGTGACGGCCGGACGCAGGAAGGTGACCTTTTACCCGGATGGTCTGCAAGGTAACCCGTCGGCAACAACATTTATTACCAACGCCAAACAACCTCCCGTTACCTCCCAGCCTATCTCCTTCTCCATGGATGCCCAGCTGGCCATTGAAACTCCGCTCCCTCAGGACTTCCCACCCCTTCCATCCACCAGTACCTGGATAACTCCGACACCTACAAAGAAACAAACGTCCCCCAAGAAACACACAGCCCCAAAATCAACCACAACCACCTCAACATCAAACCGTTTCACCATCCTGTCCCCATCCACAAACTCGGACACGAATGAAGAAGACGAAGGCATAAACGATGACCTACAGACTGATAAAACCCCATCCTCTGCACCCCGTCCGACAAGAATCCCGCCAATTATAACAAAATCGAACAAAAATTGGAATCAAATGAAAAAAAGTTGGAGGAAGCCGGCGTTCAGATTATTAACGCAAAGGCCATTCCGACGGGTGTAATTATAAACACGGCCAACTCCCACAGCTTCCGCCTAGCCACAAAAATGTTACAGGAAGACAATACAAACTTTCATACCTTCGAGCTCCAGGAGGACAAGATCACAAAGGCGGTCCTCCGTGGAATCCCCACGACCATCTCGGAGGAGGAAATCCTCCTGGAGCTCCAAGACCTGGACCTCCCAGCAATCTCAGTCACGAGGATGCGCCCGGGGCCAGACCGCACAAACGTGCCGATGGTCCTAGTGCAGCTGTCCCACGGGGAGGCAGGGAAGTGTATATTCAACATACAAAAACTATTCCACCTATGCATCAAGGTGGAATACCTAAACCACAAAGAAGCCCCGACACAATGCCACCGCTGCCAACACTTCGGCCGCTCCGCCAAAGGCTGCCACCTGAAAAAATTACAAGATCACTCAAACTCGACGTGGAACATGAAAATTCAAGAGATAAACCCACAGGATGGATCCCTGTGGAAATTATCCAAAACTCTCCAAGCCACCCCCTCCCCAAACCACCCCATTCACGCCGAAAGCGGTCTCGTTTTCGACGATCTGGACAAAGCGGAGGCGTTCGCCGACAGCCTAGAAATGCAATTCAGCCTCAACTTCAAACACGCAGATCTAAATCACATAGCAAACGTCAACCGCAAAATAAACAGTATTTTAAATCACCTCCCCCCCACAAACATCCACTTCACCACCCCGTCAGAAGTTATTCGCGCCATAAAAGGCCGAAAAAACAAAAAAGCCCCCGGGCCAGACGGAATCACAAACTTCGCTCTTAAAGCACTGCCAAAAAAAGGAATACTCGCAATTTTAAACCTAATTAATACAGCCCTTAGACTACGCTACTTCCCCAAAAGTTGGAAACATGCGCACGTCATCGTTCTCCCAAAACCGGGAAAAGATCCACTCTTCTGCGAAAACCACTGTCCGATCAGTCTTCTTTCAAATATTGGAAAAATATATGAAAAAATTCTACTCACTCGGCTCCTCAAGCACATTACCGAGGTATCAACATTACCTGAAGAACAACACGGCTTTAGAGAAAAACACTCCACCCTACATCAACTCCTGAGAGTCTCCGAAATTATCATCGAAGGCTTTAACTCCAAACGTTCAACTGGTGCTATTTTCCTAGACATCGCTAAAGCTTTCGACAAGGTCTGGACCAACGGTCTTCTTCTCAAACTCCACGAATCAGGCATCGATCCACAACTCCTCAGTGTCTTCAAATCATTTCTCCGCCTGCGTACTTTCCAAGTGAAATACAGAGGCGCTCTATCAAAAAAATGCTTCATGACAGCAGGGGTGCCGCAAGGATCACTGACTTTTTGACTTTTTGAAATATTGGCATACAGAGCTCCGGGCCAAAAAGGCCCCTTTCTCTTTCATCATGAATTTATATTAGTGGTTGTTGGAAAATTGATTTTTTTTTTTTTTTTAGTTTGTTAAAAAAAATTTTTGCAAAGGTACATGGCTGCAATATGGGGAGGTTAAGCTTTACGGAGGATTTGTTTAGGTTTTTTATGTGTGGTACGTACGTTTTCGTCGTACCGGGCGAGGCAATTTATGGACGCGTTTTCATGGGTGGGAATTCCCGCATAAAAGGTTTCCGCGAGACTTAAGATGTGATTTTTTAATAAGGGGATTTCAGAGTCTTTATGTAGTTGGGCTACCCTCATCCATTTGGGGGCGCCCAGGGCTATGCTTATGGCTTTGTTCTGGAATGTTTGGAGTTTTTTCAAAAGAGACTCTGAAGCGTGGGCCCAGATGGGGCTTGCATATGTTAGTTTTGGCCTTATAGTTGATTTATAAATAAGGAGTTTATTTTTAGTTGAGAGTTTTTTATTTTTTTTGCTTAACATGGGGTAAAGGGCTGCAAGGATTTTATTTGCTGAGGCTAGAGTTTCATCTATGTGCTTTTTCCAAGTTAATCTACTGTCTAGGGTTACTCCGAGATATTTAATGCTTTTTTTCCACGGGACGTTTTCTCCGAACAAATGAATATTAGGTGGCCTTTTGGGACGTCTACGTGAGAAAACGCAAGCGGCGCTTTTAAGGGGATTTATACTTATTCGCCATTGTTTAAAGAAAGTTTCTAGTTTGGATACGTGGGATTGAACTTTACGGGTAGCTTTATTTTCGCTTACCGAGGTTGACATGACGTCGGTATCGTCTGCAAAGTTTCCTATTTTAGTGTGAATGTCTTGACTACCGGGGCGGGGGATGTCGCTTAAATAAATGTTGAACAGAGCTGGTGAGAGAATAGAACCTTGAGGGACACCGGCTCTTATCAATCTCACTGAAGAGAAGATACCATCTAGTTTTATTCTGAATTTACGATCTTTTATGAAGTGTGCTAAGAGTTGAGTCATTGAGAGGGGAATACCTAGGAAGTTCATTTTATAAATGAGACCTCTGAGCCATACTTTGTCGAATGCTTTGCAGACGTCTAGGGAGAGGACTACCGTGTGTTGGCGATAATTAAAACCGTTTGTTATTTCTTCGACCATTCGCAAGAGTTGGTGGAGAGTGGAGTGGCCCGATCGAAAGCCGTGTTGAAAGTCGGGGATGAGCTTAAGTTCGTCAACTGATTTTTTAAGCCTGACGAGGATAAGTTTTTCTAGAACTTTTCCTGCGCAGGGAAGGAGGCTGATGGGTCTGTGGTTTTGGGCCAGAAGGGGATCTTTACCAGGTTTAGGGATGAGAATAACGTCTGCTGTTTTAAAGTCTTGTGGGAATTTACGAAGTCTAAATGACGCATTGCTGATGGCTGTAAGAGAGCAGACGGCTTTGGAAGGGAGACATTTTAAAATTTTATTTGAGATTGAGTCGGGACCAGGACATTTTTTTGTTTTGAGCGTTTTAATAATGTTTGTGATTTCTTGAGGGGTTGTGAATGGGATTGGATTATCTGTAGGGATTTCGGCCATGATGGCCTCGACTTTTGAGTCAACGGTGGAAACGAATTGGGGGTCGTCGTAGGCCGTAGACGGGGAAAATTGATCTTCGAGGCTGTCTGCAAAAGTCTCGGCTTTGTCTCTAGAGGAATAAACTGTGCCTTTTGGGCCCGTAAGGGGACTTATTTTGGTGGAGGGTTTTCTAAGGGTTTTTGAAAGTTTCCAGAAGGCTGTTTTGTCGTCTTCTAGAGTGGAGATAAAATCATGCCACTGTTCGTTTCTGTACTTTTGAAGTTCGACTTTAACCTGGTGTGAGAGGCGGTTCATACGAATGCGATCGATCGGGTTTGAGAATCTTTGCCACTCCTTACGGGCAAAGTTTTTCTCTCTTATAAGTTCTTTCAATTCTGCGGGTAGGTCGGGTCTGTATTTATCATTTGCGACTTCGACGGTGGCAAGGTTTACGGCTGATATAATGTCGTTGGTAAAATTTTTCGTTGCTAAATTAAGACTATCTTCGCTAGTAATTGAGGTTTGTATTTTTACTGATTCTAGGAGTTTAGGGAGCTTTTGCCATAGAATTTTTTTACGTGTGGTTCGGTGAGGTGGTACTGAAGGTAGGGAGCCGTCTGATAAAAATAGGAGAACTGGGTCGTGGTCCGAGGATAATTTTTTAACAGGTTGGAGGGTGTAGACAAGGGGGCAGTTTTTCAAAATTATTATATCTAGGACGTCAGGATTGTGATTCGCGTTTTTGGGGAATAGAGTGGGAATGTCGGGGGCCTTTACAATGAGAGATTTATCTGCGACGTAATTAAAAAGAAACGTACCCTTGTTGTTAGTGGTCCGGGAGTGCCAAGAGCCGTGTTTAGAGTTTAGGTCGCCTGCTATTATTGTGGGTAGGGGACTATCTAGAAGTTTATCGAGGTCCGGGGCCGTTAATTTTCTTTTGGGGGGACTATAAGCTGATATGAGTTTAAGTGGGCCATTATTTAAGGTATTTATAACTATTGCAGTGGTTTCGATGTTTTCATTTGAGGGACAATTTACTAAACAGTGGTCGATGGAGTATTTTACGATAATCGCGGTGCCACCGCCGGAAGTATGGGTGCGGTCGGTACGGTAAGTTATGTAATTCGGAAATTTAATTTTTACACTGGGTTTTAGCCAGGTTTCATTAATAAGAAGAACATCGAGGTTAAAATCCATCAGGAATTGGAGGATTTCCCCTCGGAAATCTTTTACTCTCCCATCTGCATTCCAATATGCAGCTTGGAGATTTGATGGTTGTCTTATTTGTCTAGCCATTTCTAATGATTTTGGTGGTTGTTGGAGAAGAAGTTAATTGATTTTAAAATTAATGTATTTTATTGCTGATTAATAGAATCGAGGAGTGTTTGAACGTTAGCCAAGAGTCTGTCATTCATCTCCTTGGCGGTTATAAGTTGGGAAACGGCACTTTTTAGTGCCGAGATGAGTTTTGGAGTTAGGGCCGTTTGAGACGATGGTGGCGGGGCGATCGGTGCGGTTTGGGGTGGGGTGGGGGGTTGGGGTAGAGGCGGGAAAGAAGTGGTGGTGACGGGCGGGGGGGTGGAGGGTGAGGTTTGAGATGCGGGGAGGTTTGTCTGTGATTGCGGTTCGTTTTGGGTGATGGGAGGCCGTTCTAGGCGATATTGCTGGGAGTTAAAATTAGTAAAATTTGGCTGAGGCCAGGCGTTGGGTTTGCGTATTTGGTATTGCATCAAAGGCCGGATATTTTGGGAGTTAACGTAGCGGAATCTATTTGAAAATCGAGGGATAGGGCGTTCGGGGCAACCTTTGTAATTGGCCGGGTGGGGGCCTGCGCAAAGTGCGCATTTGGCAGGGGTTTCCGGGGTTTTGGTGCAAACGCTGGTTGGGTGATTGTCACCACATTTGACGCAGCGGGGAGTTGCGTTGCAACAGGATGAGGAATGGCCGTGTGTCTGGCATCGGTGGCATTGGCCTACCGACAATCTTCTTCGTTGGGGCTCTACTGTAATTTTTAAATGGAGGATTTGGGTTAGGTCCGTGAATATTTTTTTGGCAGCTTCGTTTCTCTTAAGGTTCACAAGCATTAGAGGTATTTCGCGGCGGTTCGGGCCCGTCCGCATGCGATGGACGGAAATGACAGGATAGGATAATCCAAGGACGTCACTAATCTCTTGGCTGCTAATTTGTTCGGGTATACCCCTGAGTACTACCCTTAGTGGTTTATCCTCAGACAATTTGTAAGAGTGATGATCTATTTTTTTCTCTATTAAGATTTTGGTTATGCGGTGGTGGTCGCGGGGGGTTTTTGGGTGAATGTTTATGTATTTTGTTTGATTTTTTGCAAAATAATCAATCCCTTTGTCTGATAGAATTTTGTCCAGTGCTGCCCAGCCGTTTTTTGAGTGGAGCACCACTGGAGGGATTCGTTGGTTGGTGACGATAACTTGAGGTGTGGATTGGGGGATGGGGGAACTCGGGGGAGGGGTGGCGGGTTGGGGGATGGTAGTTTGGGCGATGAGAGGGCTGGCTTGAACAGCCTCGACTGAAGTAATGAGAAGCTGTTTTTTTTTGGAAGGGGAAGATGGCTCTGTATTATTTGAAGGGGAGGAGATGGGTGACTTCCTGTCCCGGAACCGTTTACGGGAGAGCTTAACGGTTTCCCAGGCCATATCTTCAGCACCCGAGTGTTCGGATGCGGAAGTTTCGCTTTCGGAATATTCTGAAGCCTCTGAGTTTTCAGTGGAATAATTTTCACTGGACCGTGAGGAGATGGAGGCAGATCGGCGGGAGGAGGATGGAGAGTTTTGATGATTTTTCACGATAGGGTGAGGCGGGGGAATGACGCAGTTAGTGGGGGTGACGTTGCCTGGTTGAGGCGAGTTACAAGGGGACGATTGAGAGGGAGGGGAATTGCGTGCATTTGTGAATTGACGATGCGTTAGATTGCAGACATGAATTTTTTCTTCTAAGGACATATTGTTAATGTCAGGACGTGCTGAGAGAAAAGAAGTTAACTCCAGGTCTAACATTTCATTTTCTTCGATGGGGCTAGATACCTTGGGGTGAGGGCAGGCCATGATTATTTATTTAGATGACGGGGACGAGAGAGAGTTTGAAAATTATAATAAAACGGTGGTAAAAGATTGAAAAATAAAAAAAATTAAATGACTTTAAGACTTGGAGAAATCTGTATGCCGATATAACAAGAAGACAAAAACTTACAGGTTGGGTTGTGTGGCTGGTCTGTTGGGTTGAGTTTATTCAGCGCTGGTTTCGTGGGATCCAAGGGTCTGAGGGCGAGCGAATGGCCTTACTCTTCTTTCAGGCGGGATACACTCTGGCTCCAAAACACTAAGATCACAGCACAAAAGTTCAAAGTCACTGAATAAAATTGTTTAAATGTTGATTTTATCACAAGAAATCACTGATGGGGCGCTTGACGCGTTGATGACTGTGGTAGGTTCACTTTCACTTTGTGAAGTAATTAGTGGTTAAGTTTTCTGGGAATTTGCTGGGCCGAGTTGGTAACAAAGGCACGAGCGGAAATTCCAATAATTTGTAGTTGAACACAATTGCTGGGGAAAACACTGGTTCGGACAGCAGGTAGGCTCTTTGCAGAGGTGTTGCCGGTAGCGCGGTCAGAACTGGAATGCAAGGATCACTGCTATCACCAACCCTCTTCAATGTCTATATACACGACATTCCCCTCTCAGTTGACAAAAACTCATTTTCAGCTCTCTATGCAGACGATACCACCGTTATGGTGAGATACAGCTCATCCAGGATGATTACCCATCGACTTCAAATCAACATAAACAAACTCCAAGACTGGTATGACCTGTCGCGTATAGACGTGAATCCCTCAAAGAGTGTAGCCGTCTTTTTCTCCCATAGAAAGGGAGACATGGCTCCTAGAGAGGAAATAACGATGTACGACCAGGTCATACCGTGGCAAAACACCGCCAAATATCTTGGAGTTACACTTGACAAACGACTCTCTTGGAAACCGCACATTAAAAATACACTGACCAGAGCCAGGAAAATATCCGGCTCCTTACACCCCCTACTTCATTCAAACTCAGAGACCTCAATTCAAAATAAACTACTCATCTACAAATCACAAATTCGACCCGTCATCACATATGCATCGCCCATCTGGGCTACAAAGCGTCTTGAAACATTCCAAAATGTCTCACTTAAGGCCCGTCTCCTGCGCCGGAATACACATGAATAGTAGCTTGAACGACACTATAAACGTTCATTGTTTTCCGTCTCCTGCGTTTTTTGAAACATGGTTTGAAAGATTGGTGTGAACAGGTGTGAAGTTCGCGCGGTCACACACTTTGCTAATGGCCTGTCCACGAGTCCACGCGTCCATGCGTACGCAACTGACTTGACGTTTGACGTTTAGCGTTTAAATAAATGTTAAAATATGTTCCGATGAAGAAGAGATGCTACATCAGGGAGAAAACAGAGATATTTTAATAGATGTTTATTTACCAGGAAAGATTTCCGACTAATATCAATTATTATGACCTAAAGTCAGTATTTGAATTTCGAATGCGTAATTAATTACGCATTCGAAATTCAAACGTCAAAAGTCGAGTTCTGTTAATAAATTTAGCGATGATATTGTAAACGAAATATAAAGGAGAACACGCAGATTTCAACTTAGACCTAACCTACCTAACTAGATTTTTATTAGGTATTTATTTATCAGGGAAAGAATAGAATACCTATTTTAAATGGTCATTTCTTCCGTGTCTCTGAAACCGATTTATAAATTAATAGACTTTATTTACAAGTGAGATCACGAAAGATATAATCATCATTACGACAGTATTTATTTGGAATTTAAAGTCATAATTAGGTATTAGGCTCGCGCGGTTGACATAACCCCAAACGTCATTCGATTTACCTCCGGTACCAACCAACCGCTTCGTACGGCTCCTGTAAAAATATGAACTTATTTCCCCCCCCCCGCCGGCCCCGCCGGCCCCGCCTGCCTTCCCGCTCCCGCTTCACCCACTTCAAAAATAATATTAATGTTAATATTGTTAATATTCGTTATTATGTTATAATTTTATTATCAAATATATTTATTATATTGTATTTAGGTATCATAATATTTTAAACTAGTGATTATTAAGCTTGCTCATTGCGCATAACCTCAAAAACTTGTTCGGTCTGATTCTCCATACATGACCGCATCGCGCGGCTCTTGTAAAAATATGAACACATTTCCCCCCGCCAGCCTTCCCCCTTCGCCCGGGAGATGAATGTTTTCCGTCGGCTGTGGTAAAGCTTGAACACAGGGTTTTTGAACACGAAGTGTTCAAATTTTCAATGTTTTGGGTGCCGTTCAAGCTAATGTTCATGTGTATTGTGGCGCAGGATACGGGCCTTTAGAAGATATACAAAAAGCCCCTGGTTTGTAAGAAATTCAATAATAAACTCCGATACGAACATCCCCCCCCTGAAAAAACATATGGTAGAATTAGCCAAATCCTTCTACGCAAAACTTCCTATACACCCAAATCCCAGTATAGCATGCCTCGGGCGTTCAAGTCCCGACGGCAATCTGACCTTCCCGTTCCTCATCTCCATTACATTCCCCCCTTGTAGTGTGGACTCAAATAAAAAAAAAACATTTCGTGCAACCAAAAATACAAAAAAGATAGTATTAAAAATCTATACAAATCGATAACAAACATAAAAATCATAAATACCTGCAGACAAAAAAAAATATAGTATTCAAGCCCTATATGTTGCCATAGGCAGCCCACACTTCGGGTAGAAAAAACCATCCCCCAGGTATATATACACCCTCAGTTCTCGAGAAATAGATATTGAGTTCTCTGCACCTCGAACTTTTACAATACGATAACACAAGACCACCAACAGATTGACTGGCCCCCCGTACGATCAAGAACACTGGAATTTGGAGATAACAACTTTCCTCGAGGAGATTTGACTAACCATAACTCAAAATCGTTTGTAGGTTGGAGCGGTCTCCTCGAGTGAGAGTCACTATCAGACACCAGAATCCAGACGGATAGGAGATCTACAATTCCCTAGCTCACTGTTCATCGTTAAAAATATGAATTTTCTAAAAAGTGTCCTTTTTGAAGATTTTTTGAATGATTGGTGTACAGACCGTGCTTTTTACTAAGAAACAAAAATTTCAGAAGGTTCGTTGCCATAGGGCTTAAGTTGTGACCATAATACTTGTGAAGATTTTTGATTGATTCATGTACAGACCATGCCTTTCAGTGAGAATCCAAAATTTCAGTCGGTTCGGTGCCATGGCACCGACATGACAGGGGTAGGCAGAGAGGGGGGACCACCAAACAACTCTTTCACACTGTTTTAATCACACGCATACATTCAAGTCCATACCTCCTAGTTCAGTCATCCCAATAGAACATAATACAATCAGTTAGTTTCGTGGCAGGGGTAGGCAGAGGGGATGTGTCGCAAAACAACTCTGTTGTTTTAATCACACGCATACAGTCACGTCCATGTGATTAAAATGGGCGCTTAACATGTACACGGTTGACATTTGTCACATGAGAACGGGTCACTTTTACGACTCTTTCTTGCAAATCATCAGTGGCGGCTCGAACACATTTTCGATGGTGGGGACCGTCATTTTTTTTGTGAAGATGTTGAAATCTCACTGCCAGAAAGTGCGAGTACAAGACCAAATATACTATACCTATATACACGAATATTTATATATGGGCATAGTATATTATACATTAATATTTACTGTTGAAATGTTAGTGCACTGAATTTATTTTTCAGTAAAAAGTCGACTTCGTTCAATTTTTCGAATAGATTTTATATTTCTTACAAAAAAGATAGAAGGATAAATCACGCACCTAACCAGAAACATCAAATAGGTACATGCATAAGTATGAAGTACCAACTTCGATTTAGAGCGGCTTTGGGGTGTTTTTACCACGATAATGGCGCTAAAAAAATCCACCAAACCAGAAACACCAAATTGTTACTTACATTCATAAATATGAAGTTTAACAAAAATAACACAAGATAATCGTACCAACTTCGGTTTAGCGCCTTTGAGGTGTTTTTACCACGAGAATGGTACTACGAAAAAAATCCAATCAATTGATATCAAAAGTACCTATTATTTTACTAAAATATCACATACGATTACAAAACGACTAACGCGAATTCCGGCCCGTGCATACTACTTCGTTTAGAACTAAGACAAACATTCGCTGCGCTAGGGGATCACTCATGTTATCCCTACGATTCGGGAAAGATTATCCTAATGCGCGTGCGCAGATTTTAGAAATCTCATACAAAATATTCAGCGCAAATAAAAATTTCATATTAGTAGGAAAAAACGTTTCGGGATGACCCCTAAGTGCGCAGAATGCTGTGCGCATAGTTCTAGCTAGTATGCGCCGAGTGCCGAGTTTCAAGTCCCAAGTCGCTGATCGCGTTAGTATTAGTTAGTATGCTACAAGGAAGAGAGCGAAGCGGTCGCTCGTTCGTTCGTTGAAACTTTTCAAATTTCGAGCTTAAAAATTACTCGTATTAAATATTTAGATTATTTTTCTGAAATTCGTAATTACTTTTATGTTAAGAATGCATTCATTATTTTTTGTGAACACAAAAAATTAACTTTTTTTCTTGGCAGGTTTCTGAAATTTCTAGTGGGGACAGTCCCCACGGTCCCCTTAGGAAGAACCGCCACTGCAAATCATTCCACAGCCGAGCTGTGGAATGATTTGCTGGCCTCTATGTTACCTTCCTTCTACAATATGGGTCTCCTAGAGACCCGTATTCACTTCTTCCTCTCCTCAATAAACCCTCCACCAGTGCCGTAGCTGCCGTGCCCACCCGACCATGAAAAAAGAATTTACGATGGCAGAATATAGCCACAAACATATTTTACACTTGAACACAATCTGTTATTTATATTTTCGTAGTTCTATGGCTCAGTCGATCGGGGACTCCCCAAAATTCTGTTTTCTTATTTTCGTTCCTAGCTCTAACCTCCAAATATTGCTCGGTTGACGATTCCCGTGAAATATTCCTTGCTTGTCACCTGTGTCATTCTCATTTATTTCTTACATTGTGATTGACGTTAACTCGTGAAGGGAATTGTTACCTATTGAATGCCGCAAATTAGTGAAGTTGTTATTCTGTTAGGACGGGTTGTTTCAAAATATTTGACGGATTCATCAAATATTTGAAGTTAATTTTGACGTTCTGTGTAAGTTCTACTCAAATTCTATGATTATTTCAGTTTTATGAAGCAACTGGCCCATAATGTTGTTAAAACAGAACTTGAATAAAACTTACACAGAACGTGAAAATTAACTTCAAATATTTGATGGATTCATCAAATATTTGAAGTCGATTTTCACGTTCTGTGTAGGTTCTATTCAAGTTCTATTATTATATTGTGATAGAACAGCTGCTTCACAAAACTGAAATAATCACAGAACTTGAATAGAACTTACACAGAACGTGAAAATTAACTTCAAATATTTGATGAATCCGTCAAATATTTTGAAACAACCCGTCCTTAGTGTTTTTAAAAGTGACATCTTTCAAAAAACAAGGTAAGTGGATTGGATAGTTATTTTTTGGTAATAAAAGATAACTAATAAACGCAAAACCTGAATACATTTATAGCAATAACTGAATACAATTATAGCAAAACCTGAATACAATTATAGCAATAACTGAATACAATTATAGCAAAACCTGAATACAATTATAGCAATAACTGAATACAATTATAGCAATAACTGAATACAATTATAGCAATAACTGAATACAATTATATCAATAACTGAATACAATTATAGCAATAACTGAATACAATTATAGCAATAACTGAATACAATTATAGCAAAACCTGAATACAATTATAGCAATAACTGAATACAATTATAGCAATAACTGAATACAATTATAGCAATAACTGAATACAATTATAGCAAAACCTGAATACAATTATAGCAAAACCTGAATACAATTATAGCAATAACTGAATACAATTATAGCAAAACCTGAATACAATTATAGCAATAACTGAATACAATTATAGCAAAACCTGAATACAATTATAGCAATAACTGAATACAATTATAGCAATAACTGAATACAATTATAGCAATAACTGAATACAATTATAGCAAAACCTGAATACAATTATAGCAAAACCTGAATACAATTATAGCAATAACTGAATACAATTATAGCAAAACCTGAATACAATTATAGCAATAACTGAATACAATTATAGCAAAACCTGAATACAATTATAGCAATAACTGAATACAATTATAGCAATAACTGAATACAATTATAGCAATAACTGAATACAATTATAGCAATAACTGAATACAATTATAGCAATAACTGAATACAATTATAGCAAAACCTGAATACAATTATAGCAAAACCTGAATACAATTATAGCAAAACCTGAATACAATTATAGCAAAACCTGAATACAATTATAGCAATAACTGAATACAATTATAGCAAAACCTGAATACAATTATAGCAAAACCTGTATACAATTATAGCAAAACCTGAATACAATTATAGCAATAACTGAATACAATTACAGCAAAATGACTGAAAAAAATATTTCAATCATCTGTATTTTTTCTATTCTTCAGTGTTGTGTACATAAATTTAATTAAGAAACAATAATAAATAATAAACAATTTGGAGGATTTCAAAAAACCTTTTTACACATTTCACAAGCTAGTAATGTTTTTATTTTTATGAAGTAGAAATTTCCGTTTTGAATTTCTCACAGTTCTCTTACATTGGGTCTTCTGTCACTGGTGCGTAAATGGTCGCTCACTTGGTCATAGTTTACACCTGAGATCCCAGCATGGTCGATCGATAAGGATTGATAGGATAACATTCGTTAACTCTTAATCGTTCAAACAATAATCAACGTCGAGTATGTTAAGAACAATTTTTTTTACATGAGCTCCACACAGAAGGCCCTGAGGAAAATAATTTCATCTTGGGGATGCTGTGTGGAAGGTTTTTTTTAGGAAAGGAAGGAGACAAGGAGAGGAAAGTTCTGGAAAGGAAGAGGTTTAAGGGGTGAGTAGGAATCTGGGGTTCAGTGTGTCCTGGTCATCTGCCTCCAACACCTAGACAAACCTCACCCCATGAACCCGGGCACCCCTGCTAAATCACCAAACGCAGCGAACCACTTGGGGTGATCTATGGCAGAGGTGTTGATCATCCAATAAAGGTTCCCGGGGCGGCGGTACCCATTCATGCCTCCCAAATTAAAGTTAGTCATTATGAACTGTTACTAATTCGTTGGCGATCTGCAATCATGCTAGGGAACGATGAGAAGATACCGAAAGTTATCATTCATTCAGTTGTCGATTATTTGGATAAGAGGCCACCCCCGCATTACTATCGCCGCCAATCATAATACCTTAATTATTTTCTTCAATATTAGGTAGGTCTTTATCCAAAATCTAGTTTGAGGATTACTAATTCTTGGGGTGACACCACTTTATCTACACCGGGTGCCACCCATGCTAGCCACGCCACTGCCTTTCATGCAGCTCTTTAAAGATGGCATAAGGCCCGGAAGGAAATTATTTTCCTCAAATATTTTTGTCGTCGATTTCCAGTGCACCTTTTCCTATACATTGGTCATCGTATCAATATTTGCGGTTTCTTCTTCGGAGTCACTAGATGTTGACTTTTAAAACACAAAAGTGTTTTCTTTTGCCTAATCAGTTTGAAGATTGAATATATTAATTTTACAAAATATGTATTTTTTTGTATTTCGTAGGATTCGATCCTTGGTCGGCTGAATGTCTGCAATGGTTCGTCAGGCGCTTTATACCACTACACTATAGGGGACTTGAGTGGGACTGTGGATTTATTGTTTTATATTGGAACCGAGTACCCGTGAATAAAATAAATATTTTACTGCTATCTCATTCTCTCGCAGGCTAAATCCTATAGATGTACGTGTTTGTCTCTTTTTAGTGTCGCTCGTTTCCGTTACATCGAGTTTCAAATCAACGGTGCCAAGGAGGTTTTCACTTCAAAAATTAAAAAAAGAGAATTTTACGTCAAGTTGCCCTATGCTAGAAACCCTGACAAGATAAGCCGAGTGGATACCATTACTAAAAATTCCTGACATACTTGGCCAATTTATCCATCCCAGGACCGTAATCAAACGCATTTTAAGCTCGGCTTTTGAAATATTTACGTCCGTCATGTCGCTCAGCCTGCTATGATAAGCCAAGTAATACCATTACTAAAAAAACTGATTTACCGTGACGGAATTATTTTTTTTTTAATTTCAAAAATCCATCGAAAATGAATCGACATAAAAAATTTGAATTATTCATGAAAACTGTCATGATGGTGAAACAAATTGAAAAAATCATTACAAGGGTGCCTCATTACGAAATTAATACTTAGTATTTTTGATATTTTTCAGTCACTTTTTGTTCCTTCTAGTTGGCAACACTGACCGTCCTGTCTATTTTCGTGAGTGGCCGTGGCCGGACGAATCACGTTCCTTATAATTGGTGATTGGCGATCCGGAATTATTTCCCTCAGTCCCCCGATCGGCAGCAATTTTAAACGCGTCAAAGTGTTTCAAAATAATATTAACTATATTTTCTGCATTGGAATACCGCCTGGAGAAACGTGAAAGACGTTTTCAGATTTGGAATTAAATTTCACGAAACAAAATGTCCGTTTGCTATGTATCAACGTGAGTTATCTTTACGAGTTTATCGATATTCATTGTTGTGACGTTTAGTATTAGTAATTCATAATATTATTATTGCAGTGAATTGTTCATTATTGTTCTTGCAGATTTGAAAATGCTTTCAAATTAATGCTACGATAAAAATATGGGCGCTGATTCAATTGACATCAGCTAATGATATTGTTTATATTTACAATCTATTTTATCGTTTCTCCGGTTTTACGCACTTATTTGTGCAGCATAGATTTATGCAATTGCATTATATTCTGATGATTTATGCAATTGCATTATATATGGTTTCTAAATCCTGTGCTAGCACTGAGTACAAAAAGTAGCAAAATTACATTATTACCCACTGCTTTTTCAATTATAACCTAAAAATTGCTGCCTAGCTTTTGGCACTCATATATTAGTTTTGGTTGTAGAGGGTAAATAAATATAAGGGTATCAAATTAGCTCAGTTTACTCTTTTATCACAGCCATTTCTAAAAAAATAATTTGTTTATATTTTTGGTAAATATATTTAAAAAATAGAGACACGCATATACACTTTTTATTTGAAAAACATTTAATATCATTTAGATAATAATGGGAAGGATGTATATCAGTTTCCAGAATGGAAAAATAATTAATTTTTAGTTATTTCGTAAAAATTAAAATCGATTATTCACTTGGCGGCCATTGTCTTTGGTGACAAAGTTTTTGTTAGTTTTTGTTAGTTTTTCTTCTCCAATAATTAATCCAAAATATTAATCTATGACCCTAAAATAGTTTCTGCTCTTTGTTTGGGTTTAATTAAAAGAAGAAGAAAAACTAGCCCGAAAAACTATCTTAATATTATTATTATTATGTCAAAACATGGCGTGAAGAAAAGATGTCAAATTGTCTGTTTTAATGAAATAGCTACTAAAATGCATTATTTTCCGTTTCCGGAAACTGAAATACTTACTTCTCATTATTATCTAACTGCTACCAAGTATTTTTGACGTGATAACGTCTTATAAATCGATGAACACCGGTTGCATGCACGAAAAAGCCCTGTTCCGCCTGAGCCGAGCGTGCGAACAAACGATAGAGAGGCACAATCGGCCTAGGCGTTCGGCGAGAGCGCGGAACAAGCGATAGCGAGGCACGATCGGCTTAAGCGTTCAGCTCGTGACGTTATCACGTAAAATTATCGTCCGTAAACCGACTTTACAGATAACCCAATTTTTAAAATAAAAAGTGCATGTTAGGCATGCCCCTATTTTGTAAATATTTACCAAAGGTCTCGTATAAAGGTCTATACAAAGTTGATCATCGACAATAATTGGTTTAGGTTTGTCATTTGTAATGTTCTTTTTTTTCACTTTTACGCAATATTCTGTGTGGTCGTGGAGCAATATTAAACATTGAATTTGTTTTTATTTCAGGGAGGGGGGCGGGCTCCAGGATGAGGGGGAGATGGCAGGAGGAGAGGAGGGTGGGGCGGAGGGGGGTGGGGATGCGCACGCAGTTCTCGCACAGTTCTGGGAGAAGGTCATGGAGGATATACGCAGGGCGGGACACGTAAGTTACTCCTAGCGCATTCTGTTCTCCCGATATCAACCTTGTCATAATCCTTAAATCCACAAACAAGTAAATTATGCAAAAAAATTATTACTTTTCCACGGTGTAACAGCACTTACCTGTACGATTTTCTTTTGTAGGACTTCTGATATTTGAAGTAAAAAGCGTAGAGTTCATTTTTTTTAAATAAGCATACATGTAGGTCTAATTTCTCTTCATTTAAATTTGGGAGGCAGGAATGGGAACCGCCGTCCCAGGAACCATTTATTGGATAATCAACACTTCTGCACATAGTAGGTCACTCCAAGTGGTTTGGTGACTTCGCGGGGATGCCCGGGTTTATAGGGTCAGGTAGGTCAGCGTGGCAGGCCGGATGGGGAGAGACTGGTTGAGGGAGATCTTTTGACCTCCCCAGTCTCTCTGAACATTGCCTTGCACCGCACCGCAATGGATTCATTCGTCTGTCACTCCTGAACACACTGACCCCCAGATTCCTACCCACCCCTCATATTCTTTTCATTCCCAGAACTTGCTCTCTTTCCTTCCCCTAAAAGACCCTTCACAAAGCATCCCCAAAGATAACATTGGCACTGAGTGGAAATTTTTTCCTTAGGGCCTCCTGTGTGAATCTAATAAATGTTAAAAAAAAACAAAAAAATATTTTATATTTTTCTAACAACATGGCCACTGATTACACTGCCACATGAGTGCGACGTATCATGTGATACGTGCTCTGTCTTGTCTGTTACTGTGCTGTTGGATCGAGACAGAGTGCAACTACCCAGAAGCAAGGTGTGATGAAGTTGTTTTATTTTTTATTGAAAAATATTTTATTTTAATTGAAAAATATATTAGCGGACAGCAAAATGACATCTATTCTTTTCACCCCACATATGCTCAGGAATCGTTTGTAAAGATCATTCCAGAAGATATGAGAAATATTAAAAGAGATAAATTATAGAATTTGTTTTCTTAGCCCTCCTCACTAGGAGATCCTGTGCTGAGGAGAACTAGGTTTTGGATAAAGGGTTTTTAGTGACTTTTATGGTTTAACTTTTGGGTAGGGTTTTTCAGAACTTTTGTTATGATATTTTTAAAATGCTGGTCAGTTCTTTTTTTTAATAATTCCAAGCCAAGATTTGATGAACTTAGGACGGTTTGTTTTTTATGTTTTAAAACATTTGAAAATAGAAACTTATACAATACTGTAGTAAATAAACTATGTTTTTCCGGGTTGATTTTTTATTTATTGTTTGCATTAATAATCATCATAAATATGTTTTGGGGGTCTAACTTCATTTTGATTTTTTAGTTTTCCCGGGATAGCTATATACTTATATTCAGAGAAATGTTTTTTTTTCTCTCTAATGTTATAAAAAAAATATTTTATAAAGAAGAAATACCAAAATATTCTCGAATATTGTAATATTTTCCAGATAAATAAGCATTCTTCACAATCAACATAAGTCTTACGAGGCTTTTCTGTTAATAAAAACAGTATTATGTCTTTTAAAAATATAAAATTACGCAAATGACGAAATGACAAGCTAGACTAATTTTAAGATACATTATTTCCTTGCCAAGCGAATAAAATTTATTTTAGAATGCTAGGAGCATTTTTTAAGGTTCAAAATACCAAGAATTCGAGGACACCTGAAACTTCTCCCATTTCTGAAAAACTTGGCGAATGAAAAATTTCCCCTTGGGCTTCCTATTTGGAGTTGGTATTTTTTTAACCACATATAGCTGGATTAAAAATACATGAATTCTCTTTCCAGGAGGAATACAAAAATCAGGTGTTGCCGCTAGCCCGTGTGAAGAAGATCATGAAGCTGGATGAAGAGGTGAAGATGATCTCAGCAGAAGCACCTCTCCTATTTGCTAAAGCAGCTGAAATCTTCATCCACGAGCTGACCCTGAGAGCCTGGGCACACACCGAGGATAATAAACGGAGAACTCTGCAGGTAACGTCTAGAAAATATTTACATTGGTCTCAGATGTATAAAATTACATATCGTGGGGAATTATTATAACTAAGTAACTCTGAAATCAACTTTGTTTCAAAATTGAATTATAAGATATACTAGGGTATGTATTATTATCCTTCCTCTTCCTACTCACACATGTGGCATAAAAACTATAAGTCACAAGTTTGGTGCCATGACAAACTGACCGGTCAGTGGTTGAGTGGGCATCGCGTTTGGGTCCCATCCGGGCGTCCCATGTTCGATTCCTCGGCTGGCTAAGTCCTCCATCACAACACAAGCAACATTTTCGGCTTTCTGTGGTGGTAGTAGGAGATTTTCAAACATTGTTGGGTTATTCGTAACCCGGGAATGTTTGTCTTTCTTTTTAAAAAAAAAAAACTTCAGAGCAACAAGTGTGGTGTCAGACCATTTTCTATTATTCAATTAACTACTTTGTTTAAAAAACGAATTTTTGTGATGTTTTAATTGTAAATTATCTCAATGTACTGAGTGCTTAGAATCGGTCGAAAGTGGAACATGACACCGTTATCTTGCTGAGGTTAAGTGAGTTTTATGCTATTCCATGTTCCTCCAATTCCCGAGAATTTCTAACATATCCAATGTGTCGGTCCTTAGAGCCGGATTATTCATGAAATATGATTGCATAAATACGAATTCTTTTTACTTTGATTACCTACATAATATCAGTACATTTAAATTCTATAACCAGTAGATAGTTACACAGTATAATGTATGACATAGCAGGAGAACACGTCTCCATACTTCCCCTTCTCAAAATACACTGGATGAATTCAACGACAAAATTGGAAAAATGGAAAAAATTCCACAACGGGAAAATTTCACTTCCGTATTCCACCTGGTGCGCTTCTGAAGGTCATTTGTTTGCGCTGTACAAGCATGTGTGCATTACTTTTCAGCCTACCTTCGTATTAAAATAATAGAGTCATTAACAGTATTTCTTACACAAATCAAAATCTCTTCATAAACTCGAGATAAAATGAAAAATCTACATATTTGGAAAAGGACATCTATGATGAACAAAATGACAAAATAAATTAAGAACTTCTAACTAATAATTTTCATAAATTCAATAATCAACTTATACGTGATTTTTAAGTAGGTACTTAAATACCTCCCGAATTAATTAATAAACACAATGAAAATTAATAAACATTTGAAAAAAGAATAAGGATGAGTTGTTTCAAAAACTTATCTTGATTGAGATCTCGATCAGGCGAGATATCGGGCGAAATCTCCTGTCAGATTTGTGTGATTTTCTACAGCTGTTAAATGAATAAATAAACATGCATACTTGCAGGAATTCGTGTTTAAAACGATCTAAATCAGGGTTTCCCAAACTGTGTTCCGCGGAACACCGGTGTTTCGCTGAACCTGAATAGGGGTTCCGCGACAATTTGTCAGAAGAATTTCATTTAATAAAGTGTACACATATTCATATTGCAACACTACTGATATTATTCTTAAGAAATTATTATTTGTGTAATTTTTTCCAATAGTTCTTAATTTATGTAGTAGACCCTTCCATGTAGAGGTCAACCTTTAATGATTTCTGGGCGAGTTTGTCAGAAGAGTACCTCAGTTTATCAAAACAAGTTATTATTGTTTTATTACGTTTTCTACAAGCTACTATGCTAAAAGGGATTTTCTAATTATGCTGCAACAAAATTAAAGTGCAGGAATAGGCTCGACGCCACACCAGATATTAGAATCCAACTTACCAATATTGTGCTTGATATCAAGAAGAAATGCAATTCACGCACTCGAAATCATCAAAGTCATTACATGCTTTATTTATTCCATTTTTTGTTTGTTTCCATTTTTTTGTTGATATTATAAATATGTAAACCAAAAAAATGGAATATAAATAATTTTATTGAATTTATATGTAAGTAAACAAAAAAAAATGGAATATAAATGATAAATTATAAATAATGTACTCAAAAACTTTTTTTTTCTTAATTTTTGCTATTAGAAATTGTCCAATCTAAAATATAAGCCAAGTGTTCCATTAAAATTTACGGGTTTGCAAAGGGTTCCGTTGCGGAAAAAGTTTAGGGAACCCTGATCTAAACTAAAATACGTGACAGCTCATAGCTGAAATTCTGACATCGGCCCATAGAAACAGTAAATAACAAACAGCCATAGAAAATCACACAAATCTGACGGAAGATCTCGCCTGAGATCTATATCTCTATATATTAGATAGATCTATATCTCTAGACATCTAGTTCTCACAAAAGATAGTGAATAGCTCTTCAGAATGTAACAAACAAATTTACAGAAAGACAAATTGCAAAACGCTCGAGTAGTCAATTATTATTTCGAATCGTTCACTAATCCCACTTATTTTAATTGTTGCAGAGAAACGACATAGCAATGGCCATCATAAAGTCAGACCAGTTTGACTTCCTCATCGACATAGTCCCCCGGCATGAGATCAAGCCGACGGCCAAGGCGCGCGATGAGGGGCGCTCCGCAGTGTCACAGGACCAGGTTCACTACTACTTCCAGCTGGCGCAGCAGCACCAGGCGGCACTGCAGTCACCAGCACCGGCACCGCAACCCCCCCAACCGCAACTCCTGCAACAGGTCAATAGTCATTTACTAATGTTTCTAAAAAGTCCTAACTGCTCCCAAACGTCTGGAGGCTGTTTTTTCTTCTTTGTTGCGAGGCTGATAGTAGTAAAGAGGGGAAGTATGTGGGGTGTGCTGTGTCCGCTGTGTGAAGAGCCTTTTTAAAGGAAATAAAGGAGAAGGTTCTGGGAATGAAACAGAAATGAGGGTTGGGTAGGAATCTGGGAGTCAGTTTGTCAGGAGTGGATGACATTATCTCACTACGGTGCAAGGCGTGGGTCGAGGGAGTTCTGCTGGAAAGGTCTAAAATTCTCCCTCAATCAGTATCTCCCGATCTTGCCCATCATGCGGTAGGTTTTATTTTTTGTTGTTACTTGTTATATAATTTATTATTATGTATTACAACATATTAAGAATGTTATGAGATAAATGGTGGGCTCACCTTTAATTGGAATCGTCTAACTAACCATATTTAAATTTTATATTAATGTAATAATCATAATAAATAAATTAATTAAAAGTTGGCAGACGCATCTTCCGCCAAGACCTAGACAAACCTCACCCCATGAACCCAGGCTCCTTTGTCACCAAATTAAGCGAATCACTTGGGGTGACTTACGGCAGAGTTGTTGATTATCCAATTGTTCCCAGGGCGACGGTACCCATACCTGCCTCCTAAATTGTGTCTCTTCTATCAAAAATTGACTTTTCATCGGGGCAATTCAATACATATTTTTTCCATTCGTCACCAGGTGGTAACCCCGAGTGGAGAGATCCAGCAGATTCCCATCCAGCTCAGCGCCGCCCAGATGAACATGCTCCGACTTCAGATGCAGGGAGGAGGGGGGCAGCCACTGCTCATACAGACTTCTCCGCAGCAACAACAGCTCATTCAGGTCCAGGCTCCGCAGCAGCAAGTCTATCTGACGCAGGTCCAGCCGCAGGATCAGGAATAGTAGTTCTTGAGCCACACAACCATGCGGTGACCTCTCCTCAGCATCTGATCTAGGTTCAGACACCGCAACTGGTCTCACTGACCCTATCATGTCCTGCACACTGGGAAATCACCCATGTTGTGGAGCACTTTGGAGGTAGTGTTAGGTTGGGGTGTTTCACAAATATTCTAATGTAACTGTTGACGCAACTATATACATCTCCCTTCCTCCACCTATCCAAGTACCTATCCCTATCTGACAGTGTGGGCTACTTGTGACATTTGCAACATTAAATCATGGAACGATCGGTCTATTAAAGGAGCCTGTGCAATGATCAACTCTTATGTTGATCTCTCAGTGAATTTAATATTGACTCAATTAAGAAATCTGGGCAGTGACCAGCTGGTACTCCCTCGTTGGTATAAGTTCGAATCTCATGTGTGATTGTGATGAGAACAATTCTTATCAACAATAATATCAGAAGACAAAGGCTAAGACAGTCCTTTACCATATCCCAATCTTTACCAACTCACATAGTGTGTCAACTTGAAACGCAAATAAAATTATTGATTACAGTCCACAGATAGATTCGCAATCAAAATATCTGCGATAACTCATGCAACCCTTTCCATGGAGAAGTTATGACTGATTCATTGATCGCGCAGAGTGATTTTCGAGGCTCTTATCTGACCCCTCTCCTCTTTCGATGACCTAAGCGCATAATAAGGTATGCGCATTAATAAGCAATGGACAATGGTTCAATTTTAGAATATACATGCCACTTGGCGCCACAACTCTTGGGCCACGAATTTTTTTTTTAAAATGGCGACAACAAAAGCTTTTCTTTGCTAACTCTGGCAGGACCTTAGTATGCGAGCCTTTTTTTAAATAAAAACACAATGGCGCAGATTGGCAATTTGATGACAATGTTACATTTGAATTTCTGTGAAACATCTCGACCATAATAATGTTGATAATGGACAATGTGTGAGAACACCAATAGAAAGCATGTTTCCTATTTACAGAAAGTGTTACGAAATGACCATGAATGTGTACAAATCACTGTGCCGTGTCTAGTTATAGGGAAATGTGTACATAATTTAGGATAATGAAGTAATTTTAATTAAAGTCACTAATTTATTAAATAAATGTTTGTTTCATTTCATTTTTAAAATATTGTTGATAGTGCTGGATCACAGGATAACAAAATTATGACCTCAATTAGGGATGCCATCAAAGATATTGAAATATATAAGTTTTTAGTGGATGGGACTGTGTTTCCTAGCGTCGCCAATATTGTTAACCAATACTACTGCACACCTTCAAAAAATCAACTAAATGAACGAATTCTTTCCATATTCAAACTATGCCCATTAGACGGTAGTCCGCTGACGGTCGGGCGGCCATTATAGCATATCTCTTGTATTTCAATATATTTGGTGGAAGCCATCTTGTATAACCAACTTTTGCCTTAGACTCTTCCACCATTTTACAAAAACTTATTGTGGAATTTTAAAATAAGAGTTAAAGAAAAAAATTATGATTTGTGATGTTCGCAAATTTAAAAACTATTTGCATAAATCAAACAATTCTACTAGGATAGTAATTGAAATAAAACATCAAAATTCTTTCATACTAGAAAAATTCTTTCATACATCTGCCTACTTAGAAACCTCTCTTTCCAATGAATTGTTTTCGTGCGATTTTTGCTGCTAGAACAGGAGAACTGTCAAATCGCATACGTTATCTAGGCAATTTGATGCCGTGTCCACGCACTTGCCACAAATTGCTTGTCGCAAGCTCAGGCAAGTGTACGCAAGTCAAACGTCGGTCTCCTCACACTGGCGAGTGAGCCAATACATTTGGAGCATCCAAGCGGGTTGGACGTCTACTTAGTCTATATTATGTTTGCGTTAACTTATTTGTTCAGATATGTGCGGTAGTTTTAATGTTGTTATTTGTATGTGCTATATTTAAGCTAGATTTACAGGAGTAAATTTATTCAAAAACTCTCCTCGACCGAGTGGAAGATTTGGTGTGGCCATATTCGTACAAGCGAAAGTTTCGTGGATCGCAACCCCTGCCAAGCGAATTGTTGCGATCCATGAAACATTCGCTTGTACGAATAGGGCCGCACCAAATCTTCCAGTCGGTTGAGGAGGGTTTTTGAATAAATAGCGATGCGCCCCCGGAACAAAGACACTTTAGTACGGAACACTGAAAGCTACTCTTCTTCTGCCTGACCATCTCTACGGAACTTCATACAGAACTCGACTTTGATTTCACTGGACCCCCGTCTTTTCCCCTCTGGACACCACCACCCTCCCGGGACCCAGCACCTAAAACGGTGCCCCTACTCTTACAGTCTGCGGGAACGTCTCTTACACCCTCCTTACTCCCCTGATCTTGGGCCTGATCTTGCAATTTAATTTTTTTCCTGTACCCAAGGGCCATTACACCTTGGATGTTGAGGTGAAGACAACTGTTAAGTCATGGATTCGAGAAAAGTCGGAAGAATTTCTCAGTGACGGAATGAAAAGCTTGTTGAAAAATAAATATATAAATATTGAAACTTAAGAATTTTGCTTTAACATACTTTTTGCTAGATCTTGCTATTTGTTTTTGTAAATTTCTACATGCAAGTGTGCATTACTTTTCAGCCTACAATAATTAGTATAATGTTATATAAAAATGCATATTAACATTTTACGTGGAATGGTAAAATGCTTAGTAAAATTTGTCATTGAAAATGTATATTGTTTCGCCTTCTTACATAGTCCTGTATTATTTTTATTTCTCTTCATTTTACTTTTCGAACAGGAAAAAAATATAAATCTAAAAAGTAAGTTGAGGCGATAAACAAAGTCCACAGAAGGGTAACCAATACATATCGTAGGTAGCCAGTGTCCTCTGCGTGCAAATTCGTATTTTCTCCAATAATAGTAATAATATTTGGCTGATTTCTACCCTGTTTTTGTGAAAAATCCCCTTAAAGTTATTTTATGACTGTGACTTCTGATGATGAGGAATTATCGTTTGAAGAATAAGTTTTGTCTTGAAAAATTTTAACATGAGTTGTTACGGAACCAAAATTGCAGTCTATTCGAATAATTTTTTTACGTATTTGATTTTTTTTTTAGTATCGATTGTTTCGAAATGAAAATGGAACGGATTGTTTCGAAAACATTTCGATTTGCGCTCACCACTACCGTCTTTGGTTACATTTTCTATGCGACCAAAAGTTTTGTCTATGTGTTTTTAGTTTTCAATTTCAATCCGTCTGGTTGGTTTTGGTGCTGTTAGAAAAATCGAAATGGGTGTGGATATTGAAACAACTAAGCCTGGAGATGGTAAGTACTATAATTTAAACATCTTTAATATAAAATAAGATTGTTCTTTAATTTTTTTAGATAAATCAAAATCCTAAAACAAGTTTTTTTTATTTCGCGGCACGCGCTACCGGCAAGCCTTTCCTGGCCGCCATATTCCCATCGGCTTATAGCTACTAATCTAGACGAGTATTTCTGTTAATCTTCGTTGCGGAATCTCCTGTTTACATTTTAAAAAATGTTTTTGGTTATTTTCCTAGCCGTGATTAATTTTCCGAAGTTAACACTTCATGGAAAATTGTAATTAAAACCAATACGGGAAGCTCGGCGTTGACATTTCGGCATTTTCGAACTGGCAGTGATCCTCGCGGCGCGTAGTAGAACTATAATGATAATCCTATAGTAAAACCACACGAGTCATTATTCTCGCTAGCTAATTCTCCAGTTCTAGCCAACTCCGCTAGGTGGTTAATGTCCCCCTATTTAATGTATGGAGTTTCCCATCTTGTCATTTGCGTTATTTTTTAACGCCATATAAGTGCATATAAGGAGATTAATCGATCTAGTTTCTGGTTCTATGTACACAGGGTCAGCCTTCAATAAATGTAATTTACCTCATTGCCTAGCTGGAATCAAGCATTACCGATAAAAGGCCAAATGTCAAACTGCCAGCGGAATATCAACGATTATAGATGCATGCTAGTTTACGGAAATCTTGACCTTGAATATTAAGTAGATTCCTAGTGATAAAGTTGTTTACTGTTCAATGCTTCATTATTATAAGTCTAGTATAACGAGTTATTTATCGATAAACATGCTTTCATTAAACTTTACCGTTCTATCAGAAATCTTATCTATTTGCGGCGATTTTTTTGTGGGCGATATCGTCCTCCATGGGCGCCGGAGAGACCTGGGGGGGCGGTGATAACCTCAGAGGCCCAAAAGGGCAGCTTGGGGTGAGTGAGGGCAATAAATTGACACTGAAAAAATGTTTTATTTGGATGCAGAAATTTAATCCAGACATGGATTCCGATAAATGACACAAACCACTCTTTATAAGGCAGGGCATGCCAACCCACGGCGGCCTTAGGTGCGGCCCTCGGCACGTATCATCCGAGGAAGGAGGATGGAAAATTTTAGGTCGTCGGTGCGGACCGTGGTGCAATTTTGGTTGGCCAGACCTGTTATAAAGTATCAAACCCTTTCGTGTGCTTAATTTTAAAGCCTTATTTTTTGCAAAGCTTTTCCTTGGGGGGCATCCATAAATTACGTCACACGTATTTCATGACTTTTTGATCCCCCCCCCTGTCACATTTGTGAGACCCCCTCCCCCCTAGAATTTCATGATTTTTTGACCCCCCCATACCCCTCATCACACTTCTCTACTCCCCCCCCCCCCCCCCCCCCTTAAGGTAATTTATGGATGGCCCCTTAGATTTAGAATCATAGACTTCTAAATTGGTAGACTTGTCCTAACATAAAATCTGGGTATCATTACGATGAGCTGGAGGCAAAGTACGTGGCCGTATTTTTTGCAAAGGAGGGTTCGAGAGTACTTGAACAAACTATGACATCTGTCAGTTGACTGCCGAAGAGCGCTCATTGAAATAACCAGACTTTTGTTCTTTTTTCCCCACTTGGCTGATCTATAATGTGTTTGTTTAGGCTAGACTTTTTAGATACGGGTGTCCTTTTACTTGTTTTTGTGGTCATTGAATCCGATTTTGGCATCAACCCAAGGGTTCAAGATGGTTGAATAAAATTAGACCTGGTTTTATTTTTACCTTGACATTACCTGATTGTATTTTATAGTACCGTGCGTTACACAGACACCCACTTTTTATGTATTAACAAGAACAAATGTTAATACTTGTCATTACTGGATAAAATTGAATTCGTTTAAAAGTATTGCGTCTTCGCTAAACTTAGTAGAGCTGCAAACCCTTTTAGAATAGAAAACCATTTTATTTGAATTTTAATAATTATTATAAGTCTTGTCAATAGAACAGATAACAGTTGCTTTGTCAAGATCATCGATAGACCGGATTTAAATGATTTATTCCATTATGTAAACTGCCGATATATTACCTAAGTCCTAACACAATACATATTTTATTTTTAACCCTTTGAGTCTTGACCGTATTATTTCAGAGGGTCCAAATAATTCCACTTTACACTAAAATCCAAATAAATTGAAAAAAAATTTAACATATCGGAAAACTAAAAACTGTTTTAGAAAAAATGCTTACAAATATTATAAATTGAAATAAACATAATTTTTTAAATATTAAAATTTTGCACACTAACCAAATTTTTTTTTAATATCATTTTTTTATTATTATTCTTGTGTACCTAATTAGGTGAATTAATGACCACAACCGCTTAAAAGGTGTTTTTTTTAATATAATCACCCTAAGCAACATCTGACAATGGCCTCATTTGAAAACACAATAATGTGTTTTGCTCTGTTCCAGGTACCACCTTCCCCAAGACCGGCCAGACGGTGGTAGTGCACTACACGGGCACGCTGCAGAACGGCACCAAGTTTGACTCATCGCGGGACCGCGGCCAGCCCTTCAAGTTCACCATTGGCAAGGGAGACGTCATCAAGGGATGGGACCAGGGGCTCGCTCAGGTAACACCCAACCTAACCTTTTGCAAACCTAACTAACCCTGCAGATTTAACTATTACCAAGGTTCAGCTCTGATGGAAAGTCACGTGGAAGAACCAGAAGCCAGACATCCAATGTCAAGTGAACATTATTAAAGGGACTGGGCTACTTTTAGCAAGAGTTGTGCCTATCGTACTCCGGAGACCGTTCTAAAATCATCTGTGCTGGAATTTTTTGCAAAGCAATTTTCATCTTTATAATTTGAAAGCTGTATAGAGGACAAAATCAGAATCGCCTGTGCTAATTATTGGTATTATTTTAATAACTCTGTGATATTGTCTTTGCCTACTTCTATGGGATTGTCTTTACTTCATAATCTCTTCCTGTCGGTAACCATACAGTTGATCCCCAAAATCATAATTATTATAAAATTATAATTTTTCGTGCATCATTTGCCAATTTTAAATGTAAAATCGACTTCAAAAATTCCTTTAACCTTTCAGTGGGCTCGGAAAATTTTTTGCTTTTCTTTTTTTAAAATGCGATTTTAACCCCTATGTATAAAGAAACTGTATGAAGGACAAGGTCAGAATCGCTTACGCCAATTCTTGATGTAACCATTTATTTTATTTTTTCAAATGAGGATAAAGGTCCTTATTGTTTGAAAACTCCTTATAATTGTGTTGGGTATGTATAAATTTTTTTCATGTTGGGTGTGTATTTAGATTTGTGTAGAAATAATAAAATCAGTTTATATTTGTGCAATTATGTTTTTGAAAATTATTTCCAAAATGGGAGATTTTTTAATCTTTTTTTTAAGTTAGCTATTCTGGAAAACCTCTTATGATATTGTCATGTAATATACATGAATAATAAGATATATTATCTTGTAAACAGAAAACAATGGCAAAAAACAATTCTTTTGTTTTTAAATGGGTATTCGACCAGAAAGCAACAAAATAATTTCCGCGCGGTTTTTCAAAATACCACCCGACATTCAACAGATTAATAATAAGTTGGTATGAATATCAAACAAATTTATTTAGTGTCTAGTTTTTGTATTTATACGCAGTTATAAACAATATATATATATGTGGTTTTATCCTTGACGCGTTTGAATGAAAATCTGCACACCCCGTCGGGGTCACTTAGTTATATTTTGTGTACGTAGGTAAACTTTATTTTCCCTAAACCATCTGCAACCTTCTTGTCAAGCACTCGTTCATCGATTGTTAACCAGTGTGGTTAATAAATGTCATTGCATTTATAATTGTGTTTTTATTACACATCACAATATTAATGACATTGTCGATTCTACTTTCTATTGATTTTATTATGATGTAGATGACGATAAGATTGAAATTCCCGCTTGATATCAGCCTACTGTTTGTATTATTCTTGAAAAAAAACATTACCAAAAATCATGTTTTATTTTATTTTGCGAAGCTCGGGCACAAATGTTTTACCCTCATTTTCTAAGGAATTTAATTTTCCACACTGTACAAAAAAAAACATAACCAAAAAGGGGTTTGTAAGTAGGATATTTTGAACTTGAAAAGTTTTTTATTTTTTCTGGACTTAAAAATAATTTTGCAAAATTATTTCTAAACCATCTAATTTTCAAACCAAAAACAAACGATTTGCATTACTTACTAGTACATCACCAATGCAATCGTTCTATAAGCACCCTTCCACAAAATGATTTTTTTTTTTCATTATAAACCAAAACCACATGCAAATCACACATTTTTAGATATTTAAATAAAACATGCAATTATTTTTGATGGACAGGATATAGAACATTTTCCTGGATTTTTAATTTATAATATTTTATTTTAATTGTAGTCTTGACAAATTCAGTAGGATTTTCATAACGCTTTCCCCAGCACAGGTAGTTTGACAAATTTTTGTTGTTGTCATCTCCGACCTTTTTGCGACCTTTGCTTCCCTGACCTTCTCCAACCAGTCCTTATTCTTTAACTAGTAATAAATTTCCTGATGAATACCACAGGGTCTCCTGTATGCAGCAGCAAACATTCAAATTACGAGTTGTAATTCTTTAATTCATACTTCTTTTGTATTCCAGATGTCCGTGGGACAGCGTGCCCGTCTGACCTGCTCCCCCGACTTTGGGTACGGAGCGCGAGGACATCCCGGAGTCATTCCGCCCAACGCCGTCCTCATCTTCGACGTGGAGCTGCTGAGAGTAGAATAGGAACCCACCACCCGGTCACAGCCAATAACAAAAAGAAAACTCACCCGTTTTCACCAGCGATCCATTCATCAAATTATAATATTGTAAAAGTCTTCTAGCCGTTAGCCAACTTGATTATTATTTGTTATTGCATTTTAATCTCCATTCAGATATTAACCTTATAAACGCACGTGTGATACATTGGCGGTTATCACCTTACGTGAATATCGCATACTATGTAATTCAAATTTCTGATAAAGATCTGACCATTCCACGTCTCGGAAGAAGTAAACAAAGCCAAAGGAAAACGAAAAATCTAAAAAAACATACAACACCAACCAACCTACCGTTGGATCTTAAGTAATTTGATTTTTCTTTCCATTTTTTAAATCATTTGGGGGTTTCGTTGGACATTCAGGGAGTTTCATCAGAAATTCAAATGTAACATTGTCATCAAATGGCCAATAAGAAAGAGGTCCCCGTTCAATGCCAATTCTAGATCTGTATCCGTTTTCTATCACGTTGTAAAGCACAGTTGTGCTTTCCGCTGATCACAACTTGTTTATATGTCCCTAGAAAAACCCCAACCTGATAATTCTTACTGTTGAATAAATGCAAGTGATCTGAATAGATGAAATCTGAAGCGAATGAATTTTCAAAAGCACACAATATTACTTATTTAACTCAATTATTATACTGTATTTTAATGATTGTATGAAGCATTTAATAATATTAATAAAACTGTGGCATACATTTTCTTTAGGACATTGTCTTTTATTTTTTTTATTGTTAATCATAATTTGCAATGTTGTGTGAGATGTTTCTTTGATGTACAATTTAGTTTCAATAAAGAGTATGAAATATGATTTTCTTTGTGTTTTACTGTTTTGTATTGTGTTATATTTGCACGCTGGGTGCGATAACAACTTATGATGGAAATTATAGTTTTGATTTAAATCAAAGATATTGAAATATAAGACGTGTGCTATCTGCAGTTTTTACTGGATGGGACTGTGTTCCTGACGTCGCCGATGTTTTTAACCAATACTTCTGCACACCTTATAAAAATCAACCAAATGAATGAATTCTTTCTGAATTCAAACTATATTGTTAACCAATATTGCACACATTCAAAAAATCAACTAAGGACTGGTTGTTTCAAAATATTTGACGGATTCATCAAATATTTGAAGTTAATTTTCACGTTCTGTGTAAGTTCTACTCAAGTTCTATGATTATTTCAGTTTTATGAAGCAACTAGCCTATAATGTTGTAAAAACAGAACTTGATTAAAACTTACACAGAACGTGAAAATTAACTTCAAATATTTGATGGATCCTTCAAATTTTTTGAAACCTATCCTAAATGGATGAATTCTTTCCGAATTCAAACTATATTGTTAACCAAAACTGCACACTTTCAAAAAAACCAATGAATTCTTTTCATATTCAAACTCTGCCCATTAGGTAGTAGTCCGCAGACGGTTGGGTGGCCATCATAGCATACCTCTTGTATTTCAATATCTTTGATTTAAACGCATTCAAAGTGTGTAATACTTGTAACGAATGTTCAAACTTTTGCATGTAGCCATTGTCTGTAAAATCTACATAAGCAATATTTTTGCAGCAAATAAAGAAGGGATTGGAGATGCTAGAAAGGCGTTGGGAACAAAAACGGCTTTTGCGTGTTTAAGGTCATCTGTACATGGAGATACTTACAAGTGACTCAAGATTCGCGCTGCTCGTCTGCCATTCCGCCATACTATTGCTGGTACAAAATAATTATATAAGTAAAATTTCCTAGTATTTGTACAAGACGCAACACATCGTCCACGAGTTTGACATCAGTAGCATGCTACTGACAGTGCTGGTAGTACGCCACGTGAGTGGTATTCGCATTTACTACTCAACTTACAGAAATGACTTCCGAACTTAATTTGTTGTGGAAGTGGGTAAATATTTAAGTTTATGTAACTATAATTTACTGGAATTCATATGAAAGGATTTAGCGTCATATTGAGATTGGAAAAAAAGTCAATTTGACATGATTCTCGTGTAGTTCCTTGGCGGTGAGAAATGCCCTACAACTGATATTTATTTTGTTCTATGGGTGAACGGTGAACCCAAAATCTTCTTATAATAAAATAAAGAACAATATTGTCTCCATCGCTAGAGTCACTTGCCATCTTATTAACTCCATGGCTGGACATATAAAAATGTTCAGTATTTTTCGAGTAGCGCTGTAGGCTACTTGTGGTTGTGTCACAATCACGTACCTTGTAAGTATCTCCGTACGAAGGGCCATAATTGTTAACGCATCCAGCTCTTCAATTGTGTTTAAAAACTGTCTCAATGGTCTTTTTGAGGAAAGAAAAGAGTGAGCCTCTTGAAGAGACCCATGTTGTAAAGACTGGCAAACGAGCAACTTTTTACAGCAATTTCTTTCACTGTTTTTTTTTTTTTTTATGTGAATACTGCATAAGAGTCCCAACCGCCTGTAGACAGTGAGACTGCGGCACCCCCAATTGGGATGTTGTGAGGCTGAAGGTAAATAGGGAGGGAAAGAGGAAGGTGGGGAGGGACCTGACTAATCAGATCTAGCCACCAAACATGGATAAAGTCGTTTCAAGCAATATTTCAATTCTGAATGTGCCACAAATATACCTTATATTATTTTAAATTGTGAAAACACAAATTAATCAAATAAAATTTACTTGCGTACGCCTGGTTCGCCAGTCGAGAGCCTTACCCCTCGGCCACGCAGGCTATAAATATAATCTTGTCAATATTGGTGCATTTTTTCACCTCGGCGTTAGAAATTATGAACTTTATAAAAATACAATGACTCAACCACCTCAGAGCGTGTGGCTCCGCTGTAACCTCTTTCTCAACAAAGCATGCAACAGAAAATGAGGTTACGCCGGAGTTCCAAAGCGAAAGGGCCACAAGAATTTATTTTATCTTTGTAAGTTAATAATTAGTTCCTTTCATGTCAGATTGGTTTTTGGATCAGTCGAAGTTCGAAGTCCGCACAGCTGACGAACTGTCAGATTAATATTACCATACGCAAAAACTTTTTTCTCCGAAACATTGAATAATACAAAACCATTTTCTCGTTTTTAATATTTTAAATTCACGAAGGATTTACAACATATTAGAACATATTCGACAATTTTTATGGCTTTTAATAATTAGCGTCAGTAATAATGTTCTCGCTTCAGAAGCGTTTAAAATTTTTGAAGACGTAATATTGTGAACAATTCGTTGGTTCCTACTCTGATCATTTTTTAGTTTAGTCCAGTATTGTAATATGTGAAGAAATTTACTTAGTTATAGGGAAAAATATATCTTTGAATAATAATTTTCTGGATTGTCGGTGTATATTAATATTGAAAAAATTGCTCTTACACTTTACTAATTAATTGAATTTATGGTGAAATATAAATATTTTGAAAGAATGAGTAAATAGTGCAGTGAATTTGAATTTTTAAATATTCTTTTTTTTCCTGAGACAATCCAACCAATCTTCAGTGTCAAAAATAATTGATGAATACTTGAATTTCTAAAATTATGCTTTAAATGCCAGATCAAATATATCTTGTTTCTTTAATTTACAAAGAAATTAATGTGGTGTTCATCCATCTTCAAATTTTATCTTTTCATAATAATGAATACAATAAAATAAAAATTGATAAGTATAGTACTCTTTAGCTACCACCCCAAAAACTCGACTAGGAATAAGTCCAATTAGTGAAAACGGCGGATTATAGTGCGTACAATAAAAATATCTTAAAAGTTAGAATAGGTATTTCGTAAAATAAACAAATACCGCAATCTTCCGTAAAATTTCAATTTTATTTTTTTTGAAAGTTGAGAGGTGTCAATTTACGCATGCAAGTAGACTCCATTGTGTAAACTATTTCGAACAAAAGCGTGTTGGAACGAAACAAACAGAAAACACATGCGACAGTTGCTAGATTGATCAGAGACTACTGAAAACGAATACTGTCGAATTATAGAGTTTGATTTTATACTTTCACCTATTGTAGTAGTTGTCGGATTAGTGAAACAGAGAGTTCTTTATCATGTTTTTCTAACCCCCGACGCAAGGAGCGGTGTTATAAGTTTGACGTGTCTGTGTGTCTGTCTGTGGCATCGTAGCTCCTAAACGAATGGACCGATTGTGATGCAGTTTTTTTTTGTTTGAAAGCTGACGTAGTAGAGATGGTTCTTAGCTACAATTCATAAAAATCTGTTTAGGCGTTTCAAGGTTATCAGTTTTTTTTTGTGTCGGGGGTTTTTTAAAATTTTGTAAATTTTACTTATATAATTATTTTAAGTTTTCCTTTCTTACCCCTATCCCAGAAGATGACAAAACTTACAAATTCGATAAAATGATGGCTCGTTTATCGTACTACACACTACGTTTATTGTGCTTGGTACAGAGTTTTTTGTAAATTATCTCACTCACAAACTTTAACGGAGGACAACTTTCTTTATGATGTCTTTATTTCAAAGAATCCTATTTATATCTGTTTGTAGTCTTACTGAAATTTTCTATTCCATTATTTATTTAAATAACCATTTTTTTATGAAATTTGTGGGTAAGGAGCTGAGCATTACTAACTGATGTACATCGCTCTACTAGTTGTGATCTGCAATGACGGTCGCATCAAAATATAATCTGGAGTTTTTTCACTCATGTTTCTCATTATTTTGAACCAGCTTTGAATACATGCCTCCCTCAATTTTTTTTTCGAGTTTGCCGACGCTGAGAGGCTCTTAACCATTCGAAACTTGCAGTTCGATTCAGTCAGCTCATTTGAATGATAAAATTCAGAGCAACCAAAAATGATGATGCTTTGATCCAACGATTTTGAATGTAAATTTTTAAATAGTACGTACTTGCGTAATTCTGAAAATTCTTGGGAAAATTATTTTGTCACTGGGAAATTTAGCATTTCGGACATGGCAGCACCGGCTGGTGTGAATGTTGTCATATGAAGATGAGAGTTATCTAGAAGGCAGTGCACCACCATTATCGGGCGACATGTTGATTTTTCGCTGTGAGTTTGATCGAAGCCGATTGTGAATTCCTGTCATTCGGCACACGAATCGTTAACCATAATCGTACACCGTTAAGAATGAATGCCACCGTTAAAGTTTGTCCGCCGCCGGTTTAGCGGTTGCTCGAGCCGCCCAATAATCGGAGAAACTCAGTTAATCGGATGCAGGGGTGTGTGTGTAGTTGCTGTCGAGACCGACAGAGCGCAGATATTTGTGTCAAAATAATCTAATGCTATTTATAAATATTATTTGCTAGCTTTCACTCATGCTTGGACTTGAATAGTAATTTTTGTGCTATTATTAAACAAGTTTATAAATATTGCGACTTCCCCAATGCTGGCTCGCTAAAGCTGTAAATATTTTTCTCATAAGCGGATGCCATTTTTAGAACCATTCCGTTTGACGTTTTTTCATTTCTTCCGTCTGCACTTTTCACTACTAGCTTCTATTTTGGAAATATCGTAGAACATATTTCTCGGTACAACATGTCTCCACACAGCAGCCACGACGAGTTTATCAATCAATCAATTCTGTAGAATAAAATCAATATATTTGATTTTTGGTTGTTGATTCAGTTCAAAACCCTCAGTTTATTTCCATAATATTATCTTTACTGAAGACAACCTTTCAAAATTATAGATATGTTGGGGGAAAATTCTGGTGTCCTCTAAAATAAATATGAAAATTACATATTCATAAGTCACAGCAGTTATAAAATAAACAATATACATTTGTCTGTGGATCCCAGTTAGTTTGTGGAGGTTTTCATGATTTTTCTCAAGTTGCAGCAGAGGATTTTAATATCTGTGCATAAATAGACGTCAGGCTATTAAAAAATATTATTTATATTACATTCACATTGGATGTCATTCATAAAAATATCTCAGCAGAGCTACATTACATGAAAATTGCAATTACTGTCGAAAGGTTGGTTGCGAATCAATCTTTTAAATCTTCAGTTCAGTATATGGCGAACATTGCCTTGATGACAGCCGACCTCCGATAGGAAAAGGCATCGAAATAATGAAACTTTAACGATAAGCTTTAACAGTGGCATTTTTAATAGCGGTTTAATTTATTGAGTGTAAATAATATGAAATAATATTACAGTGGAGTTAGTGAAATATAAACTCAGACAACATCAGTGTTAAACATGCAAATCTTTTATACTCAGTACTAATAAGTCAAGTAGCAATACAAAAGAAGCGAGTCTAGTAGCACTCACGGTGAAGTTCTGATACCAACCCTGGTTTATGGCTGTGAGGCATTGAACTGCTAGAGGAAAGAAGAGAGTGGAATGATTGCTGTATGTCCCTGAGGCTTTTACATGGTAAATGTACAATAATAATTGGATAATTTGTAAAGCGTCGTTTTCGTGAAAAATCACCTCAAGGGCGTTTACAACTTACTATGAATTCTTAGGCTCTATTTAACTATATTATTTACAAGTATATGCAGAAAACACACTTTCCTGGCAGGTCACTTCCGATAAACACACTTTCATTCCAAAGCTTATGCTTGGAGAAGATATGGCTTTGCATGCGGAGGACATTATATTTAAAACATTGGAAATTGCAAGATTTTACATTTGCTACCCCCATCACTGTTAGTATTACATTAATGAAAGATAAGTGGCAAAAGTAGAATTGATATTTATTTTGAAAAAACTGGAGAATTTACCTAGGACTTTAGGGCTGGAGAAATTTTATGAAATGACCTTTACAAAACCTTGCAAATAAGAATTTTTACACAATTAGTTATTTACAATGTTGTGGGCAGTGAAGGTGAAGATGAAAGGTTTTTGACTTTATGGATATGACTGTCTGAAAAAGTTAGTTTTAAGTTTAGCTCTAAATTCCGCTGAGTCTGATCATTCTTAAGTTATGTGGCAGTCCATTCCAGGCTTTAAGTCCTGACGTTCCAAAAGCGCGCTCACCGAACTTAGTATCTGGTGTGCCCTTTGGTTCCTTTAACCTTCTGATAGCTGATGACGTTGCTGACCTGAGGGTTGACTGGCGAGAATTGGATTTTTCCGATAAGTGAGCCGGAGCCATTCCGTTAAGGGACTTAATACCATCCAGCAGAGCTTGAACTGGAAGATTTTTGAGATGCTCTGAAATATGGGAATATTTAGATACGCCGGTGATAAGTCTTGCCGCAGCGTTGAAAATGGATCGTAACTTGTTGATTTGATGTTTTGGAAGACTTGCATATATTCCGTTACAATAATCTAGACGTGAAACATCATGCGAACTGACTAGTAATTTAGTCGCCTCTGTTGGCAGGTTTCTCCTTACTGCTTTAATGTGCCTTAATTGAAAGAACCCCGTGCTTACAGTTCTGTTAGCTTGAGTTTTAAGGGAAAAATCAGTTTCCAGATTGACACCCAGTAATTTTATACATGTCTTTGGAGTGATGTCGCTTCCTGAAATGGTTGTTGGGGAGTTATCAATGTTATGCTGACGTCTGCTTGTGGCGGTCCAGAGAAACTCAGTCTTTGACAGATTCAGTTTCAATCTATTTAAGGTCATCCAGCGGGTGATTGCTTCTAGATACTTAATTATGCGAGTTTTTAGACTATACTTCCTCTGGTAAGCAGTAAAAGTAAACTTGTTGGTCATCAGGGTAGCGGTGAGAGAGAAGGTCAAATGGTTAGATTATTTTAGCGACATCATTTATGAAGAGGATGAAGAGAAGTGGGCCCAGAACAGATCCCTGGGGTACTCCAGAAGAAAGGGTTGCATATTTTGATTGGTTTTTCCCCACTTTTACGGCTTGTAAACGGTTACTCAAGTATGATATCAGCCAGCTCTTATGCCGCAATTTAAACCAAACAATTCTCCTAGGCATTTAATAAGAAAATCATGTATTAGAATCATGTATTACAACTGTTTTAGAAATGTGTAAATCTGAAGATAATGCAAGATTGATGTAAGTAAAATATTTAAAAGATAGCTCTTAGATGGTATAGAATAGAAGAAGATGGATGCTCAAGGGATATATGGCACAATCAAGAGCATCAAACACTTGGGTTAGTACGACAACAGTGTGTATGAATGTGATTGAAGGGAGTGTATGCTAAGACAGAATTGTGTGGCAGTCCATCACATCTGCTTAACCCCGAATGGAATTAGCTATTCCAAAAACAAAGATAGGAAATTAGTCACTGCAACTTTTCTTTGGATGGTTCATTATTAAATCAATATAATTTTGAGATTCAATGTTTTATCTTTACAATGTTTAAAGTAAATATTCCTTATTCTCCTTTGTAAAACTAGAATCTTAGTCGCTCCATCTTCTCATTGACTAAATCACTATTAAAGCAATGCGTATTAGAGTTGCATTTAGTGTATGTTTACAATAAATATTCATTGTTCCCCATTGCAAAGCTTCCTGCTATGTTTGGGAAACATTGCTTGATCTAACAATCATCTATTTGTGATTTGAACGAACGAAGGAAATAATATGAAATGATACCCTCCATTTTAAAAAAATATATTTTTAAAGAAACTAACACTATCGTTCTTATAATAGTACAGATCTTTAAAGGAGAATAACGTTGGTGTAGGTCCAATACTGCGGAAGATACAATAGCCAGACATGTCCAAAAAATTGAAATTAGAGTTGATTTATATTTAAAAGTGTACCCTCTATCTGGTAAAAAACTCAGATTACTCGTAAACCCCACCAAATCGATTATAATGCAGGTAAATTTGTAGTGAATTAAACAAAATATTGATGGGATATTTCAAAATGTCGTACTAATGTATCGGACCCCTACACCTCCAGGTATTATTTTACAGCATATTAAATCTGTAAAATGTAGACACGTATAAATAATATTTGATTTATGGTATTTTAATATTACTTTCCTCATTATTTCAAAATTTAGTATTTGAAGATGTCTGACTAATCAATTGAACGATCGATATATCCTTGCTTGCTTTTATACCGGGGATGGTTCATTCGTGGTATTGACTTTAACCGAGTACAAGCAGTCTATTGGGCAATTTTACAAATGAAAGCATCAATCAATGTGGTTCGTGCTGTTCAACTGAAAGTGCCAAAAAACGTGTTTTTAAATTATTGGCTCATACATGGTATTGAATTTACTACTTCTCGTGTCCTGTCCGTTCAACGGACGTTGGCTATCATGTTGGATAGCCAACATGATTTGCATAGGCAAACTTTGTTTACTGCAGCTCGGAACAGCTTTACAGTAGACTGATCAAACCACTGTCGCAGGTTTTTCAGCCATGGTGATCTTCTTCCAGGGCCCCGACTTCCGGCAATCTTTCCCTGCATTACGAGATGCAAGATCTATCGTCTATGTAAATTCATATATATGCGAAAATGAATTGGGTTGAATTGAAATTGGGGTACCCGAGAAAGACATGTTAGGTCAAGTGAATCAAATACTGAGTCAGGTCATGTCAGGACCCTGAATAGAGTACATAAGAGATAATGCTTGAATGTGAGTGAAGCAAGGCATGGATGTCAAGACAGAGTTGTGTCGCTGTCGAACTGATTGTTTAGCAACTGTTTTGAAAAGGGAGTAAGTCAGTACTGGCTGTGAGTATCGATCCGTTTGACTGCTAATCAAATATCCCACCTGTAGGGCTATCGAATACCTGTGTATAGTTTTTGCTTTTTCTCTGTTTTATCTGACTGATATAATGTTGG
The DNA here is from genome assembly GCA_936435175.1 of Glyphotaelius pellucidus. NCBI lineage: Eukaryota > Metazoa > Arthropoda > Insecta > Trichoptera > Limnephilidae > Glyphotaelius > Glyphotaelius pellucidus. Next base: position 13,351,388 of record OW386561.1, read on the forward strand.
AATACTTAGCTAATGAGATCTGGCAAAAATGACCTATTGACCTTCCCTGACTTGCACTAAATAAAGGAACAATTTTTGTCTTATATCAGTGAAAGGATTAACTTTGTAACGATTAAAAATGTGTTACTTATAAATTGCTTTATTTTTTATTACTACAAAACAACTTTGCTTTGAACCGCCCCTGGATTTCGTTTTTTCTTGTTGAAGAAAATTTGAATTTAGAAAATGTTGCCAGTGTTGAAAATGAATTATTGAAATTTGACCAATATGTTTTGATCATAATCATCTCATATATTCTAGTTAGGTACTTTTCTTTTTAGCTGTTGATTATAAAAGATTTGCATTCTAAAGTGTCATTCTTCTTTCTTAGTATCACCTTATCCAGCACTGAAGCTAAATCTAATTTAACACAAGCAAGTAATATAGAGCCGTATTTAATTTGTCCCCGGAGGAAAGAAAATACAGTGAAAACATCCACGATGGAGGACAAGGCATGATGGCTCAAAAAATCTGATTGAGCCCAGAAAAACACAACAAAAACAAACAAATACTAATTAGATTCAGATCAACAACAGTGCAGCAAATACAGATTATTTTACAAGCAGACTCCGTTGTTTCATCACATTTCTTTATTTTGAATTGTAGTAAAGAAAATTGTTTTGCAAAGAAAGAGCTTCCATTTTTTGATACCACTCTGACAAGAATTAGTGTTAACAGAATCAAAATATAATTAGTTTTTGACGTCGGCCCGATTGTCAAAATCATCGATTTGGAGTGCATTACACCCTGACCCATCCTACAAGCAAAACATCAAAAGAATTCTAATACATTCTATCAAGAAAATCACAGCTTGAATAATAATAAGAAACAAAGTTCTTATTACATCAAAGATCTGGTTATTTAACAAGAGTGTTAGCTGTCTTGAATTTCATGCTCTAAATCTCTGCGTACTTAAAATACAGCTGATATCAAAGGTTCTGAGATTCATATTAACTGCAGAAAGCAGTATATCATCGTAACGGAAAGATCTGCAGCAATCTACCAACTTTAATCTAGATTGGCTAGATCAGTGTTTTTGTGTGCCCGAATTTCTCCACGGATCAGCTAAATCAGTGTTATTCTGTGCTTGAGTTGTTCCACGTATCAGCTCAGTGTTTTAGTGTGATTGTGCACCCGCGTGACCAGTGAGTGTGGGCTGAGCGGCTGAGGGCAGTGAGAGGAGAGGGTGGCGGCGGGGCGCGGGTAGGTTCGGGGGCCGGCAGGGTGGCACGCTCGGCCGCGGGGGCCGGGGGGGCGCAGCCCTCGGAGTCGCCGCCGGCCGTGGCGGCCGCGCGCGACCCAGCGCCCGACAACTCTCCCACGCCCGCATCCTGGTTAGTACACCCACCTACCTATATTCATTCTTTTACTGTATCATATCGACGGACCTTAGAGAGAGATCAGTGGGGCAGAGAGAGGATAGTGCTTGCCTCCTGGTCAGTATATATACTAATTTACTATCTGCAGACTTTAGAGACAAATCAGTGTCCTATTGGCTGTGCGACAAAGAGGGGAGAATGCCTGCTGTCCTGGTCAGTATACTTACTCATTTACCATCTGCAGGCCTCACAGACAAGTCTGTGTCTCATCTTCTGTGAGGAGGAGTGTAATGCACCATGTCAAGTAAAATTCAGAATCAGGCCGCTAACAATAGCACTCCTTATGTAGATGGCGATAAGGTTTAAATTTCCATATAACACCAACCGCCTCTTTTGATTTACCAAAAAAAACATTACCAAATTGCTTGTTTTATTTTATATTAAGAAGTTCGGTCATAAATATTTAAATGTCTTATCATCATTTTCTAAAGAATTTAATATTTCACTTTGTACAATAAAACCATAACCGAAAAGAGGTTTGTAAGTAGGACATTTTGAACTTTAAAGCAGTTTTTATAGGCCTGATACTTTATTTTTTCTGGACTTAAAAAAAGATTGATCAATAAAACACTGAATTATTTCAAAGACAAATACATGTTCAACTAGCAGTATTTAATTAAAGCATCTAAAATATTTTTAACCACTGGAGCGACCACGCGAAATAAATAAATTTGCCTCGACAGCTCGAGATTTCCAGAAGATAATTTTTTAAATTTTTCGCCAACATTAAAAAAATCTTACCCTCTTATTTTAACATTGAGAGATAAAAACTTATAGTGCTATACAGCCAATGAATTAACCTGTATTTTCCGTTTATCTCATATTTGTAGGATTTATAAAAAAATTGTAAATTTTTTAACTTTACGAATCCTGCGTGTTTGTTACTTTGAAACTCCTTGAGAGATACTTATTCAGGTCGACATAGAATATTTTTTTGATTTCTGTATGTTGTCTGTAGTATACTTGATAATGAAAGGTGCATATCTATGGAAAAAAGACGTAATTTGAACCATAAACAGCTGATCAGAAATTCTGCGTGAAAAAAATATTTAAAATTTTTTTTTTTAACATCACTAAAATACGAAGTTCGGATTTGCGACATCTATGGTCACAATAGATGAAGCATTTCAATGGCTTCGTTTTAAAATAAATGTCTGGCCATGGAAGTGAAACAATTACAATAAATGTTTTACGAATAGTAGGAAAATGTGGTCCAATTTTGGACCGCTACAAATCGCAGAAAAATAAAAGTGGTCCATTTTTCGACCATAATCGCTCCAGTGCCTAAGCAATCTAATTTTCTAACAAAAAGAAAACACAATTTTGATTTACTTAGTAGTGCATCAACTTAAACTTTGCAATCGTTCTATAAGCACCTCACGAAATTTTTTTTTTTTTTCAGAAATGCGAAAAACTCCGCGAATTTAATTAAGCTATAACCACGTCCAAATCAAAAATTGTATCACTTTTTAGATTTTCAATAAAACATGCAATTTTTGGACATTTTCCTGTATTTATTATTTTTTTTTTTTAACTTACGCCAGCTTATCTCTAAGGACACGTAAATATATAAGCACATTATCTGGTAGTCTATATATATAAAAATCAATTGCTGTTCGTTTGTCTCGCTAAAACGCAGGAGACGGCTGGGCCAATTTAGCTGATTTTGGTTTTAAAATATTTGTCGTAGTCCAGGGAAGGTTTAAACGGTGAGAAAATATGGAAAAATTGCGAGGAAGATAGTAAAAACAACAATTTTTCCAATATTAGTTTAAAAAACTGAATTTTCCTGGGTTAAATGTATGGAATGCGTGAGGGGGCAGGGGAACTCATGTAGGGGCTCGCGGGAGGGGGGGAGAGGAACCAGGGAGGGAAATTTGGGAGGGGGGTTTGTGGGACGGGGGAAGGGGAGGAGTGGAGTGGAGAGAGGGAAGGTGGAGGAGAAGGAGTGGGAACGCGAGAGGGGAAGGGGACGCGGGAGCGGAAGGGGAGGTAGAAGGGGAACGGGACGAATGGGAAAGGACACCCAGGGAGAAGCAATTTTTTTTTTAATGGCATAGCAACGCATGCCGGGTACCAGCTAGTACGCTATAATTTACAAAAACTTCAATTTGCAAATATCAAGTGTTATGATAAAAATAGAATCATAGTGAAAATTTTGCGGCAGCACACAAAGTGTTAACTATGAATTTGTGAACATTGTTAGCGCATATTTTGATAATTTTGATTGTTCTAGCAGTGTGAATTTACAAAAATGCAAAACTTCCATGTCTCAGTTGGTGCGCGGCAGACTAGTTGCACTTTATATATCAGGTGAAATTACCGAGTCAACTCATATAACAGTGCTCAAATGGCAAGCATTGGAAATAAATCAAAAATTAAACGGTGTGGATTATACAGTCAAACTTGGTTATAATGACCATTTTTTTTTTTGCATGAGCTCCACACAGGAGGCCCTGAGGAAAATAATTTCCCTCAGGGCCTATGTCATCTTTGGGGATGCTGTGTGGAGGGTCTTTTAAGGAAAGGAGGGGGAGGAGAGTTCTGGGAAGGAAAAGGGTTTAAGGGGTGGGTAGGAATCTGGGGTTCAGCGTGTCCAGGTCATCCGTCTCCAAGACTTAGACAAACCTAACCCCATGAACCCGGGCACCCCTGCTAAATCACCAAACGTAGCGAACCACTTGGGGTGACCTATGGCAGAGGTGTTGGTTATCCAATAAAGGTTCCCGGGGCGGTGGTACCATTCCCGCCTCCCAATTTAATTTTAACCATGAGGGGACTGACTAAATTTGCTCCTTATAACCGTTACTTGCTATATCCAAAATAGGTTTTTTGAAAGTCTGTGTACCTACCTACCTGCCACTACTATCAATATATTCGCAAAAGTATAGTATATTTCAAAATACCAGTAGGATTTTTTTTTTTAATATTAACTCCACACAGGAGGCCCTGAGGAAAATAAATTCCCTCAGGGCCTATGTCATCTGGGATGCTGTGTGGAGGGTCTTTTTGAGGAGAGGAAGGAATGAACATTGGTCTTGAAGAGACTCATGTTGTAGGAGGGAGGAAACACAGAAGCCGGCAAATCGGTTCATAGCCGAGCTGTTGAACTCGAGAACGAGTCGAAAAAACGACCCGTTCTCATGTGACATATGTCATCCGTGTACATATGTTGGGCGCGTGTTTGGCGTGTCTCCCGACTATGCACCGGTGCCAAAGGGATCAATGACGCTAGTTCCTCGGAGCATCTTCCATTGAAATACCGGTAGAACATGGATAGCATTCCCACCTGACGCAATTTGTAATCTTCTCTAACGTATTGGTGTACAACCATTTTACGGAGATCACAAAAAAAACATTAAAAAAATAAAAATCGTTTGCTAAATAAATGTTACCCTTTAGAGCAGATAATATTTTTTTGTAAGAAGCGATTACTTTGTGGTTATCATGGGTCTCTTCAAGACCCATGTTCATTCCTTCCTCTCCTCAAAAACACCCTCCACACAGCATCTTCAAAGATGACATAGGCCCTGAGGGAAATTATTTTCCTCAGGGCCTCCTGTGTGGAGTTAATGTAAAAAAATATTAAAAAGTTCAGGGGGCATTTTTACCATTTAGTGACATGCGTCAGATGGTTGCTGAACTGTCTGTAAGTGACGTTGAAAATATCGATGGTCAATGCGGAATCGTTAAGCAGTTGAGTCGCTCTGTTTATTGGCGGATTCTAATAGGCAGAAGTCCTCGCTTTCGGAGCTTAACCCGTCAAGTCTATTTGTTCAGTTTTCGGAACAACTCATACAGGTCTCATAGAAACCCTTGTATCTCCCTTACTATATTAGTGAGAGATATGATATAAAAGGTGTTAGAGAAAGAGAAAACACCACTTTTTATATTCAAATAATATAAAAGTTAACCACAAATGAAGTAAAATGAGTAAAACATAGTGTGAAACCAAAGTTTCGGATCTCAATTTCAAAAAAATTGATGAAACTTTGAGAATTTTTTAAAAATTAATTTTACCCTGGATGTTTTTTTTACATTTTTTTTTTTCACGGTATTCTGTGAAAAGTATTCCCCACGTTAAAACTAGTGTAAGAGTATTATAGAGTGTCTAATTTCTCTGTTCGGGAAACGACACGCCCCTGCATACAATAAGCATTGCAAATGGTTTAAAAATGTACTCCATAAACAATCGTTAAATTATTTTACAACTCTTTCCAAGGAAGAACGAGATCGGTAATGGATTACTCACGGCGTTATTAAAAGATCTACAGATGGCAGGGGAAATTCTTTTGATCAAGTCATGATTGCTGCATTACTTGTATCGGCGCACTGAACAGATTAACCAAAAGCAGCGTGTTGTGGGAGCTTCCATTCGCCTTAAGTAAGCTCAAATCTTTCTTACTCGTGGCAAAATTGATCAAATAATTATTTTTTTTAAATTGTTTCTCGAACAGCTAATTGATTTTTTTCACTTGTCTAAGGAACGGAAAAAGTCAAAAGGTCTTCCAAATCGATATGGATTACACGGCTAGTTGGAGTGACCAAAGTAAGGTCAATTTTTCCTTACTTCTGCTTTTTTTATATTAGCTCCACATAGGAGGCCCTGAGAAAAATAATCCTTCAGGGACTGTGTCGTCTTTGGGGATGCTGTGTGGAGGATCTTTTTAGGGAACGGAAGGAGAGAAAGTTCTGGGAAGGAAAAAGTATGAAGGGTGGGTAGGAATCTGGGGGTCAATGCGTCTAGGAGTGACGGTCGTATGAATCCATCCCAACAATTGCGGTGCAAGGAGATGCATCGAGAGTGCTGGAGAGGTCAATAGGTCTCAGAACCTCGACAAAACCTAGACAAACCTCATCCCGTGAACCCGGGCACCCTTACTAAATCACCAAATGTAGCGAACTAATGGCCGAATAAAACCCATACCCACCCATCTCTAAAATTAAATAAAATGAAAAACTTTATTAGAAATTCCTTTTTGTTATTTTGATGCTATCTAATATCAGTCATTACGAAATGACTCGGGTATTTGGTTCACTTCGTTGTGCCATGACTTCCTCGATCATCTCCGACTTCTTCTGCCTTGGATGCTCTGACCGGATGTTTGGTGTGGATGACAAAAGAGCCTCAGGTTTCTAGTTTGCGAACCTTACAAAGTGCATAATTTTACAGAAATAGACTGACATGTTGCACATCTAATTATGAAGGATTCTATTATTATTGGTTACAATGTCGGTAGGTTTTATTGACTCTTCTGTTAGCGGCCAGTGTGATGATAAATAAGACATCTGAGATATATCTTAGTTTTTAACCCCTAGAGTCCTATTTGCAATATATTTCTCTTAACCCTAGAAAGATAATCTTATTTTGATCTACGTCAATGATATGTCTATGTCTACGATAATGATATGTCTTAAAGACGTAGTGAAGTTTATAAGTGTATATTTGACATATTATCATACTTGAACAGGTAGTCGAATAATTAGTTTAGGGTTTTGTTCTCCAAATAAAACCAAAATAATTTTTAATTTTTATTTTAAATTATGAGTAAAACCTCAAATTGTAATATTTAATTAAATGAAGACAATATAAGCGAAACTCAATCGAAAATCTGGAACAGAAAAATCAGAAAAAGATATTGGCATCTCTGGAACTCGACCCCAGGACCTTTTGCTTTCCGGGCAAACGCGCCAACCACTGCGCCAAGGTGTCGATATCCAATTCGGTCATTTTTTAACTGTATCATACTTCGACTAAGAACCACCCACATTATCTTAATTTTCTTAATGCATATTTTATTGGCTGCTATCTTTATGTATGATTGCAAGATTCAAACCCGAACTAAATGCTATCCAGATAGTGTCTGGATAAATCTGTATCCATTTTATTTAATATGCGACATCTATTGACTTTTCTGCAAGTCTAGGATGAATATTTTATTTTAACTTTATGAGTAAAACCTCACATTGTAATATTTAATTAAATGAAGACAATATAAGCGAAACTCAATCGAAAATCTGGAAACAAAAAATCATAAAAAAATATTGCCACCTCTGGTACTCGAATCCAGGACCTTCAGCTTCGGCCTTTTACTCATAAAGTTAAAAATTAAAATTCATCCTAGACTTGCAGAAAAGTCAATAGATGTCGCGTATTAAAAATAAAATTGATGAAAATTTATCCAGACACCTTCTAGATTGCATTTAGTTCGGGTTTGAATCTTGGATTTAAATTTACAGACAGTCCTCGTAAAATCAATTTTCGGAAACGGATTTCCTCCTTGTGACTTTACCTCTTTTAAGACAGCATAATAGGGAATAAGAAATAATTAAATTTATAAGAAAGGAATATAAAATGAAAAATTACATAAAACAAAAATTATCGAAATTATAGAAGACAGGTTATATAAACAAGTCAACGGAATTATAAATATAAACAATAGAACTAACTAACTAACCATCAAGCCGTTTCTCCACAGGGGTAGGCAGAGAGGACAGACCGCCAAACAACTCGATCTTGGCACACACTCCTTGCCTCGTTCACATTCATACATCGTCTCATACATACTCTTCTATTATTCTGACTCTTGACATCGCCCGACTCAAGGATCTGATTCACTTGGTCGTGCCATGTCTTCCTTGGGCGTCCCCGACTTCGTTTACCAACATTTGCATCAGAGAAGTGTGACATTATGTGACAAGGGGTATGGGGGGGTCATTAGCTCTGTGACGTCACATGTAAAAATCTGAAATGGGTGCGGATCTTTTTTTTATGATTTTATTTGAACTAAAATTAAAATTCTGAAAAGAAACTTTCCCAAAAAATTTATTGATTTATTTTACTGCATGATTATATGATTTGAAATGAATGTTGTATAATACAATTTTTTTTTTGAAAATTTAACAAATCTGCCAATTACCTACGGTAAAACCTTATTGTACTAAAAATAAACTTTTTCTCAAAATTTAAAAATAGCTTTACTAGATAAAAGAATAGTCCTTCGAAATCAATATTTTTTTTTGTGGAAAAGAGTCAATAGTCTAAAATTTGATTCAAAAATGACATATTTCCGGTTTTTTCTGGTTATTCCCTCTTAAAGGCTATACTGAAAGTAACTTCCACTGGTGGAATGCTAGCCTGATATTTTGTGAAATAATATAATTTTGTCATAATATATGTTGGGCATAATGCAGCAGCAGGTAGTACTAATTCTACTCCTTTAGACAACTTTTTACAGATTGAATCAACAGAAAATCTTTCTGCATATGTAATTATGTATTTATTATTGAAATGGCGGCGTGCTGTGCAAACGACCCGACAATTGGCTGTGTGAATTATTCCATATGAATGGAGACACACTTCTCCGTCTGTACTGGCGAACGTTCCACATTACAATGTACCAGAGCCCCAAAAATTGCAGCACCAATAATAGAAAACTAGTAGGTGAAAACCAGCTTCCGCGGAGAAATTATAATTATATTAAAACTTTATTAGTTCTATTTCCATATTGTAGATGGCAGCACTTCCGTTTGTATCTAGTATGTAGAGCGAGTGTGTACGACAGACTTAAGCCTATTAATAATATGGATAGTTAATTAGTTCTATAGTTCTACAGTATACCTCGCATCAAAAAAAATATGTTTCTAATTTTATCTTTTATATATTTTGGATACCACCGCCCCGGTAGCCACTTATTGGATAACCGACACCCCGGCCGTAGGTCACCTCAAGTGGTTTGCTACATTTGGTGATTTAGCAGGGGTTCCCGGGTTCATGGGGTGAGGTTTTTCTAGGTCTTGGCGGTGGATGACTTTTATTTTTTTTTACGTTCACACAGGAAAATAATTTCTCTTAGGGACTATGTCACCTTTGAAGATGCTGTGGAGGGTCTTTTTGAGGAGAGGAAGGAATGAACATGGGTCTTGAAGAGACCCATGTTGTAGGAGGGACGAAACACAGAGGCCGGCAAATTGTTCCACGGCCGAGCAGTTGAGAAGAAAAAATGAGTCGTAGAAATGAACCTTCTCATGTGACAAATATCAACTGTGTACATTTGTTGGGCATGCGTTTGGCATGTTTCCCGACTATGCACTGCTGCCTAAGGGATCAATGACGCTAGTTTCTCAAAGCATCTTCCATTTTAATACCGGTGGAAAAAGGACAGCATACCTACCTGAGGCCTGTGCTCTAAATTTTGCAATCCGCTTGTTAAGATAAGAGAAACTATTAAGCGGACCGCCCGTTTCTACACAGTCAAGGTTTTTTTCAGTTATGTTGGAGCTCCAGACCAGAGGTGGCTGCCAAATTCAACATGTGACCCATTCTCATGTCACATGAGAATGGGTCGCTTCTTCGACTCGTTCTTGAATTCAACAGCTCGGCTGTGAAACGATTTGCCGGCCTCTGTATTTTCTCCCTCCTACAACGTGGGTCTCTTCAAGATCAATGTTCATTCCTTCCTATCCTCAAAAAGACCCTCCACGCAGCATCTCAGATGACATAGGCCCTAAGGGAAATTATTTTCCTCAAGGGCCTCCCGAGGGCCTCCTGAAAATCCTCCTGTTTCGTAAAAAAAAAAGTATTCACATTTATTTTTGTTTGTGGAAAGGAATTTTGCCGGCAATAGTGCCAGGTCACACTTTTCATATCATGAAACACACGTATTGTGTGCCCATCTCATTAGCATACCGGCCACATTTGAGTTAAATCTTAAATCTGAAATCCTTATAAAAATTGCCCAACATTTGCCACGCGACGCTGCCAAAGAATTATGCTGTAGTTTTTTTTTTACGCAAACGCTCATAATTAGAAAAAACCTTTTATGGACAGCCATTCGAACACTGTTACGAAAAACCTGACAGTATTTCAATAACTCCTATTCTAAGTAACCATCACGCCTTCACACTGTAGTGGTAGGCAGAGGTTCCATGCCAACTCGGAATGAAACCAACTCAGAACCATCTCAGATAAGTCATTTAGAGTGATAAAAAAATAATTTTAAATAAACTGATAACCCTAACCTAACTTAACCTATTTAACCAATTTTTTATTTATATTTTTTTATCACTCTAAATGACTTATCTGAGATGGTTCTGAGTTGGTTTCATTCCGAGTTGGCCGGTCACCGTAGGCAGAGAGGACAGACCGTCAAACACATCTTGACACACACTTCTTATCTCATTCACATTCATACATCGTCTCTTACTTACGTAACTCTGTGGTTGAGGGGCAAGGCTCCCAATCCTAAGGTCGTGGGATCGAATCCCGGCATGGGCAAATAATTTATTTTTTATTTTTATATTAGGCCCTACAGGAGGTCCCACAGGAGGCCCTGTGTAGAGCTAATATAAAAATATTTTCCTCGGGGTCTTGTTATCTTAGTGAAGCTGTGTGGAGGGTTTTCTTAAGGGAATGAAGAAGAGGAAGTTCTGGGAAGGAAGTCGGTATGAGGGTCAGGTAGGAATCTGGGGGTCAGTGTGTCCAGAAGTAACGGACTTATGAATCCATCCCTTCAACTGCAGTCCAAGGCGATGGGTCGAGGGATACCGGCTGGAGAGGTCAAAAGACCTCCTCAACCAGTCTTCCGATCCGGCCCGCCACGCAGCTGGTGGGCAGACACATCGGCCACCAAGACCCAGTCAAACCTCACCCATGAACCTGAACACCCCTGCAAAGTCACCAAACGTAGCGAACCACTTGGGGGGGACCTATGGCAGGGGTGTTTGTTATCCAATAAATGGTTCTCGGGGGGTGGCGGTACCCATACCCGCCACCCCGTGAACTTAATTTATTATTTGTGTTATTTCACATTCTTATTTCATTTCAATCATTAATTGAGCGGAAGATACCTTCAGTGTCGCCCTGGTGTAAGACCACCTTTCAGAATTGAAACGTTGCTTGAAATGGCTTTAGCCGTATTTGGTGACCAGATATGAATAGCCAGGTACTTTCCCACCTTCCTTTCCCCTCCCCACTATCTTCAACCTCACAGCGTACCCTATTTGGGAATGGCAAGTCTCACTGGCTCCAACTGGAACCCTTGTGACATTAAAAAAAAAATCTTCTATTATTCTGACTCTTGACATGGCCCGACTAAGTATCTGATTCACTTGATCGTTCCATGTCTTTCTCGGGCGTCCCCGACTTCTACCATTCTCATTTGCGTCATATATTCTCCTTTTTCGCTCTACATGCCCAAACCATCTGAGCATCCCACTCTTAACCATACTTATTATGCTAACATCACTTCGCCTTAGTTCTTAATTGTCCAAATGACCATTAGTAAATTTTACAGGAGGAGAAGGTTTTCTTTCATTATTTCAATGAAACATTATGATAGGTGTTTAAGATAAAGCTATTTCCTTAAAGGTAAAGGTCTCATTAGTTTAAATATTTCTTAGTTAAGTGATTAACTATCATTTTTAATTTTAAAGTGCATATTGAACAAAAACTAAAATGGTCATTTGGACAATTTTTTTTTTTTACATTAACTCCACACAGGAGGCCCTGAGGAAAATAATTTCCTTCAGGGCCTATGTCATCAGGTTGCTGTGTGGAGGTTCTTTTTGAGGAGAGGAATGAACATTGGTCTTGAAGAGACCCGTGTTGTAGGAGAGAGGAAACACAGAGGCCGGCAAATCGTTCCATAGCCGAGCTGTTGAACTCAAGAACGAGTCTGAAAAAAAACGACCCATTCTCATGTGACAAATGTCAACCGTGTACATATGTTTGGCGTGTCTCCCGACTATGCACCGGTGCCGAAGGAATCAATGATGCTAGTTCCTCAGAGCATCTTCCATTGAAATACTGGTAGAACAGGGATAGCATTCTCACGCCTGTGCTCTAAAGATTGCAATCCCTTTGTTAAGGTTGAATCTATCAAACGGACCGCCCGTTTCTGCACAGAGTCGAGGGTATTTTTCAAGTATTTTGGAGCTCCAGACCAGAGGTGGCTGCCAAATTCAACCGTGGGGCGCACTTGCGATTTGCACAGGGTTAGCAGTTGTGTAATATTAAAGTATCTGCGGGCCCTGTACAGTACGCCCAGTTTTTGAGAGGCTACCTTAACTCTGGCTTCGATGGAGCCCCCATACCTGAGCTGGTCACTTATAGTTACACCAAGCATATCAATTAAGAACTAAGGCGACGATCGGCCTTGCTTTCTTTGCGAATCTCCAAATTTCTCACACAATCATACATGGTTTTTTACCACATGTCATTATAAGCAGAAGGTGTTGTTTGTGTAATGATGGAGTGCTTAGCTAGGAGAGGAATTAAACCCACGACATCTGGGAGCTAGACACTTTATTCAACTCTACCACCAACCCGTATCTCTATTCAGTATGTTTGGCTTGAGTGTTTGATTTTCTAGTTTATTTTACAATAATCTTCAATCTATTTTTATCTCTTATGGCTTATTTACTATTTCCTATTAATTGAATTTCGTTTGCATTTATTATTAGTTTGAAAATGTAATGTGTATTTATTTATAATATTATTACGAATGTCTCTGGAAGTTGATTTAGAACATTATTTTATGTTTAGCGAGCATATACTAGTCCTAGCGAAAAATCGTAAGTAATGTCATTGTTTTAGTAACGTTCGGTTCTGTCTTTTTCGTTTTCAAACAAGACGCGTGAGAATTTAGTAGAGCCGCACACCGGAGCCACACGCCACATGCACGCAACATTTACGTCGCCACAATATGCATCATTTTTGCTTGGAGTAAAAGTGTCGCGTACACGCACACCGGACGCACAGTTGTGGCTTATACAAAATGTCAACGTTATTGGTTGCACCCGTTTAATCAAGATTCTGCAATTTACGGTAATTTCAAAATTTCGCAAGAGTTACAGTTCGACGAAGAAAAGTTTCATTTATCCCTTATTACCCCTTTCATTGAATTTTGGTCCAGATGATTTCTGTAATACGTCTATTGCTATAATCAGTGAATCCATGGTTATATAATATAGGTTTTCTTCAACCTCTGCAATAAACTCCACACAAAATTCAATATTGTCTTTCATTTTTGCAAACCACTGCACCACAAAAAACGAACGCGTTCGATCTTGAATACATGTGGCGCGGCCAACGTCTCGCCACAAACTGCACCCGCTACAAACGTGTCCTTGGTGTGCGTGCTTGCGCGCAAATACAGGGGAGCGTTAAATGTGTCGCGTTACAAATGTGGCGCCACAGTTATCGTAACACAAATGTATGTCTGGTGTGCGGCCTCGCTTAGAGGATGAACGTCGATGCCGTCCGTCCGAGCTCTTGCTGGGCTCTGGCATAGTGAAATTTGCATTGTATTGGTATTTTTTGATTAATGAAATGGTTTTTAGATCATAACGACATTTCCATCATGAGCCATGGATCTTTGAATATCCATTTAACTGTCACTCAAAACAAAAAACAATATTTTGTTTTGTGTTGAATCTATCAAGGTAGATATTTCGATCGTCCATTTGAGTACCCTCTATCTGGTACAATACTCTGATTACTCATAAGCATCACAAAATCAATTATAATGCAGAAAAACTTGTAGTGAATTAAGCAAAATATTGATGGGGTCACTAGTAGGATTTTTCAAAATGTCATACTAATGTACTGGAGTGTTGTGTCTCCCAGTTTTATTTTTAGCATAATATTTTGTTCATGGTGAGCATTCGAATTTTGCTTTCCTCATTATTTCAAAACCAAATATTTGGAGATGTCTGACTAATCAACTGGAGGATCGTTATACTATAAAGAAGAGAGTTCCTGTGTGGGTTTGTTTTTTAAACAAATCAGGATTGATGTAATTTGGCACAAAACATTTTCTAAATGGGAGGAAGGTCACTTTTCAAGGTCACCGAGATTTTTAAAAACTACCTCTACCTCCTCTTTTCACCCCTTAAAGCAGAATTTTGATGATTAACCAATGAGATTGTCTCCTTCAATGAAATTTGATGTTATTTACAAATATTTAATTTCTCAATTTGGGATATTCTCAATTGGGAATTTCTCAGGTATGGATACCGCCACCCCGGAAAGCATTTATTGGATAGCCAACACCCCTGCCATCGGTCACCTCAGGTGGTTCGCTATGTTTCGTGACTTAGCAGGAGTGCCCAGGTTCATGGAGTGAAGGTTTGTCCAGGTCTTGGTGGCACATCCATTTGCCTACCTACTGCATGGCGGGTCGGATCGGAAGACTGGTTGATGGAGACTTTTACCTCTTCATCTGGACTATCTCGAACCATCGCCTTGTACCATAGTGGGAGGAATGGATTCATACGTCTATCACTCCTGGTTACATTGACTCCCAGATTCCTACTCACCCCTTTTACCTTTTTCCTTTTCAGAACTTCCTCTCCTTCCTTTTCCTAAAAAGACCCTCCACACAACATCCTCTAAGATGACACAATCCCTGAGGGATATTGTTTTCCTCAAAGCCTCCTATGTGGAGCTAATGTGAAAAAAAAAATTACTGTTTTCTTAATAAAACATTAAAAAAATTCCCAATTTTGAGGAATTTACATTAGATCGGGGAATGTTCTTAGGAGCGCATCACTACTGGGACCACTAGATTGTACATCCGAAACTGGATGCAATCCTCATATTTTGCATATATATATCTCGACATTTTATTTTGAAGAGTTTTATTTCACATGTTCATTTGTTACTTAACTTTTGTTTATCTGCTACCGGTTTTGACACATCCATGTCTTTCACTAACAATCTTAAAACAAGCTTGTACAAATGTGCATGCGAAATAAAACTTTAAAACAAAATGTATGGAAATTGTTACATACGAAATACAAAAAATATATGTATCTCGGGCGCCTGCACCACGGGTAAACACCTACTACTCATTAGTTAACTGATGAAATTTAAAACTTAAATTATTTTACTCCGAGACATGTGACAGAATTTTAGTATTGCGAATACCATTCATATGTAAATGATTATATTTGTATTGTTTGAGATCACATTTTGCGTTGAAAATCTTTCTAAACTGGTGACCGTTATGCATTATGCATGTTTCTACAATAAGATGTTGCAATATTTTTATTATTTACAAGTAGAAATGCAAAACGATGAAT
Organism: Glyphotaelius pellucidus; assembly: GCA_936435175.1. NCBI lineage: Eukaryota > Metazoa > Arthropoda > Insecta > Trichoptera > Limnephilidae > Glyphotaelius > Glyphotaelius pellucidus. The sequence goes on from OW386561.1 coordinate 13,366,891, forward strand.
TCAGTAGTCGCTGGTAAAAAGTTGTCCAAAGTAGCGAGCGAGGCTTGCAGTTCGTAGTAGAGTGCTGATGCCAGTCCTGGTTCATGGCAATGAGGCTTGGAACTGACTGAAGAAGGATGAAAGTAAACTGAAAGCTGTTAAAAAGGAATCCCTTAGGCGTATGTGTGATAAAACTAAGTACGACTTAATTACAAATGTGGGGATCAAAGATTGCAAGCATAATGAGCAAGATTAAGAAAGGGGATGCTTGTAGTTTTGAACGGTGGCCTGAGAGTGAAACCAAATCAGAGTTAAACCAACTAAGAACCACATCAGAAAAGTCATTAAGAGTGATGAAAAAAATATATAACAAATTGGTTAAATATTATTATAAATACGAGTTAGAAAAATAAGTTAGATTAGGGTTACGGATTATTTTAAAATTATTTTTTTCATAGCTTTTAATGACTTTTTAAAAAGGTGTTGAATTGACTTTATTCTCAGTTGGCATGGAACCGTTTTGAACATGAAGAATAAGTGATGTAAAAATAATTAATAAAAAATTCCCAAAGCTTCGTAATTTTTTTTCAAATTGCAGTCATAAACTTTGGTTTCATAAAGGTGTACATTTTAATTATTTTGAGGTTAACTTTAAGATTTTTATATAGAGCATGGTGTTTACTCGTTCTAATACCATTTATATCAGTGGTTCTCAACGTGGGCGATAACGCCCCCTTTTGGGCGTTTGAGACCTTCATGGGGGCGGTAGGAGACCCAGAGAAAATTGGGGGACGTTGAGATGGCTCAGGGGGGCGTTGGCAGGTAAAAAACACGGCCTAAAAAGATAAAAAACACGCTAATCACATACTAATAAAGCAAAGTTAACTTATAATATTGATTAATTTTTGTTATTGTGTGTATTGTAATCATTTTTACCACATGTGCGAAAATTAACCTTTTTCGATAGTTCGGGAAGTGGATGAAAATTGAACTAAAAGTTTTATTCAGATCTACATTAAATTGGATAATATGAATTTTTTTATTGGAATTAAAAAAGTTAAAACTTCCGAATTCACATGAAATGTCTCATATAAATACAGGTGAAGTTAATAAAAGGATTGTTTGTAGCTATTAAATTATAACAAGTTTTTTTTATTAAATAATGGAATTTTTGCAATCCTGCAAGAATTGACAGTATTATCTGTTACACGTCTCCAACCTACATAAAGGCACTGATTGATCATTTTATTCCCCCCCCCCCCCGTTGTGGCAAGTAAAATCGTGATAATAGCTGCTCCAGATTCACAACAACAGATGCTATGTAAAAGCAGTTGGGGGGTGCTACAAAAAAAATATTCTCAAAGGGGGCGGTGGGCAAAAAAAGATTGAGAATCTATGATTTAGATCATATTTGTAAGCGTGATAGTAAGGGAGGCAATGATTTCTATGAGACCTCTGTGAGTTTTTCCGAAAAGCGAACAAATTAGCCTGAGGGGTTATGGGTTACTCCTAGGCCCCAGAAAGGCCAATCGGTCGTCTGCCAGATGTGCCGCATTCCCAGCATAGTTCCATTACATCGCAAAAAATAAAATAAAAACATGAACACAATCACATCAGACAGCATAATGTTGAACGTGGATAGCACCCATATGCCTCCAGCGGATGGACGATATCCACCGATTTATTAATATGACCACCCATAATTTATGGAATTACGCATAATAACCTTATCAGGTACACAGCGCATACTCTTCAGACCCCAGGACACCCAAACTCGGTGTTTGCTTGCAATTATTCAATAATATTATTAATATCTCTTTTTATCTACGGTGCTAATCCTGCCAGCGGCCTTTTTATATTTTAATTTACGGCCTGGGAGGAGAATCGATGTTTCGTGTCATATCACTATCTGCCTGTATTTTTGGGTTATTTACAATCACGGTTATCAGATACTGTATTTTTTTTAGGTTGGACTTTTCTATAAATAGTCCAAGACTTTTTGTTTGTTAACATCATGTAATTACCAGAGTGGTGGTTACTCTCAGTATCTCAGGAGTATGTCATTTTTGGGGATGCATTTTTAAAATTTTTATTAGCGACTATATAAAATAATTGTACATACAAAATATAATGATGAATTTAATGTTAAATATTGTATTTCTTAGTCCTCCTCACTAGGGGGTCCTGTGCCGAGGCGGACTAAAATTATTTAAAGATATTTCATTTGTATTCTATGTCGTTTTTAGTGTCTCCATTAGGGTTTTTTCATTGATCTCTTTCAGCCATATTTTTATTCTTGATTTGTATACATTAGAATTTTTTATTAGTTTTATGTCTTGGGGAAGGATGTTATGAAGTTTAGTTGCAAAGTATGTGTAGTTTCTTTGTCCGAATGTGGTTTTGTAACTTGGAATGTTTTTTATATCATTTTTATTCGACCTAGTGTTATGCATGCACGGTCTAGTGGAGGATTCAGTATTTTTGAAAAGCTTTGCTGTATAATATATTTCTTTTTAGGTTAGATTTATCTATAAATAGGCCAAGACTTTTTGTTTATTAATTGTAATTACCAGAGTGGTGGTCACTCTCAGTATATTGTCTCTCATCATCTCAGGAGTATGTTATCTTTGGGGATGGTGTATACTGTATTTCTTTTTAGGTTGGACTTGTCTATAAATAGTTGAAGAATGTTTGTTTGTTGTCATCATTGTAATTACCAGAGGGGTGGTTACTCTCAGTCTCTCATTATCTCAGGAGTATTTTATCTTTAGGGATGCTTTGTGGTGGCAAGATTTTATTTTTATATATGAATATCGCACAAGAGTCCCAACTGCTCCCGTCTGGAGCCAGTGAGACTATGGCATCCTCAGTTGGAGTATGTTGTCAGGCTGAAGGTAGTGGGGAGGGGAAGGAAATATGGAAGAAGGTGAAAAAGTACCTGGCTGTTCAGATCTGGTCACCAAACACGGCTAAAGCCATTTCAAGCAACGTTTCAATTCTAGACTAGGGCGATACAGTGAGTATCTTCCACTAGATAAGAGTGAACCTGGGTCTTGAAGAGACCTGTGGTATAAGAAAAAGAAATCATTCCATCCTGGTGGACAAAATAATATTTACATTTCACAATGGTAGATACTCTTTTCACATTCAAAATTTTGTTTGAAATGGCTTAAGCGATGTTTAGTGATCAAATCTGAGAGGCCAGCTGTTTCCCAACCTTCCTCTCCTTTCCATCTCCTTCCTCTTCTCGCTCTCTTCAGTCTAACAACATACCCTAATTAGGGATGCTATTATCCCACTAACTCTGGTTACTATGTATTGGAATTCTTGTGCGTTGTTCACTTTTTTAAAGTATCAAAGATATTTACATTAGGGAAGCCCCCAACTGTGCATCACACATGTGTAATTGTTTTTTTTTACATTTTTGTTACAGTTTTTTTTACATTTAAAATTATGAATAAAATCCCGCTTGTGTTACCATTAGGTAATGCAATAATTAAATTCATAGTCCCTACCCTACTCATGAAAATAGATAGATAGACTCGGTAGGTGGTACTTATCAATTTTTGTTACATCAGTGATTCACACGGCATTAATTATTATTATGGTATTATTTTTAGAAATGCTATTATTAATTTTCGTTTATGTGCTTTGCAAATAAAACATAATTATTCGTATTCAGACGAACCTGTGAAATTCCGATGGTCAGAAAAATTACTCTTAACATTTTCTTAAAATTTTATTAACACCGCCCTGTCTAAGCAATTTAATCATCTGTGGTCTACGTCAACACAGTAGCGCAACGATCTCTCTTTGGAATTTTGGGACGTGATCGATGTGTGTTTTGATCGGTGTGTGTTTTGATTGATGTGTATTTTGATCGACTTGGGTTTTGATTGATTTCGGTTATGATCGACATGGGTAGTGATCGATGCGGATCGTGATCAACATGGGTCGTGATTGAAGTGAGTCATGATCGAAGTGGGTAGTGATCGATGTAGGTCGTGATCAACATGGGTCGTGATTTATTTATTTGTAAGAGACAAACAGCCTATACATCAAAAAAAGGTCTCCTATGTTAGAGCTACTTGGAGATGGAGTTTTATTACATCTTAAAATTAATTTTAGGTGAGGAGGAGAAGAAGAGGAAAATAGGATAAGGATGGGAGATGCTCCCGATACATTCCACACTCTTTGTATTAATTTTCAACTGTACGCTTTACCTTTATTCGGTATTTCTGAAGGGTATTGTTAAAAATGTCTATATTGAAAAATTTTGTATTGTATTGCGCGCGTATAGGGGGAATTTTTTCTAATGTTGGTAGTGATCGACGTGGGACGTGACCGACATGGTTCGTGATCGATCTGGGTAATGATCGATGTCGGTCGAGAACTGCGTGGGCAGTGATCGACATGGGTCGTGATCGATGTGGGCAGTGATCGACGTTGGGCGTGATCGACGTGGGTTGTGATTTAAGATCCTCGTAATCTACGTGGGTTGTGATCGACGTGGGTAGTGATCGACATGGATCGTGATCTATGTAGAAAATGATCGACGTTGGTCATGATCGACATGGGTATTGATCGATGTGGGTAATGATCGACGTGGGTCTTGACCGACCTGGGTGGTGATTTGGGTTGTGATTGATGTTGTTTGTGAGCATGTAAAATGATTGATCGACCCAGACTAGTACAGATCACTGGGATTTGCTCTTCAGTACTGCTTCCTTTATGTTGATAAAACATTTATAACTTTTACTTGTACACAATTTTTGTTGCGTAATTGTTTCGTCCTTCGCTAAAATTTATGTTAAATATATTTTCTAGTTTTATTGGTGAAAGTGTCCGTCGTCTAAAACTAGATCTTGTTCATGGCACGTTCAGTGCACGGGTAAATGCATGAAAATTTATTGTTTATGTTTAAATCGCCCACATTATAAAAGTTTATATAGCCAAAGCCCACATCATTGTCAATGTGCTATAATATAATCAATTTCAAATAACTTCTGTTACTGTATGTGTCAGGAATTTTTGAATAACGTTGGTATTTGTGTTTTTTCTGAGAAAATCAATAGGTTTTCCAATGAGGTATATTAATCGTCATTTTGTCATTGGAGAACCCATTATTTCTTAAATACCACACAAAAATATGGCAAACCGATTATTGGGGTAAATTATGAAGCTAAAGGGAGTGCGAAGGAGAAGAAGAAGGTTGGAAAATATCTGGCTATTCAGTTCTGGTCATCAATCTGCCACACTTTAGTTGTATAGTTCCCCTTGCTCAGGCAGTTAAAATTCTTCAACATTTGACAATGGAGAATATTGATTTTTTCACATTGATTGATTTTTGGGGTATTATGCCATGTTGCGCTACCTCCTTTTTTAGCCAACGTTTCTGACAGTGTAACTGTGTTCATCGTCAGGGCAAATGTGAATATTTATGTGGACACATCTGCCTGATGATGGACACTGAAACGCTGTCCGAAACTTTGGCTAAAGAAGGAGATAGCGCAACTCGGCATAATACCCCAAAAATAAATCGCTATAATAGAGAATATTTTATATTAAATTATTTTCATCCGCCAACACAGTGTACAGTGTGACAAATAAATGTACAGAAAAATGGAGGGCGCTGTGATAATTTTAATTTCTTTAAATGACAACATCAAAATGGTTCAAAAGTAAAAGAAGGTAACTTTAAAAAAATGGTCTAGGTGCTTTTTTCACGGAGACGATTCTACATCATATTCTAAGGTAGGTAATTTAATATTCTAACTTGCTATTATGTTCTTGTTTAAATGTTATTATTTTTTTAAGTGATATGTTTATAAGATGTAAAATTTAAATTAAAAATATGTAGAAGAGACGCGTACTTTGAGAATAGAAAAAAGTATTTAAATGAGTTTTGATTTTGATGATTTGTCGACATAAACGAGCGTAATGATTACATTCGACAGTTGACTTCGACTATAATATCGCCAGCATACTGGGGGCGTTCGCTCCCAGGATAAGCTTAGGGACATGTTGGTAAAAGACATCACAGTAATAGTAGTCTCACGTGAGCGCTGTACTCTCTAATATATGGTGAAACCAAAGATATTTAAATATAAGAGATGTGCTATCGGCAGTTTTTACTGGGTGGGTATGTGCTTCCTGGTTTTGCCGATATTGTTAACCAATACTACTGCACGTCTTCAAAAAATCAACTAAATTCCGTATTCAAACTAGGTCCATCAGACCGTAGTCCGACGACAGTCGGGCGGCCATCATAGCATATCTCTTGTATTTCTATATCTTTGGATGAAACAGGCTAAACTCACATATCGATTGTCCTGCGGATCGCTAAGTTTAAGCCACAGTTCATGTTGAATAAATTAAGAACACTTATTCATTGATTGTTGACAATCTGCAGTCACGCTCAGGAACGATGACAAGTTATTGACATAAGTTAAAAGCATGTTCTAAAGTATGGTATTAACATGTTTGTTATTTATTTGTTTCTAGGTGGGCGGCTTGGTCCACCATGGGGTGCTTTGGGTCCCCTGGGGGCAAAGGTGGGGGGGACACTTCGGAGGGGGATGATCTCAAATCGCAGAAGAGGAGGAGCGACGCCATCACCAGGCAGCTGCAGAAGGATAAACAGGTCGGTGCTGACATGCTTCATAGCTGTCTGATCAGATTTTATTTAAAGAAAAGCAAACATTCCCGGATCACAAATAACCCGACAATATTAAATTCTTAGGGCCCATTTGTACATTACAAAACGCACAGCGACTGAGACTGCACCGGATGCGGTTTAGTGAGGCTGACATCTTTCAAGGAAGAGAGAACCCTGGCAGATGAACAGTCGGGTCCACAGCAAAGTGCTTGTTTTACACCGAAGTCTGCCACCAGGTTCGCCACGACTCTTCAGGGAGAATCGTGACTAATTTCAATTCAATTTATTATTTTAAAAACATTACAAAATTGTTCATTTTAGTGCGTTTTTAAATATATTTTTAACCACTGGAGCGACAGAGCTATTTAAAACTTTTTTCTCCGATTGCTCGACATATTTTGGTGATCATTTTGAATATTTTCCGCCAAAAATTAAAAAAATTCATACCTTCGAATTTTAATATGGAGACGTACAAACTGATTATAGTTCTATATAGCCAATGAATTCATCTATGTTTTGTGGATTATCACATATTTGTAGGATTTATAAAAAAAATATTATAAAATCGTAGACTTCTACTTAATTACTTACAAATAAGGAAAATTTGCCAAAATTGGCAGCAAAGCAATCCGAGGTATTTTAAATAGTGCCGTATTGTGGCAAAAAGGAGTGGAAGGTCTTTTTGTGGAAAGGAAGGAGTAAGCCTGGGTCTTAAAGAGACTCATGTTGTAGGAGGTAGGAAACACAGAGGCTGGAAAATCGTTCCACAGCCGAGCTGTTGAACTCAGCCGAGCTGTTGTAGAAGCGACCTGTTTGTTGTTTGACAAATGTCAGCCATGTATAAATGTTGAGGGCGTATTTGTTGTGTTTCCTGACTGTGCACCGGGACCGAAGAAATCAATGACGCAAGTTCCTCAGAGCATCTTTCATTGAAATATCGGTAGAAAAAGACAGCATTCCCACCCGACATCTGTGCTCTAAAGATTGCAATCCGTTTGTTAATTTAGTAGAATCTATCAAACGGTTTTTTCAGGTATTTTGGGGCTCCAGACCACAGGAATGAATGCCTTCCAAGATAGCCGAATTTTTAAACCATCCGCAATTCAGTCTGAAGAAATTTGAAGTAATCTTTGGCCTTCCATCTAAAATAACGTGGATGTGAGATGGTTAGCCGTTGCTATCGAAATCATTTTGCTTGAAATTGAAAGTTACTATTCACACCCTTTTCATATTTTCTGAGGTCTGCTGTCTCACATACATTGCCCGAATGCCCAATAAGAATCAATGGCCTTATTTTCTTCAACTGTGTTAATTTCATCTATGTTCGAATCAAGAATCTACAAATGAATAATTTTCTGACTGAGCTTTCATCTATGTTCGAATCGAGAATCTACAAATGAATAATTTTCTGACTGAGCTTGGTTTTTCGTTTGTCTCTTCCAGTTGTACCGGGCGACCCACCGGCTGCTCCTCCTGGGCGCAGGAGAGTCGGGCAAGTCCACTATCGTGAAGCAGATGCGCATCCTTCACGTCAACGGCTTCTCGGAGAAAGAGCGCCGCGAGAAGATCGAGGACATCAAGAAGAACATCAGGGACGCCATACTTGTAAGTCGGAATTAAATCTAGATAATTGAAACAGTTATACCAGGCGACGTACCGATTCTATGCTGGACACCGGAGAGTCAGTTAACTCCCGCTGGAGTTGCAATATTTTCTGCGAATCAATTTGTGGCCTGTAATCAATCATTTAAAATTTATTTCAAGTTGACACAACTGATCCCTCAGTTGGTAAAGATTGGAATATGGTAAAGGACTGACGGATCTTTGCTTTCTGATATTCTTGTTGATGAGAATCGTTCTTATGGCCTTGAGGTATACCAGTTGTATTCACTGCACAATCACACAAGAGATTCAAACTTATACCACCGAGGGAGTACCAGCTGGTCACTGCCCAGATTTATTAATTGAGTCAATATTAAATTCACTGAGAGATCACCATAGGAGTTGATCATTGCACGGGCTCCTTTCCTCTCAGAGGGACCATACTATTTTAGACGGTCAAAATATTTCCACTTTTCAATAAAATCCAAATAAATGGAATATTTCAGAATATATCGGAAAACTAAGAACTCTTTTTGAAAGATGACAAAATACACTTCAAATTTTATAAATCAAAATAAAATTTTGCAAACATAAAAATTTTTAAAAATAGCTCACCTTACGTTTTTTTCTAATTAAAATTACTGATAACAAAAAAAAAATAAAAACACTTTATTATAAAAGTTATTATCACCTCAGTTTTTTGTCGTTAAAAAATTTCCAAAGTTTCTTCAAAATGCGATTCGAAACTTTGGTTTCATAAAGGTGTACATTTTACTTCTTTTGTGGTTAGTTTTTGTATTTGAATATAAAACATGGTCTCTTCTCTTTCTAAGACTGTTTATATCGTATTTCTCACTATGATAATAGGGGAGATACAACGATTTATATGAGACCTCTATGACCGAAAACCAAAGGGTTAATAGAGTGATTGTTCCACGATTTATTGTAGACAATGTTGTAGGTAAATTGGCCACACACTGTCAGATAGGGATATTTACATGGACAGTAGGTTGCCTCAACACCACCAATGTGAAAACGTGAAGCAGATGATTTAGCTCTATCACATTTTGTTTGTTTGGTGACTGATTTTTTGGTTTGAACCTGTTGCAGACAATAACGGGAGCCATGAGTACGCTGGCCCCGCCCATCCCTCTGGAGAAAGCGGAGAACCGGGTTCGCGTGGATTACATCCAGGACGTGGCGTCCGGGCCGGACTTTGACTACCCAGCGGAGTTCTATGACCACACGGAGGCACTGTGGCGTGACCGGGGGGTGCGCGCCACCTTTGACCGCTCCAACGAGTACCAGCTGATAGATTGCGCCAAATAGTGAGTTGATATCTTCAAACATATTATAAATATCATATCTTCAAATAGACAAGTGATGAAAAAGAAAAAAACACTTGTCTAAACAAACCTAATCTATTATTTTTTCTGTTTTATTTTTTTTCACCCAGAGGGCTTTAACATAAACATAGGTAGCATGAGAAATAATTTAGAAAATGAGAAAGAAATAATAAAAATAAAATTACAGTAGATGCATACATGAAATAAAAATAAAATAAACAAAAATTTTTAAAATACAGTTTACAGATAGGTTAACAAAGAGACAACCGAAAGTTTTTTATTGTTGTGTTTTTTTAAATTTTTTATGTGAATACCGAACAAGAGTCCCAACTGCCCCCATCTGGAGCCATTGAGACTATGACATTCCCAATTGGGGTATGTTGTGAGGCTGAAGGTAGTGAGGAGGGGAAGGAGATGGGAAGTGCCTGGCTATGGCTATTCAGATCTGGTCACCAAACACGGTTATTTCAAAGCTATTACAAAGCCATTTCAAGCAGCGTTTCAATTCTGAATGGTGGTCTTGCACCAGGGCGATACTGAGAGTATCTTCCACTCTTGAACGTGCCTCAAATATACTATATATTATTTTAAATGATTTAATTGTGAAATAACACAAAATAATCAAATAAAATTTATTTGCCAAAATCTGGGATTCGATCCCGCGACCTTCGGATTGCGAGTCAAGAGCCTTTCCTTTTGTAACTGTTTTTTTTTATCCCATACATACTCCATTTTTTGCTACTTTGCCGCCAGTTTTAGCGTGAATTTTTTTTGAAGTGAAAATTTCTTTAGCACTATTGTGATTTGAAACTCGATGAAACGAAAAATAGCGACACTAAAAGGAGGCACACATTCATAAAGCAAGTGAATTTTATGCCACTTCCACACCAAAACCAACTCCAAAATGGCAGACATCGAACAGCTGATTCGGCGCTGTATCTTATCAGTTGCCTGCAATTGTGCAGGCGATGCTTCGGTTTTCATAATATTGATTTCGATTCGTAAAGCTAAAAAAATTACAAATTTAAACAATTTTTATCCCCTACAATAATATTTTTTACCACTCTCCCTTAATAATATTGCACAGACTGATGTGTTGGCCAAACCGTCCAAACGTTTGCAATTTAAAAAGAAACGGAAGTTGGCCCCAGTGTAGCCGTACCATTAATGTCAAATTAAAAAATTCGCCGAAAATCAAAGTGTTGCAATATATTTTTTAAAAAATCAGTGTGGAATTTCACAAAATTAATTGAATATTGTCGGAGACGGAAAATTTTCATGTAGTGACGTCACGAGCCCAAAAATCGGATTTATTTAATTAAAAATAAAAAAACTATAAATTTCAAAATTTTTAGTAACATTTTCGTAATCTTCGTAGAAAAATCTATCCATACGATTTTTTCCAAGTCATTATGAAATCCATGCAAGTGGCCTATTATCTATAGGTTCTTCTTGTCTATAGAGTCAACCTGCCAATGGTTCTTCCATTTATTGTGACGAGTAGAGGTATATTGCCCCTGAACAAAATCAAAACATTATGAATGAAACTTTTATTTTTTTTACAATGTGTAAGAAATATAGTAATAAAACATTGTGTATTTATATTTTGACGATTGTCTTTTTGCAGCTTCCTAGACCAAGTTCACGTGATAAAGCAGCCAAATTACACGCCCACTGAGCAGGACATTCTCCGTTGCAGAGTTTTGACCTCGGGCATATTTGAGACGCAGTTCGTTGTAGACAAAGTTAACTTTCAGTAAGTATTATGCTATACATACCGTTTTTTTGTACAACAGGTGAACCTTCCTCACTTCCACAAAGTCAGTTGACCAAGACAGGTTGTTATTGTCAATTCCTAGTCTTGATTGCAATCTTTTTTCTTATACATGATGACAAAACTGTCTTTTTACAAACATGTGTTTGAATTTCGATTTTGTTTTCTTTCCGAATGAATGTATGAATAAAGTGGAAATTAATCCACTTCCAGACATCCGATCGAGCTGAAACTCTGAGTTGGGTAAAGTTGTCGACTCCAGTTGCGGGGTGGGAAGGTTCAATCCTCAGTCAAACAAAAAAATTTGGTTTTAAAATAAATTTAAAATAGATATATTGTATAAAAAATTTGGTTTATTCTTGTCATATTCTTTGAATAATTTATTATCACAATGTAGTAAAACATTAAATATTGGCATAAGGAACTATCGGAAAAATAACTTTTATATTTATTTATTTATTTTACACACTTAAAAAATATAAGACAAAAAGTCCCGATAAATTACATTTTAGCAGTTTGTCTAACGGGTTCTTTACATTAAAAATCTTATTATAGTGAGTTAATAGTTATATTTTTACAATTATATAAAATAAAAATTTAAAAAATTTTACAGAAATATAGAGAAAAGAAAAATGGTGAAAACATAAATAACAAAAATATAGAGAAAAAAAAAATTATGAAAACATAAATAAACAATTTTAAATTAAAAATTAGAAAACCTAAATAACAGAAATATAGAAAAGAAATAGAGAAAAGAAAAATTATGAAAACATAAATAAACAATATTAGTATAATAAAGAAATTGTCATAGAAGTTTCTAAAAAACCTTACCCATATCATGAAGTTGTACTGTAGAAGTCGCCGAAAACTTCCCAAAACATGGTCATCCTCAGCACAGGATCTCATAACATCTGTTTTTTATAAATGTAAAAGTTAAAATATAGTAACTAAATTTAAATTATCTTTCTAGTACGTATTTAAGATGTGCTGTTGTATCCTTCCAGTATGTTTGACGTGGGAGGGCAGAGGGACGAGCGGCGCAAGTGGATACAGTGTTTCAACGATGTGACAGCCATCATCTTCGTGACGGCGTGCTCCTCGTACAACATGGTGCTGCGGGAGGACCCCACGCAGAACCGTCTCAGGGAGTCGCTGGAACTCTTCAAGAGCATCTGGAATAACAGGTCAATATCATTTCCAGTATGTTGGTCATGGGAAGGCAGAGGATACAGGGGTAGTAGCCACGTTGTTAATATAAGAAATAGCGTAATGGCCTGAAAAAAACCCTTGACTGTACAGAAACGGGCAGTCCATCTGATAGATTTCCCTATCTTAACAAGCGGATTGCAATCTTTAGGGCACAGGCGTCAGATAGTTATGCTGTCCTTGTTCTACCGGTATTACTAATGGAAGATGCTCTGAGGAACTAGCATCATTGATTCCTTCGGCACCGGTGCAAAGGCGGAAAACACGCCAAACATGTGCTCAACATATGGTTGACATTTGTCACATGAGAACAGGTCGCTTCTACGATTCGTTCTTGAGTTTGACAGCGCGCCTGGCAACAATTTGCCAGCCTCTGGGTTTTCCTTCCTCCTACAACAGACATGGGCAACTGCCGGCCCGCGGGCTGGATCCGGCCCGCCGAGCTATTTTGTCCGGCCCTGATTGATAGTCTCGTAATTCAAGTACAAGGCCAATATTCCCATTAAATTTTGTAATCAGTATGTAATATTAGTATTATGTCTATCATTATTTAAATAAAAAATGTATAGATAAGAAATAGCAACGCAATTTATTTAATTTAATATTTTTTTACTTGTTCAATAATTTGGTCCGGCCTTTGACTCGCGGAAAGAATGAAATTTGGCCCCAGACCTAGGAAAGGTTGCCCGTGCCTGTCCTACAACATCTGTCTCTTCAAGACCCAAGTTAACTCCTTCCTCTCCTCCTAAAAGACTCTCCACGGCATCTTCAAAGATTGCACCTTTCCCTGACGGAAATTATTTTCCTCAGGGTATCCTGTGTGGAATTCCCCTCCTCAGGGAGGAGGGGAATCTTCTATTTTTCTTAAAATGTGAAAAACTGATTGATGAGTTAGGATATGATGCAGAAATTTCACAATATAAAGAACCTCGTGGGGAGTAAATAAGATGGTTGATGTTTAGAAAAAGATTGCCATGATTTTGAGATCATCTGCCTAATGCTGGTCAAGTTGCTGCAAGCGCACAACGCGTTGATAACGTGCAGTTTCTGAAAAGCTGATTGATGTATTTTATTAGGATATGTATTTATTAGGATACAGTGCTGCAGTGCTGAAAATATGAGAAAAGGTGAGTTTGTGAAATGCTGATTGATGGTTTAAATTGTGGTTGCAGATGGCTGCGCACGATATCCGTGATCCTGTTCCTCAACAAGCAGGATCTGCTGGCGGAGAAGATCCTGGCAGGCAAGTCGCGGCTGGAGGACGTGTTTCCGGAGTTCTCCCGCTACGCCACGCCGCCTGACGCTTGCCCCGACTCGCGGGAACACCCCGACGTGGCGCGCGCCAAGTACTTCATCCGGGACGAGTTCCTCGTGAGTATACCTGTTCCCCATACATCACTTGTAGCATTCCTTGCGTTAATAACAATGAGAGGATCTCTTCCCGAACCTATCGGATTTTAATTTACATTTGAAATAATAAGTGACGGGTCCACTGCAATCGTTGAGTGTCCATGGAAAGTGATTTAAAGATATTTGCATTTTAAATTTTAAAACCCCAGAAAAAACAGGCGTTGAGAAGTAAATGATGCATTTTTTTGCGCGGCCGGAACAAAATTTTTGAAATATGTTTTTTAGAATGCCATTTCAACCCGAAATACGCCTAGCCGCTCGGAATAATGTGTATTGAATTCTCTGTGGCGTCCGAGCATCATTTTTTGCCATGATTACTGTCAAAATCGGAGCGTGGTAGGTAGCGAAAAACCTCTCAATTTATCAAATAAACGCAAGTTATGTTGTTTTTATGCACAGTTTATTTATTTATTTATTTATTTATTTATTTATTTAAACGCCCATAGGGCTTTTACATATAGTGCAGTACATGTTTTTGGAAAAATATAAGAAATAACATAATATAATATAAACATATTATAAATATATTATAAATATAAGAAACAAAATAAAGATAACATAAGATATAAGATATACAAAATATAGATAACACCAAATATAATAGTTGACACAAAGCAGGTAACATAGAATATATGGTAAGTAAATTAATGTGAGATTGTTATTTAATTATAGAGGGAAATACGATAGGATTGTCAATATTTATGTTTGTAATTAGCAAACTTTTTTTAAGTATTTATTACGTGTTTATCGAAACATAGCTACCATAATATTTCGATTAAGGTGCTATATAGTGCATGATATTAACAGATTTATTTTAATTGTTCTTATATTGTTCATATTGTTATTGTTCAAGGAATATGTTTCGGTAAATATAAAACACAATATCACAAAATAAACCCACAAAATATTAAGTCAAAGTCAAAACTTTGCGAAATTTACGTCGTTTCCTCCTTGGCATTAAGGAGGTTAAGGGGGTATTCTAGTCTAGAGGCATGAATTGTAGGTGTTTTTTCAGGTGCAACAAAAAAAAAACAGTAATATTTTTACCAACTTCTATTTTATGAAATATTTATTAAACATTAAAGAATTCATTAAAAAAAGAGTTGAACTAAAAAATTAAAAATTCAGAAAGTTATAGGGTGTTGAAGTGGGGGTCTCAAAAAAATGGGGTGCCCTGGTTGACACGGTTGCAACCCTCCCAGTAATTTAAAAAAAAAAAAAATTAATTCTTAATCCAAACAAATGCGGCTATGGCCCGAACTAAGGAAAAGTAAAAAAAAAAAATATTCAAATGGCGGCTGTCTGAAGTAAAAAAGACGTTTTTGTACCAGTTTTTTTGACTTTCCAAATTTTTTAAAAATAGTAAAAATTGAAATTTTGTTATAGTTTTTTTTATTCTAGTTCCCGCCATAGAGGAGTGTATAGAGAAGGCTCACACCAATTTTCAAGTAAATTGGTTTAGTAGAACTTTAGATATCGTGTCAACCACCTCAAAAAAAGTGGTTTGGGAAAAAATGGGTTTAAAATTTTGTTCTATTTAGATTTTGGTTAGATTCCGTCTAAACCGCGACATTAAAATGGTTATAACTTTTAAAATAATGCGAATTTCTAAAAATCCTTTTAGGGAGATATTTTTGAATATTTAAACTTTGAAAATATGAAGAAAAAAATTTTTTTTTTTTTTACCTTAGTTTACCGTTTTTAATATTCTCTACTCTAATTGACAGACTATACTAATATTGAAAATTGAATGAAACTACGAAAACATCTGTTGACATCTTAAATTAACTACTCGGACCCATAAGCTTGTTTTCAAGCTACCTACAACATTACCGTTACTAGACATATGTAATGGCGTATGAGGCGTACCTGACTTATTAAATAGGTGCTGTAGAAAGTTTACCATTTATTTCAGATTCTGTTTTACCTCATTCCACAGATACGTTGTATGCATTCTCGCCACTGTTCCTGCAATTACTTCTACTCCTTACCTTAATGGCAATGAGAGGTTCTGTTCATGAATCTACTGTATTGAATTGAAAAAGGGAATACGTTAATTGGACATAATATTAAATGATTTTATTTTACAATTACATACAGTGTGACTAAAAAAGAACTGTTGTTGTTTTTAGCGCATAAGCACCGCGTCTGGCGATGGCAAGCATTACTGCTACCCCCACTTCACGTGCGCCGT
The DNA here is from genome assembly GCA_936435175.1 of Glyphotaelius pellucidus. Taxonomy (NCBI): domain Eukaryota; kingdom Metazoa; phylum Arthropoda; class Insecta; order Trichoptera; family Limnephilidae; genus Glyphotaelius; species Glyphotaelius pellucidus. The sequence goes on from OW386561.1 coordinate 13,383,060, forward strand.
GGACACGGAGAACATCAAGCGGGTGTTCAACGACTGTCGCGACATCATCCAGCGGATGCACCTGCGCCAGTACGAGCTGCTATAAGCTGCCAGCCCCCACGCCCCAAACAAAGGTAAGCTAAGGGTAACTTTTCAGCACACACGGCGTCCGGCGACGGCAAGCACTACTGCTACCCCCACTTCACGTGCGCCGTGGACACGGAGAACATCAAGCGGGTGTTCAACGACTGTCGCGACATCATCCAGCGGATGCACCTGCGCCAGTACGAGCTGCTATAAGCTGCCAGCCCCCACGCCCCAAACAAAGGTAAGCTAAGGGTAACTTTTCAGCACACACGGCGTCCGGCGACGGCAAGCACTACTGCTACCCCCACTTCACGTGCGCCGTGTACACTGAGAATATCAATTTCATTCCATAACAATTTAAGAAAAGAGCAAAACAATCTACTTTAGGGAAATACTTATGTATATACTAGGTGACCCGGCACGAAACACAACGCCATCTACTGGATGGTTACTCAACCTAGATAACCAAATGTTGTGTCGATACATTAACTCGCACCGCCATCTGTTAGAAACTTATAGAACTTACAAATAATTACAAAGCATTGTCCTATGTCAAACATTTAATTCGCAGTAATAAATATTGAGGTCAATAATCGAAATAAAAACTATTCTATCTTTTAAGTTGGACCAAATTACACACAGTAAGCCAAATTTCATCAAAATTGGTTAAGTTGTTTCGGAGTTTATCTCGAACAAACATTGTGATGCGTATATATTATATAATAAAGATATACTGTGATGTAGAAAAAACGATGGGAATATCACACAAAACTCACGTTTCTTCAAGTGTATTTGTTGTATTGTCTTGGTATGCATATCTTCTTTAATGTATGCGTGTTTTTATCTGTTTCCAGTTGTCTTCATGGTGTTTCATCATTCTCATCATCACCAGCGGGCGTGCGTCCGCACACGGCCGGGCCCGCGTCCGCCCCGCGTGCGATACCTCTTGGAACCACGTGGCGGCGCGGCATTATCACCACTACCACAAAACAAACAAAGTATATTTGATAAAAACAATATATATTGACATATGACACCAATGCATTATCGTGGACGCAATGTATTACCACAGAGCAATATAAACAAACCTATTACTACTGAACAAACTATGCTTGCATTTTCGAAGAGATACCGACACAATGGTGTGAGCGGTGTTTTGTTGTTGACCACATGGATGATTTGTTGTTGACCACATGGATGATAATTTGTTTCTGAACACGTGGATAATTTGTTTTTGACCACAGGGATGTATTGTTGTTGACCGCATGAATGATTTGATGCTGACCACATAAATTATTTGTTGTTTACCACATGGATGATTTGTTATGATTCACATGTATGAGTTGTTGCTTATCACATGTATGATTTGTTGTTAATCACACTGATGACTTGTTGTTGACCACGCGGATCATTTGTTGTTGACCACACGACACAAGTTGCCTAGACAACTGCCCGAGCCGGTGAAATGTTACAGCCAGCACAAAGCCCTTCCACTCAATCGTTGTTTTTCTACTTTATACAAAATACAAGTTTTGTGATCAATATTTTGGTAAAATAATAAGTAACAAATTAATCAACTGACAATTTTTGTATGTTATGAAATGAAACTGTGAAACATCATGTCCTGTGAAACATCTTGATTTCACTTTTATTGTGAAACAACACTAATGTTACTTTCAGCTGTCGCATTTCTTGTGAAACAACCCAAACGTTCCTTTCAGCTTTCACATTTCTTGTGAAACAATCCAAATTTTGCTTTCAGCTGTTGCATTTCTTGTGAAACAACCCAAATATTACATTCAGCTGTCACATTTCTTGTGAAACAACCCAAATTTTACATTCAGCTGTCATGTTTCTTGTGAAACAACCTGAATCTTACTTTCAGCTGTCATGTTTCTTGTGACCAACCTAAATGTTACTTTCAGCTGTCGCATTTGTTGTGAAACAACCAACACATTACTCGCAACATTTATCTTATATCCTGTGAAGTAAGCAAGTAAAGTACCACGTTCACACTGTTTGTGAAACAACAGAAACATCGCTCACCGCATTGTGCCGACCGCCGCTTCGTATGCAAAGAAATGTTTGTTCGCTTTGAATTCGACAAACGAATATAATAAAGTTAAATTTACGAAGCCATTTAGTTTACGGGGGTAATAAATAACTAAAATAATTAATTGTTTTGCACACAAACACACAATACTGACTTCATGATGATTTATATGTATATTCATATATTAACAATTATATTGTGAATTTATATAATGTAAAAATTATAGCTTAAGGAATTTTAGAAACTAAATTGCTGCGTGCGAGCAGCATGTTAATCGATGTTACCATTTTTATGTTTTGTTTTTCATCATTATTAAAATAATTACACATAATATCTTTTTATTGTTATTGTCTTTATGAATTTAATGTCCTTCATTCATTATTATTATAGAAACATATTATTATTATTATTTGTAAAAAAACTTTATTAACAATTTTATGAATTTATTAGAGTTGTGTTATACTTTTGTCGTTTTTACTTTTGTGGGTTGATTGTTATTATATATAATTAACAATAATTATCATTATTGTATTTACCTTTCAAGATTTACATGTTTATCCCCTGTATTGTGAATGAAAAAGTGTATTTTTTACTAGTTTACATTTTCAATACAACTTTTATTTTGACACTCCTTTTTTCAATCTGTATGAGAAATGATGCTTACTCGAAGTGAAGATTTTACCAATGTATCCATCCAGAAGTTTAATCAATGCTGAAAAACTTGTTAAATTAAAAAACTTTGTTTTATCACAAATATTATTATATATATTTATTAAAATACTTGCCAAAATTCACACTATTAGTTTTGTACTACAAATCACATTGTGTCAAGAACAAACAAAAAAACAGTCAATAACCAATTTTTTTTAGTATTTTTTTTCATTATTTTCTATAGAAATAAATTACATATAACTTCTGAAGAGTTTTCAATAATTGCTTTCGTCGCAGATTTATTACTAAAATTTTTCAAGGTTATATGAGTGTAATTTAATAAATAAAAAAAATTAAATGATTTAATGCAACTTTTAATTTCTGCCATTTTACATTATGCATTGTAACAGCTGTTACGCCTTGTCATCCTAATGTTGTAATATTTTAATATCATTTCAATACTTGTATTTGTAAATTATTTTCAATAATTGATAATTATTTTTTCCAAATTGAGATGATTTTATGTTTAGATGGAAATATAATTGAATTTAATTTTGTCACTTTCATAAGCATTTTTGTAACCTTGAAATTATAAGACAATGCTTCAAATAGCAACGGCTTTGTAACTATATTGAGTAAAACCTATAAAACAAAAGGAAATTCATTAACTTTGATTACGATAAATAATATGTGCATAATTACTTATTTACGATAGATTTTTTGTTTCTTTGTAAATTTTTAAAGAAGTGGTGTAAATTTAAAAAAAAAATCTGCAATATTTAGATACCAAAAAGTGGCTAGATTTAACAATGTCCATACAAAGAATGTAAGTTTTTTTTAAATAAAGTATATATATTTTTTTGTTACACGCATTGTATTGTCGCCATGCATAAAGTGTGAACGACATTATTGTTATTTATGCCATATAATATGTATATACGAGAGACAAAAAAAAATTTCAGAACTAAAAATAAAGTCTCGTAATTTTATTGTTGAACTTTTTTTTTTTAAATGAATCCGGTTTAATAAATTATTTTTGATCTGGTTTTCACCTTGTAATAGTATTTTCCGTAATTAAATAACATTAATAATATTATTATTTATTTATTTTTAAGAAGACATTATTATGAAACCTTTTTGAATGTATGAATTTGATTTATTTTTAATTTTACTTAACCACTGAAATATATATTATATTATTATGTATTAAGCTTAAGTGTACGTTTTTTCAGTTAAGTTTATAATTTTTAGTAATCTTCACAGTTAAAACAAAATTATTTTTCTGCCTCAATTCCCACTACCGACGCACAATTTAAAGGGACTTATTTTTCTAAATGTATTTAATAACTATACAAAGTCATATTTTATTATTTTGTTCACTTGAATTCTTTTTTATTTATTACTAAACTAGTCTCACCGAGAGCTCGTCGTCGACGTTCGTCCTTCTTTCTCACGCGTCTTGTTTGAAAACAACAAAGACAAGATACTTTATACTCAATCCGCCTATATTGAAAGAGATCAACTTATACTGACTGGTCGAGGGGTAAGACTCCTGATTTACAATCCGAAGGCCGGGGGATCGAATCCCGGCGTGTGCAAATAAATTTTATTTGATTAATTTGTGTTATTTCACAATTAATTCATTTAAAAAATATATTTAGTGTATTTGTGGCACGTTCCCGAGAGGAAGATACTCTCAGAATCGCCCTGATGTAAGACCACCATTCAGAATTGAAACGTTGCTTGAAATGACTTTAGCCGTGTTTGGTGACCATATCTGAATAGCCAGGTACTTCCCCGCCCTCTTTCCCATCTCCTTCCCCTCCCCACCACTACCTTCAGCTTTACAACATACCCCAATCGGGAATGCCACTCACTGGCTGGCAAAAAAAAAGTCGTGGGAGATCCCGTGCACTTTTTTATGCTCCAAAAGCGAAGTTATGCATGTTAGAACACACCAATCAACAGATTGACTCAACTGCTTAGCGATTCTGCATTGATCATCGACATTTTCAATGTCACTTACAGACAGTTTGGCAACTATCTTTTGTCGCATGTCACAAAATAGTAAAACTGCCCCCGTGCCTTTTTAATTTGTAGTAATCTTCTCCGTGATATATGGGTGTAGAACCATTTTACGGGGAACATAAAAAATAAATAAATACTGGAATGATGATGTTAAATATGATCTCTCGCTGCGAGTAGTTTAATATTCTTTTCAATAATCAAATGATTCATTATAAATTATCACAATATCAAAAAAACTAGCCAAAATAAAACATAAGTAACAAACAGACTGTAGAGATGTTATAGAACAATTTATTTAATTTTAATCAAAGATTTAAATGTTGATTTTATTTTAAGCCATCATAAATAATTATTTAACTTATATTATTATTATTATTCAACTAATCATTTTGTTTATTATATAAGAGTGCATTTTTTTGGAATCTCAATTCTATAGAGCCAGGAATTTGCTTGTACAATGTTAAAATATTAAGAATCTTCCAATATATGGATGCATACCATAATTACAAGTCTCTGAAAGGATGCGCAGAGAAGTTTGTCTTTACACCTTATTGACAATGAGTATTTTTCAATTTTTAATTAATTTATTTTGTCAGAAAGTAATTGCCTGATATTTTGTCTTAACCAATGTCTTGTTTATTTTTGTAGATCAATATTAAATGGCACATCTTGTTACCTTTAAAAATTAATTCTCAATTACTTTACCATTTTCTAAATTTGGATGTTAGAATTTGAGTTGTAAATGTGTGAAATTGTATCGAATTACAGAGGCAATCATAATCACATGCTTTACAAGCAGTTAATAAAATTAATTTATTCTAAATGTTTATTTCGAATCATTATAAAACCTTTGAAGGCATTTAATTTGAACAAATTGTTGGCGTACAAGTGTATTACGGGGTGGAATTAGATGTAATCATTACAAATTGATGATAAAGGATCACTTTCATTAAAAAAAAACATTTAAACAATCTTAAATACAAAAATTACTTAGTTGTCTCTCAGTAATCCGCCACCCTAAAAACGAGGCACGTGTTCAATTGGTGAAAGCTGCAGATTTATTATCATCAAACAGTATTAATAGCCTGGCGACTGCACGGTTGAAATTTAAGAATTCAACCCTGACGCCGCGCCTTACGCAAAACCGTTTGTTTTCGTATGTGGAGTTTGTTTACAAATCTATTTTGTAATAGAACCGAATTAAAGCAATGTCAAAAGATGGCACCACTTAGATTAACAGCTAGCATAATGAGGAGCATCGCCTGGCAGGCGTAAGTACTGTTGGATTTGTAATTTCGTGAATCTCTCCGGATATGGAGATGTTGACGATAAAATGATTATTATTGTAACTGGTAGTTGTGAATAATAATACCACGCGTCTATGACATCATTGTCTGCCGCGGTTACTTTGTCCCGGTGACTAGCTGTCACTGGATCCCAGTGGATCCGAGGAACCGGCTATTTTTGGTACCAGTTCCTATCGGATTTATAAGCACCAGCACTCAAACTGGGCGAAACCGAACCAAAAGCCGCCCGCAAGAGTGGGTTTATTACTGCTAGTAAAATTTTATTATTTTAAAAGCGAACAAACACGGCTATCGATCGTTCGTCAAATTTCCATTGTCATGTTTACGCTTGCGAAAAGACTCCATTTTGTAAACTTATTCAAACCAAAAATGTGGAAACAAACAGAAACACATGCGACCATTGCTAGAATAAATGGAAGATGAAACAACAATACAAATGAATCCTTGTTAGGGGTAAAATGGTCCATTTTATCAAGCTAGAGGCAACGATATAGTAACTGAACATGCAAGAGTATAATAACCCAACCTGTCGGCGCTCGAGACTAGGCATGCGCGAACTACTAAATTGACATGCGTAAGCGAGTTTGATTTTGTGCTTTCAACTATTATAGCAGTTGTCGCATAATCAAGTGGCGAATAACTGAGAGTGCTATGTGTAGATATGTCTATGGTTTTCACAACTTTCAGTTAAAATTGTCTATGGTTCAGTTTAATTCCTAAAAGTTAACCAAAATCGTTAATCGCCAAACTGTTGGAGAAAAAAAAAGAACTATTTATTTAAAAAATATATATACATTACATTCGAGACACGTCTCATGTAGGGATTTAAAATTAAATTAATTATTCTAAATTGAGAAAAAAAGATTATATTTATGGCTATCGAGTGACGGTGACTGCGGCCAGTCGAGGAGGACCGAGTAAGAAAGGCCCAAAGAGTATTTTTGTTTATTGATTTTAAAATGGACCCCTTATTTTTGGCCCTCCCCTATTATGAATGCTTCAACTAAATTATTTTCATATATGCAGAGCATTTGTCAAATTATATTTTAAAATTATAGTATTATATTTCTTATATAAATTAGAGTGTGCATATAGGGTACAAGTTGGTAATCTCAAAAATGCTGCATAAAAAAAAGAGTTTTTCAAACAACAACAGAGTATGAAAGCAGTCTTGAAATTGGTACTTAATTAAAAATAAATCTCATTTTTAATCAGAATGTTAATAAATTATCAATCAATGTGAGTAGGTACTGTGTTTTAATGCCAAAAAGTCATTCTTTAAGACATCTGGCAATTCTAGTGATAAGTGCCAATGATTTATTTTTTGTTACATCACAGGGTTCCATTAAATTAATGCATAATAAACAATGTTAAATTTAAAAAGACGTAATGGCAAGTTGAATCATTTCTATGGCTGGCAACCCAGTTTATATTCTGATTTCAAACTCTGTTCTAAAAGCAAAATGATGCGTAATTTAAAAATTAAAACCTTTTTAATGAAAATTTTACAAAGGAGTGCAAAAATGTGTTTTATAAAATTTTATATGTATACATTTTGGTTCAGATCTTTAATGGTTCAAGTAAAATTTATAAAAAAAACATAGGTAGGTAGTTTAACAAACACAATATTTTGAAAATGTTGGAAGTGAAGTTTTCAATTTTCTTTCAATTCAGTTATTATTTGTTCTGTTTTTATGATTTCAATTATTACCGTGTTTTGATATGTTTATTTGCTAACCTTTATAGTCGATTAAAGTAAATATAATTATATTTTGTTTTATGCATTGTATTTTGTTTTAATTTGTTATTACTTCTCGATTATTTATGATTGTTTTCAATGATTTGTAAATTTATTTAAACAGTATTCCCACATTTAATTAAATGTTATCGAACAAATATATTGTCTACCTTATTGAAAAGGAAAGTTTTTTTTTTTTATTTCGTTTATTCTGTTTTCTTCTAGGTGCAAAATTCATTGTAACTTATTGAGAGAGTTGAAAGTTTATGCCAATACTTGCAAAAATCCTATTTTGATTTAAAAAAAATGTTAGAATGCATAAATCATCCTGATGAAAAACCAAATGAGAAATTTTTTAAGAGTTTAAAGTTCTAAAAACAGAATTTTTAAAAAGAATCGTGAATTACGAAGTATTTCTTTGAAGTAATCAGTTTTTTTCTCCTTTTAATGCTTTCATTTGGTGAATATCAGATATTTAATTTTCTTTTGTCGAAAATCAGTGTTGCTAGCTATGAAAAATGGTTGAAAACATTTTTTTTTTTTTTCAAATATTGAACTGATTATGTTCTCTTTTGTTACATGTACAATACACCCGCGAATAAAATAGCATTCAATTCCTAAGATTTGTGATTTATAATAAACCACCAATTTATTTTATTAAAAATATTACATATTGTTTTCTTTCTTGTCAGAAGCACAAAAATTGTTATTTGAAAATGAGTAAATTTCACATAATGTGTTATTTTAAAAATTATAAATATTTTCATATTCTTGTATTACAAGTTTCAAAGTTTTCTAATTTATTGTTTAAAATGTACCTACTTATAATGCAATTCATTGATGCTACTGTAATTTTTTATTAAATTTTAAAAAAAAATGAAAGAAATAAGTACCTACTCCAAATTTTATTTAAATTCACCTCACTGTAAGTTACTTTTAGTTTTATTAAAGTACATATAAAATTTTCAGCTGATAAAAACCATTTAAAATTTTGAATAAAATCACACAATGGTCAATTTATTTCAAATACGTCTGTGTATTATTTAATTATATCCAAAATAAAATACATGATTAAATAAATGTAACTCAGTTCTTTTCGAGTGAAAATGTATAATTTTTCTTATAGACGTATGTGTAGATATATTTTCTTTTTCCTAGTCCCTTGAAAAAGCAGCTTCATGTTGAAACTAATTAATAAAATATATATCTGTAAATTTTAAATTATATACATGCTGATATCAATACTTTTAAGTTTTCTCTCTTAATATGTGCTTGTATGATAGGTAAAACATATTTAGCAGGCCATTTATGAAAGCTTAAATTTAAAAGAACTGAAAATATTAGTTATCTATAACATATTATAAAAAGCAGAATAATCACAATCAAATCTTTTATTTTGTGCAAAATTAATTTAAAAAATGCAAATATTTCAAAAATCTTTCATTTCTAAAAGAATTATTCTTACGCACATCTGAAAAAGAGTGCTATAAATTTAGCACTGGTGCTATGAACAATATTTTGAATTTTCTGTTTCATTTTCTCATAGCATTTCTATCAAAAGAATATCATAATTGGCAAAGGTATGGTTGTGTTAGATATTTATGCAAATTATAAAATGGTCATTGATATCGGCATGTATTTTTTATTTAACAGTTGTTTTTTTAGTTGTAATATAGTTGACGGTTAAGAATATTATAATATATTATATTGATTTGAAAGATCTGGCCGATCGCCATACAAAAAGAAAATACCCACAAGTTTTCCTGCCAGATTTTGATTTATTATTGTGGTATCAGTTAAGGAACGCACGAAGAAATCTGTAAAATATTTACCGGCCGAACTAAACCACTTTTGTCCTGCGATTGCGTACCAATATACTACCACGCAAAACTGTCGGAAAACCGAAAATCATTTGTATGTAAGCACAAAGAACATTTATATGGAGAATCGTAAGAATTTAATTTAAGTATGTTAAACATATATTATATTAACCAGAGTAATTTTCAGTTTGTGTGAGAGATGTTGTTTAGGATTCATTGGTTAACCTTCTAGGTAGTATCTGTGATTTTTGATTGATTTTTTCATTTTCATTGTTGGATATGGGGGTGAATTGTTTGACTCTATAGAAAGCGAGCGTGAATGTCTCTAGAAACACTTGTAACCAAATAACTGCCGTCCTTATAGCCGGTGGAACTAACAAATAAACTAACTGTGGATTTGCGTCGACGTAGATTACCCCAGCCCAAACAAACGCAGAGACCCAAGCTACTAGATCAGGCCCCGTGAATTTATTTCAAATAAACAACCCTGTGTCTCATAAAGACAGTAAATACAATGTTAATTACTTATGCCACAATGTTACTTTTCTAAATTACTATAACATTCAGTTGTACGTAGTTCTTTTAACCTTTTGGATGCATTAAACAAATTGTTCCTCCGATCCCTTTTCTCATTCCTGTGTTACGAAATGCACCTTTAGAAAACGTGGGGATGTTTTAAACGTTTGATTTACCCTTTGCACGGTAATTTTTTTTTCTAATTTACAATTCGAATTGTTCCTCCTATTCTTTTTCTCAATTCCATGCTACGAATTGTGGGGATATATTCTTAAGCATCGGATTTTCACATTCTAAATTTTTACGACGACAATCGTCGACTAACTTGTGAAAAGAGGGATTTAAAAAAGGGTTACGCATCCAAAGGAAAAAAAGTAACATTCTGACAAAGTGCAATTTCAATAAGACTGTTCCTAATGTGGCCAGACTCAAGAGTTGAGTCACCTAGATCTACCGGCGCTTGCATATCGAGTGCCGTGACGAAACAGCTTGGAGAGTGCATAATGTCCCCTGTAACGACTCCCACGGGGTGCGTTGTTCCAGACGGAGAGTCCAGTAGTATTTGAACGCTTGGAGTAGTATTTTGTCACTTCCTAGCCTCGGGTTCACAGCGAGTGTGCGTGCTATTCATCTTTTAGACGTCTGTTTGTATCTCGCCCCTCTGCAACGGTGGGCGGGCCGTACTATGGTAGTTCTCTCACTTGTTTTGTTATATTTTACTGTGTCAGTACCGCCGAGTATTAAGAACTAAGGGAATAAGGTTTTTACATATATATATTATTATGTATGTAATAATATGCCAGCTGGATTGAAGGCCCATTGTATGAAAATTGTTTTGCTTCTAACCATAAATAAGCTTTGTCATTAAATTATTGAATACAATGTTCATTACACCAACTATGTATATTAATGTTTCATTTTATTCTTCCCGCTTCCCTTGACCTGATCTATGCGACTGTCGCATATGTGAACCATCGGCGGTTATCCCCGTGCGCTGATGTCTCATATACGATCCATGAAGTTTCACTAAAACACATATATTGTGGTACGCCGAGTGATGGCACAGTGGTGGCTGAAGCACTCCCTCGATGGTGGGGACCGACATTTTTATGTTTACTGTACTGAAATCTTACCCATAGAACATAATATAAAACACACATAATTGTATGGTAATGTACATGGGTCAGATTGGCACTTTTTTATTTTTATTATTATTTTTTTGAATGGCCACTCTGTACGATAAAACGCCTATGGGTATCAATGCGACTTTGTCCGCTCTAACCAAGTGGAAATGATATTTCACAACCGCAGGTGAAATTGCTCCTTCTGGTGGAGACCAACGATGAGTCGGTTCAGCCGGAATGGGCTCTTGAACTCGGGTCCTTTGCGGGAAGCAGATCCTACTCCCACTCCTTTTTCAAATCGACGGAAGAGTCCCAACTGCTCCCGTCTGAAGCCAGTGAGACTATGGCATCCTCAATTGTTGTTAGGCTGAAGGTAGTGTATATCGTTTAGTAAAGGTACAACACTTTAATAAGACATTTACTTATTATACGTAAGGTAGGACAAAAGTTTTATTTTTACAAAATCTCTAATAGTGAAAATAAAATAATTGTGGCAAAACAATTAAATTATAATTTTGACATGAAAACGTCTGAACAAGCATGACTCATTGTCACGCTGTCACGTTCCGCCTGAGCCGGGCGTACAAGCGAGGGCGCGGAACAAGCGTTCGGCCTAAGCATTCAGCAAGAGCGCGGAACAAGCGATAAGGCCGAACAAGCGTTCGGCTCGTGACGTTATCGCGTAAAATTATCGCCCGTAAACCGACTTTACAGACAACCAAATTTTTAATTAAAACAAAACCAGAACATGGACTCTAATATCTTAAATAAAACAAATAACTGTAATATTTTAAACTCAGGGTCGTGTTTAGCCTAAAATAAACTAAATAGTCAAAATTATTTGAAACAAATAAAATCTATCGATAGCTTGTAGCGTTTAAAATAAAATCGAAACGATAATGTAATCAAATGTTTTGAATAAAGATCATGTTGTGAAAATTATTGCAGGGCACCAGTTCAAGAAATCGAACAGAATTTGAAACTCAAAATTAAGCGAAGAATTAGCTCACAGGTCGACGGAGATCCACTAAAGTATGTCTTCCTCATCAAAACACACGTCCAGCCTCTCTGACTCTCTATTCGGAACTGTTTGAAAAATTAGCTTGCCGAAAAATTAAAAAGGAATTAAAAATCAATCCGAATTAATGTGTAGTAACCGATTTTATGACTTTTTTTTACTTAGCATTATAATTTCCAACTGTTTACAAGTGGGGAGGGGAAGATGTGGAAGAGGAAGATGGGGAAGTACCTGGCTCTTCAGATATGGTCACCAAACACGGCTAAAGCCATTTCAAGCAACGCTTCAATTCTGAATGGTGGTTTCACAGTTTTCACACATTTGTGTATGCTGGGATTCGATCCCGCCACCTTCGGATTGCGAGAATGCCTGGAAAGGCATGGCTGTCAAATATTTTTATATGAATATTGCACACCAATCTTTTCGTAAGTGTCCCAACTATACGTATACAACATAAATATATATTTATAGGTATATGTGGCACAAGACGGGGAAATCTTCTTCTCTCCTTATCTTTTATATGGAAAAAATTTTATACTATTATACTTTGGATCTGGAGAGTACAAATTGTTCTTTTTTTGTAATGATTTGTAACAAAGAAAAAACCATTTTTTTAATATAACAAAACACATAAATTTTTTTGCATGTAAAACGTCACTAAACGGCCTAACATTGACTTCAACTTCTATTTATGGAGTCCTATTACAAAGTAGGCTATAATTTTGGATATTATTTTTATAGTTGGGGTGTGATGTGCATTACTTAAAAAAATGAATTCAAATGTACATCAATAAATTACATCACACCTTAAGGGGGGGGGGGGGGGGGGGGGGGAGTAGAGAAGTGTGACAAGGGGTAAGGGGGATCATCAGCTCTGTGACTTCACATGTAAAAATCTAAATTATTAAAATGCAAAAAATTTTTTTTATGTAAAATTGAAAAATATGTGATGTCACACTAGGGGGAGGGGGTCTCACAAATGTGACGATGCGTGACGGGGAAGGGGAAGTAAAAAAATCATGAAATTCGTGTGACGTAATTTATGGATGGCCCCTTAAGGTTAAACGCAACGTACGTTATAATCTACACATTCACACATGGCGCCAATAAAATTATTTTAGGTTTTAAACACTTTTGCAAGTTATGCTTTAAAATATTAAGAATAATTAATTGTTCGCGCCCGTAAATACGCAAAATGAATATGAATAAATAGTTTTGTCAGTAAAAAAAAAAAAATCTTTCAAGAGAGGCTGACAAATACAATATTGGATTGAATCACCGATGTAATTTTGTATTTGTCAGCCTCTCTTGAAAGATTTGAGTTTTTTTATTGACAAAACTATTTATTCAAATTCATTTTGCGTATGTACGGGCGCGAACAATTAATTATTATTAATATCAAGCATAACACTTGCAAAAGTGTTTAAAACCTAAAATAATTTTATTGGCGCCATCTGTGAATGCGTAGATTATAACGTACGTTGCGTTTAATCTTAAAACAGATTTCATTTTCTCCAATGGGTTTCTTGTTTTCACCTGCCTGAAGTGTGTTAACAATTAAATAATAATAATAAAATAGATAAACACACATTTTAGTTAATATCGTTTTTATTTCACAATTCATAAGTTTGTACAACAATCTCTATATATAGTAATAAAGGAAAATAAAAATATTTGTATGTACTTCAAAAACCTTTTTTTCGGTGGTAATGGCTGTTTTAATATTGTGATAAAAAGCAATAAAAAATATAATTATAATGAAAAATAAGCCTTCTTTTTAAGAAGAAAAGATAAAAATTAAATCATGGTCCCAAAGTGGAAATTACAAACACTAGAAATAATTAAAACTACTTTTTTTTCTAAGAAAAATCATAGTTAAATTGAATAAGAAAAAAAACTCAAAATTAAGTTAACACTGATAATGAGTTGAATTAAATCCTGATAAAATATTATATTGTGCAATAAAAATTGTGCACAAAAAAACTAAAACAAACTAAATAATCTCTAAAAAAAAAAAAAATTATTTTTTAAATTTTTTTAGAGTGTAACTTTTAAATATACTTTTTGTAATAAATGTCTTTGCCTTTAGTACATAATAAAATTATTTTAATGTTTAATAGACTTATAACAATCTTTTAAAAATAATATTATATAGTCGTCAACGCTAAACATAACTATTCAGACTTTACATTTATTCAGTTTTAAGAATAGGAAAAGTAGAATATCAATTTACGGTGTCGTCAAAATGTTTCAAATTGATAGTTTTTGTTTGGCTAAACCTTTTGCACACGATTTTGTTTGTAAATGCAACTTTGCAAAAACTGTATTAAAAATCTGTCTTACACAAATCATGATTTTATTTTACGTTGCAACAAGCTAATTTTGCAATGTCAATCAATTCATTATTATAAATAAGAAACATTTGACAAGATAACACAAACAAATTATTAATTAAAAGCAAAAGTTTAAAACATATGAAATGGCTTGGTCTGGGCTGAATACAGCAATACAAGCCATTTCTACAGGCTAAATGCCATTTTTTTTTATTTTTATGAAAAAAAATTTCAAGGGGCTAAAAGTGTTCTGCTGATGGCTATGTTATTATAACTTGCTCTTTGCAAAAACAAAGCTTTCTTTTTATTACATGAGATTACTGCATATTACTAGCTGCCCGGAACCAGTGGGATTATGGTATTCCAAGAAGTTCCAGTCTCACATTTAGAAACTAAACAACACAAGTAATCAAATTTAAGGAACGTTTCGTTTCTGAATGTCAGTGATCTTTCACAAGGATGATGCTGACAGTATGGATGAAACAACAGAGCTCTCATCAGCAAGAACTTAAAAGGATAGTGAAATTTGGGTATAATTTTTTTATATTAGGAAAACTCAAAAATAAAGAAAAACATAATGTAAAATTATAGATTATGTTCACTTTCTGGGCTGGTTGATGTTGCTCTGGGGTTTCATGGCAAAGTTGGACGCAGGCTTGGGGCTGTGGGCAGCCTGGGCAGACTCGAGCACATAGTCCGAGGCGTGCTTGGCGGGGGCCCCCCCGATGGTGATGGGGTTGGTGGGGATGATGGAAGGACCTGACAGTCCCGTCACGTCCCCGATGATCTCCTTGGAAGCAGGCTTGCTGTGTCCCTCCTTGTGCTGGGTGATGCGCATGCCTCCGGCTTTAACTGAAATATTAAAACAAAAAGAATGTCAGCACAATTGTATTTATCTTGCAAAAACTATTAATTTTGGGAGATGTTTCTCCAAGTCTGATACGGACTCATAAAATTCAAGCTATCTCATTTTGTATTACGGTGAGATATAATATGATTTAAACAGTGTTAGAAAGAGACGACACCATGCTTTCAGGAGCATTCAAAAATTTATCATAGACGCTCCCAAAAAATTTGAAATAATTTTATGAAACAAAAAATATTATAAGTCAAGTGACAATGCTCGTCTAATTAAATATGTTTTTTAGTTTAGTGTTAAGGGGTAATTATCACAGTTCACACAATAAAAACCAGCGGTAAGCGACTATAAAAACTTTATCTATGTTTGCTTTCAAAATTTTAATATTTTTAATTACATGTATGTCGATTTGTAATATTAAAATCTGAAAGAGTCAATCTCTCAAGCACGAATCAAGCAATACATTGGTAATTCATAAGTAAATTTTATTTTTGAAGACTAAATAGTATAGTAGAATGCGAGCTGCCTGTAAACATAGATTCATTTATTGACAATGAAAGAGAGACGCACACTAAACCTCTCCCACTTCCTCACAACTTGGTTTATTCCCCTCACCCTTATGGGCCCGTCTATGGATTTCTCGGTCTGGGGATCCAACTGTTTAACCCCTCACCAGGGTTTTGTCTCTATTGGACAATGTAGGCCTCACTAAACAGCATATGATGAAGTCACAGCCGCTGTGTAATTCAATTTATTTATTCATTTTAAAAACCTTACAAAATTAACGTTTCAAAACATTTTTAAAAGAGAAAATATTTAAGATAAGATAAGCAGATTTAAACTAACAGCAACAAAGCTTGCTGTCTAAATTGTGCTTCATTGATGTTAAACATCAATATTCAAAGTGATTCTATTTAACAACAAGACAGCTCTCCCGACTGGCGTGACCATTGGCAAGTTAGTTCTGCAAGCCGGGAGATAAAACAGTCTATGCTGTCGGTGACGGAGATAACCATCGGGAACATAACGATAATCACATGTTGCACAAGTGGGGCCTAAAGGATTGGCTGGCTGAAAAACTCAGTATCCCATTATACTTCCTGTTACAGGGAACATCATGGCCACAACTTAAATCAAAATAAATCAAATAAAGGGGAGACTTTGTTGTTGTTATTGAACCAACTAATGACCCCTCTAAGTCTAATAGATAAAACGGTAATCCATTTTCTTATCCACAGTGGAGAGATAACAAAATTACTTATATAATTTAGGTAGTCTTATAAATGAGAAAGATGTAGAAGAAATTAAATGATCTTACCAATTAGATAAACGCAAGAAGTGTAATTAGTCTAAATCGATAGGAAAGAAAACTGATGTCTACAGTTTACATAAGACTTTTCGACTCCCAGGTAACAGTCAGGCTAAAAGAAATTCATTTTCTGTTCAAGAAAGAATTTCCACATTTCAAAATGTTTGATCAATTTGACCAAAAGGGAAATTTGAGCTTTTTTTTACATTAGCTCCTGAATGTTTGTTGAGGGTCTTTTTGAGGAGACGAAGGAGTGAACTTGGGTCTTGAAGAGACTCATATTGTAGGGGCATGAAACACATAGGCCGGCAAATTGTTCCACAGCCGAACTGTTGAACTGAAGAACAGAGTCTCAGAAGCAACCTGTTCTCGTGTGACAAATGTCAACCATGTACATAGGTTGGGCGCGCGTTTGGCGTGTTTTCCGACTATGCACCAGTGCCCAAGGGATTAACGACTCTAGTTCCTTGGTAATTTCGGTGGATCAAAGACATACCTACCTGAAGCCTATGACCTTGTTCAAAACGAGTGAATTCGCAGCGAGTTACACGCATATGCGTACATGCGTTGGCGACGTATTGGGCTCCAATACATTGCATCCACAAGCATCCACGTGTTCACTCTCTGTGAATTCAAACTCCACAGTTGTCCAGTTTATGCGTGAACTGCAGAGCAAATGCATGTACCAAGGGCAAAGGAGTGGCAAAATTTTGATACGGAATTGTTAATATGTCCCCAAATGCTTGAATATTCCACGCTTCTTTAGGACGCAAATGCGTATAAGCGCAAAACGATTCGCCCCTTCTGAACAAGGGCTATGCTCTAAAGATTGCAATACACTTGTTAAGAGTGGGGAATCTATCAAACGGACCGCCTGTTTCTGCACAGGGTCAAGGGTTTTTTTTTATATTTTGGACGAGAGGTGGATGCCAAATTCAACAATGGGGTGCATTTGCGATTTGGCATATCGTTTCAGTGATGTAATATACAATATTTTAATGCATAATTTCAACTGGAAATTATCGAAAAATGGTGATATTATTGTAATGAATCTTCGATTTTCATTGCCTGATTAAATCTGACCTCCGCAGATAAAAAAAGGATTACTCAATAATTTCTGTAATTTTCCAAAGAATTACGCGACATAAACCGTTCTAAGTTCTTTGAATTCATTCGTGCAGTCGACTCAAGTATTGTGCTAAGCAAATCAAGTTATTTTTTTTATCTCATAAAAGACTTATCTATATTATGTATCTGTTATGTTCACTGAAAGTAAGGGTGCGGCATCCTTGTATGCAATACGTGTAAATATTTATTTACTTATCTAAACCTTTAATATAAAGTTGTTGTAAAATGTTAGACGGAGGCCCCAAACACTGAAATAATTGTGGTCATGCACATCATAATTGGTAGAATTTACAAAGAAAGGGATACCTAATTGTGTTCTTATTATTTATTTTGAATTTTAACCCTTAAAGTCTATTGGTTTAGTTTTCGGAACAACTCATACAGGTCTCATAGAAATCGATGTAACTCCCTTACTACCATAGGGAGAAATATGATATAAACGGTGTTAGAAAGAGAAAATACCACGCTTTATATTCAAATACAAAAACTAACCACAAAAGAAGTAAAATGTACACCTTTATGAAACCAAAGTTTCGAATTGCAATTTGAAATAAATTTATGAAACTTTATTAAATTTTTATTATGGAATGCCAAAAAAAGGAGGTGACGATAGCGTTTAAAATGCATTTGTCTAATAAAATATGTATGTGTTTTTTTTTCATTATCGGTAATTTTAGTCAGAAAAACGTAAGGTGAGCTATTTTTAACTTTTTAATGTTTACGTGCAAAATTTTTATATTTCAAAAAACATATGTTTATTTCGATTTATAAAATTTGAAAGCGTATTTTATCACCTTTCATAAATATGTAAAAATCCATTGTTAAATAAATGTTATTATTATTCTAAAAACTAATCTAACTGATACAGTGTTTATTTTAAAAAAAGAGTGTATTAAGCGTGTACCTATCTTCTGTATAATTACGCATTTTTTCTCCGCAGATTCTATTTAGTAAAGTTTTGTGGGTGATAAAGTTAATATTATATTTCACCATCCTCCACATAGCTTATCCATACGATAACGAATATTAATAATTAAAAAAATACATTTTCGCAATAGGTAAAAAAAAAACTCTGCTAACTTATCCCATATATAGCCACTATTCATAGGTTCGAGTATCGAATAGCAAACTCAAAGTTTTTAAATAAATATATTGTGTTATAAATCGATAACGAACATTATCATATGGATAATCAATGATGAGAAGGATGGTGAAATACCCCCTGAATTCAAATATACATAACATAAAGAAGAAATCAAGAAAATACCATTATTATTTAAAATAAAGTGTAAAAATACTCTCTGTATATAATATTATATTCAATCGAAACATTGCTTGAAAATCCCTCTTTGGTGACCAGACCTGAATATCCGGGCATAACACACTCCAATTGGGGGTGCAATGTCCCCTCTGACTCCAGACAGTTGGAACACTTATGCAGTATTCATTTTTTTTAAATGTACTATTGGAAAATACATAGAATCTCACGAGTTAAACTGACTTTCTACACAGTTCTATTTAGCCACGTTAATGGCGAAAGATAGTATCTACTTTGACCTGAGGTTGTCTTCAAATAATTGAGTGATTATTAATTCGAATAAATCGATTTTGCGAACATTCACGCAAGAAAAAATGAGTCGCATTATGTGTCCGCTGTAACTTGTTTACGTAGCTACAGTTCTAGAAAGTCAATAACAGCAGCATTACATCAAATTGTGCAATAATAATTCAAGGCTTCTAGATGCCGATGCCCGATGTTGCTCAAAGATAACAACAAAGAAAACGCTTGAACAAATCTATAGAAAAAAAACTCGAACGCGATTATAAATAATCGTGCCGGGCGGCCCCAAATAAATAATCGAAGTCAACAAACATGGCCATGTATACAAAAATTACAAATCAGTGTAAATAAGAATTTGGCGTTTTATACCTGCGGGAGGATGCCCAGCCTTCAGTTGGCAGGTATTTTCGTCGCTTGAAGACATATTGGATGGTTTTGGTAGAGTATTTTATATCAGGACGGGTGGCAACAGATGTATGCTACGTGCACTGAGGAATATCGCTGTTTGATTTGGTTGAAATGTCGACGTGTTCACAAGGTGTTGTTCAATTCAGATAAACGCAGGGGCGACCGTGACGAGTGACAGCAGCAGAGCGTGCGGTGTCACCTGGCGGCACAACGGAGAATTAATCTTACAGTTTAAATATTTGAGCGAAGTAACGCTGCCATCTAGCGGCAAGACAGTGAATTAATCTTATATTAGTTGTAATAAATAGTTCTACTCCTTTAAATAAATAAATAGTACTACTCCTTTCTTTATCCTAATTCATAATCTGCTCTTTCGTAGATGGCGCTAGTTTAATTATTAAGCTATGCTAATTGCTGTGATTGTTAAAAGAATTCATATTCTACTCTTTCATAGATGGCGCGCCTATAATTTTTTACAAAAAAGTGCTTTTTACAAGTTGTGCTTTCAAATATTAAGAATAATTAATTGTTTGCGCCCGTACATACGCAATATGAATATGAATAAATATTTTTGTCAATTAAAACACTCAAATATTTCAAGAGAGGCTGACAAATACAATATTGCATCGGTGATTCAATCCAATATTGTATTTGTCAGCCACTCTTGAGAGATTTGGGTTTTTTTATTGACAAAACTATTTATTCATATTCATATTGCGTATGTATGGGCGCGAACAATGAATTATTCTTAACATTTTAAAGCACAACTTCTAAAAAGCGCTTTTCCTTAAAATAATTATACGCGCGCCATCTATGAAAGAGTAAAATACAAATTCTTTTGACAATCACCTTAAGAATAATTTATTAATTGTTCATTCATAAGCAATGTGAATAAATATGTAGTTTGGAAATTCGTTAGAATATAGAATAGAAATTAGAACAATACTGATACACCCAACTCCAGTAAAATGTTGGCAGTATCATGATTGCAATTTATGGCAGTATCTACCCAACGCTGACAAGGATAGACGCTAGTGCAGGATATTTACACTCCTTCCAGACAGTGGCAGCAAATAATTGAATTTACATACATTGTGGCGGTATTTTTGCTTATAACTGTTAATACAAACCTTAGAGCGGCTCTAATATTTTTTATGTGAAAAATAGCAGTAAGGTCATACGGTCACCTAATATTTTGAATTTTCAATCTCTATAATTTATTAAAGTAAAATATTTCACATAAAATCCATTAAAATGTATGAAAGAAAACCAACCGAGGAGCTAGTCATCAGAATGTATGGGAAATGTTAGAAATTGAAGGTTTTGTATACATTTTAGGGTACCTATTCGCTTCTATTCCCATTTCTCTATCTCCCCCTCGCCCCCTCTCCCTCCGATTCTAATTCTAATTCTCCCACAACATCAGAGACAGAGCCACTGACTCATTGCTTCTTAGTTCAGAACCCAGAATTCTCAGATTCAAAACCCAGCTTGGGCAATAAAATTCTATTCAATTTGTCATATTATTATGCTAATGAGATTTTTCTCAAGGCATTTTTTTATTTGAATAAGATAATAATAAATAAATATATATGGCAACACTCAAAATGGAAGATACTTTCAGTATCACTCTGGGTAGCTATTCCCGAGCAACGATCAATCGTTACTCACCATGCGCCAGCTACGACTGGTCTACCCGACTCGTTGTGTCGAATGACTTTAGTCTTTTGGCGTCTAAGAATGTTCCGGTCGACCAGGCTCAAGAATAACCACGTCGACCAATGTACGTACTTTCGACGGCGATTGCGAGCGACGAGGGCTTGGAGAATGCTACCCTGGAAAGAGACAACCGTTCAGAATCAAACTGGCTGCTTAAAATTCAGAACTGCCTAGAGGCCTTAGACTGCCGAAGCTTCAGTCCTTAGGGTCTTTGGGCATTTTACCCCTATTTCCCAGTTACTTTCTTCAAGGCACAACTGAGAAACTGGCTAAGGGGCGCGGAAGCCCTGTCTCGTTAAGGTTTGACCGACCGCCACAAGCATTCTTGCTGGTACTGCCAGACGACGAGAGAGGGAACTCTTTCAGACTGCAGAGCCATTTTTTTTTAAATCTAAACATGTTTGTCTCTTCCCTTTCTTGCAGGTGCTTGCAGCATACGCAAGATACAATCTCCCGAGAGCGTCCTTCGTCTTGTTTTCTATCATCTTTCCACGCCCTTATATATGTTTTACTAACACCATTGTATCAAGTTTGGTATGTTAGCACTTGCATACTGCTTACTAACACTGTATGCAGGGACATTGGAGGTCTAGATTAGTTCAAAACTAAATGTAGCTTTGTTCTTTCGAAAAAATTAGAGTCCTTGCAAGAGCCTTGAAGGCGTAACCATCTGTTACTTTTACCAGGGCGGATAAGTGGTGGATAACCTCCAATGCCTAGAGGCCTGCCTAAATGTATAGAGGACTAAAGATGTATGACGAAATGCCTGAAAGTATGAAGAAAGAATGAATGTATTTAAAAAGAAATGATGTGCTTACTGTAAAAATATTTTAATTTATCAACGCTTTGTTGAAAATATTGGTCTGTAACCATTGGTCTGTATAATATCGTCAGTGTAACACTAATGTTCACAATTCTTTTTTAAACATCTTTTGAACTTGAAGTATACTTTACTCATTATATACCTACACCTATGCATACTCTGTGTACCTCGCTAAAGTTACTTACATATATTTTTTATACAAAAGTATTAAGTTTATATATTTCGTAGGCATTCCAATATTGTATTACGCAGGATCTCATTTTACATTGTTATTTACACATGCTATTAATTTATCTTTAATTTTCTTTGCTGTTTTACACTCTCATGGGCTCTTCATTACTTACACATTTTTGATTTCTCATGTTATAGTGTAAGCCTTATACCAGAGGTTCCCAAACTTTTTTTCTCGTGGATCACTTTCAAAATTTTACTGGTTTCGGTGGACCCCCTGCTGCAACATTTCTACCATATTCCCAAAACTCGACATGCGTTTTTTTTTTTTTACATGAGCTCCACACAGGAGGCCCTGAGGAAAATAATTTCCCTCAGGGCCTATGTCATCTGTGTGTCCTAGTCATCCGCCTCCAAGACCTGGAACAAACCTCACCCCATAAACCCGGGCACCCCTGCTAAATCACCAAACGTAGCGAACCACTTGGGGTGACCTATGGCAGAGGTGTTGGTTATCCAGTAAAGGTTCCCGGGGCGGCGGTACCCATTCCCGCCTCCCAAATTGATAATGCGTTGTACTGAATATAATGCTGGAGTTGTGATATGAGATGGGGGGCGGGATGGGATATGGGCACAGGATGGGTCTCAAAATGACAATTTTTCACCGAAATACTAGTGTACTATCTGCCTACATCGACAGTAAAGCCAAACCAACATTTTTGTTCTTTACTATCAAAACCAGCAGGCTTATTCTCTATCTTTTGTGGGATCATTATCGAGATAACGGACGTGATATCCTGACAGATACATTACATGAATAAATAATCATGCATTCCTGCAGGATATTCATGTTTAAAACGATCTGAACTAAAATATGTTACAGTAAATATGTAAAAATCACACAAATCTGACAGGAGATCACGTCCGTTATCTCAATAACGATTCCACACAAGATAGAGAATAAGCCTGCAGATAAATTTTTGTGAACCCCCACTTACAACTTGTGGACCCTCATTTTTTTATCACGTCTACGTGGACTCCCGTCGAGTCTCCCATGGACCCCTGGGGGTCCACCTGGACCACTTTGGGAATCACTGCCTTAAACTAAAAGTATGTAAAAGCTAAAAGGCGTTAAAAATTATACAAATAAATAAATAAATATGATCTTCACGTTTACTAGGTATCCATAGTCAGTATTTTAGTTCCTTGATTATTTTATTTAACAAATTTCTTCATATCCATTGTAACTCAAAATCTTTAACTTTTATATTCTTCACAATGGTGTCTGTACTGTTGGTCACACTGACAAGCACTAATTCATCATCAGGATCAGCTTTCTCTTTGGAACTTCTCTGCTCCTGGTGTGATTTCATAGAAACCCGAAAGTTAACTTTCTCCAAGGTAGGATCCTTGACGCAGCATTCTAAATCAGAACCAGCACTGGATTGAGACACGAAGTAAGAAGGTCTTGTGTACAATATTACTGGCTTGTATTCCCAGGATATCTCCTGCAAAGTTTTCAACAACTTTTTAACATAGGTGTCCATCTTCACCATGCTGGAACCGATCATTCTATCAGCCCAGTAAAATGCTGAAATTGTATCTACGACCACAAGCGACACTTTGTCATAGGAATGAATTACATTTTCCAAATTGTGAATTGTGATGCATAATTGTTCGGAATCGTAAACATTCATAATCTGTATGTTGTCTAAACATTGTGATATTGCAGTTTCAATGGCGCACTCGTGTTCTTCTGGTGAAATAAACTCTGAAATATTTTTCCGTTTTCTGGCCAAATGATATAAGGTTCCAATTAACTGTATCAAATTGAAATGACCATCTGTCACTATGAAAACGACTCCTGCCTGTTTACCGCCGAAATCTTCTGGTAATAAGGCATTTGATATTATTTCACACAGCAGTGCGGAATGGTGAGAATGTGCATCGTAAACTAATTCAATTACACTATTCCATATTGGGCCGTCTTTAAATAATTCCGGGTAAACTGATTTTAAATTTGGGCGCTCGCAGTTTCTCCACATGAATTGCAGGCCGGACTCGACTTGACAAGGATAGTCCATTAAATGTTTTCCATCGTCTTTATCTTCGATACTCATTGCAAATTTGATAACCTACAATAAATTACGTATAATAATAGTTTTCAATCAATCGTCAACTTCAACTGCAAACTGTCAACTGTCAACTGTCAACACCGTAAATAACGTAAATAAACATAAACAAAATACAAACTTGTCAGTCCGAGCCCGCCAATTTAAAATTGTTGCCACTACCAAAAAACTGCAAAAAACCATGGAAAAACAAGTTCAAAGTAATAAACTCGGGAAACAAGTTCCCATTTCCGAAAACTAATTGGTACGGCCACTCCCTCCCGTAATAATATTGCGCAGACTGATGGGTTGGGCCAACTTGCACAAACCAGCCATCACTGATCACCTCGGAGGCAATCCCGGGTCCGAACTCCAACCTTCCAACTCGAACTTCCAATACACGAACTACCCCGCCATACAATCGTCCAAACGTTTAAAGTTGGCCTCATTGTGGCCGTACAATAGAACCGCCCCTGATTTTTAAATACACAATAGCTCTCTAGAGCAGTAACGCTTGTGAAAAAATTAATTAAAATTAATTATCCAACCAAATGTAGAAATAAATTTTTAAAAAAAGAATGTGAGTAAAGTTTTGAAAATATTATATTGAATACCCTTAGGCCCTCCGTTCATGGAGATACTTACAAACTACGTGATTGTGACACAACCACAAGTACCCTGCAGATGTACTACTTTTTAAAGCTGGTTTCCGTACACGGCGCTACCCGAATTATACTGAACTTGATCATTTTTCACGTTCAGCCGTGGAGTTAGCACAATGTCGAACGATGTCAAATGACTTTTTTTTCCAACATTAATCTATGCCTTCTTCACTAAATCCTTTCTTAGGTATTCTGGTAATGTAAAGTTATGTAAACACGCATTTTTTTTTCACTTCCAAAACAAATCTAACATTACTTTCATGTTCAGACGCCATTTCTGTCAAACGACAAACGAAAGTAGTAGACACGAATGCTGCAACGCGTAGCGCGCTACCAGCACCGTCGTTAGCGCGCTACCGACTTCAACCTGACATCCGTCGCGTAGCGCCGTGTACGAACACCAGCAAAATTGTATGGAGGGTACCCACAAGCGGTGTGCGTGCTACGCGCATCAGGCTCGAATAGCTTGTAAGTAGCTCCATGTACGGAGACGCTAAGACTAAAGTACCCTTTACACACAGAGTTCGGAGCGGGACGTGTCCCGCGCCACTTCAGACCGCCGCGCAGAAAAGTAAAGACCGAAATTAAGATAACGGTCTACAGCCCAGTTCACTGGAGACTTTTCTGCGCGGTGGCCTGAAGTGGCGCGGGGCACGTCCCGCTCCGAACTCTACGTGTGGGGGAGATTAACTTTATTGTCAGTAAATGCGCTGGACTAATATCTTTTATTTTATCAAAATAACAAAAATTTTGCATTGTGCCAGCATCATAAAATACTAAAGCTATATATTTTTTCATTAATGTACCTTATTATTACGATAATATTATTTTCTATTTTTTTCTGTAATGTTCACTTTAACTAAAACTGTAATGGCACCACTTTCTTGTGCAGGAGAGTAAATTTCTCAAATGAGTTGGGTTGTATTGCTAAAAAAAAACACAGCTTGAATACAAACGTGAACCATAGTATATATCTGTTTTATCTATATTGTATGTTTAATTTTAGTAACTCTTATTCTATTCACGTTCATTATGTAGACCGGTTATCATGTAATACAAGTTTATTTATTTTTTCTTTCTGATTAAATTACTTCTAATAACATAATTTCTGTACCTATTTTGCAATGGCACTACTTCAAAATTCAAATACGAGAAATTCTTTCTCTATTGGATTGGGTAGATTGTTAACAAGAAATTAATATATTGTAATAAGTTTTAAGAACCAAATTGTTTTCCTTTAAATCTGTTAAATGTATGTATTTTAAATAAAAAATAAATAAATAAAAAAAAGACTTATTATATTTTAGCTGACCCGGCCACGCATTGCTGTGACTGACGAAACCCAACGCCATCTTCTGGATGGTTACCCAACCTTTTAACTCACACCGCCATCTGTTAATTTGCAAACAAGTCAAATCCACACACACATTCTCCATTATATATTATATATTTCAACCAATTCACACAAAACTTTGACAGATTATATACCTAAACCTTCCTCATAAATCACTCTATCTTTTGGTGAAAACCGCATGAAAATCCGTTAAGTATTTTTTGAATTTATCGCGAACAGAGAGACAGATAGGCAGACGTGGCGGAGAACTTTTTTAAAATTTAATTAATTTGAATTTAACATAATTTAAATAAATTAATTAATTAGTTTAATAAAAATAAATCACAAAAATTCCATTATTCTCGATTCTGAAATAGGTAGTAATCTGTCACGATAAAATAGGAAAATGGGTGACAAAGATGATAGTCACAAAAGCTAAATTCCACAAAGATGAAAAAATTACAAATTATGTATTTTTTTATAGCCTGTCATTTTTCATGTTTGTAAACACAATCTACGAATCCGCATCCGTTTATTGTTTATGTTCTATTCTATGATGATCTATGGCAAACGTAATAAAATTTCCAAACAAGATGGCAGCCGCCGAAATCCAGGTCGTAAATCCTGGTAATTTACAGAAGATTGAAAGGTGGATAGTGAATTTAAATACTTCAAACCCATGTTTTGTAAAATTAACGAGTCTTATAATAAAATTTGAGTATAAAAGCGCTCAAACAATCTTTTAGAAATAACTACAATAATGCATTTAAAATTTCAGCTTTTTCAATGATTCTGCTTATCGGGAGGCTATAGAAAACTCGGCGAATTTCAATACACGACTATGCGTGGAGCGGCGGCTGCGTATGCCTTTTCTGGATCCTCAGACAGGTTAAATCATTATTTAAAAAATACCTTTATGTTTAAAAAAGTCCCTATCTAAACCGTAAATATTTCCATAGCGCGTCGGCACACCCATTTCGTGTTTTTACCATGCAATTACTCCGATAAACTGCAGTGAGCTTATTCCTCTCAAATGCATTTGCTGTATTTGAATATAAATTTAAAAAAAATATATGGTAAATATTCCACTGACTGCCGCACTTTTATTAGGCACAGATTTTGGAAATTACACTACGTTTCAACTTAATTACCCCAAGAAACATCTAATTACTTTTGGATTGATGGTAAAAGATGCATTAAATCCATTTTTATTCAACGTGCAAAATTTAATGAAAATTGTCTAATCTACCATAAGTATTTTACCCAAAAGAGCTACTTGTATTCAGAGAAATGAATTTTTTGATTATGCATGCAGTTACTGCAGGGCACGATAGGTTGGCCACCATCTTGAAACAGGGACTTAAAATTTACAGAGAGATGAAATGCCAAATGGTCAAGTTAAAACAGGATTTTGCTAAGTTCAGTCAATATTAATAATAGGATAATTTGTACAGCACCATTTTTTTGAAAATCAACTAAAGGGTGTTGTACAAATATTGCTTCCTAGGCTCTATCAAGTATTTGTGTTTTATGTTGTGTTAGGAGTGGCACAGACACACTGCAACCTCTTCATGTCCCGCCGGCAGCGAATGCCGGGGGCCCGCGAGGGACAACTCTACACATATCCGGCGGCTAGGTAAGTCTTTCATTATTAAAACAAACCTTTTGATACTCAGTCGAGGGTACCACGTACCACCACTCTTCCAAACCGTTTTAACAAGTCGGAATGCCAATTGCTCACCAGTAATAATTTCTTTTATTATCACTGAAATTGACGATAGGTCACCAGTGACCGTTCTACTATTTTTTTTATACATTATATATACAATATACATTGTCATTCGTGCTGGAATTTTTTGCGATGCGATTTTAACCTTTAAGCTTTGAAAACTATCTAGAGAATTAAATTAGAATCGCTTGCGCTAATAACACTGTAGATTCCACTTTTCAATTAACAATTTTGTGTTAAGCCTCAATTACATTGAGCGAGTTTACAAGCTGCTAACAGCGAATTCACTATCTGGTAGTAAATTTGTTCAGCGTAAAATCTGCTAGTTAGCTAGCATATATGATTACACTGAGCAAGTTTACTAGCAGATAGTGAATTCGCTGGCTTGTAGCTTGTAAACTCGCTCAATGTAATCGAGGCTTTAAGTGTCCTAACACAAAAATTTAATTGAAAAATTCACATACAAGATGACAGCAATGGTAAAACGTTTTCATGTTCTGATTGCAGCTTTTCATTTTAGTTGCTATGTATTATGACTAGCCAAAACTTTTCCCATTGATTTTTGCCGTGCGGTTAGTATCCCTGTCGTGCCGCAGCAACTTGCCATTCCATTTTCAGTTGATTAATATTGCATGCGACTAGTTTCATTTTGCTTGAAAATTGCAGCGAGTGGTCACCTTTGACTGACCGTTTCCACGGTCGATTTTTGTCACCCGTCGCATGAGATCTGATGCTGCAAAAATCGAAACTTTGGCGCTTGCGATTTCAATCATCTGCGGCCTGTCAAATCACAAGGATTATAAAATCTAAATGCTGCAAAATATCTATTATTTTGTCCATACAACCTAATCCATAGTTTTGTGCTTCCGTTTTTCTTAGAAAGGGAAAATTATTTAAGATTTTTTTCTTTTTACACCACGGTGGCACATCTGAAATAGGCCCATGGTGGCATATCGATTGCAGAGCACTATAAAATCCCTAAATTGCTACAGAAAATATCTGTTTGTAGATGGCGCAAGGCCAAGCGGCAATATCTATCTCTCCGTTGCGGAGGCTGGGGAGGCGAGGGCGCAGGCCTGGGGGTCCCCAGCTGCGAGGAGCCCACCGAGGGGGAGCTCTCACAGGCCCCCATGGACACTCACGACACGGACAGCAAAGACAGTCACCATCACAAGGATGACGTCTCCAAGGTGAGAGAGAGCCACTCATCCATTTAACACTTTAGACCTGAATTAAAACTAGTAGTGGAAGAACATATTTGATGCTTGATGACAATTGGTAGAGTTATTTGAGAATTTTTAATTTCACCATATTCTATGGAATATTTCCACTGTGGAACAGCAGTGTAAATTGTTAATACAAGTTATTACTGTATCTACAGATCAAGCACTAATTGTTTTGTCATTATCAGGAATGGTTCTACGATGACATGGCCATGGAAGAACTGGACCAGCTCGAGGAGCCTGAACCCGACTCGGATGAAGACTATATGGACGAGAGCTACGCAGCGAGGCGTAAGCGCGGCGCAGGGGCCGCCGACACCCCCGCTCGGGGCACCCCCCCTGCCAAGCCTGGCCGTCGCAGCAAGGCAGCCCCCGAGACCCCCGAGACGCCGGCCAGCACGCCTAAGGGCCGGGGGCGCGGCGGGGGAAGGGGGCGCAAGAAGGCCGTGCAGCAGAGCCTGCCGTACGAGGTGGCGGGGGATGCGGATAAGCCTTATGGATGCGATCGTACGTTTGAAGCCAGTTTTTTTAATCTTTTTAACCAGTTTTAAGCGGCTGTCACTTATGTGGTCCATGAATTTTCATTAAAACACAATATTACTGGTTTAGTAATCAACAGAGGCAAACTAATGTAGCTCTTAGAATTGAAAGATGTCTTAAGCCTCAATTACATAGAGCGAGTTTACAAGCTACTAGCTGGTAAGTTTAAAGCGGGTGAATCTGCGAGTGAGATTGTCACGATGACACACAAAACTGTCTGCTCGCTCAGTAGCAACAGTAGCAGCTAAAATAACGACTCCCGCGCCATGCAACTCTGTCAACATTTTGTAGAAAACTTGACTGTCAAACAGCTGACAGAATTAGTTCGCACTGGAGTCATTATTTTAGCTCATGTTATCAAAAAGGAGTTAAAAAGGAAAGCAAAACGGATTTGATTTATGTTCCACTTCATTTTTAAGGCTATAACACACAGAAAAGACAGCAACACGTGGTTTTAGCTCGCTAGCTAGTTCGCTACTGGACGAGTGGAAAGTTTTGTGTCATCATGACAATCTCACTCGCCGATTCGCCCGCTTTTAAACTTGCCGACTAGAAGCTTGTGAACTCGCTCAATGTAATTGAGGCTTTAGGGAGATTTCTTATTTATTTTGTTGTCAGGAAATTGATATTACATCGTCATCAGTTAAGCCTATCGATCCAAAATTGTAAAGTAATTATTTTTGGCCGTGCTAGGGTTCCTGGCCCGCCAAGCCATTTTTTTTTTCGATCTGGCCCTTCAAAAAATGTGAAAAGCGTTTGAAACATCCCAAGCTAAATTTGTTAAGGCTTCTGTAGGTTATTTAATAAGGACACGATATGTTTACAGTGTGTGGCGCCCGTTACAAGACCCGCCCTGGCCTAACCTACCACTACACACACTCGCACAAAGAGGGCGGGGGTGGCGGAGGCTCCGACGGGGACTCGCGGGACTCTCCTGCGCGCTCCACCCAGCCGCCCGTCGTGCCCCCTCTCGTTCCCCCGCCGGCTGCGGGGCCCATCGTGCCGCCCGATCAGCCCTCCACCGAGTACCAGGACAGCTATGTCACATTCATCACAGGGAACAGTAAGTCATTATCTAACTATATAGTCAGAACCACTGAAATAACCTAATACAGGGAAGCCTTTGTCAAAGCGATGGGCCCAACCCGATTAAGCCAAGGGGAAGAAGATGGATAAGAAATTCTTCAATTTCTATGGGTGTTTGATTGGAAATATTTGACTTTTTTTACATTAGAAGGCCCTGAAGAAAATTATTTTCCTCATTGATGTCATCTTTGGGGATAATGTGTGAAGGGTTACAAGGGAAGGAAGGAGAGGAAATTCTGGGAAGGAAAAAGGGATGAGGGGTGGGTAGAAATCATGTTCAGACAGGTGACCAGGAGTGAAGGAAGGAAGGTGTGTAAATCCATCCCTCCCTCTGCAGCACAAAGTGATATGTCGAAAAACTCCTGCTGGAAAGGTCAATAGGTCTCCCTCAACCAGCTATTCAAAGATATTGAAATATAGGAGTTGTGCTATCCGCAGTTTATTCCTGGCGTCGCCGCTAAGTCACACCTTCAAAAAATCAACTAAATGAATGAATTCTTTCCGTATTCGAACCATGCCCATTAGGTAGTAGTCCGCCGACGGCCGGGCAGCTATCATAGCATATCTCTTGTATTTCAATATCTTTGGGGTGACTTATGTTGGTGATCCTATAAATGGTTCCAGGGCTGCAGCATCCGTACCCGTCTCCCAAAGTGAGATGATTTGTGGAAGAAATTTGTGCGGCAGATATACTTGTCACCGTGTACTGTAATTACTACATGCTCTCATGATCACATGCTATAATAGGCACTGTGATTGTCTCCAAAGATATTTTAAATTGAGACTCCCCTTGGAAAGGAAAAAGTCCTAATTTCTAAAGCGCAGTCACATCTTACAATTTTTGAAGAGAATTTTTAGATGAGAATGACTCGCTTTTATGTTTTCTTCCTCTTACGCCGGGTCTCTCCTAAACCCTGGTTTATTCATTTCTTTCCTTGGCGTAGCCCATCCCCCGTTGTCTGTTTTATTATAAGTCTGTCTTTTTTTTCTTCAATAATTTCAGAATTCTGGCAACATATTGTCATCTTTTACATAATTGTAAATTTTTTTTGATTTTTCGATTGTTGGGTGTGATGACAAATATTTTTATTTTCAGCAGGGGCAGTAGCAGGCCGTTCCTCACCTCCCGTGCCAGGTTCCGCAGCCCCCACCATCCCGGCATCGTCTTCAGCGGCGCCCCCCTCCCCGCCAGCAGGGGCTGGGCCCCCCGCCTCCCCGGGCGGCACCTCCGCAGCCCCCGCACTCCCCGCCTCCCACTCCCCCTACTGTGACTTCTGCCTCGGAGATCACACCAACAACAAGAAGTCGGGCATCCCCGAAGAGCTGGTTTCCTGCTCCGACTGCGGAAGATCAGGTAACAGAACTTCCACCAGCTACAACGCCGAGGATTTTGACCGCTTTGTCAGCAGGAGCATCATGGCGGGCTGGCCCGTTACTTCCGATGACGAAACAGGTTCGGTCGTCACGGCGGAGCCCCCGATAGCAATCGCTCCGATTGAGCCGAGTCATGCTACGGTTACGAATGGACCAATTACCAACGGGCCCATTGTCGGTATCAACGGGCCCCTCGCCGTTACCAATGGGCCGATTCTCGCTACAAACGAGCCCACTGTAGAAATAGTCAAGCCCGCTGCAGCCAAAACAAAGCAAAAACCAAAACCAGAGCCTAAGCGGTCTCCCAGAGATCGTCGCTCCGGCAGAAAGCGTAAAGAGTAACACACCAGTTACTTTAATATAATTTTATCATACTCGAGTTACCTTGGATTCACATAGCTCCAACTCCCATCAGCAACGCTTGTACCTAACATACACTCTGGCTGAGGGTAGACCTGGGATGCTTGCATTTGGGATTGGCTTTTTATAAGCACTTCTCCTCCTACATTCTATTCCAATACATATTCATTCTTGTATGTAACATTGCGTGGCCAACACTAGGTCAACGCGTTGCCAATATCAGGTCAACATATGGCCAGTATCAGGTCAACGTGTGGTCAACATATGACCAATATCAGGTCAACATGTGGCCAATATCAGGTCAACATGTGGCCAATATCAGGTCAACATGTGGCCAACATCAGGTCAACATGTGGCCAATATCAGGTCAACACGTGGCCAATATCAGGTCAACATGTGGCCAATATCAGGTCGACACTCGCTCAACCTTTGGCCAAATTCAAGACCGCCTGGGTCTTGTCATGTTGAGTTAGCTCCCCTTGATCCAAAGAAATAAGATTAGGACAATGTTAGGCCAATATTAGGCCAATATTAGGCCAATATTAGGCCAATATTAGGCCATCACCAGGCCGATGTCTGGAGGGGATTTGTATTAACTTATTGATTAATTATAATGGAATAATTGGTTTTCCATAGTCTAGATTTATTTTTAACCATACCTAAGAAATTAGGTAATTTGTTTGAATAGGTTAAGTTTTAAACCGAGCGATATAATGATTTTTTTTTTAATAATTAAAAAAATATTTTATGGTTTCTATGAAATTTCGAATGTAGTCGTAAATAATTGATGAAATTATAATTTTGAGACCATACTATGCAGTGGAACGCGGATTTAAAAAAAATATAGCCAAATATGATTAGAATTAAATTTATCTTTGCTAGGGGCAATTTACAAAGAAATGTAATTTTAAAATTGATCGTAATAAAATGTTTTTTTTTTGGTGAATATTTTGTGGGACCAAGTTCTAAAAAAACAGCAAAAATACACTCCTTGTTACTAAAAGAGTTCTTACTAAAATTTACTAAATGGATTCATATTGCGTAATATTTGGATGAAATCCAGTCAAAGATTAAATGAAATATTGTCATATTATATCTTAACATTTTACATGCAGTAATTCCTCATTATTCGTTGAGGGTTAGGTTCCCAACACAGATAATAGAAACATAGGGAGATATGGTATCGTAGAGTGCCTAAGCTAAGCTACCAAACTGCACGAACTATCAATTTTGCATGCTATGAAAGTTTTAAATTTGGTGGGTAGGTAGAAGCAAAGGCGGGGCACTGCTGTGCATAGATGCGATGATTTGCATGTTTGTCCGGTCTCTCTTCACTATCATTTGTCGTCCGAAATGGTACTTCGTTTTAATTAGTCTTTTTGACTATTTTTCCGCCATCCCAATATCACAATAAATTTGTGATGTAAAGAACCATTTTACAACAGTCAAAGACTACATTAACCCTTCCTTTACCGTGCTAAGAAATCTCTTAAGTTCCGGGGCTGTGTACTCATTTAGAATTTTGTCTTTTTGATGTTGGATAAAAATTAATACATAGTTTGCTTTTAATACTTATGTAAATCATTTTATTTATAGTACGTAATACATATAAGTAAAATGCGTATTATGTTTTAGTGCTGAAAGCGAGGCAAAAACATTGGCCATGTGTAAAACGCATGATACGTCCATAACTGTCAGCAGACCGCCGGCTACTGCTGATCTCAATCACGCGTTATGTCACAGTGATCAAAACCGTGTATCACTCTGCAAGTTAACAATGCCTGTAGATGTACGTGTCAAATTTTTTCACCAGTTTTTACCAAAACATTTCTTCTGTTGCCTTGTTGTCGTTATCGATAATGCTTTTATATTTGAATTATTTTATCCAATACATTAATGAATTGCTGAAGGAATACCCAAAATATGAACTCTGTATTTAGTATACTTACAGAGTTATTGAAATAATTGTAAATAATTGATTGTCCAGTTGATTTGACAGACATCTCCAAATACTTAAGTTTTGAGATAATAAGGAAAGCAAAATTCGAATGCTCTCCATAAATCAAATATTATTTACACATATCTGTGTTTTACATATTAAATATGCTATAAAATAACAGCGGGAGGTGTAACGGTCTGGTACATTAGTATGACATTTTGAAATAACCTACTGAGACCCGGAAAACATCAACATTTTCTTTAATTCACTACAAGTTTTTCTGCATTAAAATTGATTTGTGGTGTTTAGGGGTAATCTCAGTATTTTATCAGATAGGGGGCACACTTTTACATATAACTGCGTACTCAACTCGAATTTCGATTTTTCAGAGATGTCTGACTAATCAATTGGACGATCGACGTGTCAAATCATTACACAGCGCCGGAAAGGTTAAATCGAGAATAATGGGGAATTACTGCATTTTAAATACAATCAAATCAGTTTAAATGAGGTTCTCTCAATGTGTTTCACTTTCTACAGCATCCAACTCAACCAAAGATATTGAAATACAAGAGATATGCTATGATGTTCGCCTGATCGTCGGCAGACTACTACCTAATGGGCATAGTTCGAATACGGAAAGAATTCGTTCATTTAGTTGATTTTTTGAAGGTGTGCAGTAGTATTGGTTAACAATATCGGCGACACCAGAAAACACAGTCCCGCCCAGTAAAAACTGCAGATAGCACATCTCTTATATTTCAATATCTTTAAACTCAACCAAAATTGATTTAAATATCGAATCCATAACATAAAAATTTTACGGAAAGCCAAATTTTAATACACTGTCTTTTAACGAGTCGTGCAAGAGTTTGCACGGCCCCGAGGCTACATTAGGGAATTGGTATTGAAGTAATTATATAATGCTGCCAAAGAAATTAGAATTCTAGGGCGTCGGCCAATTAGACTGGTCTCTATAGACATTATATCCAAAACCAACAATGAAACATATTTTATTATTCTAACTATTTATATATATTGTTAATAATTATTGTTATAGATCGATTTTTTAATAGTTTTATCCTTTGATTTTTTAAGATTTTAGAATAATGATTATTAATAATAGTTGTTAGTTTGTGTAATTTTTCCGAGGCGTTAGATATGGAATTGTGGACTGGTGGTACTAGTACAAAAGGTTTAAGTAAATTGTTATACGAAAATTTAAATAATATGACTTCGGTCAATTATATATATATATATGCCCGTTTACTGCTAGGAATCTTGGAAAACTAAATTGTATTGTAAATTCTGATCTTATTAACTTTTAACATACTTTTTTTTTTTTTTTTTTTACGTTAGCTCCACACGGGAGGCCCTGAGGGAATTTTTTTCCCTCAAGGCCTGTTTCATCTTTGGAGATGCTGTGTGGATGGTCTTTTTTTCGGAAATGAAAGGAATATTGAATGTTCAATTATTCATTAAAATAATTTAGTAAATACCCTTAACAAGCAAAGTAATTTATTACCTGACACAAAGTGCCTTACATCAATGTGGAAATATACATGTATGTTATGCATTCATATTTTAATTAAAGTATTTACATCTTCGCCACTGGAGTGTTTTGCAATAAATAAATGAATAACAAAGAAATTTTTAAGTGTTCGGTTCGGAAACTTCCCGCCTTCATTAAAAAAAAACGTACCTCCGAATTTTAATATGGAGACAAATAATCTGCTTACACCATTGAATTCACCTATATTTGACCGTTTATCCCATATTTTAACGATTCATTAAAAAATTGTTAAATTTATAAACAAGTGAATTTTATTTGGAGGAATAATAAATATTATGACTTTTGTATATTGTCTATGGCCTAGTTGATAATGAAAGATATAAATTTAAATTTGAACATATATTTTTTATTGTGTAAACAAATGATCAATGATAAGAAAAAATCAATAATTTCGGTTCGCGGAATGTCGACAACAAATAATTAAGGACAGATGGGAGACATCTCTTGTTAAACTGTGAAACTACTAAGTTAGCCCTGCGATTATCGGAAATCTCAACAAGCGGACTTTTAAAATAAAACCGAAAAATGTTTTAAAATATCTCTTCAATTTGACCACATTTTGACGATCGCGGGTGCTTGCAAATTGGCCAAAATGTGGCCATAAATGCTCCAGTGGTTATTCTAAATTTTAAATAAAATTTTTCAAAAAATTACTCTACTTTCATAGGTGGAAAGAAAAACATATCGTACCAAAGTTCTACATATCTGAAAGTAAAAATCTAAATTATATACACGTTAAATTTTGTTAATTCCTTTTAAATTTGATGGTATGTTTTTCAAATGACCCTCTTTTCGTTAACCGGCCCTTGCCGATTACGCGCCCGCGCGATGCGAGATGCGAGCCAAATTAAACTCTAAAAAATATCTTTTGAAATGCGATTTTAAACCTTAATTATAAAGAAAACGTATGAAAGATAAAATCAGAATCGCTTGGGGCATTCTTGTTCATAAGATATAAGATACCGTGAACCCACCTAGCGGAGCGAAATATTTTCTATGGAATTGTTTATGATGACTGGCTTAGATTTTTCCCACCTTTGAACTGTCAGATTAGCGTCCGTCGCTCTCGCGCCGTGGTCAATGAAAAGATCGTAAAACGTATAAATTCATCGAATAAATGCAAGTAATGTTGTTTTCAGACATAGTTTATTGTTCAAGGAATGTGTTTCGGTAAATTTTACATAAGATAAACCCACAAAATATTACGTAAAAGTCAAAACATCGCAAAATTTACCCGTTTGCTCCAAGGCATTTGAGTAATAGAGTATATAAATGCGTTTAGGGCACTGAACAAAAAATCTCTAGAAGTGTGACCTCTACCGATTTGAAAGAAAACTGATAATGCCAATTTACACAAGGCCAATGAAATTGATTATATTTTTAAAAAGAATTTCGATTTTGAAAAATTTTTATCATTTGCACTCGAAGTAAGGGACAATGATTGAACTTACTTAGGGCACACCACAAGCCCACAACAGTTTTATGTTGGTTTATCTTTTCAGTGGTTTAGGGCTACAGTAATGTACCACTTTACCGTTAGCGGTAAATAATACAATCCTGTAATAAAATATAGAAGAAATTATTTAAAAAGATCAGAAATTAAAATACAATGTGTAATTCCTTGCAGTAATCTGGGTAGTTGTATCTTTATTTATATAAAATTGGAAAATTTGTCAAAATTTTTCAGAACTGAATATCATTAACTGGATGCATCGATTCCACCATTCTAATTCTCCTCTCTAAATAAGGGGTTCTGAAACTGTGGGTCGCGATCCTTTCTGGCAATAAACTTCCTATAAAGAGGACTAGTTTGGTGTTCATATTGGGCTTCCAACTTAGATCTGGATTAGAACTTTTTCTCTGACCAATAAATTATCGATTAATTTATTAGGCTAATTGTTTTGAGTCTGACCAAATGAGTTATTGAACAAAAATGTTTCCCAAACCTGGGTAGTGCAATATATAAAATTGTTCTAATCTGGTTGATGTTACCAAAGCACTAGTCATATCTGGATTGTGTGCCAAATCTAAGTTACATGACAATAACTTTGTTCTAATCTAGATCAATTGATAAAGCTATCGCCTTAATCTGGACCATGTGACAACGAAACTCCAAATCTGGATCATGTGACAAAAACTGTCAAGATCTGGGTAATTTGACAATAATATTCCTCCAATATTGCCTTAATCTGGATCGTGTGACCAAAACACTAAACCAAATCTGGTTCATGTGACAAAGCCATTGCCTTAATCGGGATCGTGTGACCTAAACACTAAACCAAATCAAAGCAGTTCAAGTGCAAAGCCATTGCCTTAATCTGGATCACAAGACCAAAGCACTAAATAAAATCTGATTCATGTGACAAAGTTGCCCGAAACTGGACAATGTGTCAAAACACTAGACCAAATCTGATTTATGTAACAAAGCCATTGCCCGAAACTGGACAATGTGTCAAAACACTAGACCAAATCTGGTTCGTGTGTGTGTTCAAAGTCATTGCCTTAATCTGGATCATGTGACCATTGCACTAAACCGAATCTGATATGTGTGACAAAGCCATTGCCTTAATCTGGACCAAAACATTAAACCAAATCTGGTTCATGTGACAAAGTCATTGCCTTAATCTGGTTCATGTGACCAAAACGCTAGACCAAATCTGGATCAGTGAAAAAACCATCGGCTTAATTTGGATAATGTGTCAAAAATACTAAGCCAAATTTGGATTGTGTGAAAATTGACTTAATCTGGATCATGTGACCAAAACTTTGCCTTAATGTGGATTATGTGTCAAAAATTAAGCAGCCATTGCCCAAATCTGGATCGCGACCCAAATCCCTTCAGAATCTCTGTTCTGTACTAGTGTTAAAATTAAATTCCTGTGTGCTTGTGTGTGCGGGCTAGAGTTTTTGCCATTGTTATAAATTTTAAAAATATTAAATTATATGATTTTGTTACACCTTTGTTACTAAGATTACCAAAAAGAAAATAATTATTTGATATCTAGTCTGGGTGCCTGACTGTGTGTTTGTGTATGAAGGGACAGTTCCACAGAACGTAGAAAAGTCTAGATTTGCTATATACATACAAATATTTGACACACACCTTATTGAAGCATCAAAAAAACGAACTATACCGAGTTAATATTTTAATAGAATGTCTATACTCTGTTCACGTTTAAAACAATAATTGTTCACGTTAGTTACATTTTTTTTTTACATATAAAGTGGATCTTTTAGAAAACGTCCTTTTAGTGTAAATTTGTTATTTTCAAATTGTTACCCAACCTAAGTAACAAACTAAGTTTAACGAATTGC
Source organism: Glyphotaelius pellucidus (assembly GCA_936435175.1). Lineage (NCBI taxonomy): Eukaryota > Metazoa > Arthropoda > Insecta > Trichoptera > Limnephilidae > Glyphotaelius > Glyphotaelius pellucidus. The sequence goes on from OW386561.1 coordinate 13,422,937, forward strand.
CAACTAATCTAGGTTTCAAATTGCCAGCTAATCTAGATGACAAAACGACAGCTAATCTAGGTGGCAAATTGTCAGCGAATCTAGCTTGACATATTGCCAGCTAATCTAGCTTGACGTATTACCAGTTAATCTAGGTGACAAATTGCCAGCAAAAATAGGTGGCAATTTACCAGCTAATCTAGGCGACAAATTGCCAGCTAATCTAGCTGACAAATTGCCAACTAATCTAGGTGTCAAATTGCCAGCTAATCTAAGTGGAAAATTGCTAGCTAATCTATGCGATAAATGGCCAGTTAATCTAGATGACATATTGCTTGCTAATCTAAGTGGGTTTTTATAGTTCACCATGATACGATTATCGTGGCGATAGCTCATCACAAGGGGTAATATCACTCGCCAATCCGTGTAAGTAATTGCTTGCCGATCTAGGTGACAATAATAATTCACCACATTTGTCAACAGATTAACCCATCACAAGGTGAGATCGCTTGCCAGTCTAGGTTTCGAATTCATATCAACAGGTGGTAAGAAATGATATATTGTAGTTACCGCAAAATAAGACTGTTAATGTTAGAGAAACATGTTTTTAAAGTTGCCTTTTGACATTTTACGATACATATATGCATGTACATTGTTTTTGATGCTTCAATTTTGGTTACATTTCAATCAATTTGAAAAGTTTAGGTTTGTGATTACATACAATGCCAAATGCCTTTATCGCACAGAAGTTAATCTGTGTTTTATCTAACCTTTATTCTTATAATGAACATATTTAATCTAGCAGCCGTAGCATTCTTACAAGAGAAGAGTTTGTTCTTAAAGGAGAAACTTTCTTCAAATGCCCACAAAATGAAAATGTATTTTAGTTTCTGCATTTACTTTGTCCGTAATATGAACCCCAACTATTCAAAATGATTTCAAATTATAAGTGTTGTTTGCTGAGAGCTTCGTTGTAACCTCTCTTTCTTTTACATGCGTCATTAATGGAAAATAAGGAGAGGTTACAAAGGAGCCGTCAGCGTAAGTTTAAGTACTGTTTTTTCTTAGTAAATTATCATTGCTTCTAGACATTTTTACGGTTTTTGGGAAGGTCCATTATTCTCCTAGTTATTTCCTAGGAAGCCTTTCTACTGTGTTCAAGTTGATCAAAGTTACATATTATTAATTAAATGTAATTATTATTAGACTAGTGAGCCTGGCTCCGGTGCCATCGCCATATAGCTAGCTGGAACATATTAATTACAAGTAATTAATTAATTGTTGATTAATTAATACTGTTAATCCCTTGTCGTGGGACTGCTAGTCAGAGCAGCATTCCATTAGAAGTACTCCTTAAGTAGGTAGGGGACCACCGTTGATCTGAAATACGCAGGTTCTCGTCCTTCCTTTACGTCACATGTGCTGGTGTCAATCACTCTTAGGTATTAAACCTGGTCATCATTCAGTTGTTCCGAGTTATAAATATAAAGTTTTGGCTAATTTATTTGCATTTTGTTTTGAAGAGTTTTATTTCACATGTACATTTGCTACTCAATTTTTATTAATCTGCTACCGGTTTCGACACATCCTTGTCATTCACTAGATTCAAAACTGTGAATGGGACGGATGCGTCGAGACAGTAGCAGGTAAATAAAAATTAAGTAAAAAATCTACGTGTCAAATAAAACTATTCAAAACAAAATGCGCAGGAATTGTTACATAGTTAATTCCGAATAAAAACAAATAATTTATTTGCATTTGAAATTGGGAGATTTTATTGTATTCAACCTAACTTAATAAGGTATTTAAAAATAAAACACTTAAACTCAGGGATGTTCTTCTACTTGAGAAATGTGACTTATTCCTTTCTGCCGTAAGGTAACGGGATAGATGTCTGACACATTTTTCAATTAAACACCATACATTGTGGGAGCTATTATGCAAACCCCCATCGCACCAGCCATAGGAACTTCTGGAGGTATTGTCAAACAACCAGCACAATGTGCTTATGAGCTCTGCGATCATCTGTTTATCAACAGCAAATAATGTTTGTATGAGGGCTGCTTTGCGTATTTCACTTTAATGTGTCCGGTATCAGGGTTCCATGTATATCTCGAGTTGCCTTTTATGTTTGTAATTGGGGAATGTTTTAGATTTTGGAAGTGCAATGGATGGAATGGAGTTATAAATAAATATAAATAATTAATTAATAATAACTATAATACATTTTTAGAATTGTTGCTTTGTTTTTTTTCGTTTGACATTTTTATTAAATAATAATATTTTATCGTTTTGATCGAAGTTGATATAATATATTGTCGATCGTTGTCGATTGTATGAACAATGATTGGATTGTTAGATTTTATACCCACTATATTTAATCGTAATTCGGAAAGAGAGTAAAAAAAAATAAAAACTATTTTCTATTCTCAAAAATATTGTTTTTTTTTCATTGTCTCTTTTTTTTGAAAAAAATTATCCTCCGCCCGTTTTTGTGCTGAAGAATAGTGAATATGCACTTCCACTAAGCATTTCCCGTACGGATTCATCTCAAAACCTATCATCTAATAACCTCTGATCTAGTTCGCGACCCTTCGGTACTGTGTTTCCCCAAAAATGTACAAACACACAACAAGACTGAAAAAAATCTTTAATAAATGATTTTTTTTAAACTTACCGATGTTTTTGTATAATTTTTGCGGCAATTTGTACAGTCGGCTGCAAAAGTATACCAAACCCCCGTTGAGGTGGCAAAAGATTCTAATTTTGGGTCTTTTCGTACCTGGTTGGTGGTTTTGTATGGTTTTAGCGGTTGCATGTACAATCGTACCACGTACTTTCACTATTGTTCGGCACAAATATTGTTTCCCCTGTCCCGCTCAAACCCAATCGCGCTCATCAGCCACGTTTGTACCCTCCGGCCGCAGCCAGTATGATATAACTCCGGTAAGCAATATTTGTGCCTTACAATACTTATTGGGATATTTAGCACTGCAAATACAAATAGCTCTCACTTCAGTTATTAAGTAATAGTATTTCGGATTGTTATATTATATATACCCTCTAACTGCACATTTCAATACGTTTTCTGATTTCTTCTTGATATTCTGAGATGTTTTCTTGACATTTTATTGAGGTTTAAAATAAAAAATAATAATAATTGGATGATTTATATAGCGCCGTTTTTGTGAAAAATCACCTCAAGGGCGCTGGCGGTATTCCTTCGATGCTTAGCGAAGCTCACTTGAAACCTGCCTCCGATAATAGTCTGCGTCAAGTCTTCAATAACACAAGCTATTCCCGACAACGATATTTAAAAATACTTTAAAACTTTGAGTTTATATCTCAGAACATTACGAAAACATCACGAAATATTGACAAATGCTTCCCGATCTAAGAGTACACGTCAAAACATTACTAAAAAGGCATTAAGGCCAGGTTGTTTCATATTAAAGCTGCAATTTAGACAAATTTATATTTAGTCAAAACATAATTTTTCAGAATGTTTAACCTACACTTAATTTTAAAAATGGTGAAACTCTCATAACCTCTCCGCGATTTAAAACTTTTTGCTCCGATTGCTCGTGATTTTTTGAAGATCATTTTGAATATTTTCCGCCCACATTAAAAAAAATCATACCTCCGAATTTTAATATGGAGATATACAAACCGATTATAGTTCTATATAGCCAATGAATTCACCTATCTTTTGTCGATTATCACATATTTGTAGGATTTATTTAAAAAATATTATAAAATCGCAAACTTTCAAATCGTAAAAATCATAAAAAAAATGTGGTCCAATTTTGGAAAGCTGTCAGTTGCAGAAAAATAAAAGTGGTTCATATTTTGACCTTAATTGCTCAAGAAGTTTACCAAGGGACTGGAAAGAAACTTCTCAAGTGGGAAAACCTCTTCTCCTTAAAAAAAAAGAGAGAACTTTTTAAGCGAGTTTCACTGTATTGGAACTTACTTCAAAACATGAAGTCTTGACTAAATATTAATTTTACTAATTTACGTCGACTCTTAGAATGAAGCAACCCGGCATTTTGTAACAGAGTCGATATTATCTGAATAATTTGTAAATATAGCTCTCCGAAAGACTTCTACTTAACGTAATATAAACCATCCGTTTAATGAATGAAATATGAATTACTTCCGTCGTTTGCGTCCGCCGAACTAACATTTCCTTGTGTGTCTCCAGGTCATCCAACTTGCCTGCAGTTCACAGACAACATGATAGTGTCGGTGCGTCAATACCGCTGGCAGTGCATCGAGTGCAAATGCTGCTCGGTCTGCGGAACCAGTGACAACGACGTAAGTATAATTTTGTTTATCTATTAAAATTTTCTTGTGATGTCTTCTTTGTTGTAAAGTGACGCACGAGCTTCGACAAACTGCACATATTATCGAAGCTGCTAAACAATGAAAGTCATGTGTCGTGCGCATGGTTTCATATTAATAATGGTTCATCTCCCTTGTTTCTATTATCTATGGTCTCACTTTTAAGACCCTGTATAACTTGCACATGCGTCTTAATTTTGAGTTTGTTAAAAAAATCTCTTGACCTTAGGCGGTTTGTTGAAATTGATAGGTGAAATTTCACATATTAGTCTAGTCAACAAAGCAACAAAAAATTGCAATTCCTTGCAAAAGGTGGGTTAGTTTTGAAAATTTGATATATCGTTTGGATTGCCACTGTGCTATTCAAACTTGATGAGACCCGGGACTGCGGTTAAATTTATCTGATTCTGTTTAATTTTAACAGGACCAGCTGCTGTTCTGCGACGACTGTGACCGTGGCTACCACATGTACTGCCTGGCACCCCCGCTGCACGCCCCCCCTGAGGGCTCCTGGTCCTGCAGCCTCTGCATCACTGAGTTTCACCAGTCGCGTTAGACCTTCCACATGGCCCTTCAGTAAACTAACACTCATCACACCGACACAGCAATCACATCACCAAACCAACACGGGCAGATACTGGATGGAATATGATTTGAGATTTTCACAATCAAAAATATTTTCATGATTATTTTTTGAGTTATTATGCCATGTTGCACTACTGCCTCTTTTTTAAAACAATGTTTCGGAGAGCTTTACAATGTCCATCATGTAAGTTATTTTTTTTTCATTTTCTCCATTCAGGAGGCCCTGGGGAAAATAATTTCTCTAAGGGGCTATGTCGTTTGAGGGTCTTTTTGTGGAAAGGAAAGTGTGAACCTGGGTCTTGAAGAGACCCTTATTGTAGGAGGGAGGAAACACAGATGCCGGCAAATCGTTCCACAGCCGAGCTGTTGAACTCAATAACGAGTCGTAGAAACAACCCGTTCCCGTGTGACATGTCAACTGTGTATGTAATGAATCGGTGCCTAAGGAATCGGTGACGATAGTTCCTCGGAGCATCTTCCATTGAAATACCGGTAGAACAAAGACAGCATTCCCACCCGACACCTGTGCTCTGAAGATTGCAATCCGTTTGTTAAGGTAATTAATTACACATCTGCCCTGATGATGGATGCTGTAACACTGTCTAAAATGTTGGCTAATGAAGGAGGTAGCATAACACAGCATAGTAACCCAAAAATAAATCACGAATATACTAAGTGAATTTACATGATAAGTTAGCAAGCAATCTATCCAATCATTTAGTTTCAGAGTGATTTGTAATAAGACCCTTTAGTAGTTGAATGAAAAAAAATCATTGTGTTCAATCCTTCGTTAACTAAAGTCGAATTTACATTACGCAACTAGTTGCGCACAAGTTGTTTCATGACATTAATTGCACTACTAGTTTCACATGGAAGCGTCCAGTTTCATCACGCATGCAATAATTGTATACCACAAAATTAGGATCTGAATTACGGACATTAGTGGTATGCAACTAATTGTGTAATGTAAAATTAGTGTCGCGAAACCATTCCAGCTGAGAGGATGTGCTTTCCTTGTAACTGCGTGAGAGTTGTGAACATCAACATTGTGCGTTGTAGTGGAAAAAAAAACTTTGATGTTGCCATGTTGTTGTGATACTGAAGGTTGCACGACACTAAATTTGCGCAATTTGCACCAACTTTTTGGTGTCATGCAATTATTTGGAACATGCATGCAACTAGTTGCGTATTGTAAATTTGGCTAAAGTCCTCCATCATTGCACAAGCAACATTTTCCACTTATATTGATGAAAGTAGGAGGAATTCAAATATGTAAAGTAACCTGATTATTTCGTAACTCTGGAATGTTTGTTTGTCTTTTAAGACCACATTCATTACATTCAGTCAAGCTTTGTAGAAAAATGATCATTGCTTTGTCAAAATAAAGTTCGATAATTTGATTTATGATTGGAATAATAAACAAACATGAAATACCCACTTAGGGTTTAAGTTTCAAACTTTCGTCTCATTTGTTGGTCCATCAGCGATCATTTTGAATTTTTTCACATTTGAACGGTTCCCCCTGTAGGCGATTATTGGCCCGTTTCAGCCTTGATCAAATTGCGATCAACTGTCAAGCACAATTTGTTCGTAAGCTGATCACAATTTGATCAAAAGCTGAAATAGGCCAAGAATCGGCGTCTAACGCCAGGGTCATCAAATGCGATAGTTAAATCCGTGATCAACTGGAAGTAATTAAAAAATGTATCTTTTATTATTGAGTTACTGATTAATTTCCTCGTTGTGGATTTTTTCTCGTCAAAACCAAGTCCGTCTGTAAGTGCCGTTAGAATTTTTTAACCGTTGGTCTAAAAAGTTTCAGGAGTGATTTGGAGAATTATAAAAGATAAAAGTTAACCCATAACTCAGCACTATTGTCTATGTCATTAATTATTATTTGCGTAGTGAAAAAAAAAATGAATAAGAAAGATGAAAAATTTGCAGTGTATTAAATTTATGTCCGGAAAATTCCAAATTTTTGGATAAGTTTTAGAAAAGGGATTGTGATTGACCAGTGATTCGATATCTTTTCAGCAAAAATATGTTAATTTTAATCAGTTATATTTAGTAGGTAATGTTATGAAATTTAATCACATTAGTTTTTTTATATTATTGTATTATTGACGTAAGAATGATGGCAGTTTCTTCTTGAGAGGCTCCGAGAATAAGCATGTGTTCAATAAGTATGTGTACAATAGACTAATGTGGTGGACCAATTTGACCTTTGCTGGCTCATATTTGTACTACAAACTTCACCTGCCAAAATATAAACATAGCTACTGTCTGAAAGAATCCAAGGAAGAAATAATATGCAAAGTCAGTATTGCCAGCAATCGGAAATGAAAACCTCCAATTTTTATTCGCCCTATCATATTTATGGGGAAAAATTTGCAATAATCTACGATCTATGTGCTTTCAAATAGACGTGTGGTCAGAAAGGTTTAAGCCTGTATTCAATTTTTAACTACTTCATTGCACAACTTATTTGGTTTTGTATTGTAGATCAATTTTAAAAAACTCAAATAATAGCTACTAGCTACTAGGTCTACTAGCCATTGGTCTTACTGGTCATATTATCTCTATTAGTCACTTTAGGTCTATTCGTCATGTTAGGTCGACTGGCCACATTAGGTCAACTGGCCACACAAGGTCAATTGGCCACATTAGGTCAACTGACCATACAAGGTTAACTGACCACATTAGGTCAATTGTCCTCATTAAGTCAACATGCCACATTAGGTCTACTGGCCATATTAGGTAAACTGGCCACGTTGGGTCAGTTGGCCACATTACGTCAACTGGCCATTATTATGTCAATCAACCACATTAGGTCAACTGGCCATATTATGTCAACTAACCATATTAGGTCAACTGGCCACATTGTATCAACTGACCACATTAAGTCGACTGTCCACATTAGGTCAACTGGCCTCATGAAGGCAGGCCTTTTAAGAAGAGATGCCTTGAGGAAGAAACCTGCCACCCGCAGCTATTGAATTACGTATATCAGTGGTGGTATATTATACTCATTTAGACATAAAATGTCCCATTATTTTGGATACATGTATATTTTGTGTTTAGGTTTAAGAAATGATTAATTATGATATATACATTAACTATTATTATTATTTTAAAGGAATGGAGAGGGTAACTTGTAAATTTATAGCTCAGTGCTTGCCTAATAGCTTTACGTATGAAGTAACGCACTTTTCCTTTAAAATCTATTACATTTATTACTTTTTGACATTTGGAATACGCAGATGGACCTATGAGGATAAATACAGGAAAATTGTAAAACCGTAAATTATACCAAGAATTTTTTGTTTGAGCTTAAAAATTTGATTCCTATGACTTCACTGATTTTAGAGTAAAAATGAAAATATTCAAATGTGAAGTTATGTTTGAATTCGAATCGATGGCGACTGGACGGGAAATACGACAACTCAATTTTTCTTTTATTTGAAAAAAAAACGAATGATAAAAGTGTGCATTTCTTTTATATCCATTTTATTCTTTTAACAAATCGCTTGCCGAGGATTGGTTTGTACTCCTGTATTTTTAGTTTTTTTTTAAGCTGTGAATTGAAGTACATATATGTTAGTTCGTTCAAAATTCAACCAAATACGTTGTTCTTTTACCTACAGGTAGATTATACCTTGTATTTAAAAAAAAATATTTATAGCAATTAGTTTGAAATAAAGGAAACAAAAATATAATTTTTTGAAACTTAAGTACTTTTATTTTTCAATACGAGTTTTTGTGGACATAGTACAAACCAATCCTCAGCAAGCGAAATGGCTAAATTGATGCGTACCCGCTTTTCAACTACTAAAAAAAAATTCATTCAATTATTTCACCGAGGCTTCTAACTCTTCTTCGCTAGGCTACTAAGCCGCTAGTCGTGCGCAATTCCTAAACATGAAATTGACTCACGAGTCGTAACAGCATCGGTGGATATTGTTTAATATAAATAGGAAATGCGCGTGCTGTTAGCAGCTTGGTAGAATCGGGGCCTAAAAAATGACACATGTTTGAATATACTTCCCTAAAATATAATATAGAATCATCTCCTTTCAGAAATTGTCACTATTTTCAGAACAGTGCTTTTTTATAGTTACAAATTAATTTTCCTTTCAATAATTTTTTTTTTTTTTTTACCTTTTAGCCACACAGGAGGCCCTAAGGAAAAAAAATCCCTAAGGGCTTATGTCATATTAGGGGATGATGTGTTGAGGAGTCTTTTTAGGGAAGGAAGGAGAGGAAGTTCTGGGAAAGAAAAAAGTATGAGGGTTGGGTAGGAATCGGGGTTCGATGTGTTCAATTCACGAATGCATCCCAATGTGGTGCAAGGTGATGGGTCGAGAGAGTCCGGCTGGAGAGTTCAAAAACATCAATTGTTTCGGTGTTGCTATTTAAAACCATTTAAATGATCGCAGCGTCCTCCATTTTTGTCTACTATTATTTGTTGATAATTTTATCTTTAAATTATCTTTTTGCATTTTTTAACACTTTTTGTATTTATAAATCAATTTTTATTCATTTTAAAAACAAAAAGTTTTATACATGCACTGACTGACTAGAAAACACCTCTTAAAAAATAAATATTTTGAATCCTAGTGTTCAGGGGTTCAGACAGGCCGTCGATTATCTGGTAAAGAAAGAACTTAGTTTTTTTAAAAAGTTTGATCAATTTCATCCGAAGTAAGGGATAATTGACCTTACTTTGGGCACACCGAAAATGCTCACAACACATTTCTATCTGTTTTATCTCTTCGGTGGTTTTGCGTCAACTATCTGCTGGTCATCATCGTCATGGTCCGTATTCTGTTTATTCAATGTCAAAGTTTCATCTCTACTACTTAAGCTTTTGATATAAACATTAAGATTTCACTTTGTTTATTTGATTAGTATTGTATTTATAAAGTTAGAGTACGGAGGAAGGGAGAGGTAAAGGTTGTGAGAGGAGAGGGTGGATGACCCGTAGATTAATCCGGTAAAATTTTTGGTTTGCTAAATAAATAAATACATAATAAGATTTCAATAAATTTTCTTGGGAATTATTTGATGGTTTCATTTTGTATTTAACATACTTTTTTATTATTATTTTTTACATTAACTCCACACAAGAAGCCCTCAGGAAAATATTTTCCCCAGCACCTGTATCATCTTTGGAGATGCTGTGCGGAGTTGTTTTAGAGGGAAGGAAGGTTAGGAAGTTCTGGGAAGGAAAAGGGTATGATGGGGTGGGTAGGAATTTAGGGTTCAGTGTGTCCAGGAGTGATGGACGTATGAATCCATCCCCCCACTGCGACCCAAAGCACTGGGGTCGAGTGAGTCCGACTGGAGAGGTCAAAGGATCTCCTTCATCTGGCCTATCTTCATCCGGCCCGCCACGCAGCTGGTGGGAAGTCGCATCGCCGCCAAGATCCGGACAATGAACCCATGAACCCAGGAACCCCTGCTAAGTCACCAAATGTAGCGAACCACTATGGGTGACCTATGGCAGAGGTGTTGGTTATCCAATGAGGGGTTCCCGGGGCGGCGGTACCCATACCCGCCTCCCAATTTAAAAAATACTTGCATGTGATTACCATGACAAAACAGAACATTGAATAAGAATAATAAGGGTCAGTTGTTTCACAGTAATTCAAATGTGACATGTCACATTTTGTCTTTTTGACTTATGAAAGGTCTCTGTACGCTGATTCTAGGTGCTTTTCAGCTTGCTACAGAATTATAAGCTGACAAGCACCCTTGGCTGTATATTTTGTCGGAATGTCAAAATATTTCCGCTTTGCAATAAAATCCAAATAAATAGAATATTTCTGAACATATCCGGAAACTAAAAACTGTTTTTGAAAGATGATAAAATAAGCACTGAAATTTCATATTTCGAAATAAATATAATTTTTGAAATATAAAAATTTTGAATGCGAACATAAAAAAAAATTAAAATGGCTCACCTTGCATTTTTTCTAACTAAAGTTAATGACAACGAAAGAAAATAAAAACACTCACATATTTTATCAACAAATGTATTACAAAACATTATCGTTACCTCACTTTTTGTCTTTTGTGGTTAACTTTTATATTTGAATGTAAAGCATCGTTTTTTTTCTTTCTAACACTGTTTACATCATATTTCTCATCATGATAGTAAGGAAGACAACGATTTCTGTGTTAGGCTGAACGTAGTAGGGAGGGGAAGGAGATGAGAGGAATGTGGGGAGAGTACATGCCTATTCAATGTTTCAATTCTGTACGGTGGCCTTACACCAGGGAGATTTCTGAGAGTATCTTCCACTCTGGAACATGCCACAAATGTACTATAAAGTTTTATTTTGTATTAATAAATTATGAAATACGACAAATCAATCAAATAAAATTTACTTGCACATTGCTAGTCGAGAGCCTTAACCCTCGACCACCAAGGATAATTGAAATTTCAAAGGTAGATGAAAGAAAGTTGTAGCACTTCTTGGCTTCGAGGTCTGTATATGCGACTTTTTTTTTAAACATTAACTGCACACAGGAGGCCCTGAGGAAGACAATTTCCCTCAGGGCCTATGTCATCTGAAATGCTGTGTGGAGGGTCTTTTTGAGGAGAGGAAGGAATGAATATTGGTCTTGAAGAGACCCATGTTGTAGGAAGGAGGAAACACAAAGGCCGGCAAATCGTTCCACAGCCGAGCTGTTGAACACAAGAACGAGTCGAAGACTAGTAAGGAATCTATTTCTTAGTGCCTTTCAAAACGTTAGAATCGCTTAGAAAATTTTACTCATTAATATTATAAGACCTGAGGTGGAGGGTTTCACAGAAATTCGAATGAAACATTGTCACCAAATGGTTAATTAGCGCCATTTTGTTTTTTTTGAAATTTGAAAGTTAACTTTTTTTTAATTTTTTTAAATTAGCTTATCACAGGAGGCGCTGAGGAAAAAATCCTGTTTGGTCGAAGTCTCAGGGGATGCTGTATGGGGGTTTGAGGGGTAGGCAGGAGTCTGGGGGGTTAATGTGTCCAGGAGTGACAGACTTATATCCGTCCGTTGCAAGGCAATGGATTGGGAGAGTCCGGCTGGTGAAGTCAAAAGGTCTCCTTCAACCAGCCTCTCCCGATCCGGCCCGCCACGCAGAAGGTGGGCAAATGCTTTCGCCACCAAGGTCTAGGTCTTAGTCCTCAACCTCAACGTGAACCTCCCGTGAACCCGGGCACTCCTGCTAAGTCACCAAATGTAGCGACCCACCCACCACCTGCAGCAGGGGTGCTGGTTATACAATACATGATTCCCGGGATGGCAGTACCCACATCAGCGTTGTATGTAATTGTAAGTCAGTTTCGGCTTTTTATCAAATTTGAATCAGCTGCCAATTTTGTGCTTGTGAGATATATTTTTTAAAATAACACAATATAAAAATTTTGTAACTAAATTAGTATTTATTGTGGCAAAACTGACTTTAGAACCAAACATGTTTTAGGTTAAAATGTGATGTTATTTTTGACTCTCGCATCTAAAAGGTTAACTGAACGGGAAAAATTACCTAACTCAATTTCTTTTCGACTGAGCAACGCCTGTTATCCGCAACAGCTTTAACACGATGCTCCGTGGATTGCTGAGTAAACTCTTTGCTAACTTTCGTGCTTTCAATATATTATTACTACCGTAACATCAAGATTAATTTCATTTACTTACTTAAAACTATACTAAAAAAGAAATAAAACATATCATCAAGCTTTTATCACTTTTATAGATACCCATATTTTTATCCTGTTACTTTAAATTTTATGCTTATGTATAGTACACGCCACACTTTAATACCGGTCTGACGTTGATGCAGAAATCGTCGCAATAAGCAAGTTTAAGGTCAGAAAAGTGGCATTCCACCTTTGCCTTTTGCTTTTCTCTGTCGCACATATGTTTTTACGCATCTTTCTCTTTCGCTTGCGTTCATTGTAAAGTCAGTAACTGCACAAGAATGGATCCTATCGAGTTCAGGCCGGCGTTAAAGTTTGGCATGTACTATACCTATAGTTTTCCTCTTATTTTGAACGTCAAGCGTGCAAAATTTCATCAGACCTTGCTCTTATTTTAGAGATCAAATTTTCAAAATTCCGTCAATCTCGAAATAAAAGTGTAGATTTGAAAAAAAAAAACAAATTCACGCCTCTCGCGTGCCCGTCGTCACAGACTCTGTTCTTTATATATTAGAGAAGATAGATAAGAATAAAATATATTAAAATAGTAGCTGAAGTCCCGGCGTTGAAATCAGATGTTAAATAATTTTCCAAAATGAAACAAGTTCTTTGTTTAAGACCACTTTATTTTAATTTATATTCGTTGACCGGTTTCGGTTGTACTCAACCTTCTTCAGGACAATAAAAATCTCTACATATAATATTATTAAAGTCCTCCACCGCGTCTGTCTATCTGTCGGTCTGTTCGCGATAAACTCAAAAACTACTGAAAGGATTTTCACGTGGTTTTCACCAACAGATAGAGTGATTCACGAGGAAGGTTTAGGTATATAATTTGCCAAGGTTCTTGTAAATTGGTGGAAAAATATCTATACTTAATGTTATAAATGCGAAAGTGAGTGTGTTTGTTTCTTACGCTTTCATGCCTAAACCGATTTAAAAAATTCTTTCACCAATAGAAAGCTACATTATCAGCGAGTAACATAGGCTGTATATAATGATAAGCTCTGGCGTTATGAAAGTTGTATAAATTAAAATAATGCATAAATTAAAATGCGTGTATTTCATATATTTTAGCGGCACGGAGGAAAGGCAGGGTGAAGGTGGGGTTTGAGGAGAGGGAAGAGACGAGGGGGGGGTAAGGTGGAAGGGAACGGGGACGCACTAGAAAGGACATTATGTATTGCTAATTGCCCCAAATATCATGCGAGCGAAGCCGCGGTAGTAATATATAAAGGAGAATGTCTGTATGTGGTGAACGAGCGGGCTGGCAAGCGGGCGGTGTGGATTTGATTTGTATGCAAATTAACAGATGGTGGTGGTTATAAAGGTTGGGTAATTATAAAGGTCGTTGTGTTTCGTTAGCCACAGCAACGTGTGGCCGGATCAGCTAGTATAAATTAAATTATAGAACATGGGAAAATTATGAGGTAAACATAAAGAAAGAAAGAGCATATAAGAGAGATACAACAGAGCATACAACAGATACTGGTTGGTGGAAGGGTAGGAGGAGGGGTAAAGGACGGGTGGGGATTACACAAGAAGAAAGGGAACATATTTAAAACTGGACTGTTGGTTAATTATAACTAATTGTTTAAATTTGGCAATTATTTTACTTTGATGTTGATTTTTCTAATGCTTCTAAATTATTCAGGCGAATGCCCATTCTATTTTTATGTATTATTTAGACTCCTGTATTTCTGGTATGGTCAGTATCAATTAAATGGTCGGCAAATTCTGTATTATAAATTAAAATAAAGTGGTTAACAAATAACTTCTTTCATTTTTTATAATGTCAAGCTACGAAGTGTTCGCTTTCTTCGACAATTTAATACCTAATTTTCCTTTTGTTTTTAACGTTAAGTGTACAGATTTTCATCAATCTCGAAATAATACTTATAATTTCATAAATCATTTTTATGAAAAACAAAGCTAAGCGCTACCGCCACAGACACTCTTCTTTATAAATACATCAATTGATATATAAAGATGAAAGAGAGCATGCAGGAAGCCACGACTTTTCCGTCAGATGATTAAATGTTATCTTTAAGGATGCTGAGCGGAGGGGCCATTCAATGAATTGAAAGAGTGAACATGGGCCATGAGTCATCGCCTCGACACAGGGCAGGCTCTGAGACAAACGGCCCTGAGCCAAAAGGTGCCTTCAGGCAGATGGGAAGGCTTATAGAGATATTGAGTAAACGCAGGTAATTCCATTAATGGAGGACTGAACGCCGTTGTTCAGGCAGATGCCTGAACAACGGCGACAGAGATCTGTCCCGCGGTACTTCGGCAGCCTCCGTCCAAAGCAGGCAAAGCTTTCCCTCGCCCAGCCTCTGGAGTTGCTTTCCTCAACATTGCTTGGCCTGGGGCGGCCCACGTGATGTCTTCCCTCTGGAAATCCTACCAGCATTATAAGCGGAAGACGGTCTCGTGCTTGTCACATAATCTGTGACTTTTCTATATTCCCTGAATAGTAGCGCAGGGGTTCGATATTAAACACATCTCGAATCTTCAATCTTTTCCTTTCAAAAATCTCATAAACTAAATCGAAAGAGAATAATTAACTTGTTTCATCTGTGGCGAGTTCTATAATGCATAGAGTGCAGAATATCGTATTTAAATTCACATAACAGGCTGTTGGACGGAAATCAATAGGAAGCGAGACAAAAGTGGCGCGCGCATCGCAGCATCTTCTCCCAAGACTCCGCGCGCTGGACTACTGTGCACCCTTCACCCCACGGTCCGCCGAGATGGGAGTCTCGTAAGCCCTACACACTACACGGCCCCCAGCAGCCTTAAAAGCCCCAAAAACACCAATAACAGCGCCAAAACAGCACAAAAAACAGACAGAAATAACCGTTTGGATGCAGATTTAGACCCATCTCGGCGGCAACCATTCTAAAACCACTCAAAAAGTATCCTAAATGTCAATTTGAATCATAAATAATCATTCATATTATCTAAAAAAACCTTGTTAAAATGTACAAACGTGTTTAAAATAGTGTTTAAATCAGTGCTTCCATAGCGTTTTTGTATTATTAATTAAGTTAGTGAGTTATTGAATAATACGTTCAGTGTATCGGTGTGTTAGGTGTTTTGAAGTCAGTGAGATGCATATTCCCAAGATCCCTATGAGGCTGCCGGGGGCAGGACAGGCGCTCCAAGTGGCGCTGCAGACTGTGCGGCAACACCTGCCGGGCTCCGGGGGCGCGCAGGGCCCTGGGGCACCGCCCAAGCAGGCAGTCCGATTCGCCAATCAGAGTAAGTTTACAACTTACAATACCATTGATTTACTTACATAAAACTCCCACAGCCAATTGTTTTTTAATCTGACTTTTGTGGTAACTGAACTTTTCGTCTGATACGTTTTTCTGATACGTTTCCTCATCAATAACTTTTTTTTCTTTATTACGTAGTATTTTTTTGGCATAATTTTACAAGATCAACAGATATTGCAGAATACCATTTTTTACAATCTTATATACTTTCCGTAATGATAGCTGGTGCTTGTGTTTAGGAAAGAAATGCTAAAAAAAAAATTAAAGTGAAAACGAATATAAAAGTGAATTCCTATTTACATACTTTTTAGATTCATCTTTACGACGAATCGGTTTACAATATGAACATCAAAAAATATGCTACATATAAGGATAAATTGAAGCTTTTACTAGCTTTTCTATGTATTGGAATGACAATAAAATTATTATTTACATAACAAAAAATATAAGCGTAAACCACAAAAAAAAAAGTTTTTTCTTGACTTAACTATGAAGTAATATAAGAAACAATTTTTAAAAATACCGCTTTACGGCTAAGACTATTTTTGAGGTTTTGTATATTCTAACTTTTTTTCAATCTTATAAAATTATGCACAAAATAAATAAAAGCCACTTTTTTGCTTACTTGCCTCGTGTAAATACGACGCGCGATTTCAAATTTTGTGTGGCTTGAGAATCGAAATATTTCTAGCGGTTATATTCATCAAGGAAAGATAAATCGGTCATCGGTGCTTAAGATTTATGGATAAAAAATGGCTCAAACTGAACAAATTAAAATCAAATAATGTTAATAATACAAAATGGGTACAGGCAGAAAAATACCAACGAGGATGCAAAGGTTTATATTAATGATAAAACCATAAAAAATGTAGAAGAAATTGAATATCTTAGTGTTATCATAGACTCATGGCTGAATTTTTCGTAAAATGCAGAGTATACAATTAAAAAAAAATCAAAAAAATATAATTTCTTGGCAGAATCAGAAACAAAGTAAATAATAAAGAAACATGTCAGGTAATATATAATACAATTATATCACCACACTTGTATTACCGTACATTACAGTATTCTTTTATATGCAATGAAGTGAAAATGAAAGAAGTGCAAATACTTCAAAATAAAGCAATCAGAATAATACTCAAATGCAACAATTACGTACGGGTAAGAGATGTGTTAAAGGAGCTAAATTGTAGGCTGGTGAACTATTTATTTGAATGTACTTATTTTTAAACACAAAATTAACACAGGGATGGTGTCCAAGGAACTGAAAAGAAAAAAAAATTACAATCACGAGATGCACGGACACAGGACGAGAAATGCAAAACAAAGCAGATTATCAACAAGGAAGAAAGCAAGCACCAGAAATCACTTATGTAACAGACCGTCAAACTTTATAACAAAATTCTGATTCAAGATATGTTCAAATTTAAAAAGGAATTACGAAAATATGTCCAAATCAAATTTTGATGTTTTGTTAGTGATTGAATACAATGAAATTATTAATATTTAAAGTTTTATTATGTTTGCCTATAATAAGTAGGTAGGCACTTTATTTTTTTTTTATTCAATCTTTCCATAGATTGTTAATTATGTAATCTGTTATCAACCGTTTCTTTACGACCAATATAGAGTTCTTGTAGAATCAGCATCGTATCATTCGAAATATGTTTTTTTTCAATTCTTCATCATAAGCACCCGGCAAACCGCCAAAGCAGTTTGTCAACAGGTCAATTTCTTAATATTAATTATAATACTAATGCACACATACAACATAAAACCACAAACAGTCAATATATATAGAAGAATAACATTACAAGTGACTACAAAATAAAGGAATAAAATACACCGACAGATACTCGCAGATATAACACAGGCAACATACTTATATGCATACACACGCTCAAAATATACTCAAACAAGCTCTTAGGCATATTTATTGTTGACCAGATAATTTACATGCAATGGGTACTAATGTATTGGTGCTCAGAAGCAATATTAATATTAAAAAAATCTTGATCTATTAACCATTTTTTCAGATCTGTGGTGCAATTTTTATCTTTGGAATGTACATGTTACATGCCTTCATTTTTATTAAACCTTGTGTTGTGTGTATGATCTACATTTTATTTATAAAATATGGAATCAGACAATAGGTTTTGGCATACAATCGTAATATCCCCCCAACAGGTAATATATTAACAGACTGCTGTAATGTTTTAATATATCTCTTCTTTGTATATCTTTACTTATGCAAGTATTCCATGTGTATATCTACAGTTAGCACTAAATATACACAGGTTTGTACTATGTCAATGTTTCTACATTTACAGGGCTGTGTAAAATTGTATATGCACTTAAATTGTGCGCTATTCGGCGGTCAATGTACGACTGGTGTCGTATTTTATCCAAAACTTTCTGGTTCAAAAAATATGGCTACGTGGTTTGGCTCCAGCTCATCGAAATGATACCCAGATTTCATGTTAGGGCAAGTCTATCAATTGGAATGTCTATGATTCCTCCATATTTCCAAAATTAAATTTCCTCTCTTATTCAAATGAGAATTGGACAAACGTGTTCCTTCTCACCTTTTTTAATATTCACGTTCTTGACTACCCAGATTGTGCTTTCTGTGAAGGGCTTATTTCCAAATATTCAATTTTGGAAACAAATCCGAATTTTGGTTTATCCAAATAGGGATTTGTAAAAAAGATTTTTACGCAACCAGCAAATGGCTCGCTATTATAAAAAGGACTAGTAAAACGTTAAGAAGATTTTATTTTCAAGGACTAGTGATATCACAATCCAAGCTGAAAGGCTATTCTCTATCATTTGTGAAATTGAGATTGAGCTCAGGCGGGATCTCCTGTCAGATTTGTGTGATTTTATACGGCTGTTATTTGCTTTTTCTATGGGCCGATGTCAGAATTTCAGCTGTGAGCTGTCTAGTATTTTAGTTTAGGTCGTTTTAAACACGAATTTCTGCAAGTATGCGTGATTATTTATTCATTTAACAGCCGTAGAAAATCACACAAATCTGACCGGAGATCTCGCCTGAGATCTATCTCGATCTCACAAAAGATAGAGAATAGCTCTTTTGAGTGTATACTGTCAGATGCATTTATTGATAAATCACAGAAAGGGAGACGGTCATACCGTCTCCCGCACGCCTCGCAACTTATTTCGTTTCCCTTTCCCTGATTGATTTCAATTTGATTGTCTATGGACGAATTAATGAAACCACGGTTATGAAACGGGATGTACCTTATTTTGAGGGCAGACGTAGTTAAAATTGCTAAATGGCGAATCTTTCTAATGCTTCTTTTATTTTTTAATTTAGCGGACAACGGTGAGAGTTGCGAGATGTCAGCCATGCGGCAGGGCCAGGGGATGGGGATTGGCGAGGGCGAGGGTGGTTACCAGTCCACCAACCCCACCAACCCCTTTCTACAGCAACCCCCGGCCTCCCAGCAGGCTACCGCAGAGGACAGCTTCATGAGCGGCTCTTACCAGCACCAGGACGGGACGCATAACAGGTAAATCCCACCTGTTTGATTTATTCTGGAATATTACATTTATGGTCATCACAGCGCTACATAATGAGCTTTCAGAAAAGCCTTTCAAAGGCCACGGTCCCACAAAATTCGCTTTCAGTCCTTATCCCTTCCATCCTGCTCCAATCCTCTAAACCCAAAGAAGCTTGCGTACGGTGCGGCGTCAGTGATGTACTCGAAGCCGGGTTCTAAAATTTCAACCGTACAGTCGTAGGCTATTAATACTATCAGATTAGGGAATCTTGATCTAATGGTAGGAACTTGTAAGTGAATAAATATATCAGGTCTATCCAACTGATAATTTAAATTTAACGTAAAAATATAAGATCGAAACATTTTCTTATGTCACTTAACTTCAATAATTAATATTGATGAATTATAACAGGCCTAATCACTCGAATTAGTTTGTAAACAAGTATTTTTCAAAAATACTCCCCGTCCCCCTCCCCATAGAGGGGTATTCCATCACTTTTTTGGGCAACCTCTGCAGATCTTCATTTACATTGTCAAGATGAATGTATGATCAAAATATTAATGCACGAATTTTGTCATTAATCAAACCCTATTTTACTCACTAATATTGTTGATTTTTAGACAGGCGAGCATGCAGAGTGTGGACTTCTACGCCTCTTCCGAGGAGGGGTGTGAAGGCGAGGGAGGCGGCAGACACGGGGCTAAGATCAACGAGTGGCAAGCCGCCTGGAACGTGACCAACGCCATCCAGGGCATGTTCATCGTGTCTCTACCATTCGCCGTCCTGCGAGGAGGTTACTGGGCCATCGCCGCTATGGTGGGAATCGCACACATCTGCTGCTACACAGGAAAGATCTTGGTAGAGTGCCTTTACGAAGATGACCCTGTAACGGGGCAGAGAATACGCGTGCGAGACTCTTATGTCAGCATCGCCAAGGTTTGTTTCGGACCAAAGTTCGGGGCCAGAGCTGTTAGCGTCGCTCAAGTCATCGAACTGCTTATGACTTGCATCTTGTACGTGGTTGTATGCGGAGACTTAATGATTGGAAGCTATCCAGATGGAGCTATCGATACTCGTTCCTGGATGATGCTAATAGGCATCTTTTTAATCCCACTGGCTTTCTTAAAATCGTTGCAATCCGTAAGCATGCTGTCTTTCTGGTGCACAATGAGTCATTTGTTCATCAACGTTGTAATCGTCGGCTATTGTCTACTGGAGATTGGAGAGTGGGGTTGGGCCAAAGTTAAATGGACGATCGACATGGAAAACTTCCCCATCAGTCTTGGCGTGATAGTCTTTTCGTATACATCGCAAATATTTTTACCAACACTGGAAGGCAACATGGAGGATCCTAGCAAGTTCAACTGGATGCTGGATTGGTCCCATATTGCAGCCGCCGCGTTCAAATCTCTCTTTGGCTATATCTGCTTCCTGACGTTCCAGAACGACACTCAACAAGTGATCACCAATAATTTACACTCGCAGGGATTTAAAGGCATGGTTAATCTCTGCCTTGTTGTGAAAGCCTTACTGAGTTATCCCCTTCCTTACTACGCGGCTTGTGAGCTTCTAGAAAGAGCATTGTTTCGCGGTAAGCCACGCACTATATTCCCTTCAATCTGGGCGCTCGACGGAGAGTTGAAGGTCTGGGGATTGGCTTGGAAAGTCGGAGTCATTCTCTTCACTATCCTCATGGCCATCTTCATCCCGCACTTCTCTATCCTTATGGGCTTCATCGGCAGCTTCACCGGCACCATGTTGAGCTTCATTTGGCCGTGTTATTTCCACCTCAAACTAAAGAAAGGAACTCTCAGCACGCAGACAATAGCTTACGACTACTTCATCATTGCTTTGGGAGTTCTCTTTGGTGTTATTGGAGTGTATGATTCTGGCTCAGCGCTAATAACGGCGTTTGAGATCGGATTACCTTTCTAGATTCATTATAATAATATTACTGATCCGTTAATGGTCTTAGGAATTAAGGTTACATTTTGTGTTTGTTTTTTATTTGAATTTTGAGCATGTCTTGGAATTGTTCACAAGATGCAAATAGTCTCAGTGGGAGGTCTTGGCAGGGACGTTTAATCTGTTTAATGTTGCAAATGAATATATGTATACATCGGTAGAATGACAGAAACGGGTTGTTTGTGAAATTCAATTTGTTGATTGACAATAACACGCTTAAAAAAATTGACAATACAAGTATTATTACGCGTTGCTTGTTCTAGTTTGAATGACAATAATTTATTCATAATTGACGAAAACTATTACACATTTAAAAACGTAAGCAGAATGTTCGGTTAATCGATTGATTTAGCATTTTAGAAACCTACTGATGAAGTGCTTATTTTGTAAAATTGAAATGAAAGATAACCTTCTAATGTTTGAAAGAATCATAGTTAAGCACACTTTCACAGTCAAATGGATGGATTATTCTTGAAAATGAATGGAAGATCAATAAATTATCTCGAATCGTTGGTTTTATAAACTAAATCACGTTTTTAGACTCTTTTACTATCTGCCAAACTAGATTCATGTCGGCAAACATTTCGTACATCCCGCAGAAAAGGGTCGTAAGTCAAAAAAGCAAATTTTACAGAAGAGTTCTACAAATTATGATTGATGAAACAAACGGTCCCGTCGAAAAGAGAGACTAGCGACATCTTGCGGGTATAGAAAGATATAAATACGGTTTTAGTGGGGCACAGATGATTACAATTAGTGTCCGACAGAAACAGGACTTTCTACCGAAACCGAAACCGAATCTGCAATATCT
This sequence comes from Glyphotaelius pellucidus, assembly GCA_936435175.1. NCBI lineage: Eukaryota > Metazoa > Arthropoda > Insecta > Trichoptera > Limnephilidae > Glyphotaelius > Glyphotaelius pellucidus. The sequence continues at coordinate 13,445,121 of OW386561.1, forward strand.
GTCTAAGTTTCGGCCGAAACCGAAACCGAATTTTTTTTAAACATGTTGAAAATCTATAGTTTATTGAAATTTGGCTTATTTTTTATATTTATACAGACAGTTAACACGTGGTAAATGAAAAAAAAAACAATTATTAAAGCTTGTGAATTATTTTTTTAATATTACTGCTATAAAACAAACAAAAATTATAAAAATTAACAAACACATTAAGTCCTTCTTGGAAAAATGTGCGAGAAATAACACATAAACTCACAACACAATCACGCCGGACCGGCCGGCGAACTCAGTCGATGATGGACTAGTCACGAACTCATCCGAAGTCAGTCGAACGACGCGCTTTAATTCACGAAGGCAGAGTTTCGGTGCGGCCAAAACCGAACCTTCAGTCGGTCAGTAATCACAGTCACTTTAATTTTCAGAGACATTTTTTTACTTATGACACTTTTCTACGAGATGTGCGATATATTATCCCGGAATTTTATCAAAATTCAAGGCGTACCGAAATAATATTGTTTACAAAATGTTAAAAATGTATAAAAACTACATCAAATTTGTATAGTTAGACTTACGACTGTATGTCGGTTAGTGTTGTTATATGTCTTCCAAATATTGACGTTATTTAGCTATAAGAAACTTGTCTTCCGAAAAGTCGTACAATTAAAAAACATGTCTTCCATTTTTAATATAAAATTATTACGCTACTGTTAGGAAAAATAAAAACTGTAATTATATTATATATTTATTGTATCATTGTGTTATTTGTGTAAAACTTGTGCCATTTAGGCCTCGCTGTTTGATTAGTGCAGTAATGTATTAGTTAGTATAAAACAATAATAATTCTGACCCAATATAACGGGTTAAATGCGATAATACGAAACGTTTACAAGAAACTTGAATTTATAAAAAACATCAACCCTTTAAACAATTATTTTAAAACTATTTATGTAATGCAAAAACAATTGTACATTTGATATCTACATTTTTTATTGTTATTTCACCCAATATATAATATATTGAATCTATTTTTATTATGTACTGAAACAGTTTCGACTTTCCGCCTGGTCCTACGCATCGAAAGGCACGACCTAGTTGCGCCATCATTTCATCTAATTTCAGAGAAATGCGTGTGTGTGCGCGTGTGTGTATGCGTGAGTGTCACCAAAAGATGATAGAATACATTATCATCGATAATGAGTCTATCTGCCGAATTTCAGCTCAATCGGATGTCGGAAAATGAGTTAATTTCCACTTCATTCATCCAAGAAAACAAAATCGATTTTTAAATATGTAGATGTACTTTATAAAAAAAACACGTAATCTTTCAACCCCCATTCACACGGGGAGTATTTTATCGCGCCGCAATTTTCACCTTCATAATTTTCTATGAAAACCTTGATAATTTTTCACTGACAGAAAAGATGGCCGCCAATCTTGTTAAAACACAATTTTATGTAATGGTCAGTGTGAATATTTAATTTTTCATTTGAGTTCATATCACCAACAATGTAAAATTTATGAAAAAAAGGACTGTTAAACATGCATAGATCATTCTGAAAATATTTGAAAAATATAAAGTTTAAACGATGTATTGCGGAGGTATTTATACAAAATCCGGAAGATTAAGTGAAATGAGATGTTATTGCTGCGAGTAAAACTGCAAGTTCACTATAAAAATGTAAGCATCATAAATATCGATCGTCCTGTGAATTAGTCAGACATTTCCAAATACTAAGTTTTGATATAATGTGGAAAGCAATATTCGAATGCTCTCCATAAATCAAATATTATTTGTGTATGTGTTTTACATATTAAATTAAATATGCTGCGAAATAACGCAACGGGAAGCATAACGGTCCGGTACATTAGTATGACATTTTGAAATTGCCTACTGGTAACCCGAAAACATAATTTTTGGTTATTTCACTAAGTAAAATTGATTTGGCTGTGTTTATGCATGTCTAAATATTCTACCAGATATAGAGTACATTTATATATATATCTGACTGCAAAGGTACTCAACTCAAATGACTTGTCTGACATGTCTGACTAACCAACTAGACAATCGATATTTAATCGTTTCAATAATACCCATGTCCAAGTTAGAACTGACAGATGTCGAATAGCAAATAAGCTCTCTGTGCGAATGGTCTCGCGTTTTATTAATTCCCATAAACTTTCAGCGCTGAATATTGTAGATACTTCCCCTGTGAAAACAGCTTCAACCGATCTTAATTTATAGATAAATTTTAAATGCAATAAAAAGTTTAGTCTTCCAAGAGGTTCAGTAAAATGTGACTTTATATATTATAACACGTATCGTGATGTTTAAATCAAGGTTATCGATAACATACGAGTATATTATATTATACTCTATGTTTTAAAAACATTTCTCGTGATCGGTAAATGATTAATTAAATATGAATTTTTTCAATCATTGCAAAGAAATAACACGTAAACTAGATTATTAATTTATTTTAAACTTATTGGATGCTTTGTGTGAGAACGTTGAATATATCTGTAATTATTAAATATGAACCAAATAAACAATTTAAAAAAAAGTTGCACCATTAGATTTTACGATCATATGTCTTCCATATACAATATACGTCTTCCCAATGAATAAATGTGTGCACATTTTTATATATTAAATAAATGTTCAGTAACGCCATTGGTCCTGACGACTTTGTTCTGCTTCAGCCAATGGCAATTTATTAGCATGCGTAAGAACGGCATGGACGGCGTACTTCAAAGACTGACGCAAGCTGGCACTAGCTGGCGAACAGCCGGTTGTACGCATCATGCAGATCAACCTCAACCGTTGAATCCTGGCTCCACCATTGGCGGAAGCAGAACAAAGTTTATCAGGAACAATAACGTTACGGAAAATTATTAATTTGTATTTGGCTGTTGGCTTTTGTAACACATCTTATAGAACAGAAGAGAAAATAGTACTTAAACCTAATTGTTTTAACATCCTTTTTCGATTTTTTCGAAACTTCTCGAATTGCTCTGTTGAAATATTGGTATCATTCTAATTCTGTCAAACTAAAAAAACCCTGTTTTCAAGGATGTTTTGAAATGATATGCCTACATAAATCCTAAAAATGTCTTCCATTATAATAGTTAACCAAATATTATTATATACTATTACGTAAATATTTATGTCCCCATCAATTTATCGATCGGTTACATAGTTTTTAAAATACTTACCAAGTGAATCTAATTATTGAACAACAAAAAATATTTACAACGTTCACAAATTACTTTTTATTTTACATTAGAATGGGCTGAACGTTTTAAATAATGTATTAAAATTTTTTTGCAATTATTATTAGATAGGTACCTACTCGCATGTCTTCCATTAATGACGATGTGTTTATTTAAATTATATATATTTTTTATTAGTTGACTATATTGTAAACACGATTTCATTGGTAAAACAAAAAAATGTTGATATGTCAAATTCAAAATCAAATGTTTGCATTAATATAAAAGACTTTAAAATGATCTAATTACTGATTTATGATGTCAAATGTATGAATCAATTCAAAAATTATTTTTCATTTTGGAAGGTAAATTAGTTTCACTGGACAATAAAAAAACGTATGTATTTTAACTTTTTTCGAGAAAAAAAAACGTTTTTGAATGAAATGAATACCATAAATAATCATAATGTTTTAAAATTTTTAAAACAATGCAATATGTTTAAGAGAAAACCGGGCGGCGTTTTGACCATACAAACGTAGTCCCCAATTTCCTCTCTGAATTTTGACACTAGTGGAATGTTTTTTTTTAAATTTAATACAAAAATTGACCACTAGCGCGTCGGTACGTTTAAATTTTTTTGATAAGTGACTTCTTATAGGAGTTAGGCCCTCCAAAAATCGTTAAAATTGCCTGGTCTGAACGCCGTCAACAGACGTTTAGCTTACAAACTAGACTTTTAGTAAACAAATGTGTTTTTTAAAAAAAGCAAAACTTACAAACATAGAATATTTTCTCCTAGTACCTACAGTTATCTTGAAAATTCTTAAAAAAATCTTAAAAATCATTCAAGTTTTGTAAAAGAAAAGTGGGGAATGCAAAACCTTGATTTTGATGATTATATCAGCCTGAGGTGTAGTTGTCCCTTTCGCTCAGTATTCGGGAGAGGGGGGGGGGGGGGGGGGGGGGGGAGTGTTTCCTTACTAATTGTATTACCTTATACACCCCTATACAGACAAGTCTAGCTTTATTATGATTGTAGACCATATAAACTACCATGTATGATGATTTAATTTTTTTTTTAATAAAATTGTTAAATCACGGTTTGAAATCGTCAAAACGAGCATCATTTGCATGTTTTTTTACTAATCATACATACCTATATTATTTTATTTATTAGTTTTATTTTAGTAAATTGTACATTTAAGTTTACAATTTCCTAATTAATTATATCATATCATATTTCAGACTATATTTTAAACTCATTGCCTGACGAAAGTTTCTTACAATTCAAAAAATTTTGCATCCTGCCCAAATACAAAAGTTTAATTTGAAAACAATGCTTCAACTGCTATCCAAAATAAATAATTATTTTCCTAATATACATACAATTTGTACTTACCTACTTGTGATAAAATTGTTTTCTTGGCATCGGGCGCAAAATTACATATGTAATATGTTATTGATTTATTTGATTTTTTACAGCATTTTTTTAACAAATTTACTAAACCAAAAAAGTTTGTAATCACAACATAATTTTTAAAATTTTAATTTGACTTTTGACCTTGAGATAGAAGAGTGTTGTTGACGTGTCTGTGTGCCCGAAGTAAGGTAAATTTTTTCTTACTTCGAGTAAAATTTATTTTTGTTTACCTTAGAAGTTGAAAGGTTTAATGTAAAGCGGCTAATTTAGTTTTCTTTCACATTTATAGGGATTTTATGTTCAATGTTTGTATAAATCACCCACATTGTATTATTTGTGCATTACTTTAGAATTACGAAATTATGACAATATATTGTAAACAATTATTTATTATTCTGCAATATAGAGATATATTCATTTTAGAAAGGTTAAAACAAATTATTTTAGTGATGCAACGATTACGATTATATTAATCATAACCGCAAGTTTTTCAGAAAGTTTAAGGATTTTGTAAAAATGAATATGTGTTTACTTTTTAAAATGATAATCACCAACCGACAGTGATAGGCGGAATAACTAACTTTGAAACAACTTTAATTATATTTAATTTTATAATTAAATTTGTGGAACGGTAATCGTGAAGTAACACGATATGCAATTTAAAATATATGGAAACCATTCAAAAGAATAGTACGATGCTAACATTGATTATTATTATTGAGGTATATTATTATATCCTTAAATTTACTATACTCTGGCAATGGCACCAATTAGGTACATCAAGAACTTGAGGTGTATCGCAAAAATTCAAATGTAACATTGTTATCAAATGGCCAATCGGTGCCACCTTATTTTTTTGACATCTGAAAAGTTACATTGAATGCCGATTCCGAAATATTTCTGAATGTATTCGAAAATTAAAAACTGTTTTTGAAAGCTGATGATTTCATTTCAAGCGTATTTACGCTTTAAAAAATTATTATTAGAATAAAACTTATGATAACGAAGAAAAAGAAAACACAAACATATTTTATTAGACAAATTTATCACAAACGTTACTGTCACCTCATTTTTTTTACGATTAAAAAAGATATTATTAAAAAATTCACGAATTTTCATATTTTTTTCTCACATTGCGGTCGGAAACTTTGGTTTCGCAGAGGTGCACATTTTTTTGTTCTGTGATTAATTTCTAGATTTTTAATATAAAGCGTGGTGTTTTCTCTTTCTAACACCGCTTAGATCATATTGCTTACCATGCCAGTAAGGGAGACAACTATTTTTATGAGTAAGCTGTTCCCAAAAGCGAATATATCAGCCCGAGGGGTTATTGGCAATGCTTCAATTAAATTTATGTGAAACACCCAACCTTATTGACATTTTTCGCTTTTGTTGGTTGTTCAGGAATCATTCAAAATTTATTTTATTTTTTACGATTATTTTATTCGATTCGTAATCGTAGTTAATAATACGAATCGTTGCATCACTAATTTATTTATTTTTATTGTGAGGGAGAAAAACAATAACACTGTATCTGAAACATTTCGCTTTTTTACGTATTGTAAAATAATAACATAGAAATACGAAGACGAACATACATAACATACTTATTATATTATTACGCTATTGTTGTTGTTACTACTGGGTGTGACTGTTTATAAAAAAAATGTTAACAAAATTTACGCAATATAAATAATATTATGTATTATGTAGTCGTGAAACAGATAATAGTCGTAAGTTTAATAAATAATTATTATTTACAAGCCATTTTTTATTGACCTATAATATATGCAAGCACACGAAGCTAGTACTTCAAGCCAGGATAGCAAGCTATTGCTAGTAATCTTGTAAGCTAGTAATACTAGCTGCATGTAGACAAAACTAGCTTTATTTTTAATCTAGTAAGTTAGGGTAGTGTATCAGGTTATGGTTCTATTATAGCGATATTACACCGTTCAACCATATTGCTTCATTTTGGTTGAATGACGTAGAAATGAAAGGGTATGCTGTTTATAGTATCCCGAAGAAGTGAACTGTTCGATTCACATTGCTAAGGATATCTTCGAATCAGGTCGTCGTTTGGGAATTACGTTAATTTGAGATCATTTAAATAATAATTATAATATTTGCTTTAATATTCCACAGGCTAGGGTACTTGTACTCGTAAGCCAGGATTTACAATTTCCATGGTGATCAAGGCACCTCCGTTCCTCGCGCTTTTGCGCTGCGTGGAGAGCAGCGGACGCCGACGTACAAGACGCCAGTAATACTTTGTCACTACAGCGCATTGGTAACTTTCCTCTGTTTCTTCGCCTTCCACTTTGCCAGTGACTATGAGTTTCTGCAAGTAGGAGTTCTCAGTTTGGCGAGCAATGTGTCCAAAGTACCTTAAAATACGTTGTAGGCAGAGTGTTGAAAGCCTATTGTAGATGCCTAGGATTTGTGCGTCTAGCTATCCATTGAATCCTGAGCATTTTTCTCCAGCACCACATTTCGAGGACATCTATCCACTTTTTCCAAGTTTCTACATCACATGTTGTTAGATATCTAAAAGCTTCCGAGCTTCTCACATAGATGGCAGGGATAAGAACTTTCCTGAAAGTCCGCAAGATGGCGGCAGAATTGGTTTCCAGTTAGTTCGCCAGAGGGCCGAGGGCCGATGGCCAAGGTTAGCGGTTCCCACAAAAGACAGTGGGAACCAGATCAATTATAAATAGCTCCTAGTAAGGTCGACTAACCGTAGTCACTACTTGTAATACACGAAGTATTTAATAAATCACAGATTAACCAAAAGAACTCTATTTCTTCCCTAAGAGAAATCTGCCTCCAAGACGTGTTGAAGATACTGATTGTGAGAACACAAGACATGTAGAAACTTCGAATATGATATAAAATCAACACCCTGAGTCTCATCTTGGTGGCCTTCGGTATGCCTCTCACTCCATATCTTTTGCATTTTACTCATGGCTTCTTTCGTCGTGCAAATTCTTTTCACTTCTGTTTCACAATCTCTTTCGTTACTTATATACGACCCTAGGTATATAAAATCGTTCACCGTTTCTAAGCCTGTACATTATTTGTTAAGTCTGTGCACAAATAATGCTCGCACAATTGTTCTTACAAAGATGCTCTTGAGGGAGGATTTTGCCAGGAGCCAAACAATGAAATAAATAATTTAATACAACATAAAACAACACAAACACAAATTTAATTTATTTATTGGAATATATTTAATATGTTCCCAGTTCCTTTGTCTTTGCATTGTGTTCAAAATTGATTCGTTTTCCAGAATTTTGAAGCATTTTATCTCGTTTCTTATCAATAACCTAACAATCAAAGTAACCTAACATAACAATTTTCTATACTGATTATTACCATTATCTATAATATATTCCTGTTTCCAGAATTTCAATCACTTCATCCTGCGTTTTGCCTTTAGTCTCTGGTACGAAGATGAACGAGAGAACCCCGGAGATAAACGATGCGATTGAAAAGAAGAAGAAGACATTGGCTATACCGAAAGCTGTGATGCTCGGAGAAAATAATTGCATTAGAAGGAATGCAGATATCCACATGATGTACATCGTTATATTGTTAGCCAGGTCGCGAACCTAGAACAAAAGAAAAAAAGGATAGGTACGTATGTAAATAATGGAAAATATTTGTGGGGTTCAATGAACTGGAGGAGCGATTCCGATTCTACTTAAGGAAAGGAATTGTCCTTAACCCTAAAATTTTGACAGCTAATTAAAAATAAATAAGAATAAACTAGGTTAAGGACAATTCCTTATCAAAGTAGTGAATTAACGACTATTGACAGCATACAAAAAAAAAAAATAATGAACTAGGTTAAGGAAAATTTCTGATTAAGTAGCAAATTAACGACTTTCGACCGCGAAAAAGAGAAATAAGAATGAACTAGTTAAGGGAAATTCCTTATCCTTGAGTGGCGGATTAACGACTTTTGACATCGAATAAAAGAAATATTTTTTTTTTACATTAGCTCTACGCGGGAGGCCCTGAGGAAAAATTCCGTCCAATGTCATCTTTGGGGATGCTTTCAGATGCAGGGTCTTTTTATGGAAAGGAAGGAGAGGAAGTTATGGGAAGGATAAAGGAATGAAGGGTAGGTAGGGACTCGGGGGTCTATAGGTCTAGGAGTGACGGAGTATGAATCCATCCCTCCTACTGCGGTGCACGGCGAGAGTCCGGCTGGAGAGGTAAAAATTCTCCTCAACTCCAACAGTTTCTCCGGCCCGCTATTAGGTGGGCATACGCTCTACCGCCAAGAATTAGAACCTCACCCCGTAAACCCGGGCACCCTTGCTAAATCACCAAACGTAGCGACCCGCTTGGGGTGACTTACGGCAGGGGTGTCGATAGCCAATAAATGGGAATTTTAATAGATCGCTGACGCAGCTGAAGAGTTCAACAGAGGGCGATTTCTCAAGCTGTGTAAGGGCGCCCGCAGACGAGAGACTTTAGTCACGGCGACTGTTGGAAACTATTTCAAAATTCATGGAAATTCAAAAAAGTCTCCTTGATGGTATGGCTTTGCTCAAGTGCGCACCTCCACATGTAGTAATGAATTTTTATGCCAGCAACTGTCGCAATAAAACTTCTTTGCGACTAAAGCCTCTCCTCTTTTGTGGGCGCTATATATATTTATAGTTTCTTTTAGTTTGATGTGTTCATAATCATAATCTGTTTGACTATTGTGCTGTGAGATTTTTAAATGTTTGGGACAGCAAAACATTTAACCCAATAAAATATTAAAAAAAATAATCACCTCAGCAGCAAAGTACTCAGCTAGCAGAACGAAGACCACCGTAGCGGCTCCACAATTGTAGGCGATTACAGACACAACCAGGGAGATGAGAGCCACCCAGGAGAGCCAATCTGGGGCGTACTCGTTCTGTGAAGCATGGAAGAAGATGCCGAGGATCAACTCACCGATGCAAACTATGAAGCAGGAACTAATCTGTAAGAACTGAAACGAGGAAAACGAATATCAAGATATAGCTGTATTATTATATATTTTTTATGTGATACAATATCTTTATATTTTATAACGTGAGATTCACTGGGTGCCTTATCCGTGCTGAAGCCCCTATTTTACAATATAAAAAATTTCAATTAAATTATTAGGTATTTTCTATTATGGATTAACAAAGTGTAAAATATATTGGTTCAATATGTTTTAGTTTTATATATGTTACTTATGTTTAGGAAAACCTGCGTTGTTTTGAGGAGTTTATTTGAATTTGTTTGATATGATGTGTCCATCTGAGGTTATGGTCAATTATGATTCCTGAATATTTCATTTGATCTGTTTTTTCGAGAATAGGGCAATCGCAGATGCTGGTGTTTATACACTCGCGTATTGTATTTTTACGGTTCCATGTCAACTCAGAATTAAGTCAACTCAACACGTCTTTGAAAAGTTATTAAAAGCTTTGAAAAAAAAAAAAATTTAAAATAGTCCATAAACCTAACCTTACGTAATCTATTTAACAATCACTCTTAATGACTTTTCAAAGGAGGTTTTGAGTTGATTTCATTCTGAGTTGTCTGGTCACCATTTATTCTGTATGTCGTCAATTTTCTTTTTGGTTTATTTGGTGCCAGGATGTTTGTGTATAACCTTGTTCTTCCGCTATATTATTCAATTTATTCCAGTCTTTAAGTTACAAAGTAAAATTTTGTGGTCTACATAAGTAACTATTTCACGATCTGTTTCCATACTGCAGAGTTAATTTATGTAAAAAGTGAATAGAACGGGCCTTAGAATGCTTCCTTGTAGAATTCCATAAGTAATCGGCAGTGGCTTGTTAATATGGTATTTAAGTAAGTTTTATCCTCATTTTGGAGAATTTGAGATTTTGAAACTTATGTTATCCTCCGTCGTTAAACAAGAAAATAATCATTGAATAGTAGTTAAAATGTAGAGTTGTACAAGTTTTTAGACGAATTCTTTCAAAAAAGAGATCTCCTTTCCAATTTTTCTTTGCGTAGTACTCAGAATTCTCGCTAAAGATAGTATAAAGGGTTTTCCAAAAAGAGGTGTTATTTTGAATAGGAATTAATGATTTATGAGTGATTAATGATTTTTTATGGCCGGAATTAGATGACATTGATCTGGACAACGTTTACTTTCAACAAGACTGCGCTACGTGCCACACAAGCAACGAAACCATTGATCTTTTACGGGAAAAGTTTCCGGGCCGTTTATCTCTCGAAGAGGTGATCACAATTGGCAACCGAGATCTTGTGATTTAACACCTTGCGACTTCTTCCTTTGATGCCACGTGAAAGAGAAGATCTACGCCAACAGCCCAGCGTCGATTCAAGATCTCAAAGATGGAATTCGTGAGGCTATCGAGGACATAGGGCAGCCACTTTGCGATTTGGTTATGGAAAATTTCATGAAAAGGATATGGTCCTGTAAGCGTGGTCGAGGTAATTATTTGCCTAATGATATTTTTTACTAATGTTATTTTTTACTAACGGCATACTTATTTCTTTATAATGAAATAAACATCCGATCATATATATTAAAAAATGGCATTTTTCTTTGAATATCAAAAAAACACCTCTTATTGGAAAACCCTTTATAATATAACTCTTAAGAATTTATCAGTAACATTTGCAATAATTTCACTATTAATTTTAATTTTGATTTCACTGAATGTCTTCTTGTGTCCAATTATTTCCTTGTTTTTGTATTCAATTAAAGCTTATTTATTTTTGGCAATCTTCGTCATTTTTAAAATATTTATTATTTTTTATTTATTAGTTCATTGTAGTTATATCCAATTCTCTGTATTAGAGTAGGTATCATTAGCTAATATTTTTAATATGGCATTAATTTAGAATATGAATAATATTGGTCCAAGGACTGTTTGGAGAAAGAGTCACGATTACCAGCGGTAAGGAATACTGTATATAAAATTAAAGCTGCAGTTGTTATTACCCTTCTCCCGGCATAGTCCATCATCACGGAGCCGACCCCGCAACCGATGATGAGTGTAATGGAGTAGACAATGGAGCAAACGTCCGAAGACACCTTCAGGTGGACGGCCTCGAATACCAGGCTGGCATATACAGCGATGGCCGCGAGACCCATTATGGTCTGCGCTACGATCAGGGCTATGCAGATGATCAGACCGCGTACAGCTGCTCGGGAAGATACTAAAAAAAGATATCGAAAGATTAGTGATACTGATAAAGACAAACCCCTTTACTAATAAACGTGTTTTAATTTTTTTTTTTTTACATTACCTCCACACAGGAGGCTCTGAGGAAAACAATTTTCCTCAGGGCCTATGTCATCTTTGAAGATGCTGTGTGGAGGGTGTTTTTGAGGAGGAAGGAGTGAACATGGGTCTTGAAGAGACCCATGTTGTAGGAGGGAGGAAACACAGAGGCTGGCAAATCGTTCCACAGCCGAGCTGTTGAACTCAAGAACGAGTCGTAGAAACGACCCGTTCTCATTTATACAACGAATAAACAACCATTGATGTAGGGTTAATCAGTTGTGTAAAAAAACACGTTTAAGTATGTAGAGGGCCTAGCATGAATGCCTTTGAAAAGTTGACACCAATATGATAATTTTTTTTATCTGAATTCGACTTTATGTCGAATTTGAATTTATGTCAACTTCAATTAAATGACCATAATCTAAATTTAAATTTTTATTTAGCTATCGTGAACTGTTGTTTGTTCGACGATATGTTATCGACATTACCGATAAAATCATAATCGATGTGGGCCAAGCGTGGTGTCAGAATGCATAGAACAACTGAGCTATCAAAGTTAATTTTTCAATATCGCTAGCACGGCCGGTGTTCCATAATTTTTCGATAGTTTTATCAATGTCGATAAACAAAATCGCCTTATGGTGGCAAAATTAATAAACCTTATCTATGCTATTAATTAGGTTACAAGTGTTTTAGTTACCAGTGCTTCTATTTTTTTAAGATATTTTTTGTTATAGTGGGTTCAGATGGTTCAATTTTGGTTGATCAACTCGATACTTGAAAACATATTGACAAGTGTGAACCTTCTGTCAACAAAGTTGAAAAAGTGTTTTCATTCAATTTTAGTCGTTCAATAAAAGTCGATCAACAAACATTGAAATGTCTGAACCAGCTATTAGAAATGCCTAAACCCGACATTAGAAATGTCTGAACCCGCTACTAGAAATGTCTGAACCCTCTATCAGAAAGACAAGTACTCCACCTGTTAGGTATAACCTGACATAAGTTGAATTCTCCAACTCCATTCACAAAACAATAATTAAATATTAAATTATTTTCCAAGAAATATTTAGAATTTTTACAAACTTAGAGCTTTCCAGGCCGATTGCCTTTTAGTGTAACTATCATCAAACTCAATAGGCCTTTTGTGGATCGCATCGGGATGCTGTGGCAGTCTGGATATCAAATATTCCATCTCTCTTGTCAGATCTTCTTTTGTGGGCTCGTACGCTGAAATTATTATATTATAGTTAAATACATGATGTTGATGCAACTATATGCATCTCTATCTAACCCAATCTTTTATCCAAGTACCTGTCTCCTCATCTGACAGTGTGTGACATTTGCAACAACAAGTTACGGTAAAATCAGTCTATTAATGAAGTCCAAAAGTTCAATGAACAACAAATTGGTCTCTCTGTATTTTAAAATCGACTCAATTAAGACATCTGGGTAGTGACCACTCTGTGTGTATAATTTCGAATCTCTTATGTGTGATCGTGCAGTGTATCAGTATCCCTCAAGGCTATAAGAACGATTCTTATCAACAAAAAATTTTAGAAGACAAAGGGTAAATTAGTCTTTTACAATATCTCAATCTTTACTAATTCCCATAGTTGTATCATCTTAAACATTATTGATTACAGTCCACAAATTGTTTCACAGAGTTGCAGAGACAGATGATGTCGACTTTTTTGTGAGCTTTGCTTCGTGGATGCTTTCAGTGTGCCACAACTGACAATACCAATGTTCTTCCTTTAATAGTTTAAGGATTAGGAACTTCATTTGATACTTTAAGGTTCAACTTACTGATGTCCATTGGTTCCGCTCCACGCAACTGTCTCGCAAGGCTGAGAAGTTCTGTACGAACTGCAACCCCATTTATTGGCAACTTCCTCAACCAGGCCACTGCTCTTGCTGCGGCCTAAAAACAAAATAATGTTCACTAACACTAACGAGGAATCAGACGTTTTTGAATTTGAAACATCCAACTATTTTATGTAATACAAACGCAGACCTGTGAAAACTCACAGGAAAATTAATTTAAAGTTAAAAGTAAAAACAATTAGATAATTTAAAAAAAACGTATTAAAATAAATTGCCACGGCCGAGAGTTAGACCCCGACCAAATTCTTGAAAGTATTTTTAAATATATTTTACAATGTTTCCAACATAACTTCACATTAATGAAATTGACGGGATATTATAATTATTATAGGAATTGTAAAGCTGAAAGTGTTCATAAAATATTTATCTCTGGACCGTTGGCTTTCAAAAATAAATACTGTTAATTTTCTTTTCTTTTACACTCGGTCTCCACAACATCGACAGCTAAATGCTATGGGTAACTTAATAGACTACTAACGAACTAACTAATCACCCACTGCAGGGGTAGGCAGAGAGGACGGACCGCCAAACTACTCGGTCCTGGCACACACTCTTTGCCTCACTCCTCCTCACTTCCTCGGTCGTCCCCAACTTCTTCTTCTTCTAACACTATTTTCTTCTTTCATTCGCTCTACATGCCCAAACCACATGAGGGTCCCTTTATTAATCTTATTCATTATGCTTACATCAGCCTTACAGTCTTTGCGGATATCCACATTTCTCACACAATCATACATGGTTTTATCACACATCCACCTCAGGGATCTCATTTGAACAGCATTCAGTTTACTTTCATCCTTCCTCTGCCAGTTCCATGCCTCACTGCCATACATCAGGGTAGGTACCAGGACTCCATTGTGCACTGCTAGTTTCACATCTTTTGACAGTTTTTTTTATCAACGCCAACTGCATTTAGTCCTCCATTAATGAAGTTATTTGCATTTACCCTTCTTTCAATATCTCTATCAGCTTTTCCATCTCTCGTAAACATACTACCCAGATACACAATACACTCATCCACCTTCTCCAAGTATTCATCATTCAAAACTATATTGCACATTGTTTTCGTACACTCTATTTCAAACACCATGACTTTAGACTTACTTACATTCATCATTAACTCATTCTTCATACACACTTCGATCATCCTAGACACAAGAGACTGTAGATCTTCCATAGTGTTAAAAATCAACACAGCATCATCAGCATACAACAGGCAATATACTTTCAGATCACTCAATTTTGCGCCCAATCCCATCTATTTCAATTCTTGCATACAATTTTCCATGTATAAATTGATAACAATGGTGACCTCACTTGATAGACTACTATATAGTGCTATTTATCGGTCAGTTCTTACACTAATATCTAGGATGCTACATGTTTGGCTTAGCGTGACCTTAAAGTATATGCATCTTTACAAAAGTCTCACCTCTTCTTCCCCCTTCTTCAACCTAAACAGTGGCGTTTCCGGCATAAACCAGAAAGCCAGCAGAAAAAGAAGCGGTGAAGCCAGCTGTATATAGGTATGCACTTCGTAAGAGACCAGCGCCCCAATCACGTAGCTGGTGAAGACCCCGAAGCTGTACTGGACCACGATAAGGGAGGATAGAGCCCCACGGCCGCGGGGTTCGCAGATCTCGCTGACGTAAAGGGGAGGCAAAGAGATAGCGCCGGCCCCTCCTATACCGAGGATTAACTGAGACACGAGCATCCAGACACTGGACTCGGCGTAGATTTTTATCACCGCAGCAATCTGGAAATATAAGTCCAACTAAATGTGTAATGGGGACATGATTGCAATGGTAACACAAATGATTAATTTTTGTATTTTTGGAATAAGTTAAAGAGTAAAACCTCAAATTGTAATATTTAATCATTGAAAACAATATAAGCCAATTTGAAACCAAAATTTGAAACAGAAAAATCATAAATATCAGAAAAAGATTCGGTCGCATCCAGGAATTGCACCCATGGCCTTAGCCTTGAGCACAGCTTAGAGCAGAGGTCCCAACCCAAATTATTTGGTGGACCAAGAAAACAAAATTACTGAGCTTGGGTGGGCCAATTTTCAAGCAATAAATCAAAATCCCCATCGAGAGTCCGAGGTCTAATAACAAGAAAGTTCTAATTTCACAAAATCTATATCTATACTAATATTATAAATTTAATGCGAAACTGCTCGAGTTTGTTTGTAATGCTTTCACGCATTAATCAATAAAAAGATTTTAAAAATTCTTTCACCAATAGAAAGCTGCATTATATGCGAGAACTATAGACTGTATATAATGGTAAGCTCTGGCGTAATGAAATTATAAATATTAATATATTATATTTATTATACGTTTTCAGTCGCTAACGAATGAATGTAGGGAATGCGAGAGGGGGGGGGGGGGGAGGGAGGAGGGGAGGGGATATTATTGATAAGTGCAAGCGCTACAGTAATTTCCCCTAATACCAAGCGAGCGAAGCCGCGGCTAAAAGCTAGTGTAATATAAAAGTGATAAATTTACGAGAATCATTTTCTTTTTTTCGTGAATATCAAAATTCTAGCAGTTAACTTCTCTTCGCGAAAAATCTTCAATAAGGCCGCAGGATGTGCATGCCTGGCTTTGAACCTTAGATACCTTAGCCTAGATCAGAGTCCCGATAAGGCTGAGGTCCTGGGTTCAATTCCTAGATGCGACCGAATCTTTTTCTGATTTTTTTGTTTCAAATTTTCATATGAGAGTCACTCATATTTTCTTCAACGATTAAAGATTAATTTTTGAATTACTTGGTTAGGCTAGGCCAGGAAATAGCACAAAGGAAATATAGATGTTTTGACAGTCTTGCAAGTGGTGTATAAAATTTGAGTATCCCGTATTGATAATGTAGATTTTACTCGTTCTAAAAATATCTTCCAAACCCCTATATTAAAAACCAAAAAAGTACAAAAAAGCGCTTTGTTTGAAAGGCATAACTATTAGTTCTGTGAAGAATAGACCTCGCGTCCAATTAAGAATGTTTCTGTGGTAGCAAACGACGCAGCTATTTTGAATCGCAGAATCATTCCTATTGGCTCCTCACAAGCCAATAGCGATCCCACAATATTTCCATCTAGTCACCAACTGCCGGTACAAATTAAGAGGAACCATTCTGTTCCAGATTGCCGACAACTTAACAGCTCGTAAATCAGTACAGTAAATCAAATCAGTAAATAATTACAGTGTTAAATGCTTTTTTGATTTATACACAATCCACAAATCATATCCCTAATAACTCCAATCAAAGTTACTAAGATACCATTAGATTGGTGAGCATTTCACATTCTTTGGCTTCTTTATCGTAGTCGGTATTAAAGAATTGAGAGATCAATATAAGAGTTGATCATTGCACTGGTTACTTCAATAGAGTGAATGATTGTTCCTTAGAGTTATTGCTCCAAAATGTCACATATAGGTAATATAGGCACATATTGTCAGATAGGGTAGGTATGGAAAGAAGGTTGGATGGAGGAAGGTAGAAGCACACAGTTGCATCAACAAAGTCAAAACCAAAATTTCCTCTAAAATCATAAAATCTTAAAGTAGGTACATAAATACCTGCCTACTTAATTAAAAATTATTTTTAAAATAAGGAATTACCAAATTATTTCAAAGGAACATGACTATCTAAATGCCACTTCTTTATTCTAACTTTTTTCAGTTACGTAGATATCATAATGTTGATAAAATGCAAATACTAAAAGTCCGAATAAATACGACGATTTCACTTTTGAAAAAATAATCATTACTGAACCGTTAAAATGGCCATGACGTTGAAATGGAAACGGAATGAACAAAAAAAATTACAGATAGACGAAATGCAAAATGGTTGAATTAAAACGTTGCGCTTATTCAAATTATCGAGTTTCAAAGTATGAGTGATCATATCTAAGAAATCAATTTAATAGTGGGGTGTTAAAAGATATACATTTTTTAATCCGGTCAAACTCACAGCTATAGGAATCCCAACCACATAAGCCGAAGGTTTTCTCCCTTTAGACTTGGCGATCATATTGAATACAGGCAGCCCCAGGATGCCCCCGCAGCAGAGCAGCCCCCCGGCCCAAGACAGCTCAGCCTCCGTCATGGGGACGTCAAGGGGGCCACCACTGGGCCTCTGCAGGTCATCTATTACAGGAGAGAGCCAGCCCAGTTGGCAGCCGAAGGCGAATGAACCCAAGGAACCTGCAAATATAATGAGGCGTACGTCGTACATCATCAGCTGTATCAAATCACGTAAAACGACTAAATATAACACTATAATGCATCATAGAGACCATATCCATAGAAAACCCGGGAGGCGTTTTGCCTTAAATTAATTTTTCAATTCGTTTTTAAAAGATACAAAAAGAAAACAATAAGCGCCTTACTGATAAATGCGCTCCTAACCCTGCAAAATCCAAAACCCCTGCAAAATCTAGAACCGCTCATCAGCAAGAGAGTAAATATGTAAAAACAGATATACTAGCACCAACGAAGCTTGCCGTACAAACTTTGCGTCGTTGATGTTAAATATATCAATATCCGAAGTGATTCTATTTAATAACAAGATAACTCTGATAGATGCGCTCCTAACCCTGCAAAATCCAAAACCGCTCATCAGCAACAAAGTAAATATGTTAAAACAGATATGCTAACAGAAACAAAGCTTGCCGTACAAATTCTGCTTCATTGATGTTAAATATAACAATATCCCAAGTGATTCTATTTAATAACAAGATAACTCTGATAAATGCACTCCTTACTCCGCAAAATCCAAAACCCCTGAAAAATCCAAAACTGGTCATCAGCAAGAAAGTAAATATGTTAAAACAGATATACCAGCAGCAACGAAGCTTGCCGTACTCGTTGATGTTAAACATATCAATATCCGAAGTGATTCTATATAAAAACAAAATAACTCTCATCATTGGCAAGCTAGTCCTGCAAATCAGGAGATAAAACAGTCCATGCTATCGTTGACGGAAATAATCATCGGGAACATAGAAATTAATGCTTTCCGTAACAGTCGAGTTTTTGAACTATCCGCGAATCAGTCTGAAGAAATGTGATAAGTATGCACATCCCTTCTGACCCGTAGATGGTTCATTCCGAGCATGTCCAAGAGAAAGGCAGTAAGATAGAGCCACGGATAGTACTCTATACATACTCCCTCAGTTAGAGAAATCGCAGAAAAACTTTACATTACGTGCTTTGACGTTATTGAGAGATTACAATTATCAGATCTAAGTTGACACGATCCACAAATTTACCGGCTGGTTGTAAAAGTACGATGCCTAGTACACTTTTAATGGTATAAATTTACGTCAGTATCACCGACAATACAACGTAAGCCGTGCTTATAGTGCCATGTGCGCACGGCAATAAAAAGAGTTATTTTTAATTTTATCTCTTAAAAATACTCAGACGCACAGTGCTCCGATCCCATACAAGTCTATCCCAAATAAAAATGTTAAGTCCTACAGAATAGATGACGAATAATTTTTTTTCAGGACATTTCTTAGAAATAATCAAATGTACAAATAAGGTCCTACGACAAGTATAACTTGTATAATTATACATAATTTTAATTATTCGAAATTTAATCTTAGGCACAAATCTCATTTTGAGTACATCAACAGTATGTCATCTTATACTATTTTTTGTGGATTGACCCACCTTTATAAATTTATTCCATTTTTTTTTAGGAAAAGAACATGGGTGAGAAAACGTTCGTAACTGGTCATAATTTGTTTTTCGACTAAATTTACTTTTCAGAACACATCAAGATCTACACGACGACGCACGAATAATTCAAATAATCCTTTCGGTGCGGAATTATGACTGTTTCTTTGGTCGTGCAGAGTGAATTTCATCCCTCACCCCTTTCCACTCAATGAAGTGTACGCCGAACGATACGCTGAAATAGGCCAAGTCACGAAAGTATAGCGCACACAAAGCGTTGTCTGATACAGCCATTGTTCGTAAAAGTATTTAATTCATAAAAAATACATATTAATATGCCATCCCACAAAAAATTAAAGGTTTAGAAATAAGAAGTAAGATAAATCAAGTTTTTTTGTTTCTTTCAAGTATGAAGGCTCCTAGCCAAAGAAAGTCGGGTAATTTGGCACTGTAATCTTTAACTAACAGTAATTCTGAAGCGATTGTTAACAAAATGAATGCGTGAAAATACAGAACTCTAATTTATACAATTTAACAAAATTATCATTGAAACCATAATTGTTTGTGTAAGGACTTTTGATAAATGCATTTTGGCTATTTTGGTATCAGGCTTTTGATTAATGTATTCGTCTATATTGGAGTCTCTCAAAATTGATCCGCCCGAGAAGGGTATTTTGTTAACGGCTCAGTTGTTTTGTTTAACAAAACTTCTGGGCGTTCCGTTTCAAGATGGTGTTTGTTTTAATGGTTCAGTAAAGATTCTATTATTAAGATTTATTTAGACTCTCTGTTTATTTAGACTTTCTTATGATTTCAGAAGTTTTGGTTTAGAAAATATGAAACATACAATTTTGGACGCAAGGTCTACTGTTCACAGAACTACTAAAATAAATTCTTTGGTAAGTAACCTCCAAACACAAACAACTTTGATTATTTCTGAGAAACAGTTTGTGCTATTTTGCACTATGCATTTGTTATCCAACTTTAAGATATATTTTTTTTCGTTATTTGTTTATGGGATTTTATGCCGTGTTGCGCTACCTCCTTCTTTAGTCAACTTTTCGGACAGCGTTACAGTGTCCGAAAAATTGGCTAAAGAAGGAGGTAGCGCAACACGGCATAATAACCCAAAAACAAATAACGAAAATACTTTTGGCCGGGAAAATCGAAAAACTTTGAGATAGTTATTAATTTATCTCTCCGACAATCTTATTCAATTTTTTAAAATTTGTCCCTCTCCTTGATTGGGATCGCTGCACTGTGCGACGGTGTCGACCTTTCGTGATCAATTGTGTTTTAAAAAATGTTTTTCAGGGTTTTAATAAAACGTAATTATTAATAATAAGTGTTATTTGAATTGAATTACAAGTTTTATACATGCAGGTACTTACATATAATTGATGCTATAATTTGGTTTTGAAGACTAGAATGTATTGGACTGACAGGTACAAAAATGCTTTCTTCCATTTTAGGTTCCCCCATTGGACTACAAAATTATGAATATTTTAGGCTATAATTTTGAAAACTATCTTTTTGAAAACATTTGGCAATTAAAGAAAACGGTTAGAGATTGCAGAAAATTTACAATAAAGAGATTCTGTTGGCAAAAACAGCACTATTTGTATTTTTAGAACATAATTTATGTTAGGAATGATTGGAAACTGGTAAAAATGGTAGAATTTTTGAAGTTTTGAATGTAATGTCACTTAATTGTTAGGTTGTTCAAGTTTTGTTATCTACTGGACCAAAATATAACTGAAAGTGACAGTAGAGGCACCCTAGAGAGTAGTTAAACCTTTGATCATTTAAATGGGAAGATGCAGTTCACACTATGAATTAAGTCTTTTTGTGAAAAGCGCTTTGTCAGTGATGCGTTTTTTATGTAGTTTTTGAGTGTGTCGAAGGACCTTAAATATTGCGTGTTTTTTTGTGTGAAATGAGTGTGTAAAGACCACTGCACAAGTAGATATCATGCACAAGGAAAGGAAAAAAGGACTTACGGTGTTGGAACTTTCTTTTCATCCTGGCTGATTTGTTGTGCACTTAAAATGATTATATTAATCGCGGGATGCGGTATGCGGATGCGGTGTGCGGTGTTTAGGCGACGAGGGTCGATTTAAGACTGGCTTGGGTCAAGCAAAAATGGCAGGTATAAAGGGAAGGGTAGGAAGGATTGTAACAATACTAACTACAAGTACAGGGTCATGATGTATAGATGTATGTATGTAGGTACGTGTAGCTGTGTTGTGTATATGCTCAACCAGTCAGTTATCAACAAATATGCAAATTTTGCGATAAATTTGAAATATGTATCGTTTTCTTAGCAACGGCGACCACCTGAAAGCTTTTTAATACAAACAAAATATTCACAGCTTTACTACGTCAGTTTTTTTCAATCACCTTTTCATGATACAATAAATTTATAAATATGATTTTTTCTTCATGACAATGGGCCTATTTTGAAGGGTAAAGAGCTCCATACGATTTTAAACAAAATTACGTCACACACCCACAATGTTCCTCAATAGCGCTGGGATTAGGGTGGAACAAAGATATTGAAATATAAGGAGATATGCTATGATGTCCGCTTATTATTGTCCGACTATTTACCAAAACACTTCTGTTTTCCAAAATATCTTCGCGTTTGATTTCATTATCACCTACAAATATATTTTTAATTTTTTTTTCTTCATTCCATTTTATCTTATCTTTTGTGCGTTATGTATTTTTAAATGAGTTTTTATAGAAAGATGTTCTGAAAACTCGCGATATTGATTACTCCGACTTGACAGCTCGCAAGAATCGCAACGCTCATTCGCTCTAGCGGAATAAAAAGGTACTATCATACACGGCTACCAAGACAGGATTGATATTTTAGCAGACATACGAAATGCAAAGGCTCCCAGACAATAATTGAACTAATCCCTCTCACTCATGAACAATCTGCAAAAACCTAGTAAATATAATTTTCTATATTTATAAAAATGAATGTTTGTTTGTTTGTCCCTTATGCGTTCCTAAACCATTGATTCAATTGCGATGTTACTTTGGTGCGCATGCCTGCGATAGTTTCTATATATATGGTTCTGGCGTTATGAAATTATTTCCTATATTATTCATCCGATTGCGATGAAATTTTGATGAGTTGTTGCGCACACGCCCGCGAAAGTTTCTATATATAAACAGTTGAGCTCTGGCGTTATGCAATTTTTTCAAAAATTTTGGAATGGTTGGCGCGCCAGTTGTTTGAAAAATGAGTGCATTTCATATAGTTTAGCGTCAAGGAGGGAAGGAGGGAATGGGTGGGAAATAGGGGGTAGGGCAGAAAAAGTGGTAGAGATAGCGGTTGGAGGGTAGATGGGTACGCGGGAGGGAACGGGAACGAATGGGAAACTAGTTATAAGTATTTTTGTAGTGTTTGATGCTTAGGTAGACTAAAATATGCAAAAACAAGAGTTTTCATAAGCGCCGATATAACACAGCCTCTATAACTTCACAATTGAGCCACTCTAGTACAGATTCACTAATTGAGATACGATGCGATGAGAATATCCATCAGCAAATACTAGCAGAGTAAAGAAATGTGGAACTGAGATAAAAGCGTACGACGGAGATGTACAGGGAAACGTTTTAGTGTCGCATTAGCCATTTATAAACCAAAGTAATTTGATTATTCAAGAGATAACTTTTATTGCGCTTCAATTGACCAATAAAGTCTAATTTTTTTATGATTTAGTGCTTTTTGTTTGCTTTTGGTTTAAAAAACGTTATCTATGTCTTTACAACCAACCAAACTAAAAAAAAAAAAATTTTTCGTTGCAAAAACGTGAACAAAACACGAAGATAAGTTAAGTTCTCGTCGGTAATGATCAACCTTTTTAGCACGAGGTAATTTTCTATCCATTTTCATATTTTTGAATGCAGCTGTAACCTTGTGGTTATCTGTTATTATTGCGTTTTTTTAATCACTGGGAAAAAAGTGACGGAAAAAGCCATACCTTCAAATGTGGCAATCTGTTCCTTCTTCCAATAGTCGCTTGGCACAGTTACCATTAAAAAGTATCACATAAAACTTACATGAACTCGATTTTGCGAGAGATTCAATAATTGGTGTGATTTGTGGTTACTTCAAAATGATTGTATAAGTAGTATTTTGAACTGAAATCGGTGGGTAGGATTTTGTCGTCTTCTTTTTTTATTTGATTACCAAGTAAGGTTTTGTAAAGAAAGAGGGAAACAAAGGAGAAGACAATATTTCGAACAGGACCTTGGGATATGTGGATAAGTCTCAAAGCTCTTTCAATACTAAAATACTCCGGCCTTGGAAATATGCTAATTTTCTCAACAATTTTACAACTAAAATAAAGGTTCGAATTTATAACAAATTAAAATATAGCTTAAGCAAAATAAAAGATTTAATCGAAAGGTAGTCGATATACCACGGGATATAAAACCACCTAGGGCGTTCGTATCAAAACGATACGAATAATTCCATCGGAACCGGGAAATAGTTCAACGACCCGTCCAACAGCCACCGCAGGAGGGCTGATAGTAGTCAATAATCACTAGATTTGTCAACTTTCAAATCAACTTTGTCAAGTTCACCCACTTGTAACGTTGTTAAAGAGTGTGTCGATATTCCTTCCGTCAGCGATTCCAAAAATGTCGAGACTTTGAATCAATAGTTGCCAACGCGATGAACAGTTCGTTGGTACATCCACAAAATTTTCTTAAAGAACAGAAACGAGTGGAGCCCCAATCAAAAAATAGGGGAGATTTAACGGGTCCATTTCAGATGGATCCGGCGATAGCGGTCCAATTGGTTGCGAATTTAAAATTGCTTCAATGCGAGTCAGAACAGTGGTCAGTTCTTCAAAAGTGAGGATTTGATTTCTTATAACCCCTTTCAAGTAGTGTTTGGTTGACTTAACTCCAGCTTCCGACAATCCGTTGAAATAGGGTGCGGAGGAAGGATTAAAGTGCCAGGTAATTGAACGAGCGACAGTTGCGTCCACAAGTGTATGATATTTATTGGCGCCGATAAAGTTGGTTCCACAATTGCTATAAAAGTTTTGGCATATACCGCGACGAGAGATGAATCGATCTAATGCTGCGACAAATGCTTTAGTAAATAGATCTGACACTAACTCTAAATTAACGGCTTTGATCGATAAACAAATATAAATACATAAATAGGCCTTATAGGTTTTGGCGCCGCGGCGTCTATTCTCGCTCTAATGCTCTACGCTCTAAAAAAGGTCCTCCATAATCAGTTCCGAAATTTACAAATAAACGACTTTCTCGAAAACAAGAAGCGGGTAAGTTACCCATCAAAGGTGAACTACCACTTGGGCTTTTTTTAAAACAAACAATGCATTTGCTCAAACAACGTCGAATTACGTTGCGAGCCGAAATTATCAAATATTTTAATGGTATTATGGATTGCAATGCCAAGGACATACTACGTATGGTAATGATCAATTATTAAATATGTCAAAAGATATAGCTTCTGTAAAATAAAAGGACGTTAAAAGCCTGTGCAAAACGAAAAACCTGTGCAATACAAATACAACCACCAACTCTTAGTAATCCATTTTACGACTCTTAAACGAGTGGTAGAACTTGTTTCTTTGATTATTACATGATAGGATATGAAATGGTCACCAACAATTGTCGATTAAGGTGGTATTTCCACAATACGCCCTAATGATGAGTATTCTCTTATGAATGAAATTTATTGGGATTTGAGATCAGAATCTCTACCCAGCCTCCTTTCTAAGTGCGCGAGGCGTGACAATGCTATGTCATATGACCTTCCTAATTTTTCTGAGCTTTCCTTAAATGGTAAAGATACAACGTACCTCCCGTCTTTGTTCCAGTATGTATTTTCAGTGTATAATTTTTCACAAAGAATTTCACCAGGCGATTGAATTTTATTCAAAAGGGGAAAGTTTTCGATTTCCCAATTAAGTTTTTCATCAATTGATTAATCCATGGAAGTGAAGATTGAATTTATTGAATTATTTGATGGTCCAACATTTCCCAACCCAACCCAATGTTGTTTCAATGGCTACAGGTTCATTTTGTTTGCCAATCAATTTACATGAGCATAATAACGACCCAAAAATATCACTTCCGAATAAGATATCGATAGCAGAAGGTAAATAGAATGTAGGAACTCGCAAATTGAGACTTGACGTGATGGTATATTGGAACAAATGTTGAGACGACAGGACTAAATTATGCTTTTATTAATCCGTTGGAATTAGTTGTAGTAATGTTACCAATGCACGTTGAATGTAACCAATGCAATGTTGCCCAGCACTTTCACCTCGCTTTAGGAAGTAAGTGATTGCTTCCTGAAACGAGGTAGATTCAGACGTTTGACACAGAATTCCGAAATGAAAGCCTGGCTGGCGCAATCAAACAAAACACTAGTCTTTTGGAAAACGCCATTTTTATCCAATATTTTCACGTAGGCTGTAGACAACAATACCGATTTGTTGGTATTATTGAAAAATTTTGTCACCGCAATATTTATTTAGGTGTGGGTACTTCAAAACGATTGTATAAATATTATATCGAATTGGCATCGGTAGGTAGGATTTTGTCATTTTCTTCTTTTATTTGATTCCAAAGCTTTGTAAGGAAGGAGGGGTACAAACGAGAAGACAATATTTCGAACACGACCTTGGAGTATATGAATAAGTCCCAAAGCTCTTTCCATATAAAACAATTATAAATAAATGAAACAATATTTCATAGTTCGAACGGTTGTTCGGGTTCAGTACGATCTTTCCTTCCTCAGGGCTAAAATATAATAACTTGACATTACAAAACAGCGGTCGAACACAATATATTCCTAATTCTTGTGGTGGGGGTTGTGGCGTAACTAGGGATAAGTCAAGAGAACTGACAGTGAAAGGAAACATGACTAAGATGGGGCTATAATACTTATTTATCTCTTTTCAACTTGATGTAGGTTACTTACCCCTTGATATTGTTAAATTTGCAGTAGATGGTGTCGCAAACCTATCTGGATTTTCTAAAACTGTACACATATAATAAACAATTATAGAAAGCAAGAAACAAAGCGCCGCAGGCTAATATCTCCAATGCTGTCGACTATCATTCTGAAGTATTAAAGAACGTATAAAATACCAACATACTTGAAAATTTGGTCAACCATTGATTTTTATCGTTCAGAAAACTTCTGCTTATGGCATTTTTAAAATGGAAACCTTTAAAATGCATAAACCGTTGAATAATCTTTCCTGCAATTTTTTTGATATTTTATTTAGTCAAGTGAGCGGTATGAAAACGCTCGCGGGCCACGGGTTGCAGATCACTGATCTCGATGTTATGGAATATAATGTTATTTTTTTCAAATGGGCCACAAGAAAATAATTTCCAACAGGGCTTGTGTCATCTTTGGGAATGCTGTGTGAAGGAATTTTTTAATTAAAAAAAGGAAAGGAAATTCTGAGAAGAAAAAAGTGTGAGGGATAGGTAGGATCTGGGTAGGGTATAGGGTAGGATCGATCTGGGAGTCGGTGTGTCCAGAAGTAATGTATGAATTCATCCATCCCACTGCATTGCAAGAGGATTGAGAGAGTCCGGCTGGAAACTAGAGGTCAAAGGATCAAGCCCATTACGCAACTGTTGGGCAGATGGATCTGCGACCAAGGCCTGGAAACAATCACCCAATGAAATCAGGCATCCCCGCTAAATCACCAAACGTAGAATAACACTTGGGGTGACTTATGGCACAGGTGTTGGTTATCCAATGAATGGAAGAGGTGTTGTTTATCCAATGGTTACCCATACCGGCCTCCAAAATTAAATGATTGATTTGCTGTTGAGATGCTATATAAAGATCATCTGAATTATCATTTTATTTTTATTATCTTTGATTTCTTTCTCTGCAGGTTATGTTTTGTATTTGATACTACTATGTTTTATATTTCATTTTGTAGTAACAACTAAACATTGATAACGCTTGCTGTGAACACTTATAATTAGAGTGTTAATACCTACATGTACATCCCAATAGCAATGTTATAACTGTAATAATTGTTAACGCTCTGTAAATGTTTCAAACAATAAATAAGTCATCATCTTCATATGTCCTTTTTTGATATGCTGGCATACAATTTGGGAGGCAGATATAGAAACTTTGTCGCCCCAGGAACCATTTATTGGATTATCAACACCTCTGGCATAGTTTCCTCCAAGTAGTTTGCAGTGTTTAGTGACTTAGCAGGGTTGCCCGGGTTTATGGGGTGAGGTTTGACTAGGTCTTGATCGCGGATACGCCGAAAGATCGGAAGAGACTGATTGATGGAGACCATTTAGCCTCTCCAGTTGGTCTCTCTCGACCCATAAAGTATGAATCCATCCGTCCATCCGTCACTCCATCCGTCACTCCTGGATCCACTGCTCCCAGATTCACACCCATCCGTCGTACCTTTTTCCTTTCCAGAACTTCCTCTCCCTTCTCCCCTTTAAAATACCCTCCACATAGAATTCTCAAATTTTAAATTTAATTTAATTCTCAAATTCTCAAAATTCTCAAATTCTCAAATAGGCCCTGAGGCAAATAATTTTCTTCGAGACCTCTTGTGTGGAGCCATCGTAAAAGGTTCCGAACCAATAAGGCCCCCTTTCTCTTTAAACCTTCGGGAGGAGAAGATGGTCAGCGGAGGTCTTTGGTTTGGATCCTGGCTTGCGCAAATAATTAAAGAAAAATACCTTGTGTTGTTTTCTAAGATGAATCTTTGAGCTAATGATATAAGAAAATTATTTCTGGTTCAATAATTGTAAAATGTACTACGAGCTATTTATATGTAGTATTGACCAGTCAGCGGTTGAGTGGGCATCGCGTTTGGGTCCCACCCGGGCGTCCCGTGTTCGATTCCTCGACTGGCTAAGTCCTCCATCACAACACAAGCAATATTTTCGGCTTTCTGTGATAGTAGTAGGAGATTTTCAAACATTGTTGGGTTATTCGTAACCTGGGAATGTTTGTCTTTCTTTCAATTTTGAATAAAAAAAAAAGTATGAATGTTAATAATTATTATTGTTAAAAGAGCTATCAATAACATCGATGTTAATAAGATTTATGAAACAGGAAAGGCTCCGCAAGGCAGGACAAGTAAAAATGGAAGAAAGCATACAACACTAGAAAAGCCTGCATGACAAAGGAGTTTTGAGAGGCCTAAGCGTAGGTTGTTGGAAACAAATGTAGTAGGCTACGCAAGACAATAATGCAAAGCAAAATAAAATGTGGTCATCTTTCTATAATAAGGATTCGAATGTACAAAAAGATTTGTTCTATTTTGGTATCGATTTTCTTAGGACGGGTTGTTTCAAAAAATTTGATGGATTTATCAAATATTTGATGTTAATTTTCACGTTCTGTGTAAGTTTTATTCAAGTTCTGTTATTATTTCAGTTTTGTGAAGCAGCTGTCCTATAACGATATAATAACAGAACTTGAATAGAACCTACACAGAACGTGAAAAATCAACTTCAAATATTTGATGAATCCATCAAATTTTTTGAAACATCCCGTCCTAACAGTTTGAATTTATATATAAAATTTTAATAAAATCACTGTAACTTGTGTTTATTACTGATTTAGAACTTATAATAAAAAAAAAATAAATTATTGTTCGATATTGTGAATTACAAGTGTATTTTCGATGATTTGTTGACAGCAACGGCAGATGAAATGATGGATTCTTTCATGTGATCTATGTGGTAATATTCAAGGTGTTGTCATTTTTTGTCGATTTAGTTAATTGAAACGGAAATAAAACGTACCAAATAAATTACAGATGGATGAAATGCAAAACGGTCTAGTTAAAATAGGACTTAGCTATGCTCAGTCTATCAGGATTAGAATCAGTACTCCATTGCGAACTGCTAGCCTTGCTTATGCTACTTGTACTTGGAGACTACTTGCTTGTTCATCAATATTGTAATTTGTAATGCGGGTCCCAGACGGAAGAATTGTACTCAAGTTGACTTCTAAAAAGGAAAAATATACCAGTAAAGCATTAGCTAGCGGAGTTATAAATTCTGTCAATTTCTAGTTAGTTATAAATTTCATTATTTATGTGGTTGACAAATGAAAGATTTGATTGAAAAGTCTACAATTCATGTTAACCACTCGAACTGAATTTGAAAGTTGTTGAAAGATCAACGGATTTTTATACGAGAAGATATACTGACTATTTGATATTTTAAGATACTTGTTGAAGTAAAGTTGGTTTTCATTGCACCAAATTAATTGTCAATATTATCTTGAAGAGTTTTGCAATGATAAATATTTGAAAAATACCAAAAATTTTAGGTCCTCAGCTAAAGAAAGAAAAATACATAACAAATTATTTTTCTAATATTATTTATAAACAAGATCGGACCATGACGAGAACCCTATGAGACTCCATTTGTTGCATCAGTTTTTTTCTAACAGGGAGTATTAAGTTTTAACATTTTGTTTTCTACCAGCTATCCAAATGCTTTTATAAAACATAATAATGTTTATGTAATATTGCAACGAACATTCAAAATAATAGGATATACATAATTGAGGAAAGATAACACACATTTCATTACTTATGTTTTATTTATTTAAAACTTATACATAATACCAGCTTATGTGCTTACTTAACGAACTAAAATGATATAAAAGATGTAGAAAAATATAGACTAAGAACTACTTTTTGGACGAGAACTACTTTCATTGATATTCGATTTTGATCCATTTTTATAGCATTGTTAACAAAAGAAATCTTATGGAGACTAATATTGACTGGACTGGCTCATTTCTTATTTGCATGCAGTTCTGTTATCCAGCGGGTTTCCAAAAATCCTTCCTTCAAGATTAAAAATTTCGGGAAACTTATTCAATTAAATTTTTTAGCAGAGGGACAATTTATCAATTTTTAAACTTTTCGCGGGCTGCTGCGGGTAGGGTACATCATACTACTTGAAATGGTTAATTTCAAAGTCGGTTGTGTTGCAAGCCAATTTGTATTTTCAAAAAAGATTTTTTTTTTTAATATTTGACAATCACAGAATGTGAAATCAAATGCATTCGAAAATTTAATTTCTCCAAGGCCATAATAATAAATGCTGTAGATTTTAATCATTACGAAATAATGAAGTTTATAAAAAAGGTTTGCAAATTTGATCACTAAGATATGGAATATTTTGAGAAAAATCGACCCTTAAAAAACCTAAATTAAATATCAATAAAGCGCGCACAAAGAAAGCGCCAC
Source organism: Glyphotaelius pellucidus (assembly GCA_936435175.1). Taxonomy (NCBI): domain Eukaryota; kingdom Metazoa; phylum Arthropoda; class Insecta; order Trichoptera; family Limnephilidae; genus Glyphotaelius; species Glyphotaelius pellucidus. The sequence continues at coordinate 13,475,872 of OW386561.1, forward strand.
AGGCAAATTTTTTAAAAGGTTCAAGGTTGAACCAAAAATTCTGTTAATTTTATCTAAAATATAATCAAAATTTTTGATATTTTATACGACAGAAACAGAAAAAAATTGGGAGGCGGGAATGGGTACTGCCGCCCCGGGAACCTTTATTGGATAACCAACACCTCTGCCATAGGTCACCCCAAGTGGTTTGCTACGTTAGTTGATTTAACAGGGGGCTCGGGTTCATGGGGTGAGGTTTGTCTAGGTCTTGGAGGCGGATGACCAGGACACACTGAACCTCAGATTCCTACCCACCCCTTAAACCCCTTTCCTTCCCAGAACTCCCCTTCCCTTCCTTTCCTTTAAAAAACCCTCCACACAGCATCTCCAAAGATGACATAGGCCCTGAGAGAAATTATTTTCCTCAGGGCCTCCTGTGTGGAGCTCATGCAAAAAAAAAACATAATTTCGGTTCGAGAAATTTACAAATATCTACGTTGTTCTAGTACTTCCTGGTTGCACCGCTGCTGTAAGAAACTGATGGTGAAGAAAAATGGTGATCCGACGATGCTGCCATCTGTGAACAAGTGTAGTTCACCGCTTGAGCAAGATGGCCTCTATCTCATTAGGTGTTTTCCCGCTCAATTCAGGTATAAACACGCAAATGAAAAATAGCCCGAAAGCGCACACACTCGAAAAGAAGAAGAAGACGGAGTAGTCACCGAAGGCCTGGAAAGAAAATAAATAAATAAACACACTGCAATATATATTTTATTAATGATGGGTATTCTATGTACACACTCCTTGCTTCATTCAATAATAATATATCGTCTCGTACATACGTCATATTGTCATATATACTCTTCTGATATTCTGACTTTTGACATGGCCCGATGCAAGTATTTGATTCACTTGATCATTGCTATGTCTTACTCGAGCCTGCTCAACTTCTATCATTCACAGTATGTATACAGGATGCAACAGCACAGTACCTTAGATTAGATTTTATCTAGCGATTTCGCTTATTTGGAGTAAAACAAATAGACGTCATTTGCTGTTAGATAATTTTTTTTCTGTTAAAAACAATTTTTTTTTCAACAGCTACGTACTGATTTGAGCCGCTCAACACGCTGTGCCACCCCCACCGTGCAAATAAATAATTAAATTAACCAGTCAAATGGTGAAACGAATGTATTAATTGTGACTAATAGTGTATTTGAGCGTCCTTTAGACGGCATCACCCAATTTCTTATTACGATAATATTAAAATAAGTATACAGCAAATAGTAATTTAACTATTTTGCGCCAAGTCACGCAAGCTGCGTCACTAACAAAATATATTTCCCGCGTCAAGCAATCACTTGACGTTGACAAAAAATGCAAAACGAATGTAACATCGGTCATTAATCATCACATTCGTTATTTTTATCCCTTTCGCAAACGTATGTAGCTACTAAAGGAAAAAACATACTTGGCTCCTTCCGGACGAATTTCTACTGCCGGGATCGCATATCGGTGCGAGGTCCAGAAGGAGCGAAGTAAAAATCACTTCCCCAAAGCTGCTGCACTCGTTTGCACGAAAGGGTCAAAGGAATGTATGAGGCTGTTCGCGACTGACAGTACAGTGACTAGGCCCTTCTACTACTTGTTTGGCGCAGGAAATTCTATCAATAATGCTACTCAGCAGTTAGTAGTTAGTCAGGCAAATAATATCAGTACAGGAAACATTGATGCAGTAAAAAGGTCTGATACTATGATGAGAGTGCGTAAGTTATTTATCAAATTGATATTATATATTTCAAGTAGACCTTTTGAGAGGCTCTGGTCAGTACGAGCCTAACGATTATGCTTTCATTTATTGCTTAGATAAATATGTTTCAAAAACACATCACCAACTTATGCGTCAAATTATTGCAAATATTTACTAACCTCTACAGTAAGACCGAAGAATTGGAGCAATAGGAAAGAGGCAAACCACATGATGGTAGCTATCAATGTTCCTGCCACTCCCCTTGTCTGCGGAATAAAGCATAAGGAGTCTTATTAATAAATAAAGACAAACGACCAAAAACAAAAATACTGGTTTAATTTATGTAATTTTTTTTTTTACATGAGCTCCACACAGGAGGCCTTGAGGAAAATAATTTTCCTCAGGGCCTATGTCATCTTTGGAGATGCTGTGTGGAGGGTTTTTGAAGGAAAGGAAGGGAACGAGAGTTCTGGGAAGGAAAAAGTTTTAAGGGGTGGGTAGGAATCAGGGGTTCAGTGTGTCCTGGTCATCCGCCTCCAAGACCTAAACACACCTCACCCCATGAACCCGGGCACCCCTGCTAAATCACCAAACGTAGCGAACCACTTGGGGTGACCTATGGCAGAGGTGTTGGTTATCCAATAAAGGTTCCCGGGGCGGCGGTACCCATTCCCGCCTACCAAATTAGAATCCCATCTACCTGTACCTAAATGAACAACTAGACAAACTATCTCATTCCAACTATAATTTGCATTCCCCAATACTCAATGTTTACGTAGTCTTGGTAACAAATACTTCAATATGGATGTATTCGACAACAATTTGAACATGCCAACTATTTCTACCTATTTCATATATTAATGTGAACACCAATTTTAAACATTTTGATTAAATTTGGAGGAAATTGGCAGATTAACTATTTTTACTTAACTTAAATTTTATATTACCTACTTTGTGACAACTCTTATATTTTATGTAACCTTTATTTTGTTTCTTATATTTTAAGTTATTTGTATTTTGACTTCCCTCCACCCAAGCAAATTGACCATTTGGTTATTTTTTTTTTTTACGTTAGGTCCACACAGGAGGCCCCGAGGAAAACAATTTCCCACCCTCACCTTCAGGATGCTGTGTGGAGGGTATTTTTAAGGAAGAGAAGGAGAGGATATTCTGGGAAGGAAAAGAGTAAGAGGGGTGGGTAAGAATCTGGGGGTTAGCGTGTCCAGGAGAATTATTGAACCCATGATGAAGTTTGGGAGGATTCAATGTTAATTTTTGGGGAGATTTTATTGTTAGGTGCTTTTGACTGTTGCCAAGAGTGATTATTCTTTTATTATATTATGAGTGAGCAAACAGGGTGAAGAGATGGAGCCAGTCTGATGTAGCGTCTGGGACGTTTTGGCTGTACGTTATAAGGTTGTCAGGTGTTTTTGTCTAAAGGAGTCAGGTGTACAAGTTGTACGGTATTTTTATCTGCAGAAATCAGGTGTAAAAGTTGTTAGGTGTTTTGTCTACAGGAACCAGGTGTACAAGTTATCAGGCGTTTTAGTTAGGAGTGGCTACAAGTGTTTGTGTGGTACCGACCTTATCAGAGAACATTTCCATGACGGCGACGTAAGTGACAGACCCGAGCCCAACGAAGTGGAAGAACACCGTGGTGGAGAGGGCTACGATGGGAAGCACGCCTAACCAAGAGTCCGATATGTCGAGTCCTTGAGCCTGCAGAAGCTGCAAAGTGCCAAGGGTCGCCATTCCCGAGCTCACCATCACGCAGGAAATGCCCAAAGACAGCTTAAATTTAAAAAAAAAATTAAGTCCATCAAATCTTGGATCGATGATATATCGAAAAAAGAACTGAATAGTATTTTTAAAACATCATCACAGAAGTTACTGAAAAAAACTAACCAAATTTGAACAACAGAGGTCCCTCAACAAAAGCCCCCTTTTGGTTCCCCTCAGGCCTCTCACGTTGCAGGGATTAACATATAAAGGTCAGTGCTTCTGTTTTTTCCCTTGAGACTTGTCATATCGCTATTTTTTGTTCAATATTATCCGCGCAAGGTAAATTCATAATCATATATTTGGGTATTACGCTCAGAGAGTTCTGGGGCTATTTACACGCCCCAGGCTCACATATTATAATACATAATTATAGTAGAGAGTAGAGTAGAGAGTATTAGGATAACCTTTTCCAACTCTTTTATATTTATATTTCATACTCGTGTTCTCAAAATGTGAAAGTAAAACATTTAAAATAATTATATAAACAAATACATTATTTAAACAAATACTTCTAGTAATTATATAACAAAATTGTGAAACGCGTTTAAAATAGTTGTGAAACGCTTACAGACTTAATACTTGATTACAATGACATTCAAATTCAACACAGAGTTTATACTTGTACCAGATATATACTTGTTTTGACCACGCAAATAATATTTCTGAAGAATTAATATTTATTAGGTTGAAATAATAATATATTAAAAAAACAAATATAATTTGTCACAAGCGATATTACGGTAAAAAAACGAGGATGGGAGAGATATTGTATACCATTGTATCGAAAATTGGTTGAAAGTTTAGGGTCCCACAAGACGATTGCGGTTCTAATTGAGAATAAAGAATTGTCCTTAACCTTAAAATTAACCCTTTCATTGTCATCTGATAGAGCTGGAATCGCAGTTAACGAAAGTTTCGTTAATTTTAAGGTTAAGAAAAATTCTTTTGCCTTAAATAGTACCGAAATCGCGCCTCAGGTCCGTTCCAACCTTGCATTTTTCTTTATTTATTAATGTTTAATATTTATTTGGAAACTTCCCTTCACTACTTTCTTTGTCTCACGACACTCGCGTTTATTGACGTATCAAACTTATAATTTACGATACTTCAATAAACAGTCACCATGTTTTTACAAATCTAAGTCATTCATTATGCAACCTGTAGTACCGGAGAATACTGGTCCGTTGTGTGAATATCTCTGGAGAGAACAAAGGAGATATTACAACTATTATATTGGTGAGAGATTAAAATCTTTATTTCCATGCAACGCAGGACCACAAGGAGTGGAGCATCATTAAGGAAATTGAAGTACGGGTCACAAACCTCAATGTACGATTAAAGAAATTCATTTATATTGCTTAAAACTCGTTTGAAGTCAGTTGAATTGACGATATGTATTGAGAAGAAGAGAGTTTAGTTTAAAAAAATGATTAAATGAATAAAAAACACGAGACAAAATGTAACATTCTCCTGCAACTCGTTTTTTTTTTTTTTTTTTTTACTGTACTTTCTCCTGTCCTGTTTTATACTGTCTCCATTTATAGAATTAAGCGTAATCTATATCAGCTCTTTGCTTAATTCTAAAAATTAGAGTTGCCGAGTGTTGTATCGCCCTTTTTGCAATATTTAACTTCATTTTCTACCTGTCATTTTATATTTCAATAATTCATCTCGATTCATTTCTGTCTCTTGGACTCTTTTACTTTCAATTTAATATCTGTGTCACATTTTATCTTAATTTTCAAACAACAAACTTGTCTTTATAATGCTTTCAAGAAGCAAAAAGTGCAAATCATTTAAAAACTATTGTCATCAATTCCTTACAAATTTTCAATAATTTCATTTCTAAAAACCTTACCAGCTAGCAATTAAAATCGATTTCACCTTGATTGCAAGTTTTTCTCAACTATTTACAGTAATTAACGAATATACCTGTAATTTAACATAAGTGTTTCATTCCGAGTATAATCTCAACCATTACTGTGCTATCGACCCTGTTTTGGAAACGAAAGAAACCAGAAAGTGGAGTTCGATTTTCGACTGACTCCAAAAATCCTGAGACCTTCAAGGGACCGTTCAATAGTAGAACAGGTTTTGTTATTATTATTTTCTGTTCCTATTACAAATTTTACTAATATTGTTTCATATTTATTTTTACAGGTAAGTACACCTTTGTTCATGATTTCGTAATAGCTCACTAGGTATATTCTGTTCTTATAATCTATGTAAAAGCCCAGTTGGGCGTAAAACCAAAACCAAACAAAATTAAATTAAAAGAAAATCTGACGAATAAATGACCCGTACCTTTCTCGGCATCTTGTCACCAATAAACGTAGGCAATAGACTGCCGCAAACCATGGCACATCCAAACAGCATGCTTCCTGCGGTGGGTGATAATAAACCTCCGGAGCGGCTGATGATCCCAGAGGCGTAAGAGAGCACTGCAAATACACCGCTGAAGGACAACACTGACATCAATACGAGAGCGAGGACAATAGCTTTCTTCGCCGCAGCATCTTGAACTAAAAAATAATTGAGGAATTATTATAAGAATTAGTGTTTGACAAATTAATTTACAAAGCTCCCGAAATGAGATTTTTGAAAGAGGTGACAAGAGACCAAAGTCATTACAAAATCTTCGCTGACGGGGCAGAATGGAAACAATTATCATACAAATTGGTAGATAAAATTACAAAAGTTAAACAAATTACCCAAATGACAAAAAACACACTCAAAAGAAAAGCAAGAGACACAGGATATTCAAGTGAATATAATTGGCCATGCTTTTGAGCACTAGCAGGAATTTTTTTCTGAATTTCTAAAAAACCATAAAAAAATGCCTACTTCAGCACACTCTGTCTTATTATATAGTTCACACATTTGGTCAGAGGGCGAACATCGGCGAAATTATTTTTATGACCTAAACTAAAAGTAGCTTACAATAATGTTTATCGCCAACTATTCCGTCTTGAAGTTCTTCTTCGTGTTTCTGGAGGGACGAGGGCACTATCTCAGAGCCATCACCGCCATTGCTTTAGAAAATTTAGCGCAGACTACGCCAATCGAAAAATACTATCGTCAATGCCATGATGGAACCAAAAAGAAACAAGAAGAACCAAAAAGATTCAAGAAGAGACAAGAAAAGCGAAGAAGAGCAAAGCGTAGTCAAGAAAAAGAGCCAAATAATAACGTGAAAGCCACACATATTAAAGAAGAGCCAAGAAGTGTCAAGAAGAACCAAGAAGACCCAAAAAGAGTCAAGAAGAAACAAGAAGAGACACGAAAGAACAGCAAAAACCATGAAGAGTCAACAAGAGCGCAATTGATTAAACAATAGGAATTGGAAACATTTATTTCAAAATGCTAAGGCATAATGCAGTATCAAGATGACTGCGAAATAATTTATGTAAACATTTAAGATCATTCAATTGTCTTCGATTTATGCTGCGTCCTCTTTATAGATCGAATGTACCTACAGCAGGGCTAAGTACCAGACCAAACAAGTACGAAACCCTTGTCACTTTGGTGAATTTTTCATAAAAAAGTAACAAGGGTTCTTTATGATTTGATGAAACAGCAATTGTACTCACAGAATTCCCTGAGGGATGACGGTTTTACAGCCCCAGCTTGTTCCTTCTTCAGCCTGTTGAAGGCATTTTGGGCATGCGATCCATCTGGTCCAAGTAACCACTGGAGAGTGAGTAGTGCTTCCTGAAAATGGTTTTTTCTACATTGAATCGAATGGACATTGGACATTTTTGAATATAAATCCATAAAATATGGTGCCTCGGCTGAGAAGTGGGTGCAATCAGAAGAACAGAAAATAAACTTGCATTAGAATATGGTTGAAAAGACTGAATAGTTCATAGTTTGCGAACGATGTACAAATAACGGCAATGGATTTTCTCGCATCAAATTACGCAAACGGGATTGATACTATCCATTATTTCTTAACACAAAAAAAAACTTAATAATTAAAGTGTATAGTGTTAATTTATAATGGTAAAACGTACAAGGGACAATCAAGTGTTAACTCCCCAGGTTTATGGCAAATTCTATCAGAAGGTCAGAATATTTCCGCATTGCAATAAAATCCAAGATCTCAACCTTGGATTACGAATACGATTTTTTTTACGTGAGCTCCACACGGGAGGCCCTGAAAAAATAATTTCCCTCAGGGCCTATGTCATCTTTGAGGATTCTGTGAGGAGGTTTTTTTTAAGGAAAGGAAGGAGAGGAGAGTTCTGGGAAGGAAAAGGGTTTAAAGGGTGATTAGGAATCTGGGGTTCAGTGTGTCCTGGTCATCCGCGTCCAAGACCTGGACAAACCTCACCCCATGAACCCGGGCCCCCCTGCTAAATCACCAAACGTAGCGAACTACTTGGGGTGATCTATGGTAGAGGTGTTGTCCAATAAAGGTTCCTGCGGCGGCGGTACCCACTCCCAAATTGTCGGATACTACGTGTTTTCGGTATTATTTTATGAAATAGAAGCTTGGACGCTTACTGAAGAACTGACAAGGCCACTTGAGGCATTCGAGATGTGATCTATAGGAGAATGCTCAAAATAAGAATACATAAAAGAATTAAATCAAAATTAGCTGGATGGGCAGAGTTACGAATGAAGATGTTATGGTTCGGATGAATAAAGAAAAATAAGTTATCAAAACAATAAAAATCCTGAAACTTCAATATCTAGGACATGTGATGAGACATCCAGAGAAGTACGAGATCATGTATCTCATAAAACAGGGAAAGATTAGGGAATCGGGGGCCTGGAAGAAGGAAAAATGGCATCATGGCTGAAAAACCTGAGACAGTGGTTTGGTCAGTCTGCTGTACAGTTCCGGACCCCAGTAAACAGAGTCAGCATAGCCAACATGATAGCCAACTTCCGTTAAACGGACAGGGCACGAGAAGAAGAATAATAAAATCCAAATAAAAGGAATATTTCTGAACGTATTCGAAATCTAAAAACAGTGCTTGAAAGATAATGAAATAAACTTTATTTTTTTTTTATTAGAATTAAACAATTTTTTTTTAATTTAAAAAAGTTGTTCAAACAGCTCACCTTACGTTTTTTCTAAAAAAAATTACAGATAACGAAAAAAAAACACATATTTTATTAAACAAATGTGTTATAAACGTTATCGTCACCTCACTTTTTTCCCGTTTCATGTAAAAATAATTTTTTAAAATTCTCCAAATTTTTCTCAAATTGCTTCGGAAATTTCGGATCCATAGAGGTGCTCATTTATAATTATTTCTATGGTTAAATTCTAGACTTGAATGTAAGGCGTGGAGTTTTTTCTTTCTAACACCGTTTAGAGTTTAGATCATATTTCTCGCCATGGCAGTAAAGGAGACAACGATTTCCATGAGACCCAAAAGCAAACCACTTAGCCTGGGGGGTTAATTAATCTTTATTTTATTTAGTTATTCTAATAATTTGATAACCGATTTTTTTGTGCAATTATTTTATACTGAATTGTTAAAAATAAAATTAAATAATAATAAAAACAAAAAATAAATTAAGTAGGGACCAAAATACAAATTTGGAACCTTCCTCTATCTGTGAGGATGCATCTATATAATTGATACCGAAACCCATTCCCTAAAAAAACTACGAACAGAAGGTCTCTAGGATCCAAATGTCCATTTAAAAAAATTCTAAATGAGGTTGACAGAGAAGTATTGATAGTGAGTGTTTCTAATTTAGCGGTTACAAGAACACCTGATGAACGCACGAAAAAACTTTATTTTCTTGATTACAATCTTTTAAAATAGAACACGAAGCCAAAGGGTATGAGTTCCCGGATAAATAACCCATTAAATCAGAAAAAGAGTCCAATTTCCCCTCGTCTTGAGTATATTCCTATGATCTCCAGGAGAACCACACATAATCCTATTTCTATATATTGAAACAACACATGTAAGAATAAAATAACAGCGTTACATAAAAAAGTCGACAGGACTAGGAATTTTAGGAAATTCCATTCATCCATTTATACATTAGTTTCATCTTTACTTATGTAACGGAAAAACATCGCGAACCAACTAGTACATACCAAAAATCACCAGAATCTAGCGGAATATTCTAGAACACACGACCTTATAATAATATACGGGATACAATTATCGAGATGCGTCAATGTTGTTTTGGAAGGCAGTGGAAATGTTTTGACAGTTCGATCCACGGACAATTTCATTGAAAAGTAGAGGGTACCACCAGCTATATAAAAGTGGCGACATTCCAACGCGGGAGTGAGTTACAACGCAGCTATCGAATTAACATCGCGGTGCCTACCGAGTGTAGTAAAAATAGTGTAGATAATTACATGAGTAGTGTTAATAAATAAAACTTGTACAAATAGATCTGTGTAAATAAATCAAACAGTGATAATTAAATAAAGCTGTATTAATTTAACTCAGAGCAAATAAATTGTGTCGCTGACATTTGTGTTGTTTTGATTGTTGTGAACCCTGTACGCCATCAAAAACGTAACACTTACAACTAGCCCTAACAAATTAGTGGGAATGATGTAAACAGAAAGGAAATGTTTATACCAGATGTTAAGTAAATATAAATCTTATGACTGAATTGTTAGACATGGGCAATTTATTTATATATAAATAAACAAACAGTACTTTGATTACAGTGGTGAGAAAATATAAAGACAAGTTTCTTTGTAGTGTCTTATTTATAGTGAGTGTATGTGTGAGTATGTTTGTAGATGTGAGAGGTGGTGATGTGTGAAGGGATATGGATGTGCATTAAACTGTTTATATTATTGACATGATGCTCTTTTTAAATTTGGGCAGTGAGTTTGCTTTCTCGAAGCAGCAGTGAGAAATTTTAATCAAGTCCATAATCACCTTTTCACACCCCTTCAACATCAGGTAGGCAGGAGTTTCTGGCATGAACCACCAGGCTGGGAAGAACAATGCGCAGAGACATATGTAGATGACCACCACGTAGGTGTAGGGCAGCCAGGCTCCCAGTATGTAGGCAAAGAGTAATCCTGTTGTATATCCCATTGCTAACAAACCTCCTGCAAGATCAATATGTACAACGTTGATAGATGTAAGTCAGGAAGAAAACTCTTTAGCCATTCTTAGGAGAAACCGATCAGAATACCAGAAATAAAAAGGAAACGAGGAATTCCATAATAAAGATGAAGCTACTACAAAATATGGATTTAATCCGGCGTCATGTTTTAAATTGCTTGTGGTTTTATAACTGTCCGACTTGCTGCTCTCCTCAGTGGGTGGGGCGTTGACTTTCTTTAAACTTTTTAATGAGAAAACAGTCGGACGGCGATCGTTTCGCGAGGCACACGTGCCTAAAGCTGAAAAAAGTAAATATGACCCTTCCCGTAATATCGTTTTGCGCCGCCTGCATTTATATGATGATTCGAATTAACTCCTTGTTTTTTTCCAAAGATTAATTTATTAAGTTCATAAAAGTGTCATTTAAAAATAAGTGTTCAATATGATTAAGCTAGAGGAGCTAATTTTATAAATTTTATTAAAAAAAGTAAATAATTAATATATTTTTTTCGATATAATGTCATATTTTTCCTTATTAAAGTAAAATATAGCTTTTAGCATATTTTTTCCATAAATGTAATGACATACCAGGTGTTCAATAAGTGGGTCATGATGACCCAACCCCCACGTCCGTGTAACAAAATTAAGCAAATAGTTGTTTTATCATTGCTTATTCCGGCAGTAGGGAGAGATAGGTAAGTAGTCTGACAGTCATAGTAAGCCATGGTAAGAAGTGAAGAAAGTGTATTTTTACTTAAGAAGGTTTTGTCGCGTGACTTGTATCGTAAGTAAGCTCACTTACGGCCACCAGACATGGATGATAAACGAACAAACACGCTCTAGAGTAAAGCTGCCGAAATGAGGTACTTGATATTTGATAAGAGTTACGAAATGGGATCATATAAGAAACTTGACGATCCGAGACGATCTAAACATTGAACCACTGCTACTCTTCATAGAAAAATCGCAACTGAAGTGGCTTGGGCACGTAATATGAATGTCTGATGACCGGATTCCGAGGAAAATACTGAGAGCGATTCCAGAGGGTAGACGTTCAGTGGACCGCCCCAGACACAGTTGGGCGAGGCGACTCCAGAAACTGTGTAGGGAGGAGGATGGGACTGCCATGGAAGGAGATCGAACAATCAGCACAAGACAGGGACGTATGGAAGAGCCTTGTCGATGCAATGGGTCGCCGACCCGAATAGGATAAGGGGAAGAAGATGATGATGATGACTTGTATCATGACCATCAAACTTTCAGAGTTCACCTTTCAAAGACAAACAATCCCCGGTTATGAATAATCTGACAGCATTTTAAAATCTCCTATTACCATCAAAGTAAGTGGAAAATGTTGCTTTTGTCGTGATGGAGAACTTAGCCAGCCAACGAATCGAACTCACGATGCATGGATCAAACGCAATGCTAACACAGCCACCTGATAATAGATAGCCTTCCCAGTATTCTACTTTCAAAAGAAAAGATTAATGTTTTTTTTTATCTAATGAGGCTTTGGCGCGTGGCTCAGCAAACTAACTGATTTAGATAGGACAATATACTTTTAGATTACTCATTTTTGCACCCAAGCCCACATCTTAAAAAAATGTTTTGGACATTACATCCCATTCTTTATAATATGTTGTATGAGAAAAAACTGCATGTTTTTACCTAAGGAGGCTTTGACGCGTGGATCAGCAATCTCATTGTTGTATATGGAAACGATGGTGCTACCACCTGCACTTCCAACGCCGGTAAGGAACCTGGCCAACAAGACCCATAACAGGCTGTCAGCTGCAACCATGATGCACCAACTGATCTGAAAATTTAAACCATAGTTTTTGACACAAATTGTATATTTTAAGGAATATCAATTTAAACAAAAATATTTACTTTAATATGTAATTTATTCATATCATAATTTTAAAGGATGCCGTGTGTGTTAGGAACTTTCTAGAAGATGGGAAATTAGGAAACGTAAAACTCGCTGTACAGTTAATGTAGCATGGCAAACGGGTGGGAGTCCTCTCCAATCGATTGGCAGATCCAGCAAGAATGCACAAGACGTTCGGTCTAGCCGTAAACCACACTCAGCTTCCGCGCCCCTTAGCCGATTCCTCGGTGATGCCTCAAAGAAAAGTAAATGAGAGATTGGAGAAAAATGCCCGACGACCCTAGGGAATTCAGCATCGAGTAGCCGAAGGCAAGGCGAAGGAGAGCTGAGGTCGCCCAACCAAACCTCAAGCCTGTACATGTTGATGGGGGTGGCGCAAATGATTTTAGAGGGCACCGTACCGTCGTCAAACAGAGTCATCCTGTCGATGCAGATACAAGGTCTAGCGCACCCCCAGATGGGGAAAAAGAAACATAACAAAATAGATAGGTGCAGTTCAGTAGCAGGCTGGGTTGATGGTGTCCACATAAGAATTTACATTCCACATAAAACGTTTCAAACTGTGCACAGATTGTATGATCACCATAAGTTATAATTTGAAGTCGAAAATACGAACATAATAGAACTTCGTAATAATACACTGCTTGGTTGTTGAAGGTTGCCACTGCACTGATTTTTATGTGTAGGTAGAGGGAGGTAGGTAGGAATTTCGGGAAAGGACAGATATTTCCCAAACAGTGTGGAGGATTTTTTTGGGAAAGGAAGGAGAGGAAGTTCTGGGAGGGAAATAAAGGTATGAGGGGTGTTACGGAATCTGGGGTCAGTGTGTCCAGGAGTGACGGCCGTATTTCTTCCACTGCGGTGCAAGACGATAAATCAAGAGAGTCCGGCTAGAGAGGTCAAAAGATCTCCCATAGTAGATGGGCAGATGCATCCGCCGCCAAGACGATTCGGGCACCCCTGCAAGTCACCAAACGTATCGAAACACTTGGGGTGACTTATGGAAAGGGTGTTGGTTATCCAATAAATAGTTCCCGGGGCGGCCTTGGTAGAGTGAGAAACAATTTACAGATATTAAAAATATTAGGCGGTGGGTACCTATGATATCTCTCCTTATAATTTCCCTTTTAGATGCATTATTAATAAAATAAATCATTTCTCGTTGGACACCTTAAATCAAAATTTCTTCTATCCGAGAATAAAGTGTTCCACAAGGATCAAAAGTCAGGGCAAGATCACTTATTTCAAATGTCAAACGTAGTTTTCCTTATATTTATTATTAACCACTTAATTTCCCGATACGCTTGTTTTCACGATAATATAATATTACCAGATATATGTATGACGTATGAGGCGTACCTGACACTTATCAATGTAATTTGCGAAATCATAAGTCAAACTGTTATCATTGAATTAAAAAAAAACCTTTTGGAATTAATTAGATATCTCGTTGGTCATGCTCATGTGAAAATATTGTAAATAATGCCATGAACTTGTTTGCTAAATGATAACGCTAATATGTTGAGGCCTTTGAAAGTCGTACCTAATAAGTAAGTCGTAAAAACCACTGTTGTTTTACTTCTTTAAACATTTAAAACATTTTTATCAGATCTTTTAAGATGTCATAACTGATTAAATGCTTACGGTATAGTTATGTTACTATGGATAAATTTGGAAGATCTTTTTGCAAAGTCGACCATTTCACTGTAAAACTACCTAATAATGGAGTAGCGATTTTTTTAACCTTTCGTCTTCCGCTTTTTAGTAATAGATAATTTCTTCAGTTGCTTTATTTGTTTTTTTGTTGTTATAAAAACACAAAAAACAGTACAAGGAAGCTATTGACTGTCCAACTAGGAAGGACTCCCGTTCTAGGACAGTCAAATTGATAGGTTTCGAATGCATTAGGTACATGATGATTAATATATGTAGTGTTAGTTAAAATTGAAAAATTACATTTACCTAATTATAATATATGTTACAGTTTTATAACTAGTTAAGCATCGAATATAAAACGTATAGTGTTTTCGAATTTCGATTGAAATAAAAACAGTAAAGGCAAAGAAATTAAACATTTGGGTAACAAAAGAAATATAGTAAATAAAAGTACGTATACAATAAAAACAGTAACTTAGAATTTTAATTTTATTTATCAACTTTATTAATTAAATTGCACTTGTGATGTACTGTACCTGTCTCACAAGAAAATTCGGTTGTGAGCAGGCGCAGTTTATGATAAGCAGTTAATAACAAAAATAACAATACGATTTTACCTTTAAAAAATCAGCATCGTACCGTTAGAAATACACACATATTAACAGGTTTTAATAAAACCGTCGATGTGTGATGTGTCTTGGTTGATGATGCAAGACTTGGTGTCTAATTTATAATCAGATAAATTTTATTTGTGTTCTGTCTAATGGCTGGTGGAAGTGAATTGTACAGCTTTGTTTAAAAATTTCTAAAATTTCTTTGGCCAAAAGTAGCTCTAGCAAAAGGGATTAATAAGAGAACATGTCATTTAGATCTAGTATCACGAACAGTTTGGATATTGTCGAAAAACAGTTCTGGGTTGTTTTTCTTTTTAAACTACATAACTTTAACCAATCTGTCACATTTCCACCACTCCGTCACATTTTGTTTTTACTATAAATGAATCTCTCTGGATCTCAAAGGGGAAATTGTAGCAAGGGAGAAGGAGGCCTAAAATGTCTATTGGGGGTGACAAACACGAGCTACGTGTATATCTATTTCGAATGAAAACCCACGTAACAGAAGTGTCGTACGACATAAAAATTGTAGGAGACAAGTTTTTGAGATTTTTAAAAATATTTTATTAAACATCATTAAAAATAATAATCGCTGTTACTTGATAAGTTATACCTTTTGGAGTTATAAAATAGTTTTATATTTTATGTACTCATATTATTTTTTATAACATTATAGAATACACGCAAGTCGAGGTGGCAGAAGACAGCTGTGTTTTGTATGAAATACACTCATATCACTAGGAGTTAAACCTCTGTCACGTAATTTTTACTACAAAAATATAAACACATATTGTTTTTAAACCCAAACGTCTTACAGTAGATTTTAAAATAATTATAAAATAATAATATTGGTAATTCTGTTGAATTTTTCTCCACTAACTGGTGGAGACAACTTTATGTAGGTTAAAAAGAAGAACGACTCTTCTATGTTTGAAGAGGTTTGCTAGTATCTTTTTGGTGTAAAGATGCCTAAAGTCAAAAACACAGAATCGTCCATACTGCCATATCGGTGGTTTTAGAATAATCTTTATAATAAGTTTCCGAGCTCTAAAAATTTGACCAATGGCGGCAGTGTTAGCCATTCCCCAGGTTGTAATACCATACTCGATTAAATTTGATACGGTTCGTAGAAAAACTGTTTTGAGTTGATTCAAGTTAAGAAAGTTGCGAGTTTATCTAAAGAACTACATGGATTTTTTGCCATAGAAATACGAGTAATTTATGTTCTTTCCATTTTAAATTGTTATCAACGATAATACCCAAGTATTTGATTATGTAAGTAAGAGGAGTCACGTAATATATAAACATTAGTCGGGAGGCAAGGGTATGTTACTATTTTATTAAAATTTTCAGGGATATGTAAGGAAGGATTAATGCTAAACGCTAAATGTATTTAGTGTTGATAGTAACATTCATTGTTAGTTGCCTAACCAATTTTAACAACCGTTTTGCCCCTGTTTGTTTTTAAATAAAAATTATTTCAGTTTTTTGATCAGTAAAACTTACAATTTTGGCATCTGCAAGTTGATTACACTTTTCATAAATAATAAAAATAACACTATTAAAGATAAACTTACTAGAAAGAGAACTCCTGCCACGTAGGCGACAAACTTGCGTCCCTTGGCATTGGCTAGCAATCCATAGATTGGAGAGGAAACTAAAGCACCCAGACAAAGTGATCCTCCAACCCATCCTACAATCAAACAAGCAAAATTATCAATTAATCTACCAAAATACGATTCTTTCAAGCAGGTAGGAAGATGTTTATTAATTAAAGGAGAGAGCAAAAGGTCAACATAAATCTACCTGAATCAGCTTGTGTGAAAGGTTCTCCTAGAATACCATCCATCAATTGAGGAACCGCAAATGAGCTCCACCCAATGGCTTGACCATAGAATAATGACAGGACACTACCTGGAAGCAGTAAGATTTTATAAAAAGCCAAAAGAAAGTCTTAATTAAACATGTTTATAATGGAAAAACTTAATGGGTAGATTCATTACTAATTGATTGTTCATCAATTAAATTGTTATATTTAATGATTGAAGACAATAAACAACACAAGTGAAAAATGTGAAATAAGAAAAGATTTTTATTTTTATTTTTAATTTTATGAGTAATACCTCAAATTGTAATATTGTCTTCATTTAAAAAAAAAACAAACATTCACTTGCATCTAGGAAGCGCTCTGACCACAGAGGTAATTCGACCATATCAACTT
This sequence comes from Glyphotaelius pellucidus, assembly GCA_936435175.1. Lineage (NCBI taxonomy): Eukaryota > Metazoa > Arthropoda > Insecta > Trichoptera > Limnephilidae > Glyphotaelius > Glyphotaelius pellucidus. The sequence continues at coordinate 13,492,814 of OW386561.1, forward strand.
ATACTATTTTTTGGCTGCCATCTTTATTCAATATGATAAATAAATACAACCATTATTGAAAATTGCTGAAAAAAAATGCGTTAAGAAAATGAAGATAATGTTGGTGGTGGTGACACACTTCCCCGGCAAGGAGAAGTTTCCTGAGTTCAACGCCCAGTGCGACAAAATCTTTTTCTTTCTTTCCTGTTTCACATTATTCGTTTGAGAGTCGATAATATTGTGCTCAATTAATAAATAGAAACTAGTTTGTTTTCGATTTATGTACATTCAAAATATTGCCGCTCATTATGAATACAAAAAGGAAGTCACTGGTGGTACCTAAAATTTAGACTTTGTAGTAAAATTCGTCTAAGTTCGAGAAATAACCCCATCGAATTGGTCGGAGAGGCTCACTTTCATCAGAATAAGCAAAAAGAAACACAATGTCAACGGAATATCTTAAAAGGAAACCGGGAGGCGTTTTGTCCATACAAACGTATTCAAGAGTGATGGACGTATGAATCCATTTCTCCCAATGCGATGCAAGCCGATGGGTCCAGAGGTTCTAGGTTAGGTCTCCATCAAACAGTCTTTGATGGTGGGCAAAGGCATGAGCCTCCAAGACCTATACAAACCTTCACCCATGAACCCGGGCCCCCCTGCCAAATCACCAAACGTTGTGAACTACTTGGGGAGACCTATGGCAAAGGTATTGGTTATCCAATAAATGGTTCGGCGCCGACTCCAAAATTATAATTTAATAATATCTATTTAACGAAATTTGAAACATTTATAACTAAAAAAAAAAATAAAAATGTACATGTTCCGTGTAGTTTTCAAAAGTTTTAAAAAAACATTAGGGCAAAGAGTTAATAAACAAAAAAAAATTAACACATGAACATAATAAGGAATAGAAATTTGAAGTTATATAGTGGAGTTTCTAAACTGGAGAGATCTGGCACAAAACCGAGATGAGTGGAGGAAGACTCTTGAGGAGGCCAAGACCCACCAGGGGTTGTAGAGCCAAGATGATGATGATAGTTGAGATTTATGATAACCCGCCTCACTAGGCTAGTCTGTGTTGAGGCAGTAATTTTGTAAGTCGATTTAGAGTACTTATGAATATACCAACATTTATATTAAAATATGTTGGTTGCATTAATAAAAATTTACAATAATAACAACTACAAGTCAAACAGATACCAAGTGCACTCTCAAAATTCAAAACGGGGAAGAACGTTCTTCCCCGTTTGAAATTTTGGGAGTGCACTTGGTATCTGTTTGACTATAGTACATTGGCTTCATTAATAATTTCGGTGAGTGCACCGGTAAAGTTCCTCTCATTACTTTTAAACCAAATTGTTATGATTGTTTTGTTGCTGTTTTATAAATTGTTTAATAAAACATAATTATAGGGTAACGACGATGTAATTGTTGAGCGTTTTAGATTCAGAAAATAAAATAGACCACTCACATGTGAAAGCTGCAAGATATTGATTGCGCATCGATATCGTTCCTTTGTCGGTTACCTCCATTCCATGGCTGGGTTCCTTCATCATAATTGTTTCTTAAGATATAGGCATTAAAACAAATCAAAGTTCCAACAAAACTATGCACAGCAATGTTATTTTAGATGTCAAGATGGTGAGGCTAATTTACAGAGGTCATCTCTCTGGATGTTTTAAATGGAATGATGCTGTTATCTTTAAGTTAATGTAATCTTATATTTTTGTTTCGTATCTTGAAGGTTTTATTATGTTCATATTTGACTACCGGAAAAAGTAACTAGCTTGTTTTATAATTATTTCAATGGACAAAAACACTATCGTTAAATTTGCAGTGGTTATTCATTTGTTCTTAGTGATTCCCACAATGATGACGGTGATGGACCACTTGAGTGATTCTATAAAAATCTTTAGTATAACAATCCGAAGATGGTACATTAATTTATTTTGCTTTATTATCAATAATAACAATACGTAAGGCATTAAGATTATAAAATTGAAAAAACTTCGACTCACTTCGTGAAATCCAACTATGTCTGTTTCTGCGGGTATGGCAATTTTTCGATTCTCGGTGATATAATAGCAATAGTAAGGCTCTTGACTCGCAATCTGAAGGTCGCGGAATCGAATCCAGGCATGACAAATAAATTTTATTTGATTAATTTGTGTTATTTTGCAAATAATTAATTTAAAATAAAATTAAGTATATTTGCGGCATGTTTCAGAGTGGAAGATACTCTCAGTATCGCCCTGGTGTAAGACCACCATTCAGAATTGAAATGTTGCTTGAAATGACTTTAGCCGTGTTTGGTGACTAGATCTGAATAGCCAGGTACTTCCCTATCTTCCTCCTTCTCCTCCCCACTACCTTCAGCCTCACAACATACCCCAATTAAGCATGCCATAGTCTCACTATTGCGCATTAATGCATAATTATTTCTATAAATAATATATTTTTTTAATAATGGGATGTGTGTATTTGTAGAAAGAAACACATACGATAGTTTGAACTATTTATTAAAAACGTCAGTTGGTTCATTGGACATTATTAAAATGTACAATAATATTTCTTTAAAATTCGCAAATTATTTTATTTTATTAACTTATTATCCTGACGAAGAAAACATAGTTTTCGAAACATGTTGATATTGTTAATTAAATAGTGGTGTACACAAAGTTATTTGTTTTCATTAAATGTACAATAATATTTTATCACACCTCTTTTAAGGAAGCGGATAAGAAATAATAAAGTATGTATATGTATCTATAATTAAGCTATTATATAAATTTTTTATTATTAAATGTGTTTTCCGGGAATACGGTTACAGAGTTAGTATTATACAGATTATTCAAATTTAGCTCGTTTCATTTTATATTGATAATTAATATTGCGCCGGTTTGTGAAAAATACCCTTATATGTATATCAACGTTAACTTGTTCATAGATACCAAAAATTTGGTTGTCTGTGAAGTCGGTTTACGCACGATAATTTTACGCGATAAAGTCATAAGAAAACTTTAACATAGAATTTTACAGAAAGTAGTCAAATGAATCACCTGAGCTTTGCACCCTTCATACCCATTAAACGTTTTGTAAATCATACTCGATTATATTAGTATCTCATGTATGTGCCTCACATAAATAGTGTATGTGTCAATACTTTTATGTATCAAATCGGTGCAAAACAAAAAAAACAAAGATTTTTCATCCCAAAAGCAGTGTTAATGTTTTCAATGCAAGTGCAATTCTTGGAGTGAATAACATTGATATAATGCAGCGAGGATTTTAGTGAAACTCGCTGATTATCATCTTGTCTTGTCAGCAAGTTGGTGGACTGTAAATGCGGTTCTAATATCTATTTTATTATGTTTAAAATCTTACTTACCAACTGCGTTCTGCTTTTCACTTTTTTTGGTGTTCACCGAAAAGGTATGTGTTAGTGGGAAAGATTTTGGGAAAGGAATTGGTGATATTTGCGGGTTTGAACTCGGAATGATAAGCGAGGCTTCAAAGTATTAAACAGCGGCATTCACGTGGTTTTTTTGCAATTTTGTGTGCAAAAAAATTAATGGTTTGTAAAAACTTCTGTTCCATGCGGCGCGGCGGTACTTTTTAAACTTGGGATTGATTGCGGTTATTGCGAATATTGCGAATTACATAATTATATCCTCTGTCCGTTGCGTCGGTTTTACTTCGACTGAGCTAATTAAGGTAGAGGGACCCACTAGGTAGTTGCCAAAGAGCAACATGCAACAATAAGCTAGCGTAAACATGTCCCCCCGCCTTGACCGAGTGGTCAAAAAAGACAAAAAAAAAGCGATGCGATAGGATTAAATGAACGATTTACGGTTGAGAATAAAACAAATTGAGTATAAGCATCCAAAATATATTAACGAAATAAAATGACAACAATAGAAGGCATAAGTCACCAAGGCATGGTCACCAAACAAAACAATTATTTTTTTAAATGGAATAGATATTCAATTTTTTATGAGAAAAACTCTTTTTTTTATATAACTTTTTTTATAACTTGGAATAGATATTTTTATTTTAGAAATACGTCTGAATTTTAACTAATACTAATTTTATTATACCGGTAGCGGACACAGTTTCACCAATGGTCGAACCAACGAACCAGTTCGAGTCTTAATAGTAGCTACCCTAACTATCCCATCCTTACCGGGATGAACATGAATAATTCTTCCTAACACGCACTTCATAGATCGAAAACGATCGTCCTTTATTAGCACTAATTGACCTAACTTAATGTTTGGATTAATTTTCTAGAGTGATCGCCAACGTCGGGGGAACCTGATAGGGCACACGAAGCAGAAGCGCAGGGCCTCCTTGCTAATAAGAAACCGTTAATCAACTGGTATCATGATACTTCATTGTAATTATGGAAAAAAACTTTAAATACATAAGATTTCCCTTCAAAGTAGATATAACTGATAGTGTTTCATAAACCCCCCTGGCGTCAGAATTTTTCACTTCCTAATGTCGGGTTAAATAGAGTGCAGATTTATATTTAACAATGACTAATTGCATTGCCTTCTGTATTGAGGAAATTGTTTATTGGTTTTTACAGCCTTTTTTCTAATGCACCAAAATCGTCTGTTTTAGTGGGTTTGGTTATTATTTTAATTGCATAAACAATTTTCACAATATTTTCACGAAAACATATCATTGGGTAATAATTGGCTGTTAATTGGCACTAAAAATACCCCCATTTTAAAAGCAAACATCCAAACATTAACCCTGTATAAGTTTTTCGTGAATTAGGCACCCCTTTGTACTAATTTTTTTATATTAACATCTCTCCACATGGGTAGGTAACACCCAAAGATACTGAAATAAAAGAGATATGCTATGATCGCCGCCCGACCATCGGCGGACTACCGTCGAATGGGCGTAGTTTGAAAACGGAAAGAATTTTTTTAAAGTATGCAGTAGTATTGGTTAACAGTGAAGTTTGGATACGGAAACAGTTCGTCTTTTAGTTGATTTTTGAAGGTGTGCATTAGTATTGGTTAACAATATCGGCGACGCCAGGAAACACAATCCCACCCAGTAAAAACTGCCGATAGCACATCTCTTATATTTCAATATCTTTGGTAATACCACACAATCTGTAATGACACTTATTTTCTGCTTCATTCTCAATAATGCAGTCATATTGGGTGAGGTTTGTCCGGGTATTTGCGGCGGATGCATCTGCCTACCAGCTGCATGGCAGGCAGGATCGGGAGAAAATGGTTGAGGTAAACCCTGACTTCTCAAGCCGTACTCTCTTGGAACATCGCCTTACACCGCAGAGGGAGGGATGGATTCATACGTCCGTCACTCCTAAACACACAGACTCCAAGATTCCTACCCACCCTTAATACCATTTTCCTTACCAGAACTTCCTTTTCTGAAAAAACCTTCCACACAGCATCCTCAAAGATGACATAGGCTCTGAGGGGATTTATTTTCCTCCTTAGGGGCCTCCTGTGTGGAGTTAATGTAAAAAAAAAGTGACGTCCATGGATAGGGTGATGTCCTCGTGTGGGGAATTCACCGAGGTAATACGTATCATTCTGAAAATCGTGTGTGTATTTTATTTAAAGTCAAATATTGTGGCTTTGGTTCAAATAAATCGTATTAAATGCGATATAATTGTAAGACACTGTGATTTTACTCACTTGATCACAAAAATTCATAGCCGTAATACGACAAGACCTAAAATATCTGAATTGAAGAAAATAAAATCAACAATTTACAATGAAAATATGGAAGACACCGATAATAAAAGGTAACGGTGGCAACTGAGACTCAAACCCAGAACTCACCGGGACTAGCGTCTCTACCAATTTGGCTATTGCAACATAATTATAATAACATGCCGTCATTTTTTCAACATCATTATTGTTGTTTTTGTCATCTGAGAAGTTCATTTAGGGTTAAATATTGAACCGTAGTTCGGCTTAGTAGATCAAAGAAATCATGTTTAAATAGAAAGTTAGTTTGGTTTTACCTACTTGATAACAAACATTCACAGTCGCTAACACAGTGCACCTTATATCTTTATTTTTTCAGTAAAAATGTTTAATGTTAAACGAAAAAGAAGTTGTTTTACCCTAGACCGCGTCAAGCGAGTATTTGGTACTCGTAACTTTGCATTGCTCCCTGTGCGATTTTTGAGTCTTTCTTTTGGCGTCATGCCTTTTACTTTCATCCTCGAGTCTGGAAATACAAGAGCGGTTCCAAACATTCCTTCGATTGCTGTATCAATTGCTGGTTTGTTGTCCTGTGTGTACAACTCATGTAAAATTGCAAATTTTGGAATTGGATTCAACAAAGTAGAAGAGAGATTAGACATCATTTGACATATCATCGCATATACCATCCTTCCTCTGGGGCACATTACCATGTTTCTTACGTATTTCTCTGCAATTGCCTTGAGACATGCGGACGCTAGGACCTTGGAGCTTTTAGCTGAACTTGACGAGTTGTTTGGAAAAATAAATGAAAAAAATGATTTCTCGAAAACGGCATTGAACATAATCGGACATTGGGCAGTCTATTTCCCTTTACAGATAGTTCAATTATTGTTTCACGTTTTGTTTAACCCAAACAAGAAAAATCCGAGATACGGTATATACTTTTCTACATATGCACCGATCTTCATAAGTTGTATAATTCTGCTGATATTCAGATCATACGTCTGTCTTTTGAATGAAAATTTAAAGGGTTTCAACCGGTTATTACTAGATATGCTGACGAGACCTAATGTTGATAACTCTGAAACCATTTATTCTTTTACGGCTCATCGCAGACGAGCAATACGAAATGAACCGCTTTCTTACAGGCAAGACCATTCTAAAAGATTGAATATGTTGATGCAAATTCACGACAGGATTTGTGATTGCGCCGAAAACATTAGCAGAGCTCACGGACTTAGAAATCTTGTCGTTCTTACTTACGGATTTGTAGCTACAGTCTTATGTTTGTTTACCGCTTTTTCTATAAGACTATATTGGAGAGGCACAAGTCTTGAATCAAATTTGGTTATTTTGTTTAGCACATATTATAGCGGGTATTGGTTTGTTTTGAACGCTGCGGTAAAAGCATGTGAGGATTGTTACAATGAGGTAATATCATGTTTCTTGAAGATTATGCTTGTTTATATTGTTTAGTGGTCTCTTAAATGGGTCTTTGCTTTGACACCTTTTTTTACTAAAATCTTGATTGAACACGTTAGCAGTTCACACTGATCGTGAACATGTTTTTGGAGCCTTCTTCGGGCTCATTTTTAATGCAATATTTCGTCACCGTGATTGTACGTACATAAATATATTTTTTTCAAAAATGACGTTTGATTGCAAAACCCTTTTTTTGCTAATTTTTTTTATTTTTATAAAAGGCGGAGACGGTTTACAAGAAGTTCCCGTGAGCACTTAGGCTATAGGCCCATTGTGCTATCTCCCATTTTACCTCAATCCTTTAGTAAGAAACCAGTCCCTTTAATAAAGTTCACCAGGGTTGTCAGCGGATATAAGGCTATGTCTTCTGGTTCTACTGTGTGTCTCCCCAGGTATCTGAGCCTAGTTCCCACCAGGGCAGGACATTGGCACCATAAGTGAATTGGAGTCTCTTCATCCTCTTCACATTTCCAGCATCTATTGGTGTTTTCCACTCCCAATATCTGCATGTGTCTCCTGAGACGGCAGTGTCCCGTTAGTAGTCCTACCAGTTCCCTCAGCGAGTTTCTGTCCATATTGAGTAGTTTCCTGGTTCGTCTAGGGTCTGGTCCTTTTATGAGTACTTTAGATTGTCTCATTCTTGGTGCCCTCTCCCATTCTTTATACTGCTGGGATTCGACCGACGTATCAATATGTAGTTTTGTGTGGCAAGCTGCTACTCCTACAGCCGGCTCGGATCCCACAAGTGGTGCTTTCGCCCCTTTTCTTGCTAGTTCATCAGCCCGCTCGTTGCCCTCAATACCTTTATGTCCTGGTACCCAGATCAGGGTTATTGTATTGATGGTAGCAAGTTCTGTAAGAATAGTCCTGCATTCCATCACCAGTCTAGAGTCGCATCGGTTACTTTCCAGTGCCATTAGGGCAGCCTGGCTATCAGAACATATGCTTATGTTCTTATTTCTGTACCCGATACGTATATTCTCCTGTGCGCAGGCCAAGATGGCTTCCATCTCAGCTTGAAACACAGTACAGTATGTTCCTAGAGGTATACTGAGTTCCCTCTTGGATCCCTGCAGACAGACCCCGGCCCCTGTTCCTTCCTCCATCTTGGACCCATCTGTGAACCGGATTAATTTCTGTTTGGAGGTTGGACCTGGAACCGTGTCCCATTCCTCCCTTGTGGGGCCGATCACCCCGAACTGCTGTTTAAAGAAATAGTCGGCTTGTTTGCCGTCCTGCTTCATTCCAGCTGTTGGGCTAATTGCCCTCAGTCTTGTTCCGATCTCTGTATGACTGTTTTTGGGCAGCTCACCTCTCCATTGATCTTTGCATTGTAACCTGTAGGCTGCCGCCAACGCTGCCGCCTCTATTTCTAGGTTTAGTGGGGGTAGGTTCAGCAGCACTCCCATGGCTAGTATCGGAGTGGTTCGCATAGCTCCCGTGATTCCTCTGCATGCGAGTCCCTGTATGTGGTTGAGTGTGACTGTGCTTAAGCAATAAATATTTCACCGAAATAATTTTCAGAGCCAACTCTATTTTATTTCCGTATTCATGTATTTTATACGACGAAGTTCTAGTGTCAAGGTCCACATTTTTTCAAAGTTCTAACAACACTTTGAATCTTTTGCAATAATCATTTTATTTTTTATCTAGTTGATGGTTATTACGAAGCGCAGTTGTAGCTCGTCACTTTGTTTGGGTGGGGTTCGAACTTTACCTTACCACATTCCGAGATGTCAAAGTTTGCAGACTAATTTTCATAAAATATTTAACAATTTTTGGTTTTTAGCTTCAACCTTGTGTAAAATATTTTATTTGACATATTTTAACAGAAAGATGCTACATTTAAATAGAAAAGACCTGGCCCAAACTTGGAATTGCAAAGTAAGACTAGTTGAGCCCCTATTTTAAAGGGGATTTTGTTTAATAAATTTTTCCCTTTCCACAGGCAAAAGAGACAGCTTCCATAGTGAGCAGACTGGTCGTACAAGAAGAAGATGACAAAACTAAGCAAACGGTAAGAATAGTTATATCCATTGATGTTTGGGTTAAAAAGTGGTTTTCACTAGAAAAAAGCCAATAATTGTGCCTCATTTTATTCCAACTATTTATAACGTATCTAAGAATGTACCTATTTTACGACTGACTAAGTCAAAAGCATTTACGATATCGATGTAATTTTTAGAAAAGATTAAAAAAAGGCCGGACTAGACTACAATCTCCTTTATTTAGTTAGGATCGAGCCGCCAATCAGTAGTCAGCGTCAGTAGTATGCCTAGTAGCCCTGGTGAGATGTGGTGACAGAATATCTTCGTTGGCTGTGGAATCCCTACCTGATCTGTGACGAGTGCCGCACGAGAGATGCCTTCTTATTATCTTGCATGGGACTAATCCATGACTAAAAAATCTAATCTTATTATTTCTGGTGTTTGTTTCAGCTGCTTCAATTCTCAGTTACTTTATTGAACAGATCTCCCGAATTCACTGCTTGTAGGCTATTCATTCTGAATTCGCTTATCTTGGGGGTAAGAAAAGTTCTGAAATATTAACACACAATTAACTCTCGCGGTTTTTCTGAGGACTGAGAGAATGTTAGAGATGGTTCTTTATTATTTATTAGAAGAACATATTATTTGATAAGCTTCCTGATAAGCGTACACTACGTAAAGGCGACGGCAGGGTCAGCCGCGATCTTCAGGACATCCTCAGGGCCCTGAAAGAGACAGATCCGGACAAATTACCGGTGTTCGTCGCAAGACAGCTGCATAAACTGCCGCCCGTCAACTTTGACAGTGTCGACATCTCACGTTTACTTAAAGACTTCAACGCCATGAAATCCGAAATTCGGCAAATTAAGAACGATCTTAGTGAATCATCGAGCACTAACACTGCTGAAATAATGCAAGAAATCTGTTCACTACGAGACCAAATGAAGGAGATGAACAAACGTAACGAGATGAAGACACCAACAAATCAACAAAACGGCGATAAACATGTGGGTAATCCAATAATTAACATTAACCCAAGACCGGCATCTTACGTAGACGCCTGCAAAACTAATGCACGCGAGTCAACCAACACTATCAGCGCCCCGGACAATACGCATACGAAGAATACACGAGCAACCACAACTACCGCCAATACGGCAAACGTCGATGTAAACAAGCAGGTGGGCCGAACGCAGGGGTCGCAATCAACGACCACCGACCAGAGCGGTTTCAAAACCGTCGTGCATAAGAAACGCATTCACAATATGAGAGGCAAAGCGCAATCTATCGTACTCAAATCTGCGGATATAATCGCATCAGTATATGTATCGAGGTTTGCGATTAATACAACAGAGAATGACGTAACTAAGTACCTAAAAGATAACGGCTTAGATGGGTTCAGAGTAGAACAAATTAAGCCTTTCCACCCAACTCCATTTAATTCATTCAAACTTGCGATTAAAGCTAACGAATTAAAGAATTACTTAGTAGAAGAACTGTGGCCGGAGGGAATTGTTTTCCGAAGATTCATAGAATCGCGCATACCTACTAAACATCAAAATGACAAATAATAACTTAAGAATAATATCCGTGAACTGCAGATCGGTTCGCAGCTCTGAAAAATTTATTCATGATCTCTGCGAATTGAACGATATTATAGTAGTCCAAGAAACATGGTTACTTCCTACAGATATTGACTTCCTATCTCATATTCACCCCGATTTTAACAGCTTGGGAACATCTGCCGTGAACATTGCCGATGGCCCAATCATCGGACGACCGCATGGTGGAGTGGGGATAATCTACAGACAAAACTTAAGGGTTACCGCAATCCCAATAGATAATTGTCGGATCGCCGGAATTGAGGTGAGTTTGACAACTGAAACATTAAGCATTTTTACAATCTATATGCCAACCTGTACATCTGATAACTTTGAGGAATATTCTAACTGCCTCGCTTCCCTACAAACAATAATTGACGATAAAGATTATATAAATACAATTATTATCGGTGACTTCAACGCCCATCCCGATTCACTCTTTGGAATGGAGCTATTATCTTTTTGTCAAGAATTTGAATACACATGTGCAGACATCGAAATTTTACCTGTGGATTCTTACACATATATCAGTGACGCACACAGTACAACTAGGTGGTTAGACCATTGTCTAGTTACAAAAAATATTTTGAAGCAAATTGTCGGTATGAAAATACACTACGATATAGATTGGACAGATCACCGCCCTCTCGAGCTAATCTTACAAACGGGAGGGATAGCTAAAACGGAAGTATTTAATTCTGTATTGAGAGATCCAGCTTTATGGAATCCGAATAATATACGGGATATCGGACAATATAACTCATGCTCGCAAAGCTGTCTCGTCAAAATCAGGTCAAAAAATACATTTCCTGAGGACGGTGGCACCCCTGTATGCAACAAAATAAAATACCTCTATGGGAGTATAGTAGAAGCCCTACGAAGCAGTGCCATATCTGTATTTACCAAGTGTATATCCCAAAAACATAAGCAAGTATGTGGGTGGAATGAATTTGTAGCGGACAAATACGACGAATCTAGGCAAGCGATGCACACATGGCTAATTAACGGGAGACCGCGCGAGGGTCCTGTTGCAGAGGATAGAAGAGCAAAGCGTGCTGCCTTTAAAACAGCACTTAAACAATGCCAAAAGAACTCGACTCAACTTCAGATGGATAAAATAGCAGGAGATTTAGATAATCGGGACTTCAAAAAATTTTGGAACAAGTCTAATAAACTGTTAAATTTGCGCTGTAAAATCTCGTGCAACATAAACGGAGAGACGAATCCGGAAGTAATTGCAAACATTTTTAAAGAACACTTCGCAACTACCACGCCGACTATCGATTCAAACGAAACGCATTTGACCGCTTATGATGATATCGGTCCCATCGTCACAACTAACATGATAACATCGGCTATTAGTAACATGAAATCTGGAACGTCTGCGGGGCATGACGGTTTAAGCATCGAACACGTCAAACATGCAGGGGCAGCGATTATCGAACTATTGGCAACACTGTTCACTGATATTATAAAGAGTGGCTATCTACCTAAAGACATGACAAAAACAATTATCATTCCGATAATAAAATCGAAACTGACAGATATAACTCTACAGGAAAACTACAGACCAATATCCATCGCCACGGCCATCGCTAGAATATTTGAACGAGTACTCTTGGACCAAGTCGGATCCCACATGAAAACTAAAGACAATCAGATGGGTTTCAAGAGAGAGTGCTCTACGGACTCGGCTATATATTGCGTAAAACGGACGTTGGAATACTACAGGAAGAAGAAAACAACTACTTATGCATGCTTTCTGGACCTTAGTAAGGCTTTCGACCGTGTTTCCCACCCCTTATTATGGAAAAAACTAAAGGAAAGAGGTATACCATGGAAAGTAGTAAAAATTCTCGAAACTTGGCATCGTCAACAGGAAAACCTTGTAAAGTGGAAAGATGGATTTTCAGAACCTTATTACCTGAAAAGCGGGGTCAGACAGGGAGGATGTATGTCCCCAGTACTGTTTAACATATACATGGATGAACTAACCCACAGGTTAAATAATGCTGGAGTGGGCTGCCACATAGGAGGAGAATGTGTCAACAATATGAGCTACGCAGACGATATGGTTTTGATGGCACCGTCAATAAGGGGATTACGAATCCTCCTGAAGATATGTGAAGAATTCGCACACGAAACCAACATGATTTACAATGCGAAAAAGACAGCACTGTTGGTCATAAAACACGGGGAAGGCCCAAAAAATATTCCACCCGTCTTTCTGAACGGTGAGCTTCTGAAAATAATAGAATCTACAAAGTATCTAGGACATGTCATCAATAACAAATTAACGGATGATGAAGACATCGACAGGCAGAGGAGAGTACTTAGCATAAAATGCAATATGCTCAGCAGAAGATTTCGACTCTGCAGCCCACGGGTAAAAAGGACGCTCTTCCTAGCCTTTTGTACCACCCTGTACACGTGCGAGCTCTGGGCAAATTTCAAAAAAAGGACCATGGAAAGGCTTCGGGTGCAATATAATAATGCATACCGTCTATTGTTCGGACTTCCCAGGTACTGTAGTGCCTCTTCAATGTTCACAGAAGGGAGAGTTCCAGGATTCGAAGCTCTATTAAGAACCAGGATTGTAGGACTGAGGGGAAGGATGAACCACTCCAGTAATATCCTCATCATGGAAGCCCGTCTGATTCCAGGATCCAGCATAGATGAATATTGGAGAAAAACACTGGCTCCTACAATCTGAGATCCGATGGAACAACAAGTACCTGATTTAAAGACTTAACTATATTTTTTGTGAATAGTGTATCTAATGATGCTTCTCTTTTTTAATTTTTTATTTTGTTAATTTTTTATCTTTTTATTTATTCATATGTAATTAATATTCATATATAATAACATATGTAATTATACCCTATATGGGATGTGTGGGATTGCACTCCCCTCCCCACATCCTGGAATAAAGACCTTATTATTATTATTATTATTATTATTTATCAGACTTAAAGAGAGCACCATTTCTTTGTCATGAAAATATAACATGTTAAATATAATATTCCGTAGGATCTACAATTTGTTGTCTTTTGTATATTCAATAATACTATTATTCAATTTATAAAAACGGTTTATTTATAAACAAGCTCTGCTGTATAATTATTTTTACACGTGACAGCTGTTTCGCATTCTGAAGGCATTATCAAACTGTGGTCATGCCACTTACAGACGATGTATTTATATTATTTCTACATAGGTATTTATGATGACTAATTTCTAATTTCTGAGGTAACTGACTGAAATTATTAATGTTTATTATCCTATTTAAGGTTTCTCCAATTACTTGCGTTGTTTAAATTCGACTGAAGGTCATTATGTGCTCTAATCATGATGTGAATTATTCCCAAATGACTATGAGTCATCATTTGGGTGGCATCATTCAGTGACCATTAGTCAGTGACCATCAGAGTCATCATTTGAGTGACCATTGTTCCCAAAAAACCATGAGTCATCATTTGGGAACAATTCACATTATGATTAGAGCACATAACGACCTTCAGTCGAATTTAAACAACGCAAGTAATTGGGGAAACTTTAAATAGGATAACAAACTATTAATAATTTCAAACAGTTTACTGAGGAATTAGAAATTTGTTATCGTAAATACCTATGTAGAAATAATATAAATACATCGTCTGTAATTGGCATGACCACAGTTTTGCTAATGCCTTCAGAAGGCGAAACAGCTGTCACGCGTGATAATAATGACATAACTTGTTAATCAATAAACTGTTTTTATATATTGAATAATAATATTAATATTATTAACTTATATCATTGATGTCGCTATTCCAAATACCTGTAATTTTAAAAAATCTGTTTCTGAAAAAATTAGAAAATATACAGATTTAGGAAATGAGATTAAAAGAATTTGGCATTCTCGGACTATAAAAATATTACCATTTGTTATTTCGGCTACTGGCATTATACCTAGCTCTCTCATTCAAAATTTAGGCTTATTAGATTTGTCAAAGAATCTATATATAAAAATGCAAAAGTCAGTCATATTAAATACATGTAGGATTACGAAAGATTTTTTAAATATTTATATTGAAGGATCAGTAGGATTTATCGGTCCAGTTAGGAGTTCTATCGAGTCGAACGCTCTGATATGAAAATATCTGGAGTCGGTGAATTATTTTTCCATTTGGTCTCTGGTAGGTTGACATGTTGTTTTTGAATTGTTTTGTATTTATTATACTTATACAGTGGATATTATACATAGCGTGGATTGACTAGATGATCATTTGTGGAAAAGTGTGTGAAAAGGGTTAAGTTTTTCCTGTGGAGAAGATTTAACCTGGACATAAAGTCTAGAGAATACAAAAGAAATTTAAAAAAAAAGTTGAATCAAAAGGTTTTTTAAAATAAAACGATAGTATTCAGCGGGTCCGGTCGTCTCAAAGCTTACCTTTTTATTATTATAATTAGTTCTTTTAATGTTTAATAGATATTTTAATACAACATTTTCGAGTAAACACGGAATGTTTTTATCAATTTTGACATATGTCGATTAGTTTTCTAAAATAGAATATTTTCAATACAAAGTTTTGAAATTAACAAGGAAACGTTTTTTTCTAGATGATCTCAACCTCTGCAACGTATCTGATTGTATTGTGTCAGTTTGCAGTTGAGTTCCTCCGTGTTGATAGAAGCACTACGGAAGAAACAGACTTGCAGGTTCCAGGATAGAATTGTCTTGAGAAGCGTTCGTCACTGTTTATTCAAAGTTACTAATCCCAAAAGCACAGTTCAAATTTCTCGCGAATTAAAAAAAAATGATGAGAGACATATCTGATTTTTAAAACATTTTTCTGTTTTCTTTTTAACCAAATCAATGTCATTTGTCAAACAAAAAAATGTTTGCTTGCGATGAAATCCACATACACATTCAAAAAATTTAACTGAGGTTTGCGGGGTTGGTGACTTATTGTTTTGTCGTGATGTCTTAAAACTTTTTAAAAATGTTTACTATGTTGTCACGAAGTGTAGTTTGATATTCGGCTCTCCCAGTTTTAGGTGAATGGTTACAAATTTTGAGTGTCTACAATTCTGTACTTTTATACAAGTTTTCAACAATTATCGTATTAAATGAAAACTAAAATTGAACATCTGCACCATATAAAGCAAAGTTAATGTTACCACGTTCAATGAATATTAAAAAAAGGTTAAGACGTGAATTTAATCATTATTTCTCAGCTAATCTTACAGGCGTGCTGTATTTTATTTGTGTGTACTTTCAAATTGTATTCAATCCAAATAAAATGAATGATTGTGTGGTAGATTGTAAAGTTCGCAGAGAAAATTTAAATTAATCTCGCACACAATAAATATTCTGACATTTGATTTTAAGATGTTTTGTGCACTTAAACGTTTTGTGCACTTAGATGCACGTAGGCCAGCGTAGTCCAGCGGCAAGACTCTTGACTAGCATTCCGAATGTCGCGGGATCGAATCCCGGCGTGGCAAATAAATTTTATTTGATTAAGACCACCATTCAGAATTGAAACGTTGCTTGAAATGGCTTTGGCCGTGTTTGGTGACCAGATCTGAATAGCCAGGTACTTCCCACCTTCCCCTTCCCCATCGCCTTCTCCTTCCCACTATCTACAGCCTCACAATATACCCCAACTGGGGATGCCGTAGTCTCACTGGCTCCAGACGGGAGCAGTTGGGAGTCTTGCGCGGTATTCATATAAAAAAATAGAAAATATGTTTTGTGCACTTGTATGTTTTGTGCACCTAGATGTTTTGTGCTCTTAAATGTTTTGTGCACTTCTATGTTTTGTGCGTTTAGATATTTTGTGCTCTTATTTGTTTTGTGTACTTAGATGTTTTGTGCACTATAAATTTTTTCACTTAGATGTTTTGTGCACTTATTTGCTTTGTGTTTAGATGTTTTGTACACTTATGTGTTTTGCGCACTTACATATTTTGTGCACTTAAATGTTTTGTGTTTAGATGTTTTGTGCACTTAGATGTTTTGTACACTTTCAAGATCGTACACTTTTTATGAATTCTGCCTGTCAAGTACCAGCAAAGTAGGAACCTAGGCAGTCATTTTTCTGGTCTGCCCTAATGCTCGCAGCTTCAATAAATCAATGTAGGTAGTCAATTTTTTGGCACATATTCCTGCAGCTGCTGGTATTACGAAATCTTTTAAATCTGAAAATATATTTTTTTTTTTGGTTATAATAATGGTTTTTTTTTATTTCCACAATAGCTTTACAAATTTATAACGTAATTTGATAATGTGTTTATGTAATAAATTCACATGTTCATGTAATAAAACGTTTGTTTAATAAAACCTTAAACAATATCTATTTGTGTTTTATTATGCCGCTCCTATAAAAAAACTACTAGGAAATTAATTACGTTGACAGTTTCTATAAATTCTTTCATTGGTCAGTATTAGTCAGTACTTTCAATTTGGGATGCGGGTATGGGCACCGCCGCCTCGGGAACCATTTATTGGATAAGGTTAATTTAATTTATAAAAAAAAAAATCATAAACACATGACCACCATCTGTGAGTGGAAAAAAGGAACAAAGATTATAACCCCAGAATCAAACCATAAAAATAGAAAAACTCAGGGATTCCACTTCTAAAAACGGATTCCTCGAGAAAAGTGAGAAAAAATAGCAAAGTACTGCCATGATAAAGGAAATTGAGATTAAGTGTTACGGATCAATCAAAATTTGTTTGTTAAAATAAAATTCCAGGGGTTTTGCCTCGAGCAAAACAACTAGAATTAGATAGAACGAAAAAAAATATTAAAAACTGAGAGTAAAAAGCCGTCTATAGCGGTTGGTGTGGCTAGTGTGTAGATGGAGCAGTTGGATTTTATGATTCTAATATAAAATGAAAGATCAATTGTTCAAAAAGATAATTACGTTTATAGTAACATTTTTATCACACACGCAACGCTATTATCAGAAGTTTGAAACACGGAATTGAAATGAAAGAACTATGATTTTATGAACTGATCGGAGATGATGGCTGGCACGCAATAATCTCACAGTCTCGTTCTGCGGCGTGACGTTTTGATCTCGTGCGCCGGTGTTGCCATAGGTTAGGTGTTTACCGTATTGAAAAATCATTATTAAGTACTGTTTCAAATCGTAGTTCCTACATACGTCCCCACCAGCGTCTTACGCGACATAAAAATATCAATACATGTACAAAACTTAGATTTAAAAATAAATACATATATATAAAAATCAAATTAACCTGGGAACAAAAATAGCAGGTATAATCATAAGGTAGAATCATAAGGCACTTTACAAAGCGCCCGATTTTCATTTGATCATTTTATATTCACATTGTAAAGATGACTGCGATACTGACTCAAACATTCGGGTTATTTAAGGAGCCTAATTTTGGCCTCATATTAAAGAGTGAAAACAAAACTTTTTTTATAAAGAATAATCAAATAAGCTTAATATTGCAAAGCGAAACAAGATATATTTAGTTTAGGTATAATCAAAAATGTAGGTGTTAATATGGATGGAATGAACATTACATCATTTAATTAAATATACGGAAGATGTGACACCTTAGAAGAATCATGTAAGAATGAACATCATTTTTCATTGTGATACTATGTTGATTACATTACATACTTATTAGCGTGGAAGGAAAATTACATCGCTTTAAGAAAGTAGTTGAAAAGATACATCATATTTTCATAGGTACATGGGTCTATGTCGTAAAATAAAATATCCTTTTGTGGCATATCCCTACAGCTGCTCGTATTCCCTAACTTGCTATTCTGAAACTACCCCTGAGATTCACGTATTTATATAACAAAACGTATGTTTATCAAAACCATAAATTGTATCTATTTGCGTTGTGCATTGTTTTATTGTTGACAGTAAATGCCATTACAGTGGCACTCACTGCCAGTATTTAAAAACAATCCCAAAATGTGAAACGCAAAAAACATTATTAGATTTCTAACTCTATTAATTACTATTATAAACTATTTTTTGATTTACATTGATATTCGATTTTATTACGTTTTTACAGTGCTCTTCATAAAAGCAATCATAATAAAGGGAATAAGAGTGACTTGCTCAGTCCTTATTTGCTTGCAGAGTTTCCGAAAGCCCAGTCCCAGTTACCCAGCGGGTTTCCGAAAGCCCTTTCTCCAAAAGTAAAATTTTTTGGAAACTTATTTAACCATTTTCAATTTTTTCGCAGGCTGCAGGGGGTAGGATACACCATACTACAATAAATGCCAGAGATTTTTATGATTCTGAAGTATTGAAGAATATATGAAAAAAAAGTTTGCAAATTTGATCGGCTGATTGAAAATAGACGGACAAAAGTTGGTCGGGAAACCCCTTCGTATTTTGTAATAAAGATTTTGAAAACTTTATATATTTGATTGCACACGGCAATCCGAACGATTACTTTTACTAAAAATATAAAAACCATTTGATAGTAGAGAAACAAGAACATAAATAGAAAAAAAAATAGTAATAACAATAACCAAAATAAATAATCCATTATGCAGGGCATTTTTTTACATGAGCTCCACGCAGGAGGCCTTGAGGAAAACAATTTCCCTCAGGGCCTAAGTCATCTTTGGGGATGCTGTGTGGAGGTTTTTTTTAAGGAAAGGAAGGAGAAAAGAGTTCTGGGCAGGAAAAGGGTTTAAGGGGTGGGTAGAAATCTGGGGTTCAGTGTGTCCTGGTCATCCACCTCCAAGACCTAGACAAACTCCATGAACCCGGGCACCCCTGCTAATTCACCAAACGTAGCGAAACATTTGGAGTTACCAAGGCAGTGTTGTTGGTTATCCAATAAAGATGGCAATAAACAAATAATTTATGTAGGTTTCCTGTAATTCCAATTGTTTCTAGAGTTACCAGTAATTTTCTATGATCAATTGTAACAAAAGCCATCGATTGTGTCTTGTGTAAAGTACTGTATATTTTCAGAAAAATTATTTGAAAGCGTACTCTTAAAAAAACCAAGCTAAATATCAATAAAGCGCGCACAAAGTTAGCGCCACAGGCAAATTTTTTGGGTGGTTCAAGGTCGAACCAAAAATGCTGTTAATTTTTTTCTAAAATTTAATCAAAACTTTTGGTATTTGATAAGATGAAAACTATAATTTCGGTTCAACAAATTTACAAATTTCTACGTTGTTCTCTGTAGTTCCTGGTTTCACCAATGCTCGAAGAAACTGATGGCGCCGAACGAAGAAAAATGGTGATCCAAGGATGCTTGCAATCTCTGAGCAAGAGTAATTCACCGTTTAAGCAAGATGGCTGCTATTTCGTCAGGCGTTTTCCCGCTCAATTCAGGGATAAACACGGAAACGAAAATTAGCCCGAAAGCGCACACACTCGAAAAGAAGAAGAAGACGGAGTAGTCACCGAAGGCCTGGAAAGAAAGTCAATAAATAAACACACTGCAATACGTTTAAAGCCAGAAAATAAACACACTCTGCAATACGTTTAAAGTCAGTAAAACACACTGCAATACGATGTTGTGTATGTTGTGCACCGATTTCTTGCTTCATCCAAAATAATATATATCATCTCATACAAACATAAAATACTCTTCCTTTATTCTGACTTTTGACATGACCTGACGCAAGTATTTGCTTCACTTAACCGTGCCATGTCTTTCTCGAGGATCCGCCTCTTCTTCCATTCACATTTACAAACGGAGTGTAACAGCAAGTATCTACCCGAAAGATTCGTGGGCATTTTTGGATTAAAAAAGTAGATATCATTTTGCTGACCGATGACATTTTTTTCTTCTATCATACGTCGCTACTGATCCCACTCCTGTACGTTGCGACGGGATCATGTGATAACTGCGCTGTGCCGTGTGTTACCGTGCAGCTGGAACGAGACGCAATGCTTATCAAGTGACCCGCTAAGCTGTGAATGCGCTACTCTTCTGACTACTCAGTTGCGACGTACAATGTAAATATTTTTAATGCTTTTAACCCTAGATTCATAAACATACGTCTCTCGTACACCCTGAAGTAGTAAAACGCTCATAGAGCGCTGCGCGAAAGAGATGGCGTCCGTCTCAGTATCCTCCTGAGAAGGTTAGAGCTCAGTGTGGCCCAGGGATCTTGGCGCCTAAACGTGTAGTTGCTCAAATACTACGCCTAAGGTGTCTGAGGTACATATGTGTTTGAATAGTGTAACAATTTTATTAAGACATACTTCGCTACTATGCTTCTTTTACGGTATGTTGAACATGTCCTTAGTCAATTCGTTTGTCATCCATGTCCACAATAATAGTCGTAATTAAAACAAACCACTGACAAGGAGAGCTTTTGTCAAAGAAATATCAAAAAATTTGATCGAGCCTTGGTTACGACGTTGCCATGAAACACCAACTTAGAGGCGATGCATCGCCACACGTGCACGTTATACCTAAAACGGAACATCGATGCGATTTTAGGCGATACTTTTCCTGATGTACCAGCCGATCCTGGAATACAAACCAGGAAGCTATGCAACTTCTGTTGTTAAAAAAAAAAACGTGTGACTAGATTTATCTGCACCTCTTGCAAACGTCTCATGTGCATGGGGAAGTTTGTGCTTAGAATGCTCCGAATGATCTAAACAATTGTTTTTTGTAATGTGTTGATTTCAAATAAACCTTCCTTTTATTAATGTAATGTAGGAGTATTTATTATTATTCTTATAGCTTAAAAATTTGGTGCACTTAAAAATAGGGTGTTTGTTTATGAACATTGTAACAATAAACATAGTTTATGAATCTAGGGTTAATCGAAACAAATATCATCGGACAACAAAATGATATCTACTCTAAATATGCCCAAGAATCATTGGTTAAAAGCCTTCGGGTATGTGTCGTTATACCCTGTACATAATAAACACAGTACTTTCTTTGTTCATCTGCGCTACACGCCCGAACCATCTAAGCGTCCCTTTTGAAATCTTATCCATTATGCTTACATTGGCGTAGCATTCTTTCCAAACTCCACATTTGAAAAAATGTGCGTGAAATGCATGCTTATGAAATTAAAGCAAATATTTACTAACCTCTACAGCAACACCGAAGAATTGGAGCAATAGGAAAGAGGCAAACCACATGACGATAGCTATCAACGTTCCTGCCACACCCCTTGCCTGCAAAATAAAGCATAAGGATTCTTACTAATAAATGAAGGCAAATGACCAAGGCAATAAAAACAAAGTGCTTATTTATGCATAAGTGTAACACGCAACAACTCCATTAACGTAAACTCTGTTAGTAAGGGGATAGGTGTTATTAATGTATAGTTTATGTTACATTTTTTACAAAATTGTATTTGGATACAAAAGCGCATCGTTTACGGAACCAGGACTGAATGGATTCGTTGACCTAATTGGAAAACCATTGGAGCCAGGACGCGGTTAATAGCCTTCGACAACTTACAACACCAAGCACCACTCATGAGTGAGCTCTGGGAACGATCTCACTTAAGACCACGCCCTACACAATTGATGATTTTCAATGATTTTTTAAATTTATTTGTATTTCTTAAAATTCATTGTGTTTGCGTATATATGGGTTGTATGAAATTGTACTCTTTGTTAGCAACCCCTAACATCCTGGAATGAAAATTGTTATTATTTTGTCAGATTTCTCTCCACCCAATTTGGTTATAATTATTGGACCCATGATGAAGTTTTGAAGGTTTCAAAGGTAATTTTTGGGGAGTTTTCAAGTTGCGTGCTTTTGACTGTTGCCAGGAGTGATTATACTGACAAAAAATTTGAGTAAGCAACCAAAGTGAAGATACGCGGACAGTCTGATGTAATGTGTGGGATGTTTTTTGTTATACATTATAAAGTTTTCAGGTGTTTTTGTCTATAGGAGTCAAGCGTACAAATTGACTGGTGTTTTTGTCTACAGGAGTCAGATGTACAAGTTGTATAAGTTTTGATTACAGAAGTCAGGTGTACAAGTTATCAGGTGATTTTGTCTACAGGAGCCAGGTGTACAGTTGTCAGAAGTTTTAGTCAGGAGTGGCTACAGGTGTATGTGTGGTACCGACCTTATCAGAGAACATTTCCATGACGACGAGGTAAGTGACAGACCCGAGCCCAACGAAGTGAAAGAACGCCGTGGCGCAGAGGACCACGATGGGAAGCAGGCCTAACCAAGAGTCTGATATGTCGAGTCCTTGGGTCTGCAACAGCTGCAACGTGCCAAGGATCGCCATTCCCAGACTTAGCATTGTGCAGGAGATGCCCAGACATAGCTAAAATTAAAATGTACTTTTTCTCTTTTTCTTCTTTTTGATGATCTTCAAAATTTGTTAATCGATCTAAACATTCATGCTCATTATTTTCTAGTTCGTCATCTCACAAAAAAACCAAAGGTAAAAAACACACATCTTAAAGTGGTTAATTTAAATATTTTTTTTTTAAGAAAAACTCTTTTTTTATAACTTTTGAAGGTTATTCCCAACAACTTAATATATCATTGAAGAAGAAAATAACACTTATAATAAAATATTGTTGATTCTAAATATTTGAAATATGAGATTGACAAATATGACGGTTTGACAGAAGGCGGCAAAAGCGAAATTGGATAACGCGCACGTCCCGGTTAGACGAGAGGTCTGGGTTCGAGTCCCAGTTGCGACCATTGTCTTTTTCTATTTTTCTGTTTCTTGTTATCTTTCATATTTTCATTTAGATTATAAGTGTTGCCTTCTTCTTCAATGGTTAATTTTAAGATTAAGACTCCTTATCCTTCAGTAGAACTGGAATGACCCCTCAGGTATTTTCATAATGGTGGTGCCTTAATTACCCTGGATCTGTGTGGCTGGCATTCTTGTGCAGTGATAATTAGATAAATTATACTTAATGTAAGCTGTTGGTATTTTACGTTCAATAATCAATAACACTATACTAATGAGCGATTATAATCTATATATCCTCCATGCAGCGCAGAATCGCAAGGAATGGAGGAGCATTGTTTACCAAGGGTTACGGTTACGGTTACGGTTAGGTTACGGTTAGGAGGAAGGGTTACGATCCTCAGGTGACGACTAAAGAAGGTCACCTATATTACTTAAGAATCCTTTGATTTTAGTTTGGTGATTATATAATTTGAAAAAAAGAGCTGAACATAAAAAGAAGATCTGATGAAAAAATGACCCGTACCTTTCTCGGCATCTTGTCACCAATGAACGTAGGCAACAGACTGCCGCAAACCATGACACATCCAAACAGCATGCTTCCAGCGGTGGGTGATAATAACCCCCCGGAACGGCTGATGATCCCAGAAGCGTAGGAGAGGACTGCAAGTACACCGCTGAAAGTCTGCACTGTGATCAATATAAGAGCGAGGACGATACCCCTCTTTGCCGCTGCGTCCTGAACTAAAAATTAATAGAGCAATTATTATTAGTATGAGTTCCTTTGAAAAATTAATTGATTAAGCTGCCAAAATTAGATTTTTGAAATGGGCGGCAAGGGACCAAGTCAGTGCAAAATCTTCACCGACAGGGCAGAGTGGAAACAAGTCAAATCAGGTTGTGTCGGACGTATTTAAAAGTCTGAACGCATCCACTCCAAGCTACGTGAATAGGTTCTCCAAAAATACGTGAATTGTATTTAACTATGTTTTGATGTGAAATAAATAAATTGTCAGGTAGCCGAGCGGGCAGAGAGTTTTGTCGCCATCGGGCGCTTTCACTGGATTCTCAGTTTAACACTCGCTTTGAAAACAACTCTTCTCTTCTCGCCCGCTCGACCTCGCTCTGACCTGCTTCCATTGGCCTTGATTTTCTTCTGACCATCGCTTTACCCAGGACCTCGGATATTCTACACTCTACGGACCAGACCCGGCTACGTCACAAGGAAAGAGCCATTGGATCTGCTCAGAACAGCGTAGGCAACTGAGACGACGTTCTCCCGACATATTGGCCTCTCCGTAGATTGAGACCTCCAGCCTATCTTACAGTGCCTGACCCTGTCTGGAACACAGGTAGAGTAATCACCGCACATTTGTTAGGGAGTGACAGTTACAAAAGAATCCCTTTTTTATAAAAAAGGAACATGGATTCTTCGTGACTTGATTGAATAATAGTTGTACTTACAGAATTCTTTGAGGGATGCCGGTTTTACAGCCCCAGCTTGTTCCTTCTTCAGCCTGTTAAAGGCATTTTGGGCATGCGATCCATCTGGTCCAAGTAACCATTGCAGAGTGAGTAGTGCTTCCTAAAAGTAGATTTTTCAACATCGATTTGTGGACATTGGACATTTGTGAAGAGAACCAGACAAAACATGGTGCCTCGGCTAATAAGTATCAACAATCAGAAGAGGGACAATAAACTAATGTTAAAGTAATATGTTTAAATACAGATGATTGAAAATATCACAGTGAAAACCACCTAGTATGCAAACAATGTTCTGCAATGAGCTAACTCGCATCAAATTACATAAAGGGGATTATTTCTTAGGTTAAATACCTTAATAATGATTGTTCAATAAACAGATGCAAATATGTAGTATTGATTTGTATTAGTAAAACGTACAAGGAACAATAATGTGTCAATTAAACTGTAAAATCAATTTCACACAGTGGTTCTAATAATTTGATCACCGTTATTTGTAATTATTTTATAACTAACTACCATCACGCCATTTTCCGCAGGTGTAGGCAGAGAGGATGGATCGCCAAACAACTCGGTCTTGCCTCACTTACAATCACATATATCATCTCATATATACTCTTCCATAATGCTGACTCTTGACATGGCCTGACTCATGTATCTGATTCACTTGATTTTATCATGTCTTCTTCTTCTTCATGTTCTCAACTTCTTCCACCATTCACGTTTGCGGCATATATTCTCCTTGGACTCTTTTATTCGTTCATTTGCACTACATGCCCACATCATCTGAGGATCTCTTTCTTAATCTTACTCATTAAGCTTACATTAGCCTTGAATTCTTTGCGGATTTCCACATTACTCACGTGATCATACAAAGTTTTCCAATACACAAGGTCCCAAGGATCTCATTTCTACAGCATTTAGCTTATTTTCATTCTTCCTCTGCCAATTCCATGCCTCACTGCCATACATTATGTTTTAGTAGCGCCAACGGTATTCAGTCGTCCAATAAGGGACCTGAATTTACCCTTCTTTCAATATCTGTTTCAGCCTTCCCATATAGTAAACATACTTCCCAGATTCACAAACTCATCCACCTTCTCCAACTGTTTATCATTCACAAATAATATGCACATTGTTTTCCTATTTTCTCTTTCAAACACCATGACTTTGGAAAATATGAATCTTATGATTAAATTGTTTCGAACATATAATGTCGCATTCTGGAAGCAACATTGAGAAAATTAAATCAAGTCCATAATAACTTTTTCACACCCCTTCAACATCAGGTAGGCAGGAGTCTCTGGCATGAACCACCAGGCTGGGAAGAACAATGCGCAGAGACAGATGTAGACGACCACCACGTAGGTGTAGGGCAGCCAGGCTCCCAGTATGTAGGCAAATAGTAATCCTATAGTATATCCCATGGCAAAAAAACCTCCTGCAAAAACAGTATGTACATTTAATGTTAATGAATTTGAGACGAGAAGAAGCCTCTTTAGCCAATCCTTGGAGGAACCCAGCAGATTAACAGAAATAAAAAGGACACACGGAAGACCAGAGCAGAGATGAAGCGATTATACAAGATGGATGTAAGCAAATGGTAATATTATTATTGATTATTCCGGTAGTAGGTGGGATTATCAAGTGGTGTGACGTAGTCTTATGTAGTAAGTCAAGGTAGGAAGTGAAGAAAGTGTATTTTTACGCAAGGACGCTTTGTCGCATGACTTGTTGCAGTTCCATCAAACTTTCAGATTGCTCATTTTTGCGCTCAAGCCCACACTTTACAAAGACAAACAATCGCCAGTTACGAATACCTGATAGCATTTGAAAACCCTTTACTACTACCATAAATAGAAAATGTTGCTCGTGTCGTGGTGGAGAACTTAGCAAGCCGATGAATTGAATCCACGATGCCTGGGTAGGAATAAAACGCTATGTAAACTCAGCTACTAACTGGTTAATATTGTAATAGATAACATGCCCAATTCTCTATGTTCAAAAGAAAATATAAGTGTATTTTTTTAACCTAAGGAAGCCTTGACGCTTGGCTCGGCAATCGAACTGATTTATATAGTGCAATAAACTTTCAGATTGCCCATTTTTGCGCCGAAGCCCACATCTTACATGTAATAGTTAGCTAAGAGCTTTCCAGATTCGCACTTAGAGGGCAGTGCTAAGAGCTTGTCCGAAAGCCCGCAAGATGGCGGCTAGATTAGTTAGAGGTTAGTGCTCTAGAGGGACGGAGGTCGAGGTGCAGGAGCTTCCACAAAACACGGTGGGAATCAGATCTCATTTAGCCAGCTTCCAGTTAGGCGGACTACTTGCGTCACAATGTAATACGCGAATTATTAAATAAATCCCGGATTACCATTAAAATAACTCTTTTCTTTCCCAAAGAAGTAATCTCCTTCCAAGACGAGTTGAAAGACTGTTTGTGTGAATACAACAATACATTTTTTCTTTGGATAGTAAGCCCCTTTACATGTTTTATGAGAAGAAAACTGTATTTTTCTTACCTAAGGAGGCTTTGACCCGTGGTTCAGCAATCTCGTTGTTGTACATGGATACAATGGTAACAGCGCCCGCACTTCCAACGCCAGCAATGAACCTGGCCAACAAGACCCATAACAGGCTGTCAGCTGCAACCATGATGCACCAACTGGACTGAAAATTTAAACCATATTTCATTCCAGATAAAAAAACCTTCTATAATAATTTAAAAATTTTTCAATAACCGTAGACTAATTATGATTAGCTCTCACATTACTTTGCGATATGCCGAAGGTAGATATGAAGTCATTATAATTCTAAAGCTTTCAGTCAAAAAGGACTATAGTCCTCCAAATTATAATAATATATTACGATACGTCATGTAGAATATATTACGATACGTCACATAGTCACTGTGATTCTTGGAACCTAAATCTTTCAATAAGCATCCTGCAGCAGGTCATTTGTCACTCGTGCGCCGGCGCACACGCCAAAATGTTAAAAAAAAATTATTTTGGAATGCGATTTTAACCCTTATGCATAAAAAAAATGTATCAAGAACAAGATCAGAATCGCTTGTGACATTCTTGATATTAAGGTATAAAATAAACACACCTAGTCAATCGAAATAATTTATATTAAATTCTCTATGGCATCTGGCTGAGATTTTTCACGATATGGCTGTCAAATTGGATAGCGTCGTTCTCGTGAAAAAGATCGTAAAACAAATAAATTCATCAAATAAACGCAAGTAATGTTGTTTTTATGCATAGTTTATTGTTCAAGGAATGTGTTTCAGTAAATATAATATACGATAGCACAAAATAAACCCACAAAATATTACGTCAAAGTCAAAACATCGCGATTTTATGTCGTTAAGCATTTTGTAGTACTGGAAAATACTGATCCCAGTACTTAGAAATAATAAATGTCTCTGGAGAGAGCATTGGAGATTTTAAATTATATTTTTTTAGGAATTATTAATTAATATAAGAAATACGAAACGATTTATTTTATTTGCACTCATTTAGAATAAATTTTGAAAAAATCCCCAATCCCTAGTGTATGTGCACAATATAATATAAAATTTCACATCATTGACATCATTGATAATCATTTTCAGTAATAACCTAAAGAAATATCGATATGAAGTAACGTGTACGATCGATTATTTATACGAGAGTATGGAGTGTATCGGGAGCATATCCCATCCTTTTCCTATATTCCTCTTTCTCTCTCTTTCCTTAAACCAAAAATTTATTTTAAGACATTTTATCTTCATTTCCTATGAACTTTAGCATAAGAAACTTCTATGGCTT
Source organism: Glyphotaelius pellucidus (assembly GCA_936435175.1). Classification (NCBI taxonomy): domain Eukaryota; kingdom Metazoa; phylum Arthropoda; class Insecta; order Trichoptera; family Limnephilidae; genus Glyphotaelius; species Glyphotaelius pellucidus. Next base: position 13,521,522 of record OW386561.1, read on the forward strand.
GACTCCAATTCACTTGTATATTTTTCACTGTATATTATATGAAAGGTGTTTGTTTTTTACAAATAAATATTTGTTTCAGCACATAAATTATCAAATTTTTATTTTATTGTAAAAATAAAACAGTGAATTGGTTAGAGTGAGAAAAAAATTACAGATATTAAAATATTTTACAGTGGGTATCTTTGATGTCTTTCCTTGTAATGTCTTTATTGTAATAGAGTAATTACCGGTGTCAAATAATGTAGTTTAAAGTGTGTGTGTTGGATGGGGATCTGAAAATATCCATTTTAGAGTATGTTCCAGAGTGGTAGATGCTTCTAATTCATCCTAGTAAAAAACCATCATTGAGAACTAAAATGTTGCTGGATATGTTTTTAGAAATGATTGGTCAATAGATCTGAATAGCCAGGTAGGTACTTCTTCACATTCCTCATCCCGTCCCCCTTTTGTCTCACAACATACCCCATTTCATCAGTGTTGTAGTCCCACTAGATTGTTGGGAGCAAATCACATAAAATGTAAGCTACCATTATTAATAACTGGACACTCCAAACCAAAATTTATTCTATCCAAGAATAAAGTGTTCCACAAGGATCAAATGTCAGGTCGTGATTACTTATTACAAAGGTCAAACGAAGTTTTCCTTATATTATTATTAATGTGGTTTGAGAATTTATAAGGCAATTTATTATCTGTGAATTAAAAAATAAACCTTTTAGGCTTTTGATGCACGTGTGAAAACATTGTACATAATGCCATGAACATGTTTGCTAAATGATAAAGCTGATATGTTGAGACTTGAAATTGGCACCTAATAAGTAAGTCGTAAAAACCACTGTTGTTTTATTTCTTCAAATATTTTTATCGGAATTGTTAAGACGTCATAACTGATTAAATGCATATGTAATAATTATGTTACTATGGATAAATGTTGGAATATCTTTTGGCGATTTCGGCTATTTCACTGGAAAATTTGCTAAGACGTTTGCTACGACTTTTGGTCTTCAGCGTTTTAGAAATATTAGCTGATTTGAAAGTAATCTTGAATTTTATTTATTTAACTAACATTACACAGGTGATGCACTGTACCTGTCTCACATGGAAATTCTTTGTTAAGAGCTGAACAGTTTATGACATAAGCAGTTTATAATGAAAACTAGCTGGTACCCGGCATGCGTTGCCATGCCATTTAATAAATAAATTATTTTCTCCTGCGTGTCCTTTCCCATTCGTCCCGTTCCCCTTCCGCCTCCCCTTCCTCTCCCGCGTCCTCTTCCCGTCTCGCGTTCTTACTCCGCCTCCTCCACCTTTCCTCCCCCCACTCCAATACCCCTTTCCCCATCCCGCGAACCCCCCTCCCAGGCTCCCCTCCCCCCTCCCAGATTCCCCTCCCCCTCCCGGGTTTCCCTCCTCCCCCTCCTGCGAACCCCCTACCCGAGTCCCCCTCCCGCATTTCATACATTCTTTCCCGGTACATTCAGTTTTCAAACAGCTCGCATGCCACCTTTTGCATATTTCATAATGCCAGAGCTCACCAGTAGTAAAATCCAATTTGGTGCCGTTGTTCGGAAGTCAGTCATGCGCGTAAATACATTTCGGCGATTCATTTTTTAGAGATAAATATTAACTACGATGACTGATTTAAAAAATATATATCAACATGGTTTTACGGCAACGATTTGTTTTGCTTTTCTTCTGACGTTAGCAATAACTGCCGGCCTCCGTGGTCCCGAGGCAAGACTCTCGACTCACAATCCGAAGGTCGCGGGTTCGAACCCGGCGTGCGCAAATAAATTTTATTTGATTCATTTGTGTTATTTCACAATTTATTCATTTAAAATAAATAGTATATTTGCGGCACGTTCCAGAGTGGAAGATACTATCAGTATCGCCCTGGTGTAATACCACCATTCAGAATTGAAACGTTGCTTGAAATGGCTTTAGCCGTGTTTAGTGACCAGATCTGAATAGCCAGGTACTTCCCCACCTTCCTCTTCCCTATCTCCTTCCCCTCCCCACTACCTTCAGCCTCACAACATACCCCGATTGGGTCTCACTGGCTCCACACGGGAGCAGTTGGGACTCTTGTGCGGTATTGTAAAAAAAAAAAAAAATAACTGTAAAAAAAAAAAAAAAATAACCCGCCTTTTTCGACAGAAAACGTAAAATAAATATAATATTTTAATATTTATAATTTCGTAACGCCAGAACTTACCATTATATATAGCCTATATTACTTGCGTATAATGTAGCTTTCTATTGGTGAAAAAAATTCTAAGATCGGTTTATTAGTTTATGCGTGAAAGCGTAACAAACAAACACACGCAGTTTCGCATTCATAATATTAGTATAGATTTAGAATTTTAGGGTAGGTACTTTCTATTACATAATTCAATTTACCAAATTCTGACACAGGCATTTAAATACAATAGCGAGTTCCCGGCATATGCTATGCCACTTAATAAAGAAAAAAAATCGCTCTACTTACCCTTTCCCATTCGTCCCAGATGATGCCAGAACTCACTTTACACGTATATAAACCATCGCGGGAATGCGCACATCAAATCCCCAAAGTTTCATTGCAATCGGATGAACGGTTTAGCAACGCAAAACATCTCACAAACATAGACAGAAACAAACACATTTTCTATAGATCAGCAATTTTAATATCAAAAATGTCAGTTGAGTATTTTTAATTTTTTTTAAAGTTTACATTAAAAAAATTTGTATTTAAAAAATGTTTTTGTAATTTCTAATAATACCATTTATTTAAGCGTATTTCACCTTTCAAAACCAGTACCTATTTAGTTTTTCGATACGTTTACAAATATTCCATTTATTTGAATTTTTATTGCGAAATCGATATATATCGAAACATTTTTACCTTTTGACAAAATACGCCAAATTTTTGAAGGGTTAAGCTTTGAGCTTTAAGCTTTGAGCTTCAAGCTTTGAGCTTTAAAATTTTTGAAGGGTTTAACTTTGAGCTTTAACCTTAAGCTTTGAGTTTTAATCTTTAATATTCAAGCATTGAGCTTTAAGCTTTGAGCTTGAAGTTTTGAGCTTTAAGCTTTGAGATTTAAGCCTTGAGCTTTAGGCTTTGAGCTTCAAGCTTTCAGTTTTAAGCTTTGAATGTAAGTTTAGAGCTTTAAGCTTTGAGATTAAAGTCTTGAGCTTTAAGCTTTAAGTTTTGAGCTTTAAGCTTTGAGTTTAAAGCTTTGGGCTTTAAGTTTTGTGCTTAAAGCCTTGAGCTTAAAGCTTTGAGCTTTAAGCTTTCAGCTTTAAGCTTTGAATTTAAGTTTAGAGCTTTAATTTTTGAGATTAAATCCTTGAGCTTCAAGCTTTGAGCTTCAAGTTTTGAGCTTTAAGCTTTGGGATTAAAGCCTTGAGCTTAAAGCATTGAATTTCAAGCTTTGAGCTTTGAGATTTAAGCCTTAAGTTTTAAGCTTTAAACTTTTAGCGCTAAGCTTTATGCTTTGCGCAAAGCTCAAAGCTTAAAGCCGAATGCATAAAGCTCAAATATTAAACTCAAATCTTAAAGCTCAATCTTAAAGCTCAAGCTTAAAGCAAAAATTCAAAGTTTAAAGGCCAAAATTTAAGCTTAATATCAAAGCTCTAAACTTGAGTTCAAAGCTTAAAGCTTAAAACTCAAAGCACAAAGCTTAAAAATAAAGCTCAAAGTTAAAGCTCAAAACACAAATCTCAAAGCACAAAGCTCAATACTCAAAATTCAATATCAAATCTTAAAGTTCAAGGCTTAAAGCTCAACACGTAAAGCTTAACGTTGAATGCATAAAGTTCAAAGCTTAAAGCTCAAAGCTTAAATTTCAAAGCTTAAAGCTAAAACTCAAAGCACAAAGCACGGCTTGCGTTGCAATGCAAAGAAATCAATTGATTCTCCTTGAATGTCCTTTCCCGTGCGTCCCCGTTCACCTCCCGAGTCCCCTTCCCCTTTCGCGTTTCCCTTCTACCTTCCCCGCCTTCCCATCCCTCGTCTTCCCACCCACGTACCCCACCTCCCCCGTTCTCCTCCCCCCTGCCTTTCCTCCTTGCCACTAAAATATAAGAAATACGCACATTTTCATTAATACAAATTCAATAACGCCAGAACTTACCATTATAAATAGCCTATATCCTTTGCGGGCGTGCGCACAACAAATCACCAAAGTTTCATCGCAATCGGATGAACGGTATGACAGCGTATAAAATACGAACAAACAATTTTTGATTTTTATACATAAGATAGGAAAGATTTGATTGTTTGTTGGTGTCCTTCCGTACGGCCCGTACCCCAGTGACGCTAACATTGTATAATACTTACATTTTTAAACTCGTGATATCTTTTGAATGGGATGTCCGAATTGAATAATTCAAAAAGTTATATAAAGGCATTGAAGCAGTCTCGAATATAAAATAATTTATATTGATAAGAATTAATATCAAGATACAAATAAAGAGTCTTTTCTAGCGGCGGCATTTCAATTAAATTTTTTAAATAAAAGAACACTTATTGTGGCATAACTATAATAGTTAGACATATGCTGTTGCGACATTTTTTGTAGATAATGATGTGTTCTACAAAGTTGTAGTACATTATTTTATTCTATCATCAATAGTTTTTGCAGCGCACGTGATTTAAAGAATATTTTCGGTAATTTTTTTACACCTTGGGTTACATTATTGTAGTTTTAGTAAAGATCCCTAATTTTTTTAAAAATAGAATATAGCCTATGTTACCCGGGAATAGTGTAGCTTCCCAACAGTGAAAGAATTTTTCAAATCGGTTCAGTAGTTTCGGAGCCTATTCGATGCAAACAAACAAACAAACAAACAAACAAACAATCAAATCCTTCCTCTTTATAATATTAGTATAGATAACAGCACGATAGTACATTTAGAAAAATCAGCATCGAACCTTTGGATACACACACACGTAAACAGGTTTTGATAACATCGTTGATGTTTAAATAGACTGATGATCCCAGATTTGGTATCTAAATTATAATTAGATTAATTTTATTTGTATTCTGTCTAATGAACAGCGGACGTATAGCTTTGCTGCAAAATATCTAAAAGTTCTTTTAGCGAAAGGGATAACTAAGAGATTATGCCTTTTGGTTCAAATATCACGAGCAGTTTGAACATTTTCAAAAACAGTTCTGTGTTTGAAAACAAAAGCTTGTATATTTTTGGCATAAAGTTGCCCAATGTCAAAAAACAGATTCGTCCAAACTTCTTATATTTCAAAACAATAAGGATGGGTTGTTTCAAAAAATTTGATGGATTCATCAAATATTTGAAGTTGATTTTCACGTTCTGTGTAGGTTCTATTCAAGTTCTGTTATTATATCGTGATAGAACAGCTGCTTCACAAAACTAAAATAATCACAGAACTTGAATAGAACTTACACAGAACGTGAAAATCAACATCAAATATTTGATGAATCCATCAAATTTTTTGAAACAACCCGTCCTTGTTTCTGAGCTATAAAGATTGGATCAAGGCGGAAGTGTTAGCTCCTCCATAGGTTGTAATACCACACTCGATTAAATATTGATAAAGTGCATAAAAAATGTTTTGAGTTGATTCAAGCGAGTTCGTCTAAAGAAGTAAAGATACTTTCTTGGCTTATTTGCTGTAGTGATAACATGCGCTTTCCACTCTAAATTACTTTAAAAAATAATACCCGTGTTCGATTTTAGTCTCCCGTTATAATTAAGGGCAATCACATAATAGGGGCAGGGATTTGTTACTATTATAATGAGATTTTAAGGAAGTATTAATACTTAACTCCATTTAAATTTTGTCAAATTCATTGCTAGTTGCCTAACCATTTTTAAGAACAGTTTTACCCCGGTTTGCTTTTAAATAAACATAATTCCAGTTTGATCTGATCAGCAAAACTTACAATTTTGGCTTCGATAAGAAGATTACATAATTCATAAATAATAATTATAATAACACTATTGAAGTGATACTTACTAGAAAGAGAATTGCTGCTACGTAGGCGACAAACTTGCGTCCCTTGGCATTGGCTAACAACCCGTAGATTGGAGAGGAAACCACAGCACCTAGGCAAAGTGATCCTCCAACCCATCCTACAATTAAAAAGTAAAATTACAATATTATTCTATCAAATTATGATCATACACAAGTGCGTAGGAAGATTTCTATTAATTAAAGGAGAGGACAAAAGATCAATATAAATCTACCTGAATCAGCTTGTGTAAAAGGATCTCCTAGAAAACCATCCACCAATTGAGGAACCGCGAAAGAACTCCACCCAATTAATTGACCATAGAATAATAACAGGGAACTACCTGGAAGCAATAAGTTGTTATGTGAAACCAATAGAAAGTATTTTATTATTCTATTTTACAGAGTTTTACGTAACACCTACATTTATTACTTAAATTCTAATTTTTTGCTGGTTTCGGCACATCCGTGTCATTTACTAGCAAATTTAAAACTTAAAAAAATATGCAAGTACAGAAATGATTAGATTTAATTAGGTGAGGATAGTGGGGGGGGGGGGGGGGGGGGTGATTTTGGGGGAAAGAAAAAAACGTTGGGAAGATTCAACATAACTTGGGAACATCGTTAGTAAGGGTGATTCCCAGGGTGCTATTATTTTATTAGTTTGTTTTCAAAGGAATTCATAAATATTTCAGCAAACAAAGGAGAAATGGGATTACCCATTGGAGGACCATTATATTGTTGGTATATTTTATTATATTGTGTAAATAGTTTTGATTAATACAAATTTCTAAAAATGCGGACATTTCTTTCACAATAATTCGATCTAAATGGGAATTACTTAAAATATTTAAAATTAGGTTTTTACATTCAAAGACACTAATTTAGAATTTGCTAGGTGTGTATAAATTTTTTATTTTATTTATTAAATTCAAACTGTTTTTAATTGAGCGATGTGGTCTGAATAAATAATTGGATTTGAAAAAGGATAAACATTTAGAACATGTAATTATATTTGGGGTTAGAAGATGCAAAAACAGCCGGTCAAATAGGAATATTTAGTGTGTGAATTTTCGCTAAACCATATAGCTTGGGTGGCTGAGGATTGGTTAATACTAGATAATGTGTGTGTTAATGTAAAAAAGAGATAATAAAAGAGACTACTCACATATAAAAGCTGCGAGGTATTGATTGCGTACCGATGTGGTTCCCTCGTTGGTTACCTCCATTCCGTTGCTGGGTTCCTTCGTCGTAACGTTTTCTTAAGACATAGCCATTAAAACAAATGAAAGTTTAAATAAAACTATGCACAACAATGTTATTTTGGAAATCAAGGTTAATTTACAGAGACCATCTCTCTGGATGTTTTAAACAGAATGATGCTGTTATCTTTAAGTTAGTGTAATCTTATATTTTTCTTTCGTATCTTGAACATTCATTATGTTAATATTTGACTGCCGGAAAAAATCACCCAGCTCATATTATAATTATTATAACGCATACAAAAATATTGTTCAATGTACAGTGATTGTCCATATGTTAATAGTGATTTTCTCAACAAAGACAGTGATTGCCCACTTTAGTGATTTAAAAATCGTTAATAAAACAACCCGAATATGGTACACACTAATTTGTTTTCTTTTATTAGTAAAACATTAAGTATAAATAAGATACTAGCGAGTTCCTGGCATGCGTGGCAATGCCACATAATAAATACATTGTTTATCCCTGCGTGTCTTTCTCATTCGTCCCGTTCCCCTTCTGCCTCCCCCCTTCACACGTTCTCATTCCCCCTCTAGCA